>OX637865.1:27304768-28609768 GCA_951802705.1 Netelia virgata
TACGTAAAATCGCTAACAATTAAACTGCAAATTGTAGGGTTCAAAAATCCCGCGCGCCTTAGCTGCGGAACCGCGAGGAGTCGATAATAAGACGCGAAAGAGATCGATAGACGATGTGCTGAGTGTTGTAGTTATTTGTTGTTCCTATATCTAAATAAATTATTGTCCATCTTGTTATCCTCATCCGGCGTTCTCGTCTCAACGATCCTATCCTCATTCATATTTATTAACAACAACAACATCTATATATTAATCTACAAAATATACAAAGCGTACATCATCAGGCAAAAATACATACCTAAATACGATTCAAATTATTTGGTATTTTAGTCCAGAGAATAACAAAATTTAAAAGAATTAAAAAAATTCAAAAAGGTTGATAGTGTTGTTGTAGCTCTGTTCTTCGAGTAATAATCATCGCGTACATATGTTCGATTTTCCATAAACCATGTGGCCCCTACGTTGATATTTTGAAAGCGAAGCTTCCTCAGCTTTGGGTTTGCAGGCTCGGCGTATCTTATCGCGGGTGATCTCTGCGTACATGACTCCCGCGCGAAAGTGGTTCGTGAACTTCTCGATGGAATCGCAAGGGATTACCGTCTCCACGGCCCTCGTCGCAAGAGCTTACACTGTCACTTTCATTCGATTTTTCTCACGCGAAAAGCCCCGGTTCTCACGCGGCCTGCTTCAACCGTTTCCACTGGGAAAAAAAACCTCGTTCAATCTTATATATGTATAAAGTATCCATACGCATTCATACATATCGCACCACGAGGCAACTGGCAGTAGCCCGTGCTAGTCAAGTACAGTGCCGCCTCTCCTTCCGAATGTCACAAACAAAAATGTAAATATATTAAAGATATGTATATATGTATATTAAGAATATGTAAAGTTTATATTCAAAATTAACTTAAAAAGGGGAAAAAACAAGGATTCGTACGTCTGACCCTTGTACGTCCAATTGCGAAACGATGGAATCGAATGGAATACACAGCATATCGGATAGCTCATTTCGAAGTAACTATTCCAAATTCTAGTAGGTACCCGACGATAGCCGTGGCAGACGCAGCCAAATACTTTTGTACAATATACACCAATTTTGGCATATATATACCAATACAAATAAAAACGATATAACATACATAAAGTACTTTCGACCTCTCCGTTCGCGATCTTCGGAATAATTGATCGTTCGGCGATTGAAATCCTGCGGCTTTAGTTGAGAAGTAATTAACTTTTAATCAAGAAAGTTGGATAGTTGCTCGGCGCTTTACTCCACATTCTCTGTTTCTTCTCATCCCCCTTACTCCCTCGCCTTCGTCCGTTAGACCGATAATATATATCTCCTCTCGCATCGCTCGAGTTTTATATGTGTTTATGTATATACCAGCAACGGCATTTTATATATATATATATATAGTGCGGTTCTCCTCTCTGCTCTGCTCCGAGACGGCTCTGTAGAAGGCTCCTGCCACTCAACGTGTCTAAACTCTAAACGATCGCGCGAAGAGCCCGTGAATTACGTCTATAAGAACCATCTCTCACATATAAATATATATATATATATACATTTGTATATAGCCTCGTCAATCGAAAACAACAATCGAAAGCTGCTCGCATTTCCGTCGATTTCTAAGCTCTCGCGTTGAGATTATGATTTTCTACGAGCAAGCTTGCACGGCGCTCTTGTCTCGTTGAATAATCCACACAATTGATTCAACTTTATAATTAGGATCATTATTGTAGGAAATATACACATAAATATATGCGCACATTATATACATACACATACTCACGCACGCGCGCGCGCACACACACGTAGCTTACGTACCCTATATAAAGCTTCGAATCATACTCGAGTTTTGTTGGCGATACAATGAAGGAACAAAATCTCATCGAGCACACTCTTTGGTCACGATCTACAAGAGATAAGACACGAAAGCATGAAGCGATTCATCCGTGAGATACCAGATAGCCGTCACGACACAACCAGCAGTGTTCGGTACGTATACTCTCTCTCTCTCTCTCTCTCTCTCTCTCTCTCTCTCTCTCTCCCTCTCTCTCTCTCTCTCTCTCTCCCTCTCTCTCTTTCTCTGCCTCTGGTTTCTATAGTTCGTCCACTCCACGTTTTTTCGTTCCACTATACTGGCTGCCGCTCGACGACACACACGTAGTTTCCAACGATGCCGCATCGTGCTTCGGTAAGTCTGATCACGGAGTCCATGATAATTGCAACGTGCGAGAGATAGTCCGATGGATATATAGTTATATATCCGTCGATAGATGTACTACACACGTTCGTCGAGGAGAAACCAAGTGATTTATATCCGAGTAAAAAGCGATTGAAGGGACCGGTGTGCCGAGGTATCCGCGGGAAGAACACATACTGTACTCGTACATATATCCGGTGCGCTCGATTCACTTCTATTTTTCCGCCTTCTCTGGAACATCTTCAAGTATACCGCACACACGTACATATATATATATATATATATGCATGTATTTATGTGTACATAATGTAGTAAAAGCGAAGGATTTGGCCGTTGAGAAATAAAATCGAAACGGAAAACTGTCTCTGTCGAAACGACAGGCACACTCGATCCCAATTCTTCTTTATCCACTTGCTTTTCTCCTTTTATCTATATGTTTCCTTCTTTTTTTCTCTCATTCTTAGAAAATATATACCTTACATTTCTGGAAAATGTTTTACGTATTAAATATGGTAAGTAAATTTACGTATACGTTGGAATTTATATTGAAAACGGAATGAAACATCTTGGGAAAACTCCTGACTCCAAAGTTCGCAATGCCCGTACTTTGGATTTTATAAATAATTTTATCTCAATTCGTCTTTCAATCTTTGGCAACAAAATCGTACAAAGAATGTTAAATGTGAATACAAATTTTATGTTACTAGCGTAAAACCAGATGGACGTCACTCATTGTCGGTGCAACATTCTACGTAAATCTCGTGCGAATCGAATCAAGATCCGAGCAACGGTTGGTAAATTATAAAAATGCAAACAGCGAAACGATAAGTTCTCATCTAAATAAAACGCGTAACATCGTTTTTTTTCAGTCAGGAAGTTAAAATACAGATGATTAAGGCTCGTGTATAATTAAGACCAGCTTCGAAATCGTTTTCTGTTTTTTTTTCCTTTTTTTGTCTCGTCTTTTTCTTTTGTATTGTCTCGTAGCGACTTTCGCTCTTAGTCCTCCTGTCCCATTAGCGGGGAACTTTCCAATTCAATTTCCGCACCTCGGCCTCTCTTCGCACAAAGCCTTATTTACGAAACGTTTACGTAGCCCAGAAGATTATGGCAACTCGACGCCCTCCAGCTACGTATACTCTCTTCGTTTTTTTCCCTCTCGCTCTTTCCACTTCCCGAATATTTTCTTTTCTTTTTTTTTCAAACTATGATAGGTACATACATATATAACTAGGCTATAACGACAAAACTAATCTAACGGAAATGTGAGTGCTGACTTCGAAGATATTAAAATAATTGAAAAAGTTTGAAATACACTTCAACGCTACTTGAATTCTTACAATTTCTCATGCAGAAACTTGGCCTAGCAATTGGGTCTGACATAAGACGAACCCTTACTACTTAAGACCGACTTTATTATATCTCATAGCAGATTACGCGTTACGGAACGTCAATATTGTATGGACTCGATTTTAGTTTACTGTACAATAATTGACAATAATAATTGACTAGGACACTAGTTTCGATGATTTGTACGACGTTGGGTTTTGATACGAAGACACGCATACAGTGTTCTTTGATGTTCTCACGGTCTAGGCACAGCATGTATATATAAATACATATATATATGTGTATGTATGTACGGACGTTCACATCGAAATTCATGATTATAATGGAGAATATGCGAGAAGCGAGAAAGCCCCGTTATCAATTAAGTCATTCCGAGCGATCTAATAGAACCAAAGGCACAATCATGAAAGCGTGGCGACGTTCTGTGGGGTTACTTTACCGTGCAGCAGGGGCACGCCTATAACGCGTAATGGACCGTCGACTGTTCTCAACTATATATATTCCTCGTCGACATCATAGCGTCTCCTTAATTGTTGCAACAGCTGGGCAATACACAGAAACGCATACGGGAGAGCTTCTCTGCGATGGCACAGACTACGTATTTGATGTGGTCTCTTGGCGCAAGTGGTATATCGTTCCAGAATACGGGGATACGTATATTGTTAAGAGAATCCTTTGCGCGACGACGACCGACGTTACGACGACACGAGCAGCAGCTGCGGCTCGCGGGATATAGAGGAACAGATGGTGTGTTTGGTCAAATGAATTTCTCGAGAAAGAGAGGGATAACCCAAAAAAAGAAAACGGACCGAGGAAAAATGGCATTGGAGCACATTGGGCTCGTGGAGAGATCCTATCGGGGGAAATTGAATTCTCGAAAAATTCACTTATAGTTGACCATTTGCTTGACCGCGATGGACCAACGTTCGGGACAATTTATTATCAATAGGTATTATAACTATTGCAATCATAAAGAACAAAACGAATGAACTTTCTCTGTTCTTTTATCGCGTACGTGAAAATAAGTTTTTTCGCAAAACTTTTCCAGCAAGTTTTTGTAGTAAAGCGATACAAAAATGCAATAAGCACTAAATACAAATTTAATTTATTTTAAGACGATGTGTGTAGCCCGAAATTGTTGGGTTGTTGGTGAGGATACGGAAGACGTCGGTCGGAAAAAGGCATTTCACGATATCGCGCGTACGTGCCGAAATGCACTGCGAAAAATAAGGGTAGTTGACGTGCCCAAATCACGTACTACATACATTTGACAATGTAACAACAGGCATTGGTGATAAAAAAGAAGTGTGCAAGAGAAAGCTGCGAGGGGATGCCGAACGTCCTGGGAACGAATAAAATGGAGAGAAAGGTGAATAAAGAAGAAAAAAACAACCTACGAAGGAAGTGAAATGGTCGTGCGGAAACGAAGCACGCGAACCAGAGACAAAATCCAATTCTTTCGCTGGTTACTGTTCCTGTCCGTTGCACCTGGGAAACGATGGATAAAACTACCAAAGGTTTACATTTTAGCGTGCAGGACACGATATAGTGGCTTTGGGATTGGTTGTATCAAGAAAAATGATACGTACCAACCTCTCGATACATCTCCGAAAGATTCGTTAAACCTCAATCGATTACATTTAAATCTACGAAAATTGATTTATATCGACAAATGTCATTAAAATTACTTCGGACAGTTTGCTAACCTGCCAATATAACAATATAAATCGGGCAATTTATACAACAATATAAATCGGGCGATGTATAACAATAAATTACGAACAGGATGTTCGATTCAGCTATTACACGCGTGTACGGAAGAAAGCTAATCGAGCACTTTCTGTCATCGCCACGGAATAAGCAAGGCATGCCATATACATTTATAATATGAATACCTACACGTATGAACGATCGGATCACACAATACAAACAGAACGTCCAGCGTTTCTAATCAGATTATTAACATCCACTGATGACGAAGCAAAATAATACAAAGTCCCGGCTGTATTACATAAATGCAAATTCGCTGCTCTCCCCACAATGTTCACGCAACAATTTTTCAAAACAAAAATTGTTGCTACGGAAAGATAAATAGTTTAATCGCACATTATAATTCTAAATTTGTGTTCGAAAATTAATCGGAAACAGAAAAGTATGCGCGTTAAGTCGCGAAAATGATATAGTTCGAAGTTTTCTCGGAAACCTTGGGCATGTATATACGTACGTATATATCTGAGGTATATACGTATGTGTTTGTGTACGAAAAGATAAGGGACACCTGAGGTGGTACAAACTATTTCAATTCGGCAAACAATCTCCAACCATAACGAACCACCCGCGGTACTTCTCGCATGCCTCTAACAATTCTCCATTTTCTCCTCTCCTTCGCCCCTCCAATGTACATTCGGTCTGCATTACTACCTCATTTTCCTGGCTGGCCAGCAGCTCAACCGCTTTCCACCCCGTGTCCACACTCTCCTTGTCTTTCTCGCCCACGAACGGACCGCACCGACCGCCAACTTGGGTGTATCGGAAATGGCCGCAGACGTAGGATGAAAGTAACCCACATTGAAATGACATTAGGGAAATGAAGCTTAGCACTCTCGCCACTCTTCGCCGCATTGCCAGCCCAACGATACATTCGACCTTGTAACTTCAACTTCCGTATACCTATATGGATTTGCTTTGAATTAGACACCAGTGCCTTAGAGTTTAAAGCAAACGAGAGGTAAATTTGAGAACGCTTTGGATAGCAAAAGGTTCCCTCAACGAAACGGTAATAACCACTGACGCAACTTATGAGCACACACGCATGCAAGCAATATACCTATTGCTTTCTATGAAACTGTGACTACCGTGGTGCGTACTGCAAGCTTCAATTTTCTTTCCTATTTTGAGAATTTTGGCATAGAAATTGCGGATTAATTGTTCATGGTCGCCGATCTTCCTCTCTATGACGCTGCAAATTTGCTCTAATTTAATAGAATTTACCACAGTTAAGCATAAACATAAACGAAGGACAATGCAGGCTTACGTGTACAATCGTATCGCGCAGTCGCAATGCCAAGAATCCGATGGAGAACAGAGCCGGATGCGGCACTCGATAGAGTTTGAAGGGTAAGAGGGTCGCCAAAGCCTGTTCTGACACTAGTGGGCAAACACGCTCCCTAAATCGCTCGCGCATAATATCCGACTTGCTACAACTAGTCTTGCTATATGTATAACGTAGAAACTCTCGTGCCCTTCTCTTCTACCCTACCGTCGCAAGAGTTTCCCAACTCTAATTCCAAGAGGATAGTTACCACGGTGTTATCCGAGAACTATGTGGGAGTTGCACCTAACTCCATTGATGATTACTACGAAGGCGCACGACCTTCTCGCGAAGGGGCCTTTGAATCACTCGATTATTATTGAGTGACGACGGAATGAGAGTTTTGTTGAGCGAGGCAAGAGATCCGAGAACAAAGAGAACGGGATAGCACGGGGTTTCACCTGACACGAGACAAGATTATTCGTAACATAACGACATGCGTGTGCGAACGCATCTGCGTACGCGTAAACCGAGCGATATTCAGATCGATATTTCTTCTCTCGGTATATGAGAAAATCTTGACCTCGGACCAGGATCCTGGTGCGCGCCAGCGTCTTATATCTCCGAGAGATCCTCGCACACTTTCCAAACGAAAAACAGAAAGGGAGTTTGTCGCAATGCTCGCGAGAGACCGCGCGAATTCACCTGCCGGAAGGAGAGGCATGGCACCTCTTTTCCAACCGTAACGTCCGCGAATCACCCCAACTTTTCTCCCGGCTCTTTGCGATCCCATTTATTTGCCAGCCGCGTTCTTGTGTACCTTTTATAATAAGTGTAGCTTTTATATAGCCGCTCTTTCCTTGGGCTTGGTACCTATATAAGGTCTGTATACTTTACTACGTCTTATATACTTCACGCACCGAACTCCTACCGCGGCGACCCAACGTTCACTAGCCAGTCCTGGATTTTTATATAAAGCGGCAGCTCGATGTTTTTATCATAAAGATATATACAATAAAACTTCTCGTTGCAATATCTACTGTCGCATTATTTTCAAAGAATATACATTTTTATTCATACTACTTCATCGAAATATTTCTCTCTTCACTGATCGAGGTAAACAACTTTTCTATATATTTTCGAAAGTATGTACGTCGATCCGTGAACATCTCCCGATCATTTATTGTATGAATTTGAATTATATTGAACGTAGAGAAATTGTCGCGAGAATCCGTATAGAGCGGATGGGAATTCTTCCGTGAAATGTGACAAAAGCGGCGTTCGTTTCGTGCAGTGATGAACGATATCGTATTATGCGCTGAGCAACTCCACGACGAGCAGCGCCATTATATATATATATATAGACGCGAGGTCACGACGAGTCACAAATGAGAAGGTGGAAGTCATTTCGTAAATGAAGGTACGAGAACGGTAGCGAGCACGGAGGCATTTTTCCGCCTCGAATATATACGTAGCTTGAAAGTGACCTCTGGTGGAAATGGGAAAATTGTGAGTTCGGTCTAATAAGAGGGATGACCTGTCCACCGTGCACGTTCCGGTCCGCTATTCGCATCCATGCTTCACGTATATGTGCTGTATATAATTCAAATACAACGAGATTGAACGGACGCGTTGTCCGTCCCCCTTCTTTTTAATGAATACTGCATACCGTATCTCGACTCGATGCGCGTATTCTTTAATTCAACGTACATTTTGCTCATTTGGTGGTTAAAATATCCAGAGGTATTGGAAAAAGGTCAAACTCTACTTGTGACACTTTAAGCACTTTACACGACACTAGTATACTACACAAAACCGTCGACCATTAGCCTTTCATGAATTCTTTTTTTACGTTTACCACATCGATTCATTTTCCACCTGGCGCCGTGCCGATTTCACAGCCATCTGGATTCATGAGGCAGTAATCTTTGCAAATGAGTGGACGGTCCACGAATACCCGAACATCCGTGTGAGGCTCCTGTATACATTTGAACACGAGACCTCCGCTGTCGATGTATCTTCTGTAAGGCAGTGAGAAGACGCACTCCCAACCGAAGTCTTCGGCTATTTTTGCGGTGTATCTTTCGTGCAACGAATATTCGAGAGAATAAAATTAGCAAATTGCCTGCATAATGAAATGTCGAACACGTCAATATAATAATTTATCGTCCGATCGTTCAACTTTATTTGAATGGAACCGGAAACGAGCACAGTTTCGTAATATAATTCTCAAATCAATATATGGATTTATTGAAATAAATTAAATATTGAAATAATCCTCGTTTTGGTTGTTGCTTTGCGGTAGATGAATTCTCGATCTAACCTAAATATGCTTGCGAGGTTAGATAGAAGGGTGCAAAATTTGTTTACTCACTTGCTGGTACAATCGATGCGAAACAATTTATATCCGCAATCTCGTGCCAAATACCAGCTCTGCCTGATGAGACGTCGTCCAATTCCCATTCCGAGATACGCGGCATCGACGGCGACATGGGAACACTCGTATATCTTGAGAGCCCCGTACCTGTCCCAGAGGTTCGGTTCACTCGTTACGTGAGCGTAGAACTTGATGATATCACGAACGGGCCCTCTCTCGCAGCAACCCTCTGCGTACCCGATCATTTTTTCCGGATCCCATGGACACGAGCCAGCGTTTATAGCAGCACCGATCACGCAATTTTCCGGATCCTCGGCTATTATCGTCATACCTTCCTTGACCTGCTGATGCATCAGATGGACGATAGCCGATGGTGGCTCCTCGTCGCAGGCTAGACCTATATTGACTAAGCTCGGCTCGGTCTGGAAATACGTTTTGGACATAAAGTCCATGACGTGGTCATAGTCGGCCGGAAGCGCGATTCTCATTCTGACGTTTGTCGTACCCTGACACGGAGATACAAAATAATAAATTCAAGGATCGACCTATTTCCCTTTATTCAAAATAAAAAATGCCCATCTATTTTCACAAAACATATATGATAATTTTATAGGAACATCATTTTGCTAGACTTTTCATTCGAATAACGCCTGAACTCTGAGATCGCCCCTGATAATCGTTGACGGTTCATTTCTTCGTGTGAACCTCTTAACTCGATACTAAAAGGACGAGGGAGCTTCGTTTACTCACCAGGCCCTGGGAGCTTGACCTCCGCGTTGAAAGGAGCGACCCGGTCTCTCGAGATACTCGGATTCCAAAATGTTGATTTGTTTCGAAGAATCCGCGACTCAGTACTCGCGATACAAAGCGAGACATTATGACATACTTTTGACGTAAATGAAAGCACGGTACTCCAGGATATATGACAGTGACAGCGTGTCCGCCTAATAGAGCGAGGTCCCCATAACCGATGATTTAACGAAAAACAAAAGCAAACGGCAAAGAAAAACAAATCGGATTCCTTCTTCTTCCCACGAAGATGCAGCGACCGTTAACAAATAGCCAATATACCAATGTTGATATTGGTCGGTCGAAAGTTTCCAGTAAATAATCGTTGAAAAAAAAACAGAAAAGGATTAAGAATAGCAGGTACCTATTCGAAGACAGATTCGAAGAAAGGAGAGAATCGTCGCGTCCTTCTCTCGCTCGTTGGCCCCGTTTGGCTTTCGGCTAGGAGCTTCACTGCAAAGACGTTCGAGAATTTACGACTTGGCCCCAAGCGCTGATTTCGCCCGCTGTTCGTCGTCGTTCTCGTTCTCCACATTCGCCATCTCCTTCGTCCTTTTCTATAATACTACCCTATCTCTACCGAATGAGAGAAATATATAGAGAAAACGGCATATATGTATATATATATATGTGTGTGTGTGTGTGTGAAAGATATATATATATATATATATATATATATATATATATATATATATATAAAGAGAAAGAGAGAACATATCACAGCGTGGTCGGCGAAAAGCGTGTCTCTCTCCCGATCGAGCGGCAACGTTGGCTAGCTGGAAACCGACCAGACGATAATTCAGCACCTCCATTCATTCATAGCCGTTGCCGGGAAGTGATATGGGTGGCAGAATGCAGACTGGCTGATTTATGTATTCACGCGGTTGCCCGGCGCACGCGCGCTCTACGCAAACAGCTTCCCCGTACCAAGGGGATGTTCTGTCTCACACGAGAGACCCTCTGCCATCCTTTCGCATATCTTCACCGTTCGCTACTCCACGCCTCTGCTCCTCATGGTTAGCTGCTTCGGCTTATTGTTGATGAATGCACAGGACCCTCCGGGCTTACCCGAAGCATACGAACATGTTTGCGGAAGTGAGTATGAGAGAGCCCGAGAAATAGGGTGTTGGCTGGAGTTGTGGAAGCAAGTGGTGGAGAGCAAGATGATGTACACGTATAGGAGAGAAGCAAGGAGGCCTCTGTATCGGTTTTTCCTTCGTAGATAGCCAGAGGGTCGTACCTACTACATTGTTCTTACATACAAACGTCTACCTCGGGTACTCGATGCACAAATGGAAAACACGGGTTCATATACGGTGTACGTTATGTGGGTAGTGTTATTTCCAGCTCGAAGGTTGCATCAATTACTTTCACGTTCTCATTCGCCAGATATCCAACAAACATTACAATTTATCGTTACAACAATGCGTACATTATTAATATCCATTAATCAAAGGGGGTTTACAGCACTCTGGGTTGTTTCGGCTCTCACACTTGCTCTCTCGCTGACTCTCTCGGACGAGAGAGTGAGAGAGGGAAAGAACCCAGTCGGATGGGTGGTCGCACCGGCTTCTCTCGCGCTTGTGATGCGATTGCTAGGCACCTATGTCACTCTTCTCTCTCTCTCTCTCTCTCTCTCGATGCACAATCCCTCGCCGATATACTCGCGCAACATACGGCTTTCCTCTCTCTCTCTCTTTACTTACGGGTGTAGCGTAGCAGAATCGGCCGTTACGTGTGAAAAAAGAGCGATAAATTGTGTGGCCGAGAATGTTGTTTTTATGAGATAAACACAAAGGATAGCCCGCGCTGGGAAATCGTTCACAACGAACGAGTTGGGACGCATATTGATGCCGCACATGTACAGCGAGGATATACCGTGTGGTGATAATTATTCGCAGGCTCTGTCTCTTTTTTCTCATCAACGCGCCACGTCGTTCTCCGTTTATTTTATTGCAAAGTTGCCATGCAACGTTGAAACATTGTTACACTTTTGAATGAAAAAATAAATAATATATACTTATGTAACGAGCGATAAATTATTAAAACTATAGAATTATCGCACTTTGGCTGCATTTTGTCCGCTTTTGGCAACCGTCGGGCCAGTTACAGCCCCCGTTTGCTTTCCGAACTCTTCGAATTTGCCGAAAAACCCAACGTTACCGAACTTGGCCGTGTGTCCTTTCGACTCATCGACAGCACGTACCCTCTCGAAATTTCCTCTCGTGGCTGCCTCGACGCTGGTTAAATCCGAGGCACGGCTATCGCCCTTGCGAAAATCAACCTCGGTAGAAACGTGCTTCTCATCGTAATGCCCGTGTTTACGAAAACGTCCGCTCTCGTGATCGTTGTTGTAAAAATCCACGCCCTTCTTGGATTCGTCTTTGTGATAGACATTGTGATAACCCAAGGCATCGTGAGCCCTGCCCTGACGATCCTGGACCTTGAAATCTTTGCTCTTTTCGACGGAAGACACGCCCTCGTTTCCATCGACGATTTTTTCATTCTCGTGATACATTTTCTTCTTGCCTGCAGCCTCGACGTACTCGCCCTTTCGAACTTCTCCTACACTATCGATATTCGTACCCTTTTCGAAGACAGCTCGACTCTTGACGGTTTCTTCGTCGTTCGTACCAACACCACCGATAATTTCGGAAGTCCCCATCATCGTCTCGTTAGCGACGACGCTCGTTAGACCGGAGCCCATACTAACAGAGTCGGAAATCCTGATTTCCATGTGATCGACTCCGGGCGGCTCGACACCCGTGTAATGAGCCGGTAACATTTCTGCATCGGGCTCGGCCACTAATGGCAAAAGGACGTCTCCGGTTCTCGCGGTCGTCGACGAAATCGCGTTACGTTCCGACGTCTCGACGCTGGATGGCTCGTTGGACCCATCCAGATAAGTATTAGCCGAGAAATCCTCGAAGTCGTAATCCTTAGATTCGAGCTCACCGTAATTTGAATTTGACGCGTAATTACCGGTCCTGCTTCCTTGCCTGACTGAATACGCATTTATACACGCGAGCATACAAACTACGAGCCATCCTCGTGAAAATCTTTTCAGCATGTTCGTCAAATCGAAAGATCGGTTTTGTGCAAAAATTGTTTCGCAATTAAATGTCAAAAAAAGAAATAGTCAGACGCTTTTTTAAAATCTTAATACAATTATCGACGATAACGTCGGAGGAGCGTTCTCGTAATCGCACTGCCGTATACTGCAATCGCGTTGTCCGCAATTGTCTTTTATACGTCACTTACGACACGATTCCTCGACGATCGCAGCGCTCGGACTATTCTCTCCGATTCACGACTCTGGCATTCGTTGGAATGCTCTGGAATGCATACTGCTGAAGAAACGGCTTCGTTGCCGTTGATATTACAGCGCCGTTACTCCGCCACCGCTCGATGTTTCGACAGTACGGATTTCACGGGTTGGAAACCCATAGTCTCGGCCCATTGAACACCGAAGGTCGTACGTTCCCCGAAACGATACCGCACTGTGGTTACTCACGCATGCCTGACGATTTGTCCACGGAGATTTTTCTTTTATGTGAAAAGTTTTCGCAATAAAACGAATCGCTGCTCGATCGATCGTAATACGTATCGGCACTGTCGAATGAAAAATCGTGGGAATGCGTGACATTTATGCGCAGATTACAAATGACTTCAACGATTTTTTCAGTAAAACTATGAAAGTGAATTTATTTCGATGTAAATAACTTTTATTATATTACATGAAATAAAGTTTAACTTGCTTTATCGAGATGGAAATAGGATTGGAGAAGCGAAATATTTTCGCTTGGATTGGATCTCTTATCGGTACATTTTAACATAAGAGTTTCTTCGAAAATTCCAGAAGTATTTCTTTCATATCGGCGTCGGACTTTTTACAAAATGTGATTTATGCCGTACGAACGGTTGAATTATTCTCGGTGTGAATCACGATACTAACGAGACCGTACAATTTAGGGGAGTAAAACAGCCCCGCTCTCTCGCATGGGGAACGGCCGTGACCAATATCACAGTCAAATGTAGGAGAAACGATTGCGTTAATTTTCATCCATTTCTCATGGTCATTCGCGCTTTAATTCTCAATCACGTATACACGATTTTCTGCCGTTGGTAAATTGCGCAAAGTTCGTACGGGATATAATAAGATATCGCTGTAAAAATGTCAATAACGCTGTACGTACTTGAATTATAGCCCTCTAATGGCCGTGAGCGGCGTGCTTATTGCCATTTGCCACGCTCGCATGTTCAGGGTTTCTGTGCAATCCTACGTATATGAGTATAAAAGATCTCGCGAATGTTAAGTCTAGACACAGAGTTAACTAGTCCCCCTTAGGATCGAGACAACATCGGTACTCAACCTACTGTGATAAGAGTTGCAATCATGTCGTCGTCGATCACGATAAATTGTGTGATTAGTGCAATTGTGTTGATTAATTGTGGCAGTGCGCTGCCAGCTTCGATGGAAAAAATGACGGTATCGAGAATGCGTATGGCCGATCTCGAGACATCGGCCACCGGATACGTTTACAACCATCTACCGGGAAGGCCAGCTTCTTACGTTCAATATGCCAATCATGGAACCGGAGGTTACTATCACGCGCCTACACCCGTACAATACGTTACCTACCAAAAGCCGGAAGGAATATTGCCCTCGCGACCCACCGTGATTACCGCGTTACCGGCTTACAAGAGCGAGGTCCCCGTACTTTCATCAGGCTACGTCGTTCCACTGCTTCAAACTCCGACAAATTCACCCCTTGCACCTTACTACGTACCTACGAATATTCAACCAAAATCAGCCCACGTTGAGCAAGCTAATGACGATCATGACGATAATGACAGCAGAGAACATACCAGTGGAGAAGAAGAAAATGTTGACGGTAAGGAAGAGGACGGTGGGGGTGAAAATTTTAATGCCGAAGAACACTCGTCTCACGGAGAAAATGGAAAAGAGGGCTACAGCAGCCAGCACGAGTTTAATAATGGCGCGAGTGGAGGACACAGTAAAGACAGACACGAAGGTCAGTGATAAGCAAATCAGAGAAGATTTAATCATAAACGACAAAATCATTAATTGCATCGGAATAATTTTTGTAACAAAATGTTTAATTAGAAATTTGTACGTATGTACGTACGATCATTATTTTCAAATAAATATTAATATTACAAGATGAAGCATTGATTGATTTTGTCACAAACTAATGTTGCATTGTTTTTATTTGAATTGTTTCCGTATTCAATTTGTTCAATTCAGATAACAAAAGTTACAACGAATGTTCAATTTTATTATTCGTTTCGCAATTAGGACACTACAATGATGATGGTGGTAATGAGAAGTCACATACCGAGAGCGCTGGTCATTACGGCAACTACGACGAATCCAACAAAGGCAGCGAGGGTGAAAGTCACGGTGACGAAAAATATCACAAAAAAGGTCACAAGACAACGGGATTTCATAATGTTTACCACAAGGACGAATACAAAAAGGACACCGATTTCTACGATGAGGATCATAAAAGCGGTCATTACGACAAACATTCCTCGACCGGACAGAATCATTCATCCGCTGACGGTGGCTACAAAAAGGGCAAAAGTCACGATTCCGGTCATGAGGAACACGAAAACGGCAAAGCCGGTCACTACGACAAGGGGCGCGAAAGTAGTCATCAAAAGGGTAACAAGAGTAAAGAAGGAACCGATTCGTATCACAAGAATTACTCGGATTACGCAGCCAACAGCGGAACGGAAGACAGCAAAAAATATGGTTATGACAATGGGCACTAATAAGACAGAAATGCCTTCTGTACGATATGGCCCAACGGAAAATATTACACGGTTATGACTTACAGCTTTTTATCGCAATAAATAAAATGTTACTGCAACATCTATGTCTTTCTATTTCACGATTCCCTTCCACTGGTATATTGCTATACGACAAGGTCATAAAGTAGTTCGATGAGAACACACAACCCCCGACCAATAGCGACGTCGTCCATAATGTCTCAATAGTAACGAATGTTCGTTGATGTATACCTGGTATATTTTTCCTCCCCACCTAATAAGACACCTAGTATATCAGCCCCTCCGTCACGATTTTTGTGCCCGGTGGAAACAGCAGCGGTGACCCCGTTTTATTACATAGACATAATATATCAATATCATTATAAATCATATTTGCTTCTACAAGCTTCGGTAAATTAAAAAAAAATGAGACGGGATTAAAAAACATGCTTTTACATATTTTAAAAATCAGTCACGAAAAATTAAGCGTGAAAGACCCATGGTCTGGCAAAACAGAACAATGTTCCACTTTTTTAAATGAGCAAACTCAGAATATCCCTTGATTAATGATTGAATAATCGCTATTTTTAATAAAATAATGGATTATTGTCGATCGATCTCGGGCGAGTGGCCATTGCCGCGTTCGACGCATACCTAACATTTGTGCGCGCGGTTATTCCGACTTACTGCCTCCGTGTCTCTTTGTATGCACGTGCAAGCGGGTAGGTGCGATGAATACAATTAATTTAATGAAGATAATAGATTTATTGCTCTTAATACATGAATAATAGCAAAACAATTGGCAAACTGTATGTTGCAAATATCTAAATAATTAGATCCAAAGGCCGGCGTTGGACTGCTCAGTGTCCTTTCTTAAAAGACCACTGCTTTCCATCGTCGTGGCCACCTTTCTTCCCATATGCGGAATGATGTTTGTGATGCTCGTCATGACCACCGGCATTTTTGTGACCCTTGTTCTCGTTGTAATGGGATCCGTCCTCGTGGTGGCCCTTCTTGCCGTAATGATCCTCGTGGTGGCCTCCCTTGTGATGGCCGCCCTTATAATGACCTCCTTTTTTGTGAGAGTGTCCCTGTTCGTATCCTCCGTGCTTCTCCTGGTAACCCTCGTCATTTTCCTCGTCCCAAAATGCTTTGTTCTTCTTGAACTCGTCGAGCTTGTGAATCTCGTGATGGCCCTTGGTACTGTGTCCCTTCGAATAATGACCCTCCTCGCCAAACTTGTGACCCTTTTCGCCTTTCTCGCCTTTATGATGCTCGGCGTAATAGCCGTCGTCGTGATGATGATTCTTTTTGTGACCTTTGTTTTCGCTGTACTCGCCCTTGTGACCCTCCTTGTCATGATGTCCCTTTTTTCCTTCCTCGTGTTCGTGATTACTCTTGTATCCCTTTTCACCCTTTTCACCGTGCTTGGAAAATTTATCGGCGTGACTCTCCTCGCCCCCGCCCTTCTCGAAATCAGTACCCGTAGCGGCAGACTCCAGATCTTCCCAAATTCGGTAAATATTTCGCGCTGAAGATACGTGTAGAACGACGGATATCACGATGAGACAAAATATCGCGAAATGTTTCATTTTTACTGGATTGTTTGGGATCGAAGGGTCCGACAATGTTAGCGACGAAGAACTTTGGGCGCTCGAGCGGTATGCGTACAATGTGCCGAGAAACGCAAGTCGCGCCGATTTTATATCGATCGGTAGGATAATCGGCGATATTAGAGAATAACGCGACCGTGCCGCGCTTTCCTGTCTTGTTATAAAGTTGCGAAATTATATCCTTAACCTGATTTAAAAATTATAACTTGAAATTTCCGAACTAGCGCGTGTCACACCGCGAGAGAATTGCGCAAATGCTTGGAAGTAACGGCGAAACTTTGCTTGCTTAAACTAAGCCGAAGGACAATTAGAGACCCCCGCTTCGTCTTTGGGAACACCGTTAATTAGAAACATGTGAAAAAAAATCATAAATCTTCCTTAAGCTCAATTAAGTTTGATAAACAAAATGTGACGGGATTGCTTCTATTAGTGAACCCGAAGCGAGCGTTGTCACACTCGAGCGATATGAGCGTCGAGCAAGGCTGGATTGTCCTGCAATGAATCGTTTGCGAAATATATGCCTCGTATTGTGAATGATCCGACATCGCGAGCCAAACGAAATCGATTACGCAGGCCGTGCCGGGCAACGCTGGGAGCAAGTATATAAGGATTAGCATTGAACGTGTTTAGTCAGTCGATTGCACTTCTTGTTTTCCCAAAGTACACTAAGATGGCCCGGTGTAACGTTGGGTGGAGATTGGGTTTGGGGCTCGTCGTGCTATTGGCCGTCGTGGCTCTGTCGTCGGCACGAGAGTCGAAACGCGAGGAAAGAGACCTCGAGGTAGCGGCAAGTGGACACCATTCCGAATCGGGCGGTGGCCATAAACATCACTCGGATCATCACGAGGATCATGGCGAGAAGGGCGACAAGGGTTATAAGACTAATCATCATCATCATAAGGGTGATCACGGTAAACACGGCAAGGAACATCACGAGGGTCACCATGCGTCGCACGGGGGACATAAGAAAGGTCATCACGAGGAGGCCGACAAATACGGCGAGCACCACGAGAGCGGTCATGGTCACAAGGGCCACAAGTTTGGCGAGAAGAAGGGTCATAAGAAGGGTGAGAAGACTCACGGCTATCACAAGAAAGCCCACAAGGACGATTACCACAAAGAGCACAAATTCTACGACGATCATCACAAGGGTGGCCATCACGAGAAGCATGGCCATCATCATGGACATCACGCTAGTAAGGAGGGTCATCACAAGAAGGGTGACAACCATCATTCTGGTTATCATGATGATCATCACGGTAAAAAGGGTCATCACGATAAGGGACACTACGACGAAGATCACAAAGGTTTCCACGGAAAACACGGCAACGACGATCACTATTCGCACTATGAAGACTTCGCGAAGAAGGGTGGTCATTCCGACCACAAGAAGCACGGATTTTCCAAGGGTCATCACTGATGAGGATGTACCTTATCTCCGTTCACAGCATATATATGTTTATAGATGTTTATGGTTATTTTCGATTGTTTACGCTCGTTTTCCGTTGGCTAGTTTTTAAGATATATTAATGGATACAGATGTTAACTATGATGATGAATAACTTTACGTAATAAAACGTACCAAACGAAATATACAGTAAACGTCCAATTTTGTTGATCAACGTATATGAGCCGATGGATAAATTTTCATCGACAGCAAGAACGCTGTTTACAACATCGCACGTGGTTAGGGATACGATTAGACGAACAATACTCGTTCGCAACGAATTCTCAGTAGACGAACGACTGGTAAAAATGAGTACTCCATTTGCAAGCACAGGGCTCATTACCTTGCCTTGCATCATTACAACGGGGGACAACACTCCTATTATCTCGCATAGCTACTCTCAATCTGTAACCCCCGTACCGACAAAAGCAGGGTTCACTGCACGATATTACATAACTTTAAGCCAGTTCTCATTACTGTAGCATCTAGGGCATGCAAACCGGGATCCCGAGATCCCGAATAAATTTTAGCGGTATTATAATCCCGGTAATACCGGAATACCGGTATTGAATCAAACTCCATTTGTATCTACTCCCATAACTTTTGCATATATTTTTTGTCCATGTTGCATGCGCGCCACCGCTCTCGCCTGTATACTGTTTGGACCTACCGCGCGCGTCTCATTCCGCCCGTATCTAACAAACAGTTGCAGTCAGTCGCGCTTTGAACAATACTGACAATTAGGCGACTCGAATATCAGCCGAACTCGACCTCCAACGAACCGTCAGAGTTGGAAAAGCCTTTGATCGCTTCACCAACCGAATCTAAAAAACGACAGGGTCTTACAATTACTATCCAGCCGGAATTAGACGAAGAGATTAGACAAAATTGCGACAAAACCGGACAATCTTTCAAAACAAATCGTGATCTGGATGGCTTCATTAAAGTAGAGATGTCTATATATGACAAGGGGGTGTACGAGGGACCTACCTGACACAGGCTTACGAATATTTACTGACAATAATGCCCAGAAGCGTAAAGAGAGAGAGAGAGTATTTTTCGCGACAGGTTACTTCCGCAACCGTCTAAGAAATTCTTTCTTTGACAAAATATTAAGTGCTTTATGTATACGATGGTCCGACTTTCAAGAAAAACGTCATCATCAGTGACTATTAAATATTATCAATGTTTTTATTTCAATTACGCACTAATGGATCCAATTTTCAGGCCCAATAATGATTATTTAGGGGTACTTACTACAGTTAAAAGGACAGACATGACTTGATTTTGTTGTCGTTTTTGTATGTTGTTTATTATAAAATTGTTTTTTATAATTTCAGTACTTATAAGTATTGTTTAGGAATTTGATTACCTAGACTGATCTCAAATATTGTAAGTAGTCAGATATTTTGATTGTTGTTTGTTTAAAATTAAAATTCATGTTGTTAAAACTGTTATAATTATTTTTATTTTATTTTATTTGAATGAGCTGGTTCGGTTTTTTGTTATTCTACGTGAGTGTATGCCCTTCCGGCTGTTCTTTGTTTAATAAGGAATTTATTAAAACACAAGCCAGCCACTCGCGTTTTTATAAACCGGTACTAGTACCAGGATCCCGGTATTAGACGCCAATACCGAAACTCAATACCGGTTTTGAGCTCCAGTCGGGATTGCATGCTCTAGTAGCATCCTTCTAGCATGCTTATACCTCGGAGTCTCGAGAGTCTAGATGAACTGTTGATAAACCGTTAAATTATTTTACGCTTTTTTCATGTTTACAATAAATGTACAGATATCAAGAGTACCTAATCTAGGGTTTTGTGAATTGAGCCATGGGGATGGTCATAGACAATTTAAACACAGAATTGAATATTTTAAACTTCCTGCCCATTAACGTCGATAAATAATTTGAGCCAGAAATAAGTGACGAATTGAGCTCTTCACTCATGGATGTATACTGCTGATGCCATCGTGTCTCGTAAGTTAATAAAAACTGTTGTCTCCTCAAAATAGTTTAATCGTACATTTTCCGCTGTCAGAACGTTTATTCATTGTCCTTTCCTCATTTACGATCGACGAAACGTAATATGGATAACGCAATACAATTCCAATAATATCATGGATTATTTCTCGTATCGAGGCTCCGTAGTCGAGACGTTGCAGAATTTCAGTTGCACAACGCTAAACGTGCGAACCATGAAATTTTTTAATGGCGTGTTAAAATCATAAGGAACATTTCGTACCGAAAAACCGTGGACCACTATGAAAGCACAACGTCATGGATAGGAAAGTTTGTGCCGATCAACGAACGTATGGAAAAAGCAAGCTCTCCAATGCAATCGATTCGGTGAGCCGAGCCTATCTCCCACTTCGTAATTTTTTCCCCGAATCCCGCAACCATCCAATGACTTGTGCTAAACTACCGCTACTCGATTGTGTAGAGTTGGCAATATAAATAGACGTAGATCCCAGAGCAGAGATGTCACATCACGATAAACCGTGAGGTGAACACGTTCGTGCCTTTCCTAGGAGCATCGAAACGTGCTACTCATGGAAAAAAAAATGATGAGTTTACCGCGAATATTACCGAAGGGATCCTTCGTGATTATCTTCGTGGTATGCTTCGTGGCACTGACAACAGCCAGAGACATACCCCAAAATTTTGACCTCGAAACCGCTGCATCGGGTCATCATCACGAGAAGGGTGGTGGCGAGGAACATCACTCGGATCATTTCTCGAAGCACGGTGATAAGGGCGATAAGGGCTACAAGAGTCATCACGATCACGAGGAAGGGAAAAAGGGACATCACGACAAAGAGGGCCATTCTGGTCACTACAGCGAGGGCAAAGGTCACAAAAAGAAGCATCATCACGATGATGGCTACTTTGGTGAACATCACAAGGGTGAGAAAGGTGAAAAAGGCCACAAATTCAATGAGAAAGGCCACTACGGAAAGGGACACAGCACCAAAGGCCATCATGAGGTGAAGAAACTCGACGAGTTCAAGAAGGACAAAGAATTCCACGATGAACATCATGATTCGGGTCATCACGAGAAACACGGAGGGCATCATCATGAGCACCATCATAAAAAGGGTGGTCATCACAAGGGCGGCCATCACAAGGGAGGCCACCATGAGGACCATTACGGCAAGAAGGGTCACCACGAGAAGGGTAATCACTATCACGACGATAAGGGTCACAAGGAAGCCGGCGGCCATGACGATCACTACAAGCATCATTCTAGCTATGGCAAAAAGGGTGGTCATGAGGACGACAAGAAATGGTCATTTAAGAAGGGTCATTGAATTCAGCGGATACCACCAGCCGATCCGTTCAGGAAGCTGCATTTCGCTGTGGCACCTGACATGAATCATATAATTTAGCATCTGTTCTGTTCGTTATTCATATCTGAATTGTTTGTTAACTGTTACACAATGTTAAACTGATCGTTGAATAAATGTTATAAAAATACCCTTTGACTTGGCAATTATTTTGTATTTATCGTGAATTATCCAATACAATCCGTTAATGACCGGTCAATTATTTGATGGCGGTGAAATACCATATGTTTAAATTGGTTTCCGGCTTAGAAAATCTCGCCACCAAGTGACATTCTGCCCTAATACCAATGATTGAAAATTCGTCAAGATCCATACGTTGATTGCTGGACGATCTAAGATTATTACAATTAAGATATGATCGAGAGGAATCGATAATATTCCATCAAATAAAGACGATACAAATAAACACGTGCACATATTTTTATATAGCGCGAAGAAACTACTTATCGTTTATTTTATAATTGTCGCGGTACTTTTTCAAGAGCGTATAGGCGCAAGCAATTAAAAGAGCATATTTTTGCATTAACATTTCATTCAATGGACCAGGGATAGTAAAACTCACAGGCATCATTGGATAGTCATTTGAGATTTATTCGTTGTCTAAAAAATTGTTCTAGCAGCCATTATTTGATTACAGAGTAAACAAGAGTGCTTATTTAACAGGAAGAAATGTTCGTTAATGTTTTCCATGACTGAATCCCCACTTCTTGCCGCCATGGTGTTCGCCCTTCTTTCCATGATCATCGTGATGAGAATGGTGACTTTCGTGGCCGTGTTTGCCATGATGTCCCTTATGTTCCTCGTCGTGATGTCCCTTCTTGTTGTGCCCTTTTTTGCCATGATGATCGTCCTTATAACCGGAATCATGATGATCGCCCTTTTTGTGATGACCCTCCTTACTACCATGATGTCCGTGATGATGGCCTTGTTTATCGTGATGTCCGCCCTTATGATAATCGTCGTAAAACTTGTGCTCCTTGTGATACTCGTCCTTGTGGGCTTTGTGATGGTAGCCACTCGTCTTCTGTCCCTTCTTGTGACCTTTTTTCTCGCCGAACTTACCACCCTTGTGGCTCTTCTCACCCTCGTGATGCTCACCGTGTTTTGCAGCCTCGTCGTGATGTTTTTTCTTGTGACCACCATGTTCCTCATGATGGCCGGCATGATGTTCCTTCCCATGCTTTCCGTGATCACCCTTATCGTGGTGATGCTTACTCTTGTACCCTTTTTCACCTTTTTCACCATGATCTTCGTGATGATCCGAATGATGCTTATGACCACCACCAGATTCCGAATGATGACCGTGACCACTCGCTGCAGTTTCGAGATCGACGTCGTTATTCGAATTTCGTCGGGAACGCACTTTTCCAAGACTGCGATATTTCATACTAGAAATCTTCGATAGCTCACTGACATCTTGCTTCGCCTCGCTCTTTTCTACAAGTTGCACGTTTAGAATAAAGACAAATAGAAGTAGAAGAGCGAAGCTCTTCGTTGGACGAAGAGAACCCATCCTCGATTTCTCGACATTCATATTGGAATGACCAATGGATTATCTATCACCAGCTTATTTATACAGACTTCACGTTAATTTCCAAGCTCCCTGCCCCCTCTTTCAGCCAACAATGAAACAGTTTTCGTTACTCCGTTCGGTTATCCATCTCACTACCTTCCTTCCTGAAATTACTCAATCACCGTGCGGAAAATCAGTCATGTGGCACGATTCCCGTCTGTTAATACGTTACGAAGACTCCGACAGCGAGTCCAAACCGTATTCGTAAGAACGATCGGACTCTTTCGATCTTCTTACAACGGATCGCTCGCGTTCATGTAACAGAGAATGCCCATTATCGCCGTGTTCTCATGCCGAGTTGGACAACCAAGAGATCGATCATCCAGAAATAACTAGCGTAACTGAGTAGCGAAAAAAGCCTCGAGTAACGTTTTTTTTCTTTGATCGAGACTCTCGATCGATTGTTGTTCTAAATTCTCATCTCCTCGTAATACCAAAAAAGAGGAAAAGTCGAATCGTCGAACCGATTGGTTCATCGATTTCCAGACTTTTATTTCCACTAACACGAGTGTCGCTCTCATTGCGAAATAATTAGCTCTCAAATGCCCACTTTTCGGTCGATTAAGCGGTCACCAAAACGCGTAAGCGGCAGACAAACGAAATCGGAACACATGACTAGACATATATATATATATATATATATATGTTATATATATGTTATATATATTGTACATGTATGTATGTATATTGTATCGTATGTACGTATAGACACACATAGATATGTGGATTGCACGCGACTTCAGTGTACTCTGAAATCACGAGGGACATGTAAACAGTTGTAGGCTACGGGGAAATAACAATCTCATTGTTCGCACCGCTAGTACGGGCGAGCATATGCAGTGGTCGAGGCTGTAGTGTAATTAATCTAATTGGAGAGTGTAGCTCGCGAAAGAAAGGGTTGAAACGTGAGCATGTACACAAATCCCTTTCACCGCTGCTCCCACCCCTGCTATTCTTCCTCCGTACTCGAGAAAATGCACTTTTCTCGTGGTAACATTACAATAAAATACAGTGAACCTTCGGCTTTTCGCGCGGTATCAGTCAAAAAAGTAAGCAAACGAATATCCACGTTTAAAAAAACACATGGAACGAACGGTCTTCGATTTATGAAATTTCGCATGTATCATTGAAAAATACTCGGAGCGAGCGAGATCTAGAGGAGGGTTTTGCACAACAAAAAGTGGAGATACAGGGGTATTGAATAGCTCGACTCGAATATGAAATAACAAGAGCTCATCACTCTTCCACGAAGGCTCATCATCAGTTTCTGTGTCTCTCGCTCGGGTAAAATGTCACACAAAGCGGAAACTGCCAAGAGCGCACGAACAAAGAAGAGAAGAAAGCCACAGAGGAAAGGCTAATGAGATTGCGGAAATTCATACACGTGGGTCATGAGCTGAAAGGCACGGTAAGAAGATCGAGGAAAGCAAAGCTCTAGGTAAACACTATTGTGCGCGATCTCCGAAGCTAAAACATCCATAAATATCAACCGTACGACCATATCGCGTGTAAGATCAAAACAAATTCTTTCCGAATTTACTAATATTTGGTATGAATTAGACCATCGTCCGTGAAATTTCACGTTAGCAGAAAAAATCGAGATTTTTTTTAGGGTTCGACGAAATCGTTTAATCGTAACTTCGAAACTCGGTACGATTTGGCGTACCGAACGTAGATCGCTAAAAAGTGTACCTACGAAGAGAATAGACCGTGGACCACACGCTCCGTCCAAACTACGGGATGGGGCAGAACGAAAACAAAACGATCAAACATTGATTAAACATTCTCCAGGTGCATATACCTATACGAGAATGTTGTACACCAGCGCGGTTTCGGCATGTCGAGAGAAGAGAGGTAAAAACGTCGTATGTATAACGAGACCTGTATACCGAGAGATTCGTGAACCACCCCGACACTAAGCGATTTGCAGCGTATCCCCCCCCCCCCCCCACTCTCGCAACTCCGTGCCGTCAGCTACCACCCGGGATGCTCCAACTATACCTCTATATATCCCTTCGGGCTGTACGTATGTCCTGAGGGAAATTTCCGTGATCGCAAATGATTAATTAGAGGAGAGGTAACTTCTCGCTTTTGTTAGCCATTCGCAAACTCCCTTTCACATAGATAATGAGAGGGACGCGCAAAATTTAATGCGATTAACATAAGTACGGGTGTTCGTGTTTTGTTCAACGGAGATGAAAGAGATTTGATTGGTCCGATCGTGACTGAATTCGATGGAGGGATTGTTCTCTATTATTGCATTATAGAACAATAATTCATTATCGAGGAGCTGATCAAAGCGTGACGACGGGTAAACGGTCAGCGTTTTAAAAAATACGCTACGAAAGGCTCGTTCGTTAGATTAGCGAGTTAAATCTCCAAATAACGACATTTCCCTCGGTAATTCATTGCCCGCAAATATAAATTAACATCTGGCTTGACCAGCATCATCGTAATCATCCGGTAAACCACGGTGTACCGTACCGTCGGTAAATGGATGTATCCCTCGACGGTGTAGGCAGATATCGCTTCAAATATCATCGATCCTCCGAAAGATGCGTTTTCGATGCTGTTTTGGTACAATTAACGGCTAAATCAACATAATGCTTTTATATACGAATCGAGCTGCATACTTTGTAATGATCGAAACGATTTCCAGACCACCACTCAAAGTCAAGAGCGTAGCAGTATAACACAGAGGTAAAATAATAAAATATATATTTTCAATGTACAAGATACTCGTGTTTCCTAATATTTAATCGCAACATTTATAAAATCCCTCGACAGACGTATATAAACAACAAACATGATCATTTTTAATAAATTTTCAACAAAGTACGACTTTAGCCGGTCAACCCTTGTGCCCTTTGCTAAACCCGTATTTCTTGCCTTCCTCGTGATCGCCCTTCTTCCCGTATCCCTCGTGATGAGAATGATGAGATTCGTGGCCGTGTTTACCGTGATGTCCTTTATGATCCTCGTCGTGATGTCCCTTAGCACTGTGACCCTTTTTGCCGTGATGATCGTCGTGATAGCCCGAATCATGATGACCTCCCTTCTTGTGAGCGCCTTCCTTCTTCTCGTGATGACCATGGAAATCACCGTGCTTACTGTGATGGCCGCCCTTGTGATAATCATCGTAAAACTTGTGCTCCTTGTGATACTCGTCCTTGTGAAACTTGTTGTGATAACCCTTGGTCTTGTGACCTTTCTTGTGACCTTTCTTCTCGCCGAACTTGCCACCCTTGTGGCCCTTCTCGCCCTCGTGATGCTCGCCGTATTTCTCAGCCTCGTCGTGATGTTTCTTCTTGTGTCCGCCGTGTTCCTCGTGATGCCCGGCGTGATGTTCCTTTCCGTGCTTGCCGTGATCACCCTTGTCGTGATGATGCTTGCTCTTGTAACCCTTCTCGCCCTTTTCACCGTGATCCTCGTGATGATCCGAATGATGCTTGTGACCACCACCGGACTCGGAATGATGGCCGTGATGACCGGTCGCCTCGGGCGTCAGATCCGTCACGGTGATTTCAGGCCGATATCTCGGATCGTCTTGAATCTCGACGATGCGAACATCTTCGGAATTTCTCGTGTCTCGCGCGAGGCATAACGACAGCAACGAACATACGAGAAATATAATGACCGATAGATGTCTGGTGCCGTCCAGCATCTCGATCGACCGCTATAAACAGACTGATGACGAGACCCCACCCGTTACCACATTTAAATATGTTTACGCCGTGACCGAGAAATTTCCAGGATTGCCGTCATCCACGGAGTTTCCTTCCTCTACATCGAACTTTCCAGTCGCGCGTTTCACGTCCAATCGAGATCGATATCAAGCTCCCCTGCGATATACTCGCGAAGCGAAAGAGAGTGGGGAAGTTCCACGAACTTCCCCACTCTTTCCAAGGATATTCCGTGCTACGCACAGAGCGATTTATTGATCAAGAGATATCAACCTGCACATCCGAAGAATCGGACAAAAAATATACAAACGATTTTAAAAACAAATAACGTCGCGAGACAGAGGGAGAGAAAGTCGTCGAATCAATTCCTGACGAATTTTAACGAATAATTTCACAATGACGCTTCCCTACCCTAGGCCCTAATCGTAGAACGAAACTTCCATGGAATATCTCCAAGTTCCTTGGAGATCTACCCTACGAACATTCTCTTTCATAGTCCTCCATGTAAGCAACCTCGACTACGTGTACTCAGTTATGTACGTGTGCGATTCCAATACCGATAGGTATTCTATAGCTCGAGAACCTTTGGAAGCGACATCAATGAGGAAACACGGAAACAACCCGTTGCGAGCGGATGTCTTCGTTAAAGATGCCGCGTCGGACCATTTAAGTGAACTAAGCAGCGAAACGCTTGAAATGTCTTCCATGCCCTTCCATGTCTTGTATACGGGCTCTAGCAGTTTCTGAAACCAATACCCGAGCGTTTCTATCTCAAGGGCTTTCCGGACACGAGGTGAATTACTCGCCGCGATCGTCTTAATGCAAATCTTGGGTGGTTCGTGCCAATTGGCAATCGGCGTTCAACACGGTCGGACTCTGTGCGATATATCCTCGGTGGTACTTTGGATAATACGCAGACACAGAATCCTTGGGGATTAAATTTGCAAATCCGGAGTGAATAACCGTCGAACAATGTCGTACTCGAGAATCATTCATTGTTCGATCGTGGACATATATCGATCCGTTACAAATGGTTGCTTGTATTTATTGATGATCGAAAATAAGGAGCAGACGTCGACTTCCGGTACTTTATTTCAGCCATCGAAAACATATATTAGTCGTGTGTTTAGGTATAGCGTACTTCGATCGACTGCTGCGAAGCTTTTCGAGTAAAAGATTAGAAAATAATAAACCTCGTACTATGCCGTTTCTACGTACCTACATGTGGATATCGCATGTCTACAAAGTCCGCAATATCATTGGGTCCGAAAATTGTTCGTGGATATGTGATTGATATCTGTTAGTTTGGCACGGGATAATCGAGACGACGAATGGTTACAGGATAGCGCGATCTGTTTGCGACCATGGCAGAGCAAAGGACTTCTCTCGAAGTCGTGACGAAGGCGGTCCGTCCGCAACATCTCTCTAGTAGCCCGGTTGGCTGTTCGCGCCTGGAACAGTTGCCAAGTTCGATCTCCAAGAGACCTCGGTATGGCCTGAACTGGGATTAGATTAGGTACGGCGTATGCTGCAAACCCGGATTCCACATTTCGCCTTTCTGTGAACGAAGAGATTGCCTTGTAAGCGAATTCACTGACGCTTCGTCTATCGCCGAGTGCAAATTCGAGACTTGCGAAGTTCCGGCTCGCGTTCTCTCTCTCTCTCTCGCTCTCTCTCTCTCTCTCTCTCTCTCGACTGTGCATATTCCGAAGCTACCAAGCGCTTCGATTACGCTCGCTATACCTCCTAGTAACTCGGCAAACGTGATGAGTAGTACTATGTATGGTAATATTATCGCTTACATACCCGGTACTCAGCAAGGTCGTCGACGATCAATCTAATCCGATCTATAACTGTGTTCTTACCATCGCACACCCTCAACTTCAATTTCGGAAAGTTTGACATCGTTTCGCATTTCGACGAATATCAGTTAATTGAAAAAATTAAAAACAGGAAAAATGGTAGCTTCTACGAATCGCTTGGCAACAAAGCCACCCTTGCCAGAAGTAATTTTTTTCCAACGGCGAGCATTTACCTACAACTTTGAATCGAGCTCCGTAGAAAAGGCCAGCGGCAATTATGAGGGTGTTTAATCGCGCGATGCCGACGGAAGAACACTTTTTTGACGCCGGCAAACTTTTCTCGTTATAAATAATTGCAATACGTAAACGTGATTATGAAAGGTATTGGTGAGAGTGAACGCTATATTAGAAATGAGTCCGCGGTGACCGTAAGCAAGAAAGCATTGTGAACTGCTATACTCGCGACATACTAGTACCGTAAGAACCGTGACGATACTTCACAGAGTGGTATGGGCAACTGAGAAAACAAAAAACAAGCTTCTAGGGGCTCGGTAAAGCCACGGTAACTACCCCTCGGTACGGGAACCTCGCGTGACCAAAGTAGTTTTTAACAAACGCCTACGAATTCTTCACCTGTCAGCTTTACGCGAAACCCACGGATAACCCACCTCTCGCGACTAATGGTGGTAACGGGCCGTGTCTGTCAAGACTACGCCGCTGCAAAAACCGGTCGAGTTCCTTCGCGGTATGTCATGCAGGATAAATACTAACCACCGCGACTTCTAGCGTGTCGCCGCTAGAAAAATGTCCGGCCTCCGTTCTTCGTAGTACGACGGTTACCATGAACGATCGTCCGGAGACATGATAGCATGCGAAAAAGTCAAACTCTTCGTAAATCTTGATTCACCGCACAGTCAACATTACGTTGAAACGCGAGAAAGCGTTCCAAATATTTCGCCACCATAATTAATTTTCATCATCAACGAAACGGAAATTTTATTATCAGCTCAATTTGCAATAAATTCGAGAAGAAACACTTAATAATATTCTATGTACATATCGTATAACCCGTGTTTATTCTTAGTATTCCCCGCCGTAGAAACCATCGCCATCTCCGTCGGACGTGTAAGAACCGTGAGTTCCGTAAGACCCTTCGTCACCGCCTCCGCTCGAATAATGCTCGTTATAACCATCGGAGTTTCCATGATTTCCGGAATCCGAGTCACCCTCGGTGTAGTGTCCAGCATCGCCACCATCGTCGGCCGTGTATTTTTCGCTCTCACCACCGTCCGTGTACGAGGAGGATTCACCGCTACCGTCGCCGTCGCCCTCTTCAGCTTCCGTATAAGCAGCGTTGTCGCCATCTCCCTCCGTGTAATACGTGTCGACTATCGTGCCTGCGAATTTCTCAGATGCGTCAAAATCCCATTGTCACGTGTTTTTATACGATAAGAGAATTAAAAAAAAAAAAGAGAGAGAAAAATATGCTCCCGAACCTGCACCCTCGTGATCTCCACCCTCGTTGCCCTTGGTCGCGTAAGCACCACTCTTCTCCTGTCTACCACCTTTGTCGCCGTCTCGTGCCTTGCCAAAGGCGGTGTGCTTCTCGAATCCGTAATTATCACCATCCTTCTTATGAAAGGTGTCGAGTGTCTTGTAGCCATGGTCGCCGTTGCTATACGTCTGCCTCTCGTAGCCCTTTTCCCCCTCGGCGTCACTGCCGTACTTCTTGTAGTAACCTCCCTCGTTCGATTTTCCTGTAAAAACATTATTATCACCAATCAACGTACTTCGGGTCATATTTAATCCTTTCTCTCGATGGACAGAAAATCCGTAAGAAAAACGCTGAAACCGGAAGCGAGAGAAAGAGAGAGACAGAGAAATTCACTGTGCCTACTGTTCTTGTCTGAGAATAATACAGATCGCTCCCGTGCCAACTTGGCTTGTTTTCACGATCATCTATCTTGCGACTTTTTTCTTCAACACTTAATTATTCACTGAGACTAATGACAACGGAAGAAAAACAAATGCTCGCATCGCTGTTTCCCCAACGAAAATTATAGCGTGAACCGAGCGAATTGATACGACACAATGTTCGTCGGATTAAACGGATAACGGGGATTGTCGAACTAATATATATATATATATATATATTCATACCGGAAGCGTTCTTCATGAGTTTTTTGTCATCGACGTTCCTCTTCGGCGAGCTGGCGTCCGAGAATAGATCCCGCAACTCCAGATCGACGAAGGAATCATCTTGGCCCGAGATACTCGGCAGCCTTTCCTCGTTCCAGGGCCGTGCGAGCGAGCAAGATATCGCAGCGACGAGAAGAAAAACGACGCAATTGGGTATACCAACGATAAGTCTCATGATAGAAAAATGTTTTGTCGTCGCTCTCGTTGGATCTCCTCGTTGTTTCGTGTAACCGTACACGACTCTAAGGTAAGGACTAATGACGCGGGAAGCCTTTTATATTCGATTTGATCGGGACTCGGAGTACCGCCCGTAGCTTTCATGAGGGAACGTCCAAGCCGAAGCCAGAACAAATCGAACATTAACGCAATATCGAGGAGATGGAGTTTTGTAACGGCGAAGCTCGTGCGGAGATCGATGAAAACTTGGCAGGTACACGGACGAGCGTAGAGAGCCGATCCATCGTGTCGACCCATCGTGTACCACGATGACGTTGGAGTCTCGGTACTCCTGTCGCAAGCGATCATCGAACGAGGCAGGTATAGATCCGGTGAGACGCCCTGTTGCTTGTCACCTGGGAAATCGGCGATTCGATATTGCTTCACGCCTTGGGATTTACGCAAAGCCTCGGTGCCTAGTTGCGGCAGTCCCGTTCCGGAGGCTTCGCACCGATCGACTCTGTGAAGGATTATTGCTCGTACGGATCGAACGAAAGTAGAAACTCTATGGTTTTGCGGTCGAGCGTGCGCTACGACATTGCGCGTAGTCACCGTATCCTCGGACGAAATAATTGGGGGAAAGGGGGATGAAAGTCGTATCTCAGCGGTTTTGTCTTGTAATACGTAAGAGAGGCGATAAAGAAATATCCAGTGTTAATCATGAAAGATATATATAACGCTGACGAAAGTGTGTTTGTGTGTGTGTGTAACCGAAGCGAATAGATTACCTATCGATTTGTGCGGTCTCTCGTGCCTTATCCGCCTTACGGAGAGAGCTTCGGCTTAGCGCACGAGCGATTCTTACTTTTTCTTCTCACCAACTCGCAATAACGAGACGCAAGAAAAATCACTAGGGGCACTACGGCGCCATCGGAGACAGTACCAATGTTCGATTGACGCAATATGAGATGAGAGAGAGAGAGAGAGAGAGAGAGAGACGCCGAAGAGGGCATTGGCACCTGGGAGGGAATCGTTAATGTTCCAACCATAAACCGATACACAATTCGATGATAATATTATCGGGAACAATTCAAAGCTGTATATGTATATGTAAACGCAATTGGATTGCTTTGTCGTACTATAATAGTACGCCCATGTGCTACATCAAGACTCTGTACCATCCCATTTGTATGTACACTATGTTTACTATGTATACAACGCATATATGCGCGTCTATGCGCTCATGCACAGAACATTAGCCATTATCCGACAGCGGACTACATTCGCTCGGACCTCGAGAATATTGATGTACATGGATTGTTACTTCCGGTTACAAGCAGATCATTAATCTATTCGAGCTCGACGATCTCGTTGTTCGATATTTCATCGTACTTTTTCATCCTGCCTTCTTCGTCATTAAGGAACGATGTTACTTAGTAAGAGTCGAAACGATGATTAATTGGAACGATCGATCGAGTATATGCAAATGCCTATGAGAGAGTGTTGGGTATAAGGAAAATATACAAGTTATAAAATCTCTCGACTTCCTGGAAATTTATCAAGAAGGCTAGATAAACGGTGGATCGTTCAGGCCGACGCTTTCTCCCCCCCCCCTCCCCCGGAGTCGCTCTCTTTCTCTCTCTCTCTCTCTCTCTCTCTCTCTCACTCCGTCTTTCTTTCTCACGTACCATCCCTCTCTTCGTACCTCACTCGCCTTTTCTTCGGAATTAACTAATTCGGCGTCCGAGTGCCAAGCACGCCGGCTCGGCGCCGTCACGGCAAGCTGCTACTAAATCGTCGACTTTTTATCCCCCTGTCGCAAAATCGGGAGGGCAAACCCACCCCCTATATTAGGTATACCGTTAACCCTCTTCTTGCGGAAAAGGAAGAGAGTGAGCGGAACGACGAAGGGGCCGGGACGTGGAAGAGAGAGTGAGGACGAAAGAGCGAGAATAGCTGCCAGGATGATCGTGCTAAAACCGTGTGAACCACTACCCTATCATGGTGTCCACGGCGTTAAGCGCCTTAGATAGTTGCAACGCCAGCTAGTTTCCACGGGATAATCCGGTGATTTGAAAATCTTGGGATGGAACGTAACGCGCTTTAGGTCCTCGGCTCGGCCAGTTATTTCCATCCTTGGGCGACTGTCTCAACGACGTTGTCTTACCGGTAAGATAGACTTGCAGATCTTCGCGCTGCAGTTTCAACCGTGATTATTCGATTTATGAAATTGCGCGACGTTGTTAGTGTTTGCTCTTGGAAAATCTTGGTTACCTACGTTGCGATGGTGAATATTGAACATATCGTATCATACGTCTAATTAAAATTTTAATCCAATCAAAAAAGAGCAAAATGCACCGAACGATACCGCAGCTCATCATTGACTTTACGAAGCGAAAGGTAACTCGAAAATGAGGTAATTTACTCACGTATAACTTGTTTTCTCATAAAATAACGTTAAATCGAATATCTGCTAAATATTTCGATATTGGAAAAAATTGGATCTGTTATAACAAGAGTAGGTGGTGTAGAAATAAAAAAATCGTAAATACGACCGATTTTTAAGTCGATCTCTATCCGGATTTTAAATCTCGATTAGCATTCGAGATTTGTATCTTAATTATTGTATCGATATATACCGTCATATTTGGCGGATGTAAATTTTGCAGCGACGGTTTTTTACGGTAGTGCAACCGCAACAGTCACATTCAAAAATGAAGATAATTTGAGATTTTCGTACGAGCGGTATTTCTAAAAATTCATGAACTTATCTAGTCTCAAATTATATAGTACATTCAATATGTAATGTAACATTCAAAAGTCAAAACATAACATGGTAATTGAATTGAGATGAATTATTAGAACAGCCTTCTTGGCTGCAGTCAAAAACTTTTAGCAGCGCTTCTCCAATTTGATCAGCTGATGCTATTTCATACCATCCTAACCATACGTATAGTATCATCGTTGACAGCGCGACTCGTTCGGCCGACCTTGTTTTGCCGTTTATTTAATACTTCGAAAATTTATAACTTGGTTAGTATGTGGTGAAACGTGGTAATTTTTGTTTGAAAATCATCGTCAAGTGCTCGTTTATAATTTCTCAGTTTTGTATCGTTTTCTGTCCCAGCATTTTGTAATTATTAATGAATATATTCAAAATTAAATCACGTGCCCTATGCCGAGTGTGTTAAAAATGCCATTTTCGATTGTGAATATCTCTGCAACGGGATGGTCAATGGAGGTGAAATTTTACCAGTTGTGTTGGATATCCTAAACAATATTAGTTCCTGAAATAAAAACTTTTTGTCACAGGCGTTTTTGGAACGTACTACCTTCAATTGCGAAAGAAAAGTCCTCGAGTCCGAACTCATGCCGCCTCTTGCAAACACGATTCGTTCTGAACCGTGGCGCCATCGTACAGCGGCGCTCGTATACTAGCCGTCGATGCAATTTGCATTATGGTCATCCGTCGATAATTTACCATTCTTCTTACTCTCTAGGTAATATTTTGCTAACAGAATTATGCCGATAACTTCCATTCTCTTTTTATCTGACAGCGAAACTCGGCCGGCCATAATGGCGTTCGCGAGCGTTTCTCGGCAGTTTTCTGGGGGAAAAAAGCTTGCTTGTAAAAATCGCGAAGCTCACAGCATAAACGCATGTTGCTCGTAGTGCGACCACACGATGATACGTAAAGAAGCTGATTTCGTTGTATATACTCGCGACGCTTAAGAAACAGTAAAGCAAAGGGTAAAGAAAAAGCGCGTGATCGAGAGTATCGTGACGGAACAAGTGGGGAGAAGTGTATACCGCTGATATACGGGTGGTTATGGACAGGCGCGCATCGTTCGCAGGGTTCGCAGCTAGTGCCTTCTTCGATCCTGCACTGTGCTGTGAACGATAGAGAAAAATTACTGAACATCTCTGAACGTAGTACAAACGCGAAGGGGGGGCTGTTTGCTTATCCTCTCGCCAAAAGTTCAATCTCTCCAGCGTTGTACTATCCCGCAAAGTACCGGCGCCCCACCCCTCACAATGCAGTCTAATTTTCGTCGTTTCGTGTTACTCCGGCTTCGCTGACGGAAAAAAACAAGTATAATTTTGTTATTTCGCGATGCAAAACTGTGTGAATCAGTGACTTGGACATTCCGGGAAACGAAAAGTAAGGTAAGAGTCTCTAGGTTGTCGTAACCTAATAGTTTATCAGAGTGCATAAAAATTTCATTCATTTTGTTTATTGGAATAAGATGAATGGTCGGAATGGTCAAACGACACACTCGGTCGACACTGGGTCGCGCGGCTCGATCACGACACGCGGTTCTCCGCCACTAATTTATAACACGCGCATAGTATTCAATTAAATTCCTCTTTCGACCGGATGACGTTAGCTAAAGCATCACGCTGTTTCGATTATTGATACTCTCGTCAACTCCTAAATTAATCGGCTGCGTATCTGTCGTTGCCCGCGTACTTATCGCGTAACTCACGCTCTTACGGTCAATTTGCACGGTACGTTGAATTACCGACTTGAATACAAATTATCCGTCTTGCCAGTTACATGTACGAACGCGAATTGTTGCGTTATCCGGAGAGGATTGTACGCGCATGAATATAAATGTGTCATAAGTGCTGTCCGAGAATGAATATTTAGTTGCGATATTCCAATCGCGTCCGATTGTGCTATTTTCAATCATGCATCTCGCATGTCGAAGCCTCGTCTCGATTTGTGTAATTAACGAATAAATCAGATACACTCCGTTTACTCAAAGATTGCAGGAATGTCGAAAAACTGGTTTACTACGATTGGTCCAAGCCGTCCGGATATAACTTATTATACACGTGCTCTTCGTTTTGTCAATCTAGCAACTTCACGATGTACGCACTACCGATGAGAGCTGCGTGCCCTGGTGGCAACAACGGAGAATCGGACGAGAGTACTCATTATCATCAGGATATACCACGGCCCGTTACACAGGATTGCAGTACCTTCAATATAGTCCGTGCTACACAGGTAATGCCGTGTACGAGACATTGGAAGTATTTACAACGATGAGAATCTTTTCAGTAAAAAAATATTAATCATTTTCAGTATGGTGCCCTGGAAAGGGTCACAGAATTGGTGGATGCAGGGGCTGACGTTAATGAACCCGATTCCGAGTCGGTGATGCTGCTGCATTGGGCAGCGATAAATAATAGAAAAGATATTGTTAAATATCTGATAGCGCAGGGTGCGAATGTCGATGCGATAGGCGGTGAATTAGCCTCGACGCCGCTTCATTGGGCAACAAGGTTTGACCTCGAACGAGCTGACGCAAGATGATGGAAATTTAACATCTGAAATTTAGTATCTGATAAGCATTGGTGCAATTTCAGACAAGGCCACCTGTCGACATTTGCAATATTGATGAGGGCTGGTGCCGATCCAACTCTGAGAGATTCCGAGGGTTTTTCATGCATACATTTGGCAGCGCAATTCGGTCACACGGGTATAGTCGCGTATCTCGTTGCTAAAGGAGTCAATCCAAATACGCCTGATCGCAGTGCCATGACACCACTCATGTGGAGCGCATACAAAGTAAATAGGTAAATAGAGCTTTGGAAATTTGATGTGGAGCGTGTGGCCATTTTCGCCGAGGCGAAAGACCCACGTTCGAGATTAGTCAGAACTTTCATTATCTCTTCAGCTTGGATCCGACCCGTCTGCTGCTAATATTAGGTGCATCGCATTCCCTGACGGATAATATTCATGGGAATACAGCTTTACACTGGGCAATAATAGCAAAGAACAATACAGCAATATCAACGTTAGTTCATCAGGGTGCGTCACTCGACGTACCAAATTTCCAAAATGAAACTCCTATGACACTATTGGGACCTCATATCGGTGCCGCATGGCTCGGACACAAAGTTAGCCACGAGATTAGAGAGAGACAAGGGAGAACGAGAGCATGGTGTAGAGACAAGGTAAAGCTCACGAAAAATTATGAGGAAAGAACCAAAATGATATGAAAGTGAACCATTTGTTTGTTCTAATTCGATTCTGATGTTCTCTTTCAGAGACTACGTTGGTACTGTATGGTCAGTACACCATTCATAGTCTTTTGCATAATCGGTTTAATATTTCACAGTGGACTGGATTATCTGATAAAACTAGGTGCCTTTCTCACCCTCTACATCGCTGTCTATTTAGCGAAAAATCTTCTATTCGATGAGAGACTATTTCACATTCTACCAATGTCCATTTATTTAGCGACCAAGGTGAGTTTCGTACTATAAAAATAGTTGGAGATTGACGCACGAATCGCCGAATCGATGAGCATCGATAGAACAATTATACGCGTTCCTCGTATATCGAAGAGTTGCTTATCACTCGATAAAGAGATGATAACCCACATACTGAAGCGATCGAAAAAATATCTTATCGAACTTATCGAAAATATTTTCCAGATAATTTTTATTTTTGTGTCAAGAATTGACACCACGATCTTTCTAACATTTATCTTATATCCATCGATTTTTATCAATATACGAGAGAATACGAAAAGATTGTGTAGAGTTGAGAATGTGAATTATTTGGAACTATTTGGTTAATTACAGATGTGGATATATATCACGTGGATATTTTGGCTAGGCATTCATGCAGCCTGGTATCTTTGGTTATTGCTTGTCGGGGGCTCGGTGCCCCTTTGGATATGTTTCCTGAAATCGTGTTGCGGCGATCCTGGAGTAATATCGGCAACTCACGAAGAGAAATTGAACGTATGTTAACTACGTGTACGGCAAGCTTGGATCTAATTTCATCTAGTACGACAAGATACTAATCTATATCATTAAATCTATTTACAGACAATAATAGAATTAGCAGAGACCGGTGGCTTTGAGCCCCAATGGTTTTGCACCAGTTGCCTCGTAAGAAGACCGATACGATCCAAGCATTGTTCCAAGTGTGATCGTTGTGTGGCACGATTTGATCATCACTGTCCATGGATAAACAATTGTATCGGTAAGTGCACCATAATTGACGAATTACTTATAATTATGTCTTATACAAATAGGAAAAATTAAATTGCTGAAATTGTACGCGGATTTTTTATGCAGGTTCCCACAATCACAAATATTTTCTGGGATTCCTCGCGTCTTTGCTCGGACTATGCATCGTAATACTGTCCGCAAGCGTACAATTTTGGCAATTCGAGTGTTGGACAAATTTGACGAACGGTCACTCGGCTGACAATTACCTGGTATCGGCGGCAACGTGCGATCCCTGGGTCATGTGGGTAACGGCAAATACAGTACTGCACTCATTATGGGTCGGTTCACTTTTGGCCTGCCACACGTATCAAGTACGTCCTCATCTCTATACCCGAAAAAAATGATTAGCGACTTATAATCCGTATAATCTCGACGAGGAAAAAATATTGGCTTTTATATCTATTTTCTTTTTTTCTCATAGATCATGGTACTGGGTATGACAACGAACGAACGATTGAATGCCAAACGTTATGAACACTTCAAACAAGGTAATCCTTTTCATCGTGGTGCACTACAAAATTTGGCAGATTTTTGCAACTTTAGCTTCTGCGGTGTGAAAGCAAAGCCCAGCTCCGACTGGCTTCACAGTTTCGATTTTAAGCAAGGTGTCGAGAAACTACCCCTGCTTACGGCGAAAGACAACTTTCAATATGTCTAGGCTTTGATTTGATCGAAATTCTAAGAAAAAAAAAATGCAAATCTATAAATGCGTCTAAGTTATGACTTAACGTAGCCACCAGATGCTGAAACACCATATCACTCTTCACTGGCGTGTCATTTTATATATGCTACCAAAGAATTGTCGTGAAAACGTTCTTCGCTGGTAAACTACACGTTGGGACATTCAACACTATCGAGTGCATGACATGTCGTTAATTGCATATTCCACGTAGCTTAGTACGCGAAATACTCTTTGGGGATAGGAGTCCCCAATTTGTGACGAAGAGACTTGTGCTACGTTCTTGTTTCCATGAATATGCATATCCCAATTCGTGCAACGACATGCACTGAAACACACACATTGTAATGACGACGACACTAGTCGATCAGTATCAAACTTTTGATGAAACCGAGAAAGAAAGCTTGTTCGAAAGATATCCAAGCCCGAAATAAACGAAACCTCGATACTCGTACTGTCCTAATATTTTTTCACCGTCTCAAACTACGATGTAGTCACGCGTATTTTCAGCTTTATTTTTTATGCCGTACATAAAGAGAAAAAAACTACGCTAATATTGAATTACAACACATAATCGTGCCGCGTGTTTATCACTTTAAAATATGGTTCGCGTCTTTCCGTTATGATCATTTTTGTATCCATGTTTTTTTCCGTTCTCTTTGTTGTTATTTCATCGGTATTGCGTTATTATTTTTACGCACACAATTATTATACATACAGAATAAATGTGATATACATTAATCCATACGAATCGATATACACAGATACGATTGTCAATATACCTGAGATTTATTCGAATACGCATATTCATTGAATTGTGCATTTTTACGAAGTTGTTCGCGGTAATTACTTTGCCGATGCCTGTGATCCGGACTCTTCTACACAATACGTGAATTGAATCCCTTTTGTATCTCTTCAATGCGTTCTAAGCTCCAACAGTCTCAAACTTCGTTCTACATTCCACTCTTCAATTGCATATTCGAAATATTTTCTTTGCCTCTCACAGCGGTCAATCGAGTTCGCACATCGGTGGGTGTTAATGAATGATAAAGGCGCGATATAAGGTTGTAAATTATACTTTAGTAATACAATTTTTCCTATTTGTATGTCACTTAATTGTAAGTAAATAATCTGTCATCCTTGCGTGTCTCATATACATATATATATACATATATATATATATATATGTATATGTAGGACATTTTTTTTTAAATGGCAATGTCTATTACATGACCACGGCTTCCGTAAATAAAGTAGCTGTAGCAAAGGTCTCTCTATGTTCAGTATTAAACATTGGAAGATAAAAATTGAAATAAAAGAAATCGTCAATACTGACTACGACTACTACGGATTCAACGGCTGGCTACAGTTCGAGCGTAGAATCTTTACTCGAGGTACTATGCGTTATTAATAATTTAGAAAAATATTATTCACGGTGGATGCTCCCTACTTAATGAGCCAAACAGCTCTCAAACCACTGGCGTAATAGCATCGGCGAGTACGACGATTTTATTATATATATTCTTTTTTGTTCATTTTCTAGTCCGAAATATGCCATAAGCACGCGATCGCTTACCGGCGTGATAATTAATCAGTTGGTAATCGGAGATATCAATCGAATATATTTCTAACGAACATGGGAAATTTTGCAAACCATCGTTCCCAAATCCACCTTTAAACAGCAATATTTTAATAAAAATTCATAATTCGATATGTAAAGACGTACATTATATGTTTTTTCAATGTGAAAATAAATATATATATGCATGTACATAATATGTATATGTATGTATGTATAGGAAATAAGGTATTAGCGATGACAAATTGCAGAAATTGTGTAAGTGTACGTGCACTGTGATTTTATTTTTTACATCGTAGAAAACGCGACGTAGTGGTCATTAGAAATGAAATCTGACAAAGAAATCAAGGATAACGGCTGTATGAAATAATTACGAGCAGTTATTAGGTAGGAATCACTGAAACGTACTAGCGCGCTACAAGGCAATGACTTACGCACACTTAGGAGTTTGTCGTTGCAGCTCTCGATGCGCGCTTAAAACGTTAATTAGAAAATAATCGCAAGATTGTAGAATTTATCTGCTGTGTTATAAAATTTCGGCATCGTTGACAAACTCTGTAAAGCGACATTATAGTTGTCCGAATTTACTTCTCGATTCATCGGTGTACATTGTGCTAGTAAAAAAAAAGGAAACAAAAGAAAGGAAAATGATATGTTAACTGATATTAAGCAATGAGATTGTAAAAAAAAAAAACGAAAAAAAATTAATAAATCGCTCGTTTGACAATGAACTATATGACGATTAATCGGGCAACGCCAACTGCGTATGGAATCGCCCGAATTTACGTGAAACACAGGAGGGATAGCGGAATTCTTCACACTGTCAGACTGACAGTGAAAGATGTTATTCGTGTTTGATTCATCGTTATCGTTGTGTTCGTTGCATTTTTAATTCGTTCGACTCACGTAACGTGGGGAATCTTTTTGTTAATTTATTGATTTCGAGCATGACCATCGAGGTAGAATGTCCCTACCCGGAGACTTGCATTGATCTTAGTTCGACAATTAATTCGTCGGAAACGTCCGATACTTCGGCGAGGCCAACCATCAACACAAGTATTTAATTTGTTACCGAGTAACTCTCTATTTCTGTCAAACGATAGAGTGTACTTACCAGACATTCTGAGAATGTCGGTGATGATGAAACATGTTGCAAAATCCTTTGTACACGCGTCCGTGTACAGATAACAACTGCACGAGTGAACCAGAGGAAAAATTGTTCGCTTCGGTACCGAAACAGAGCTTGTCGCCGACCTCTGGTCAACCACCACCGGCAAACCACCAACCACAAAGAGGAGTAGGAGGAGCTTTACAACCGTCGACACAATTTCGTCCGGACATGGAGTGCCTTTGTCATGCTTACAGAGTGTAAGAAAAGTTGTACGAAATCAAGAAATAAAAATACTCGATATTTAACATAAATCCGATTATTTCAGAAAACCATTCGCGTTACCGGACAAATACAAACAGGGCAATGCAGAAAGGTATCATTACCGACGAGACGCTTTCGTCAAATTCCTGACAAAAATTCGGTAAAATGCATCTTCCCTTCTTTGCAGATTCAACTGGAAATGGCCGAGAAGAGAATACGCGAGAAGAAAGAACAAATATTACGAAGTCAAATTCAAACGAAATCATTATCGTCATTACTCGAAGGTTCGTTTGAATTTTCGTCCCGCGGTTGTGTGGATCACGGCGAATTCTGAAAATGTATCACTCACATCTTACTTATCAAATTTCAGCCATACCCCGATGACGATGATAATCAGGGTATAACGAGAAAAAAAAGTCTCAAAACCGATAAAACTGATGAGGAGCCAACAAGTCATACGAGTCCGAAGCAGGAGCTTGAGGAAATTACTGAAAGAATCGATATATATTATTTCGATCACGGAAACTCAGCGTTGGTATAGATTGATGACTCAGCTTTACCGTCTTGAATACGTTTCTCGTCATAAACGTTGCATTTCATTTTTGTACTCGTTTTTTTATTTCTTTTTTTTCTCCTTCCGACCGACAATACGCAACAGATATTATCGTACGACCGATTCGGCACCGGTATTGGCAACTGAAAAATGTGCGGACAAAACTGACTACGCGGCAACACGTTTCTGGGCCGAGATTTTTGGAACTGTACACATAGGGATCGCCTTCATCACGGCTTTTATTCTTCAATTCTTGAGATTCGTGCTCTTCAGTATAATAAGACCGTTGACCGTCGGTATTCTCCAATTATTCGCTGATTATTTCGTCAAGCCGTTTCTCTCGATATTCTTCAATGCCGTTATCCAGCCGATTCTAATATTGCTCTACAACATAGCGACTTCGGTGCGAGATTTGTGCGAGCCCATAGCCGAGGCACTCGGCTTCTTTCTGCGGGAAGTCGCCACGGTCGTTCGAGCTTTTAGAATCGTCGAGGCTAACCGCACGATGAATCCGACGACAGCGTGCACCTGACACGTGCATGGGGCACGAACGTCCGTTTCTAAGTGCATTGCTCTTTCGTTGTTCGGAGAGCAGCGGGTCATTGGACAAGCATTTATTAACACCAGGTATATATTTGGTTTTATTTTAACTTTACAATATCATTATTGTTTCATTCTTGTTTATTGTTGTTGTTTTTTCTTGTGTGTCGGCATGTGTATGTGTATGTGTGTGTGTTTGTGTTTTTATACAGAACAAATGATCTCTCTTATAGCGTCTAACTCTGTCAATAATAATCAATAATTCATCCTTCGTCTCTTTCGTATATCCTTACCATTTAATAAATTATGTACAATCTCACAAACAACAAACGGAGGAGCCCTAATTACATCATTGTAGTTGTTCACACTTCGCTATGTACAGGTACTACTTGGTTTCTTCTCTTGTATTCTGTTTTTTAGTTTTCCTTTTCATTTTTTCAACAGAATTGGCAACGCCCTGACTCGCTCTGACGACGGATGCGCGTAAAAGCAACACCATAGCTATATCTGCATCTCGCGTATGCGCGCTACTTGAAAAAATAAAATAAAAACTTCAACAAATCGCCTATCGTCACCTAGTCTCAGGAACTGCAACCTCTGAATTACTCTGCATTGCTGCCTAGGTGGTTGTTGTTGTTGTTGTCGTCGGAGTTTCCTGAACAGCTGGGGTTTGCGAAGGCGCGGATGCTGAGTCACCTGCACACGACAATTGGCATTATAATTTATTTTATATCTTCGACGCTCTCAAGACAAATCGGATAGTATCCCATTCAGTGATCAGCCGGTGCTTAAAGAAACCCCAGCGTATCTCTGTGAACTCAACTGGTCATTGTCATGAGAGATGTAGCATTAACCATGAACGATGAAACCCAACTATCTTTTCATTATCAGAAATAAATTTATGCTAACGTTTTTATTGTAAATGAAAAATATTAGACGCTTCGAATTGTACAGTAAGCTGTAGCATGTTTCATTCAATTATCATATATATGACTTCTAGAAGGAGAAACGTCAGATCGACGTATGCAAGGACAAACTTACCCAAGAGAGCGGCCTCCAAATCACCGAGAATCTCAGTTTCCTTGGGATCGATTAGGTTGAAGCGTTGATTAAGGAGCGTGAGGTGAGCGAAGACACAATTGAGGTGAGCGTGCAGCCCCAATAGCGCCACCTCTCTGAAGTGGCAGTGGTAAATGTGTGCCACTACATGGTACAGTAGCCGCAGGATCTTACGCACTATCGATTCGAACGAACTTGGGAACTCGTTTGCTTCATCGAACAATAGAGATACAACGATTCGATGAAATTGTACGATTGAAAATTGTGTATATATCGTGGAACACGATCCAATAAATATTCGATTCATCGGATAATCCTCGCTCACCATATTTTGTAGGAAATATAGTCTCGTCGCTCACGGTGCGCTGTGTAAAAGTCATGACGTAGTCTATGTATTGTGGCGCAGCCACTCTTGTCTTCTTTCCCTTCTCGTCGAACCACAAATATGTTCTGTGAACAAATATAAATAAAAAATAAAATAACTTTATCATCGAACAATTTGTCATGAATTCTCAAAGGTTCAGAGTCGGAGCGCGTCCGATTTATTAATTCCGTTTTCGGTATAACCAACATTACCTTAAGCCAGGACCCGTCATATCCGGACATCCCGTCGAGGTACAAAACTCGGATATAGTGCCATAAAAGAGATTTATGTGGTCGAAGAGTGCCAAAGTATGGGAGGCCAACCACTCGTTGTAATCGAGACCGGGTGGTAGGTCGACGAGCATTCTCAAGTCCAGCTCTGGCAGCTGTCGCTCGAGAGCAGCTTCCTCCAGATACAATTTCGGGTCTTCCGTTGTACCGGCATCCTTCTCCTTTCGTCGGGCTTTTCTGCAAGTCGCAAGAACAAAAGAAAAAAAACGTCATGAAAAGGTTTCGAACGATTGGTCGATTATTCGTAGCGGTAGGATCATCGATTGGCAATAAACAAAAAAATTGCCACCTTGCCGTAAAGCAATAACTTAAACCCCTTTCATTTTTTTTTCTTTTACACCCCTTTGTGCCTAATTCTTCTTTTACCTTCGAGAGAAACAAAATGAGCGACAAAAATGAGAAATTCGAAAAGCCATAAGTAAACTCTTCGTGAATATAAAGTGTGTACGCCCCCTCGATTATTAAATAAAACTTTGATTTCAATTTTGATTCAAGGGAAACAATGTTTGATGTGCCAGGACTATTGGGTCATGTGGCGAGTTGCCCAACCACGCTTCGATACATGTTACTTAATTCTAAATCGAATCATCGAGTCAGTTTTCTTCCTCTCGAAACAAACAAATTGTACAAGTTCAATAAATCATTTTGTTTCACTCATTGTCAGTATCATACATATCGTAAAACTATGATCTAATAGCAACTAGTCCACCACCGTACAGAGATATACCCGGCGCTACAAAAATCCAAAAGATAACCCAGATTTAATGGTAAAGAACGCGTCAAAGAGTCGATTGAAGAGCGTAGACAAGCCATCAGCCGAATAAGCAACGATCAGGTTCAATCTAGATTGAACGAATACGGCCAAAAGCCGCGAGGATGCATTGTTAATTTATTTTTCGATATAACACCGATAAAAATAAACGCACAGCTGTTGTAATGCTTATTAAACAAAACAATAATGCTATAGTACTTATTATAATATGGGGAGTATTATGAGCTCGAACGAAGAGCCTTGAATGAATATCGTTGTCGTAGAACCACGGATGCTTCACGACGTGAAAGGGTGCGCGCGACGAGACTGCGACGCGTCGTTTAATCAACGCGGCTGGGCTCGTGTCTACCGAACGAATCCATTTTTCTTCTCTCGTTCGGTTTATCTCTTTAGCCTCTCGCTCTCGATTTTGTCCCTGTCCCCCCCACGTCGGTAGATTTTTTACCCTCATTGCCAATTCCATTATATTTGAAAAAAAAAAAAAAATACACGCTCGAGAACGCACGACGTTAGTTGGTTTGGGCGACGTGACGTCGCGTTCGCGATTAAAAATTTCCAGTCGACGGGATTTTTAGCGAAGCGTGACGAGCGAGAGAATCGTAAGGGTGAATGAATCTTCGTCCCTTCACGACTCGGTCCAAAACCAGCCCCAAGACACGTCGAACTATCGAAACAAAGAGAACGAAGCGAATGAAAAAATGCTTTGAGAATTTTTCGCTCTCGAGGGCTGATAAATCGATAGAAATCGTATTAATTTTCGTTAGAGCGACGAATACTTTCGCTCGTTCGGTTTAGCTATGATTTTTTCCCACATCCCAACGTAAGCGACCGTGCGTTTTCTCGCACGCTGAAACAAAAACGATAAAGTTTCGCGGACGCGGGGCATTTTTATCGCGGTGTTGGTTATCGTTAACCTTCCGGTTGTCGGGGATTCCGGGAAGCGCGAGTGCGCGTCTTCGCGATCGCGTCGAATCAGCAACGGGAGTAAACAACGATACGGAAAGAACGGCAGCGGGCCGGAATATAAATTATTATCGAAATAGTGAAAAGTTTGTAAAAAGAAAAAAAGCGAAACGTAATGAAAAGAGAAAATTGAGTCGTGACGTGCGGAATCCCGGACACCGCGAGAGGGCACGAAAATGCTCTAAAGCCTCGAGTATATGCCAAGAATACAAAAGAGAGAAGGAGGAGCATAACAGAGGGAATACAAAAAGCGTTTTAGAAAAAAAATTCAAGTGGAATCTCGGAGGTCGAGGCCGCGGCGTGTTAATACCCAAACGCGTCACCCGGCCGCCTACAATTTTCGCCCACTCAGTCTTTTCGGACCTCTCTTAATTAGTTCGCGAGTCTAACCTTCGGAATAAACCGGCCGCGCACATGCGTAATGTCATTTACACACGGCAAAGTGTCACGAAATTGAGGAGAGACGAAAAAATAGATACGAAAAAATAGATAAACAGATACAGCTAAGTACGTAAATATCGCTATATGGATTTTCTTTGATCTTTAGGAAGGACGGTCCACTCGCGGCTGACCCTTCGACAGTCCTCGAAACATCCGAACTACTTATACGGAATCGTCAAACACGAGTATACTAATTTAATTGTAAGTACATAGTTGCCCGCGCGTCATTAAACCGATATAATAAAGTGAGATCCGTAAAGAGAGGAATACACTTCTCGAGATTGCATCTCGATCGTGTGCGGCTGTGTCTCTATTTGTGTATATGTGTGTATGCGTAGCAAGCGATAGCGAAAATAATAATAATAAAAAAGGAACAAAAAAGCCTGGAAGACGATAATATTGCACGCGCAAGAAACTTTTTTCTAAAAGCGGCATAACGCTTATACCAAGACATCGGGACACGGCGCACAATTATTTTCCACGTACGAAAACATTAATTTTCGTTCGTCTTTGGATGACGCGTCATCGGCTCGCTCTGCGCACTTTCTCGTACTTTGATTCGTGGCGTTGCATGAAAGTTAAAGTAACGTAAGAGATCGAAATAATAAAAACTACATCAGCCATTCGTTTTGTTTCCGTTCTACTCCCACAGCATCACCCACAACCACCGTCGGAATGTTCCGATAACCCGCGGAAAAAAGATGCCGGCAGGATATATAAAAAAAATATTACAGCACGTTTGTTCCTGTAATATAAGCCAGTAAAATACGTTTGTCAATGTTTAAAAATCATGTTTTATGATATGTAAAAAAATTATAAAAGTCACGTCGTTGTGGCAAAAAATATTATTAATTTTTCAACTATACGATTGGAAATCAATTATCGGTTCGATCAAGTAAATACGTTATATTTTTCAAATATATTATGCCGTAAATTTTGTCATGGAAGACCGTCAATGCGATAATAATAGTAATTATAATAATTATAATAACAACAACAACAACAACAACAACGATGATAATAATAATAATAATAATAATAATGCTCAATTTAAATAAAAATGCTACGCATCGTTCTAAATTCTCACGCGGTCTTGGTTAATATAAATATGTAATGTCTATTCTCGGGGTGTGCACGAAGTGGGACGGTGCTGATCCTCGAGAAATTTTCTACGAGAAAGAGAAAGAGAAAGAAAAAAAAAAGACAATGAATCTGTACATTTCATTAAAATAAATAAGGCAAGAATATTTGCGAGTCGATTAAAAGAATTTGATTAATGGGATTAAAGGATTTGAAGGATGAAGAGAAAAATGTATGTAAGTGACGAAATAATAACAAGTTTGTGAAATCGAAAGTTGAATGAGAAGGTATGAGAGAACCGCGAGTAAATATTTCGATATTGGTATAATCGTTTGAAAAAATTGATTTTTCACGTGCCCACGTGTTTCGTACCCTCTCCGTGCCCACAACGAACGGATGTATAGCGTACATATATGCACATATATGCATTTATATAGAACGACTGCATCGAGAATAGGCGGTACCGGACGTAAAGCTTTGTACAGATTTGGTTTGTTCCTCGTCCCATCGTGTTTTTCCTGTTTCTTCTTTCTACAAAGCGTGTAGGCATGTGTATTTTGTTTGTTTGTTTTTTAGTCGACTCTCATTCTCGGTTGCATCGATATTATTATTATTGCATTATCCTCATCATTATCATAATTAATCATTACTGCATTAACGATGATTATTATTTCAACGTTATCCACCATCGTTATTTAATTAATGATGCACAAACGTTATTCGAAAAAAATTGAAACGCACGATATATCTCACACCCAAATTGCTCTCGAAACGTGTCGATCGCACTTTTTCTTTCGTTCCTTCATTAACATTCTCGTGTTTATTCGATCGTTTCTTTTGTTCTGTTTGTTTTGTTTCTAATTGGTGAAAACTCACGCGACCAATTCTCCGAAGAAGCGTATCTTCCTGTGGCAGGTATCGAGCAGGGAAAGACGCGTGGAGAAGGAGCCACCGCCGGTCGCGCTACCGCTCGAATTTCCCGAGGAAGAATGATGCACGGGTGTCGTGGGTGCCGATGTCGTCGCCGATGACGATGATTCGTGCAACAACGCGACAGCCCCGCGTGCCGGTGAGCGCAACATCGCGCTAATCCCGATCGCCGTTGTCGTAATGAGCGATCCGCTCGTCGTCGCGTTCCTCGTCGTATTGCTCGCACACGTTGTCGTCGCGATGCTCCCCCCGCCTTCGTTCTTATTCCCCAAAATGGAATTGCTCGTACGATAAGAATTACTCGACGTTGAGCTCGTCGACGTCGACGTCGTTGTCGTCGCGGCCTCCGAGGATTCTTCGCCCGCGCCGCCGACGACGACTTTTTCACGGGCGCTCGGTATGCACCAAATCTTGCACGCTTGTCATTGAACGTTTTTTCACAAAATAATAATAATAATAATAATAATAAGAAGAAGAAGAAGAAGAAGAAGAAAAGAAAGAATCAGAAGCAACTATGCTCGATAAATTTGTTTAACGACGAACTCGTACGACCGGCGGCCTTGCGTACCATTCCATGTTCATTGTTTTTTATCTCTGCCTCGCACACTCACGTTTCCTTCATTTCCCGGAATTCATTCGTCTTTGTGTTTTGTGTTAAAAATTATTATTATCCTTTATACAAGCCGTTCGACGTGCTCAATCTCCGCCACGCGGGACCAATCATCGCGTGCCTTCGTCAACAATTGATCGACGTTACATCGAGACTGACGATACTCGCTTATCATCCGGGTTGATATAGCTCGAGCCGTTATCATTTATCTCCGTTCGATACAAATACAATACAATTCACGCACCAAAGTTCTTATACACTTTTTCTTTTAATCGCAATTTATTAAACAAAATTTATTCCAATTTTGTTATTTTACAAACGATCCAACGCGTTTCTATTAGAGGTCTTTGGTCGATGAGCTCGACCCATCTGGGCACAATTAAATTATTTGTTTATTTTTCGTCTATTTAGGCACTACTTCGGCGTTCTTCATCCCTCCTTCGTCCTCGAGATCCGCGTGTACAATTCCTAATTTTATTTTGGACGGCAAGATTTAACGATTAATACGCTCTCACCCGCCCCTCGTTCTCTCTCTCTCTCTCTTTTCTACACATTTGTATACGTGTATTGGTATACTTGTACACATTGTAAAACTTTCCATATTTACCCCAAAGCCTGCTAAGGGTATAATAAAAACTCAATCAATCTCTGTCTCTCTCTCTCTCTCTCTCTCTCTCTCTTTCCTTGAGTCTGCCTCACACATACACACACGCGCGCGCACGTTGTTGATATCAGCTTGCAGATTCGACTGAGCAGAATTCTTAAGTTACGTATCGGATTTTATAGAGGCCGACGCGTTCACGCGCACTGCAACGTTATATATGGTACGTATCTCGGGGATAGCTCTGTATATACGCATACGCGTATAATTATATACATATACATATGTGTGTGTGTCTATTTTTGTGTATGTTGCGGAAGACGACTTGGGACGATTCCGTATCTAGGTCATCGAAGCTCTGCGGTTATAACCTGGAGTCAAGATAACAGAAGAATTCGCGGATTAATCCGGGCACGAAATTAGGGATCAGGGACTGCGCGCAACATAAGGTTTAACTACATATATACATATCGGTCTTTGAGAGAGTTCGTAGTTACTACACGCCTCGCACACGCTCAATTTCGACCCCTCTCTATTACGCGCTGATAAGCCCTCCGTGGCCCGCAAGTCAGGAGACTCGATCGAAACTCGTGAGTTTCATTTTATGTAATTTTTCTTTTTTTTTTACCTTTTCGTATGAAAGAGAGTCTGTGGATTTCGTAATTTTTGATTTGCCCCTCATAATCAATTTTTTGACGAACGGTGAGATGAGTTTCGAGATCGAGGGCAAAAAATGTGTGAAAACGCGAAGTCTGTCGGTCCATGTAAAACTAAATTTGATCGATGGCGATTTTATATTTGAAGAATTTTGTTTTTCTACAAATGTAATTTATGGACCGGATACGTGCGCGGTGACTGCCGCGCCGGATACGATGCGAGGAGTTTTTCTCGCAAAACGCGGTTACAAATATTTAACGGATGTCTCGTTGCATATTTTGCGACAAACCGTTTGAATCCATGTGCGTGGGAATAACAACAGTTGGGTAGTCAATATAGGGGGGTTGTGCAGGATAAAAAGTCGGTTTTGTCCATGGACAGCCCATCGAACGTTCCTTTTTTCCATCCCATCGACGGATTTATACCGACTCTCTCTCTCTCTTTCTCTCTCTCTCTCTCTCTCTCTCTGTCCCCTTTCGGCATCGATGTCACCGTACAGATGCGCTTAAGTGATCAATCGATACTCTATAGCGTCGATAGGTTTATGCATATGGCTATAAAACAAGCGAAATAAATAAGAGCTAAACCGAAACTCGTATTGGCGCAATCATTACTTCGCCCTCGCGCACTTTTTCTCCACAAAAGTGCTTTCTTAATTTTATCGTCACGAAAGAAATTTTGTTCCGACTGAACAAAAACAACGAAGAAAATAAATTCGCACCTTGCTATTTTTGTGTTGGTTGTGTGGAAGGAATATGCGGAGATGAAAGAATAAATCCGAGAATTTAAGACGGTAAAACACGTCGCCTGACAGTTTCTCTCGAATTTGTTTACCTATTTGACAAACCGATCGTAGCCGATGGAACAAAATCATTTAAGCAAAAAATATTCGCATATAGCGTTGAGAGAAAACACGAATTTCCAACGGATCAAAAACATCGAGCTACCTCGAAAACTCTTTCGTATGTACGAGGATATTTCTTTGTTCGGTGTATCGGTTTTCCGTCGGATTATTCACCCGAACCAAGAAAACTTTCATTTTTCACGTCTCCCAGAGAACGATGAAAGTGAGAGCGAGACAGAGAGATAGAGAGAGAGAGAGAGAAGGGAGAGAAAAAAAGAGGGAAAAAGAGCGAGGAGACGTTTTATATTCTTTCGAGACGGAAGCCGGATTGAGAAACGAGCCGTGAAATAGTCGATCGTTTATTCGGTGTGATCGACGAGTGAGTACGATCGAGGACAAATTTAAACGCCGAGTCTTCTTCCGTACGGTCTACTCGCTGACTGACAGACGCGTGACAGATTCCTGCGATATCCCGATAAACGATTCTATACACACACTTACCTACCACGTATCATGCGTTCATACAAATAGTAAAGATCGAACGATGATAAGATTGGAATTTTCATTTCCTGCGTGATACTCGTTTATCAAGCTCGATAGCCACTTTTTCAGATTTCATTTTAAAACGTGTCCCATTGACAAATCGCAATAACGTACCAATGCTTAAGAATTTTATAGGCGTATACGCATTTTAGTGAACACGACGATTCGCCAAGTGTCAAACCTTGCAAAAGTAACAATTTATACGAAGCGATTGTTTTCTCTCCATATTTAACGCACGGTCCGTGCAGCATACGGAGCTGGTTAAACGGGGTATCCTGCACCGGCGTGTGAAACGAGAACAATGGCTCACGGTGTGTACACGTACCAAGTATTACTTGTTCGTAATACCGACGTGTATGGGATTGGGTGTTTCGGTCACAGAAATAATATTAACGAGAGCGGCATGTTAACGATTTTAGTGAGGTCGAATTTAACACGTGGCCATTTTCACTATGCAGTATAGTACGATGAAAGGGCAATGGGACTCTGGAGACTCGAAGCTATCCGCTTGCGAATCGCCAATTAAATTTCACGAGCAGTTTCATGGTCGACACACGCGCTCGGTATCTTTTCGATGTTTTTATTTTTTTGAATAAAATTACCAATTGACAATTAAATCAAGAAAAATTGGACCAAGCCGGAAGAAAAAACTGTAAATTTTCGCAAAGAACATATGATAAATACACGATATTTAATGCCTGTGATTCTTCTTTTTTGTTTTTTTATTGTCGAACGAAACTTGTCTAAAGAAAACTACGAGAAAAATAACACTGGTTCGAGGGTCGTAACGACGGAATGAAAAAAGAACTCGAGAATAACACCGGAGGGTGAGGATCGCGAAAGTGTTGATGCGAGCCGAAACGGGCTGTATATAATCAGAAAAGAGAAGGTAATGCGGATGCTGCCTCGGGTGCGACACGCGAGACTTTCCCCGTATTGTGATACTTTCTACCTACATATAGATATATAACGATGTACGTGAAAATTATACGATGCACATACGCGTTCGGCCGATGGTCGCAGTGCGAAAACGCGAGGGAACGAAACGGAGTGGAGCGCGAGACAATTTTCTGTATTGAACGATAAACAAAATTAAAAATTAAAATTTTGACGAAACCCTTAAAACACACCCTAAACTCGTATTTGCATCGTGGCGTGAGTAATCAGATGGCAATTGTTCGATAAATTTCGTTGTTATGAAACAACTCGTATTCTCAAGAACGAGACACGCATCTGCAAACGTTACATATATTGGTAATCCGGAAAATTCCGTGTTTTTATATGCGTACGAAATATACGTGAAAATTTCACGAGCGCACAATAGCGGAGACGGCGGTGCGCGAGTGTATTTTCTCAAACAAATTTGAATTTAAGTCATAGAACTTTCGAAGGAGCTGGAGAGCGAGTAACGAGAAATAGAGGGAGAGAGAGAGAGAGAGAGAGAGAGAGAGAGAGAGAGAGAGAGAGAGAGAGAGAGAGAGAGAGAGAGAGAGAGAGAGAGATAACGTTGCGAACATAAAATAAAAATAACGTCACTAATGCGAAACAGCAAAATTTCAAGAAGACCCGGAAGAACTGTCTTCACCGGTCGACTAATTCAGGGCGGTGCACGAAAATGCACCGAATTTGTCATTTTCTTTCTCCCCACATAAACACGGGCTTTAAAAAAAGCTTTCTTATTTATATAAATAACAAACAAAGAGGTAGCTCGTCCCAATGTTACTTTCGTGCGATAATTACTTTCATAGAAAAATAACGTACGCATGTACACACACATATATGTATATATATATATATATGTATGTATATATATATGTATATATGTATATGTATATCGTAATTCGCAGCAGAGTCGTCGACTCGCCCGGCAAGGCGCTTGAAACGCGACTGACCTCTCTTTCTCTCTTTCTCTCTCTCTCTCTCTCTCTCTCACACGCTCTTTACGTGCGCGATGATGCTTCGACCCCCACTCATGAGTACCCCAACACGCGAACTCGTGTGCGAGCGTTCACTATTGCGAGCCGATCGTGTAACGGGGTGCCCTCGGTACTTTTTCTCGACTCTCCGTGTACGAACCACCAGGCAGCAGCGCGACCTACGGCGATAACGGCAAGTGCGCTACATCAATGCTGTACACCGCAGCGTATAATACTGACTGATACCGACGCCACCCCCGCAGTAAGCTGCCGCTGCTGGCTTGCTCTTGGCGTAGGCCGCCCCACGAACGAAACGACTGTGGTAGGGAGAAACGAGCGGCGAGATGGTGGTGGGGGGACTCGAGGGGAAAGCACGACGGCGGCAATGCGACGGTGGTTCCCCCTCCCCGGCGCCTATCGAGAATCAGCTGTGACGGCGAACTCGGAGTCAGCTGACTTCGCGGCAGGCCCCTCTGGCACCGCTGCGACAATCGATACTCTCTCCCTCTCTCTCTCTCTCTCGTTGCTCTCTCTCTCGCTCTCTCGTCTCTACCACCACCGGTCACAGCGTGTTTCCAGTTTTGTGTCCTTATAGCTCTTTTTCGCGTCATATATGCTCCACCGCGGTGATAGCACAGCCCCCGAAACCAGCCCGACCGGCAACTACGCCAGCGCCTCACCGCGGTATATGTGTCGTATCGATATAGGATTGCCACCTTTCCGCTTCCGGTTTTCTTCTTTCACACCCAGTTGGAAGATTCGTTAGGGCAGTCCTCGTCCGATACTCCACGGATTCTGATCACGTTGGGGGGCAACGGGTGATCGGTAAATGGCTCGTCTATACACTTTTCTATTTATTTTCGTATCGCTGAGTTTGGATGTGATTTATTCACGATATTAACCCTTCTCGGTCACACCTCCAGACTGTGACGTAATAGTCATTGGGGGTCTGATCGACCCCACTCACTTTTGAGAGTGATCGATAATTGTAAAATTGAAAAAAATCAAATAAAATATACTACAATGCATTTTCAACCCTTGTGTGTAAGACCATGCGGATTATTTTCAAATCGTGTAATTTGTAATGTAAGACAAAATTTCCCATTTTTTCAAAATTTCTGGAAGATATCGCAGGTCGAAAAAGGGCTGGGGTCGATTGGACCCCCGATGTTCGTTAAGGGTTAAGTAGAAATGGGATGGCGATAGGGACGAAAATTACATTGGCTCTGGTCCATTGACGAAAAAGGAGAATAAATCATTAGAATTAGGGTGCAGCGATGTATTAACGAGATACGTGCGTTTGAAAATAACAACGGTTACGAATACTTTGAGAGAGAAGAAAATCAGTAACACCAGTAAAAAGTTGATTTTATCGGTTTAACTTGACTTCGCTCCATCTCGAGATACGCCGTGCGCACCACTTTGCGTATCGCAATCTCGCCGTATAACGTACGTCTACATATAGTGACTATGTACACACCGTACCGAATCGCGTAAAAGCCACAATTACGAAGCCAATTTATTTCTATGACTATAATTCCGCTCCGTGACTTTGCAGCGACAATACGCCACGAAAAATCTAGAACATTTCTCGCGAGGCCTGCGAGAAGAATACGCGAAAATAACGCTCGTTTCCAGGGGGAAAAAAAACAATCTGGCACAACGTTAAATCGTCTTATAAGAGGATTCTCTCGCGTTCGGAAAAAGGACAATTGTTATTTTTCTCAAGATCGTGCCCCGGGTCTCCTTCCTTCCACTCTTTTCTTTGACGCTCCAATTTCGTCGATACGCCGACGGCCTCCATCTCGCCCTTTTTATCTTATTTGTTTTCTTTTATTTCTTAGAGATAAATCTGAGTCATGATTTACGTCCGCGGAAAAAAAACCACCCGCCCTCGGATATCCGAGAAAAATACTCTCGAATTATCGGTTTCAAAGAGGACATCTCGGTGCGACATCGTGAACAAAAAAAAACCCTTTGAAATCTACGCGCATATTGTATTTATACGATGGATCATGCATGAAAACTAAATCTGAAATCCCTCCGGCTCTCGAGTATATCACTGTTCTCTCGCGCGCCCGGTCGATACGGAGACCAGAGCGAATAGAAGAATTCTATTCTTCTTTCCCACGGCACGGGAAATACCGAGAAAATTGTTTTTCTTTTTTTTCGAAATCTCGATGTTCTTCAAAATGGCTTCTCGATGTTCTTCTATTTTTGCGTTAACTACACGTTTTATAAGAAAACAAACAAAAAATACTTTGACGGAAGAAAAAGGAAGCATAGGTACGCAAAAATGTACGCAAATATTCAGGATGAAAATATGTCTGAAATATAGGTTAACTCGTGTTGTTTCGTACGGATAATATGTGGCATGTGACGCGACTGACACAGTGGAGGCGCGTAATGACATGGAGACGAAAACGAGAAGAACGCGAAGAAGCAGGAAGGGTCGGGAGAGAGAGCTGGTAAATTAATAAATATAGGACCAAAGTGCAAAAGCAGCTACGAAGGAAATACACGCTGGATGCAGGATTGCGACGGCGTTTGGATCGATGCCTGGAGGCGCCTGTGGGACGCGCGTCTTCGGCGTCGTCGAGACTACCCTCTCGCCCTCGTTCTTCCCTCCCGCCGCCACCCTTTGCCCCGGCTCTCTAATTCCGGACCACGCTATGAAGTTGTTCCACGGTTTGTTTACCCATTGACTCTGAACGCTCCGCGTATTTATCTCCCCGTGTTGCCGATGGTCCATCTCCGAGGGATACAAAACGATCCGAAACCCGAGAGAATCGCCCGAGGCCTCGGCCATCTTTGTTCGCGTTATTTTCGATTACTCAATAATGTAGTGAATTTGAGAGAAACTTCTTCAATATCACAGATTGAGAAAAGGTCAAACGGGCGTATCCCGTGTGTCTCTAATGTGGAGTAAACACTGTTTACCCATATCGAGACTTGTTTATCGTTACATTAGAAGGATATCGTGATTTATTAATATTGCCAAGAGTCGAGGATAATCGTGGCGATTTCATAAAGTACGGAAGGATTCGGATTAAATTTTCATTCTCGCTAGATTTCAAGGTAAAGGGTAAAGGGAATAAATCCGATAATAACGTATGAAATAGTCAGTAAAAAAAACCTGGATTCTGTGAATTTGACGCATATGGCGGAAGAGCGAGTCGATCGTAATAACAAATCGAGCGAATATCATTTGAGTTTGTACAATGTATGGATGCTACGTGTATGTGTGTGGGGATGCGCGTGTGTCTGTGTCTCTCTCTCTGTGTACTCAAACGATAAGAAGATTGCCACGTGTCAGACTTTCTGTATCTACATATATGTGTGCGTGTGCGTGGACGAAGATACCCGAGGGAAAGATTTTCCAGGTCGCGAAGCGGTCTTGTTTGCATTAGGCAGGCTCCAAGGGACATATACATGTAGGTATATACGAATATAGAGGCAAGAAGAGATTCGTGGGTGAGAGAAAATGCAAGGTATGAGATGATATCACGTCACAAATAGTGCCGACTATCACACATATAAATTAAATACCTACATAAATATATATATATATATGTATGTTTATCATTTCGGAGAAACGAAGAGGGTGAGAAAATTTCTTACACTGAATTTTCCACGAGTCTGCTGATGATAACGAGACCACCACGCCTTTTTAACGTTAATTTTTTTGTCTTTAGAAAGAAAAGAAATTAAAGTAATTTGCGTGATATTTGATCCCCAGCTTCGCGACTCCCCGCTACGCAATTAAATCAATTAGGAACTCCTGACTGTGATTAACTGTCAAACCAATGCTGTCAAAGTCATCGAAGAAAAACAAATTATTCGGTATAGATTATACCGAAGCCCCCCTGCCCCTGCCGCAGCGCACCCTCTTCGTAACCCTACACCATGAGGGGGTAAATGGGTCGAAGGAGCTTGCTGAAAAGTAGATTCGAAATGACGTCCGTGCCGGTCGTTCAATTAAGTTAAGTACTCCTCGCTGGAGAAATCGTGTTGGAAAGAAGCCTCTGTCACCTTATCACCCCGTTGGGTTCTGTGAACGGTCTCCCGGGAGAGAAACACGACACGAGAACATGCATCTCTCTCGCGGATAGGAGATAGGTACTCTATATAGTTCCTTAAGCGATATACACGTAGACGTTGTCTCGTACGGACCTTAAGAACAGAAATGAACGATCTCATTTGGGCTATCGATCGACTTTGCCGTCCGTCTGGCTCCAAAGACGTTCGAACGAAGAAACAACTTACAAAATACATAATACGTGAATTTTTATCGTATATCGTCCTATTTAATTATCCACAATATATCGTGAAATCGAAAATTATTGTATTTTGAATAATGTAGTAGTTATCTTTGTTTTTAATGTTTGTTTCTTAGTTTTTGTTTAATGAAAAATAAAAATTTAATTCAAATTACACGTAATGCCTCGAACCGCCGGGTGAAGTCCGAACCTCCAAGAAGTTGGCACCACACTTTTATGTTACACAATTTTTGAAGGTTGTTCCAGGTTGTTCTAGGTTTGTTCTACTTTGTTCCAAAACGGTATAGGGCTGAGAATGAAACTTTCAGAGAAAATCCAAAAAAACCGATTTTTGAGCTGGCACCCCACTTTTAAGATATCGCGATTCTGACGGTTGTTCTGGGTTGTTCTAGCTTTGTTCTATATTGTTCCAAAATATCAAGTTCGAAAAAAATTTATTTTTCACAAATTTCGCGAAAAATAAATGTTTTTCGAACTTGATATCTTAAAAGTGTGGTGCCAGCTCAAACATTATTTTTCGCGAAATTTGTGAAAAATAATTTTTTTCGAACTTGATATTTTGGAACAATATAGAACAAACCTAGAACAACCCAGAACAACCGTCAGAATCGCGATATCTTAAAAGTGGGGTGCCAGCTCAAAAATGATTTTTCGCGAAATTTGTGCAAAATAATTTTTTTTCGAACTTGATATTTTGGAACAATATAGAACAAACCTAGAACAACCCAGAACAACCGTCAGAATCGCGATATCTTAAAAGTGGGGTGCCAGCTCAAAAATCGTTTTTTTTTTATTTTCTCTGAAAGTTTCATTCTCAGCCCTATACCGTTTTGGAACAAAGTAGAACAAACCTAGAACAACCTGGAACAACCTTCAAAAATTGTGTAACTTAAAAGTGTGGTGCCAACTTCTTGGAGGTGAAGTCCGACCTTAACGGCTAACCCCGCTGTAGCGGCCTAAAAAATGCGCTTTTATGATAATTTGTTTTGGGTGGAAGGAAAGGTGATAGAGAAATAATACTTAGGATAGTTATTGATCATATATTTAAGGATATTACAAATAAATTTTGTAGGAGAATAATACAAAATGGCGGCACTGCAGCGATTCTCCCGAGGCATATGATGTATTTGCGGCACGCACTATAACTGGTGCAAATTTGAATCTGGAAAATCGAAAAAAAATGTATGTAATCTACATGAGTGTAGCTAGTGAAGTACGTAGGGGATTTGCGATTAGTTAATTTAAACAATATTTATTAACAAATGACTGTCATTTTGTGTGGTGAAAATTGAATAATTGTATTCAAACACTCGCCAATTACATAAAAATAAATATTTCGAAAATCCCCTACGTACTTCACTAGCTACACTCGTGTAGATTACATACGTTTTTTTTTTCGTTTTTTCCAAATTTAAATTGGGGCGAGTTATAGTGCGTGCCGCCATTTTGTAATCATTTCCTAAAAAATTTGTTTGGAATATACTTCAATATTTGGTCAATAACTACCCCAAGTACTTATTATTTCTCAATCACCTTTCCTTCCGCCCAAAAAAAAATTGTCACGAAAGCGCTTTTTTCTAGGCCGCTACGGTGGTGTTTAGCCCTTAAAGTTTGTTGTGCGACGTTTTGAGGCGGGTGGCCACCCGGAATTTATTTTTCATAATAAACCTTGAAATGTTACGACCAATTTAAGCGATGGTTGGTATTGAAAATTGCGTTAAAAAATACACATTTTTTCTTCTTTGGCTCACGATACTTTCCCTAATGATCGAAAAAAAAAATCGCTACGCTACACTGTAGCGACACTATCCGCGAATGAGCTAATTTTTTTTCAGACGCAACTTGGTCGTGGTACATCTGCAGCAACATACGCGCGCGCCGTGCGGAAGGATCCCGCGGAAATTTCTGCGGCCGTTTTTTAAATATTATGGACTAAAATTTATTTGAGGCATTTTCAAATCCGTTTCTTACCTGGTGTTAAAAATTAAAATATTTCGTTTTATACTTTCGAGTTTATGACGTTTTTTTAAATATACCCGTTTTCCGAACGGCCAAGGTGGCCACCCGTCTTAAACACGACGTCGATGATGGAGCGATGGCGATGGCGATGGCGATGAGCAGTGCGGCAATGCATCGACCCACGTTATATTACTATTACCGCGTTGCCACACGTATATAACGCGGTTCACGACTCGAAATGATCCATATACAGTGGAGTTACGTGTGTTGGACCCATATGCCTATGTATCGACAAGCCGTAGTCCAGAAACGTGTTCAGAGCGAGCGTCTAATATGCCCTCGAAGATTAGGCGATTGATCGCGGAGACAAATATTGGTTTGACCTTAATCGTGAGTCCGCGATGAATACCGGAACCGTGAGATGTTGTCGATGGACGGTTATATAGACACTCATACGTGTCTATATGACCGACTTAAACGACCTATATGTTTATACAGGTCGTTTGAGTCGAAATTGACCGTTCGATCCCTTTCAAACCTCTCTGAGGTTCTCCCCCCCCCCCTTTGGCAACCCCCTTTGGCAACAAGCCGAATTCTGTGAAAAAGTGGAACAAAAATAGATATATTTTAAGGTTGTTATCAATTATATAAAACAAATTGGGATGTTATTAAAAAAATGCGGACAACGATCGATTTGAACTAAAATGCCCCATAGACGTCTATCTAGTAGTGTTACTGGTACGTGTCGACGGCCAATTTTATCGACGAGAGGCGACGATGACGAAGGTCGCCCTACATGCAATTATATATGCGAATGTAAACCGAGATATACGATTTTTTTAGCCAGTCGATAGAAAACTAAAATAATGTGATTATTTATATTTGTTTATATCCCGTATGTATATGAGGCATTCCACGCCGAATCAGCCTACTTGGAACTTTTGCACCTCCGATCTTTTTCAATTATTTTTATCAAGCCATTCGCGAGATATAAATTTCTGAAAAATTTCGATTATTGAAAAATGCCTTTTTTGAAATGCTCATAACTCCGCGGATAATCGATCAGATTGGAGTTTTTTTTTCAAAATTCTCGGTTGTCCACGTATTTTAAAAAAAAAATACCGAAAAAAATGTTAAATGATATTGATATGAGATTTTTTAATTTTAACAACAAATTATTGTTTTTAATAATGATAGTCTACGTCGATATTTAAAAAAAAAAATTGTAACGAACTATTGTTACTTTGAAAAAATTTAAGCCTGGTTTTAGAAGGGGCAAAGGACGGAATCTATTTTTTTCGAGTTTTTAATGTCCATGCTTTTAGTTATCCGTGTTGAAAAATATCTGAAAACAAATTCTTATACTCAGAAATTACTGTAAATAATTATTCTGGTAACAGTAATAATAATTAATGATTTTAATAAGTATCTTTTGTGCTTGCCGCACGAAAAATGATAGATGAAATGTCGAAAAAACGTGAAATTTAACCATCGAAAGAATGACCATGATGATTTGCTTGATATGGGAGATAAAATTGAGCTATCTGGGTGTTCCCGGGCTCATTCTTCTCGTCTCGGCGGGATCTTCAAAAGGTTGCCCGTGTCTCGTTCGTTCTGTCGGACGAACGAGAATGGAGATCGCGAAAAGTCGATTTCTCGACATTTTGCGATACCCATCGAAATTGGCGATATATTGCATTCAGGTGAGTTTTAATGGTACCTGACGCTCTAAGAGCCTACGTCAATCGTAAATTTCCCGTACATCGAGAAACTCATGGTCATTCTTTCGATGATTCGAATCTAATGGGCGAAATCCCGAAAAAACTGTGATATTTCACAGTTTTTCGACATTGCACCTATGATTCTTCGTGGGTTAACACGGAAAGTCTTCAAAAATCGGTCCGGCACGGAACGTGTTAAGCACGAAAGGTACTTATTAAAATAAGGTACTGATTATTAATAAGTACCTTATTTTCTATATATCTTTTATTATTAAATCACTCTGTAAAAAAATCAATAATCACTTGGTGCTACTAGGATAATTATTTGCTGTAGCTCCTGAGTATAGCAACTTGTTTTCAGATATTTTTCAACACGAATAACTAGAGCCATGAAAATTGAAAATTCGAAAAAAATAGATTCCATCGTTTGCCTATTCTAAAACTAAGTAGGCTTAAAATTTTTCAAACAACAGATTTTTACAAAAAAACCATTTTTTTTTAAATCGTTCATCATTGTTAAAAACTATAATTTTTTGTTAAAATTAAAAAATCTCATACCAATATCATTTATAATCTGTGTTTCGGTGCTTTTTATGAAAAAAAAAAACGGAAAACCGAAAATTTGGAAAAGAAAAGTCCAATATAATCGATTATTCGCAGAAATATGAGCATGTCAAGAAAGGCATTTTCCAAAAACCGAAATTTTTCAGAAATTTATATCTCGCGAATGGCTTGATAACAAAATTTGTTTAAAAATCATGGAGGCGAGTCTCGACCAGGACTAAAAGTAACAAAAATTTCAAAAAAATCGAAGATGCAAAAGTTTCAAGTAGGCCGATTTGGCGTGGAATGCCCCATATATAAAAAGATAAGATATGTATAAAATAGTGATATTGTATGTTTATAGGGAATTGTGATTAGCTGTGATAAATCACAGATGTTTAGATGTAATTACGTTTTCAGATATTTATCAATTATAATACCGATTTATCTAGCAAAATTAAGAAGAATAATGAATCTTTTGAGCGATCGTTGAAACGGTGAAAAATGATATTTTTCAAAGGTTCGCGATATGCTCCAGCTACGACGCTTATTACGAATACTTGTTGTGGCGAACGAAACGTACTGTCGTACGCCATATTGTGCTGTAGGCATTATTAGAATTACGTAAGAGACGCAAGACGTTTGCATATATATACATATATAGTATATGGATGAAAGAGAGGGCGCGCGCGGCCGCAGCACGTGACGAAGCGTTTCTATGCGCGATATATGGTAACGAGCCGAGCTCCTTGTCGATAGAGAGAGCACAAATAATGAAGGGAAAGGAATAATAAAAGGGGAGAGTACAAGCTCCAAAGTCACAAGAAAACAATAATAATTCCCCGCAGCTCTCATGATCGATCGCCGAGGTCGACCACTGGAACTTTGCCTTCCACGTCGAGGAACGTGGAAAAACGCTTCAAATTCAAACCTCTTGATTTCACCGAATGAAAACGTGTCGCGACGTAAATAGGAGAAAAAGCGGATAAGCATAAAACAACGTACCGAGAGAGGCGAACAAATAAATGTACTTAACCGTACGAGATAACGAGACAAAGTTCTTTTTATAGGAGATTATTTAAACCATTTTAGTTTTAAATCCGTCGCGTAAAACTGACCTGCAAAAGCACGTTACAGTGTCTTCGGTGGTGAGGGCAAGCGACGCGTCGATAACGGCATATTTGGTCATTTTTCTACCAAGTCCAAACATTGCTTACGCACCGTACGAGCAAACACGCTCAAACCGTAAACGATAATATAACCCGATTAATATATTAAAGTATGGAATCAACGACGAATTTCGTTGACGAAACAATGGTTAGCCGCAATAATAGTAACAAGAGTCATGCACATGGCAGGAAGGACAACCGAATGAGGTGTTACAACACATACACACGCGACGTCGTCGAACGCGGATAACGTACTGATTCCTGTTTTTCCGTTACTGCCTCATGGCTCTTCGGGCCTCTTCGTGTCTATCGCAAAAATGATATACACTTACCGGTCGCAAACACACACACACACACACACGCACACACACAGAACTTGAAACGATCGTAGTTAGGCTGGTAAGCCTAAGCGAGAACCGAGAGATGAATTTACGATACTCGCTGCACAAGATTACAGTCTGTGTACGATGGAAGCAAAAAAACGTCTTACGTCGTACGTATATACGTACATATATGCTTGACTGTTATAAATATATGAATATGTGCGCGACTGAAAAATATATCATGGACAATGAAGATTATTGTTTGCCGAATGATGCGAACAAAAAATGAAAGGGAACGAGTCTGTATGAAAAATTGTCGCGAAACGAAGACAAATATACCGTCCTAGTGCTAAAATGGATACTGTGACTACTGATTGTCCCGGGACGAGAGGGGCTTCTTTGTCCGAAGCGTACGAAACGCTCCACCATTGCTCCTACTCTGCTACATAATTATACATGTATACACACATGTGTATATCTTTATATATATATATATATATATAATTGTGTAAATGTATATATATGTATATAATTATAGACAGTACATAGGTATATGGGAGCGTCGTTAATGTAATTATAAGAGAACGATACGCGCGCGGCATCTTCTCGAGAAACCGAACAAGTTCCAGCCCGAACAGTTTATACGTCGCGCCATGTATAAACGTTGCAATTAAAAAACACACACACAAAAAAAGAAACAACAACAACAACAATGCAAGTTTCAACATGCACTGTTCTTTTTCTTTTTTTATTTAAAAGGAATAAGTGTCTTATAAAAGATATAAAAGGTTTTTATTAATCTGAACTACTTTATCTATTTTTTTACCGAGAAAAAACGGTCAACGTGATACTCGACGAGTTGGTTTTTCTCGTACAAAAATATGCGGATAGGGACGACGAAATAAATTTTCGGTTAATTCATCAAAATATTTGGTCGCACAAACCTACAGATTTGTCCATTGTAACGAATAATCGTACGTAACCTACATTCGAAATATATAATCCAACACATGACATGGAAAGCCGAAAGAGGGGATTAACCAGTATCTACCGAAGACTGAAGCCGAGGACGGTGGGCTAGGGGCCGGGGGAGGGGGGGGGGGGGAGGCTCGAGGGGAAAAATCCTAATATATAACAGGGCTGAGAGATAAACCTCGTGGAGATGTGTATATGAGTATAAAGTTTGCCTCGTTTATTCAATTTTTTTTCATTCGTTCCCTTTTCCTCTGGAGAGAGCGCGTTGTGAATCTTTTTTTATTGCTGCGGCTAAAACGGTATACCAAAGAGCTTTATCATCACAGTCTCCATAAATCTTGTAAAACTCACCACTGTGACGGATAAATATAGATATTGTTAGGAGGAATGATTATTTCTGTGATTTTTTGTTTGTCGTGCCGTAACAGCAGATCTTTCTCTTAACGGTGACCGACGTGTACGCAGAATATAATATTTCTGATGCACTGAAGGTAGTACGTTGAAAAAACGGTCTGTGACAGAAAGTTTTGATTTTTGGAACTAATATTGTTTAAGATATCCAGCACGGGTTCGTAAAATTTCAACGTCATTGACCATCCCGTTGCAGAGATATTCGCAATCGAAAATGGCATTTTTAACACACTCGGCATAGGGCACGTGATGTAATTTTGAATATATTCATTAATAATTACAAAATGCTAGGACAGAAAACGATACAAAACTGAGAAATTATAAACGAGCACTTGACAATGATTTTGAAACAAAAATTACCACGTTTCACCACATACTAACCAAGTTATAAATTTTCGAAGTATTAAATAAACGGCAAAACAAGGTCGGCCGAACGAGTCGCGCTGTCAACGATGATACTATACGTATGGTTAGGATGGTATGAAATAGCATCAGCTGATCAAATTGGACAAGCGCTGCTAAAAGTTTTTTACTGCAGCCAAGAAGGCTGTTCTAATAATTCATCTCAATTCAATTACCATGTTATGTTTTGACTTTTGAATGTTACATTACATATTGAATGTACTATATAATTTGAAACTAGATAAGTTCATGAATTTTTAGAAATACCGCTCATACGAAAATCTCAAATTATCTTCATTTTTGAATGTGACTGTCGCGGCTGTACTACCTTAAGAGTCAGTGTAACGGAGGACGAGCGCTTCGAAAACGCGATCCACATTTTCTCTGGCACTGAGCAACCGATCGCGTTCAAATTTTCAGGGAATTATGGCAACAATTTTGGAAAACAAAACTCTTAGCCACTTTTTGCCATAATTCTTTAGATGCCCTCAAAATTTGAACGCTATCGATAGCTCAAGGGCAAAGAAAATGCGGCTCGCGTTTTCGAAGCGCTCGTCGTCTGTTTCACTGGCAAAACAAAATATTTTCTGCAGAGACCCCTGTTCTACCCCGATACAAATTCGATCCCACAATATGCAACCGCAATCTGTTGGTACGGGTTATCGAAACTTATCGATTGAAAGTTGAAAAAAAACATTTTCCCGTTTTTCCCCCTTTTTTAACCGAGAAATTGTTATAAATAATAAAGAATAGTCAACAAAGGCATAAATAATGGTGAAACACCAAAAATATTTAAAAAACACTCTTGGGAATATGAATTTGGCCACCCACTGTACCTATATTTGATTGATATTCCGAAAATAATTGGAAAATCAAGGTGTTTACGCTTTCGGAATGAAACCCACATAATATTATTCCAGCGTATTTCTCATTCGGTGTTACGTTCCACCGGACAGACGAATTATTCGCAAATTGCAGTTGAGGTGCCCTTTATCCGGCTAATTATCGATTCATCGGATAATCGATTATCGCAAAATCGCGATAGCGATTGGTACGAGGGTGAAGAGCGTGCACGGATATAAGGGGGGAAATTGGTTCGACGATGTGTTCCATGGAGACACGCATAGACACAACACGGGGCATGAACGAAGTCCACCACATTTGGTGAAAGGGAAGGGAGGTGGTGAAAACCACCCTTGGCATATATGTATATACTATTCCAACCTCTACAGATTGTAATTCTCGGCTATAGCCCATAGAAATTCTATATACTCGTTATTAACGTTGGCAATTAACCATCGGAGCCAAAACCGTATATATATATATAGAGGTGCGGATCGCACGATCGGTGAATATGCAGAGAGATTGATTGATTGATTGATTTGAATTTATTATGCCCTAGCACGCTATGGGGCAATATATGAAGTTTACAGTGAACTGAGCTGTACCTACTACTACTACAGTTCTAATATTAATACAAAAGTTAACCAAAGAAGATAATAGAAATAACAAAGATAGATAATAGAAATAAAAACGCATGAAAAATTCTGTGAAATAGCAATTGGGACTAATACTTAGCCTTAAATCGAATACTTAGAGAGAAGAAATAGCGAGTACGAGAAAATACAGTTTGTAAGAAGAATCGCTGCGTGATCTTTGGACAATAAATTGCCGTAGAGGTGGGTCAAACGAGCGAAAACTCGCTTCGAGAGAGAGACAGTGAAATCACTGCGGTAAGTGTGCGACACGAGTCTGTTGTATAAACGATCGACGAGATGAATCGAAACTCGTGATAAAAGAGTTGCTACACGAAAGACTGAAAACTCGCGCATATATATACATAAATAAATATCGGTAGTTCAGGCCAGGCAGCGGGAACGTGGTTCATCTATCAGGTTTGCAAAGGGAATTGATCTTCGCGCTCAAACACGAAGGTCGATTCTATTTCGGTCTTCTGCATCGGACGCAAGAATAAAGTGACTCACGTAAGTACACATACGCGAGAGAAGCAACGAGCGACTCGAAGAAAACGGAGAGGGGATACGCGTTCTCCTAGCAATCCATTCACGAATTTTCACCTCGCTAGGATCGCTTTGCGTTCGAACGATGGAATGCCCCCCAAAGGTTTGTACAGTCGGAACTCGCGTAAAAATCCAAAATTTCGTTCGCTCTAAAATTGAACTAGAATTTGTATAGTTAAGTATACATTAGAGTTTTTCATTCGCAACCGATATTTTTTAATTGAGAACCGAAGAAAAAATGATGCACCGATGATGAATTTAGAAAAAAGCAATAAATAATCGACGGAAGATGGTCTCGGCGAGTCGTACGTACCCTCCAAGGTTTCACGTAGAATGTGGAGCTCGTGTACGTACGGTCCGGGTCTTTTGTTTACCGATATTGGTATAAAGATAAGGTATCGGGCGTGGATGAATGTCAGCCAAATGCGACGAGAAATGGTGCGACACATTTCGAGAATAAAAGGCGAAATAAAGCACGAACGATGAGATATATAGGGGGCGCCCCGAGTATCCTCCCTCGTTTATTGTATTCCAGAGAGTCACCCGTCTCGTGACACTTGCGCCACCGGCGAAAACAATGAGACCTCCGGGAGTTGAAGTGTAATATCGACCAAAATCGACCCACCGCTCGGCGCCTCGGTATCCTCAAACGTCTCACAGTCAGCCATATGCTCTCTCGAAGAATATCTAATCCTGCCACGTACAAATTTTTCGCTCTAAGGAATTTGCGCACTCGAAAGGACGATAGGACGAAGGACGTACGGCTTTGACGATATTACGGGAATACGTTGCTCCACTTTCGAGTATATTTCTTTTTGTTCTATTTTTATTTGAATTCCCCCCGACCTATTATACAGACGTACGGTGCACGCTCGATGAAATTTAAATGTGTCTTTCGCGTTTACACCACCACCACCACCACCCCCATGTGAGAAACGATTTCTGCACTGGCCTAAACGAATTTTCGCGTGACGAGCGGCATTAGGGATCCTCGCGTAAGTAAATCAGTCGCGAATTTTATTTTTCACATTTGCGTTTTTTTACGAAAATTATTATCGTCGGTAAGAAAAAAAAGAAACGCGATGTTTTAACCTTGAAAGTTTGAAAAAGAAACAAAACGTGTTTCGCATTTTTCTCGCGGGACAGTTTCGCACGTCGCTCCATCGTGTCCAGTACAACAAATTGTCCCGTGACGAATGCCGTAACGTTATAAAAATAGTAGAAACCAATCGATTTTTGCCGACTACGACTTTCGTGAAATGATTAATTTCTCTGTAAAATAATATCGGCGATATTTCGCATTTGCCTAATCACCCGTGTCGTCGATCGAGCGAAGGAACTCAATCGACTCGGCATTTTTTTGAGAAACTTATCCCCGATTCGTCCTATCATTCTTGGTTTTTACAATCTCTCTCTCCCTCCCGCCCTTTCAATGTGTGTATTTATTACCTCGGTTCCAAGTCAAGAGACCGAGAGACTAGGTATAAAAATCCACGGTCGAGCTGCTCGTTCGCTGAATGTTTGTAACGTTCGCGGAATCAAGGTTACACAACTATAACTTGGGCGTTATACGTTAAGTGCGATTCTACTACGTCTATACCTATGCTTCGCGATAACGTTTTGATAAAGCATTCTCCGGTACGGCGTTTGTATAGACCTGGGTGGAGGGGGACTAGCCGGATGTGTGGGACGAAGGTGCATTTATACCAGGGGGAGATGCGGAAACCCGAGAGCTGAGAGATTACGCGTACATATTGTTAATTACAATATATTAAAAACCGAGGAGTACAAAGCGAGCATATTTTATGCGTAAATAATTTTAAAACAAAAAAAAACACGACATTCTTCGAGAAAGATAAATTATTTATTTTTTCAATAGATCGATTATGTAAATAGTTTTAAAAAAGTATTGGTTTTTCGTACTGGAATGATCGGACCAAGAAACAGTCGGTAGCTTCTGTACCTACAATTAACTCGAACTATATATATACACGGAATTTTTAAGTAATTTTTACTGTGAAATCACAATAGCTGAGTGCAACAAATGTGCAATTCTTCAGGTTTTTAGGAAATAAATTATACATTTTAATGGAAATGAGTAAAAATTTACTGTTGCGTGACAGAAATTTAAAATATTTTCAAGAATTTTTAGTGAAATTAACAGTAAATTTTCGTGAAACGTAAACATTACTACAATAAGTTGAAACAAGTGCTGATACAAATGAAGGTGTACGGTGCACATTGAGAAATTTGCGCGTTTGACTTGAAAATTTAAAAAAGGAAGCCGAAATTTTCCGTGCGTCCACCAGAATGTTTACGTTCTTCACAGTAAAATCAGTTAGGGCTAGGTCGCCTGGCCGTAACACGTGAGCTCTGTGCGAGCGTGCGTATGCGTGAACGCAAGCTGTGAAAGAGCGCGCGTATGCCTAAGCACAGACTAATGCCTGTTGGACGTGAATGTGTATATAGACGCCTGAGTATGTGCTTGCGTGTAACGAACGTGAACGACGCCGACCCGCGTTGCTTGGCAACAGCGGCATCGCGCGTGCGAATTACAGTACGAAGCGTGTGCCAAGAGAGTTTCGTGCAGTCCATTGTGTTCTACGCAAGAAAACAAACGAACGTGTGAAGAAACTCCGATGAACGACGTCTAAAGTGGTACAGAAATATTATATTAAAATAACTAGCAATCGAGAACAAAAATAATGACATTTTAATAAGAAATGTTTGAAAAAAGCAGATGAAAACAGTGTTTAATTTTAGGATGGAATAAATCTTGACGATTCGCGGAATGTGAGCATCAATTTACGTCGTTGTCCATGCCTTTATTCCTGATAGTTTTTTTATTTTCTTATTTTTTAGACCAAGTTTGTAGAATTTTTTATTTTGTTATAAATAAAATATGATTTATTATTATTATTATTATTATTATTATTACTATTGCTTACTAGCTCTTGATGAAAAAATACAGTATATAGAGTATTTATTCAATCAATAGGGAATTAACTTTTCGCTAGGGATTTTAAAGATTTCAAGTTTGTCCAGATAATTTTTACTGTTAAGAGTTGGAATTTGTACTGAGAGGAATGTAAAAATTATACTACGTGCTACAATTTTTACATGCCTGTAAGTAAAATATTTGAAACTAGTGTCAATTTTTAACTGTTTGCACATTTGTCACCGGGTTCAAGTTTTTAATGTAATTTTTACCGAGATTTCGCCGTAAAAATTAATAACAAATTCTCTCCGTGTAGGTATGTATGTATAATAATAACACGGCCGTAGTTTACCTAACAACTTCTCGCAAAACTCGAAATAAAATCGCGAAAAGGGAACGGAAGGACGCGAAGAAGGTCCGAGGGAAAAAAGGAAAGTCGATGCTAAAAAAAAATTGATACGACCATCCGTGGTACGAGAGACACACGGCGAGACCGAGTTTCGCGGAAGCGACCGACGGTCGCGCTTTTACCGAACGACCTGGATGCTTACGGGAATCGATTCGGAGATGAGAGAGAACCGCGTACGATGTACATCGACGCGCGGGCTTTTATGCGTTAGGCACGGGAGGACCCCGATTTTCCCGGTCGCCAAATTCGAGACTCCCTGGAAACTCAAAAATAGCTGTGCGTTACCGCATCGTCGCTCTATCTACCGAAACGTGTATCTTTGTACCCGCATATACATACGTGTTTGTATATGGACTCTGTCGCCTGGTTCCCCCCGCCTTCGGTTTCAAATCACGGCCTCGACCGAGAGCGACAAAAAAAAACGATTTTATCTCGTCGATTAACTTATCGAAAAGTGAAATGGCAATCGTGGCTATTGATATTTTTATTGACTTTATCTGTTCCACGTTACGACTGGGTAAACGTAGAAATTTATATACGTAGCTTTATCGATCTCTTCGTCGCGCTTTATCGTAACACTGTTTCCATAACTATTTGCGATTAATCGACAAACGTTTAATCTTTGTTTTTAATGGAAATAAATCATTCCGATAATCTTACGAGAAATAATTAGATATCGTTGGCTTTCCACGAATTACGAGACGAACGATCTTGAAATTTATCGAACCCTTGATTTACCCGCGACAATATCGACACACTCGCTGTTCATTTTCCTCGAACAATCAACTTCCTACCGCGAGAACGCGATTGATTTTCCATGAAACTGTCCGTACTTTAACGGTCATGAAAGGTAAAAACATTAAAAATAGAACGACCACGCGCAACTGAGAATATCGTTGGAAACGGTCGACTATCGCGAACTTGCCTGGGCACGCCCGACCGACAGGGCGCTTTTCACGTCGAACTCGATCCGACGACATCGCGGATTGCACATCCATTACGAAATCAATTAAGAAGTTGACACAATGTCTATTGACTTCCGATAATTAAAAATAAAAAGTGCGAGGGGGGGGGGGGGGGGGGAGAAAAAGAAAACCAGTCGATCGCCATAGTGTCTTTATACGAATTCTAGATAAATCTAGAAGACGCGCAGACAAAGGAAAAGAAGAAGAAGAAGAAGAAGAAGAAGAAAAAGAAGAAGCAGAAGCAGAGAAAACAGAAGAAAGAGGGAGCTAATGCAGAAGAACAGTCGTGTTGCCAGGGTAAGATCGCCGGTTTTCGAGCATAACAACAAGAGATAAAGAGAGAAAGATAACGCGGGACGAGATAGAACGTGATTCACCGAGGCGTCGTGAAACGGGAATCAGTGGCAAAATCCAGGGGCCAGCCTGTGACTCATATCTCGACCGCGTGTAAAGAGGCGACGGCATGAGTCCTCACCCCACTCATTCTCTCTTTCTCTCTCTCTCTATATATATATATATCACTCTTCTCGCCAAGAGCGTTCGTGTATAGCATAGATTATACGCGTAGGTACGTTCGTTTTCCCTCTCGGTCTACGACATCGAGAGAGAGATCCGTTCGAAGAACGAGCATTCGAAATCGCCAATTTCACGTTGTTAATATAATTTCTTCGACATTATTATAGTTTGCGATATTTATAAATTGCTCACGTTGGTCGATTATTTCATATTTTTACGGATCGCGACTCATTCGCTCGAACTTTTTCAATCTAAAATTTCGATATGTTCGTCGTTTCGCAAATCTCCAATAGCTAGACGATGCCGAGAGGCAGGCGTGAAAAAGTTTCGAAACACCGTCGACGCTGAAAACAAAATTATTTTGATAAATTTGATACTCGAATCGCAAATCGGCAGGACGTCGTTCGTTTTATACTTGATTTTCTATTCGCGTTTCGCCAGTCATTAATTCATGATTTCGCGCATACAACGCGCGAGACAGCTAATTGTAACGTACCGCGTAATGACGGTTCGTTGCCAAGGCGAAAAGCTTTCCTATATTTAATCGGCCAAGTACTTTGCGCCATGGGTCGCGATCCTTTGATTTTCATCGCGTCGTTGAAATAAAGTAAAACGAGAAAGACAAAGTAACGCAGAAATAAAAAATAAACATATGCTTCGCATATGTCAAATATTTTTCGTAATTAACGGTGTATGAAAAATTAACGACCAGAGAAACATAATTAAACGAAAAACAATAATAATTAGTTACAAATTCGTTATAAAAATAGAAATGAACGCGTTTTCAACTCCGTATAGGTATATCGTTTGACAATTGCACTTTTTCTTTGTGTATGGAGCGCGACGAGGGTATTTGCTCGCCGTATCGCCAGTCATATCGCGCTAGAAAAAAAAACGTACGATTATTTATTTTACTCGTTACAGCGAACCTCTCAGGCTTTTCGAACTCGAAATATGTTTTGCTTTGTCCCGTACTAATTTCTCGAACGGCATTGTTCTCTTTGCGCGAAAGACACGACAAGGTTGTATTTTACCAACCGGGCGAGTATGTACTACAGTGGAATAATTTATCGCACACTGATACTCGAATTTTCATCGTCATCGGTATAGCGACTTCCGCAATCTTCGACGTCGAACGAAACGTCGACGACGAGGACGTGGACTACAGCGATCGGTGCGGACGTTTTGAGATACACGTGTGTGTCGCTTCTTTCCGTGTAACTATATGACTCGACGGACTCTGCGTAATCCAAAAATAGACGGCAACGATTCCTACTCTAGCGCCATGTACGTGTGCATATACATGGATAAGTGTTTTTAGATACATATATACGTGTTGTCTGCTGCGTGTATAATAGCATACCGAGGACCGCTCGTGACGACGTCTCAAAATAAGCCGGTAAATTAGGGACAAACTTCGCTAAATAAACTACCGACGTTCCAATTATCGGGTCGTCGTCGTTGTCGTCGTCGTCGTCGTCGTCGTCATATATTTTCTTTCTACCCTTGTACGAAGAGAAATTAGGCAGTCGAGTCGGACAAATCGGTAACGAAAGTAAAAATAAAAATTGTTTAAATCCACATTAATTGTGGCGTTTGATTTTTAAAATTTGTATCGACCTTTTTCTGGTTTGGTGCCGATATCGAATTTTTTCTTCACTTTTTACGAGTTTCGTGCGCACGGTCGAGGCTCGTTGGAACATAAAAAAAAGTCAGGCCTCGCAACGCGTTCCGTGAATCAGCGTATGTATACACCATCAACGGGTTGTACATGGAAAAAACGAGCGGTCGTACGTGCGTGGTAGTGCGAAGGAGAAACAACAGACGAATCGATAAAGGTTCAAATAGAAAAACGAGAAAGGCGTATAATTTTTCTTAAGTCTTACATATACAATATACGAGCGTACGTAAGATTAATATGTATGTATGTATATACCGACATCATCCGAGTCGGCTGGAACTATGAACTGTAAGAAACACTTCGAGTGCGTTTACGTAAACGAATATACGTAAACACGCGTCGGCGATTAAGTAGCGATCGAAGCAGAGTCGTCAGCGTGGAATTTATGGATACGTTCGACACCGATCGAGGTTAAATAATTATGCCGAAGCGCGGGAGTGATAACACACTCGTTGTTTTCCTTCCCTTTAGAAACCCCCGATGAAATTTTTCAAGTTCGAGCAAGCGCGTGTGACTCATGAAACAAACAAAAATTTAAACTTACAACGCTGAAGTACGATTATCGATATCCAAAACTTCGCTGGAATAAAATTTTAGTTTCTGGGATAACATTTTCTACCTAATTGAAACTTGGACTTGGAATGTTCTGTAAAATCGCAAAACTTACAGGCGGTGTGAAAATTTCCTTTTTGCATCGTAAGCTCATTCAGTTTTCTTTTTCTTGGCCGTAATAAAAATAAAATTAAAAATACCAAGTGAATCAGCTCGAGAATTAATATCGGAAGATATTTCAACGGAACTATACGTAGGTATATGTAATCACGAGTTATTATCGATCGAGATACAAAGTATGTAGTAAGAAACAGCCACAAATATACAAACGAATCACGTGATAATCGCTCCCACGCTATTCGATCGAAGTGACAAAGCGTAATAATATATTTCCATCGGTCTACGGCGGCGCTGTCATCCATTTCGCGGGTTAAAAAAATAAAATTAAAAAGAAGCCATAGTGTAAAAAAAAACACAAGAGTTCCATCACGAATTCCTTGGCAAGAGCGAGGAACCGAGAAATCACGGTTTTCGTTGGTAGAGCCGTGACGTTAATCGAGCAAAGGCAGCAGCCGCAACAAACAACCGGAGGATAGCTCTCAACCGCGTCTCTCGCGGAACTTTCTCTCGAAAAAAAAAAACCGTTCGACGTCGTTTTGTAACGCTATACTCTATATACATGGGCCGTGGCCCAGCGAGACGAGAGAATCGGCGAGCGTGATACAAAATACGAGAGGAGTTCGCTCTCGAGGTCTTTGTACTTATCGTTAGTTCTCGCTTTTTTCGTCTCTTTTCCTTTCTTTTCATTCGCGTGTGTCAGGAAATAGCGCGTATCAATTCGTACACACGACCTGGTTTATATTTTCTACTCGCGTATACATACAAACGAAAGAGACAAGAAAATAGCAATGAAAACTAACCTGAAAGAATATATGGTAACCTCTGGTTCGAGCAAGATACGAAGACCCGAGGGATATAGGGATGGGGAGGACATTGGCAACATAAAAACAGAAAGACACGTTTTGACGGTAACTCACTTTACACAAACGGTCGAACATGGAGAAGGGGTACATGGCAACGGGCATCTTCGTCGTGATCTAATAAGTGCGTTCCGGCACTTATCGTAATAATAATATGAAAAAACTTACCCCATAAACCAGTCCACGGTATCGCGGAGATACTCGGGTAACCTATCCAGCTTGGATGATTTTCGTGTAGATCACTGCCCCGTGAAAGTCGTCCCCTCTCGATTTTCTTTTCAATGTACACCGGTTAAAAATAAATAAATAACCAAAAAGTTAAAGAAAAAAAAATCGTTGATAAAATAAAAATAAAATATAAACGTGGGAAACAAAAAGAAAAACAAAACTCCGCGCGACTAACGCACGTACGGCGATCTCGTGAAATCTAACATGGCGAGGCTCTATTGTCACCTGTTCCCATCATGCCTCGCTTGAGCGTTTCGTTGCAAAGGGGTTTTCCGTGTATTTGTTATTCAATTTTCTTCGTCTTTTCTCCTCCTTCGAAACGTTTATACGCCCTTTATCTTCGAATCTTTCTTTCTTTCTTTCTTTCTTTATTTATTTCTTTCTCTCTCTCTCTCTCTCCCTCGCTTTGCTTTCTTGCGTGCGCGATTATGTTCGTCTCCCTCTCCCACTCTCTCGATTTGTCCGCAGTAATTTTTGTTCCTCCGACGTGAGAGAGAACAAACGCGGGTACACCGCTGTATATACCCTACCACTACCGAAGTAGGGTTAGGGTTAGAGAGAGAGAGAGACACACACACACACACAGAAAAAGAAATACTTTCTCTCTTGTTCTCGCGGCACTGGCGGACACAACAGGATTTTCAGTCGCGACACACGATAATAAGCGATGCGGATCTCTCGCCGAGAAGAAATATAGGCACACGCGCGTACAAACACACGCGCACACGAGGCTCTCGCAATCAACCGCGCGCCTCTCGCGCTAGCGTCGTCCACGTCCGACGTTTATCGCGTTCGTCGCGAACACACCGCGAGCACCAAGCACAAACCTTTAACGACACACACAGCTGATTCAACGTTTCGTTCTTGCTGACGAGAACCCGCGTACCTCTACTACGAGCTATGATTATAGAGGGTGGCACCTGTCGACCACCTCTCTGAATTCTCCCTCTTCACCGCGCCGCCACAACGAAGAAACCGATGGCGATCTATAGACTCGTTACAGCTGGGGGTCGGCTCGACACCGGCCACGACACTACCGTATATAGTGGGTACTAACTATCGCGTGCCGACGACCGACGGTAAACTGGCTGTCGTGTTAACCGCTGTTTACCACCGTAGAAGCACCCCGCGAAATTGTGGCGCGCTGCCATCTGTGCTTTTAATTTTGCAACTACGTGTCATACGAATTGACATTTTTTTAGCGCTATACTTATCCTTCTATCGCTATGTTTGTCGAGACCACGTCGAGACAAACTCCGACAGGGTCGGCATAGTAGTGAACGGTGGCCACAACGCGCCTCCGTTAGATGGCAGTGCACACTGAAGGCTCGACCTCGAGCGTAGCCCGTGCCAGCCGAAAACGTACAGTCTCACCGATAAACGACTAATTCGAGCTAAATGTATCGAACGTGTCGAAAAATTGACCAAATGCTATAATTCGAGTTTCAGATCTGCGACCGAGAATTAAAAATTGACGATCGAGCCTCTACTGGACTCGTTGCATTCATCGAACGGCTTTCTCGAGCGAAATCCACATAAGTATGCGTTGAAAAATCTACAGAATGCTTCAATTCGAGTCTAAAATTCGTGACCGAGAATCGAAAAAAGGACATTAAAATGGCGGTAAATTAAACTTTTTTGAAAAATCATTTTAAAAGACAGTATTTCGAACGGAAATGTCCCCCACGTTACGAAAATCATGGCCATTCCTTCGATAGCACGAAATTAATAAGCCCGAAAAACCGTCGAAATGTAACGATTTTTCGATTTTTCGTCTAATTAATTCTTATGCGAAAAAAAAGCAACCCATTAATACGTCATCAGAGGGAAATTTCCGATCGACATAGACTCTCAAAAAATATCGAAAGAGCGAATTTGAAAAGTTGTCCGTGGAGCCGAATTTTCTACCGTGTCATTGGAGGGGACTGAAAAATTAAATTTTTGCAGGCAGGTAATTGCAAAAGATCCTCTCGGATTGAAAAATTTCCGCCGATGAAGAATATTACCTTGTTTTTCTCGATATCTCAAAAACTCTAGGGGAAAAATGCAAAAAAAAACAAAATAAAGGAACGAACGAAACGATGATTTTCTTATTATGTCTTACGACATAGGCTCTTAAAGCTTTGGAAGCGATTAAAATTCACCAGAATACAAGATATCACCAATTTCGATGAGTATATCGCGGAACCTCGAAAAATCAACTTTTCACTATGTTGTATCTCCGTTATCGCTCGCCCGGCAGAAAATCCCGCTAGTAACTTTTTAAAGGACTTGTCGAGAAACAAAGACCGAGCCAAGGATCTTTCGAATAGCGCAATTTTTCCATCCGAAGGATGGAACAATACAGGAAAACAAAACAAAACAAATATGCTCGCAAAAAAGGACCTTGGGTCAAATTTCCCGTACATCACGAAAATCAATGTTATTTCCCGATACTTGTCAATTTATGGACAAATAACCGAAGAAGCTGAAGAATGAATGAATGAGCTGAGAATAATAGGACAATAATAAAAGGAGTACGAAAGAATAATTTGGCGCATCCGTCACCTACAAACTTCAAAAATTCGTCAAGTATGAAAAAGTGATCGCAACTCGGCGAATTCCGTGATATATCGAGGCCGATGGTGACACCAACTCTCGAAACGGAAAAGGCCAGTTTGTAATCGAAAATAATAAATAATCGTTCGACGAGTACAAAATGGAGGAAATATTAATAAACCAACATTACGGGAATACACATGGATTTGGATAAAAATTCTAATCCTTCCATTGTCATTCTCGTAATATCGGTTGTGCAGGTCTCACCACGCGGAGATTGTCGCGTCGAGACCAGGATTATATAACATGTACACCGACATGGGTATAGCTACCACCTTCATTTCCAAAATTTGCATTAATCAAGCGCGTTATATGAAACGGAAACTATGTTGCGTGATAGAAAAGAAAACAAAGTAAATTTAGAGAGCAAGCTACAGCAACGAAAGCACACGCGCTGTATACCCTTCTTTTTCTTCCAAAAAGGCACAAATCATAAAAAAATAAAAGCATAGATTCGGACAATCGTAGAAAACAAAAAAAAACAAAAGCAGATGCACATAACAAATAGACGAAAAGTCACAAAAATAGATGAAAATAAAAAAAGCCCGTGCAGATTTCAAGATGTGATTAATAATTGGCGAAGCTTGGGCGATCACAAATTTCAATGAGTGCAAGTGAGACCGATGCAATTATTCAAAACAGTTATTTTGTACGTTGCCAGACATTTCCAAAGCCTTTATTATCGACTGATTACGCTTTGTCTTGTCGTGGCCGACAATCACGCTACTCGACCGACGTTCTTCCTGTTTTACGATTTATTTTTCCATAACTTTGGATTTGAATCCATTCGATATTTGCAATTGATATAAAAATCAATCGGAGAAGAAGAGCGTCACTCGTACGATGTCAAATTAATACGACATGACGAGATGAACAAGTGAAAATAATGCACCGAAACTTCTATTTTCTGAAAGAAAAATAATAAAAGATAATAGTTTTTTAAATAAAAATTGTGAATAAATTTTATTTTTATTTCCAATTGGATTACCACGATGCCCGATATTTCGGAAAAAACGGGAAGCCTGGATCATCGGCAAGCGAAGTTCGCCGTATCTTTTCTATTCCGAAAGACGAGAAAAATCCCGATACATCGGATAAAAAATAACGACGAACAAAATAGAAAATAAAATAGAAAAGCATTAGTAACGCGATAAACTCCAAAAAGGCAAAATCTTTATATTAGTAAAAACAACTGTTTTTTTGTTTACATTTCCCTCGATGACCTACGATCAGCAGAAACAGAATGTTCTACAAATAACATCCGAATAAATAGTATGGATGCGCGATCGTTCCCTTGCGTGATATTACTCTTTTTTGCGATTGCGCACTGAATTAACATTAATGTCGCAACTTTGCGACACGACATTTTACGAGATTCGAAATAGAACGAAAATAAACGCATCACATTCAAGTCCATTCCCAAGTTCTATTTCACACTGATAGGGGTCCATTCCACACCTGGGTGTAAAACCTAGAGCTAGGGATCGACGGCCTCGTCCGTGCTCCATCACCCGGACGAGTGCCATCTCTTGGTAGGAAAGTCGAGGCGCTTGGAGAAAGTCTTATTCTAAGCGATCTCCCCTTCGTTCTTCCTTCGTCCCTTCTTAATCGACGTTTGCAGAAACAAACGACACGTGGACAAATTGTGGCAACGTTGGAATTCATTGCTCCTTTCTTTCAATCCCTTTTCTGCAGGGCAGCTGAATCCAGCGAATCTTTAGTGACGCAGAAAAAAAAATTGTACAATGATCAATTTACGAGAAATAAATAAGCCATCGACCCCGAAACGTGTTTATTACTCAGAAATCGTGACTGGTGACTAGTGAATTAAATTTATTACAATAAAACATTGTGAGCCATCATAATAATGCGATTATAACCCTATTTCTGGGATTTGGGGAAAAGGGACGTCGGAACAGCCGGCGAAGCCTAAGACGACTGCTCCGAGGAGAACGAAGTTCGTCTGGCAAACATTTACAGAACAGCATGCGGCGGTGGTAAGGGATAACCTTCCGAGCAGGAAGAGTGGCGGTTTGCTCGGAGCTGCGGAGCGCTGGATAACCTTTCCGGAGGATAGATCGATCGTAACTTTTCTTTCGAACATTTTGTCACGCGTTTACCAATGTATGAATGAAAAGAGATCTACATAAAAACATAATTAACAGTCGTTTCCGGCCGAAACTTTTGCGCCGAAATTCCAAATGGAGATAGACGTGGAGCCCAAACATTTGCCGCGTAACGTCGAGATGGAGCGTAGACGAAGAGTATACCGAAATCTCGGGGTTCAGGACGCGCTTAGCCGCGCGGGTGTGACGTCGCTCGACATTTTGCCGCCGAATGTCGTACGACCCTTTGTTGGTAACGAGGATAAGTATGGTCTCTATGCGACCGTCAATTACTTACCGCTCGAGATATTCGACGACGACGAATTCGATTGCAGGTTCGCTACCGAGAGATGTCGACCCCAATTTCGCGATTAATACTACATCAGAGTGGAATGCGCCCCAAATCGTTAAAAACTTATTCTTAAAAAAATTGCATAACCGACGTTGATAAATAATTTTCCGTTAAACATTGACACGTTACAATCCTTCGATATAGAGAGTCGAAAGGACATTGCAAAAGTGAATTTCCTTAAGGGAAGCAAGCCCTTTAGACGCGTGAAAAAAGACATTTAAAACAATTTTTTTTAACGTGATAAAGTAATCGAATCATTTAAAAATTTTGACACGAATTTATTAAAACTTTCAAGTTTTAGAAAACATTGTTTTTGTGCAAAACAAAATGGCGGGGTTATAGGGATTCTTCTCACGCCTATTTTGCGTGGCACCGAAAACTGACGCAGTTGTAGCTTCCTTTCTGTTGATCTGAAAAATAAAATAATAAATTTATTCGATTACTGATATGTTTGGGGGATGGATATATCTATAAAATTATACAAAAAGTATACAATTAAAAATTAAGGAGGCTTTTTAATGTAATGTTTGAATTTTCGACTATTTTGTTGACCATTTTTACCCCCAAAAAATATTTATTTACGCGCTACCCTTAATACTTTAGGCATCTCCTTCCGATAATATTATAGACAGAAAGCTCCATAAATTTCAGCCAAATCTTTGAAATTTTTGAAAAAAGTGGTTTCGAGATAATCGCGTTTAAAGTTTCAATACGTTAAAACTAATAATTGCATTGACTTACCGACTATATGCGATAACTCCGTAAATATTTGATATTTCGATTTTTCCTTTCGACAGTATACTCTCTATATACGTACCTATCATTGGAAAGGGTTTGCTCCCCTTAAATCTTTTCTTCGACTATCCTCGTCTCAAACGTAGAAATTATCAAGCAAATAAGGGCAAAAAATATGTTGATAATTCTTTTATTCAAAGCGACGTTTTTTTTTCTACGTTAAAAATATTCAACAGGACCATCGACGACTGGATGAAACTCGGGCTCATTGATAACACGAGACATCCCCTGCCCGCCACGGTGTTTGTCAAAAAGTCTGCAGAAGAAATGACTTTGACGCCCAGAAATCGCGAAGAACTCGCGAATCTTTACGAGTGGCAATACGCCGCCGTAACCGACTACGATCGCGGCACGAAATTATGGACCGTACAAACGCTCGACGGTCACGCAAGAAAATTTCATCTTCCTCGTGTATATATTCGATTTTTCGCCGAGGACCCTCGAGTATTCGCCGACAGGGTGGCTGCCGCGATAGAAGCTCGAAACAGTGCCGAGGCGTGCATTAGGTCAGCCACGATGAATAATTCAAATCCAAAGTTTGTGCACGACGGAATTTATTAAAAGTTTCATCCGTAACAGTCGTCCAATATAAAACATTTCCGTTCGTGCGAATGGCGAATGCAGTTTAAATAATTAATCAAAGATATGGAAATATAGATGTTGCATCGTTTTGCGTTCTCATACGACCGCGTTCGATGGGCACGCTATATTCGTTAATTGTTCATTGGGGTAGGTACTCTATCTGCGAGTGTACTAGTAGAACGTATAATTGCACGCAAAGTATTATTATATCTGCGCAAATTATCCAATCGAGCTATCCCTCGACTACGAAAATCAATTTGTTCGAATGGGGTTCACACTTCCGATGTGAAAACGCCGATGTGAAAACTTTCCTTTCGATATTTATATATCGTTCCATCTGCCGTGGTCTTGAGTGCCGCAAAGAGCGGAGATTCGAAAAACTTCACTTAAAAGTGACGAGGACGTTTCAACATTTCAGGAATGTAAATAGGGAGGGTGTGTTGGTAACTGATATACGCGAACGAACCTAGGCTTAATTTTTGTTCATTCCATCGCACCAACTCCGAGCCAAATCGATCGGAAATTTGAATACTGTGAACTCTCTTTCCCCCAAATCCCCCGTCCCACTCTGTGCGTCCCTTTCGTACTCGGGGCTCATTTTGCCACCCCATTCACAATCTCATTTCATCCTAGGTACAATCTATATTTGGACTGCATGCAACTTCGAGGCATACCCTCGTTCTCCGATAATCAGAAGAATACGATTATCCAATCGGCCCTGAGACAGGGCAAACTAAAATATTCATCGGAACGAATTGACAGCGTGCGTATTTTAAACCTTCACTCGAAAATTATTTTATTCGTCTTATATAAAGCTCGTTTGCGCGATATAAAATTTCTTGAATTTTTGTTCAGAGCAAATATCAATCGTCGTCCGATATTTTTCAAATTGTAGGCTCATTAGCAAAATAAATCTTAAATTACAATTAATTAAAATTGTTCTCCGATGAAAATTGGCCGAAATATTAATTGGCAAAGTTTGAAAGTTCGAGCTATAAGTTAACAATGCAACCAAACACCCTATTGATAAATGCCGAGAGATTGCATCAGGTTCGCGCTCCACTCAAGACTTTGTTTTCCACAAAATGTTGCTCTTTTGTAGTTCTTGACAAAAAAGTTATTAATACAGTCGATAGGATAGAAGACAATAATTTGTTTGTATCACTACATCGCAGGGGCCACGATGGTATTGTCAGAACTTTCAAACCTTGCGAATTAATATCTTGACAAATTTTCATCGCAGGGGATTAACAAAGAAAAAGAAAACATATTGCTTGTACCGACGCCAAGTATCCAGGTATTTTCTGTGTTCAGGTAGTTGTATAGAAAGCCATTATTCCCGTTGATTTTGAAACTTGCGAAACTCTTACGAAACAGGTTTATGCGGAAATCGAATTGGAGTTTAAACGTTGCATGTGCAATCTCGAATGGCAACAACTAATGCGAAACAATCCGAATACATTCAAATTCATCACGTCGAAAACTCGCCAGGATTTCTCAGCAACACTACAAATCGGAAAAGTTCCAACGGGAATGGAGAATTTCGAAGTAAATTGCAATATTTGTTAAATAGAAGAGGAAAACAGATAACGTTTGTAAAATATCGTTAATAAATTCCAGGACACGAGACATTTTTTTCACTGGAACACACTGTACGTTCGTCCGGAAGTGTACGAGGCGAGTACCTGCATAGTGGAAGCTTGCCTCGAGCTTTCGTCGATTAATCTATTCTCAACGAATTACGGAAAATCAATAACGCTCGACGAGTTCGAGGAACAACAGATCCAGACTACGTATACGGCGATAAAATATCTTAAAGAACAGTGGCTGGAGAAAATTGTTCGTTTGGTCAGAATGCGACTCAGGAATATCGGCAAGGGTTGCTTCGATATCGAGCTTAAGATTCCTCGGGTCTACGATGTCTTGAAACTCAAACGATTCGTCGATTTGAAACTGTTGATTATGCAGGTGAATTACAATACCAAAATTGCACGCTCGTTCGAAGATGTATCACAACAAAATTCGTATTTTTCATAATGCGTAAAGACTAAATTATCCCGATGATTATTTTTATCTTGCAGAATGCATTGAGGAATCTCGTGGAAAGTTCGTTGAAACTGTACGCAACGATGCTCGAGACTCCGGCACTTTGCGTCCTCGACGTTCAGGACGATTTCAGCTGGGGCGACGAGCTCATAAATACGCAATTTTTTCCCGCGGCAAATCCCACGTTTCTTATCGAAATAAAAATGAACGAGGATGGGGCGTATTACTCTAAGGATCCTGCTATGTTCGAGGTATGTATGAACGCGATACCTACAGGATCGTTCGGAAAAAAACTCTTTTTACTAAAAATAATTCAACAGCCTTTCATTTTTCCTCTCAGCGTGTCATCGCGACGCTTCTCGATAGCGCGCTCACTCAGTGTCATCAGATACGGCAGGCTCATCCTCTTCTCCTCACTGGCCTTAAATTTCCACCAGACCTTTATCTCAGCGCCGTTGGTCTTTTGGAAGAATTCGTTTGCGATGTCAGGGATCGACTTGCCAATGCTTACAGAAAATCGATCATACCGCTCGTTGCGTACGCGAGAGAATATAACAAACATTTGGATCTCTATGTGTTGAACTTTGTCGACTACATCCGGTGAGTCGTTCCATTCGGTCAAGACTCGTACTCTTTGGAAATCAGAGCTCATTTTTTTTAATTGTCGATCAGATTGTTCGACAATATTTTTTAATCACGTTGAAAAATTGGAGATAAGTTCGTTCTAACAAGAGCGATTCTTTATTTCTCAGGTTCGTTTATAATGAGTAATTTATTTCCATTTATTTCGGTCTTCATTCTTTCTCCGTAGTTTCTTCTCTACTAGTGCACACATATACAGGGTTTCCTATTCTTAATTGTCGATGAAAATAAGTTGAGAGATCGAAGTCTTACGAAAAAAAAGGTCCCCGTCTAATTATAAGTTTTACGGTATGTTTTCAGGGATCTACTTTAGATCCGAGTGTCGGCTTAGCTTTGATTTGACGCTATCCTCCACCTCTCGTCTTCAAAGGATGTACTCGTGTATTTGCGTCATTTTCGAAATTTCAAACGTTCGTTTTCTTTTTATTTATTTTGAGACCGATATTTCTTTTCTTATTTTATTCCGGAATATCCACCCGGCGCGGCCGTGGTCCGTCGGCTGCCGGGGCTCTTTTGACGATAGCTAATAAATTCTATTTATCCGTTTTGGGCGCCAGTCAGTTTTTCCTTCTGAAAAATGACACTTTTACTTAACAAATAAATTGAGAAACAAGATTCTCAGGGGGAGGATTCCGTTGAAGGGCCAAAGAAGCTTCGCAGGATCAATGAAAGACCCAGTGATCGGAAAAAAAGACAGATTTATTCTTACTTGTAAGGTTGACAAAGTTGCGTACAAAAGTTCGCTCCACAGCGTTCTCCGCCGAGATTCCTCTCCAAACTAGTTGACAAACAATTAACACACCCGTGGAGATTAGGAAGCCTTTTCCATTAGTTCGCCGGTAAAATTAGTAGATTAAAACAATCCTCTAACTTATTCAGACAGCCAGTACGCGATCGAGTGTCGATCTGTACGTCGCCTCCGATCGGCGAGCAGAATCGATAGATAAGGGAAAATAGGGGAATCGTCGCGCTAAATTCGAGACTCTCGGCCCTTTGTCGCCGAAGATTTCCGATAGGCGTAGTGAGCCACGAGTTTGGATAACGACGTCGTAGGCCCGACTCGCTATAGGACGTCTCGACGACACCCGACAATCTTAGGCTCTTATGTCGTCGAGAAAATCCTCCGGTAACAATTTATCTTGATTTTGTCTATAATGTCACTATGGCAAAATGATAAATTTATATTTAAAAAAAGCGACGATGACCATTCCGAGTCCCCTTCGAAATTACAAATGTTTTATGGAAAACTTTTATTCCTACGACCGCGTCTTCTTAACTTATTTCCATTGACAAATTAAAATGGTACATAAATAAATATGTATACATAAATATTTCATATGCATCGACGACTTAAGAATTTCATTAGGCTCAAACTCGATTTGAGACGAATCAAATTGATCGAAATCGGACAAAATTTCGCTAGGCTGATTACCCGATATTTGCATGGTATCGAATCGAAACAAAATGGAAAAAATATATATATACGGTACTCGTGTCGGGCTTCTCGATGTTGATGGGTCAATTTGAGCGTATTTCGAGCATTAAATTACGAGAATCTAATATTTCGTTGGTCCTCGCTCTATTCCATCCTGCGTTTGATCGTTACAGAACAATCATAAGATTGCCATGGGCTATTCTTTTTTTCGGAAGCGTCCATCCGTATGACGAAGGATAGCCACGGGAGTGAGAAAATCTCCACGAATACATGTCCGGCGATATGAATAATGCAACGTACCTCGTCGTCTGTTTTATAAAAATCCCATATTTATGTATTCTCGCGCAGAAACTTCAGAGACGCAAGACCCTCGGCTACGGAAATTAAAGACGAGATTGCTCTTCACATTCGCATGCGACAAAATCTCGAAATAACTATACCGAGGAACGTATGGATCGGACCGTTCAGCGTTAACGTCGGACCTCTCAGACAATTTCTCATCGATAAGCGTAAAAATCTCGCCAACGGCCTCCTCGTTATGTTCACCGATAGCCTAAGCGAACAAATCGACGAATTATTAATGAATTACGGGGAAATACGTCGCAAATTAAAGGAAGAACCGCACAGTATCGAGGAAATATTCGAGATACGTAAGTGGATGGAAACCATACCACTGACCGTCAAGAGTCTCGATGACACGATGCAAAAGCTCAAGCTCGAATTCGATATTCTCGACGGGTTCAAGTGGAATTTGTCGGACGACGTTTTTCGAGCCAAGTGGGAAGTCATTGGTTATCCTCTCGAGATTGAAATTCTGGTGAGACACGTTTAAATCGTTATTCCACGTAATAATAAAAGGACGCTCGTGCAATCTACATTGGTATATTCCTCGATTTCAGTCGAATCTTCGTTTTACGAATAATTTTCCGTGTCATTAAATTGGTCTCGGCTACTTTTTCGTTAATTCAATTTTCTGCTTCGTGTGGTTTATTTGTTTTTTGCTAGACACAAGAGACCGTTGCCTATCTGGCCGAAGAAGTTGACAAATTTTTCAAACAACAGTTATTGGACGAAGCGAATCTTCTCGACAGAATAGACACTCTCGTTGGTAACGTCGTGAACATAACTCTCGTGAACGATATCGGGAAGGTTCACGAGACTGCGATCGACGCTAAGAGAGTCTGGAAAGCTATGAAGGACTGTCAAGAACAGGGCCTTTTATTGAACGAACGGCAAAAGCTCTTTGGCGTGACTGTATCGCCTTTCGACCACCTTGTCAAGTTAGCTAAAGATTTCGAGCCTTACAAAAACTTGTGGCTGACAGCCTCTGGTAAGCGGATTTTCCACTCCAATAGAATTTCCACTTTGTTCGCTCTTCGGTGGCGACACTTGTTCGCTTACGACCACTTCCGTCTTCCAATAGAAATTTCTATCCAGTCGATGATTTCAAATTCGAAAAAAAATGGATCGGTCAGAAACCGTCGCAATAGGTTAAGTTAACGTCTTTCGAATATTGTATCGTTCCACGTGGAATCATTGAATTTATTTATACGTAATAAAATTAGAATCCCATTCGCAATTTTGGCAATTTTTTTTATCGAATCGTCGCCCCGCATTGAAAATCGGTTTACAGAAAAATTCTTCGAAGCTCGAATGACGAAAGGAAAGTTTCGCAAAGCAATTAATTACGTTGAATCGTCGAGCGAACATGGATTCTCTATTGGGAAATGTCCAATGAATTTCCAGAACAGATTGAAATAGCTCGCTCAATAGTTCACCGTTCGATGTAGATTGGTTGCGGTGGTACGCAATATGGATGGAAAATCCTTTAATGAGCATCGACGGTCAGCAGATTGAGTCAATGACAAGGGATATGCACAAAACGATGGCCCGATGCGCGAAAACCTTTCAGGAGCATCCGAGTACGTTATTCGCGATTCGAACGCGAGTATTCGGGAGCCTGGAAGCACACTTCGCCAAGTATTAATCACGAAACTTATTCTTCTCCCCAGAGATTGCCGCCATCGCGCTCGAAATTCGAGATCAAATAGAGGCATTCAAGCCTAACATAAGTCGGATGCAAGCATTGAGAAACCCAGGGATGAAACCGCGGCACTTCGAAGAACTCAGCGCTCGCACTGGTATTCAAATGTCTCTGACACCGGCGCTCACGCTAAAGGGGCTTCTCGTTCTCGGGATTGAGAACTTTGAAAGTGTCGTCAATGAGGTTTCCGAGAGCGCGGCCAAAGAACATTCGATCGAGGGAGTTTTGGATACGATGTCGGCCGATTGGGAAACTGTAAAGATGGAAATTATCCCTCATAAAAACACGGGTTAGCTACGAAACACGATTTTAAAATCGAATTATTTAAAAAATGATAAGAATGGGAATCGATGGTTTGAAGAAAATTTGACGAAATATTCAGGAACATACATAATGAAGATAAGCGACGAAATTTTGATACTGCTCGACGATCACATAATCAACACCCAGCAGATCAGCTTCAGCCCTTTCAGAGCTGCCTTCGACGAGAGAATAACCGAGTGGGAGACCAAGTTAAAGCTGACGCAGGAAGTGATGGGTCTCTGGATCGAAGTTCAAAGGTGAGATAAAGACAATTAGAAATAAAAATTCGCACGAATTTGTGCCCACTACTTATTGTTAAAGTCGCTTGAATGACGCAGAGCCTGGATGTATCTCGAGCCAATATTCATGTCGGAGGACATAAGTCGTCAACTACCGGTCGAGGCAAAAAAGTACAACGCGATGGAACGGAACTGGCGCCGTATCATGAAAAACGCCAACGAATGCCCATACGTAGGCAATTTTAAAAATCGATAAAATAAAAATGCCTACAAATATCAAATAAATATTCTCTCCATCGTGGCCAGATAATCGAAATTTGTCCGGACACGAGTCTCCTCGAGAGTCTCAAGGAGTGCATAACTCTCCTGGATTTGGTGCAAAAAGGTCTCTCGGATTATTTGGAAACGAAACGATTGGTCTTCCCGAGATTTTTCTTCCTGAGCGACGACGAATTACTGGAGATTCTGGCACAGGGAAAAAATGTTCGCGCTGTGCAGCCTCACTTGAAGAAATGCTTCGAGAACATGAAAGAATTGAAATTCGAGGAGGATTTGGAGATTACGACGATGTTTTCGGCCGAGTACGAGGCTGTTCGGCTGAGTCCGTCGATCTATCCTATTGGCAATGTCGAAAATTGGCTAGGTCAGGTGGAGGAAGTGATGCGAAGCACCCTCAGAGAAATTATCAGGAAGGCATTGGCGGTTGTGGAGACGACGCCTCGAAAATCTTGGGTATACATGTGGCCTGGTCAGGTGGTCATTTGTGGCGGGCAAACTTACTGGACGGCTCACGTCGAGAGTGGAATCACCAGCGGTTCTCTCGAAGATTATTATCGCATTATGCTCGGCCACGTGTGTTTATCGACGTTTGATCCAAAGCTTTGAACTATTGATAGATGCCGTGCGGATCTTAATCGTGTTAAATCCTTCTTTCGACGTAGTTGGATGATCTTCGAGAATTAGTCAGAGGAAATCAGACCGAGATTCAACGAATGATGCTCGAGGCGGCTATAACGATCGAGGTTCACGCGCGAGATGTTCTCGCGAAGTTAATCGCGGAGCGTGTGACGAATATTAATGACTTCGAATGGATTTCACAGTTGCGTTATTATTGGATCGAGGCTGAGACGGATCTTCGAATTCGAGCCGTCAATGCGGAATTTCCCTACGGGTAAAGCGACGTAGAAAATACAGAAACGATATTTTTTTCTTACAAGAAAATATCAACGTTGTTGTTTCATATCAATGGAAAATCATTGTTAATAAAAACGATTATTTATTTCTTATGAATAAATAATATCGGTGACTTCCATTTTTAATTAAAGATCAAGCACATACCAATTTGTTTGATGTCTTGACTCAAGTTTCCGATGCAATATGCGAACTGATTTTAATTCGAGACAAATATATAGATACGAATACTTGGGGAACAATGGAAGATTGGTGATAACACCGCTTACCGAAAGATGTTATCTCACCCTCATGGGTGCTTTGCATCTGAAATTCGGCGGGGCACCATCCGGTCCAGCCGGCACCGGCAAGACGGAGACGACAAAAGACCTCGCCAAAGCATTTGCGATTCAGTGCATCGTTTTCAACTGCTCGGATCAGCTTGATTTCATGTCAATGGGAAAGTTTTTCAAAGGATTAGCGAGGTAGCCCGAATACTTTGTACGTTTTTTTTCGCCTCGTGGCTTTATACTTTTATAATGTCTTTCAGCGCTGGTGCGTGGGCTTGTTTCGATGAATTCAACCGTATCGATATCGAAGTGTTGTCCGTAATAGCGCAGCAAATCATGACTATACAGAAAGCTCAGCAAATACGGGCCGAGAGGTGAGTGAAATAAAAATCTAACGATATATAACTACGATTGGATTCGTGTGTGTGAACGTACACGTGAAAGAGAATATCTCTTTATTAATACACAAGGAACGCTTCGTAATTTTCCTCCATTCACGCGATAAAGAGGTAGCCATGTCAATTCCAACTTGTGAAAGAAGCTTCGTTAACGGAGTTAAATAGCGGGAAAACGTTGTACGAATTGTAATACGCCCGTTTTCCCCATCTCGTTCAGTGAGCTTGTCTTACGATCGGCCCGGAGAAATCAATTTGTAATTTAATTCAAAGCTCGTTGACACTTGAATATCATCGTTAATTTTTTCTCTCAATTTGATCCATCAAGATCTAATTATTCCGAGCACAATGTTCCGTAAATCGAGGAAAGAAAAGGAAAACAATTAATATTACGGTCGATCGTAGATTTTACTTCGAGGGTTTTGACATCGCCCTGAGGCCATCGTGCGCAGTCTTCATCACGATGAACCCTGGTTATGCCGGTAGAACCGAATTGCCGGACAATCTCAAAGCATTGTTCCGTCCAGTGGCGATGATGGTGCCGAATTACGCTCTAATAGCCGAGATATCTTTATTCTCGTACGGATTCAGCGATGCGAAAAATCTAGCTGGAAAAATAACGATGACCTTCAAACTGAGCTCCGAGCAACTCAGCAATCAGGTCAGCGATTTTTCTTCCATTTAATCCTGTATCATTCCTTGAAAATATATTATCTTAGCCTTTCGAGCATGTGCGGAAAAAATAAATAACGATGATAACTTATGCAGGATCATTATGACTTTGGTATGCGCGCGGTGAAAACCGTCATAGCCGTTGCTGGAAACTTGAAACGCGAGCAACGAGATCTTGACGAGCCTCGGATATGTCTCAGGGCGTTGCGCGATGTCAATGTTCCGAAATTTCTCAAGGACGATCTCAAACTTTTCAACGGTACGTTCGATTACTTACAATTAGTCACACCCTTCAACAAAAGTACTTTGGTCATTGAGAAAATAAAAGATATTTTTCAACGTGAACGTGCAAAGGATATAGGTATATATATATATGTAGTTCGAATTTCGCGGGTGGTGCATTCTCGTAATAACGAAAAAACCTAATAATTAACTTTACAATCGGAATATATCAGGGGGTCGCCCCTAAGTATAAATCCAAGTTTTCTTCGCTGGGAGGGGGGCGCGTTAGCCACCATCTTGAAAAACGCGTTTGCGCTAATATCTCATAAACGGGCTCCCGTACAATAAAAATGATAAATATTTTCTTTTCTAGGAAATCATCTCCTATTTTCTATAACTATTATTTGAAGCTTTTTTCTATATAGATAAAAAAAAATTGCGATACAGTGAGTCGGAATATTTCAGTCGTCGTTCTTGTCAAATGTCTTGATAATGGTTGCCCTGACAATAACCTGCCACGTAAAAGTACGTTTCAAGTGTGTGCCAAGTCCGATTCAAGTACGTTTCGTTGAGGGAACACACTTGAAACGTACTTTGGCTGCAGAGTAGCGCGTTTCAAACGCGTTTCGCGTTACACGGGTGAAACGTACGTTTTCGAGTGCCGTCGACGCGGACTTCTCCCACAGAATAGTGCGTTTGAACCGCGTTTTAAAACGCGTTTGTCACATGCTTTTTGTATTACTCGCGGCCGATAGGTGGCGCATGGCTATATCGCGCTTCTCGCGCGCGAAGCGACGCCCCGTTGGGATTATAAGCGCGAGCCCTTTGTCAAAATGATCAGGATCAGTCATAGTCATCAGTGATGGGTCGATCGATAGTCATCAGTCATAGTGATAGAGATAGTGATAGTCATCGATCAGTGAGTGATCAGTATCGATTCGATATCCATCGATTATCCGAGGACCTCACTCGAATAGTTATAATAGTGGTAGGGAATTTATACCACTACCACCACAAATAGTGATAATCAACGACCGATAGCTTGCGATCGAGTGAAACCCATCATTCCTGTAATGATAGCGTCTTTCGACCAATAATAATAATACTAGGGATCAAATAATGGTCCCATATTCAACCTCTGCGCAATAGCAACTATACACAAAGCAACGGATACGATCAATTCTACTTCTTGGAGCCCCAGCAACCACCGCACCGTGGCGGCAAGCCACACGGTGTTGAGCCTGGGGGCTCGACGAACTATAAATCGGGGACTTCAACATCCCCTACGACACAGCGACTACTTAAACATTCAATAAAACAACGACACAGTGCAGAGTTCCTTGAATATATCGTGTATTTCAGGAAACTCGATAGACCCTGCTCCGTGAAACAAAACGAACATCACACAATAGTGATTTCGAAAAGAAACCAATCATAATTACACTTGGAGCCCCAGCAACCATCGCATCGTGTTGACAAGCCACACGGTGTCGAGCTGGGGGCACAATAGACTACAAACCAACCAAAAAACAAATAAAAACAAGTGATACTAATAAATCATCACACAGTGCGGAATTCTTTGAATATTTCGTTTATTTGAAAATTCGATAGACCCTGCTCCGTGAAACATAACGAACATCACACAATAATGGCTTCAAAAAGATACCAATCTAGGACTGAACCCCCTATAGGCATAGTGCATCGTGGGATCGGACAAATCCCATCCCCGCCAATCGACAACCACCAACTCAAGGTAGCACCCAGAAAAAATCAAATACTCAATTACACGGGTAATACGCGAATATTAAAAGTGACAAAACAAAAAACAAAAAATACATAAGCACCATAAAAGGAGGAAACATTAAAAGGGGGAATGTAAACACACAAATAATGCTCAAAAAGGGGAACTCGGTATCCCCAGCGATAATAACATAATCGAACCAACGATTAAAATATCCAAACATACAAACAGCACAAACGTAATGCCAATTCCAGGCACGAGTAACAAAAAATCTCACAAGCTAAAAAAGCTCGAATTGAACCAAACAGTGAAACAATAATACAAAAAGATAATGAACCCCCTCACAACATTGGGACAAACACAAATCAAACAACTCAACCAGCTATAATCCCAACCAATGGAAAAGACAATATACCCCCTATCGTCATCCAAAGTGGAAACCTTAGCCCAGAAATAAAGAACGAAATATACAATGAAATCAAGAACAACAAAGGAGCGACAATAGGCTTTAATCGAAATATTACAATCAGAGCCACAAATAACGAAATGATCGAAATAATAAAAAATTTCTTAATAAACAAAAAAATAAATTTCCATACTTTCGCAACAAAAGGCGAAAAAAATAAAAAATACGTCTTTAAAGGACTTCCTAATATTGACACTGATGAAATCAAAAATGATCTCAAAGACCAAGGAATCGAAATAGTAAAAATAGCAATCATGAAACAAACGGGAGGAAATACCAATTTCAACCCGTAATACTTTCAATCTATTAAACCAGAAGCGGATGCTAACAAAATAAAAAATATTAAAGACGTATGTGCAGTCAAAATAAAATGGGAAACCTACAAAAATAAAAAACAAATAACGCAGTGTTACAGAAGCCAAAACTACGGGCATGGTACCGCACATTGCTACAACGATCCTAACAATAAACTGTGATAAAACCTTAGAAGAACCACCACAATGTACAAACTGTAAAAAGCAACATCCAGCAAACTCAATAGAATGCGAAGTGTATAAGCATCAAATTCATACATACAGCAAGACAAGGACTTAACACTACAAAAACCAAAAACAAGGCCACATCAGAATCGAGCTTCCTAGAACTGAGAAATGAAAACCAATTCCCACAACTAAATACAATAACAAGAAGACGACAACAGGGAGTCAACCCAACGGAAAATCTCGAGGCACCATACAACGACGAGGACATCGAATCAGTATCATCTGAACTCAACCAAGGCCTACAAGAAGAACACGACAACAGAAACGAGGAAGAATCAACCAACGTAGACAACACCGAATTCATGGAAAATGGTACACCAACACAGAGAGACCAAAGACTCTATGCGAACGTCGCAAAAGTAAGAAAACCCGGCAGATTAACTAGTCAAACCAAAAGCAATGTATACTCAAAAATTAAAAGCTATAACACATTTATAGACACATTTATGGAAGAACTACAAAACCAATGTAATCTTAAAGAAATGTTAAAAATGATCAAAGAATTGAACTTTAAATTAAAAACATGCAAAACCCATATCGCATGTATCCAATGAGCAACAATAGCAAAGATATTAATAACATAAACATTGTGCAATGGAATGCGAATGGCCTTAAAAATAAAATACATGAGACTATGGACTTCCTAGAAAGTAAGAAAATTGATATCTTGCTTGTAAGTGAAACAAAATTTAATGATAAAACAAGAGCCAATATCCCTGGGTATAATTGCTTTAGAAAAGACAGAGCATCAAAAAAAGCGGCAGGCGGCGTGGCCATATACATCAAAAAGGACATCCCTTGTACCGAAATAAATATGAATACCAAATCCATGGAATCGGTCGGAATCAAACTCAAAAGCAACTTATTAATAATATCAATCTATACAACACCTGAAAATAAAATAAATATCAAAGAACTTAAAGAAATTAACAGAATGGCAAAATCAATAATAGTAGCTGGAGATTTTAATGCAAAACACCAACTCTGGGACTGTCTTAGACAAAACAAGAATGGAAAAACAATATACGACTTTATAAATAAGTCAACTTTCTCACTAAATGCCCCGACCAAAAACACGTTACACCCAACAAATGGAACCAAACCTAGCATAGTGGACTTTGCACTAGTTAAAAACATAAATAAGCTATCAAAGACAGAAACACTAAACGAGCTTGGCTCAGATCACCTACCAATTTTAATCACTATTGGCGAAAAAACAGATAACCAAAACAACAAAAAACTCTTAAATTACACAAAAGCAGATTGGAAAAAATTCAGAAATACGATGAATAATAAACTACCATATTTAGACATACCTGGAACAAAACAACAAGCGGATGCTAACATAGATCAAATAACAAACCAGATACAAAATGCAATAAATGAATCAATACCATTTCACAAAACCCAAATAACACCACTCACACTACCACATCAAATAAAAACACTAATTAGTCTACGAAATCGTACAAGAAGATTATACCAAAAAACACGTCAAGAAGGATTAAAAGACCTACAAAACAATTTCAACAGAAAAATAAAAAAGGAAATAGACAACCACAGTAAGGAAAAATGGGATGCAAAATTGGCTAGTCTAAAAACCCAAGACAATTGTATTTGGAAAATGGTAAAAATACCCACCAAACCTAAAAAGAATATGCTACCTGCAATTAATGTATCCGGAGTTAAGGCCCCAAATCTAAAACAAAAACTAAATGAACTAGCCACACATTTTGAAAAAATACACAGACTAACAACAAACCTGAGCAACACAGAAACAATAGAACAAGTTAATAGGGAAAATACCGAAATACTAGACCAAAACATAGACTATAAAGATATCAAACAAACCAACTTCAGAGAAATTACAAATATAATTAAAACTCTCAAACCTAAGAAAGCCCCAGGTGAAGACGGCATACAAAACATAATTCTCAAAAATCTGCCTAGTAAAACAATAATGCAACTATCCAACATATATAACAGCTGCTTAAAATTATCATACTTTCCGATAAAATGGAAGATAGCCCAAGTAATACCAATCCTTAAGGCAATAAGCTTATTACCGACAATCCAATAAGCTTATTACCGACACTAGGGAAACTTTTTGAAAAAACAATTCCGAATAGACTGCATAAGTTTAACCATGATAAAGATATAATCATACCAGAACAATTTGGATTCAGAAGTGGACATGGTACAGTAACCCAACTGGCCAGACTAACGTCCCACATTACACACAATTACAATATCAACAAATCTACAGGTGCCGTCTTTTTAGACATTGAGAAAGCTTTCGACACTGTCTGGCACGAAGGATTGATAAACAAAATGACCAATCTAAAAATACCAAATTACATCATCCAATTAACCTATAGCTTTCTCAAAAACAGACGTTTCTACGTTATAAATGATAGCGAAGAATCTAACAAAAAAGACATAGAATCAGGAGTACCCCAAGGATCAATTCTCGGACCAATCCTATTCAGCTACTACATTAATGATCTCCCAAAAAGACAAAAAAACACTAGAGATTCCACTCAAAGTTGGTAAAACAGTAATCAAAACCACAAACCATGCAAAATATTTAGGAGTTATACTCGATAAAAAGTTAAATTTCCTCGAACATATAAAAAATTCAAGGAACAAAACTTTAAAAGTAAATTTTGCAATAAACCACCTAATATGCAGAAAAAGCAAATTATCTCTTAAAAATAAAATTTTACTATATAAAATGATCATATTACCGACATCACTTTATGCCTCACCAATTTGGTGCGGGGCTGCAAAATCCTACCTCAAAAAACTAGAAGAAATTCTAAATAAAGCTATAAGAACCATAGCAACGCGCAAAGTTAACGCTACAAATGAAGAAATCAGAAACAAAACTAAAATTAAAGAATTTTACAAAGAAATTGAAGATGTGTCAGAAGTCTTCTACAACTCACAAATAGGAAACAGTAAGCTACTTCAAAATCTAAAAAACACAAAATTCACAGAACTACCATACAAAATAAAGTACAAACTACCGCAACATATTATTATGAAATAAAACATGTAAATAATGTACATATGTAAATAAGATTAACATCTAAGCCACATGAATGTAAAAACGACCAGGGTTTTCCCCAATTTTTCCCAAACACACAAACAGACAAATACAAGTGCAACAAGCACACAAATACAAAAGACAAAAACGTAAATTAAGAACCTGATAGTAAGCTCGTAAGAGCAGGAATATACAGCGAATAACTAACTATACATTGTAAAACCCCAATGTAAAAAACAATCGAATAAAGAGAATCTCAAAAGCAAGCAAAATTATCAGTTTCTCGACCGCGATGAAAAGCGCGAGACGACTCACTATTCCGAAAAGGATGGAGGTCTCTATAGTTTATGTATATCTTATATCTATATTATGTCTATTTATAGCTCATTATATTACAGCGTTAAAACTTGGGGATGATTTTTATTTGTATTTAAATTTAAATTTATTTGAATTCAAAATTTGTATTTAAATTTAAATTTATTTAAATTAAAATTTTTGTATTTAAATTTAAATTTATTTCAATTCAAAATTTTTATAAAAATTTGGTAGTACGGAAGCGTAGTAAGGCGTGTGCCAAGCGCGTACCAACCGCGTTTCAACCACATTTCGTTGCACGCTTTACCGCGTATCACGTGCGTACCAAACGCGTGCCGCGTACGCGGTAAAGTACGTACCAAGCACGTTTCGAAACGCTTGTACGCAGTAAAGTGTGTACCTGAAACGTGGTTGCGTTCGAATTCACATGCTTGTCACATGCTTTAGCGTGTTTCGAAACGCGCTTAGTACCCTTGGGACCATAAAACGCGGTAAAGGGTGTAACGAAACGTGGTTGAAAAGCGGTTGACTTTGTCAGGGAGATCCAACAAAATTAGTGGTATCAGACTTGTAAAGCATGAAATTCTCTACAAATTTTATATGAAACGTTTTCCATAAAATGAATAGATAATGAAATTCAGTGAGATAAACGTGAGATGGAGTGTGATATAGCGTGTCGGTTTAGAGTTCAGCCCGCCACATCTCATTGAATATTCATTCTACGAAAAAAAAGTTTTAAATACAATTTGTAGAAAATGTGATTCCCTATAGGTTTAATTGTTACTATTTTTTTGTATCTCCAACCGTTATCGATATATTTGACAAAAACGACAATTACAATTTTTCAACTGACTATATATCGAAAAATATTATCTATAGAGAAAAAAGTTTTATATAAAAGTTATAAAACATATAATATCCTGCAAAAAGATTTATATCATTTTTATCGTAGGACACCCCGTTTATAAGATATTAGCACAAACGCATTTTTCAAGATGGCAGCTACCCCCCCCCCCCCCCCCCCCCCCAAGACGGGAGAGGGCGCGTTTATTTTTAACGACGTGAATTTAGACATATTCCAGTTGAAGAATCAAGTGCACGAATTTTTTTGTTTTATGATCCTATTTTTGATGCTGTCTTCCTGGACTACACTACCGCTCAGAAGTTTGGATACACCAGTCGATATTTCTTGCCGCACGTAAAGTTGGATAACTCTGCAAAAAAAAAAAAGATATTCGATTTTCCAAAGCGGCGTTTTAAAGAGAATAGATCAGGCTACCCACACCATCTAGACAGATTTTTCGACAAAAAATTCGTCTAGATGAGGTGACTGTCTTAAAACATTTTGTCGACCTGAAAAAAAAAAATTTCATTCGTGAGTTTCGAAAAAAATTGAAAAAAAAACTTTTTTGTTTAATTGAAAAAAAAATTCTGAAAAAATTCCAGGCGATTCAGTATGAAAATGCGCAACTTTTTGTATCTTTAACATTTTCTCTTAAACCCTATCGTTCTTGGGTTATTTTGAACTTTTCAAAAATCATCGTTTTTAGCCATAAATAAAATAACTTTCCAGAAAAAAAACGAAAACAATTTTTAAAAAATGGAAGATGGAGCTTCTGCATTCCCTTTGAAGCCTTTCATAGTAAAAAAAAATCCTTAGATTGTGCGCCTGATTCGCGATGGTCGAAAAAAGGCCTAAAAACGGTCACGAACCAAAGTCCGTACCGGGTCGAAAAAAAATCGAATAAATTATTTTAAAAAAAGTAAACTGAAGCCTGATATATCCTCTTTAAAACGCCACTTTGGAAATTCGAATATCTTTTTTTTGGCAGAGTTATCCAACTTTACGTGCGGCAAGAAATATCGTCTGGTGTATCCAAACTTTTGAGCGGTAGCGCCTATAAAGAGAGAATCGATTGTGAGCGAAGATGGGAAAAAGCTAAGTAAGTGACGCGTAGAAGCCGATTAACATCGTACAACCAATTTTCCATTTGCACGTAGTCGCAGATTATTCTTCGACTTCTTCTTCGTTCGAAGTAATGAAGATCCTTAAGATACGTTTCACCCGAAGCCCTTTTTGTAGGATTGTCCCAACTTTTTTCGCACTGCAGGTATCAGCGAAATCAGTCTGGTCGCATCCGAATAAAGGGAGAGAGACAGAGAGGGAGAGAGAGAGAGAGAGCGCGAAAAAAGGCCCGAAAAAAGTTTACTTTTTTTCAAAATTACGCCTACGCATCGTGCCGGCGACAAAAATCATTTGTCAAACGACCATACTTGTCACACCGTCGCGTTAGTTTCGATATAAAAAACGTAATGGCGATACGCTCTGACATATACGCTTCGTGTTGTTAAGATAAATGGTCTATTAATGACAACGTTTAATGAATTTATCAACGGCTTACTCGGAGTTCGTAATATTTATAATTCTCTTGTTGATGAATTATTGTAGAATCGTCCGAAGTTTGGTGTATTTGATATGCATGACCCGTCATATAGTGAGCTACGTGGATTGTCAAAAAAACATAACCTTTCGGATTCTGGCGCGCAGCTGGTCTTGCGACACGTCCCAATGTGTCCGTTAATATTTTATCCGCGCACCCATGCATACCTCGTATGTATGCATACTCGATGCATTCAATATCCCTACATTTGTTTCGATCGGAATTACGGACAATTGTTAAGAAATTTTAAAAAACTATAACAAATACTTTTCCGACAAATTCATATAGACTTTTACCATTGCTCATCGTCGTAGGTATCGTTTCGGACTTGTTTCCGAAGCTTGTTGAGAAACCGGTGGATTATGGAATTCTCGAGGCTGGTATAAGAGAATCGATCGTGGCGATGGGACTCCAGGCCGTAGACGGTGAGTAGATTTTCCTTACACCTTCTGTCTGCAACACTTCATTTCTTCTTCGTTCTTCGTTTCTTATTGTTGAAATTGACGTAATGAAATGTGTACCTATCACAGACTTTAGCCGCGATGTACTTAATGGATTTATGTCTCACCGAGTTTTTCCATGAAACCTTCCAAAGGTGGAATGATTTTAAAAAGCTTGGAGATGGCTTCCTACCGTGGAAACACAATTTAACTTGTCTTCCTTCCCATAAATGAAGCGAACAGTCTTTCGTCCTAATTTCATTTTGCATTTGAATTTTAATCCAAATACAAACCTTAATAGGAAAGCTTAATGCGAAAAGTAATGAAATCAATCAGGGCCGATAAGGCTGAACTTTTGATGAAATTTTAATCATGTGATTTATACCGATGCATCGAACACAAAATCACTGCATCGCACGATAGATTATCTTGATACGAAGAAGAAAACTTGAGAAAAATCGACGATATTCATCGATCGATTAATTAAAATGTGTATTACAATTAAAAATCCGTTTAAAGATTCCATTTCAGACAGAAATTCGAACTTTATACGAAAACCTTTGCAAACATTTCGTAAAAAAAATACACGGGGGTTTTCCGACGGAATCCCTAATAAAGAAAAAAAAGCTTGTGTAAATGTTGCCAACGTCATGGTCACTGTAAAATTTGGATGATGATTATATGATCTTCATCTCTGACGGTCGTAGAATCGTCGAGACGTCTGAATTTGTGACGTGCGAAAGCTTTCAGAGACTATACTAACGTTTACCTTCTAGTCCAGTCAGTATGTACATTTGGAAATGCAAATGAACCGAGAATGCTGATCTTTTGATATTGTGTAAAGGGGGCTAAGAAAAGCTTACCTTGAAATTGTCGACTTCAATTTCCTGAGAGCTTTCTCCGCCATCTTGAAAAAGGGGTTAAATTTTATTATCTGCGATAACTCGGTTCTCCGTCATGATACGAAAATTTCGATTATATACTTTTTTGTTGATTTTTTTACGCTGTACAATAAAGGTCGCATATATTTTTCACCGACCGTCGATAGTTGTTGAGATATTGAGCGAGCATGTAAAAAATGAATAGATTTGTAAGGGTCTAAGAAGAAGAAAATTTGGTCAAATAGAAGATGTTTATTTAGTTTATTTTTATTTCGAATATTAATGGATTTTACTTGTTTCTCTTCTCGGGTCTCGGGTCTCGGGACGAACTCGCGATTTCGGAGATATATTGTCCGCTATCGATATAACTCCGCCTAATCTTTTACGGTATTTCCCACGCGTCACGCAAATAGTCCGCTCGCAAGATGGCGGGCGCCAACTCGTAATCCCTTTCTCACAGATTTACACTGTTTTTTTGCTATGTCTCGTGATACATATGGATTTTTCTCCTTTCTCGTGATATATATGGAACAAATGTCTATCATCAAAATTGTAGAGCATGCCCATACCGGCAATGCAATTTTTTCAAGTAAGTAATTCATGCAAGTAATTCATGCAAGTAGTGGCTAAGAAAAAAATTGTTTTAAACAAAACAGATTTGTTTCAACTCGTAGATTAAGAATCTGCAATGAAAAATATATGTTTCCATTTGAAAAAACCAGTTGACCTTAAAATGATCTTGAAACACACAATGCAAATCCAAAGCCGATATATCTCTTGTATCAGCTCTCCCATGACTTAAACTTTTTATTTGAAACATTTTTTTCTCCCAGATTTAGTTTTCTAAATATTCAGGTGTTCCGTTTCTCGTGCCTTTGAAGTTCTTAGGCGTTTTTTCGAATATACTGACTGGACTATTCGGGTATTCAGCGTTTTGTGGAATCATTGTTGATAGTACGATTGGAACCAATGGTGGGAAATAAACTTTCTGTTGCACGTCGTAATTGGCGGAATTACCCATAGACTGGGTTAATCACTCGGAGAGATGAAAAATACGTCATACGAGGATATCTGGCCTAGCACTAGAATAGACGATTAATTGTAATCGGGTGTAAATATGACCATTACCTCGCGCTTAGGAATTTTATGATTGATCAAAATCTAATTAAATCGCAAATATAAAAATAATAATAAAATAGCGCAAATATATACCTACATATATTTAACCACGTTTTTGTTAACGCTTATGTTATAGAATATGTGAAAAAAGTGATACAGCTTTACGAGACGACGATCGTGAGGCACGGACTTATGCTCGTTGGACCAACAGGATCGGGGAAGACTAAGGTATGAATTCTACTAATTAAATAATTTTCATTTTGATCCATTCGAAAATATTTCGTATTGATTCATTTTCATTAAACATTGGAATGTTCGTTACCTACCATGGCTGCCACGGTTAATTTCGAGAAAACGTTAATCGTAGGTATATGGTAAATCGAAATTAAATTAAGGAGGGGGACTCGTGCGGTTATTCTTTTAGCATTTTTTTGTAACTGAAAAAATACATTTACTATCCAAAGTATGTATTCCCGAAATGAAGCCGTAAAGGTTCCTGAGGAGTTAAGAAAGTGATGTGCTCCAAACGTACCAAGTAGGTAGGTAAACTTGAAAACTTTGGATGCATTTTTCTCAACCCGTAAATTTTTGCGCACCGGGGAATATAATCCCAAACGTAATGAACCTAAAACATATTTGAACTGAGTCAAATGATCGATAAACGACATTAAATACCACGAATACAAGTGTGAATAAATAACACTTAAATTAAATTAAATAAAAATCAAATATTAGAATCTTTGAAATAGAGGCAGTTAAAAATAATATAAATATAAATATATGTAAATATCAATTTTGCAAAAATAATATTAAATCGGACGTATCAATGAAAATAATACTGACATTAATATAACCTCAAATCTTAAAATACTATTTCCACAACAACAAAAATATCTACACGGCAATATAAAAAATTATTATTTTATTCACGCCAAAGAAATATAAGTTCTTACGTGCGTACATGAGTACACACAGGTTTTTTTTTTTGTAAACAAAACTTAAGGTCGTAGCCTGGCCACCGTCCCGGCAAAAAGTTCGCTCCCCGATCAATTGATCAAAGCTTCGAAAAATTGCGAAATATTCCTATACATTAGTTTTTATATTTTATCGGATGTAAGAACTCCTAAAATAATGAAAACATTCCTAATAAAATATTTAAAGTTGCAAAAAATATGATATTCCCCATATAACCTAACACTCACTTTTGTATCGGACTATCCGCTCCGACCACTGACACGTAGGCGCTTTATGTATACGGATATTCACACATTACTGTAGTGTAGCGAGCTCGAAAATCATGGGAACGATGGCAACGGTACGCGATCGACAAATAATATATAAATATATAATTTGCGCCCCGACCGCTTGTAGTGCTGCCAGATCGCCGGCTCCAGTCGCCCCTAGTCGCTTCGTGACTAGAGCGTCGCTCAACATCGTACCCTTTAAATTATTATATCTATCTCCGAAACCAGATGGTCAAAATACTTGATATTTTTCGACGAACTTCGTTGTAAGTTGCTCTTTAATTGAGATAAGAAAGAAAAAAATCTGTAGAAAAGTTCAGGAGTTATTCCGTGAATTGTGAACGTTTGTACTTATTCCCATAAGAACACGTGTTAAATTGTGCAATGTTTAATTGCCAATATCTTGAATATGGGACGGTGCATCCTTTTGAAATTTTGCACGCAATTTTGCACGCAGTAGAATAATGCTTTGGCGAGACTACTACCTTAAAAATCCAGTTGTTTACACGAATCTCTTTCCTTAACCCTCAACCCATGAACGGGGTCGTTTTCATGAAGCCCAAAATTTCTTCTCGAAATTTTTTGAATTTTTTAAATGTAAAAAAAATGATTTCATGATGAAAAAAAATACCCCATCGAGAGAGTTTTAACACCAATCCATACAATTTTTATTTTTTTATCTACGACATCCCATCTCAAAGTTATTGTATGCTAAAGGTTTATTCATTCATTTTCATCTATTATTCATTTAACGGTGTGAGGAAAAAATACCCCGAATGATTGTTTTTAAGCCCGAAATTTCTGCATTTTTTTCGATGATTTTTCTGGTATACGAGGGCGGTCCGATAAGTACTTAGCCTCACCGCCCGATGGCGCCACTATCGCAAGAGCACTTTACTGTCACGTAGTACATTCTCGTAGGCAGCTACTGTCCAAATTTCAGCCGAATCAGACTCGTAGTTTTGTTTTGACTGCGTGTGGAAGCGAGCGTGTCCGCGGATTTTAGAAAAATGGAAAAAGAGCAATATCGGTCGGTGATTCGATTCTTGTTTTTGGAAGGGAAATCGCGCAGCGAAATCAAAGACCGCTTGAATGCTGTGTACGGTGACTTTTCTCCTTCGATGGCGACCGTCAAAAATTGGTTTAACGAGATTCAACGTGGTCGCGCGTCGGTTTTTGATGAGCCACGTCCAGGTGCCTCGAAAACGGCTACCATGGACGATAACGTGACAAAAATCCACGAACTCGTATTGGCAGATCGCCGATTGAAGGTGCGCGAGATAGCTGAGACAGTAGGCATCTCAAAAGACCGCGTGGGTCATATCCTGTATGAAATATTGGACATGAGAAAGCTGTCGGCGCGATGGGAGCCGCGTTTGCTCACTCCGGACAATAAGCGCAATCGTGAGACCACTTCAGAGTAGTGTTTGACGCTGTTTAAGCGCAATTCGAAGGAGTTTCTGCGTCGTTTCATGACCGTCGAAGAAACATGGATCCACTGGTATACACCCGAGACCAAGGAACAGTCTAAACAGTGGACTTCACGAGGCGAACGTGCTCCGAAGAAGGCGAAGACTGTCCGGAAAGGTGCTGGGCACCGTTTTCTGGGATTCACAAGGATTCGACGTCGAATTACAGAAAAACGGCCCCATTTGGCGAAGAAAAAAGTGCTCTTCCACCATGACAATGTACCGGCTCACACCTCCGCCGTCGCCACAGCCAAATTGGTCGAATTAGGCTACGAACTGCTGCCCCGTCCACCGTATTCTTCAGATTTGGCCCCGTGCGACTTCTTTTTGTTTCCAAACTTGAAAAAGTCACTCGCCGAGCAGAAATTTGATTCGAATGAGGAGACTATCGCTGCCACGGAGGCCTACTTTGCAGACCTCCAGAAACCGTATTTTTCAGACGGGTTAAAAAAGTTGGAGCATCGCTGGCTCAAGTGTATCGAGCTTAAAGGAGACTATGTTGAGCAATAAATAGCCACTTTTCCAAAATTTTCGTTTTTCTTTTGTAGGTTAATCTTATTTTAATAAAAACAATTCATAAAAATCCCCTGTAAATTCAAAATTTATCATGGACATCGAAAAAAAATACCCCGATAGAATTTCGTTCCAGCGAATACGGAGCTATGCGTTTTTGTTTTCAAATCCAACCATTTTTGGAGCCAATATGCGCTGCTGAAATGTCCTTTGAAAGTTCATCGGCTAACTTCAGCCTCGTAATGCGTTCGTTGTTCACAACTTAATTCAACGAAATGAAGTACTAACGAGATTGAATTTTCTCAAAAGAGTATCTCTGCAGTTAGTTCGTCCTCACTTGGAACATCGAATCGGTATTCGCGGTCTTCACAGATCCATAAGAATGAACATCCATAAAATCTTAGGAACTATTGAGATAACAAATGAACATGCGAATAAAATGGCGAAAAGACCGCGATGTTTTTTATGTGTGCATAAAGAAGATCCAAAAATGAATTAATGCTGTGCTCGATGCGGCAAACCTGTCTGTGAAGATCACCGGATTAATCTTTACTCCGATTGTATATAAAAAAGAAAATACTCTTATATAAGTTCAAGTTTCCCCTTAATGTTAGCTAATGTTATTTATAGTGTGATAACATAAATAAAAACAAAATTATCTTTGACGTTAAGCGTTTTTTCTCTTTGACACCTCATTCTACCCTCCCAAAAATATACCTATGTTCCCGTAACTGAATAGGGTATCTGGTTTATTCCTGCAGTAGCACAATATTTTTTTTCTTAACGAGCAACCTTTTTACTATAAATAACCGTTTGTAAAACTTTTTTCCCATAACTTTTACTCATTCTGTGTTTAAAAAAACGCTTTCTTCGCACATTGCTTCATATTGGAAGAAACAAAATTATTAAAAATAAGAAAAAAAAACAAATTCTATTCTCGCTTCAAAGGTACAGTCTGAAGATTGACCATAAATGTTTTCAGAATTTTTCATTTCTAATTGCGGGTGTGATAGCGCGAAGACGAAAACAACCCCGGTTCACGGAATTAGGGTGCCTAAAAAACGTTCACGGATTGAGGGTTAAATTTGAGACGGGAAATTCTTTCCCTTCGCCTGCCACGTCCTTGGCCATGGGCTGACAAGGCTCTTTTGGCTTGTCTTAATAAATGTCAATAATTATTTTATAAAAAAAGTTAGGCGCCAGTTAGCGTGACGAGACTAACACTCGATCAGAGCAAAAGAAGACACGAGACTCATGACAGGGAGGATCGAATTGTGCAAACGCGCTTTTGGGCAAACCGGGTAGGGTAGGAACAAACACGATTTTTTCCGAGAATAGTCCTATGGTTAGTTTGAGAGGCTCTTATTACTTTGATGCTTGTCAGGAATAACTTTACATCTTTCCGCGAATTGGAGATTATAATTGTTTACGATTTTCAAAACTTTATTGGATAAACATTTCCACGAATATAAATGTAAGTTACATTTATATTTCTAAGTCTGTTTTATTAAACTTCTCCCTTAGTTTACCCGTTTTAGGTTCATTGCCTCTACGCATGTCGAATCACGAAAGTCGAACATCGTGGGCTCACTTTGCGCGCGAAGCTCGCGACTGGTTCGTATGCCGCAAATGTCAGAGCAGTAATGGCATAAACTTTCATTTTTCCCCTTTAAAACGAAACCAAGATGGCGGCGTCACGTCTATTTTAGCTGATTTATCGACGATTGAAATTATAAAAAAAACTTTAGCTGATTTATCGACGATTGAAATTATAAAAAAAATTCTAAAGAAATTTTCACGTCAAAAGTTATTTCCGGCTTCGTTATTGACACGGAAAATACATTTTCTCTACGGTACTAATACGTTGAGACTCGGCATTGATGTGATTTCCATTTGTATCAGGATCTATTAAAGCCTCCTTTATGAGTCGGCTCTCTTATTCTATATGTACAAATACTCAGCACCCTTCCTACCCTTCTTAAATATCTTCGCGAATGTCGACACGTGTCTTCGAGGCCGACCAAGCGCTTATTTTATAGCAATAAGTATTCGCATGGGGCTGCGTATCCCTTTCTCCCTTTTAGATACGAATATCGAACCACCGTCCGCGCCCCAAAATGAAAAAGAGTATGATTTTCTTTCGTGCGTAGGCTTCGCTGTATTTTTTTCGATATAGAAACGCGAATTCTTATTCACTACTAGAATTCTTTTATATTTTCGTACGAAAGATTCGATTAGAAATATCGCGAAGTTCGTGTGTTTTCTCGAGGAGAAAGTTTTCCGTACGTGAGCGCGATGGTCGAGACATCGAGGTATTCGGTTTTCGGGATGTGATCCTCGTGTGGCTCACTATCGTTGGCTGTCACGCACCTAGGCAAGGTATTTTTTTACTGTTCTATAACGATTGGATCTTTTCGGATCTTCTCGCAAATTGTGGCAAAGCGTCGAGTACCTACCTTAGGTCCGGATTAGGTCACATCGGTTACGGACCCACGTAAGCTCCAGATCGTCATAACGAGGGGATTCTACGTTGTTCTAGAGAGGCGGCGTTTTAGACATAATATCATTCGAGTATGCGTTGAGGGGAGAACAAAACATGTAATGGTCAACCGAGGACTGCGAAAGGAAGAATTAGAAGTTTTTATAGAACTAAAGAACTTTTTTCAGCAACTCGCGTTCGTAAAGATTAAAAAATTGAGATAGTTTCCCGTGAAGAGTTTCGATCCTGAGCATATATTCAAGAAAAAGGGGAATGAGAACATTCTCGACCACTTTTTTTTTACAAAACTTCAACAATCTATCATGTTACTTGCTCATGGAGAAAACTTTACGAAATCAATTAAAAGCCCCCTTTTTACTTAGATATGAAAATTATCCTGCAAGTACCCACCCTTTCAAACTTTTCCCCTTCCCAATTTTTGAAACTTCTTTCGTCGATCTCATCATTCGTAGTCAAACGTTCTCTCCATTAGGTATAATAATCCCCAGGTGGCTCTCCATTGGGTATGACAACCCCCAGGTGTCACGGACAATGTTGATCGATCAAATTTAAGGATGGGAGAGAATGGGTGACAAAACTCGAAAAATCAGAAAGAAAACTTTGAGCAGCGTTCCCCTTTCTGCGTAGTCCAGTCGAAATGTATAAAAATATGACCGATTTCTATTCGAAGATACAAGAGCAGCACCAATTTTGTTAATGGTTATTTGGACCTCCAGAAACATGCCCTGAAACTTGCGGTTCGATCCGATATGTTTTTAGCCGCCAGAGATTGTTGAAAAAAATGGTTTATTACAGTTTATTTTATATTAGTTAAAGTGTTTATAGGAAAAAATATCCCCAAGAGACACACGCAAAGTTTATCGACCTATGTTATATAGTTTAGCAACAATCTCCGATCTGCGAAAATCCGGCGTTATGAGATTTCAGCCTACACAGAAGGTCAGGAAAAAATGCACCCGTCTTCGTACTTTTCGACAGCAATCGAAATATATAATAATAATGAGGCCAGGTACATTAAGTGAAAAAAAAGCCGCGGCGATCTCGCACTGCTAGTCCAAGGTTCTTCGATTTCTGCAAAATAATATCCTGCTATAGCAAGAAACATTGAATCCCTATTTTGATAGAGTTGGACCGGCAATGATAAATTATATTTTTTCCACATTATTTAACTGTGTTTAAAAGATGTATAATTTGTCTATATAGATTTGATAACTAAAAGAATAAACAACATCAGCGGCTTTACGGAGGTTATACATGTGGAACTTTATATATAATTCGTTCGCTCGGATCTCGGAACATTCGAGCAACGCATACGGGCCTCGAATATATAGACGTATGGCATTATTACAAGCCTGTCTCATTTACGGAAACACCCAACTGGCGTATACGGACCGCCACATTATTATATACTATATACAGAGCTACGATAGCGTGTGGCAAACCGAAAGCAGTGGTACAAGGCGATGTGCGCCTCGAAAATTTGGTCAGCAGTCATACGAGCACTAAAGAGCCGATCAGGTTAAAAATTGGCAGGTACACAGAGAATGATGGCAAAAAGTGGCTCTTGGTATTTTTTTCCAAAAATTGTTGTTATAATTCCCTAGATATCCTCAAGTCTTTAACGCTCATTGCCGGAGAAAGTACGGGTGGCGTTTTCGAATAGATCGTCGCCTGCAAAACTATTTTCAAAATTTTGGAAAAAAAAATAGCAAGAGCCACTTTTTGCCATAATTCTCTGTGTACTTGCTAATTTTTAACATTTGTTTGTTGTTTAGTGCTCGTACGATTGCTGGTGAAATTTTCGAATCGCACATTGTCTGTACCCCTGCTTCTTAACGTGGATACAAAAAAGTTCGCGCTTTGGACACTCAGATATCGCAGAACAAATTCTCCAGGTTTCAACTTCTGTCGAACACCGTTGATCTCCTCCGTAATCTCTGATAAAAGTACGATGATCGATCGGTTTTCAAAGTTTTCTTCTTGGATTGCAAAGTTCATTCTATTACGGATATTTTATTGAGTGCGTCACTAAATGTGTTCGCAATACAGGAGCAGCTTGAAATAAGGTACTTACCGGGAATCCTCTTCTTGAAGCTCATACTCTTTGAACTAGCGACGTTGAATACTGACGATATCGATGATAATGTAGAAAACATATAAAATTTAGGCTTTACCGATTCGAAAGATTTTTTTATACATTTTTCGTTGATGAAAAAAAAACATTGATTTATTTATATAACCAATAAATAATACATTGGATAATATGACATAAAAAACCAGCCTTCGATATGAGTCAGTCAAACAATTCGTTACTTTCGACGAAGTACAATACATTTTATTGTTCATTATCCGAATATCTGTTAATTCAAAGTCGCTGCTGATCGCGTTTTTACGTCCGGCTCTCGTGCGATAACGTCCTGTGTAAGGTATTCGCTATACGTAAAAAGGAACAAAATTCAGACCATTTGCGACCATTATCGTAATATTTATTATCGCATGCTACCATGTTCGGCATATTTTCAAATAATTGTTTAACATTTTTGTTGTTGTGCGAACTACAATTTTTTCGTTATACCTAATACACATAGCGAATACTTACCTACACTCGACGTAAGACATCGATCTCGATACAAAAGCTCATTCCTGTCCTCGGCAAAAACGTTAATCCACTAACTACGTTTACAATACAAATTTGTGTACTAATCTAATTAGACTATTCGATCTACTCGAGCTCGCTCGGATAACCGTAACTAGACATGTTTTTCTCGGATATACACATGAAATGCACAAGTAGCTAGTCGTGAAGATTAAACCTTACCTTTCTAAACATCGACGTTTGGAGAAACGATGATTAATTTATAAGCTTACGTGTATGTTGGTTTCTCATTACGATCATTAACACATTAGTAATTACAAAAACGTTTTTTCGAATAATTCCAAAACGACATACTTATCCGCGAGATCGCCAGAATTTAACGATGGTTTCAGATTAAAATCATCCGAATTAATTAACAGACGCCTTATCGATCACGAATGAACGACGCACATTGAACAATAAAAATTAAGGGAATCCTTTTCTATCGCCCACGTTAACGATATCGAACGACGTAACCGGAAAGACAAACATCGCGGGCTTAACACTCAATCTGTTAAGTCTCGAAATTCTTTGCACATACATAATCAAATTCTCGGAATCTCACAGATCGTACGACAAGAACCAAATTCAATTTCACATTAGCCGTACCCACATTTCTCAAAGTAAAAATAAAAATACACACCTAACGCTATTTTTATCCCTCTCGTATAATCTAATTTTACGTCCATCATTCGCTACGTAATTTACATTATTTACACATGTACAGAAAGAATTTACATCTTTGGCTGTTTCATTCGTGTTTATCGTTGGGTATCGAATTAATCGACAAAATTTCATTGACGTACACGATTCTGAGAAAAATACATTCATTTTTTGTTTCTAAAACAATGTTTAATCGGATAAAACGACATCTATTTACAAATTAAATTTATTTCATTCGACGGCATTTCATTTGTGTGGAATATAAAATTTCTACCGATCTCGAAGAAATCATTTCGAATTCGATAAATCTGTTTTGATCAGTATCGAATTTCTCGTTGCACGTATCTCGTATCCAACGACACGTGCAATGTTGAGTTCCGATAGGTATATAATGATACTGCTGACGTATCATTATCAAGAAATATGACTCGACCGAATTGTTGGTCTCCTCCCCGACTTTCGCATCTGCGCGATACACCCGTCATTAGTGCACAATCGGACCTGTCCGAGGATGTGCGATATCAATAATATCCTATTCACGATATATTTATTTATCTCCCACGACTCGGACCAATTTATCGTTCACGTTGGCGTTCGCTTTTTCTCCCCCACGTTTTTAATTAAATCACCCTCCGAGGATTTTCGTGTGTTGACACTCCACCTTATACGCAAGTAAATTTCATTCCATTCGTCATTAGCATTGACCCTCTTATCTCGACAAATGAATAAATTAATCGTCAGCGATTCAGCGGAGATAAAGTAATTTCGCGTGCTTCCACGTGTTTTTCACTAACATATTTCCGTGCGAGCAACATATCGTATTGGTTTCGATTGCTACGGTGCGACGTCATCAGAAATAAGCTTCGATCGATCACGCTCACGTGTCCTCGAGTGAATTTAATTCCGTATTTATCACCGTCACCGGTTATATTAATTACCGAATCGCTCAAACTACGGTCAGGTGAATGCGTTTCCCTCGCCCTCGAAGAAAATTATTGGCAATAGCCAAGGACGTCATCCTTATGTAGACAGGACTTCTAAGAAGCGAAGCTCGTGATAGTACTTTTGTTTTCGCCGCTGGAAAATATATCGCAACAGATTGTATAATATACATCTTCTCACAATTATTTTCTATTTTCTTGGTTCGAATGCCCGTCGGCATTTATACAGAGAAAAAAACAATTTCGGGCTGTTTTTCATTCCAAAAAAATAATACAGCAAAATTTTCCAATGGTATTTATTTTATGAGAGGGTGAAAATATCCCGATGGTTTTTGTATCGGGAACAATTGCTCGTTCCCTCTCGGCATCGAATACCCGAATACGCCCGAAAAGCCAGTTTTTTTCTTTCCTGTTGCAGAATCTCGATCGTACGAGGAGCTTTTCTCATTTCTCTCTTTTCCCCTCTCTCTCTCTCTCTCTCTCTCTCCCTACCGATCCACTCCTATTTTTTGCTCACATTTGTCTAGCACACTACGTACATTTCAAAGGAATAAAGAGAATCTACGAATAAGTGGCTATAAGAATTTACGTTTGTCAAGGTCGTTATTTTTACGATCAGCCTTGAAAGCCCTTCAAGCTTTCCCAAGTTTCGAAAAAGATGAGATAGAAAGAGAGAAAACGAAAGAGGCACATACGATCGAGGCCTATTTTCCATTTTTATTGACTCCGATTGCGATATCCCGTTGATTCGTATCTGCGTTTCACCCCGTACTCACTTTGTCGTTCGTGCGGAGTTTCGACAGTACGGGAAGGACATTCGAGAATGTGTTGAAAAAAAAGACAAGAAACAGTTCTCGCATAAGTCCGCTACCGACACAGGAGAGAGCCAAGGGGTGTGTGGGTGCGATGTTGGCACTCGCAGCTCAGCCCGTGTACGTTGCGACGCGCGTGATACGAATTCTGAATGTTTCGAAGAAAAAACATTATCGCGCGGGTGAGAGGGAGGCGGGTTACGTTTTTTTTTCTTTTTGCTTTATAAAAATAACATCTGGTGATATACCGTCAACATCTTAGTGACGAATTTTCTTTTTACGAGCATACCCAAGAACTGAGTCGTGAATGGCCATAGTAGATTATGCGACGGGTGATATACGCGAGCGTATAAGTATCGTAAAATATAATGAGCTCATAAATAAACGGGAGGGTGTGTATATCACGGCTCAAAGAAATATTAAGTCTACGTCCCTTTTATAACGCTGTATACCGAGGACTGTTAGTATTATAACGATGAAACGGCTTGTTGCGAACGTGCTAGCAATTAAATTATTTAGAATTATTTGATAAAGTTTTTAAAGGAATAGATATAGGTACGTGCGATATAAGTTCATAGCGTATAACGTACTATACGCTATTATTCAGTAGGTATCATATATATATATTTATATTGTTAAATATGTCTATATTGCAATGATTCAAAAATTTCACGCACCTACCTACGTCAGTAAAATAGCGTCCGAGTACATTTGGTAGATACATAACCGTGCGAATTTCTGTATTCCGGATCCTTCTTCAACTCTCTCTCTCTCTCTCTCTTTCTCTCTCTCTCTCTCTCTCTCTCTCTCTCTCTCTCTCTCTCTCTCTCTCTCTCTCTCTCTCTCTCTCTCTCTCTCTCTCTCTCTCTCTCTCTCTCTCTCTCTCTCTCTCTCTCTCTCTCTCTCTCTCTCTCTCTCTCTCTCTCTCTCTCTCTCTCTCTCTCTCTCTCTCTCTCTCTCTCTCTCTCTCTCTCTCTCTCTCTCTCTCTCTCTCTCTCTCTCTCTCTCTCTCTCTCTCTCTCTCTCTCTCTCTCTCTCTATCTCTCTCCCGGGGCTTAAGAACTTTCCGAAACTCCCCTGATATTCCTCTTGATGTATCTGCAACGGATACCAACCAATAGATTGCTAAAGTCGCGAAATAATTATCTCTTTCCATCAACCATGAATTCGTAACTGCAACATGAACATGTATCGCGTATTATTTAGATATTTATATTTAATATTTTTCCTTCCATCACTTTCGTGAAACGATGCTCTCTGTAATTGAGTGAGACAGCGTTGTATAATTAATGTGCAATTTTCGTTACGAACACTTAAGTACGTATCGAGGAATTAAGGCTTATCGACGGAGCATTGGCACGACTCGCGAACCCCCTCGGAGCCTCAGGCCGTCGCTATGTAAGTCAACGTTTCGTGAATTAAGCGAGCGACTTAGAGTGCCATTTATAAAACATTTATTCTAAAAAAATCGATTATCCGGTATTCGTGACTTCTGACTCGGGCAACTCCAGTTTGCTCAGCGACTCGCGGATATTTCAACCCCCGTTGTCTTCCAATATGCAAAATTTTCTCGCTCGGTTAATAATATTATGATAATAATAATGATGGCGGTGTTGCTACTGCTGATTATGAAGACGATGATGATGATGATGATGATGAGAATGATGACGATGATGATGTTGATAATGATACTGATAATCATAACGATGATATAATTTACCGTACAGTCAATAGCCAACATTTCCTTTCGTCATTATAAAGATAATCGTCTCGTGTGGCCCTGTCGAGCTGCCTGTCTATATAACGATACGCAAACTATATATATCGCTGAGGATTGCAGTGATACCTAGTGATGCTTTTCAGTCCTTTACGCAGCAATTGCTCCAAACATCGGCGAAACGTTATTCCGCACATTGCGTAAAGTAAAAAATTGATGCTGAAATTGGTGTAGTAAAGAAGCATGAAGAATTGCTGCAAGCACCAGAGCAAAGCGGGCGTTTCCTTGCGGGCCAACGTGAAGAAAAACACGCAGAGGCGTATAACATAGCTGCAACAAACAACGTAACCATATACTCGTACGACTTACGATTCGATTTCTCGGTAAAATAATACGAAAGTCAGCGTTCGTTACATAAATCCTCAAATTAATACTTAGTAATCGATTTAAGGTTGTTGCTTAAAAATATTAGGGTAAATAGATATTAATCAAAATTTTACTAGTGGTTACGGTATATTTCCTAAATATACTGGCAAGAGGAAAACGGAGGTTACCGCACTCCTTTATTAAATATTAATTTTCAAAATTTATTTCAACGTTGGCTCATTCGCGTTGGTTGTATGAGGCGACGTCGTTCCCATTTCACTGTTTCGCTTATGCATAACTTCCGTGCTTGTAAAGAAAGTGACCCAACAAACGAATATTGTATACAGAGTAATATTCCCCCAAAAAAAGACAACTTTCTAATTAATGAGAAAGTATGAAAAATATGCGACCCGTTTACGAAAAAGTCAGGTTTATTGAGATGTATTTATTGAAAGGTGGCAATGTAGGAGCTATAGGATAGCAGAAACAATCGAAGACCTAAGGCTGAAAACACCGACCGGCATTATACGCGCATGTATTAAGACAGCTGCCGATCTGCGATGTCACTGCGTTGCCAAAGCTCGAGTCTATTTCAATACGATGTTTAATCATCGAAAATTAATTTTGTGATAATCCTAACTCCATCAAATAAACATATATGTCAATAATAATTACGATTATCTATCAGTATTTTGCTATCATAAGTTGGTATTGGCGACGTCGCACAATATATTAACATACGAATTTCGTATCCTCCTTCACCCTTCAGAAATGATTTAGCAACAACCTTAATATAATTATACGTTTTTGTTTTCAAAGTTACGTTATGACTTCAATAATAAATTCAAGGTTCAAGAATTATAATCTAAGGTCACCTAATTTGCAATTATCGTCCAAGAATATTTTTCATAGCCGTAAGAGCTGACTAACTGATCGTGCGACCTTTCGCGTCGACTCGAGGGATGAGTGTATACGTCGTTACACCAACCGTCTTCATGTGCCCGAGTGGAATTCCGCCAAAGTCATCCGACAGTTGAGAATGTTGAGATGCGTAATAATGGCCGCCGTATACCCAGATTATGACGAAACTTCATATAGCCATAATATTAACCGGGCTGAATATATTACGAGGCACGTGCGCGCAATCATCCGATATGCAACTGTTACCTGCTATCTTCGTTCGTGACACCATGATTGTACCGTGGCTACGCAGCCGGTCGAGATACACCATGTCGGTCATGCACAATTAGTCCAATCGGAATGTACAGAAAACGACTGACAATGAGATCTATTCTCGGAGGCCAGCGCGTCACCAATTTTTTTGTAGATTCTTTGGGCTGTCAGGAATACACCCTAAAAACGTCCAAAAAAATGGTGTTTTGCGGCCGCTAGGGATTGTTAAAACAAAAGCCGGTTTTCTAACAATATATTTTTTGGTATTGATTTTATGGAAAAATGTTTCATACAAAGATTATTTCTTATAGAATTGGCTATAAATTAAGTTGTGTGCAAAAATTACATAAGACTGTTAGTTTAACAGCAAATCACTAGTGAACAAAAAAGAATCGTTTTTATGTTTACGCACGTACCTCGTTTATTAATGACCGTAGTGTACTGGAACTCATACAGCATCTAGAACAATCTATCCCCAAATGATGTCTGCAAGTTTATCGAGCCATGTCATATAGTTAACAGTAATAACCAATGTACGTAAATCGGGAGTTTTCTTATATGCAAGTGATCCAGAAGGGTCACAAAGGAAAAAAAAATTACGCGATGGTCAGTTCGGCGTACATTCAGGTTTCAAGGCGAAAAAGTCATTTAAAAAAAAAAGATTTTTGTTCAGCGATTTAAATTTTGTGTTCACAAACAAATTCAAATATGTATTCGAATTTTGAAGCTATTTTAAATATTGTTACGGATTCTTATAGATCTTTGAAAGACATGGAATTTAAAAAAAAAGTAACTCAATATCTTTATAAAAAGGGGAGATACGGTTATGTTTGCGTTCCTTTAATTTATTATTGTTGTTGCCAACTTTTTCGCGTTTTTCAAGTTTCATTTTCAAGTTGATCATTGTTAATACTGTTTGGCATAATATTCAATATAATACAAACCCGTTGGAGTGTTCATCTCAATGAACATAGAGATCGAAGCTGGGCGGCGTGGTAACGCCTCGCCCGCCACTTGCACCCCTCGCCCCGCTTAATTAACTATTTAGCTAACTCCGTTAAAAATGATCGTAAGGAGATGTTTTTTTTATTCCTACGTATTTTTTTCGTACAAATTCGAAAATGCCATTGAAAATCCATGTTTCTCAATATTTAACCTAATAATTATTGTTTACCATGAATTTTCATAGAAGGGGCTAGAAATGATCGTACATTATAAGGATAACCATCTAATACTTGAACTTGGCGATCATTGGTTGCTGAGATATCGATGACCAAAGGCATAAAGACACCCTTTTTCATTGAAAGTCGGATATCTCAGCCAAAAATTGACGAAAGAGACAAATAAAAAAAAGCAAATTGAGGCTGAAATAATAGACTATCTGGCCCATATATTTGTTTAACGACAAAAAAATTGTCTAAGCCCGTGGACACAATTTGGCAAATTTTCTTCGCGCTTTTTCTTATGATTTCGTAGTAACCGTAGCTCATTAAAATTGTTGGCTAGAAGATCTGAAAACTAGAATCTTGGAGCTTCAAAATGCTTTTTTAAAATTTTGATACGACCATTTTTCACTGAGATACAGTCTTTCAAACATCGCCAACAAAATTCAAGTTTAAGTATAATCATTTGACCACCCTCTGTATGTGACCCTTCTGGATCACTTGCTATAAGAAATCTTCGGCTTACGTACATTCGTTATTACTGTTTAACTATATGACATGCCTCGATAACACTTGCAAGACATCTTTCGGGGATAGATTGTTCTAGATGATGCATGAGGTTTATGGTCATTTATAAACGAGGTACATGCATAAACATAAAAACGATTCTTTTTTGTTCACTAGTGATCTGCTGTTAAATTAACAATCCTATGTGATTATTGCACAGGAATTATTGTATAGCCAATTATATAGGGAAGAAGTTTTATATGAAACATTTTTCGACAAAATCAATTCGAAAAAATACATTCTTAAAAACCCGGCTTTTCGTTAACAATCTCTGGCGGCCGCGAATCACCATTTTTCCTTGAACTTTTTTAGGGTCAATTCCTGACAAGCCAAAGAACCTACAAAAAAATTGGCAGCGCGGTGGCCTCCGAGCATAGAACTAATATATATTCCGACTGGCCGCAATGAAAATGCACAATATCGATGGTGTCCACAGTTATTTACAGTCAAAACGCGATCAACTTTACGAAAATAAAGGGACTGTTGAGGGGGCGTGCATGGAATCAGGTTTGAATAAATGTATAACAAAAAAGAATGCTATAAAGAAAATCAATCGAGCGCATCACTTTCGTCACTGGAATTTCATACGTTCGCCATTACCTTCGGCATTAAGGACATTTTTCCCAGGTATAAATACGGAGAATGTATCACAAGATGCGTTTTTAAAATATCTATTCAATAATGCAATATCGACCGGGAGAACTAGATGTCTCACGTTGGTCTCGCCTCGCGATCGCGAGCGTCTATGCGAATAAGACATAGAAAGTACTAGACGGAGAAACATTTTCGATCTAATTGTAAGAGATCCATTTTATCGGAAAACGAAAATTATTATTAATCTCGACGAGATATATTTTAAAAGTAGGTACCTCGGTAAGTTTAGCAGAATGAAAACGGTGCTGATAAGTAGCAGCATCTTGGTTATGCTCTGTTGGTTCCTCGTCGAGACGAGATTCCTCGATGACGACCTTACGTCTGAAACAATTTGATCGGTGAACTCGTTATTTTTCAAATTTCATTCTCACCGCCCGTTTTCTCGGGAGACAGCGAATACTCACGTATGCATCTTGTTCCGACCTCCGATATTTTATACGCATTTCTGGGTGTCGAGGGTGCCGGTGTGGCCGACGATCCCTGATTGCGCGAATGATTGTTCTTAGACGAGTGGAATGAGGACTGTTGAGAAGGTTGTCTCCGACCACCAATGGCGCCCATTGGTATACTGCCAACCCCGTTGTTACTACTGCTCGCGCTCTGCAATCCCAATTTTGCCAACAATTTATATCCACTCGGCCATTACAGGTTGCACTTAAAATAACGATTGAACGATACATCGAACGATGTCGACGCTTCGCACATGAGCCACTTCTCGAGTGTTCTACGATATCATCGTATCGTTGTCGATGATAATGTAGTACGATATTTTTATTGGAAAAATACACAAGGTACAAATTGTACTGTATAGACAATAAAATCGCGATATAAAGACAAAGAATAGGATAGACGCTAATAATCGTTCACTTTCTTCCTTGCTTTACCCTGTGTCCTACGTGAGGGAACTCAACGCGAATATCGCGCGAACCACCAGCTCGTCGAGTCGGTATAGTTATAGAAACGCACATAATTATTCTCTGTCTCTCTCTCAAATCGCGTGCAAATCGCGTGCAAACGGTCACGTAGGCCACTCTCAGTATCTGGCGTGTGTATGACATTTCCGCGCCGAATCGCGTCGCTTCGCGTTCGCCTTGTATTCGCTCGCGTAGGGCACAGCGTATTAGCGACACATTTTCACGCGTTCGAGCGTCTTGGCCAATCGCGACACATTTTCACGCGTTCGAGCGTCTTGGCCAATCTCTCTCGCTTTCTGTCACTATTTTCTAGCTCATGTACCTATACACTCTTTCTTTATGCTTTCTTAGTCCTCACTCTCGCTCTCTCTCTCTCTCGCACCCACACATGCGCTCTCCCTCACAGGCATACTGTCCTCACTCACTCGTCGCTTCTTTCTTTTAGGGCCTTGTCCCTTTTGTATGCCCTACAATAATAACAATAATAATAATCGAGATAATAAAACTAGTAATAATAATAATAGTAATAATGATAATGATAATGGTAATAAATATAATGTCTTTAACAATTGTGGACGAAATTATATTTGTTGGCGGATCAAATGCGCATTTCAGTGAGAGAGGAAAATCAATTGCTGGACTAAATTGACAAGAAAACGGAGATGTTTGTGCGCAGGTAGACGCGTATGATGAAGCATTCGTGTCTATCTCTCGCAGCACTTTGATTAATAATCGACAAATTGACGTAGCTTTTCCGGGCAATCGATTAACGAGCACGACAAGAACGAGCCAGAACATCCGGTTCGGAGATGTCTCGCTGCACGATATGATGCTTTTATCGTTATTCGGCTCCTCTCGATCCCATCGCTCTGCACGGAGAATTTTGAATTTGCACCATAAAATACGCACCTATTTGTACATACCTCATAAAGGATTCTATCTCCGAGCGTTGGCTGGTTTTCGGTTCTAAAGCAGCTTTGGTAGGACCGAGAAAAGATTAAAAGTCGAGTCGAATCGCGTCCGACCTTTGCCGGAGCAAAAATACCCTTGAGGGATGATTTTGTTCCGGAGAATAAGCCCGGGCTAACGAACGCTTTCAGAAGCCGATGAATTGTCGAACTAGCCCTTTGACAAGGCACGTGGAGCCCTTTCTCGGTTTTTCAACCACAAAGAAAAATGGAACGCCGTCGTCGCGAGGTTCGTCTCAACTTTGTTAAATCAGGCGAGCCCTGCAAATCTTGTACACATTCTTAAGGTACCCTCCTTACTAAATATTGCAAGTATACAGAGTGAAATAATCGTTATTTGAAGTGCGAAGAATTTGCTTTTGACACCAATTCGCGAAAAATAATAATACGACGATGTCTCTTCTTGATTCGAGAATTTATCGTGACGTGACTATAAAGTGTGAGTAGGTACCGCGGATTGACTGATTACAACGAGTGGCTCATTTGTAAAGTAAACATTCTGACGTGTCACGACAGTCGTGGCACACCTTTCGCAGCCCTCGCACCCTGAACACGCCGTTCCGGAATGATAAATCTTCCCTAAATAAAAACGAAAACACACAAAAAGAATTGTTACCCACACGCTATTCTCGACGTTTTGGGTCTCGGAGATGGTCTGCTTTGTTACGGGTCTGAATTTGTGCAGAAAGGATTAAACGGTCTATAAGCACGCACGGACGTCTTTACGCCTTGAGGGCTCAATGACGATTAATTAATGTATGGGTTAAAATTTATCGCCGGACGTTTTATTCGTCCAATCCGGATTATTCATTAAGCACGCGATCCGAATATTCTCATTCGTCATGATTTTTCATTAGCTTTTCATTTTTCGAATTTTTCTACTATTCGACTGTTCATTCGTGAGCGTTGTAACCTTTTTACGAATTCTACATCGATGATTTTGGCCTGCCAAAGTTAGGTTTTTTATTCGATCGGAAAACTGGAGGTTCGTGGTATGGACAACCATAGGTATATAAAAGAAGCTGCAACAAGTATCAAATCGATCGCATGATTTGTCTTCGAGTTATAACTGCAGCAAATTTGAAAAATGTAGTATTGGAAGATTGCGAATAACTCGCTGAATTTTCAATTTTTTGGTCCAAGATTGTATCGTGTATTTATTATATATCCACAAATATATCCTTGAAACATTAAAAAATTCTATGCAGTTGTTTTCTTTTTAAAAAAATCCCAAAAATAACCTTTTTTCAGGCGGTCACACTAGTGGACCCCCTTACATATCCATAATCGCATTATTACGTGATTCGTTATTTCATCATTTTAATGCGAAAATGTTAGGTTATATATCGATAGTCGCATAATTACCAATAGTACTTAGATGATTCATTATTTTTCATCTCCTTAGATACATTTTCGTTTCAGAATATTATTATTATTATTCGCAATTTATTTTATAACGAATATTCACCAAACTCGCATTTAATTGTACCGGTCATGATGGAAAATAAATTCACCGAGCGATTGAGCGTCGGCTGGGCTATCCATTATGGATCTCCGATACACCAGATGTGCAAATTTGCTGATAGGTACTTTTTGTCCGATATTCGCCAAAGACCACCTATCGCTTTTTAAAACTCAACGAGCGGCAGTGCGCTATATCGACACGCTAAAAACGCGCACCGTGTCTGACATCCTGCTGTACGGACGAGATATATTATCTGATTCTGTTGTCTGATTTTTTTTTTGTAAAAGCTTTTTGTATACTAACAGATTGTGGGAAGTCTGGCCCTTCGTTCCCTCCTGCTTCCGACGGTGAATCCTGAGTTGGAATAGATGCTTAGTTACTCTTGAAACGGGGAGTTTTATGATGAAGCTAAACAATTATTGGTAGATTGACAAATTATAGCGTCGCGCGCTTAAATAATCGAGATACTCGGCGGTTAATGAACCCTCGATATCGGCTTGTCGTTCGTCTATGTATATACATACCAACATAGATATAAGTATAGAGCCGTGCGACGATGAAACTCTGGAATACAAGATTGGATCAAAGCCGGCTGTACCCTGTCGAGATCTATTCTCGTCTCCGCTATCTCTTTCCCTCTCTCTCGCGCTCTCTCTCTCTCTCTCTCTCTCTCTCTCTCTCTCTCTCTCTCTCTCTCTCTCTCTCTCTCTCTCTCTCTCTCTCTCTCTCTCTCTCTCTCTCTCTCTCTCTCTCTCTCTCTCTCTCTCTCTCTTTTCGATCACGGTTATTCCACCTTCCAGCGCCGGAACTCTTCACGCATTTATACAAACCTTTTTTGTATGCAAAAAGCACGTCACTTATTTTTCCGAAGGTGAAAATAAGACGGTCTAAGAGCAAATAGATCTAGTGGGAAAACGTGTCCCGAATGAAGATTTGCATCGTGAGACTCGTATAATACCGAGAAGGGTATGCAAAGTAGATACTATTGAGTAGCGAATTGAAGATAAACTTGACGCAAAGGACACGAATATGCTTCTGTATGCAAACATTGGAGTTAGTTAAAGTTTGATTTACAGATGGCTGACTATACGTTCGATCGTACTACTTAGCTAGAACGTACCGCGGGAAATGCTCGAAGTAATTGGGAATTAGGTACAGTTCTGAATCACTGAGCTGTGTCGACGGCATGAATAACATTGAACTCGTGTAATGGTATCGATACACGTATGATAAAAAATATAGGATTAAATTATGGCATTGATTCGACTCGATTCGATCGCTTGTTTAAAATCGGTGATTCGAGCGTTGGCCGAAGGAGGAAGCACCGCAATGCCACGTTCAACGTATACATAGACGAACGGTTTTGAAATGATATAAGATGCCTGTGCTTACAAGCAATCCAAAAATATATTCGGAGCAGTGGATCAACGATTTAGAACACGTGCGCAATATCTCCGAGGGGACAACAGAGCGAGAGAGTCGATGGGCATAAAAATGCTTATACCTATAAATGTACGTTCCGATATTTATCGTACGTATAAAATATAGGTCGATAACATGTATCTGTGAAGAAAAGAAACAGGAGTGAGAGAACAAAATATAAAAAGTGTAGGTACGTACGCTTACGGGTAACTGATTGAGATTAATGTCGGATCTGTCACGGCTCTGGCATTGATTCGATACTTCCGGCGACTGTTTGAATCTTCTACTGAATTTCAATAGATTCCTCGTTATCATCGTATTCATTACGACTATGAGTACGAGCGGTGCGATGAGACTGGCCAAACTGTCGATTATGCTGATTATCCTCATCGTCTCCCAATATTCGGACTTGAGTTCGCATATTTCTTCGCCGTCCCTCTTGATGACACCGGCGGTCACAAAAGCGTAAGAGTGGCTCGTGAACGCGAGGACGACCAGAGCGAGGACTATCGTTTTTGCACGGGCAATGGTGCACATGTGGGGTCGATGAAGAGGATATTGAACGGCTATGAATCTCTCGACGGTAAACGCAACGATGAGCCATACGCTAAGCGAGCTGCAAACGGCGCTCGAGTAAACGAGTATCTCGCACCAGCCGGACTTGTTGAACACTCGCCAGCCTATCGCGTTATTAAGCCAGACGCAAAGTAGAGCTACCAAAAAACCAAAGTCCGCGGTTGCCAATGCCGCGAGATAATAACTCGAGCTTCGCATCTTCAAGTGGGTATTGAGAAAGACTATGCAGGATAGGAGATTCCCGACAAAGCCCAATAGTATGATAAATGGAATGTAATATTCGTTAAAAAAATCGAGTAAAAAATAGACGGGACTGCAGGCCGAGGGTTCCTCCTCGCCGTCGCTGTACTCGTAGCTACGATTGTTCGTGTAATTCGTCGTCGCGTTCGGGAGCATGGAGAAGCTCGTCGACGTAGACGTCGACCGTCTCGGTCTGGTTAAAAGTGGTCCGATCGACATCGGCCGATCGTAACCGACGCAGTGCCATACGAACGTCATCGACCGCTCGTTATTTCCGGTTCCTAATTTTGTATACATCTCTCTCTCTCTCTCTCTCTTCCTTCTTTTACAAATACTTTTTCCTCTTCTTCTTCTTCTTCTTCTTCCTCCTCCGCTTTGGCTTTTTTTTCTTCTCCTCCGTTAAAATATTCTTGTTTTCGGTGCGCGCGTGAAAATTCTTCGTCGAATCGCCGTTCATAAATTGCGGGTACGATCGATTACATCTCGCGATTCTTGAGTTGTCGAATTTCATCGAGATGCACAAGATACGTGCTGTCGGGATGGTATTCTCGAGCGCTTCGGGGATTGAAATACCATCGCGCTCGCCCTTCTCGCTCCTTCTTCTTCTGGGCAAAAACGAACGATGACGCCACGAGCTAATACCGCGAGAAGCGGACCGTGTACGTCGTATCGTAAATGGCTCGACCTAGAGCCCGTGAATCGTGACGAAATTTAAAAAAAAAGAAAGAAAAAACGTATGTATAACTAGAACGCCTTTTGTTATTATTCTTTTCCTCAATTTTCTTCATCTAGTTTTCATACGGCATTATTGATTGTTCGTTATTTAAAATCAATACAGGAAATTTCATTCCGGGGCTGTGCGGCATCATTTGAAACGTGGGTAAACCGCGAAAATAATGTTTTCCGCAATTTTCGTAGACTCCGATCGTCAAATTGACATCTATACGCGAAGGGGGGAGTCCTTTACCGAACGAACGAAAGGAGAAACGATAGAACGCGTGCGGCACGACGCGAATCCATTTTTGATCTTATGTTCCACGATATAAGACACGCCACTGTCGGTGTTTCGTCGCAACACACTCGGCCTCGTTCACCCTCGAACCCACCCTCTTTTCTCACTCGTCCATCACAAATGTGGCGACAAAAGCAATCGGTCGAACAGACGGTCTTATCAGCTAGCGGATAAAGTCAAATGGATCATATTTCGATCAAACGTCTCCAACATTTAGTCGCGATCGGCACGGCTATTTATATTAAGTAACGCATATATATGGTTTTACTTTCGGCCGTCCGATGTTGGCTTATAATTAGTGTTACGCGCCCTCAAATTTTATCACAGGTAAATAATTTTTAAAGTTTAAAAGTCCTTCCTCTCGTTCCTCACTTTCAAACACTCGATGTCTTTTTTTGGTTCTGTCTATAATATACTCGCGAAAGTTTCACTTTGTAACCGACGATAATAAGTATCCATATACATATATTTAAAAATCCAGCATGATGTAAAAACTTTCATTTCACGATGTTACACTTTTCGCGAGTACACATTGTAAATTTATTCTCGGAAATAAAAATTTCCAACCCGTGGCTAAATTGATATTTTTGTCATCAACGTGGATTTCAATTTTCCAGTAAAGTTGTGGAAAAGTCCACGGTCTTGGTTAATATGCTATGGGATTAATATTGATTTATTTATTAGCTTGTCTATTTATTTATTTGTTAATTTATTTATTTATTTATTTATTTATTTATTTATGTTTTTCATTATAATTCGGCGAAACATCGCGAATACTTGGCCTCTGTGATGGAACGTAGACGTTGTGCGATGAGAAAGAGCGCGGAATAGACTGGTGACTGGGTGCTCGAATCTCTTCGTGGCTCCCGGCCTAAAAGTTCCGCCCGCATGCGCCTCAGTTACGAGAAACCCCTCGTAACTAATCGCCGATGGTTCGAGCTTTCCATCCTTGAACGTGTTATTATAATTCCGACGGTTCCTTAAGACCACGGGGAAATGCCTCAACGAACGATTTACAATTCCGTTTTTTATATCGCTATTCTCGAAATCTCCTGATGAAAACTTTTAAAAACAACCCTCCATCACAAAAAGTACGCTATCGTTTACGAGAACCTTGCACATATACGTATTCATGCGTTATAATAAAAATAATGCGATTATTCCACTCTGGCGATCTCTTCGTAGGATTTTGTTTGTCAACAATTTTTTTTAAAGTAGGTCCTACTTGGTCTCGAAACGCAGCGGTGACCGCGGCGCGCTGCAATTTTCTTGACATAAGCAGCGTCTAATAACCATACTCATATTTTGTCGTACTCGGGGGGATCATTATTCCACGTGACCTACCAAATTGAATTTCATTCGAACGTTGTTAGATCAGTTGGGAATGCTGTCTGATAAAAGCTGATAAAAGCCGTCCGCTTTCGAGCGTACATTGAAGGTATCGTCGAAACTCCGTTACCCGCATACTACAATTTAATTAAAAACTAATCTCTTCGTGTGGATATTGTATATTCGAAGAATTTTAACTTTCGGTTATATATAATGTAAATTCCAGAACAGCGGAATATTGTTAAAAACAAATACGAAACCTCTCGACAAGTTCTATTAAGATTCAGGGTGAATTTTGTAACCTGGAATTTTGTAATATCTCAAAAAATGCGCATCGTACAGAAAATTCGCCAAACCGAAACTTTAATATCTTCGAGGGAGCCGTCTGTTAGTACTAGATTATACCCACCCCCACGCACCCTGTGGGCGGGGCGAGTGGCAAATTAAAAATCTTAAATGGGAACCCCTACTTTTTATCACGGATAAACGTCGAAAGTTACGTATGATTTGTTCGAAACATTTTTTTTATTCGCGACAGATGGGACTGTAATTGCAAGAAATGGAACAGAAATCAAGAGAATAAAAAAACAGAGAAACACGTATTTAATATTTTTCGACGGGCTATCCAACGATGTCACAGTTGCCTCTCCGCCTTCATCTTCCGTCGACAAGGTGGTTGGTTAATAAACTACTTTTAGCGTAGTTTTCACATCCGCGTTTACTTTCCGCACCTGCCCTACAGGGGTGCGGAAGTGGATATAATTTATTACTAACAGACGCCCCCCTCGAAGATATTAAAGTTTCGGTTCAGCAAATTTTCTGTACGATGCGTATTTTTCGAGATATTAAAAAGTTCCAGGTTAAAAAATTCCCCCGTTGCAATACGCGCTGCGCGTATACCTACTTCGATGTTCGCACGACCTGGCCAATATCAGAATGCTATCGATAAACGATATTTTATTCTTCGAAATATTGGGGAAACGTTTCTTGTTTTTGCCCGTTCTTTTTACGCAGCTTCTTTATCAGTGCGGCAGATAAAAGTGGGACATGAAAAATGGCATCCGGTAACATTGCCGTGTCCATTTTAGCACGATCGAACGTATCGTTCCTTGGCAACGTGTTTTCCGCCTCTCGAGATAATGTACGCCGGCGATATTACTGAAATATTAGTACATGCATGTGAAAATACGGGAGGGGAACCGAGTCGCTACGTAAATTTTATTTTAGCGGTCCTTTCTTATCAGCGATTGATTCTCCTAAATAATAGTGCGAGTTTTACCATTGTGCCTAGGACGTGGGCTTGAATTTGAATTTTTTTATATCGCGCGAGTATCGCGTTTTTATAAATCTGCAGCTGAATCTCTCCTTTCTCAGTAAAGCGGACATCATTAAAACGTTTACAACTAGGGTAGATCCGGGGTAGATGGCCATAGTTTTTTCAAAGTTGTGTCAAAACAAAAATAAAAACAATTATAAACTTCTTTTAGTGTAAAATCGTACTTTAAACATTTGTTTTTAAGATAATTAAGAAAAATATAGCAAATTATTGCGAGATCAACCTTAAAACTACATTCTTTTTTAAATTGCGGTTGGCTATCTCTTCCGGGGTATCCGCGTGTGATGGCCATATGAGTAAAAAAGAGATGGCCACACTTTACTTCGATCTTAGGCTTCCTTGTTTGCGTTCGTTTGCAATCCCCTTTTCTTCAAAGGGGATTTTTGGCAAAAGCAGGATTTTGTTTTGTTTAAAATTTTATCACCACGACATAGAATATCAGCCCTCAAGAAAATATTAGCTGTAGGCGATACAATTAGTTAAGATTTTAGTTACTTTTTCATTTGTGTTCGGTGGAGTTTTTGACGGTCACTTGCACCATCACACAGCGTGAAGCAAACTAAGCCAAAACAACCCATATTTATTGAGTATTCTCTGAAACATTGTTATTGGCCATCTCCCCCGGACTTACCCTATATGGATGAAGAATGACGAATGCAATATTAACAACGGTTACTGTGCGAATTAAAAAAAATGTTGTAACGTTTTGAAAATACGATAAGCTACTTGTTTTTCACGACGTTTCCAAACTTTCGATTTATTTCTGCTTCCAGTGCTATCAAGTGCTAAAAAATGCCTGTACAAACTTAATGGGACAGTTGCAACCGAACGGCAAGCCATTCACGACGGTACACACGTTCGTACTTAATCCAAAATCCATAACGATGGGACAGCTCTATGGAGAATACGACTTAGATACTCATGAATGGTTAGTAGCAATTCCACCTTTTAAAGAATCCATAATCTTCTTGAAATTAATAATTATCTATAAATAATATTGATAAATTATTCAATTTTGTAAACCTAGTTGAAATTAACTCCAATAATTAATGATTAATGGATAATGAAATAATTGACCGAAAGAAGTTCACGCATGTACCAAAGTCGATTCAATTTTTAAGGACCGATGGTATCCTATCGACCCTCATACGAGCCGGCACGTCGGCAACGGACGACGACAAGCGGTGGTACATTTTCGATGGTCCCGTTGACGCAGTTTGGATTGAAAATATGAATACAGTTCTCGATGACAACAAAAAATTATGTCTGACTTCGGGGGAGATAATGAAACTGATGCCGACTCAAACGATGATTTTTGAAGTCGCCGATCTACGAGTTGCATCGCCCGCTACCGTTTCGAGGTACAAAAAGCACAGTAATCGGCGAATGCAAAAAAAAAATTATTTCTCCCGTCAGTACTATTGTTTTTTTTTTTCGTAATTGCTGAATCTTTCAGTAATATCTTCGATATTTTTTCGGACTATATGAACGTGAGAATTTTTGACGCGTATCCACACGCCAAGTGCGCTAGGCTCAATGTACATGCGATCATCGACTTTCCACTCTACTATGCTCAATTAATCACGCGCTATGTCCCACATGCCATTCAAGAAATTTCTATCGGCAGAAAAAAAGTAGAAAAACCAGGTTGATAAAAATATCGACGTTTCATCGTGCAAAAAAAAGGAAAATAGTCGACATATTTCCTGCGAGAAAAGCATTCATCGTCATTTTTCTCGGCGCAGATGCGGCATGGTGTATCTGGAACCGGAGGGCCTCGGGCTCGATCCATTGATCGATTGTTGGCTGAAAACAATACCGGAGGTAAAATTGTCGATCATAATCCAGAGAAAACGCGAACGATCGTTCGCGCTTTCTCTCGCAAAGTGTTGATTTATATATCCCCAAATAATTGGTGAATTTAGTTCTTAGCGAAGGGTTAAACCTTAGCGTATCAGTGGAACAGAAGAAATGTTCCTTACACTAATTCGTTTTGAACGTGAGTCGGCGTATTAATTATTGTCGGTCCTTTTTTCATTATAAACGTAGGGTCGCCCGTTTAAAAGTTTTGCAATATTGGGCAATATGGGGAAAATGTACCTATAGGCCATGCCAGACAGTTCATTCATAAGAAGATAGGTGTGCGACAAACGAATATTCGGGTCTGGGAGACCCGTTCTCCCATATGTAATATACGTACACGTGATAGCATAAGAACAGTGAATATATTTACCGTCGAAGCCGCTATTTACCACACGATCAAACTATTGTAGTGAGCGAGCGAGAGAGCGAGAGAGCGAAAGAGATGGATTGATTGGGACCTATATATTCATTATGCCCTCTAGCGCGCTATGGGGCAAATTAAGAGAATGGTACAATGAACCGCTTGTGTAATAAGAAGCTTACATCTAATACATTCAGAAATGAGTGAATTTTTAATTGCAAATTAATTATCTATGAGAAATTCAAGGGAAATTCCAAAATTGACTAAGCTAAAATTGAGCTGAAGGGATAGTTGAATTCGCTTGAAAAATTCAAGTGAAATTGCAAAAATTGACAGAGCATCGTAACAGTTTGCTCTCCCCCCTGATAGGCAGTGACGTGCCTACCTATGGGGTAAATACGTAACGTTGCACGTTAAGTTAAATGGATAATTGAATGCACTCACAACTACGACTTATGACTAAAATGATGCCGAGATCGTAAAATTAGTGAATAGGAGAGAAAGAGAGAGAGAGTGAGAGAGAGAGGGGGGAGTGATGGGGAGAGAGGGGGAGAGAGCATCAATTACGCCGAACATTGTAACGACGGTTGGCTACACCTTGTCCCTTTGACCATCCCATAATTAAAAAAAAAACCCTAACAATATTACAAGTGGGATCAAACTCCCACACGGAAAAAAATTTTAAGTAATTTTTACTGTGAAATCACAGTAACTGAGTGACAAGTGCGCAGTTCTTCAGGTTTTTAGGAAATAAATTATACATTTTAATGGAAATGAGTAAAAATTTACTGTTGCATGACAGAAATTTAAAATATCTTCAAGAATTTTTACTGAAATGAATAGTAAATTTTCGTGAAACGTAAACAGTACTACAATAAGCTGAAAAAAGTGCTGATACAAATGAAGGTGTACGGTGCACCTTGAGAAATTTGCGCGTTTGTCTTGAAAATTTAAAAAAGCAAGCGGAAATTTTACGTGCGTCCACCAGAAGTTTTACGTTCTTCACAGTAAAATCAGTTAGGGCTAGGTCGCCTGGCCGTAACACGTGAGTTCTGTGCGAGCGTGCGTATACGTGAACGCAAGCTGTGTGAGAGTGCGCGTTTGCCTAAACACAGGCTAATGCCTGTCGGACGTGAATTTGAATATAGACGCCTGTGCTTGTGTGTGACGAGCGTGAACGACGCCGACCCGCGTTGCTTGGCAACAGCGACATCGCGCGTGTGTATTACAGCACGAAGTTTGTGCCAAAAAAGTTTCGTCCAGTCTATTGTGTTCTACGCAAGAAAACAAACGACCGTGTGAAGAAACTTCGATGAACGACGTAAAAGAACGAGCCTTTCAAAATATTAACAACGAACGAAAATACCGATAATAATCTTTTTAGCTGCAAAGACATTTGAATTGTATAATTGTAAAATTATTTTCCAATTTTCTTAATTTTTAGACCGATTTTGTAGAATTCTTATTTTGTTATAAATAAGCGGACCAGGGTTCGATTCCCGCAGCCGACACCAATGGAAAAACAAAATTTCTATGTTAATAAGGATGTCGGAGGAATATTGTTTAGAGAAAAATGAGTGTTCCGTCACGTGGGACATGCTGGCAGCATAAATTGTTAGACGATAATTTAGTTAAGAATATTCATAGCCAAACAATACTATTCTTTGGGATACGACGACTTTTCTAAACTAAAAACCAATAAAGAGAGGAAATTCCAGAATTATAAGCGAGTCGACGCGCAGCGTCGCATGGATCGCTTCGCTCAAATCAAACAATCGCCACATTTGGCGAGCAGATGCGACGATTTATATTTCTTTTAATTTTCAAGCCTTTATTGTCATTCTTTATTGCCGTAAAGAAATATTTTCAAACATTGTGAAAATTAAAGTACACATGCGGAGCAGCGTGGAGTATTGTCGCGGACCATTTGACCAGTCGAGTCGAGCACCCTAATAAAAGGATTAACCTCCGCGCTCACTCGAAACTCGACTCGCGCGAAAAACTTTTTATTATGGGACTAACGCGTCACGGGCATTTCCCTACGGTCATACTTGGGTCCGATAGCGTTGTCCACGTTGCGCTCTTCCTTTCTACCAAATTCCTTTTCGTGATTGGTGATGAGAAAAAATCCTCCTACTCTTAAAATTTGCACCAATGACAATTTCATAAAAATTAGAGTCTCACCCTTCTCCTTTCTCGAGGACTTCTCATTGCCGACTACGAATCGGCAGTCTAACACTTCCCCTTGACCGAGACGCATCAAGAACTACTGGACAACAGTTGAGATCGTCTCGTGTCTAAATAATAATACATTCACGCTGTGCCTTGAGACTACTCTCAAGCGAATAGCTAAGACTCATCTTCTTAATACCAAGTAGAAATTGTGTAACGTGTGAGTTTTCAATTAAATCATAATTTTTTCTGTTTTTCGTCGTTCGCACATTCTTTTCAATTCCTGAACACAAATTAAGTCGTTGGTGATTAATTTCCCTGACGACGATACCAAGGGACTACGTCACCGCCAGGGTGTACATCGGGCCTTACAACCCCGATAGGTCGAATTGTTACCGCGCGGTCCCGACGTATTGCACAATGAGCTATAGGTAGTAAAATATTGGTTTGTAAAAACCCAGAAGAGTATACACCTTAAACTCCCACATTATTTACGGTATATAGCGTATTTATTCAATCTTAGAGAATTAATTTTTCGCTAAGGATTTTAAGTTTGTAAAATAAATTTGTGTCGTTATGTATCGGAAATTTTTCACAATACAACGTAAAAATTCTACATGAAAAGTTCTCAGAATTTTTTACTGAGAGGAATGTAAAAATTATGCTACGTGCTATAATTTTTACATGCCTGAAAGTAAAATATTTGAAACTAGTGTCAATTTTTAACTGTTTGCACATTTGTCACCGGGTTAAAGTTTCTAATGTAATTTTTACCGAGATTTCACCGTAAAAATTTAAAAAAAATCCTCCGTGCAATCTCCAAGAGGTGTTTCCCAAATTCGTCGCAAAAACCATTCGAACACCCGCGAGCTGGAAGACAACGTGGCATCCAGAACTTCGCGTAACCGTTGAGTAAGCGGCTTCAACGAGTCGCGGAAAGTACGGCGGAAAATAAATAGTCAACGAGTTTATTGTTTCGCGTACCTACTGTTTCGGATCGTAATCGCGCGGACGTGGAATATGGACGGGCGTTATACGTACCTACATATAACCAGTAAGAATCTCGTCTAAAAATTCGAACTCGCGACTAAGGGAATACACGTGGCGGAAACTACCCGAGTTCGTGCAAGTTGAGCACGTCGCAATAAAACCCAATATTGTAGAACCGGAGTGTTTACGAAAAAAAAAAAAAAAAAAAAACGATAAATCGGAAGTGACGTGAAAATCAGAAGGGTGTTATACACGATTTCGACGATTGGGATCTTGCGATCGACGAAGCGGCGAGGAAATTCGTTCGATTATTTCGAGCGCCGCTCGAAGTCCGAGTCGGTCAGCGTCGTCGCGCGTTAATGTGTTTACGACTCGTGTGTACGGCCGGAACTGTGACGAAGTACCTACGATACAAGTCTCATCACGCGTCGAGTGAGCGTGAGGTGGGCTTTCATTATCTTAATAATATTTCATATAGGGTGTGCGTGTAAAATAATAAATATGGGAAAACCCAGCAGTTTTCAAGTGGCCGAATGAATAAGTTCTCGTCGGGCTGCGTCACACGTATTCGGGTGACGCTTATGTGACTACTTACGAGGGATCATCGTAGGTATTTAAAAAGATATTCCACAGGATGTAATAAAACTATTGAATTGTTATAAAAATAATAAAAAAAATGGTGTATTAAGAAAATTATTTAGAATGTAAAACTTTAAAGCGATCTATACAAAACTGAGGTTGGTCAGAACAATTTGGACAATAAGTTGACAAGTCTTCTTCAAATTCTCTTGCGCCTCGCAACGGCTTTTTTCCTTGCCACGTGACTCACTAAGAAATAAGTCTTCCATTGTTCTTTTCGATATTGGAACAAATTAGGGGAGAGATTTTAAGAGTTATATCACTCATTACTCGCCAACGAGCCAAACTGTTCGTGAACAGTGACAAGTGACAACCTTCGGAATGTAACAGTGGAAACAAATGAACAGACACGAAACCACGGAAACAAACGAAACGGGAGATTATTCGCGCGTTTACCAGCGACTCGCATTACCGAAATATCGGCGGGAGTAGGCTAGCGTAGTACGCTTGGTACAGTGGTGGGTGCGGCCCCAAAGAGATTTCGTTGAAAACACGCGCGGCAGTCAACGTGTTAAAGGAGATCCTTCGAGATTTTGGACTATCAACCGGTGGCACAAAAGCCGAGTTGATTGTGGGGAGCACAGAACGCTGGTGAATCGTTGGAAGAACGAAATGACCAAAATGATGACGATGACGAAGGAGCTCCGGGCAATAATTCGAGGACCAATAACGAAGACATTGGTACCGGAAATGATCTCGTGTAACGAGAGATGGAATTGTTGTGCAGAGAACGAGATGTAAGTACTCCAGAGAGTTGGGAAAGTTGAGTTGGGAAAAATCTAGCGTAAATATAAAGATGCTTGGAGATCTGAGCGCGTTCAATGGCGCAAGCGATACGTTTTCCCAATGGTCACAATGGAAACAAGTGCAATTCATCGAGGAAACGTATGCTCTTGATGACGCTACGACGAGAATTCTCGTGGTCTCAAAACTAAAAGAGCAGCCCTTGAGGTGGTTCCATCTCGAAGCCCGAAAATATTTAACGCGGCTTCGTCGAACTCGTCGAAGAACTTCGGAATATATTCGATCATCGAGTAAACAAATTAAGGCTCCGAAAAAAATTCGAGGGAAGACAATGGAAGATTCACGAATCGTTCAGCGAATACTATCATGAAAATGCCATCATGGCAAATCGTGTTCCGATAGCCACTGACGAAGTGATCGATTGCCTCATCGAGGGAATTCCCGACTCACCCTTGCAGAGCCAAGCTCGAGTGCAGAACTTCGACTCTCAGACGTCTGTCCTCGAAGGGAGAACAATCGAACGAAACGAGCTGAGATTACATGGAAAAACGAAACGAGACTATCCAAACCGCCGGATCAGAACGATCGTACGAGTGTAAGGGTTAGAAATATTAAACCTGGTGAGGAAACTTCCACTTTTCGTATTAACGGAATATTTTATTTAACGGAATCTACACTTTTCACGTCTTCGCAGCACGGAATCTCGAGTCGAACTCCCGATCTTCTCTCGTTACAGTCGTTACGTTTCTCTCTCTCATCGTTGTCAATACTACGTTATAGTCATATTCGTATACTAATTCGGCGGGTTCTTATGAATATCACACGAGGAACTGCTTCAACTGTAACGAAGAAGGTCACCTGCAAGCTAACTGATTTCTGCCGACGAAGAACAGAGACACGTGCTTCGTCTGTCGCGAGACGGGCCATCGGGCGAAGGATTGCCCACGCCGCAGCTCCAAACGAGTCAACAACGTGGGCGGAATCCTGAACATCGAGGATGAGTTTTTTCAATAGGTCACCTGTAACGTGGTGTCCTTCCATTACCACGGGACCATGGGACCATACCCTGGGACCCTGGGGATACCATGAGACGTTAAGAGCGAATGGTCGGCAGGGACGTTGATGGGTGCAGGTAGCGCGGCGAGCCTCGTAAAATTAAAATATGTCCCGGACGACTGGATTGACCCGGCCGACGAATTGCGCTACAATTTTCGCGGAAACCATAAAAGTAATCTGGTCGTAATCGGAACAGTCGAATAAACATCTCGGGCGACGGGAAAACGATAGAGAACGCTCGTTTGTTGGCCGTTCCCGATAACACGACGCGATATTAGGCCGCGATGTATTGAAACTTGTTGGCTTCGGCTTGAACGTAATGTTGAGAAAACGCGAGGAAGACGTTACGGGCATTGCAAACATTGACGTCTCGAGACCTCGAGACGACGAAACTGACTCGATGATAATAAACCCGAAAATCTCCGCTAACGCTCAATCGGAACTAAAAGAAATATTTCGCGCTAAATACGTACGAGCCGAACGACCAGCTCTATTCCGAAAATAATAGGCGAAATAAAATTGTTATGGCGCGATCACGAAGCGTTCCATTTCCTGGCGCGCAGGTTGTCGTTCGTCGAAAAGAGAGTCGTTCTCGCGATATTCAACGGTCTTCTGCCGAAAGGTGTGATCAAAGAGAGCGTGTTGGAGTACGCGTCACCGATCGTTCTCGTTAAGAAGAAAAAATGGCGAAACTCGATTGTGCGTTGACTATTCGTCGCTAAATAAATACACGCTTAGCGACAATTATCCATTACCCTTGATCGAAGATCAGCTCGACGTTCTGAATGGGAACAAATATTGGGTACAGCTTGCGGGATCTCAAGGACGGTTTTCACCATATTTCGTGAGCCGAGCCCGATGGTAGTGTCAAACAATGAACGTTAAAATGAGGACGCGCTCGCTGTACAAGATAAGCTAACTTGATGATTTTTCTACAATTTTATCTTATTTTTTGTTTAAAATTGTATGTGTGTCTAATAATCTAGGAAAATCATAGAAATGTGGTAATTTTTGTTTCGAACCAACGTCTAATTGAACAATTAACGTTTTCAAGCACACGCTTCGTGAATCGCGCGATTCTAACCTCAAATAAAATTTTGAGTTTTTTTGTGAGTCGGGTAATGGCGGACAATTTGACTGGGGTAAAGTCGAACGTCCGTAGTTACCCCTAAACGATGTACCGAGTTTTTATTTTACAATTTGTGTCGAATGCGGCGGCCATCATTGCTAATACAATTTTTATTGTTTGTTTATACATAATATTTCACTAATAGAAATGTGATCTGTGTGTTTATACGTTTTTATCTAAGCGATTAGTATGGAGATAGTTTATAGGCCGGGTAATTACATTAGCTTTTTTATCACGAAAATAACACATGAGAACATGTTAGTTGAATTAACATGTTTCAGACGCCGAAGAATTACCAAAGAAAGACACACCCTAAATATAAATTAGAAGACTTGGAGCGAGCCATTCGGGCTGTCAAAAACAATACACTTACACTGGGTAAAGCAGCTACTACGTATACTGTCCCAAAAACATTATACATGACTATCTCAAGAAAGAAGTTATCAAGACTGTTACGTCTCAGTAACATGTCAATTGCCCTATTTTTTACCTTAGCAAGGCTAATGAGTCTTGGGAAACGGGCTAATGGAGTTTGATGCGGTAAATAATGTAAAACGGAGAAATTAACGGATGGAAAGAGTTTGTTTATCGAGTTGAAGCTATATTACATGTTACTAGTCTCCGTTCATATGATCTCCGTCGAGGATCGGTTTTGGGGATCCTAGATGGGTGTTCTTTCCCACTAGAAAATTCAGAATGAATTTAGACTATGCGGTTAGAGGTTAATGAGTAAGGAAGACATCCTGTGAGTTCAGGGTGGTCCTCGCAACTCGATCGATGATAAAGGAATTATAGAGCTCGCTTTTGTCCTCGCAACTCATATTTGTGGATGGGAAAAGTATCGAACTCGCGGTGGACCTCGCAGTTCAATAACTCTTGAGAGCCAGTTAGTAGGTAACTTACTCTTTTATATTTTTGCTCGTGAAGTTGAGACTGGAAGGGCAGTACAGAAATTCTGCTCAGTCCAGTAGTTATACAATTTTTGAAACTTAAGAGGAGTTTACGAAACTTTGAATGTTAAATATGAACTGATTTTTATGCTAAATTTCGGGCCTTATATACTAGTCTATCAACTATTTTAGTCTATTGCGTAGGAGTTGGAGAGGGTAGTTTAAAAATGCATTATTCGTCCAAAATTTCCACCGTCTCCCACTCCTTACTTTTCTGAACCGAAGGAAAATTTGTTCTAATCGCTTGGCCCCATTCTTGGGCCCGAACGTCTCTTCCCACCGCATTCATCCCCGAGTTAGGGCTATGCCATGCGTTGGCGTAAGGAGGGATGCTCGTCCTTAACGCGCGGTGGTGGTGACGTTACGGGGATGTAACAAGACTCAAAAAACTGGAAGAAAGGCTATATTTTCTGAACAATAAGAAAAAGAATTTGAGGAGCATATTTTAAAATGCAATAAATTATTTTATGGTTTAACTATATAGAGATGGTCCGCAAAATAGCCTTCACATTTGCCGAAGCAACTAATGTAAAGCACGATTTTGACAAAACGTCCCAAATGGCGGGAAGAGACTGGTTCTATGGTTAAAAAAAGGCATCCTAACATTTCACGTCGTAAACCTGGGTCCACTTCTATTAATAGAATTACAGCCTTGGACGAAACAGAAGTGAAACTGTTTTTCATAAACTTGGAACACGTTTCGCAACAAGTTGTGAAAGAGGAACTACGACAAGAGTTGTTTGCGCATTTAGTGCTTCAGGAAAGTATGTCCCTCCGTTTCTCGTTTTTAAGAGGAAGAGAATGAATGTTCGACTGTTGCGTGGAGGCAATGCTGATATGATAGCAGCAGTTAGCGATTCGGGGTGGATCAACGAGAAACTGTTTGTAGATTGGCTACATCATTTTATCTCCTATGCTAAGCCAACTCCTGTAGAACCGATTCTACTTGTTTTAGACAACCACGAAAACCACGTTAGCCTTGCTTGCTATCTGCTTTGTCGCCAGAATGGAATAATATTCTTATCTCTTCCACCGCATACGTCACATCGAATGCAACCTCTGGACTTAACATATTTTGGACCCTTCAAGACTGCATACAAGAAACAAAGTGATTTATACATGGCTGTCAATGTAGGCCAAAGAATAACACAGTATGAAGTCGTCGAACTTTTCACTAAAGCTTTCGATCGGATCAGTAATATTGAAAAGGCAGCAAATGGTTTCCGGGTAGCTGGCATTTGGCCATTCGATACAACTAAGTTTGATGAACAGTTCATAGAAACGACATTGCCTGATACTCAAATGACTGAGCCTCAGGCAATACCGACATCAAACGTGCAAGGAGCAGTAACACCTGAGGCTTAAATAGTAAAGCCAATAGCTGAGTTGAACAAATCAATTCCACTTCAGGATATTGTTAATGTTCCCCACCTATCACAACTGAAAAGAAAGCAAACTTCTAGAAAGAGACATCCTATTATAATAACCAGCACTCCAATGAAAGATGTTTTAGAAGAAAAAGAACAAAAAAAGAAGCAAAAACAGCAAAAACAGCCGGTTAAAGAAAATGAAAAGGCTATAAGTAAAAATAAAAGTAAGAAAGGCGTGAAGAACCTGAAAGCATTTGAAGATGATGTACGCAAGAAAAAGAAAGTTGATAAAAGTGCTTCGACAGATAATGAAGAGTATTATTGTCTGTTTTGTAATGAAAAATATGTAGAACCAATCCACAAAGATTGGATAGTATGTTATAAATGCAAGTTATGGGTCCGTGAGAAGTGTACGAGTGGTAAAAGCACTTCAAAGGGCGTTTTATGTGATCTTTGCGCCAATTACAGTATGTCGGTAATTACCCCACATGCTGCAGGGTAATCTCGGTCACCAAAGGTTTTGTTTTTTTATGAAACTTTGATTTTATTCTAAAATGTATCTCTGTTGATTATGAGAACATAAGATTGATTAGTTTAAGTAACGATTGAACAATAAATAGCTTTTGTACATAACTCCATGCAGTTTTGTTTTATTTCACTTTTCCTTTAAGTGTTCGCAATTACCCACACTCCCTTACTGTCTTTGTCACTCCTTGCGGACAATTCCAATACTTAAAAATGCCATTTGGGGTGAAAACGGCGCTCATGAGATTTCAAAACTGGATAAACGAGTTCCTCGCAAAACCGATCACGAACGGAGGTGTAGTAGCGTATTTACACGGAGGATTTTCTTACCGCGACAAAGACTCTTGACCACCACATGGAGGGGCTGAAGACTGTCTTTGAACTCCTCGTACCAAATAGACTCGAACTTTGGTTGGATAAATGTAAATTTACGCTCACTGAGATCGAATACCTCGAATACAAAATTATTTCCGAGGATGGAATCAGCCCAAACGATGATGGCGCGGCGGTAGTAGGTATCGAGTTACCCCACGTCACATGACGTTCGTGGTGTGCAACGATTTTTGAGGATGAACTTGTTATCCGTATATCTCTTGCAATCACTCCCTCGTATTTATTTTAGTATAGATGTAATATATCACGAGTTACCATCCTTAATATTAAAATAACTATGTATATAATTTTATAGCACGCGCTCACGCGGCTTATATGTAGTCCCGATAGTGGCCGACGAGCGACGCCTGGCCGAGCGCGCTCCCGCCTTCGCCACACCGACTTATAGTTCTGCCAGCAGCCGGCGGGCGGCGCATGACCAATCGCGCTCTCACCAACATACTCGCCGCCCGCTGGCATTATAAGTTCGCACATGTGGCGAGAAAAAACTCTCGTCCACTATCGGTCATTTTATTACACTTTACCAAGCGTAGAATAAAATAACGTTATATAAGAGGCAAATAACTATCTCAAAGCTTACCAAAGCTTTTTTTGTATCGGTTATTATGTATGACACGCAAACGACCTCCCGCATATCAGGAGGAGACGGAACCGGCGTGCCGAACAGCGCGAACCGCGAATCTAAACATCCCTAAAGTCCTCTATCAAAACCACCCCTTTGGCAATCTCCCCTCCATAGAGGTAAACTCGCATAACAAAATGTCCTTCTAAGGACTACCTTTACACCGACACGATCCACCAATCCTTTTCAGGACTACCAAAAGAACACACAAACCGACCTGACCGAAAGGCAGGCGATCAACAGGGATGCCGCTACCTGCTGGCGGTAATAATGAGTAACGACGGAAATGTCCAAAACCCTCACTAAAGGGTTCACTCATATGCGCCTAAACTCCGTCGATTATCAAGCTCGGATTTCCGAAAGTTTATTGAGGGGTCCCCAGTGATCACACGGCCGCTTTATGCGCTGTTAAAAAAGAATGCGAGATTAAATTTCGGTGACGAAGAGCGAGAGTCATATAAAAAATTAATATCAAGCCTCGTAAAAGCGCCGATTCTGAGCATGTACAGCCCACGCGAGATAACGGACTTGTACCGCGGCGGTAGCTGACACGGTTTCGGAGCCATTTTGATTCGGCGCAAATCGGACCTCAAATATCACCCGATTTCTTACTTCTCGAAATGCACGACCGACTGGGAAAGTTGATATCGCAGATTTGAGCCCGAAACCTTGTCCATAATTTACGTTTTGAAACGGTTCAGGTTCTATCTTCAGGGGATTAAATTTTAAATCTTCACCGATTGCAATTCCTTGAAGATGACCCTCGACAAAAGGGACGTAAACCCACGTATTGCGAGATGGCCTCTGGAGCTCCAAAATTATGATTATGAGGTCGAGCACAAGTTCGGTAGTCGAATACAGCATGTGGATGCTCTGAGTCGTAACGTTTCTATACTAGCGATCGAAGATAACCCGTTCGAACTAAATCCATCGTTGACCCAAACCCGCGATCCAGCGATAGAATAATTAAAAGCGGAACTCGAGGAATGGGAGAATAAAAAATACGAAAGGGGAAATTGTTCTACGTCCCAGAGGGTATGATCGTCCACGTCATCAGAAAATACCACGACGAGATGGGCCACATGGGCATCGAAAAAACTTGCGAGGCCATTTAAGCCATGTATTGATTTCCGAATATGAATGAGCGAGTAAATTCCGATGTTCAGGATTGCCTAAAATGCATCGCGTTTGATTCGGTGATCGGAAAACAAGAGGGTTATTTACACCCTATCCCTAAGGGTGTAAATAGCCCTCCAATATGAACCATTCATGACGGTACACGTCGATCATTACGGCCCGGTCGACAACAAACATCTCGTAAAAAGATATATCTTCGTCGTGGTAGATCCTTTCATCAAATTCACAAAATTGTACGCCACCAAGACGACAGCTTCTAGGGAAGTGATAAACGATATTCAACATTTAAAAGTTGTGACGGGCTCGTCGGAAGTGAATGGGCAAGCCAAGCGCGTGGATAGAATAATCAGGTCTATGCTCGGCAAACTGATCGGTAATTCATCGGGACACCACCGGTACAAGCTATTAGAAAACGTCGAATATACGGTCCACAATTCAATTAACAAAAACACGTGCGAGACACCGAACAAACTTTTGTTCGGAATAAATCAGCGTGGAAAGGTATTCGACGAAATTCAGAAATATCTCGAGGAGCATCTCGACACGCGAGAGAGAAATTTAATAACGAGTCGTGCCAAGGCGAATAAAAAAAATAAACAAGTCTCAACAATCGAGTAAGAAATAGGTATTACGATAACAGGCGGAAAGAGGCACGTGTATATAAGGCGATTACGTCGTGATAAAAAGCTTCGAGAGTACACTCGGAGTCTCTAAAAAGGTTATTCCCGAATTCGAAGGACCATATCAAATTGCAAGGGTTCTCCGAAAGGATCGGTACGTCATCACCGACATCGAAAACTTTCAAGCTACCCAAAGACCATACAGTGGTGTATGGTTTTTGGGTAGCAGAGAGAGAGATAGAGAGAGAGAGAGAGAGAGAGCATCATTTACACCGAAAATTGTAACGACGGATGACGAGGGAGATCCTCGTCAGTTCGACCCGAGCACGCGTAGCGACTATACCTGATAATAAAACTCTGGCTTTCCCGACTATCCTTTCGATTTCTACACCTTGCCCCTTTGACCATCCCATAATTAAAAACCCCCCAACACACATGTTTCATTCGGCACATCTCTGCCGAAGTTTTTAAAACTTCCTTTTTTTCACCTCATTTTCTTAGTTGTTTAGCCCTCCATAATTTCTTTCGTAACGTCACGTATTACGTCTCGTACAGAATATGCGGGAAAACGTAGAACAAATCTCCGGTCTGACATATCTGCTGATTCCCGACGGCCTCGATCTGTTGCGAAAAAGATTGCGTGAGATCGTCGGTACCATTAACTCGTCAATGGTCAAGTCCTACATAAATCTAATGGACTTTCGTATACGGCCTATGTCTGGCAAACATGGAATATCACCGCCGGACTTCGCATTTCAGAGGCTCATTCGTAAGAATGTTTAATATCTTTTTTTTTCAAGGAAGGAATAATTATTTGGTGTTTTCAAGAAAACAGATTCAAAGCACATGTTCGATTTTTTAATAACGATAATCGTATCCATTTGTCCTTAAACAGCCGATTTAGTGATACCCTGGACATATTTTTCGATAATCTGGAGCCTCGGTGGAAGCTGTGACTACGCCGGACGTCGCGTGTTCGACGAATGGCTGAGAAACAAACAGAAAATTTACAATCATCCCATGCAATTTCCGGACGAAGGATTGGTCTACGATTACAGGTTTATCTGCAACAAAAAATGTTGTTTTCGAATTATTCAACAAAATGCAATATTTTCAGATTGCACGACGGTGGATTCACCGATACGATCGAAGAAACCGAGCCGATAAAGCCACGCTGGTACAAATGGCACGTTGATCTTCCTAGCGTTAAAATAACGCCGGAAACAAAATTCGCAGGTACTGGATAACATTTTGTTTAAAAAAAAGTTACAAATCGTTTGGACGATTCTTTGAAAAATAGCGTTTTTACGTCTCTGAAATTTCAGACATCGAAGTACCTACCATGGACAACGTTAGGAGCTCCGAACTTATCGGGAATTTGCTCCTGAACGAGAACAACATCCTTTGCGTCGGTCCAACTGGAAGTGGAAAAACTCTAACGATTACCGGGAAATTGTCGAGAAATATGACGAAGAAGTATATTTGTGATTTCATCACGTTTTCTGCCAGAACCACTGCGAATCAGACGCAGGTGCGGTTATATTTGCTTGAATACATAAGTGAGTAGAGGACCTAGGTTAGGCGGCTCCTTTTCACGCAGCCACCCGCGTACGCTGCTTATGGTCGAACGTGAAGCTTTTTTCAATAAGGGTAAGCGACGATTGGACTGGGGTGCTGGTTGTAGAACGTTGACTATTCAAAAGTACGGTCGATTTCTTCTTTCCTTTTTTCTTTTATTATTAACAATACGGGCGGTGCCTACTAGATCCAGTGCACACCTCGAATGGAGACATTCAATCTCTTTTTCTTATTACACTATTGCCAGGACTTGATCGATTCGAAACTCGAAAAAAAACGGAAAGGTTTTTACGGACCTCCTACCCTCAAGAAGCAAATTTTTTTCATCGACGACCTCAATATGCCAGCTCCCGAGATTTACGGGGCTCAGCCACCGATCGAGCTGATCCGTCAATTTTTCGACTTCGGAGGTGAGTTCATTCGTGCCAATCTCTTTCCCACCTGCCGAAATATCGATTCTTATACTTTACTCCCAAAACGCGTCGTCTGTAGACGTTTGAGTGAAACGACGGGAAATTTAATAATGTTTTCAATTCGAGATATCATCAGCTTGAAAATCTGGTCAATTTCTTCTCGAGAATGAACTATATGTAATACACTTGATTGAGCGAGTTTCACCAATGAACTCATCGCTTCCCTCGTTTTCCGTTCGCCCGGAAAGCGGTCATTTACCGTTATTTACTGTCCGAGTGAACAGGGTAGACATAGTTTATTCGAATTGTGCATTTGCCAAGAGCCAATAAATGAATAAACGGGCAGAGGAATAAAAAGAAAGGTTCTCGGGGGAACGAGGTTTTTACGCCTGCACACGAACCTCCGCACAAGAACATTGACGAGGGGGACGATCCCCGAACAGAAAAACGATACGAAAGAACGAAGAAAAGAAAAAATAAACATTTTCACGCTCGACCGCCTCGTGTGAATCGCTCGTGTCACGCGTCGGAAACGATCGTTTTCGTATCTACGCGGATGACCGAGTTCTTCAGGACATTAACGAGAAGATCATCGTATAACTCCTTGAACCATTTCGAAATTAATGTCATAAATTCCTGAGCATTTAATATTCTTATGAAAATTTCGAATCGCGCTTTCCGACATTTTTAAGAATACGAAGGAACTATAAATAATTTAATTTCTCCTCCGTTTTTAGGCTGGTACGATAGAAAGAAAATCGGCTCCTATAGAAATATCGAAGACGTAAACTTCGTCTGCGCGATGGGTCCACCGGGAGGTGGAAGAAATACCGTGACAGCACGTTTGCTGCGTCACTTTCACCTCGTATCATTTCCGGATATGGAGGACGATGCAAAGGTGGGTATCGTATCGAGGATGTTTACTTCGAATAAAAAGTCTTTTTCACGGACGATCGTAAGTAGTAAGCAAATAATATACAGGCCTCGCATATGCGAGTTTTCTCTCGAGCTCGAGGTTCGTGCACGTTCTTCACCTTCCATCGTACCAGCCGCAGTCCAGTTTTATTCCATTGAATCGAACCCACACCCATGGACGACAATTACATAAACCACTCCGTGCTATGTATGCCATAGCTTCGTTTATATACGTATAATATCACGCACATACCATGACAATACTCGATATGAGTTGTCACGACCGATGGTTAGAACGAGACTTACATTAGGGTCTATTTGCGGAGACCTCCCTCTCGTCGGTAACGCCTCGATGCTTCGCTGCACCCCCTCCACCTCAATTATGCCTCGTAACTCTCGTGCAATACGAGAGACCGCAATTTTTCTTCTGCGAACCAACACTTTTCGCTTCTCCCGGTTCTTAGCGACCATCAAGCGCCCGAACGAACACGGACGAACTATACGCGGATTGAATGTGTGACTTTTCGGTATTGGAGAAGTGTGCTCGAACGTCTTACTGTACTTAGCTACGCCACGCTCCGTATCTTTAATTTATAGGTACTACTCACATATGTACTCGTATATACTATATATATATATGCAAAAGTATATAGTATAGACGAGTAATATTCCCACTATGGAACTAAAAATACAAACAGCAAATCCTCGACTAATCCTCGGGAATCGACGTTCTACGCTCCCGTATATATCCAATAGCTCTTCATACACATAGCCTGTAACCACCAAAAAATCTCTGCAATAAGGATGAAGATATCATCTTCGCGATTCGTGCACCATTTTCGTTAAATGTAGTTGCGGTCGTTCAGCATCCGCATGAAAGCGCATGAAAGAGGTATAGGAGGCCCGTCGAGACCCCAGACATTCCGAAACCAGAGTCATATTAAAACGAGATACGTATAAATAATATCGCGAGACCGCTTTCGACAGACCGCTGATCCATACTACCTAAGTTTTATGGACCAGATGATTACAGGGGTAGAGGACTATCTACAGCATTGTCATGTGACATTGTGAAATTTTTACGTCGAGACTGCGATCAATACTCCAAACCGTTGGGGTCCGATGACCCGGAAGGCTTTTTCCCCTCTCTTCTCGATACACATCGTTTCATGGGTAACAGGGGAGAAAACAGTCGCATCTAAGGATTAATCAAACCTTCCGGCAATTACTGCGAGATGGCTGGCTTCGGTGCGACACCCAACTTGATCCTACTGGTTCATTCGCGATTTTGGAATGGTCGATCGATCGTTCCGAACGTATAAATAAATGTCCAAGAGGGACATTTTTGACGTGACGCTTGATAAAAACGGGATCTTCATGTTCTTAAGAATACCTACAAGTTTTGCGGTAGTCGAGGGACAATTGGCAGAGTACGAGGAAACTCAAAGGACCCTCGATAGAGCCACCGCAGGGCTTTTACGCGTCAGCCAAATATAGATACGAAAAGAACATAAGACCATACTGTCACGTGTCGTGACATGTCTATTCTCGTGCAGTAATGCGATTTTAGGAGAATTCGCACTCACGCCTTGTGAAAAACTGGTTTTCCGTGAATGAAGTTCACACCCAGTGACAAGAGGTGAATAAGAGATCCCTGTTTCCTGGAACGAAGCGAAAGTTTTATTATCGCGTGTATGAGAATCTTTGACCAACGATAAAAAAAGGAAGAAATGTCATTCATGGATATGTTGCGGCTGTTCTATTTCGTGCGGTCTATATATGTTCGTTCTCTTTTATACGACGAGATATCAATGCGACAACGTTCGAAATTCTTGGATCGATCGACAGCCGATCCAAGTAAGTCCGAACGTTCGGGTGAGGGGACTTTGGAGAAAAGCAAAAACTCTTTCTATTTATCGAGCAGAAATCCGGATCCAAGAATGATTTATTCGCGATTTATTCCCTCGAGGTGCATACAATAGTAGGTTCATATCAAGGTGCATATTAATCAAAGATTTTAAGAAGAGATATCATTTATCCGAGAAAGCGGTCTACAAATTTAATATCACGTAAATATACAAATGCGATAGATGTTAATTGAATTCCGTTTCCAACGAGTGTTCATTCTATTCATTTATCCGTCTCTTGCAGAAAAATATCTTCGGCACGATCCTCGACTCGTGGCTGTCACGAACACCGAACTTTGACCACCTCACCGTCGATCTAATCCTCGATTCCACACTACGCGTATTCTCCACGATCTGTCGCGATTTACTTCCTACCCCGGACAAATCCCATTATACGTTCAATCTTCGTGATCTGAGCAAAGTAGTTCAGGGAATATTGATGGCCGACCCGACGACGATCGACGTGAGTACATATTCGCGAACATGGGAACGATGCGATTTACGTGAACCAAGCAGACAATGTAATATAAGATTGAGAACGAAATTTGATATTTTTGTTGAATTAACACAGACACTCGATAAATTGTTTTCACTGTGGTACCACGAGAACTTGAGAGTATTCAGCGACCGTCTGGTGAACGACGACGACCGTCAATGGTTCGACGATCTGTTGCGAAAAATTCTCGACGAGAAATCCGACAATCGGTTGTTTCCAAAGGAGTCCTTAGTCGAACCACTGTTCTACGCTGATTTTTGCGGTACCAACGAGCAATACGATCGCATCGTTGATATCCAGAAGGTTTACCCAATTCTCTACGTTTACAAATGTTTGTTATTCTTTTTTAATTTATAAACGAAAATAACAACAACGGAAGAAAAGCCCGGTGGCTGTTTCGGTGAAAATATTTCTTTAAACAATCGTGGTATTAACAAGAGGCTTTAGGGTTTTTGTGAAACGGGGTTGGTACGTCCGGCTGGGACGGTCTCTCTCCGAGCTACCCTTACGGGCTATTTTCCGCTTGCCTGTAACAGAGACTACAAAAACCACACTCATTACACGACTCTTTTTCCATACGCGTTTTTGCCATCGTATGTAATTTTGTATTTATTATTTTTCCACATCTATTTTTATTTCATCAGACATGATTCGTTCGTCCCGTATTCCCAAAAGTGCTTAGCTCGGTGTCGGGGCGAGTGACTAACAACTTACGATCGATCGTTTTGTAATAAGTGCAGATGGAACAATTTCTCATCGAATATCTCGAAGATTACAACGCGACGACGACGTCGCCCATGAAGCTCGTCCTTTTCGAGGACGCGATGAGCCACGTTTGTCGAATAACACGAATTTTGCGTCAACCCCGTGGCAACGCCCTGCTCCTAGGAATGGGAGGATCCGGTAACCGATGGACCCAAACAACATATAAATTCTCACACTTCCGTTTGTATATCCGAATACGTGGTGGACGAGAAAGCATCGGGGCAATGGCCTTTAATCCCACGACCCTTCCATCATACGAATGGAAGATACATCTCGTTCTCGAGATGCTTTCTCGCGACGCGTATAACCATATTTCGTACTCCTTGCGAGCTTCCCTTTTGCTACAAAAATGTATAAATCATATTTTCAGGACGGCGGAGTTTGACAAAACTGTCCGCTTACATGGAGGAATATCATTGCTTTCAAGTCGAGCTGAGCAAAGCTTATTCGTGTCATGACTGGCACGAAGATATCAAGGGCATTATGCTCAAAGCAGGCTTGCAAAATCGTCAGATCGTATTTCTTTTCTCCGACACGCAGGTATATATATTTTCCTCGGCATAATAAAAATATTGGGTAAACGCTATCGACAGCGACAATTTGGAAATGCTCGTGTACACCGGGTGTCGTGTTTGAAACCGATTGAGAATTCGCAATGCGTGTCGATTCGATGCGATAAGAAATATCTCTCCGTCTCTGTCTTTACCTTACGTCGGAGACGTTTCGTACGATTAAACATTCCATATATAAATTTATCGTCCAATATTCAAGATAAAGAACGACTCGTTCCTCGAAGATCTGAATAACATATTGAACAGTGGTGATGTTCCGAATATTTATCAACCTGACGAATTGGAAAGAATATATCAGGTAATGCGACCGGTGGTTCAAGAAGCAGGACTCCAGGTCAATCGAAGTAACCTGTTCGCCGCGTATCTGAAATCGGTTCGAAATAATCTCCATACCGTCGTTACCATGAGGTTACCCATGCTTTTATTCTCTCGTCTTGAATTTACGATATTTCGATAACGATTCAAATTATCTCCCATCGAATCAACCCTCAGATTCCCAACAAATAATACCACGTTTCACTTCCTATTTTTCAACGAATTACAAAATCCTATATTTCTCAGAAATATTAATAAACAAAGGCCTAATATCTTTGGCGCCACGGAATTAAACACATTGTACTTTCTCCTCCCGTTATCGTTGATCGGATTAACAGTCCGATAGGCGAGATTTTTAGGGCTCGTATCAGACAATTTCCAGCTTTGGTGAATTGTTGCACCATTGATTGGTTCAGTCCGTGGCCCGAAAGTGCACTTCAGGTTCGTACACACAGTACATATTGTTAGCTATATGAATAAATTCATTGTATATAAACGGATACATAGTGTATACCTATTGCAAACATTCATTCTGTTTATCGATTGCAGAGCGTAGCGATGCAGTTTCTGTCGGAAATAGAAGACGAAACGATCGTCGGCGATTTATTAAAAGCAATCGTCGTTACTTGTCAGTTCATGCACTCGAGTGTAATAGAGACGAGCGAGAAATTTCTTACGGTGAATATTTACGTTCCTTTCAACTTTCAACCACGTTTAAATTTGTTGCTGAAAATACTTGGAACGAGGGTGTTTCGCCGAAACGTCCAACTTTATGCAATACTCAACGATTTTTATAAAACGCTATATTTCGTATCGTAAATAGAAAAATATATAACATATAAATCCTAATGAACATCTATGATAAACGTCGTCTACTTTTTTCAGGCGTTGAATCGGCACAATTACGTTACTCCCACGTCCTACCTCGAATTACTCTCGAGTTACGGTGACCTCCTAGCCAAGAAGAAGAGCGAGTTGACGTCTGGAATTTCTCGTTTGTCCACGGGTAATCGAGTAAACGTATCTATAATTTACGCACCATTTATCAATTTGCAGATATCTTAGGTTCGTTAAAAACAAAATGTTGTTTTACATTTCATTCTTCATTCGCACTCTCGCCTCTTTTTGGAAAAAGAAAATCTCACTCATAGACTTGTTTTTCAGAACAAACGTGCAAGAATTTGGATAGCGAATGGAATAGAAAAAAGCCCTTTATTCGACCCCATTAATTTTTTTTCTCCGAGCTATGCTCCTACAAGCTCGTATATTCTGTGACTGCCCCCGTCGGTTAGTCGCGTCTCTCGTTTGCACGTCACACCCGGACTGAATAATCGAATTAAATAACGTCTACCCCAAATGTGTCCTTGCTATACGAGTATCGCCCCGACACAGCGGGTTGAATGCTGCTTCCAACAGAGTCTTTATGGGTATCTCCATTTATTATCAGAAGACTCTCGAATGTCATCCTTAATAACAATATTTATACCCACGCAGACTGAATACATTGCGTCATCCCCCACAATCGTGAATCATTTTTCACCTGTTTTTTTTTCGCTTTTTTCAACAAAATAACTTTTGAAAAAGACACAAATTCAATGCGTATATCCCTTTATTCATCTTTCCCTATTCTAATTTTACTACCTTATTTGCAAATTTATGGGACTCTGAATCATTTTCATAAACGATTCAATTTTCTCAACAAACTCTGACTACTATGCGAACTCGACCTTGACATATTGCGAAAGCACAAACAAAAAACTCCTCCAAGTTCGTTTACCGAGAGATCCAGCTTTCAGTTACTCCGACATAATTCACTTTTTATTTCCCTACTAATGGCTAACCATGCCGTCGAGCAAGCGTCCCTTATCCTTTCTTCTTCTTCTTCCTCTACTCTTTTATTTTTTATCGCGACGACGTGACGCAGCAGGACGTCATCGGCCGACGGCGCCAATTAATTAAGGAAATTTATCTTTTTATCTCGTCTCGCGCATAATTAGGTACGTTGATTGAATGTTCTCATGGCTCACCGTAAATACACCGACGTTTAATTAGCAGTTCCATACGGTACATTGGCCCTATATATATTATCGATATACATATATGGTGTACATGGGAATTTGCCATGCGTGCTAAGTGGGGGGGGGGGTGAATTTGATCAATTAGAAAGCTGGAAAGATCACCGTTCGAACGCGTTCAAACGAATAACAAGGCGTACCCGAACATTAAAGGAGCAACGATCGTCGTGTACACGAGACCAGGCTGGAGACAGGAGCTATCGGATATGAGCTTGTCGATCGTAGTTTGATCGAACTTCGCTTATTGTTAGACGTTGCCACAGAACGAGGAACTTGGGTGGAACTCGATCGATTTAAATTTTCGAATCGCATAACTCTTCTGCGACACCCTGTATATACAGGGTGATTCATGTACCCTGGAATTCTGTAATATCTGGAAAAATACGCATTGTACATGTGAAGCACCCCGAAAGGTGAGAGGCAAGGGGACTCACGCGCTAATCAAGCACCCTGAAGAGAACAGAAAATATCCACGTCGTTATTCCTGGGTTACGCTAAAAGTCCTTTATTAACCAACCACCCCACCCACAGAAGGCAGGGGGCGGAGTAACCGTAACATCATTGAATAGCCCGCCGAAAAATATTAAATACGTGTTTCTCTGTTTTCTTTTGGTCTTTTGGTTTCTCTTCCATTTCTTACGATTAAAGCGCCATCTGTCGCGAATCGAAAAAAATGTTTCGAACAAATCATACGTAGCTTTCGACGTAGAATTCGAATTTACGATAAAAAATAGGGGTTCCCATTTAAGATTTCAAATTTGGCACCGCCCCTCCTACAGGAAGTGCGAGGGTGGGTATAATTTAGTACCAATGGATGCCCCCCTCGAAGATATCAAAGTTTCGATTAGGCGAATTTGTCTGTACGATGCCTATTTTTCGAGATAGTACAGAATTCCAGGTTACATGAATCACCTTGTATATTATATTAGGCTGTGTCATTTTTCGGCAACCTTTTTCTTCATCTTGGTACGTTGTAAACTTGCAGAAAGGTGAAAAAAGAAGCCTGTCAAAATTAGAGCTCTTAATATTAATATTTAGAAGTCGCTTAACGCACATCGCTATTTTGCATTTAATTAAGACGGGGAAAATTTCTTTTCCCCGTTTGGAATTTTATAACACGGGGATGGCATATTGTACACATATGCTCATACCATATTTTTATAGAGAATTACATTATCTACAAAAAATATTTCCTATACTTTTATGATAAACTTAGCCATTTAAATGATATTCGAGTTAAAAGGTCAAAATGTATGAAAATTCATGGTTTCGTGTTGAAAAATATCTTTAAAAAATCCTATTCACAGGAACTGCTTTTCTCTAAATCAACAATTTATATTTGAAACTTGCAAATCTTACGATTTGAAAAAATTGTTCGAGATTGTGTATCAAAAGTTTCGAAATTTTATCGAAATTTAAAAAAAAAGTCCAATTTGGCCCATTTTTCATAAAGTTATGGATGTTTAAAAAAAAGTAAGGTAATTTTTGAAAAATCAATATCTTGAAAACGGTTCGACAAAAAAAATTGAAAAAAATCATGGACGCCTTTTTCAACAAATACTAGAACATAAAAAATTGTCAACAAATCGAAGATGCAAAAGCTAAATGGTGTCCGATCTGGCGTAGAATGCCCCCTATATACAACTTTTTTTCGCCCTGCAAAGAGGCTTTAAACTTGCAGGAAGGTAAAAAAGAAGCCTGTCTAAATTTCCGATTTTAATATTCATATTTAAAAGTGGCTAAAAGTTTTCATTATTTCCCATTTAAATAACACACGAAAATGTCTTTTTATGTTTGGAATTTTATACCACTTTCGTGGCATAGCCCAGAAACAAGCTTATACTTTTTTGATAAACTTAGCCATTCAAATAATATTCGGGTTCAAAGTTCAAAATGTATGAAAATCCATCGTTTTTTCTAATATTACAGCAAAACTATTCACCCCATTGAAAAACATCAAATGACTGTTGTGTAGATCATTAAATTTACTCTAAAAATTCTTTAATTTATAGTTTATAAATATTGATAGATGTTTTTTTTAAGACTTTAGAACCTTATTTTTTGTCAGAAAACTGGTTCTAATGAGCTATTACCTACTTGTTGCAATATCTATAAAAAAAATAGACAAAATACTCACGAGTAAAATATCATTCGTTGTTCTCAATAACAGAGAAAAACAATGTTTCCTCGAATTTTTTTAAAACAGATTATTATTCTCTTTTTTTGTTAACTTTGATTTATTCAGAGTTTAATGCCGTAAGATTCAGAGTGGGCAGCTTTTTCTGTCTAATTTTTTCGTAATCTAACTTTGTTTAAACGATAAAATAAATTTAACTTAATATTGCACAGGGTTGAACAAGCTCGTCGCGACTGAAGCGGAAGTGAAGGAAATGCAGATCGTCCTGACGAATATGAAGCCCGATCTGAAAAGGGCGGCGGAGGCAACAGCCAAAATGATAGATCGTATCACCAGAGACACCGTGAGCTAATATTAATCTTAACATCTTGCATGACAGACCCTTACACAAGCACCCGAGACAGAGAGAGAGAAAAAGAGAGGAACGATTATTACGATCGAAGTTTTTTCGAACAATTACATTTCTTTTGCACCGTGTGAACCCTTAATTCGTATATAAATAAAAATAACACGATTGAGAACACGACCGATTCAGTAGTTCCTGACAAATAGCTACGAACGAACATCCACATGGACAGATCATTGGGAAAGGAATTTTTAAGAGGCACTCGTTATAGTGCTCGAAAGAAACTTTATTTTATTTTGCGCAGGTTGAAGCTGAGCGAGCGAAGGCGGAAGCGGTCGCGCAGGAGAACGAAGCTGCGAAACTGAAACGTGATAATGAAGCGATCAAAGATGAGGCCGAGGCCGATCTGAGTGCGTAATCGACCTCCATTATTCTAATCTTTCAACGTATATTTGAAAAAAATAATTCATCGGTAGAAATTTAACTACTAGGAATTTTCGTATCCCGTGGAAATTCGGTCGTTTCTATTTTTGCCCGCTGTACCTACAGCCAATATTTGCCTACATAAACGATAATACCTACTACAGAATTTTAATTTACTTCGTCACAGTATTTGTGTCAAGAAAAATATATCGTTGTTGCCTGGTCACACAGGTGAGGCCAAACCGATGCTGGATGCTGCAGAGGCGAGTCTACAAGCGTTAAACAAGAGTGATATAACCGAGGTGAAGGCGATGAAGAGGCCACCGGTCGGTGTTGTGTTGGTCATCGAGGCAATGTGTATCGTCAATGACGTCAAGCCTTTGAAAGTAATTGAATATCCTAAACGTACGAAATTAATCGATATCGATAGCCAATAGTCGATCTCTTCGTTATTATGAAGATAAATGAAACCGTCGTGTCCTTTAAATAGACTTAAATAATTTTTTTATTCGACAAGCTTCCGGGCAAATTTCCCGGTGAAAAGATTCTCGACTATTGGACACCGGGAAGTCAAATGCTCGCCGACCCTGGACACTTTCTCAACGAGCTGGAGCACTTTGATAAGAAACGTATAACAGAAGATATGATAAATAAACTGAAGCCTTACATTGAAAATCCTGCTTTTCAACCGAGTACAGTAAGCCCAACGTAAGAGAAGGAACTAAGAGAATTCCTATATAATTCGTATATTAACATATTTCAATAATCTCAAAGGTCATACAAGTCTCGAAAGCGAGTCACTCGTTGTGCTTGTGGATACACGCGATGTACAGTTATTACTTTGTGAATCTCAAAGTAGAGCCAAAAATGGCAGCTCTAGAGGAAGCTGAGAAAGCTCTGTCCGAGACCGAGAAAACGTTGGCCGAGGCGATGGAACGGTTGCGAAAGGTCGAAGAGGGAATCGAAAAATTGCAATCGATTCTTCGTGCGGAGGAGGATAATAAAGCTACCCTGGAGAGGGAGAAACAGCTTTGCGAGGATAGAATGACGAGAGCGGTTAGACTGATCGCCGGTCTAGCCGAGGAACAGAAACGATGGATCGTTACGGTAAACGATTTGAAAGTCTCGATGAAGAACGTGATCGGTGATATATTACTGTCTTCCGGTAAGATATTATTTACAAATTAATATAACCTCGTTCGGTCGTTTCATTTCTTAATGATAAATTCGTTAAAAACAAAGTCGAGAGTTTTATCAATGATCGATGGTGCGATTCACTTCGAAGGTGCGATAGCGTATCTGACACCGTTCACCGACACTTATCGCGACAGTCTCCTAATCTCTTGGCGCACTATCCTCGGAACGGAGGTGCCCCATACACTAGGCTGTAATCCTGTAACGGTCCTCGGCGATCCCGTCCTAATCAGAAAATGGCAAATCGATGGTTTGCCTCGCGATTCTCTGTCCGTGGAAAATGCTGTGCTGGTGAAATATTCCGCTAGATGGCCGCTGTTCATCGATCCTCAGGGACAGGCAAACAAATGGATAAGAAACATGGTTTACTAATTTATCCGAATAATTTCTTTTCCAATTTATATCGAGATGTACACTGTAGAGTTATCGATCTTAAGGGTAAAGGAAGCGGATTATCGATCGCTAAAATAACCGACAAGGATCTCTCTCGCGTCATGGAAAATTGCGTGCGATTCGGAAAATCCTGTCTGATCGAGAACATCGGTCTCGAGCTCGAGCCGTCTCTCGACGCCATTCTAATGCGAACGCTGTTCAAATACGCCGGTCAGACGAGCGTCAAGATCGGCGAAAATGTTGTACCGTACAGTCAAGATTTTCGTCTCTACATCACGACAAAATTGTCGAATCCTCACTATAGTCCCGAGGTCGCGGTCAAAGTTTTACTCGTTAATTTCACCCTCACAGTCAGGTAAAAAAAAGCTGAGAAATATGTTGAATCCTACGCGGCGATTAACTAGATTAGCTAGACGAATCTTACCTTCTTTTTTTAATAAAGCGGACTCCTCGATCAGATGTTGTCGCTGGTTGTGTTGCAAGAAAGACCGGATCTCGAGGAAACTCGAGGTGCGTTGATAATATCGAACGCCCAGATGAAAAAAGATCTGAACGACATCGAGAATCGTATATTACACAAGCTCTCGGCGTCCGAGGGGTCCGCGGTGGATGATATCGATTTAATTCTTACCCTCGAGGCTTCGAAAGTAAAGAGCGAGGAAATAATGGTAACTCAAGTTCGCGATGCTACTATTATTATTCAATAAGTATATACTATATATGTGTATAGACGTTTGATATACTGGCAAGACCTTTTTGAATCGGACAAAGCCCAGATGCTTTATACGATCGATATATCGTTTCCCGATATTTCCACTAGGACAAAGTAGCGTCCGCCGAGGTGACTCAAGCCGATATCGACGTGACGCGATCTTTGTATATCCCGGTAGCGAATCGAGCCCAAATTTTATTTTTCTGTCTTTCGGATTTACAATTCGTCGATACCATGTATCAGTACTCGCTCGAGTGGTTCGTCAATATATTCGTCTCGAGTATTCAGAATACTGAAAAAACTGGTGAGTACATTTTTCTACGTTTCTTTACCTCCCACCAATTTCTTAATCTACCGACATTTAAAAAACTTGCTTTATTCCACGTTGCATTGTGTAATTTGTGTGTTTTATTATATTATTGTTTTGTATGTTTATCAATGGTGATATAAACGTCGCGTAGCTGATATAACGAAGCGGGTACATAATGTCAACGAGTATTTCACATTCTCTCTGTTTTCGAACGTTTGCCGAAGTCTCTTCGAAAGACACAAGTTACAATTCGCTTTTCTCGTCTGCGCTCGCATACGAATGGACGAGGGTCTCATCGATTTAACCGAATGGCGGTACTTACTCTCTGGCTCCGTGCCAACTCAGGTAAAACGCTTTTATCCGGGAGTAGGAAAACCACAAAGAGGCTGGGTCCATTGACTCGTAATATATTTACGAGATTAACCTTTGGAGAGATCGGAGTCGGATCATGGGCGTACGTGTCGTTCAAGCCGCCTTGCCGATTTTTCTTACTTAGCGTGTCTATATATATATTTGGAAACATCCGACATCGAACTCTCTCTTTTATGCCTTCTGAGATCGATCGATTGGCTCGACGAACATCGATAGCGACTGATAGCGATCGACCGAAAGAGTTAACCATTGGGGGAAAAAAAACTAACTGCGTCTCTTATTTACCAAGATATCGCCTAATCCAGCACCCGAGTGGATATCACCGAGATGCTGGAAAGAGATTCAGGCACTGGAAGTACTCCCTATATTCCATGAATTTGTAAAGTCTTTTTTAAAGAGACTTCGCGAATTTAAGGCGATATTCGACTCTCTGCAGCCAGAAACGTGAGAAAATACTTCGCGTATTGAAACATAATTCCAGATATTTGTGATGACCAATTTTTCTAGCCACTGTCGGGGCCCGAAATTTGTTTTAATTTCAAATATGGCAAGATTTTATGGTTTGGTCGGAAAACAAAATTTAGCATCGATACATGAAATCAATCGTCGATACCGAAAAAATTGTGGAAATCTTTTTCCGTGATACATCGACTAAAATTTGTGTATAAGTACCGAAGCTTTGACCTCGCGGCATATGTTCGAAAAAAAACTCCGTTTGGGCCTGAAAATGGCTTTAAAAATTTGTCGTCACAAAGTGTACAACATACTCGATTTTGAGTAAAATTCGAGTTAGGGCAAAATTGATATCTTTATACGAAAATGTCTCAACAGTGAGGAATATCCCGAGCCTTGGAATAAAAGTCTAAACGACTTTCAACAAATGATCGTACTCAAGTGTCTTCGTCCCGACAAAGTTACGAACGCCATGCAGCTTTATCTAACGCGTTATCTGGGTCAACGCTTTGTCGAGCCGCAAACGACGGATCTCGCCGTCATTTACAAAGAATCGTCGCCAACCACCCCGCTAGTGTTCGTGCTATCGACCGGCACGGATCCCGCCGCCGAGCTCTACAAATTCGCCGAAAAATCGAAAATGGCCAAGAAATTGTATACCGTATCGCTTGGACAGGGTCAGGGTCCTCGGGCCGAGCTCATGTTGAAAAGTTCCGTCGAAAGTGGAAATTGGGTTTTCTTTCAGGTAACTTTTTATATCTGCTAAAAGTTCTTAGTCGACGAGGGTGCGTTACCCCTCCATTAAACTGTTTTCATAAGTATCTTCAAGGTCCACAAATTCCCTGATAAACGAGCCCCGCTGAGCGAAGACTTTTATAAAAAGAAAAACAACCTTTAGACTTGGTATACTCCGATGTTCAAAGCTGCTCTTTATGTAAGGGTCCTTCAACCCCTACGTCATTCACCGGCATTTCAGTCGATAGAACTTTTTCCCTGGTAACGGCTTTTAGTACCGCCTGGCATCTATTTTTCCCCATTTCGGTTACTCGACCGGACTCACCCTTACCTCTTTACCCCCAATAATCCTTTTCTTTTTCATAATAACGTCGTCCTTTTGTTAAACGTCGGGAACATGCAAGGATGTCAGGAAGGTGAAAAAATCTTGACAATATCTCGCAAACGAGTCACGCAAACCGGAAGGGACTGAAACATCAAGGAGGTCGTTGTCCCACGAGCGTAGATCTTTTCTCGAGTCACCTTTTTCCTGTAGGAAGAGCTTTAGCCTTCGTCAGTCAACGTTAGCCCGTAATCGCTGGCCGAGCGTCGCACTTTTCCCGAATTTATACGCCTATCACCGTTTCGAAAACGTTTCAAAAGGCTCGGGTCGTTCGCGCACACTCTACACGTTCATAAACTTTGACCACGAAATATCGTATTGGATCATGGTCCTTTGTCTCCTCGTCGCTTTTAGCGCAAACAGGAAAATCAATCCTAATGTTTCTCGCCGCGGCGGTTTATGACCATTTATCCATTCCCTTTGCTACTCTTTTTTTTTATGTTATCGTTTTCTTTTTATCAATCGCACCGTGTATCGATTGCTCGAACGGTGACTCGCACGTATGCGTTAACCTTGTTCTAGCTACAGTCTAGAGCCATCATCTGTATCAAACCTCTTCGGCCAAGTACCCACTTAATTCTGGTACAAGGATGTCGACCGTTCTATATGAACAAGGCGATCGAACAGGTCGATCCGGAGGATGACATAAGGGTCGGACGACTATCGTGTTCTCCGGCCCTATCGTAGGTACATTGCGATCTTACCGATGTATTGGACGAGGTACGATTAATGAACGACACTCGAGATAAATGCAATATCTCACTTTATTGCGGTGGCTATAACCGCGGTAGTAACATGCTTTCAATAATGATATTGGATAGCTGGATGTGTAGGTATAGAGAGGGAGCAAAAGCCAAAGCTTTGCCACTGTGTCATATCGGCCGAATGAGGGTTCTCCTACTCGTCGAACTTATTCTTAATGAATATTTTCTGCCTCGTTTATCACGACTGAATCTGTCTGATGAAGTTGTTATTTTCGTAATCCAGTACAGAGAGAAATATATTTAGGAACGTATGCAGATTTCTGGAGTATAATTAACGTCGAGGTGTAATATGCACGACACGTTTCATTTTTCAGAATTGTCATCTAGCGCCGAGCTGGATGCTAAGACTCGAATTTCTCGTCGATACGCTTCCACCGGATACCGTTCATCGAGAATTTCGTCTGTGGTTAACGTCGAACCCGTCGCCGGACTTTCCGGCGAGCATCCTGCAGAACGGATGTAAAATGACCGTAGAACCGTCTAGGGGTGCCAAGGTAACGGAGAACCAATTTCCGGATAAACAATATTGTTATTATTTTTACATCGTAATTGTAATAATTTCTTATAATTTATTTATCTATACGATATTACGGTTATTTTACATAGGCGAATATGCTACGAGCCTATCTCACTCAGGTTGTCGAGCTGGAAGAATTTATCAATTCAGAAAATGCCAAAGTCGGAAAGTTCAAACATTTGCTGTTCGCCCTATGCATGTTTCATGCAACGCTCATCGAAAGACGGAAGTTTGGACCATTGGGTTTTAACATACCGTACGATTTCACGGATGGTGATTTGACGATTTGCATATCCCAGTTGCAAATGTTTCTCGTGGAACATACACAGATCCCCTTTAAGGTAGAGTTCAAGAAAAACAAACTTCTAAGTAAGAAGTTTGTTTTTCGGTACAAGTTTCAGACCAGGCATGAAAAATTGATTAAGCCAGACCATTCGTCGATAGAGAGCAGGAAACAGCGATATTTACAAAAAGGATACACATAGATAATGAATTTAAAGAAGATCGTACGATATTTTTGCTTATTTGTTTGTTTTCTCACGCCGTCCTATCATTATCGATATTAGTTTTCATCATAACTTGAAACAAACGCGAAATTCAATTAATCGTGCGAAAACACGTAACGAGGTAGTTCAATTGGCGCCGCTTTCAAAACTGATTCGTACGTCGATTCTTTCGTCGATCGAACGAATCGATTTACATATTTCCTCCACGATAAATAAAATTTAAAGAGCAGAGACCAACATAGAAATAGTTCAATGCAAATCTCACTCGCTCTTGAATAATCAAGGTTCTGACTTATACCGCTGGCCACATAAATTACGGAGGAAGAATAACGGACGACTGGGATCGTCGTTGCGTGCTGACGATTCTTCGGGATTATTACAAACCCGAAGTCGTCGACGCCGGGTACAAGTTTGACGCCGAGGGTTTCTATCATCAGGTAAGTGTTAGACGATCCTTACAGCAGGGTATCGCTGAAACCCGCTGATATATCGTCTCCAACAAACTTTTCTCATATAGTCGTCGTGTTTCATGTTTCACGTATCCAATGACAAATTTAGTTACCGGAGACGGCGATACTAACGGACTACGTATCTTACATCAAAACACTACCCCTCAATGATTATTCGACCCTTTTCGGACTGCACGGAAACGCTGACATTAGTTGTGCGTACGCTGAAACTTACGCGTGTCTTGACACTCTATTAGCGTTACAACCGCGAGAAATTGGCGGAGTGGCCATTAACGTTGATAAGGTCACCGCTGATGTCGCCAAGGAAATACTTGAAAAAGTACCGGATCCGTTTGACCTTGCCGCTATCCAGAAAGAGTGAGTTCGTCTGGTTATTTCCAGATAAGCATTTATCATCACCGGTCACATTCACGAGCGTATGATAAGCGACTTCGTTATTAGTATTCTATACACGCTTTCCCGGACGTTGCGAATTAAAAAAAAAAAATTATAAATATTAAAACTGTATTTATTGAAAGAAATCGACGAGTATATTTTTACAGTGCTATTGCATGATAGATTTTCCTAATCTTGATTACTATAGTTACCCCGTACTGTACGAAGAGTCCCTCAATACGGTTCTACTTCAAGAGGCAAAGCGCTATAATTTATTACTGAACGAGCTCGTCTCGACTCTAAGTGACTTACTAAAAGCCCTCAAGGGGCTCGTCGTGATGTCGGACAAGTTGGAAACTATGGGCACGAATCTGTTTAACAATAAAGTACCGGGAATATGGCAAACGAAAGCTTATGCATCACTAAAACCACTCGGTAAACATTTGAAAACTCCCATAGGAATAAGAGATTTAGAATGATAAGAAATATATGACTAATGAATAATTCTCCTCAGGCACTTGGGTTCTCGATCTCAAAGAGAGGATCAATTTCATTAGACGATGGCAAAACAAGGGAATACCACCGGCATTCTGGATATCAGGATTCTACTTTCCTCAGGCACTTCTTACTGGCACTTTGCAGAATTTTGCCCGCAAACACGTTGTATCGATCGACACCATAGATTTTAGTTTTCACGTGAGTACAATTTTGTAGTTTAGGCACGAACGACGATAATCTTGTTGAAGAACGCGTACAAATTGTTATTCGAACCTCACGCCCATGTTTGTTTTCGTGATAGAAAAACTATGCTTCTTCATTCTAGGTTCTCAGGGAGAAACCAAAATCGAGACCGATGGACGGCTGCGTCGTGTACGGACTGTTTCTGGAGGGTTGCCGTTGGGGTGGAAACAGTCTCGCCGAGTCATTTCCGAAAGAAATTTACACGGGTACGATTAAAAAATTAATTATCGTACACAGAGATACAATGAATAATCCGCATTTTTTCAATCTTTGGCGTAGAAATGCCATCGATACTTTTGCTACCGGAAGTGAATCACAAAATTCCTGAGAGTGGAATTTACGATTGTCCCGTGTACAAAACCATCCAACGAGCTGGTACTCTGAGCACAACCGGTCATTCCACGAATTTTGTCCTCGATATGGAAATACCCAGCGATACGATTCAAACCCATTGGATAAAGCGTGGAGTGGCATTGTTATGTGCTTTGGACTATTAAGTTACCTACTAAGTTGTTTTCTTCGATCCGATCACTAATTGCGTTTTGGCATCTTCCACCACATCCTCCCATCCCATCCATTGTTTATCAAGATGATTACAGTAATTTACGACGTAGAATCTGCAAAGTAAAATCCATGCTCATTTGCAATTTCATGATATTTTCATATATAATATATTCGAAAAATGTGCAAACAAATTTTCAACAATATGTTATAAATTGCCGAAGTAATTATATTTTTTCAGCATCGATATAAAATTCTGAAAGACTTTCTTAATGCTAATACACCCCTAAAAAAACTACCTAAGATAAATCGAGGGCTATTTTTCAATATTTTAGTCGCGGAAAACGAAATATTTCTCCCTTATGTTACAAAGGGGTCAGTGTGCTTAGGAAAACGGTCGGGCCAGTAGAGAACGAATACGATAAAGACGATTATTCTCGTATAATAGTTTGACCACACCCGCGGGGAGGTAAATGATCACCCCCGTCCTCGACAAGCGGAATACACCGTTAGACGATGGGATAGGAAACTCGACAATGCCATCGTCGATATGACTGAACTGTATGTACGATAAATATATAGATACGTTACATCCATCGACTTTTAGCGCTGAGTCACGCAAAAAGCGTCATGCCTTTTCTCGTCAAAAGGTTTCCCCCAGCTGCAATCACTTATCCCAATTCCCCGATCCGATTGCGTCAATATGTGTCGAAGCTTCCAAAACTAAGACAGTCTCTCTTGTCTTTCTCCGCAGTACTATCGAAATTTCTCATCCACTCGTATTCACTTTGCATATTAGGTACAAAAAGTTTTTCTTATATAGATACTATTAATTTCGTAAATAAATTGAGCGTAATTTGATGGGCATTCTTTTGTAATCTCGTTGAACGAAGGCACAAAGAAGACAAGAAGAAAAATAACAAATGTAACATCCTCCTCGAAACTTTGTACGAAACGTTGCTTCCTACATTCTCTTGATTGCTTCTCATTCGTCGTTCTCGAAATCCTTGGGATTCTTTCGCAGTGAACTCTCGTAAACTGAGTTGGCCCACTGATAAGTTCCTATACTCATAACGAATCCTGAAAAGAATATTTCGTTATTTTTTACTGTTCTCGCACATTAAAATTATCGCAGGTAACAAATTGTCATAGTGAATGAGTTTTTCTGGAGAAAAATTCGTCAGACGGGATGATGATAAATAATATTGTACATACCCGGGATAATGGGGGGAAGAGCTGATAAGAAGCGTCTCATTAAATTTGGTAGCCCTCGCGAAACCGAATGGGCCCAGGGGTCTTGCTCGAAAGGCGACAGCGCGTAGTAAACCACGCGACGTATACGAACGGGCAAAGAACCAAATTGGCTATGGCCACCCATTATTAACGACAGAATAAGTATATTAGAGTCGACTGTTCAATTCTGCCATGTGACACATAGTTTTTCTGATGGCATCTAAAAATCGACGCTCTTCTGTCCGGCAAGATTATCGTGTTGTCGGACAAAAAGTGTAAGTTCGCTCCGTCGCACGGCTTCTTTGGTTCTCTTTATATACTTATTTTTCAAGTCTATGATTTAAGAATTTTAGTCCATTTTCATGATTTCTTTTTAACGAATAACTTACTCGATGTTTTTGCAATGTGGCATATTGTTTATTTATATTTTGAATTGCTACGAGAATTTTTTTTTTTTGTTAAAAATGGCTAGTTTATTGTCCAGTCTTCTGGGAAGATCGCAGTTCTAGCTCTTGTTGGATTGATGTGAAAAAAAAATAAAAATTTCTGTTTGTTCATTAATATTATAATTTGTCTGTGAACCTAAAAACATTTAAAAAAAAAAGAAAACAAATCGCGGTTCGAGACATTTTATAAAAAAAACTTGGCAATTTTTACCCCATTTTCCAATGGTTTTGCCTAAAAAAAAATAGTTTTTTTTTTAATTTTCAAAGCACGTAGGTTCATTTAGAAAGTGATGGTATAGAAAAGAGGTGTGCAAAATTTCAGCGTGATTGATAAAACACTTTTTGAGTTATCTGCCCCATCGATTTGAAAAACATAGTTTTGAGAAAAACGCGTTTAAAGTTCTGACGGCGCAAGAACACGTTGTAACATGAGAGATACTTTGAATTAAGATTTATAATTTTGCTGACGTATTCTTAAGATATTGTACTAACATTTCATTAAATAAACAAAAAATGGTTTTTTAAATCAAAACAATGAACCCTCAAACTACAACATAAAAACGTTTTATCTTTATTGATAAGGTCGAACCACGAGGGCTTCTTTGGAGAACAATAAGTATTTATTCGAGTAACCCATTTCATAGTGTATATACATTGCGCGAAAACATTAGACGATTAATTTACTCGAAGCCAGGCATGTGCTCAGCAATTTTCGTAGGAATATTAAATTTGTCTGGCTTTTCTTCGAGCAAACATCCCAAAAGTTTTGGGACCGAGAGTATCGTACCGCTAATTATCGCCGGGAAGTCTCTGCCCGTTGGCGTCTGATACGCAATAAGCAGACGTTTGCTGAAATATTGCCCGCACATCGATATATGACCGACTTCGACGTATTTTTTCGAATTAGCCGACCACATCTCGTACGAGACTCTGAGACACTCCCACGGTCTGAGCTCGTTCGCTGATCTCATGACCGTACGATAGTGCACATGAAGCCCGTTGTAAAGTTCCGAAACAGTGTTTAAAATATATTCAAATTGATTCATGTACTCGCCGCTGAGCGGATCTTTGACTAATGCGAAAGCGTGAACTGCCGAAGCTTGGCAAACCGTGAAAAGTCCATTGGCTGTCGCGTCCTCGGTGAACGGCGTGTACTGTCGTCCGGTAGCGAAATATTTAAATGGCAAATGAGTAGGATTGATCAACTGTCTCGTGTGCATAGCAAGAAAAGCCACGAGGGTCGCGCCACCAACGAGATGCAGACGATTGCACGTCTCGATATCGACACTTTCGTTATTCGATAATACAAAAGCTTTTGACGGATCTTTGTGATCAAGACCCGAACCTTCTATTACGAGGCTACGACCGAAATCTGCACCCGATATTCTAGTCATCTCCCCGTCGGCAAGATGATCGCCGGCATAACTTAACACACCGAGCTCGAACAGCGCCGCATCGTCGCACAAATAATAGTGCATAGGATTTTTGTAATCGATCAATCCAAGAGAGGTACCGATTTCCAAGTGACTTTTTATCTCATTTGGAGGTGGTTCCCGAATATGACCGACGCTGCTCAATATGACGGCAGTATCAAGCGGGGTTTTTTTATGTATGGTGTTCGGCAGTTGCAACGCTTTCACGACAATATTCTCTTCCATGTCCCAGAGAGCTTCTTTGATGATTTTCAGACTCTGCTTGAATACCTTACCCTGCGTAATCAATTGAATCTTCTCTTTCTCTTCTTCTGGTGTCACACTCTTTTTCTTATTGAGCTCTGCTAGTCTCAGAGCTAGCTCGCTTCTCTTGAGCTCCAGTGCCTCCTTGTCGGCATTTATGTACTTGTAGAACTGCCAAGTTCTCGCTAGTTCGCCAACATCGATATTCGTCAAACCACGCAGCTCGATGTTTTTGCGCAATTTGTCCAAATCGGCAAAGCGTTCGTCGAAATCGAGAAACGGAGATAGAAAAGCAAAGTTTTTAGTCGCCTTGTTGCCAGGGATGAACAGCGCCGAAGTATAGGATCTCGTCAGATATTTATCAGTGATGCAACAGGAACGTCGCATCGCGATACTTGATAATCGTAATAAGGCACTCGACATGTTGATTTTGACGAGTCGTAACGTTCAATGATTTTGTTGAGTCGTGAGACTTCTTCCTTTCTCTCACTCTCTCTTTTTGTCTATCTTCCTTTCTCTATTCTCCCATCCTTGTTATTTTTGGTGCGCCGATATCATCTTTATCAGCATGTATTCCGTCAATATTATCAGGTGTGAGTGTCTCGATCTTTCGTTTCTTTGCTACTTGCCAATTGCCATGACCGGCTGCACGTTCAGATTCCTCGATTGTGTAAGGCTCAGTTTCCAATGCTTTCAACCTCCGCTTGTGAACCTTTGTATTAAAATGATCCTCCAGAGCCCGTTTGTTGATGAAATATCGTCTGACAGAAAAATACATCGTTCAAGGAAACGTTCGAGTTGTAGGATTACACTCAGCATCGCCGTTCGAGTGCTGGTTACGCTGGTTAAAAAAAGGAATTGTACTCACGCACAATGCACACAGTAATGTTGTGCCGCACCGGGTTTGTCGAGATCAATATCCTGATTCAGAAGTTTTTTCGCATTGTCGTCTTTGATGTCCTCGTCAATCTAAAAATAAATAGTAAGGGAGGATATGAAAGAAATGAAAAAAAAAAAAAAAAACGATTACAGAGCCAGATGATTCTGCGATCATTTGACCACGTGGACGCACGCGCATGTGCGCCATTCTTTTCGGGAAGGAAGTTTACTCATCGTGCTTTTGATACTCGCCTCATCAAGGTCCTTCGTACGTCGTTTTGTTCTCCAACTTTTCTTTAGATGTCCATCACCTCTGACATCTTTCTTTCTCTTATAAGTCATCTCCCGATATTGCGGGCCGAAACTTCGATACTATGAGAATCTTGGTTAAATGATACTGCGCGGGTGAAACGAAGAGTGCTTATACCGGGCTTGTACTCGCGGCGCTATCGAACGGCGTTCGTTGGTACTTCATAGCGCGTGCAAACTCTTCATGATCGACTTGACAGCTCTTCATGATCGACGGAGCGCAAAGATAATAGATATAGTCCCGGTAAGGCCAAGGAAATAATGCGACTTCGGGATCGGGCATGAAGATTAAAGATCACGATGGTTTCCGCCGGTCGCAAAGTGGAACGTCCGTCCCAGTCATAAATCGACGAGGATTCAACGAAACTTGGTACACATCCTCAAAAATGTTGTATCGTTAATTTTTTTACGAGAGGTAACAGCTGTATAGGAAGCGTGTCGCTAGTTGGCCAGACTGTCCAAGCACGACGTATCGTTCCGGTTCGTCAGTAAATCGTACGATCGCAACGCGAATGGAGCGCGGTGCAGTCTCTCCGCCATATTCTACAGGCTACTACTACGCGAGTGCCAGAGAAGTATAATAGAGAGATACGCGGGAGAGCAGGAGTGTTGCTCGTCGTCGCGTTGGGAGAGATTGCGAGTATCTATCCGAGGGAGCCGAGGTCCGCTCGAGTCGGCTCTCGAGACCGTTCAGCCAACCCCCTCTCCCTCGCTCTCGCGAGATATCAGTCGCGTGTACGGTCGACAAGTTCGCGTGAAAGCGTGTGTACGCAGAGACGAACGTTCTCTCGGCCGAGCAGTATAGTGAGCTTCGGCAAAAACGCTTTCGCTTCGGTAACAAGCCTGACAATCGAGTTTGCGCTGAACGAAAGACAATCGACGGACATTAAAGACAAAAGGAAAGAAGGTTCGCTAAAAAGGCAGGACGGCGACATTGCTGTATTCGACGAGAAAACGAGAAAGAGAACAAGCGAGAGAGAGAAAGAGAGAGAGAGAGAGGAAGAGAGGAAGAGAAGGACGATCTAGTGTGACTACTCGTAGGCTCACTGACGAGTACTCATCTACTCACGGAGGAGCTCCCGTCGTCGCAAAACCTCGCTCTCCCGCAGGCGCGAGTGGGAGTAAGTAAACCGTTCATCGTTGTGTGCTGGTCCACTACACCGAGTATCTCACGGGAGTATCGAGAATGTGTGCGTAAATAGAAAATCAACCTCAGCGCGCGCGAGCGTAGTTCGTTCGTGTGGGTAAGAGACGGCGCGCGCAACGGTACAGCAGAGCGTCGCGACGCCTCGAAAAACCAAGAGATGGCGTTGCTATGCAGAAATATAGCTGGCGCCTCTGGTAGCAGCAAACGTAGAAATTCAAACGTCCGCCGCTGTTGCGAGGAACATCCATTTTGAAAGTAAAAATACTGCGTGACCCGGGATTTTCGTCTCCGGGAGTGTTGTAGCGCATACGACACGCGTGAAAAGTTGTCGATCGCGGCAGTGAGCGAATAGCGGTGGTATCGGTGACGATAGCCGGCTTTTGTCGGCTCGCCGGTTCACGATAATGACGCAGAGAGAGTGAAGAATAAGAAAAACAGAGGACGACGACCAAGTGGAATCGGAGGAAGGTGGTGCAGCAAAGCGGGGAATTGTGGCAGTGACTGTGTCTCGCGTGCGGTAGTGGTGGTGGTGCCGTCGTCGCGGTGGCTCTGTGCGTTGTGTTCCGTGTGGGAATCTCGCTTGCTCGCTCGCACTCTCGCTCTCTCCCTTTCTCCCTCATTGTCTTGAGAGAGCGTGCGCGCGGGCGCCGCTAACCAACGCTGTACTGTGTGGCGGAAACGGTGTGTGCCGCGGTCGGCGCGTCCGACTGTGCGGACGGGAAATCGGCCGAGGCTTCGGGTAATGGATGCCAGGCGGCGAGAGACGACGCCATTTTGATATACGGTCGCACGTCAAGGAACGCGAAGGGAAAATCGCGCGCGCGCGTGCCTCCTTCGAACACGACGTGTACGCGCATCAATCTTTCGTACGGTATACGACGACATAAATAAGAGACGCTCGTCAAGACACACTGGTTAAACATTGCCCTTTTTTACTCTCTTTATTTTCAACGCCGGGTGGGGTCACTCGTCGTAGTTGGGCGTCGTTACGCCGGTCTGACGGATTCAGAATCGTGTATTCGCGTACAGGAAGGAAGGAAGTAACGAATAAAGAAACGTGAGAAATATACAAGAGAGCTTGATACGTGTGTGTGTGTGTACACGGTGCTTGGGCTACGTTCGACGACGTTGCCTGGTGCCACACGCTGTGACAAGTGACAGGTGAATCGATCCGCGGAGCTTAATACCGTAGTAGCTCCTTCCGTGTGCGTGTGCGCGTTATATCGTGTGCGTTGGAACAGCGCGCGGCTAGATAGACCGCGCGGCCCACGGAGTGCTCTCGACGCGTCGTCGTGATCTTTCCTCCTCTTGCTCCTCCGTGCTCTATGTATGGGCGCGTGCGTGTGTGTGCATCCCCGTGTATGCGTATATTCGTGTACAACGCACTCGTGAACACCCGCGCTCTCCCGGAGGCAAATCGCGAGTGTACTCACGGCTCGTTTTCGTGAGATCGTGCATTAACCTCTTCGTATATATCGCTCGTGACGATTATCCATACGATTTTCGTGTTTTTTTGCTTCGCTCTCTCTCTCTTTCTCTGTCTCTCCCTCTCACTCTCTCTCTCTCACTCACTCACTCACTCACTCGCGTCGACGGCAACGACTAGGGTGGGAGAAATCAGTGACGGGAAAATTACTCGTGTGCGCGCGCCAAGTGTTCGGGAACCCGCTTTTTTTTCCCTCGAACCCTCAGCGCCATCGAAGAAACATCATCAAGCTCTCGAAACGGATTTTTCGTGAATAGTTAAGAATCTCCGACAATCCTCTCGTATATGTGTGCCAAGGGTGCGAGTCCTGTGTGGATATATAACCTCTCAATGTGCGATAAATGAACCGTTGAGCGCCGGTGCCTCCGTAATTATCGGAGCAAACGAACTTTCAACTACGCGTCACGTCGTACGACATTTTTCCTGTACGTTTTTGTTTTATTCTTCAAACGCGTGACAATAAGAGAGACGAGAAACGAAGAACGTAAAAATAATTTAAAAAAAAGAAAAAAAGAACGTTAAACGAAAGAACGAAGAGGTGTGACAGAGGGCGGGGGAAAAGAACGAGTCGCGCGCGCTGGTACGTGTGCCGGCGGTGGACTCGGATACGAACGCTGTATCGTACATTGTTGTTACTCGTTATTATTTTTTTTTAAGATGCCTCGGCGTCGTATTATTCAACGAATCGTGCGAAAGTGAAATAAGTGCAAATGTGGCACTAGTAACGAACGTAAGAGGCGCGCCGATCGAGTGGTTTCTATATACACACACGCACATACACATACATATACATTATATGTTATATATTATATATATTTATACCGATGTCGGAATCGAACCGCGAGATCGCGTCCTGCCTAAATTTACTAATAAGTCTCTCTCAGGCACGTGTAAATGTGCCATTTTGAGACCCGATGTTCAAATCAACGTCATCATGTCCCGTCGTCGCCGTGTTCTCTAGGCCAAGAGAGCAAATCGTTTGAAAGACGCGCTCGCGCACGTTCGAGCATCAACATCGAAAAACGAAAATGGCAAAGATCCTCAACAAGGACCCCGTCACTTACGAACGGGAACGGGACAGTTTCCTCAGGGAGCTTCATCATTTTCACGAGACACGAGGGTAAGCGAATATTTATTTTCTTTTATTATATTCACGATTCGACGATTTAAATATCGTTTCGTTGACAAATCAAGTTTTTCATTGAATTTCGTTTACGGCTTGTGTGCAATATCGATCAGTCGGTGACAACAACTATACTCAAATATTGTCTCGGGCTGTTGATCTTTCGAACGAAGCAACGAGGCTCGTGGCCCTTCGATATTTCGTCGGAAACGTCAAGCGCGTTTGGGAGAAAATTCGAACGGGAAAAATAAAGTTATCCCTCCCTCCCTTGCACATTGTCTTAAACGATGCGAAACCCAGTCGGTAACAACAATTATAATCCGAGTCTCCACCCAAAAATTATGCAATTTACCTTTCTCATATCTTTCCCGGAAAATATTAATCTATCTCAACTATCTCATTACAGAATTACATAAAGCAATTCGGAAAATATTTAATTTTTTTTTTTACAAGTTTCACAAAATCAATCAAGTTCTAAGCTATCCAGCTTAGAACAATACAGAACAAAATCTTGCAAAGTAAAACGTATATACTTAGGTATTCCCGTTTGGAATTTGCGTTTCTCGTGCAAAATTTGTTGGCCGTTAATCGGGAGTTGACGAATATGCAAGTTTCGATGGACAGGACGAAAATGCGACGATATCGTCGTAGAAAAAATTGAAAAAACACACGAAAACAAGATTCTAGTCTATTCTTTTAAAATTTATATTTTGATTCGTCGAGGGAACAGAATTCGGTGAAATAATTACCTGATAAAATGAGATGGAAATCGTATTACGGCATATACGTGTGTATACGCATGGTTGTCTTTCGATTTTCATGCTTTCGAAATGTACGTTGCTGATATCGAGAGAACAAAACCGACTTATAAAAAACATTTTTTTTTTTCGTACCTAATTCATTAATCTTCGGTGCTATGTAAGTCGGATCGTACCTATACTTATCGAGATTCTTTATAATACGTACAGGTAGTCGCGACATACACGCAGTTCGGAGCAGGAACCCGTGGTGTTCGCGTTCACACGTTAAATATTTCAGTCATTCTTTACCTCGCAGTTCCGCGAAAGACCTCTCCGTTCTAGAGAATCGAACGAACGAACAGACCCGTATCGATATATCATCGATTATACCAAAACACGAGATGTACAAATTTTTATATCGGTTTTCGTTTATAAAAATATTTATCCCATTTGTTGTATTTTTTTTCGTCTTTTGTTTTACAGCACGGCTTTCAAAAAGTCACCGAAAATCAGTGGGAAGGACATCGATCTCTACTTGCTGTACGTGCTGGTTACCGCCCATGGTGGATGGATGAAAGTGAGTTCTCGCAGTTATTATAAATAATTATTTAAAAGCCAGTAAAACAAATTGTTTGCAATTATTTAAATCTTTAATCTATTTTTGTCCAAGGACAAAGTTTTACCTATAATTTCACAAATTTCCCAATATTTACACGCGAGGGAAGAAAACTTGTTGTTGTTTTTTGTTATCGAACAGACACTCGCGTTTGGACATTCGCCAAGAATTATAATCTCGAAATAATATCTAATGGGGTAACTTGCGATACGTCAGATCGTCACAATTTGATCGAAAATATTTCTTAGTCGATCGAAAGTTTCGTAGGTGATACGTAATAAGCGGTAGAAAAATGTCCTACATTATTATTATTATAATTTTAATATTGCGACGAAAACAAAGCTGGCGTGAAAACGAACAAAGACGAGGATGCGATTAACGTCACGAATCCTGCGCGAAATATTGGAAACGCAATTAAACCATTCTCTGGATATAACACCGACTACCTGACAACAACCGAGACAGGCATTCTCGCGTATACGACTATGAAAAAGAAGATGAAAAAAAAGAAAGAACAAGGCGAAAGAAAAAAGGATTTCGCCTCGGTGTCGGGTTTGTCGTGACCGCGACTACTCTTTACGCCGAGTTACGAGCCTCTCGTGTGATTAACGAGCTAGGAATGCGGTAGAGCACAATGAAGAGATGATTCGTTCGGATTATTCCTTTTTCTCTCTCTCTCTCTCTCTCTCTCTCTCTCTCTCTCTGTCTTTATTCGCGAAAAATCTTGGTCACGAACGCACGAGCGAGTACTCGCACGAGGCGCATGGCATATACAAGACGTAAAAGAACAAAAATGTTGGACGATCTCTTTTGTCGCGCGGGGCATCGGGAGAGTCTCGTTTGTTCGATCATTATCCATCGTGATGATCGATTTTTTTGTTCTCTCTCACATCGAACGTCGCTTCCTCAAGGCGACTCTGCCGACGGACTCGCGAGACGAAGCGCGCTTCGAATAACTTTATTCTTTATCGGACTTTTTTGTATTTTTATATCCGAGGTCGAGTGTTACTTTTATACGTGAGTTTCGATATTTCGTACGTTTAATATCATACGATTATATTTTATAATGAAAATATAATATCGCGGTTAGTATTTATAATATTTTTCATGAATAAGTTACGCTCGATTCCAAGCATCGCTCGATTAATCCTCGAGGTCATCGTCCACACGGTTTATTTATTTTTTATCTTTCGGACGTTCTTAATTATTATTGTCCTTTACCGTGACACCCTCGCAACAGTAACGAGCCGAGGGCGTGTTCTCTCTGTAGGTATATATATATATATATAGTTTCTCACTAATCTCAATTCGCATATGTGCTTTGTATGCATACACATATATATGTATTTTAGTGGTGTACGCTATACGTGCATGTACGTTGTATCGACCGTTGGCTCGCGCCACTCATCCCGATTACTTGCGAGAGCAACGACAGCCTAACCAGCAGCGGTGATTTATCACTAGCCAAGAGGCAGAAAGAAGCGAGTGCTTTTCGACACTTTTTTTTCCCAAACATTCGCATCGAATGTCGAGCGAGCGTCGAGCCACTCCGACCGTCGTTTTTTCGCGAAAGATAAATTTCCCGGTAATCTAGGATTTTTCCATCGGACTCACGTTTCCGATAATAATTCGAGTATTTAATTTTGTTCTAACGCAAGTTCAAAAGTTTTGTATCAAAGAATTAAAAAAAAAATGAGATCAAGGCCGGAGAATCGAGGGAATTACAAAATTCGGGCCACGCGCGTTATCAGACAGGCATATGGCCAAACTATTTCGCGAAACGTTCCCCGATAGCGCGACTCTTTTCTTTCTTTTTTTTTTCAACGAAAGAAAAAAAACCGGACCTAACGAGAATTCACGGCGTGACGTAAAATGTAATTTTTCGATCGCTCGTCGTCAACTACGCAACTCGTTACGTTTAGATAAATTTTTCCTACACTCGCAGGTAGCTCGTTAGGCAAGAGTGGGGGTGTTGATCATTCCGTAATTCCGGAGAGCGGCTTCGAGCGCGACTGAGTGAGAAAGCTTGAATGAAGTGGAAGCAGGCTCGCGGTGAATGCCGACGTGGTGGAAGAGGTGGTAAAGGGAGGGGGAAGAGGGTCGTCCGCGTTTGTACTTTGCGATTACCGCACAACTCCGCACACCCCGAACGTTCTCTCCACCGTCCGTTACCACGCGGTAAGCGCGTCTCGAGGCAATCCCGTGGATAGTGTGCAAAAGAGAAAGAGTCATCGACACCGTCGTCGTTGGCACATGCACGTCTTCCCCTCCCCTCGACCCACTCCACGATCTCGATAGCCGAAAATGAAACGCGCGCGCGTCCGACCCCCCACCCCTCGGTCCCGGCCATCTCTCGGTCGCTTCCCACATACTTCGATTGTCGAAGCGCAGCGAGCGCGCTGCAAAGCGATGCTGCGAGCGAGAGAAAGAGAAGGAGCACACGCGCCTAATCGTGTAAATAGGGCCGTGGCGGAAATGGCGTCAAGGTCAGGGTCGATCGGACGAGAAGGTAGAGAGAGAGAGAGAGAGAGCGTGAGTGAGTGACCGAGGACGCGAGAGAACGATAGAGTTTTCGAAAGGAGGGGATAGACCGACCAACTTCGATACGTAAAACGAGCAGAAGAGCGCGGTACGAACGGGACGAAGAGAGGAGCTGTTCGTACTCCGTGTAACTAAACCGTTGGTCAGAGCAGGCCACGATGGAAGAACTCGGTGTGTGGTGTGTGTGTGTGAGAGAGAGAGAGAGAGAGAGAGAGCGAGCGAGCGAGCCTATTTGCCTCGATCGTTGGCAAGGATGACGAGAAGTGGCGGTTCCCTCGGTCTGCTCTCTACTCTCTTCGTGTGTCGTCGAAATTCCCCCTCCTATAACCCCCTCCCTCCACTCGCTCGGATACGCAAGGATGCTTCACCTCAACAAGTGTGATCGGCGCCGACTCGCGACGAGAAAAGCATTTTTAGTCCAGCGGCCCCACGAGACTCTCGCACGGACGAGAACCCTCGGAGCATTAGCGGTTGCGCGCGCGTTCGCACGCTCGTTTCCACGTTCGTTTCGACGTTCGTCTCATGTCCACAGCCACGTGTAGATCGGAAGAGCCGACGATACCGACGAACGTCTTGGAGCCAATGCGAAATATCAACGGAGCGACAACGAGAGAGTCCCAGAGACGATATCAATATTTTGGAAACCAAAAGATAAATAAGTCAGCTCCGTTGGTCGAAGCTCCGGAGGCAATTTTCCTTCTTATTTAAATCGTAATTTTTAATAAAACGAACGTTTTGTGTATCACGGCTAATCGAATTATGAATTATGACGATGCGCAAAATTTGTAGTCGACGTTAACACTTTTTTTGTTTCGCCTTTGTCGCGTTCATTCTCTTGTTTTCTCGTCGACTTTCATGGCGATGTTTAAGATTATAGCGATGTCAATATAACACGTATATATGGTATATATAAGGATATACCTGACTCGAGAATCTCTCGGACGTATACCTATCCGAAATTCGAGCAGTAAAAATCGCGAGCGACTATCGGTAAATTCGAAGACCTGTTTTTACGTATTCAAGTGGATATATGTTTATATATATATATATACGATACAAAGGGGTATACATACGTGTATTTTGTATGCTGTCCGTCTTCTCCGTACTAGCGGCCACTCGTTCGCAGGAGAGACTTTTTCATACCCTCTGCGGAAATTCAAAGCCTCGTCTCCGGACGTCCATTTCTCGGCTTTCCTCAGCTGACTACCCATCTCCTCTGCCCCACGTCTGTCTTTCTTTCTTTTCTCGTCTCTCATCTCGTTTTACTTTCATTTTATTTCTCTCTCTCTCTCTCTCTCTCTCTCTCTCTCTCTCTCTCTCTCTCTCGTTCTCTCTCCCTCGTCTCTGCGAAATACCCATTCCAACGTTCGGGGAGATGTACCGTCGCGGTGTTGGTTTACCCGAGGAACTATAGTCTCCACGAATAAGGGGACAAAACTTGAGCAACGACTTCCCAACCGAACTAGCTCTCCATGCTCTCTTCTCTCTCGCCCTTCTCCCTCGGCTTTGCGTCACTGTTGCTTCTTCTTTGCTGCGTTACCGTACACCAAAGGCACTCTATATCAGCCCCGTTGTCACGACGATACGACGACGTATCTTTCGAAGTACGTTTTCTCGGGTTGACTGTCACGAGACCGAGGGAAAGAGAGAGAGAGAGAGGAAAAGGCTCTCTCACTCTCGAAGAAGGAAGAAACTCGGAGAAGGAAAAGCACACCCACGTTGACTTCGTTCAGGAACCTTCCCGACTCTGCGGAACAACTTTCCCATGTTCTTATAATTTCGATGGAGCGAGTAAGAAAAATATTGAAATAAAAAGTCTATTTTTCTGAAGAACGATACCTTAAAAACTCCCTTTTCCAAACTACCATTGTACAGACATATATACATCCCCTCGAGATACAATTATACCGTGATATATACGTATACGCATATGTGTATATTGTAATACGTGTCGTCACCTCTTTTTGTCTCCTCGGCGTATAAAATGCTTACGGAGGTACACACACGATACTCCAATATCGATTTTAAACCCGATGCCATTATCTCGTGCGTGTCCCCCTCATGCTACGCTCTTTTTTATCGCGTTTCTCGATTCAAATAAATATGAAATATATTTTTATTAAAAATTATCAATAATATTTAAACGTTAGACTGCCGCTGTTTTTCCACAGAAATGGTGAGCATTGTTTAAAAAAAATGTCAGTAACTCTGTAAATAATAATGTGCTTAGTTTAGAGTAACGTCTTATAATGTATGATTTTACAAAGAAATTACATTGTTGAGAAGAAAACTATCACAGTCGCCGATCATGATTCCGATGTCAAAACCTGTATAACAGGTTATAAATATCGTTATTGCCTAATCGATATCTTCATAAATACAAAATGCTTACATGATTTTAACAATATTAACAATATTAGGCGACTTGGCACATAAATTTTTACACGTCTAAATAACACGTTCAACCCTTGATATTCGATCGTTGGGTTTCGATGGTAGGACGTGAAAATTTATTTCCGATACTTAAAAGTGCCAACTCGAAGAAACTTGGTGGCCGTAAAATCATCGTTGCGACCGTCGAACGCGTTAAAACGTCGAATTCGTTCGCGATCTCGTTTCGTTCATCGCTCAAGGACGAGCGAACACGTTTTACGGCCACGGCCGTCGCAGAGGCATTCACTCGGTACGACGCTCGGTAGTTTCCCTCTCGCTCGTCTCTTCCTACTATATTTCTCCCCACCTTCAAGATTTATGTTCTAAACGACATAAGTAAAAAAAAAAAAAAATCAACCTAAAACAAACAAAATATTTTCTTCTCTATCGAGCCAAGCCTACGCAAAACAGTGAATTTCAGCTTTTCATCAATTGTTTATCGCCATTCGTTATTTGCGTAATACAAAAACGAGAAATATTTTTCTTTTCGAGTTTCCAATTTATGTTCATTTACGTATTAGAACTCTGTTATTTTTGCACGCGCGACGCGACCATTGCCAAGTTCGAGGTAAATAAAAATAAAAAAAACGTGCGCTCGAAAGACTCTCGAGAGGTTCTTCGAATGGCAGAAAGAACGATTGGCACTCACGGAGATGAGAGCGACTCGACACAGTCGTTCGAATCGGCCGAGGCGCCGATGGCAATGGTGGCTAGATGCGGACAATGAGCGGCGCGGTAGGCGGCGGGGGGAGGGGGGGGGGGGGGATAGTTTGGTGTCAAAAGATCGCCGTACGAGTCAGGTGTCGATCGCTACGTCTCTAGCTCTACGTGGACACATTTTACATTGGTCCCGTGTGGACGTATGCCACCGTCGCATCGTACGTTTCGCCTTTCGATCCCCGTCATTTGTTTCGATTTTCACGGTTATGTTGTGATGCTGCAACGGACCGTGGGTGGGTTAAAACGGTTAAAACGCACGAGGACACTGTTGCAACACGGCAAACGTTCGTACCTTGCTATTAACGTGGGTATGGTCGAAAGATTAAAATTAAAAAATTATTACGAAATTTGTAATTTTAATGAAAATTATAAATTTCTTTGGTTCCTGGTTTTACCTACAGACGCTTAATTTCTTTCGAGATTAGACATGGATATCTAACGTCTAACATTTACGCGTATAAAAACTAACAATAAAAATTATCGATGCTAACTGTGTCGGCAACGGATTTTCCTCCCACAAAACGTACCTTCGAACCGAATTTCAAGTCGTGTCGATGAAAAAAGACAATTTTTTTTTGATAAAACTGCCGTTTTTATTTAATTCTTGTTCAAAAGGAATTATTGTCTATCGCTCTTTGCAATGCATAATGAGTTAACTGTTTAAATCTATGCGAGAGTGGAAAGAAATAAAATGTGTTATCTTGTAAAATTACAAGCTTCGTATGTAGATTTTGCCTGCAGCATTTCATTTGTTCCGAGTTTACATATATACGTATGTACATAATGTGTATGTATATACATAATATATATATATATATATATGTTGCGACTGATGGTACGCCGCTATGCTAACCGTGCTGCGGTGCTGGGGGAACACACGGTGCGAGGGAGAGAGAGAGAGAGAGAGAGAGAAAGAGAAAGAAAGAAAGAAAGAGAGGCACGTATAGTATTATACACCCAGGCGGGACTTGGAAACCGAAGCGAGCTCTCGCGCACAAGCGATCGTGTCCTAGGAGAGCTTGGTGACTCTGGGGTCTGGCCTCTCTCCGCTGGTGCTAGCGGTGGTGCCTCGGTCGATACGGCAACACCGCGCCCAGCCTTCCGCGCATACCGGCATCGTCGCGGAGCCACGAACGCGCACCCAGCCAACGGAGAGAATCCGTCTACGATTAGACCCCACGGGTGCAACAGCGAGAGCGAGCGTAGTACGCCAGCACGGGCGCGCACGCGCGAGACAGAGAGAGAGTGAGATAGAGAGTGAGAGAAAAGAGCACCGACACAGTACAACACACAGCTAAGCCACCGGGCTAACCGACCCAATAGAGGCGGAAAAGGCCAAAGAGAGGGAGCGAGACGGAGCTACAGATCCGGCAACCCTGTTTGAATACGAGAGCTGGAGCTCCGTGCGAGGCTCGACGAGAGAAGGCTCGGCTTTGCCCGCAGCGCTAGAAAAAGAACGGGAGCGAGCGAGACGGAGAGATATATCGAGAGAACGAGACGAAGAGAGAAGACCCCATCGTGCACAGCTTGAGAGTAGTTCGCGACCTCGTGTTGCACACGCGTGCATCGAGAGAGAGAGAGAGGAAGAGAGAAAGACTTCACCGGTCGAGAGCTGCTGCTTGCCGCCGGCTGCTCGCTGCTGGCTGCTATAACAACCGCGAACCGTCCAAAAAGTCGGATTCGAGCTCGGAGGTCCCCCACGAGTTTACGAGGTCTTTTTTTCAACTCTCAAATCTCTCTCACTCTTTCTCTCTTCCTCCTACCCTTTTCTTCTTATGTATTTCCTTCGCTCTCTAGAGGCTTCTGCCTTTTTTCCCTCTGCTCCTCGACTCTCGTTAAGAGCTGCTAAACTGCGGAATACCCGAGAAAGCGACGTTGCTAAATCCCCGCCCCGGCACATTTACATTCTCGAAACTTGACATACACACAACGCACACACAAACTTCACGAAATCGTTTCTTTTGCTCTTACTTTTATTTTATTTTTTATTTTTTTCTTATCACCCCGACTCGGGCATCGGACGTTTGGATTAGGCTTTCGCGTCAGCGAATGGTTAAGATTATATAAATATATATATATATATTCTCTTCTTATATATATTCTGCTCGGCACAACACGCACACACGTGTATACGCATGTATGTGTAAATATACACATTTGCGTGTACGAGCAAAGTCGCGGCGAGTTCCAAAGAAGCGAGCAAGAGAAGGGGAGCTATTGCAACGTTGCCACGATACCGTTGAACGGGCTACTGCCGAGAGTCCGCGAGAGCACGGGACGCGGCAACGTCCTCGCTTCGATACAGCTAAACTCGGCCGTACGATGAAACTGACACCCTCGGTGCGGTCGTAGACACGTCGCTTTCGAGAGATCGTCCTCGTCGAGCCGATCAGCTTCACCGTACCACGCGACGTACAGTTGCGGAAAGCCACGCTCGTGAGAGATAACAAGAGACGGAGAGAGGAAAGCCCACGACGCTTCGGTTCTTGTCTCCCACGCAGAGTTCGAACGAGTCCCATTACCGTTATGTCGATTGAAAAGAAAATGTAGAGAAAAACAAAAATAAAAAAATGCGCATCAATTTTAAGAATAAACGGAGCGGTCTTCCCTCGGAGCTGATTCATCGCTCCTTCCTAACTGGTTGAAAATTAAATTCTCTTTGTTCAGATTTCTTACCGAGTTTCTCAAACGTGCCATCTTTTACAAAAAATCCCTTTTTTTTATATATTTTGTTTATTTATTATATATACATATTTGATGCTCGTTACAACTTTGGTAAATTTCAATTATCAGCACGCAACTAGATATCAATATCATACCGATCGGATAAGAATCGATAAATCGCGTGGAATTTTCAGTTTTGCAATAAAATCCAAAATTTCTTTCAGTCTCTTATCGCGCTAAATTAATTTTTAGCAATAATAACAATTCTCGTCATTTTTACTTTTCATTAACAATTAATTTCAGTCACTTGCCGTGAAATAATGTTTATTTATAATAATAATAATAATAATAATAGCAATAATAATCGGAAAAAAATTAAAAGCCAGAAACCATCGCCGCCAGTGCAAAGTGAGTAAATGAGTGAAACCATGTGTATAGCAGCGGGAGAGCGACTTGGATTGCACCGTGCATAACCCCATCCACCTCTCTTTCGCTAACCCGTCTCTCTCTCTCTCTCTCTCTCTCTCTCTCTCTCTCTCTCTCTCTCTCTCTCTCTCTCTCTCTCTCTCTCTCTTTCTCTTTCCGACGAGGTATAGCGAGCGCATTGCACGGTAGCGCCAACGACAAGCTGGCTGATTTCTATTCCTTCAACGACTCGGTGCCAACCACCGTGGATCGTCGGTAAGAGTCAACCTTCCACGGTCAGAAAGCGTGTGCGCAGCTGTCTCCAACGGTCTCTCCCTCACACTCGCTCCTCTTCACTCCGTCTGTCTTTTGTAATGTCTCCTGGTCGCTTTTCTCGCACGACCGTTCGTCAAACGAACTCTCACTTCGACCATTGTCTCTTGTCCCGTCTCGTTACGTATACCGATATGTAGATATAGCGTGTGTACGGTTTTGTGGTCGACCGCGTGAAGAGCTCACTTTGTCGCTTTTTATATTCCAAATGAGTTTGAAAATGTCTTCGAAATACAGGAGCGAGCCCAATTGAAATTCAATCGAATTTAATTCAATTTTCGTCGAGAATACACTTTTTATTTCCATTTTTATCCTTCGTATTTTTATACACGAAAACGATATAAGAAAATCTATTTTATTTCAAAATTCACTGTAAAGTTATAAATTTGTATCAACAAAAACAAAACGAAAACTTCATAAAAAAAAATCATGAAAATACATTTAAAAAAAAAATTAATTCATTGTATATTGAAAGAAAACAGAGGAAAATTCTATTTTTATTAAATCGATAGAAAAATTCAACGATTTTGACGATAAGTATATTCGCACGAAATAACGTGCGATCAGCGCTGCATAATCCGCAACACGAACATTGCCGTCGTAGAAGTGTGAACGTCGCGCGCCTCTCCACTTTACTTCACAAGACCGCACCGACTGGCTCTCTCTCTCTCTCTCTCTCTCTCTCTCTCTCTCTCTCGCACCATCGCGAAAAAACGGTCGGGACGATCCTCTCGCGCCCATGCACCTTTCCGATGTAATGATGGCCTTGGCCGCCACGAACGACCAAGACCATCGTATATAGTTACATACCAACGTACGTGGATCGGGGAGGCGCGCATTCGCTGCGCTAACCATTATACTCGGACGGCGATGCTGCGCGCACGCCGCACGACTCCTGCCTCCTCCCCCCATGCTATCTCTCTTTCTCTCTCTCTCTCTCTCTCTCTCTCTCTCTCTCTCTGTTTCTCGATCGGCCGACACGTCAGCCGGGGCCAGCACGAGCTAGCGGGTCACTGCACTTTTGCACACTCTCCGCGAGCTACGAGCAAACTTGCAAATCGGTGGCGCGCGCGCGCGCGTGCAAGAACAGCGTGTGTGCCTTTTGAGCCGATGACGCGAACCACCGAGATCGCCTTGGCGTTACCGCGAAAATATTCTCCGGGATTGCCCCGCCACGATTCGCCGAGCTTCCACGTGGTCAGCATGCGCGGAGAATCGAACGCGTCAACGAGTTTCTTTTTTCGCTCATTATTAAAGAGAACTCGTAGGTACGTCTCGATGACGCGACACTCGCGAATTAATCGATGTTCCATTTTTGTTTATCGATATTCATTGCAAAAGTTCGATACAATGTTATTATGCTATGTAATTTGAAATCACAAATTCAAGGGAGCGGAGTGAGCCGGTTCACGAACTGTACTCGAGTGCTAGGCAAACTGCATAAGCGGTATGAATATAAAGGGCGACAGGGGGAAACGGAAAATACAATCGCACCCGAGGAAATTTAATCGTCGAGAGGGTTGTGATCCCCGAAAATCGGCCATTATCTCAAATCTACCACGGATTTTTGTTAACAATTTTTGTTTTTCGGTTACGCGTTATTACCGAAAATACTTTGCGACGATTTGATTACAAATCGTCGCATCGATCAAACGAAATGTAGTTCCGTTTGTTCAATGGAGAATTACTTCTGGGACGTTCTCGTTGCGACGAACGGATATTCTCTCGTACCAGTAGCTCGGCTGATCTTGTAAAATGGAGCTCCCAATGGCACGGCGGTCGTGCCAGACGAAGCGAGAAAAAGCGTGTGCCGCATATGCGTTGCGGAAATAGATGGAAAGCGGCGTTTGTTTGACGAGGCGCGAACCGTTGCAATGAACGCCCCGCCCTCCGATGCACCGGCGCCTTCGTGAGAATATATATTTGTGAGAATATTTACCCGGGGCAGTTTGGAACTCGTGTAGTGTAACGAGATATACCGACGGCCTATTGCCTTCTCTGTCTAGATATATATATAATCTCATGTCGACCGTAATCGAAATTCGCATGTAATTTGTAGCTATCGACCTCGTCTCGATAAAAAATCTTTTTCGCGGAATCAACCCGATCTATCTGTCCCGAACATGTGTAAGCCCCGTTCTCCGTGCGTACGTGCAATCGCGCTGGTATAAATTCGCACACCCGGAAAGAATTTAAAAAAATACCATTTCAAACCAGAAGTTAACGTATGCGTTAAATCTATCGAAAAGCGATAACCAGAAATTCACACGGGAATGGATAAAATTCTAGTTGAAAGAAAAAAAAACAGTCATTGCGGGAAATTATAAATACAATTATGTTCCGATAATTACGAATATATCTTCGGCTTGGTGCGAAAACCCGTGAAAGAATTCAGCCAGGGCTTAGACAAGGTCCCGATTATTTTTCCCGCACTCTGTAAGGGTCCTAACATGGCACCCGACCAGGTCCCTTGGAGGCCGGTCACACTTTGTCGATGAGGGCCTAAACAGGCCTATAAATCAGGACCCGGCTGGTTGCCTGGTAGTAATAGAACCCTGCCAGAATAGAAACGAAGCCATGAAGCAACCCTATTACTGCCCTATAATTCCCAACTTTATTAGTGGATACGTATCAAGCGAGATGTTTTGCAATAATGAACACAATTTTCTTCAAATAAAGGATTATTTATTATTCCTCGAAATATTTTATGTTTAATCATTGCACATTTATTAGTACGAGAGTGCCAGATAACGTTGTGCTTTTGCGTAATGGATACGTCGCGAAGATTAACAAAATTTTCGGACGTAACGAGTCTGAAGAATGTTTGTACATTGAAGCAAAAGTGTGGGGAAAAAAACAAATGTATTTCACGTACCCAACAAAGTCATCTAAAGTTTACGAATGGTGAATTATGTCAAGAAATTCAGTTGATTTTGTATATCCCGTCACGAGCATTGAACGGAAATTAGTCCAATTAAAAATGTTGAAGCAACGAAACGGTGTTGTACGTACATATGTGATGTCATTCCTGCACGCATGAATATTATTTTAAAAAAAAAACTATTTTTGTATTGCGAGATTTATTTTGCAAACATTCTAAATGTTTATAGAATACAAATTATTTGTAGTAAAATTCCACTTGGTTGTTTATTTCAAGTGATCTAACCTAGTGTTTTACCGAACTAGAATTTTTTAAAAATAACTTTGCAAATATTGTATGGTGCTCTGTAATAACTACGCTACGCTACGACCTTTTTTGAATAAATAATCCAACCCTGTTATTTTCCTGTCGGGGCCTAGTCCGATTGTGTTGTGGAAATCCCTAGTAGTGAATCCATATTCAAACCCTCATGGGCTCCGAATTTTGTAATGGCTGCCCTCCTAATTTCTTTCACGGGAAGTCACTAACTAAAATACACCAAACTGTGAAAAAACAGTTAATTACTTTTGATACTATTGAATTAGGTACCTATATAATCACAAGTGTGACAATGTTCAGAGAACGAAAAACCCCATTATATAGTTGAAATATTCATTAATGAGGTCAACTGGAAACAGAACACAAAGTAATTAGCTGATTTTCTAAAAGTTTATTTCATTTTATGTCGGTTAGTGACTCGTTGCATCAAGCCGATTATATATTATTATTAATTATCGTAATTAATGTATATAATTATTGTACCAAAATATTTATAGGAAATAGGTTATGGAATAAGTAACACTTAATCTATATTCATAGACTTTAGAATTTATTCTTTATGGAACACTTGGAAGGCAGCATAATTAGTTAAGACTAAAGAACAGCAGACTTATCGCCCTGGCCTAATACGAGCGTAATATAAACATAAACAGTATCGGCCACTCATAGCGTTCTCAGTATATGATAGATTAGTTTTTGTACATACACAAATGCATATAAAGGAACCAACAATATTCATCAGCTATCGCGATAATCGTTCTTTTAGTTTCGTTACATGACCGTGGATATTAACCCATTGGCATAGGCGCTATCTCACGATTGCTCGGGCCATAGTAAGCAGGAAGGTCGGTCACGCGCCCAGCCATTTAACTGTTTAGCCGTGCGCTCGTATGTGCGCAAAATATATGCGTCTCGTCACGAGTGAGACTCGTGTTGTTTACGTTTGGCCCAAATGCCTTACCACGAGTCTCACTCGTCGTTATAGGCCAGGGGCTCCTTTTCGTTTATTTCAATAACTTATGTTGTACATATTTTTTCATGTTATCGTTTTATTTTTTGTATATAATTCTTTTGGCCACTGAAAAATGATGCCTAAAACATAGCACTCGACGGTTGCAAGAAGACCTACTCCTCAAAGAATTGGCTGATAGAAAGAAACCAAAAAGATTATCAGGTAACCGGTATGAAAAATCGTACATACGTACGGAGGATTTTTTTTCTCGATGAAAATTAACAAAATAGTTGCCATTTCAAAATTAAGAATCAAATGTAGGAACCCTTTTTCGACAGTTTCGAAAAAGGTGATTCGTGATTATTGCAATAAACTGAAACTGATGTGGCGAAATTTGAGACAGTTAACTTGGAAACTCCTCGTTTAAAATCTTTCACCATTTTTTAACACGACGTTTCGAGAAAAACGCGTTTAAAGCTTAATGAGATGCTAGTAAACGTAGAGTCTATTTTCCGCCGCAATACCGTTATATATATTATGTATATTTCCTTTTTGTCGAGAAATATTTTTTAAGTATTGAATTTGGAGTTTCCTATTATTATTATAATATGGAAAAAAACGTAATAATCTACTACTCGACTTCGGTATTACGCTGTCATCGGCTTCACGCGCCCAGTTTATTATTTCGTTAAGATTAAGTTAAGGCTACTCCTACGTCACTCTTCGAATAGGTACCTCGATTTTTCTCGACTTTATTCCTGAATCGAGTGCTTATTATTCCGGTGAGCTTTCCAATTCAAGGTGCTTCATTGATCATAAAAATTCAACGAATGCAACCATCAGTTTTTTTACGCGTGTCTTGGCTCCAGGTGCCATAAAAACAATCCATATATGTATGAGAGGACAGGCACGTTTTGTCGTCTACGTGTGTTAAATCCACTGACTTTAATAATTAATATTTCGGAAACTGTGCGGTAAATCTCGTGGAAACGCCGTTTATACATGGACGAAAGGCTCGACAACACTATTTATATACACAAAAAATGGACTTTTATCTTGCAGTCGCTCACGCAGCTGGTCAAATCCCGTTTTCTAAGAAAGTCTGTAGCGATTGGAATAATTTGATGAATTTCGCGACCAAAATTGAACGTCGTGTTTATGAAAGTCCATATTTTTGGATAAGGCAAAAAAAACGATGTAAAAGAAATTTTACCCTGGAATGGTCCCTTTAAATGGAAGATTAAATTTACGTACGCAAATCGCTATTTTAGTGGAAGACAAGAACCTCCATGCATATCCGCTCGGTATAGTTTCCGGTGTTCGAGAGCAGAATCGCTCGAGGCCAAGAAAACTAGTCGTGAGACTTATAAATATATATATTTATAAATACAGAGGTAGCGACGCGATAGAGCGCAAACAAAATGTGCGTTTATGCATTTTATGAAACCTACCGACAAAGTCGTAAAGATTTTATAGTCACCGTGGTGGAGGAGAGAGGAGATGGCGAGATAATAAAAATACTCGAGAGACAGTTATTATAACGAAGCGGCATTACGTATTCTTCGCTACAGAGTTAGACATATACACGCGCATATCTTTAACTCACACTTCGATATAACAAGCATTACATACGCGTGCTTCGACGGATGAGAGGGCGGAAACAAAAATTCAACTCGGGGACAAATTTTCCGACGCCCAATTTCCAAATATCGCTCAACATATTTCCATCCTTCGAAAATAAATGAAATTTCAATTCTCGTTTACTTATCAACCTAAATATCGCCGACTAAATGTTTAACATCTCATCTCGTTGAATCAACTCGTCCCTCGATCGAACTTTGATCGTCATCCCCTCGCGAATTTCTTACGCGATCGGTCTTGTCGCAAACGCGAAACGCACGATCGTCTTTAAGCGCACGTCGAACTTGGTGCGCGCGCGAGCTCGTGCCGTTGAACGCATTCATTCGTACGTCGTATATAAGTTCATTCGCACCGGGGTAGAGTCAGCGAGCGAGCGAGCGAGCGCGCGAGTCAGTCACACTGATCTCTACTATACATAGTAAACTCGTAGTGGTATAGTAGTCACAGCGGTAGTGTACTACACACGTTGTCGACTACGTCCGCCGCCACCACCGTCGACATCGCCGCCGCCACCGCCGCTGCCGATCAGCTGATTTCTCGACGACGAGACGGTAGACCGCGCGTCGCCCAACCCCCCTTCCTCCGCTTCCTCCGCTTCCTCCTCCTCCTCCTCCTCCTCCTCCTCCTCCTCGTCTTCTCGGGTCCACCCTTGCCCCTACTCTTCTCGATTCTCCGATGTTTCCCTCTCGCGTTCTTTCTCTCTCGAGCCGATTCACCCGTCCCTCTCTTCCCCGAATGAACACTCCGCCACCACCCCCTTCTCTTCTTCTCACTCTCTCAAATTTTCTCCTCCACCTCTTCTAGCTTCTCTGCCACATCGCCCCCCCTCCCCCTCCCCCTCCCACTCTGTCTCTCTCTCTCACGACTCTCTGCAACCTCCACCGACGCCCCCTCCTCCTGTCCCCTCCCCTTGCCGCCCCCTCGCCGCGTACGCGGCGATCAGCTGACTGCTGTTGCTTGGCTCGGCAGAGAGAGAACTGTCAGTCGCGCGGTGTACTCTGGGCCTGCTGGTTAACCCACGTGGCGATCGCGTCGTAGTGGGGTTCCGACTCGCTCGCTCTCTCTCTCTCTCTCTCTCTTTTCGATTCTCTCGCTCAACTTCGGCGATCGAACGAACCACCCAAGTTTATCGCGGGCTCGCCAAGAGCTTCGGACGAGAGGGCTTTGGTGATTGTCGTACGATGAGGGTAAAGCCCGATCGCAATGATCGAGCGTAAAATCGTTCAAGATCGAGATAGAAAGTAATTTGAAATTACGAGCGACTCGTTTAGACGATACAAAAATTGGGACGTATAACGCGGATTAGGTTGATCGCGTTGGGAAATAATCGATGGACCGATCGTATTTGTCTTTAACGAAGCTCATGCCTCGTTCCATCATTATTGCCTCGTCAATCTCGTCAAATTGTACTTGATCGGTCGAAGTCAACGGGGAATTACTTTGTTTGGTGGGTTTACCGACTATTGAAAATAATTTTCTTAGTATTTTTGTCATGACGAACATATGAATTGCCGATGACGATTGATGATTAAACCTTTGCAGTTGAGGGGCGCCGGTAAAGCACCCTTGCGTTAACCCTCGAGTGCAAAGGGTTAATTCGCACGCCGAACTGTAGGTATATGGACGTTCCGACGCGAGTTTGTCTCCCTTTAAAGAGAAACGACCGACGGACAACATATATCTTCGGATATTGTTGCTGTTTTATTATTTATACATTTTTTCGCTACGTTATTTATTCGTCATCGCGTTTACACAATATTAAAGTATATACGCTGTGCTAATTTAACGTCGCGCGACCGTCGAAATTGACACCAATTTTATCGTTCGTCGAAAAAAAGTCGAAATTTTTTGTTGTTTAATTATAATATTTTAAATTTAAATGTCGTCTTGGAAGAGAAGCCCCTAATCGGTATGTCGAATTAACCCGCCGAAAACAACAAAAAATCTATAGGCGCGTAAAGCAACCGCGAGTAATAAAATATCGCGACAGGTGCGGAATTCGAGCGTCCGCGAAGCGAAGTTGCCGGCCTCATATTGGGTGGGAGGAAGTGGAACAAGGAAACGTGCGCGCGAGGTAGAAAGAGAGAGAGAGAGAGAGAGAGAGAGACGGTGGTGGGGTGGGGCGGGGGGAGGGGGAAGGGACCATGTCCTACCCCACGAGACAGCACGTGGTGTTCGGTAATCGTACACACTCGACACATACACACGCACCTAGCAACACTAATACACGTACACGAGTGAACAACGATGAAGACACAGCGGCTCGCGGGTGTTCGCTCGCGCTCGCATTCTGCTCGTGAAACGTCGAGACGACCACGTGGATTCGCGACACGTTTGACTCGCCGCCCAAAGAAGTTTGCCACGCTTGCGCTCTCGTTATCATTTGTGCTCGTGAAGCCGCCCCCCCCCCGCTCCCATCGTCTCGGTGAAGCGTACAGCGTGTACGTAGCGCACGTAGACAACTGCGATAGATACTACCAAGGTCAAACAAAGTCGTTTCGATTAAGATCGATCGCCGGCACGCGTGGCGATCGCGATCGACGAAAATCAAATCATAGACGAGACATCTATCTCTGTGAATATTTTTCAACAAAGATTCCAAGCTCCCGATAAAGATAGAATATTGAAAAATCGAAAATTACCATTTTCTTTTTTTTCAATATTTTTTTCGTATCTCGTCGCGACTCGGCGCGAAATAATCCCAGTTTCGGCTCGAGTCGCGATGACTTCAAAAACAATGCCAATTACATAATTACAAATGCGTCTTATTTGAATTTACGAAACCTCGTTCGAACGTTATCGTTGCTACGTGCTCGATATCGTTTCGGGATTAGAACCGACCGTCGTGAGTATCGGTTCTAAGAGCATGCAGGAACGAGAAGCTCGTCCAACGATGCGCGCGACACGCCACGTTCTCGAGTCGTCGTCGACGCGGCGTCGCGACGCTGGGAATAGATACCTACTTCGGGCTTCGTTCCAGAGTGCAGTGTCCTACTGATCCATCGGGTCGTACGACATCCCCGTTGAACCTTCATTTCCATCTCCATTCCCAAATATAATTAAAACAAAAATAGATCATAAGTCGTAAAAAAGATAAATAACAACAGCAACAAGAAAAACCCTCATTTTACGCATCTCACTGTCGCAACGACGGACTAATTCATAGATATTCCATTGATTTTGTTACAGGTAAACACGAGAAACGAATGGTCGGCTCTGTGCGAACAGTTTCATCTGCCAAGCGGCTGCGTAAACAGCGGCGTCGGCCTCAAGCAAATTTATCTCCGGTACGTTCAGACTATCCTATCCTTATCGTCGCTTGGACTAATTTAAGAATATATTTATTAACCTTACAATTTGTGACGCAACAATCTCCATGAAATCATTTTAATAATCAACTTAATCTTATTTTTTCTACGATCCCCCTCCCCCTCTTCGCAACCCGATTATCGTCGTCATCTCGTATATACGCGTGTAGTAAAAAGTATAGCGAGGCAAAGATAGCGTACAACGTATACATCCGGTACGGTTTACGCGGTTTGTCTACGTCGCGAGACTCGGGAGGAGTTCATTCATGCCAGAGCCGCGACGCGAGTCACGTGGCGATCGAGCCGGTGGGCAACGCTCTAGTCTCTCTATATTCTCTCGCTCCTTCCCTCTCCCGCGACTCTCTTTCTCTGTGCAACCCTGTGGACGACCAGCCGCGGCAACGGGCTGGCACTCGACGCACTTTGCCGGTCGCACGCGGGCCGTCTCAGAGCAGTGGATGAGAGAACACGGAGAGCCGAGCAAAAGTCCCCGGCCTTGCTATTGCTCGTGTTGCTGCTGCGACTGCTGCGGACTGCTGCGGACTGCTGCTGCCTACTGCTGCCTACCTACGGTCTTCGCTCCGACGATGTCGAGCACCTACTGAAACGACGTCGAGCTCTACCGTCTGTCGTTGCATGAATGGGCTGCCCTACAACCATCCCTACTACCCTACCCCCTCCTACTTTCGCTGTACCGACCCAACACATTTCTTCCACTATTCGCCCGCACTCGTTCCTCTCTCTCTCTCTCTCTCTCTCTCTCTCTCTCTCTCTCTCTCTCTCTCTCTCTCTTTCTCTTTCTCACTCTCATTCGTTCGGCGTCTATTTTCTCGTCACCCACGTGCTTACCTCGTCATAACGAACCTATTTTTTGTCCTTTGTCTCGTTGTCATCCTGAAAATATCGCTAGCAATTTTTTTTTTTGCGTATCTTCTATCGATTCGCCGTCGACGACCAACGATTCTTGGAGCTTGGTATCGATCGTTCGCGTCGATTTTTTCAGAAACGAGAGAATTTGCAATGCGCATTTATTATTATCCGATACGTTAATGAAAACAAAAGTAATGTATTGCCTTGAAAGAGATAACTTTGTTTTTTTTTTGTAATAATTTGGTCCATTTTGTTCTTTTTCTTCTTGCAGATTCCTCGATAGGTACGAAAAGGTACATTTTCTTGGTGAGGATGGCCAGCAGGCCGATGACGAAGACGAGGATTCGCGACACCGGAAGTGGTCAGCGAGAGCACTCCACTCGGTTCCTCTTACCTACAACTATCATCAACACAATGTTGCAGGTTTGTCGATTAAATAGAGGAAAATCTTATTCTTATTTGTTACCGTCGTTCGCAGCTCGTAATCGTTGGATCGCACGCGATCCGACTGTACGACTCGATTTAACCGAATCAACGTGCGATCAATATTTATGTACCTAATGGACGAAATTGAATCAGACGATGATTGAATATCGACGTGCCGAGATAATTAGGTACCACTGGTTTGCAATTTCCGACGTGTCGAGGAAGGATTAGATTAGAGTGAAATTGAACCAGTCGTAGCACGACGGATTCATCGAGAAATGACAAATTCGACAGAAACTGAAGCAGCGACTCGCCCGGAGAAATAACTAGAATAATTCAAAATGAGTAGAAATGCATTTTTATTTAACCCTCGTCAGCTAACCATTTTTCCGAGCAACCGTTAAAGCCAACGATCGGTCACTAACGTCCTTCGCTTATTTTACAATGTTAAAAAATTTTAAACAATATAAAAAAGAATCATGCCCCTTCTCTGTACCCTTAACTAAATGACAATACTCTGTGGCATCCGAATTTTTTTGTTTTTTTTTGTTTAATAACAATTTCATGCAAAATATGGAGACGTATCGTCACGAAAATCGTAACGGAAAATTGTTGGACAAAAATGACCCATCGTTAGCGTTTTAGGATTAAATCTCTTTACGAGCCTAGCTTTTACAAACCTTTGTTGATTTGAAAAAAACTTTTACTTTCATTCCCAATTCCCTCTTCGTCCGTTCGTCGTTAATCGCTCGAAAATTTCATGCAAATTTCACCCGACTACCTTCGCCTCGTATCGGATACGCCGTTTCGTTAAATTTAATTTTACGATTTTCGCCGAGTACATGGGAGTAAAATCGATCGTCCTCCCGATGAATAACGAAGTATCGATGAAAATTGTAATTAACGAAACGGGTACTAAATTTGATCGCTCATAATTGTAGACGGGGGCGCCCACTCGGCGTATAATTGCGCGGGATAGGCGAGAGCCACCAACGAGGGTCGAACAAAAAAGTCCCTCGAGGTTAGCACCTCCCCGCTTTATAGCCCACACCACAATGTCTCGGCACAATGACAATTTTCTCTCTCTCTCTCTCTCTCGTATCATGATCTATAAAGTCGGCGCATGCGCCTCAAGGTGGTTGTTTCCGGTACGCGTTTCGACGCGGCAACGGTAACGGGTCGAATGTGCAAACACGAGCTAGAAGAGACAACCGGCGGCACCAGCAGCGGGTCAAACCCACCGACAATTTTGTCGTCGACGTTTCTCACGAAGCACGACGCGACTGCGTCTGCGCCCGCTCTTCGGCGACGGTCGGTGGGAGAGAGAACACCCGGAAAAATTTAACGCCACGATTTCACCCTCGATGTCGTTCGACTCGTCGGATATGTGTCAGAGATACGTATTTTTTCTTCTTTGAAAATCTACGACAAAACTTTTCTACCCCCGAGTCGTTGATCGTTCTCGATTCAATATTTCCAAATGAAGAAAATAGCCGTGATTTTGCTAATATTAAATGTCTCTATAGCTCGGATTATTTTAACGAGATGGAATTGAGAGAAATAGTTGTCGAGCGTACAACGGGTGTGATAAAGAGGAGGCATAAGCTCCGTGGCAGCGGGCAACAGCGAGACCCACAATCAATAAGCGTTTGTACGGGCAACGGAGATATAGGCGTGCTCTCGGCCAGTTCCCGACCGAGGTCGCCTCCCCATATCTCCCGCTACTAATACTACTACTATATACTACTACGACTACTACTAATACTATTACTATTACTACTACTACTACTACTACTACTATTATTACTACAACTATTGCTATTACTACTACAATCGCTTTTACTACTACATATAGGTGTGACAATTGTGCAAACGGAGAGAAAGGGGTGGGCGAGCAGGATCCCTGGCAAGGCGCGTGCGTATTACTTTCGCACGAACGACAACCGTATGTCCCTTACCCGTAAGCCCAGGGCGTCGTGAATTCGATTTGCTCTGGCTCGCACCCCCGACATACCCGGCAAACGTGTTTGACCCCTGTTGGTATAACCTAATTTAATCTTTATGGAAGTATCGTCGTTACTCGGGATAGTCAGAAGCGAGTTTGAAATGAAATCAGCTCGAACGAATTTCAAGGTTGAAGAATGATTTTCTCGAGATTTATTGATAAGCTCGACAAATCACATTTTTCAACGCATATCGATCGCGTATCGCGTTAAATAATATATGGTAGATAGCTCGACGATGCAACATTTTCATAACCGTTGATAGATAAACGTTATTTTACAGGGTCTTTTCTTTTCGATTTTTAATGATTCGCGTAAATTCATCAAATTTTCTTCTCATCCGATGATTTCATGTGAAAAATGATAGATAAATTGATATTTTACGGTCAAGTAAATGTTCTATATTTTGTAAATTTATTTCGAACCCTTTGAGTTTAATTTGATTAAATTTGCATATTTCCTACATTTAAATTATCGTCTCGTGTTATAGATTAATCGAGGATCTCGAGACGCCGTTACTTCGATGTACACTTTGTTGAAACGATCCCTTTGGTTTGAAATATTGTCGGCAAGCTCGTAAGTCACCTCTGCGAAGTTGAGAATTGTCTTCTCGAACCTTCGGGACGACTTGCACGTATGGCGAGAAGGAGACGCGATCAAAGAGTCTAGAGAGCATTATAACACATGTTTTTAAATTCATCTTTTTCTATTCCGATGCTTTCTCGACGAGAATACGTTAGCAAGCAATTTGGCTGAACCGACATTTTGGCAAAGTGTCCGAAAGAATCGCCTCTCTCTCTCTCTCTCTCTCTCTCTCTCTCTCTCTCTCTCTCTCTCTCTCTCTCTCTCTTTCTCACGCGTGCACACACACACATTCAGCGTCTCACTTTTTTCATGATAAATTTAACAGGATTCGCAAAAATAGACCGACCGAGAACGATCTCTGTCACACCCAAGAATATATGAGTCGCATAAAGTCCTTCGTTTCATTTTATTAACCATACGGTGAATCAGAAAGATTTTTCATCCAGCAAGATTTTAAATCCCGCCTAGAGTAAACAAGGAATGAAAAAAATTGTTTGCCGAATTAAACAAAAATTGATTTCGGGAATCAATGTATTTGTAAAAACGAAAAGCTATTGTTCTTTTTTCCCAAAAAGGAAATTATATCGTCGTGGCAGTTGATTTAAATTAAAAAAAAAAAACATACCGATTAAGAAAATAACAAGAAAATATTAATCCTCGTTTCAAACACATTTTGTTTCCCGTCAACGATTACCTCATTATCGAATCGGCGACACGTACGAAATCTCGATCGCGCTTAAAAATAAAAACAACATCGTTGAAAAATCACGCGCAATCTCCGACGAGAAAAGTGTAAGTACGATCGACGATGACGAGGTGGTTTACTCGCGCGATATCTCATTGCCGAGTTTCGCCGGGTGAGCGAGCGTGCGACGTCGGATCGCACACTTCCTTGCGTCAATCGCCGGCTCTTTTTCCCCGACCTGCCTCAACATCGAGCGCCGCATCGCGTAAGCTCTCTTCCTCTCTCTCTCTCTCTCTCTCTCGTCCTTCGTCGTTGCATCGGCTCCGTCTAGCGCACCCGCAAGATAGAGCGAAAGAGAGAGAGAGAGAGAGAGAGAGAGAGAGAATCACGTAGAGGCCAAAGCTTACCTTGAAAGTGCCTGGTGGATCGGATGTGTGCGTAGAGCGTGTACTATGTACTGTACTATATAGCGAAGCAACACGCGGCGGCACGACCGATAGGCCCTGGCGATTCACGGATGCCGTGCGCCGATCTACGTTCTACCCCCTCCTTAAAACACCGCGCCGCGCGACAAGTATCCACAGCCAGAACGCATACCTACTACATACGCGTTCAGCGAGAGCAACGGACACGAAGTAAAAGAGAGAGTGAGAGAGGGTGGATGGGCGGGGTGGGGCGGGGAGGGGAGGGGAGGTTCATTCATTCGGTCCGAAGTCGCGGACGACGTTGGGTCGTCGTAGCGTTCGCGAGCACACTCGCCCGATCGCGCATCGAGTACGGCTCGAACGAGACGAAACGAAAAAATGTGCGGCGAGGATCGAGCGAACTTCGAGAGCGTTGACGCTCGAAGACGTAAATAGCCTCGTCGAGATGACAATATCGTAGCGCGGATTGCCACGAGGAAGAAGACCTTGAAAATTCTCGTACGTCGATGCGTCGCTCTAGGCTAGTCTCGAATTTCTTATCGCGAGAGCTATGCACCTTTAAACTCTCGTATCGACACGTGTTCCGACGAAAATATCTTACACGCGTATCGACTAGGGAGAATTGCTTTGTATTTTTTGTCCCGTGCACGTGCTGTTTTTCGATTACGTCTCTTTTTTTTTTATTTTATTTAATTTTAAAAAAAAATGTTATAATGCAAGTTCTCCGTTTTTAATGATTTTATTTTTCTCGCTATCGTTCCAGAATCTCTGCGAGACTACAACGGTCTCTCGGCCGATCTCTACAAGCCATCGAACTACGACAAGCTCGCGTTGTCGTTGTTGTCGCCATTACCGAACGAGCAAGATTTTGCCATCAACGTCTGTACGCTATTGTCGAACGAGGGAAAGCACACGTTACGTCTCGACAAATATCCAAGGCTCGTTAATATTCTACTGGCGCACGCCGGAGTTTTCGACTCGCCCGGTACGCGTCAATTGTTCATCGAGGTCTATTCGAGAGTACGAAATTATTCGATAAACTCGTTCTGGTCGGACGTAATAGATTCACAAGACGTCATCGATCTGACCGACGAGAGAATATTTATGAAAAAATCGACGAGCCATTTGAACACATTTTCGAGACGAAAATTTTTGGAGAAAGATAAAACGAGCAAGGGAACGAGCAACGACGGTCAGGAGGCCGAACCACCGGTGGTACTCATGGATCTCGACGCGGTGAGAAAATATTTTTCGATTTAATTATGATCGAGGGAACGAGAGCGCAGCGTGTAGATACGATGCTTAATTCATATTTATTATTTACATTGGGTGATCGGATCGATCGTAATCGTTGACTCTTATTTTTCAGCCATCGACGGATTGCTCGCGTCTCGAAGCACCCTTGTTCGTCGAGGACCAAAGTCCGACCGATCAGAATCAAAATTCAATTAAATTCGAGGACGAGGACAAAGATTTGTTTTGCGTCGGTAGAACACTCGGCACGCAGGATCCTTACGGACAACGAGTATTGCAGATAGCCTCGATACTGCGTAATCTCAGTTTTACACCCGAGAACGCCGCGGTACTCGGGAGAAATCGGTGCTTTCTCAGATTCGTGTTGCTCTGTGTACGCGCGAGATGGAGCAATTTGCACCAGCTCGGCTTTGACATACTCGGCAACGTTGCCAGTGAAATTATTCTCAAGGAAGCCGGAGAGAGGATAACCGACGCCGTTTTGTCGTGCGTGGCAAAAGGCGTCGACTCGCAGGATCGATTCATCGTTATATCGTGTCTCGAGGTCCTCAACAAAGTCAGCCAGCAGGACAGGAACGAGGAGATCGTTACGTTCGGCCTCGAGGACGAGGTCTACGAACTCATCTGCCGGTGATGACTCGATCTTTTATTTCGCTCGATCTCTCATTGGCGCGTCTGAAATTTTATCTCCTAAAACGATACTAACCCAGACTTTATTTCTTTCTCGATTCCATAGGTTTTTGGCTCTGAGCGATATTGCTCTTCTCGTTTATACGCTCGAGTGTCTTTACGCTCTGACGTCACTGGGCGAAAGGCCGTGTACGAGCGTCGCGCGGGTACGCGGAGCTATCGACACGTTGGTCGCTCTCGTGACCGTCGAGGCGCAGAGTTACGGCCCAAAGGCATGTATATTGATGAGAGTCGTCGAGACCGTATCGACGTTAGCCGCGGTACCCTCGTCATCGACGTCGTCGTCCACCTCGTCCGCGGCACATCCGACGCCTGCACCTGCCGCACAAACGCCCACGCCGGTCACACCGGCGCGAACGACAACTCCGACGCCCGCGCCGACGCCGACCCCAACGATCGCCGTTCCATCGATACCGACCCCGACACCGATCGCACCGACACCGACTCCCGTCAGTCCGGTACCCTCGAGACCGAGCACACCCGCGACACCCGTCGCTAAAACCGTCACTCACAGTAAGTTAAACAAATATCGTGACTACGATCTCGGCCCAATCGCCTCGCGAGGGCTCCTTCGCCGACTCGAAGTTGAAATCGAAAATTCGAAAACGTTCCGATTATTTCTCAGAAACTACGGAGGCGACGACACCGGTGCATAATCCGATGCACGCGCATCAGCAAGTCATTCATGAGAACGAACAATTCGCGCTTGGCTGGCTAAGAGCTACGTTCGAGCCCGTCCCGAGCGCACGCATAGAGCAAGAAGAATTGTACAAGAAGTATCTCGGCTGTTGCACGAAGATCGGAAGAAGAGGTGTAATCGCTCCCCTACATTTTCCGAAATGCGCGAGGTAAGCGAACAATGCTTGTTACCTATCTATCTACTCACGATGCAAATAAACATGCCGAATTTGAAGAAAAAAAAATAATAATAAAAAGAATTAGTTAGTCGACGGACGTCTCCACGTCGTATTGAGTCGTACTTGATCAGGATTATTTCTCTTCTTTATTATCTATAGAACCGTGTTCGGTAGTAACATTGGACCAAATCCAATGAAAGGTGAAACTACGGGTGTCCAGTACTACGAGGGTATACGTGTACGCGCGCATCCAGCAGCTGTGAGTTATCCGAGCCAAAACGCGGTTGGAACAAACACTCTACCGATATCGTCGATCAACACAACTCCAGTAAAGGTGCATCACGTTCAACAGCGTACAGTCAAACCAATAAGTTCCATTGGCGATAGCACGCATCCTGATAATACCAATTTGTCCATAAATCCGAGAATCCAAGCACCCGCGTCACCCATATTGAAGGCCCAGTTGTCAGCCCCACCGAAACCATCCTCAATAGCTCCGAATCAACCCCAGAATCCAGTCACCAAGGTTGACTCTAAAAGTCAGGTGGGTCCGAGTCCTAGTTCTCTTGTACGTCATTCGTTCATGCCCTTGGTTCTCGTATCATGGTTGTAATACGTAATTTTTTTCCAAAGGCTTTACTTTTATTTTACGACCGGCTTTCAGTCTTTATTTATTTTATTTTATTTTTTCTTATTTGTATCCTTCGATACTTTTTTAACACAAGTTTCGACCTCTCGTAAAGAAGACAAAAATTAATAACGCGCGATGTCTTGTAAAGCATGCTACGATTAGCGACTTTGAAAAATCGAGACTCATAGTCGAAATTAACAGACCATGGCGCATAAACGTTGACGCTCGATCCAAAAGAGACCTTGCGTCTCTCGGCCTCTACCTATCTTTACGGCTCCTACTACTTCTCTCGTCTGTCGTGTCCGGTGTACGAATGTTGTCACGTTATATCCAATTGTCTGTACGGTATTATTAGATTTTTGTTTCCTCACTTTTTCGCTTCTGTTCGTTGAAAAATCAAGGGGACTCTGGTGTTCTGTTTTCTTTCGCTATCATTATTATGGTTCACGAGGTGGTGGGTTAGGGAAGATTGAGGAAGTAACGACCAAACCAAGGGGAATGGCAAATAATGAAAAATTATCAAAGCTTGTAAAAAAAAAAAAGTTTTCGCGGAAAAGATTAGATACAAGTTTTTACTCGATGATTAATAAAACCATATCAACTTTTATTACATTAACTTTATCCTCGTTGAAAAGTGGATTGTAGTTGTCATTGTCCGTTGATCGGCACTGCTTCGTTCTATCCCGGTTGTCCACAAAAGAACAAAGAAGCCTCGAATATCTCTCATTGCTAGGAATCATTGTTACTCGCGTTCGATCATCGTCTTTGACAAGGTGCTTCTATTCTCCTCGACGGAGTTACACGCATAATCTATCTACAAATAGTTTATTCTCGGGTTGGATTTCCCGACCCGATACATTTCGATAGATTTTTGTTTTCTCTTGCGTAAGCTTAGACGTAGTGTATCTTTTACGTAAAAGTATCGCTAGATCATCTTTGAGCATTGTTTGTGATTGATGTGGATCAGGTGTCCGTGGCGCACCCGCACCTAAGTCAAGCGTTGTTAGCCAGTGGCTCACAAATGCAACATCATCAGCACCAACAACCCCAACAAACCCAGGTAGTGGCCAAAGAAGAAAATCGTGTTGGAGCGACCTCGAGTTCAATTATAAAAAGCCTACTGGCTACGAAGGTAACGGTCAGCGGCGACTGCATGCCCAGTGCCGCTGCGACTTGTGTGTCTGCCCCTACTGCCTGCGTAACAAACACTACTGCTAGCATCGCATCCAGCATCAGTGCCAACCAGCTAATAACCAGCAACCAGGTATTGTTGTTGTACAGTAACATTAAATCAATATTTTGTTCCTAATGGTTCAATTTCGTAGGACAAACGACACTTTTATAATACATTGACTTGTCGTACGAACGAGAGTCGTAGTTTATGAAAGAAAACAAAAATGGATATCATTGGTTAGGCAAATATGATATTTCGAAATCTCGTTGAGCGTTCGATTATTGATAATAATGTTACACGGAATTTTCGGTCTTACAAGAACCAACGATACTCCGAATGTAGATAAACGCTAGTCTTCGATCGAGGATCCATCCTAAAATTTATATTATTGACATTGATCTAGTGATTCATCATCAATCGCTACGACGATTATTTCGGAAAAACCGTCGACAGGTGATAAATCATCAGTTCCTTTTTTGTTTTATTTTTTTCCCCCGATATTTTTGCTTACGTACGTATATTATTTTTTGTGAATTCGTAGCTGGGCTTTTATCACGTATGTTTATTGTTTTTTGAGTTTGTGAGTGTATTTTTTGTTGTGTGCCTACTCCTTTGAAGCTTGCCCGATTCGTTCCATCGATCCTCCAGGGACCCCCCAACATAAATCCGAGCACATCCATGACATCTCCCTATCTCCAGATCGATCGATCACCCTTAGGATTATTTTAACAAAATGATTTTTTGTTTCGATCTTGTTTTCGTTTACCGTACGAGCACTGATAAAATAATACGACGAATACTAACAATTAGCACGAAGGAGTTTCTTTTCTCGATTCATTGTGAAGAAAGAGTGTGAGCTAGGATTGAGATACTAGACTTAGATAAAAATTCCTAGGCATTAACAATGTTTTTCCAACAGGTTGCCCAACGTCAGCAACAACAAAGGTTACTGCAGCAACAATTGACGGGGGTTGTGCAACCCGCAGCACCGACTGCAACACCGGCAACTATACTACTCAAAGCTCCTGTCAATTCGAAACCACAAAAGTCAACAATTCCTGCCAGAAAGATACAAAGGCTCAACGGAGCTAAGGTCATCGTGACTAACAACTGTGACAAGGTGAGTCCTTAAATAATTCCTTAAGAAATTTGTTAATTTGATTATTTTTCTTCGAATTTCTTCTAAATGTTCGTCTTTCGTAATATTTATCTTCCAGACTGAAGTAAATGATAATGAGAACAGCAGTCAAACGATAACATCTACGATGGTGGTTTCGTCTATGACCGATAATCACATATCGACGACTCCAAAATTGTGTCGGCCACCCCAGGTTGCGATATTACAGGCAAATAAAAACAATCAACGTGTTATATCAACGCCGTTGGCCGAAGATTCGGACTCGACGAACAATTCGTTGGCCTCCAGCAGTGGTATAGGAGGTAGTAGGGACTGTTCGGGGGCTGGCGCTGAGGAGGAAAATTCTCTAACGAGCTTCGAGGGTATTTTGCTGAACGGTGCGCCAAGCAGTTTGGACATGGATGTACAGGACGACGGTTCGTCGAAAGACTCGTCGAGCGTCGGTTCTAAGGAGAAGCCATTGCAGAGTATGATGCTCGCTGATCTGTTGGAGAGAAAAGTTGACAAAGAGCCTATAATGAACGGTGTATTGGGCAAAAGTTTAATACACGAGGAGGGTATGGATCTCGTGGAAAATCATATAAAGAAGGTGCTCAAAGAATCTCCCACCGATACGAAAATAAAGACGGAAGTCGATGGTATTAACGTAATGCAGTCGGAAGTTTCGGAAGACGCGCTGATAGAAGCACCCCGAGGAATTAAGAGAAGAGCAAGCGAAACCGATGATCTGGATGCGAAAAAGCCCAAATATTCAAACGGTACAACGTCGCCGGATCCAACGGTCGATTCGACGACTGTCGAGTCCACGGTCTCTAGTATCAAGTCGGAAGATCAGGACGATGACAAAGCTACGGTGTCATCAACGGCGGCTAATCTCTACGCGGCGCTCGCAGCTGATTGCATAGAAGACGAGACGGATCTCGAAGAACCAACACCACCTTTACCACCACCACCACCACCACCACCACTACCATCGCGCCCGATTAAGGAAGAACCCGTCGTCATCAAGGAAGAACCGCGTACGTTCATAAACCAAGTTATTCAACATCAGCACGCACAGACGCAACCGCAACAACAACTGATCGTCACCGGTCCGAGGCAGATAGTCGTTCAACAAGCGATACAATCGAACAATCAGATCATCATTCCGGCTGGCCAGATGAAAGGCAGACCGCCCGGTTCGCAGCCTCAGGTTTTGCTTCAACAGAGTCCGGGTGGTCAGATTCAATACCTCGTCTCGGGTGGTGTACCCGGGCAAAATTACGTTCTCGCACAGTCGCAAACGGCACTCGTCCAGGGTCAAGCACAAACGGTTTTGGTCGCTCAGACGACGCAGCAGCAGGGTACTGGGGCAAAGACGATAATAATCCTCCAGCCGCAGACAGCATCGGCCCAAAATACCCAAAAGATGGTCGCTATGACCCCGCAAGGACAACAAGTCGTTGTCACGCAAGTTCCTCGGCCATTGTTGCAAAGCTCGGCGATGACCAATATACCACCTCCCCTTGTCGCATCTACGACTATTCCTCAAGCTTCCATAATAGTGAACAGTTCAGTGGCACAAACTAATCCCAATGCGATGACCGTGACGATACCCGCTATTGGCCAACATTGTCCAGTCGCGACGAGCGTACCGTCCCGAGTCGTTACACCGACACCCGCCTCTACGCCACCACCTACGAGACCAACAACGCCTCATCAAGCCGCCGCGACTCATGGACTTGCCGTTAAGCAGCAACCCGTCAAACTTGTCAAAACTGTTAGTTCGTCAACATCGACAGAGCCTGAATCAAAACCTTCCACGAGTCAACATACGTCGGAGAACAAGACCACCATCACCATTAAAATCGATCCGAATGCGTTTTTGTGCGAGTGGCGAGGATGTTTGAGGTAAATATCAAATTGCCATTCGGTTCTTTATTTTATTATTTATTTTTATTGGCAACGATTTATTAATCTCGAATAATTTTTCCAAGGCAATTCAAAACTGTTCACGAGGTATATTTGCACGTTTGTGAAACGCATTGTCCAACGAGCGGCGATGAGATATTATGCCTCTGGGCGAGTTGCGACGGCCTCAAGCGACGAAGATTTTCCTTGATGACACACATGTACGACAGGCATTGCAATTCGGAGGTATCGTCGACCTTTTTTTCGTCTCTTATCAAATAAAATTAATCTATTTAGTCGTACCTACAATTACTAATGGCATCACATGTTTCATGGTTCGGTGCGATACTTAGATACGCGACGGGGAGGGGAGGTTGGCCATTAATAACCGATTTTTTCGTTGCAGAGTATGGCAATGCGACGGAAACAGCTGACCGTGACCGGCAAAACTGAGGTCTCAACGTCGACACCTCCCGCACCTCACCATCCCGGTTATGCACCCAACGCGGCGTTCCATGCGATAAAAAGGCATGCCCTGGAATTTGTAAATCCGAAGGAATTAATGGTGAGCTGTCACGTTTAAAAATTATTCTCGAGTGAATAAAATGTTATGCTGATTTTTTTTCGGATTTCCTCGTCGTTGAGAATCTCTCAACCGACCTGTATACTGTAATGGATTTAGAGTCAAATATGAGTATAACGTAAACTAACCTTAAGAAAAGGAAAGAAAAGAACAATAGACTGACTAAAATTATCGTCGGAAAATTAGATCTGCGAATAGTCACGTTGGATTAAGGGAGTATGGTGTTGAATTCGACAGCTTGCCAAGTGGATTTTGGCTAAGGACTTTCCCGTGTATAAATTATTATATATACACGTATATATGTATTTACATACACACACACACATAGATATATATATATATGTGTGTGTGTGCGTAGATGGAGATGTATATGTATATGTATCTCACACGCCCCTGTGAATCCTGGAGAAGCTATTTATGCTTGCAGTTTCTTTTTTAAACTTCAATCTTTACTGTAAAAACTTAACCGAATTTCTTGTTCTCCTGGCAAAGCAGCAGAGGCCAACCAAGCCCGCTGCAGCCATCTCAAGCTCTTCTTCCCCCAGACCTGGGCAAAACCCTCCGCCAGAACAGGTAAACATGAGTTCAAAAATCAGAAAGGTGCCAAGAAAAAGAGCCATGGCTCTTGTGCGCTATGGGAACGTTGCCTTTTTTTAACTTTCGCTTGATTACCTTCGTTCTCGCACCATATCGTATTTTTGTTTATTGCTCCAAAATTGCTACCATTCCTGAAATTTTAGCATGGTTTTTTTTTCGTTTCATTATCTCGTTCTGTTTACCCAGCTTTGCTACTTTGTGAATATGCGTACCTATTATTGTCAACCATTAGCAGTGGTGAAAATCGACTCGTGATCATGTAAATTTCATCTCAAGTTCGTACACTATTTTTTACGTTCAATTTTCGATAGGTGAATTTTGCGAAACTCATCTATGAATCATATACAACGTGGGCTCTCATTTGGCATGCATGATACAGCTAATTAGTTGCACCCTATCGAATCGTGAAAACACAATATTTATATGTAAATATTTTTTACACGTATTTCTATAAAATCAAAAAAATTAAAATGAATAGGCCGAATTAAATTGCACGAGTTATTGGAGCGAGCGCTCTCAAACCATCGTGCATGGACACGATACATCATATTTTTTTGAATCTTCGATATCCAAGTAGAATAGCTGTCTTTTGTACATTATGCTCATTTTGCGGTATCGCATAATAAGAGAGGGATTTTACTAATAGTAGCTTTGTAACACAATATACGGTACAGTCGTTATCAACTAATCGAAGCCCACAATTGATATCGCGTGCGTGCACATTGAATCGTCATTCGAAATATATGAATGTTGTGGAATCGTTGCTATTGTTTTTTTTTTTTCATCATTTTTCAGTTAACGACTGATCGTTTTTGCAATCCATAATACAAGGATTAAGATGTACAATTATTTTTTTACAGGATGACAACGAAGGTCCAGTGACCAAAAGTATTCGCCTGACGGCAGCTCTTATTCTCAGAAACCTAGTCATATATTCTGCGCATGGAAGAAGGTGAGAATATATTTGTGTTACGTTCTTTTAACAAATTTTAGAATTCTCGCAATCGAACACAAATTCACTTTTCTTTGTTTCGTCTTATAGACACCTCCGAGCATATGAACCTCATTTGGCGGGTGTGGCACTAAGCAATGTGGAATCGTCGAGGACAATCGCACAAGTTCTGTACGACATGAACGATCAGAGCAGCAGTTCTCACAGGTGACCTTTCGAACAAGGCCTCTAAATACGCTCTTGGAAATTTTGTGAGCACCGATCAACATCATTAATTACGAATTTTAGTGTAAAGTGTGTGAGGAAAAAAACAAAAACTGGCAGTAAGTCATAAAACGGAGTTACTAACTCTCCCGATAAACTTCAAATATTGTGGATTTCTATAAAGATGAAAAACAAACAATAATAATAAGAGAGGACACAGCGGAAGAGGATGCAGTAATGTTCCGTATATAAAATGAGGCCTATAAACTTACTAGGCAAAACCATTGCCAATTTAGATTGTAATTAATACAAACTATAGTTAGTGTCATTGAAGCAAAAAGACGATGGGGAAAAGATGAAAAGAATAAAACTAAGACCGGAGTAGGAAGTGATGCGGAACAGTGATAACGAACGAGATAATATTTCAGATTTAATATTAATATTTATTTTCTCAACAAGATGCGGAAAAAATGTGTTTAGTAAAACGTGTACAAAAAAAAGTGGCGAAGAAAATACTTTATGGACGTTATAGTTGATTGTAACAATGATTATTATTATTATCGTATCGACTACTACTATTTTTTTTCTTTTCATAAATCATCGAGAAATCTAGATACTAGATAAACAAAATCTTTTTATCAAATGTACTTGTATTAGGAATCGATCAGTTTGCTTCTGATTGCATATTGCAATTACGATGCTGTATCTACCGTCTCTCTTTGTATTTTTTTTTAAATTTTATTATGAAATAATCACTATTATTACAACAACAAAAAAGATAAAGTGTGTAAGGTATCACGACGTTGACACAAAACACATACACACACACACACATGTTATCAAAAGTGGTGACGACGAGCAAGCTCATTGTTACAACAGAAAATTTCATATCACTGCAGGAATCTACTAATACCTAGTTTAAATCAGTTTAGACTTGAAATCTACGTGTTCAAGATCCGTAGAATACCGGTTATTCTCAATAAACTGATTACGTTTTGTATTTATATAAAGTCTGTTTGTGCAACAAAATTGTTCGTACGTGCAACTTCGTTATCTTGCTCTTTTTGTTTGTGCATGTGGATAGAGAAAATAGACAGTGCATGTGAGACAGTGCGAAGTTAGAAATCTGAGAGCGTCGTCTCGACTTTAACTGAAAGACCGCGGCCGTGAATACCTGTTAAATGACACTGAACGGATCCTTCCATTACAAGTTTGAGCACCAATGACATAACTTTGTGCTGAATAAAGAAAGGAGATGGAGAAAGAAACGAAACGTCAAATGTAATGTATGTAAAACACAAACTATCTGACTAATTTCATACGTTACTGTGCAAGTTCTTTTTTTTATGTTAATGGACATCTTGTACTTCGATGGTCGGGATAAGATTGCATTTACAATATATTGTTTACCACAATATTCCCCTCCGAAAGAACAGTAAACTTTATATAAACGATAAGTTGATACATTGAAGAAAAAAAAACCTAATATACATACGTGTACATATAAACGCCTGTATTTCATTTACGATGTTGCACGAAAAAAAAAAACTTGTGTACATTTTTTTTTTTTTTTCTTTTTTTTTGGCGATTGTAAGTTCGAGCGTCTAACATAAGAAAAATGAACTGAGATTTTCTGTATTATAATAGAACTATGACAAGACGTAGAAGTTGCAAGGAAAGGATTTTCGGAATTATTTAATGGTGATATGCGACGAAAGCTAAAGTGGGCTGGGTCAGTATTACGAAGCAGCCGATAATGTGTAACTAAGGACATATAGTATAATAATGGACCCCCGTGCGAGCCTCGATCATGTATTTTATATATGAATATATATATAAAACAAGTTTAATAGCTGAACATTTAGAAGGACGAAAATCTTGCAAGAGGCTTTTTATTTTTATTATTTGTAATTACCTAGTTTAAATGTTCGACGTTTGGTACGACCGTGGGGAAAACGAGTGGTTATATGAAATTAATTAAAACGAACAAAAAAGAAAATGAGAGACGTGTAAAGGTGCGAAAGTGCGATGTAATAAATTGGCTGAAATACGAAGAGTGTATATGAGATACGAGTGGATGTTTTTTTTTTCTAGATTCTGGTGTCGCTCGTAATCGAAACGAGTTTAAATGGCATATTAACTGTAATATTAATGAAACAAAAAAGAACAAAAAGTTGAACGGGGTACATCAGTAATCATCCCATTTGTCACATTGCATCTATAAACGTAGACGTGATAATTCTACGTGTGTGCAACTTAAAAATGTAATAATTATGTCACTGATTTTTCCTTTGTTCTTAACGTACATTGTTGTGTCCACTATTTCTTCAAAGTCCGATCAATCAAAGTATAAATAGTAATTCTTCAAGTTACAAGAGAATTTGGCTCTGTAAGAAGTATCCTTAAAGAAATGAGAAGAAAAGAGAACAAAATAAATAATAAAAACATTTGAATTACTGTTAACTAACGTGAGTTCGCGGTTCGACTGGCCACTCGATCATAAACGAAAGTGCAGAATTTTGAGGTACGAAAAATGTTTATTACTATCATGAAAAATATATTGTTGTACAAAAGTCTTTCGTTTAAAAAACAAGTAGTATAAATAACTTATGGTTTATAAGTGCTAACATAATTTTGTTCCATAGTGACGACGACCTGGGAGCTGATGAAACGTGTCATGGTCGACGAACGTAAGACCGTCATTCCTTTTCATTGAGAACCTTGCCCCGAATGATTGCGAGAGCCGTGTGGATCCGATCGAGATCTCTGATGAAGCTTCGTTTTTTCATCCTTGCTCGGGGGATTGTTCACGGGTTTTCCGAATATACCGCGTTCCAATCTTTTATTATTGGACGAATAATTCAACGATAAATCTCGTTTCGGATCAACGTTCCGCGAACGTGTCGCAGGACTACGCGATAAACTCCTTGGTGGGCTTCGTTGACTACCAATCGAACCTCTGTCCTTCGAGTATGATGTTCCCGATGAGGGTCTCTCGAAAGGCTTACCCACTGGATTATCAAATTGTCTTAATCGTGCCGAATCATTTATCCTATATTTGTGATCCGTTTGATTATAGGATCTTGCATTTTCCTGTGATCTCCGAGACGATGTCGGACTACGCGCTGCAGATTTTTTCAAGCACAAAAAAAGTCCGTGACGACTACGTTGAACTTCTGGTTCGCATTCGCTGTCAACGGGAGTTTGCGGGGGTGCTATTAGCGGTAAATCAGCGACAGAAGTTGCAGCTGTTGTACGAGTCTCCAATGATTGGGTGGAAACAGATCTGGGCTTCTCACGACTGACCTGCCGTTTCGGTATCATACTTTTAGACGTCGTGCCCCACTCCGTTACCCCACCGAACCTCGTAGGACTTGTCGAGCCGGGCGAAGGTACGTATCGCCCCTTGGCACATGTAAAATTTTCCGGGTCTTCGATACACGTAATTCTTTCGGTCGACATGTCGTTGGAGGCTGATGGTTTCGCCATAACTGACTCGTTCACCGTGCTCACGGGATCCGAAAACCCGCGGCTTCGCTTTATGCTCGTCTGCGTCCCGTCGGACTGTAAATTACCCGATTCCACGAGGAAGATTCGATTGTTTGAAACGGCCATACGATCGTTCGGATCTCTTTTGTGCCGACGACTGGAATTCATAATATCCGAACGTTTGGCTTCGCGCATTTGTTCGGCGCTCGATAATTCTTCCTCCGTCATCCGTGCTTTCCCATTTTTAATCTTTTCCGGAAGCTTAATTCCAATTTTCTTCGACTTTTTGGGCGTCAGAGATGAAATTGACTCGTCATACAGAATATCGCTCTGCGACGACGCATTTTTATTCTTTTTTTTTCGTTTCGCCATTCTCTTCTCCGTGTCGATTCCGAATGTTGAGGTAGAAGAAGCCAAATCGTTGGAATATTCCGATGTGGCAGTTTTGAAGGATGCGCTGGGATCCTCGTCGGTCTGGTTGCGAGTCACAGCATTGTTCATACTTGGATTTCTCATAATGCTGTTTATACGCGACAGTTGTCTCTCAAAATTTCGCGCGAGTTCTTTAATCTCCGTCAGCATCTGGACGAATTTTGGCCTCGTCAGATCGGCAGCGGTAAGCTTGGCTTCGCTGTAATCAACTCGAACTGGAAATGAGAGATTCGATCTGACAAAATCGAAATCTCTCTCGCGACTTTTTCCTCTCGGTACGCTTCTGCTTCGTTCACATCTCTTTCGCACACTCGGCTGATCGGCTCTTATAGCGTCTTTCAGGAGACTATGTAACTTTCGTAACGTGTCGTTTGCTGCAGCAGTCTCGTTCTTATCGACAGACTCGCGATTGTAACAAAAACAATTCGGGGACTCCGACGTATTATACCCGGATGTATCGTCGTCGATGGAACTAATCGTTCGTTTAGTTTCTACCGATGACTCCAATTTGTTTCCTTCATCGAACGCATTCTCATAATGTGTTGTGGTTTTACTACCGTTAATGGTAGTTAACGATGCTCCGTCAGCTTTATTTCCATGTCCGATTTCTCGGTTCTCGACTAAAACCATATCGGATGAATTTTGTGGCTCCTCGGTCACAGCTTCGTTTGCAAATAAATCTCGTTGGCTCGTTTTCTTGCAAACGAGAGGTGTACAAAATTTGACAGTCGGTTTGTTCTGATCGACTTGGAAATTTGGACTTGCCGACGAATCGGAAATTTGTACTCTAATGTCTTTGTGATTCTTGTCTTCCTCGAGAGTCGCGCGTACGCATAAACCACCGCAGATCGCCTCATCGATGACTCTCGTAGATCTCGTTTGCGCAACTTCACGATCTTTTTCTCCCGTGGAAATATCTGGATCCAAGGTTACATTAAAAATGTCTGTGTGAGTATTGTAAAAGGTCTCGTCGACAAACTTGTGCCATTGTACATTTTACTGTTGCTCTCCGTACACTTGCAAGCTGTAATTGTCGAACCTTTGTTCACGGTGCTCGCAAAAAATCTGTTTGTTCTCTGGGCCTCGTGTCTCAGGTCGTCGCGGGCCCGGTACTCCTCGGTCTTGCCACTTTGCGCGTATCTGTATTATACCAATTATGGCACTTTTCAAATCGATTTCTCTATTTGTACTTCCTCATGGAGGAAAGATTTCTGTTGTTAATTTGGTTTATATATTAATTTTAGTGGTATTTGTTTGATCTTAAATAACCACGTTTAGATCTACATTAAAACTGTCGGGCGTTGAATTTAACGATCTGCAAGTATACAAGAACAGCATTAAGCATTACCTTATAATTATGCTTTAATGTGAAAAGAGTTTCCAAGGATCGGGAAATAATTCAGTGTATTCAGTTAAGTCGTGGGACGTTTGTTGTATGCGCATTCTAACATAACTTTAGGCAATCTATTTACCTGGCACGATCGTTTTTTCCGATCGTTAAGAATACTCAGCGTATGTGAGAATTTACGTGAATTTTGTGTGTTTATTGAGACTACCTTGATAACACATCGCTCTGCACATTTGGCGAGCTACAATCCAAACGTTTCTGTTGTGGAGTCACCTGTGATGTAACGTTCATGGCGTTTTCTCGTCTGGTCGAGTTACCGGAATCGCCGCAATGACAATTCCTACTTCGTCGGGGCATCGTGGGAATGCATATTGGGAATAGGTAACGGATCGGGATTAGGATTAGGATGATGAATAAAAATGCTAAATCGTACCTTCTGTGTTCTTCTTCCTTTCTCGCACGGTCGAATCTCTCGTTCGTCATTTCTCTCCGAAGGTCCCTTATCGTATTGCTGTATTCGGCTGTTTGAGTCTGATAACGTCTCAATTCCGCAGACTCCGCCGATCTATCGTTTTCACAATTTAACAAGAAAGTTATTCAATGCCTCGATTAAAAAAAAAACCATTCACTTAGATCTAAGAGAATCTTACAATTTGTTCTGTAATTCGCACATCCTCTGTTTAAGCCTCGACATCTCACACTGTAACTCTTGGTTATTCGCTTGGCTCTCCATAGATTCTTGTCTGGCTTCAGCCAACAAATTCTCCAATCGTTCCACAGTTACGTGATCTCGATTGATTCGATCTTGGACCATATTCTGCTCCGTTTTCAGCCTCGCAAGTTGCGCCTCGTACTGAAGAGAAAGTATAGACTCGTCGTGTGCTTCCCATTCGATAAAACAATCATCGGTGTGTAATGTAGAAACAAAATTCATACCTGAGCTTTCGTCGCGTCTTTGTCACCGAGCTCTTTGACGAGCGTTTCCTTCTGCTGATCCAACTTCACGCAAAGATCTCTCACCGCGTTTAAGTCCGCTTCGGCTCTTTGACGTTGCTCCATTTGCTGTCTTATCTGAGTCTCGAGACTGGCGACCGTTTGCGTGAGTTCCGTTATCTGTCCCTCGTATCCTCTTATCATGCAATCTCTGTCTGCGAGCTGTCGCTCGAGATCAAACGAACGATCTTGCGCCAATTGAAGAGCACTGCGAGCCTCGGCAGCTTCCGATTCTAGACTGTGGTTATTGTTTTCGAGCATCGTAGCCTCGAGGCTCAGACTTCGAAAATGATTCAACATCTCCGTTCTCTCGTTCTCCTGAACAAAAAAAAAATCGCAAACAGTTTGATCCATTAGTGCACGAAGTTTTCAGTCCACCGGGAACAATAATAATTGCCTCTCGGTGTGTAAAACATGTCATTTTATGTGCATGAAATGTTACTTGAACCAAACGGAAGTAATGAAAAAGAACGAACTTTTCTATTTATGAGTTCCTCGGCTCGTCGAACTTCGCTGACGTAAGTTTGGCATTGTTTTTTGAGATCGTAAGACTCGGCGCGCGAGGCTTCCAGCTCACGCTGAAGCTTCCTAATTTCGCATGTAACCGCAGCCAAATCATCCTGCAGCCTTCTATTCTCCTGAGCCGCATTGTCGCGATCCGAGGATGCAGCGGCTAATTGTCGTTGATTCATCTCCATCTCCATCTGCATATTTCGAAGACGTCGCTCTTGCTCGGCGCTCTGATCGACGCACAATCTGAAAAATAACGGTAACGGATAAACCTCGGTTTAACGTAACGAATTAATATATCGAAACGTTATATTAATTCGTTATATTCTTAGAACTCGTTCGCAACGCAATACTCGTCTCGTTTGATGACAAAAAAATGGGACAAGGGCATCGTATGTAAGCCGAGTCGTGCGTGAACCGAAGATCAATTTTATAGACACAAATCGAGGCTTTGTGAAATTGCTCAATCGAACGTGAGTCGATGCTCGCGCCGCTGTCGCGATCCTCTTCAATTATGTAATGACAAATCCAGGAACTCTCTTTTTTACATGACGCGACTTTCCACCAAAGCCACCATTCGGCTTGGACCAAACGTACGATCAGCGGCCGACACGCGTTTCACATTTCAACAAATCTCTGTTCGTATGATCGACGTATCTCAAAATAATCGCTACCACATATCTTTCGTTTGATCTCTACGATGCGTACTCCAAAGATTCCGGACTTTGATAATTATCAAAAGAAAAGCCGATGTTGCGTATCGTACTTTCTAAGTTTCAGGCCACAACGGCCGTATGATTAAAACGATTTCACAACAGCCGAGTTTTCTATATACCTATGCAAATTATGGCTGTCTGATTTGGAAGCCGGTAACGCAAGATCCGCCACGATCGAGGAAAACTGCGTATACGCGGAAGCGATTGATTTGTCTCTCCAGTTGGACTCGATATTCGAGAGCGTACGAACTAGAAGAACGAGACGTGGAGTTCCGACGGAAGAGGAAAAAAGAAATCACCCGGCCAGTCGTCGAAGGGGAAAGGGATTTTCAAGCGGTCTCTTTTGTTCCGACGAACCCCGTGAGTTTACTGCCTGCCGGAACGGAGAAAGAGCATTGTGCAATGCGACCACGAAAATTCACCAGTGACAAATGGTGTTCACCCAGGCGGACAAGTACGTAGGTGCCTTTTGATATTGTTATTTGGTCAAAATAACTTTGATTTATCACGGTGTTTCATTTCACCGTTATCTTGCTACGTTTCGTTATTACCAGGATTATTACGTTCGGATATTGCGCAATCGGATGAATCGATGGTAATTAAAACGAATCACGAGATTAAGCGTCGAGACTCACAGTGAACAAGCCCCGAGGACATCAAGCCCGTATACAAACGAGTTACTTTCTCTCATCTTACCGAGCCTGTAACGTCTATAACGCCTGCAGCCTCCCGAGGCGGAGCAACAAAAAACAAAGAAGAACAAAAAAAAACACCAAGAGTCCCGAGGCATCGCAACGAGTAACCGGTGGTCTTGGCGCGAAAGTGAAAATCACAAAGTGCAACGTCGGATCGAAGCCCATCTCGGAAGACCCATACGATATAGGTACTAGTCGCTTTAAATCCTCCCACCAGCTGTGTTTATTTTTATCATCCAACTAGAATTTCTACATTCTACGTAGCCTCGTTACAGGCAAACCTGAATAATGAAATAGTTTTCTCCTCTACGATATGGGATCTCGTTAATCCACATTTCATAATATTATCAGCAATTTTAATGACGTTATGCCACGTTGCGCGTGGATTACTGAAACTTCTCGGCATCTTATCGCGAATCAAACGAAAGTCATCCCCTCGTATGCGTTACGTATTTCCTACTTTCGAGCGTCTACGTGAATATACGCGGACGATCGAACCCACCAACGGGAATCGAGACATTGTTGACGACGAGTAAACAACGAGTTGGATGATTCGAAATTTTATCCATGCCCAGTTGAGTGAAAATCATGCGACGAATTTCCTAGCCACCTGGTCAGGATTAGAATCGAAATGAACCGATGCCGAGAATGCATCTCGGTTGAAAAGCCGAGAGTGGATGCTGTGACGTTCCGTAATCCAAGACTTGGCCGGAGTAGCCGTGAGACTAAAAGTACCGCTATACGGATGTACCAGCGGGCATAGACATAAATAAACAGCTTCGTAGAAAGTGAAGATACGAGGCGATCGACCGCTTTGATAAACGGCAATCCTTTGCTCGTCATGCCAGATGACGAGAGATCTGCAAAATACCATTAACTAGTTATTTGTGCACGGGAAATAACAACGTTTAAAAAATAATTGTACGCAACGGACGAACTCGTGGCCGTATAGCCAATTGTCCAATGAACTAATCGATATTTCCACACACAAACGAACAAGATGATTACGACGTGTACTATCCCTGAAAATAGTAACGAAGTTACATATCGACGAACAGACCTGTGTCACGAACGTAACGCTATCGTGCGAGCAACCGAGGTGAGCGCGGAAGTTCATCCGTGCTCAACTTCCGCGAGTCTTTAATTGCGGTGAATTACGCATTTGCTAGGATTTTACTTTCCTAGAATTCAAGGGGCGTTGCAACGGATAGAGTAATGACGCTTTCTGTATCGACGTGCTATTATTCGTACAAGTCCCTGCTTGCTTGTACGACTGTAATAAAAATGCGTTTATCGAATGGATAAATGGTAGGCTAAATTGGATAAAAAAAATGTCTCTTACAGTCATCGTACCGTACGTAAAAGGAGCGAAAGAGATAGAAAGGGAGAGAGAGGGAGAGAGAGACGGAAGGTACAGAAAAGTCCCAATGACTCACGGGCAGAGTGCATCGGCCCCGAGATCCCTGAATCTCTTTATTATTCTACTCCTCGATTGCTTGACGACACAGTCGTAAGGTCCCGGACGCGACAGAGGAGAAGGTATATACGCCGTGCACACTCCGCTATGCCTTATGGTACCCCGGCCAAGGGAGATCCTACTGGGATCTCTTATTTCCATACCGTTAGCCCAAAGGGCGGGCGACTTCGATCCTTTTCTCTCTCTCTCTCTCTCTCTCTCCCATTCTTTCTCTTTTTGTTTTTTTCAACTGCAGTGCGTGTACAGACGAGAAAGCACAGCGCGCGGAGCCGCTCCTGCATCAACGCATACAAAATAAAAGTTTAAACATACATCAGAGCCAGGAGGACTGGCGTTACGCGTTTCGAGACGAAACGATTATTCTACGAACTGTAAAGGACCAAGCCCATTTAAATTTCAAAGTGCGGCTGCTATTATTTGACGAGAATATGAACAATGGAATTATAGCTCGGAGTATGAGTCGCTCAAAAGTTATTTAAGGATGTTGGAAAGATTTTTAAAGCCTGCACAAAATTCGTCTCTTACGAGAACGAAGATATAAATAGCCGGATGATTCACAAAAGTTACGAAATTCAACGCGATAATTTAACGCTCGGTTTAATGATCGTTTCAATACCGTTGATTTTTAATTACGAAACTGTTTCAGAATCGTTCCACGATACGATATGGAAAAGAAAAGGTGCACTCGGGGTTTTCTGGTGATCCAATCGTCTCGGATCGCGGCTGTTGCGAGATTCTTATAGTGTCAAGGATAGGCGATTCGAGCGAGATCATGCGTCGGGTAAATCCTATTCGCCGCAATATCCTAGATGGAATGCTATAAAAGATTGCGTTCGAAGCGACGTCCCGGATCTCGATGGGGCATTCGCGCGTTCTCCGATCTACCGTTCGGCAAGAGTTTTCGGGCTTCGCTTCGAGCAACGAACCAAAATTCCAGTGTTAAAAAAAAGGAGCGTTCTCGGTGGTAGTCCGAGCCATCCGATAGTTTAGTTTCGGAACTGCTCGTCGTCGAACGAGTTAGGTAACAGAGTGTAACGCACAGTTGCGTTCAAGTGTTTCAGACGAGTCGCGAGTGTCAGTCGCGCCGGGAGTTCCGGACCGGTAAGAACCGCCCGGTTCGATTTTATTCGCCTTGGTTTAAATCGACCAAAACACAAATTCTTGTTAATGAAAATCATAAATTTTTCGCGTTTCTTATAGTTTTACCCGATTTCTTTTATCGTTTGTTCGCATGGTGAACGATGTTGTGAAAAAGATTTGTTATTAGTCGACGACCTTCGACATTGGATAATATTGACACTGCTATGGCTCGTCTGTGAGTATTCATATGAATTTCAATGCTACATAATATTATTTTATCAGCTTGTACGATAAAGTGCCACATAGAATTATGCCGAGCCACAAAAATAATTATTTATCTGTATAATTTTATGAATCGCGTTAGAAGAAGAAAAAAAAGTGTAAATTTTATGTTCACGCGATGGCTCCATCGTCAAACTCCCAAATTTTATTTTTTCCTTATTTTCAAACAACTTTCATTAGGAATATTAATATTCCCGCGGCTCGATAATCCGATAGCCTAGAATGGCCACCTTCCCAAATAATATATTAGGGTATTACGTAAAGTTCCGCAACAGCTTACGGTCCTCGAGGGAGAGGGAGAGAAAGAGAGAAAAGTCAAGTGGTCCGAAGATGATCTCTCCATTTTTGGGCGCCCGCACGCATGAACTATCGATCTTTCGCGAGAGCCCGAGAAAGGACGGGGTGTGTTACGAACGCGCTTAGCAAAAAATTACTCATCGGTGACTTCTGACGTATCGAATAAAAACTTGACGCGTTGCGCGTCCTTAGTCAAAAAACTTTGTTTTCATCAACAATTATTTTTTTATTTTTCATATTTGATTGTAAAAGTTGAAAATTTTATCCCAAAGTGTGGATAAATCACGTGTAAAAAGTGCAAGTTTCTAATTTTTACGATGAAAATGGGAACGGGAAATCGCATACATACCAATCGTTGTATCAAGGTACATCGATTGACAAATTCTTTCGGGTCAATAGGTACAAAGTGAAAGAACGATAAACGGCTTGTATTAGCACGAGGCTCTGGTATATTTTGCATTTAACGAGTTTATCAGGTATTAATCACGGATCATAGGTCAAAAGCATAATTCACGACTTGGGGATACTTGTAAACGAGCCGAGGAGCCTTGTAATGAAATACGGTCGTTTACCTTGGGTGGGAATCTTAAATATCGAGGAAAGTCTGTTTTTTTTCTCTTCTTTCTTTTAAGCGAGATGGTTGTTGCCTTGATATTTTTCGTACCTAAACCTAACGTCATCGTCGCAAGGAAGGCAGCAGTAAGGACAAACGGGATAGCAGGTATCCATTATCTTCCGAGAAGCGATAGAATTCAGGTTTGGCGACACCCACGAACTCCGGAATTTCGAGAGAAAAAAAAAGGACACTGACACCGATCGGACTATTTATACGATAGATTTCACGAGATACGCGAACGTCCACCGTTTGTCGCGAATGATACTTGGCGCCTCGTGCCCGTGCACTAACAATTTATTGCCAAATGCTGTCATGATTGTTGCCAATGAGATGCGCTCATGATCACGGCCGATGTCCATTTGATTGACAAAAACGCGAAACTGTCAGTTGACGGGAAACGTTAGAATTTATTTCTTAGCTAAAGATTCAACGAGAAAAAAGAATAAAAAAAAACAAGCGAGGCTCTCGGAGTCGCGAAACGCGTTTTGTTTTTGTCCAAGTTTTACGAGAGCTATCGTATGTCCGCTCGTTTTTGTACGATGCAATAGGACTGCTACGAAATATCGAATGACTCGATCATCTCCGAAATTCCACGGTCAAAGATCGCGTCATACAACAATTTATCGTTGTAGAATCCAAAACGAAAGAGGCGCAACGTGAAAGTCTTGACGCAAGACGTTCTCCGCCCGCGCGAAAGAAATCCCACCGGCCAGCCTGTCCGTAATCAACCCGATTGTGTAACGCACTTTTGAGTCTTAACACAAAAGCATTATAGAAACGGGCCAGACGAGTCAGCAAATTTTCTCAGCTAATGCGTTCGCCTCGTTTTAGTTTTCGTTGCGCCACTTTGCGATTTTTGCTATCACTTAGTGTGGAAATAATTGCGTTCAACGTCCCGTGGTCGACATCGAAAGTCATTTTTTTCGTTTTGTCTCACGATGAGAAGAAAAAATCAAATCCGCAAAGTGTCAGTGGGCTAATGCGACCGGTTTTCTTTTTCGACCAGCGTGCAAATTCGAGTGTCCAAATGTGTCGGTACCTAGCGGAACAACTCCGGGCTAACTTACTTTCACTTGCAGTGACCTTCGCCGACGAAGGCCGCAGTCTCTTTTCTCGCTAAATCGGTAATGTTTACGAGCTAGCCCATCGTTTTTTTTTAAATCCGCCATCCGTTACCTCGATAACCATTGAGTTACAAATTTCAACGAGAGGAACATTGACCATCCTGATTCTCGGAGTGTTGAACGATCATTCGTTTACTATTCCCACTGTCTCATTGTCTCATCGACTCAAACTCGTGGAATATCCAAGTTTTCCTAAGATAGAAAAAAATATTAGAAAGTTGTTCGATAATTGATATCTATAAATTCATACTAGTCCCATGGATGTGGAAGATCGCGAGACGCATAGATCATTTCGAAAAATCGGCCTGGCGCCGTCCCATTAGTACAATTAGCTTTGCAATAAAAACTGTCGCACGATGAAAAATTAGAAACGTCCGAATAAAGTTACTTCGTGCGTTCCGGTGCGAGGGACGGGCGTATGGAGTACGTTATACAGATATATATATATATATATACGACGAAGAATCTCCGTATTCCGTATGCATGTCGTCGCGTTAGTACCGCCACCAGGGACAATGCCATTGCCATAGCGAAACAGTGAAAGTATATATGGTCATTTTATTTTCAGTCGAGCTCGCGGGTCCGGCTGACGTCGTACAACGCACGTATCACTCTCCCTTGCTCACTCAAATGCTATGTCACATAGGCACCGAACATTTATACATTTCACGCGACAGTCCCCAATGAGCAATTCGGTACGTTCGTGCTGCTCGCGTCTCCTCTTGTTACTCTTTGTCGAGACTTGTTCGTGGCTCAAAGCTCCCAGTTAAATATCCACGCCGTTTACCGGTGCGGCGTTATTACTACCATTTCTTCTTCTTCTTCTTCTTCTTCTCCTCCGTCCCCGAACAACTTCGTCTTACGATCGAATTTCTGGTTATTGGATCGAATGCAGAATTCTGCTTTGAGGAAACGCGATGATAGGTAAAATCACATTGCGGTGACGTGCGACTCGGCTGCGTTTCATCCAGCACGTTTTCATTCTCTATCTCAAATACATTGGATAATTCGAGACTGTTTTTTTTTTATGTTTCAGCACGATGCAGACCTTCTTAGCGAGTATACTCTGGCTTCTTTTGGTTGCCGATGCTAAAACCGCCGTTGTACCGCCGCCCTGGGCAAATCCGTTAAGCAACCCTTGCGCGTCGCAACCACGCGGCTGGCAACTACTCTACTGGCCGGCTGATGGAAAATGTTACAAAATATTCCAAGCAAGTATATCCGACTAGAAGTAGAAACTACGAAATTTCGATGGAGCTTCGAATCTCACCGTTCGAATACGTGACTTGGAGCGAAAGGGTTTTCGTTGCTTACAAAGACAGAAGTATTCAGCGAATCGCGGATAAAGAAAATTGATGTATTCTTTTTTCTTGTTTTCCGACAGATCGGAGCACCATGTCCCAAGACCATGGAATTTGGGCCGGCCGCTGAAGGTGGTGGAACAGTCGCAGAGTGTAAATGTCCACCGGGTACGGCACAGTCGCCTAGAGATGCTCTCTGTCATACGATATTCTCCAAAGCTTCGTGCGATCATGGCCAGTACTTCGCTCCGGTACCGGAAACACCAGGAAGTGTCAGGTAACATTGATAAATTACTCGACCATTTTGGGCCTCGCGTGACATTCGTCGAGAGTCCTTCTTTTAAATGTTGCATGTCTCATTGCCTTTTATCTGTCAGTTCCAAACGTAGATGGGGCGTATGCCGGGAACCCGAAGCTTGTCCGGAGAAAAGTGACGTTTATTGGCCACGTGATGGCAAATGTTATCCAAAATTGACGAGGGGGCCATGCTCGCGCGGTGAACTGTTGATCGTTGGTGAGAACGATTTAGCGATGTGTTCCTGCTCCACGGACGGTGAACTTGGAAGATATCATTGGCCCGGCGTCGAAGGCGGTTGCCACGAGCACTACACGCGTGGTCCTTGTACCGAGCCCGGCGAGTTGTTCTTGCCCGGTGGTACGTGCGGCTGTAATTCCGGTTTGCCGCATTATCACGAGGAAACAAATATGTGTTATACCCTGGGTACCATTGGGCCCTGTATGCCGGGACATCATTTTGTCGTTACGACGAACGACGATTCCAGTGCAGAGATCATACGTGCCAAGTGTATCTGCAAATCTGGCCATGTAGCGTACAAAGATGGGCTCTGCTATCGCATCCACACAAGGGGCCCCTGCGATTACGGCAGTATGCTCGTAAATTCTACCACTTGCGTGCCCGTGCCCTGCAAGCGCGGAAGACTCTATTTTCCGCGTGAAAAAACATGCTATAAAATAGGCACGAGAGGACCCTGTTCCAATGGACAAATAGTACTTTACGATCACAACGTCAGACCCTCGCTCGATGGCATCAGTTACAATGGGATTTGCGGGTGTACCAATGCTCTGAAAAATTCTGGAAAATGCACGGACGAAGAGAACGACAGTTGCGAAAATACACCGGGAATGGTTGTGATGAATAAAACTTGTTACAAGCTCTATACGCAAGGACCGTGTACAACCGGCGAATGGCTCGTGGCACGAAGAACATCGAAAGACGGCCTCTGGCAAGAAGAGCAATCAAAGATTTCGAAAGCGAGATGCGAGTGTCGACCGGGATACAAGAGAATCGGTGATAGTTCGGAGACATCCGACGTGGAGAATAATATTTTGAATTCTAACGGAAATTGTCAACCTCCCGCGGTTGGTTTGGCAAGGTTCTTGAACGGTCGAATAAAATGGATAAACTTTTGAGTGTTCGAAATCCGATGCGTTTTTATCATCCAACTGTATACACCAAGCTTCGCGTATATACCATATATCTTGCAATGAAGTACAAACTTGACTGATCGAGGGAACATATGTGTCCTTTCGCCGTTGTTACGTGTCACTAGATTCTTATTTATTAATCGTTTGAAGTGACTCTTGGCGACACGTTGTAAATATAATATATAATTGTAGGTATTATATAGGATTGATAAGTTTTTGTATTTTCGCGCATGCATTAATTACGATGCGCGATATGTAGATAAACGTTTTGAAAACTCACAGATTCTTCTGTTGCAGTTCTTGAAATTGTTGCTCCATAGTGGCTGCCTCTTGTTCCTTACTTTTAAGCTCCCGCTCGAGAAACCCAATTCTTTGACCCTTATCGTCGAGCTGTGTCTGTGAAACAGAACATATATAAAAATCGAATTCTTTTTCACTATCGGATAGTTGATTTTCGGAAAAATAGTGGAAACAGAAACGGCTTCGTACCAGTATTTGATCTTTTTCCTGATTCGCACGTGACACGTTTGCTCGCATCGTATTTAATTCTTGTTTTAATCCCTTAATATCACTCTCCAGTTGCAGTCTCTGTTGTTCCACAAGCCTATTGCGATCCATCGCCTTGTACAATTCAGCTTCCGATTGACTCAGTTGATTCTGGACATCGCCCAATGCTTGGTCGGCCTGGTCTTGCAAAACTCTGCACGAAATAGAAATTACGGCATTGAACCAATCTCAATGGCACTTCTGTGATGTTAAGTACAAACGAAAGGTCACCTGAGTTGAAAACATTGTGTACGCTGTGTAGTTAATTCCTGCTTGGTTCTTCGCAATTCTTCTTTAAGATCTTCAAGTTGATCTTCAAAACCGTCGATCGTGACACGCTGCGTTCCCTGTGCAAGCAAAACATCTTGCCTTTCTCGTTCTAATTGACTCAAGCGAGTTTCTACTTCACACAGATTTTGCCTTAAACGATGTTGTTCGAACTTATGCGCCTCCACGGCCAGCTTGATCAACAGCGGTATATTGTAAAAATCCCACATGCCAATTCAACAACCACCGATCGAATGTGTACATGCACAGATTCATAATTGTAAAATTGTGTTACGAGATATATAGTCAAGTCTAGCTCACTTTGTTATTTTAAGATCAATATCCTGCGGGCAGAATTACAATCAATATGATGCAAGATATTCAATTGAAAAGTTAATACTAGAACTACCTTTAACCTCTCGCGTAGAGAATCACGTTCTTCCACTAAGCGATCGATATCCGCACGTGCCGCGTCTCGCTCCCGTTCCAGTCGTTCGAACGTTATCTAATAAGAAAAAAGAGCTTCAGGACAAATTTTTCAAAGTAATTTTGAAAACACTTAAATGTCCAGAACCGTGTATTACCGATGGCTTGGGCTCAGCTCCAGTCGAGAGTGCCGATGACGAACAAGCACAATTACCGATGGGTCGACACTGACCGCACGGATGATGCGCATTTCTTCGGTCGGACCTTGCCGATTGCACTCGTAATTCCAATTCGAACTTTTCTTTGCAGAGTTCTTTCTTCTCTCTCTGCAGTTCCGAAACGGCGTGTTCTTTATCGATTAGCTGACGTCGCAGCTCGCAAATCTGACTCCAGAGCTCCGCCTTTTGTGAAATTAAAGCATTATTCGTTTTAATTGCAAAGATGTTTTTTTTAAAAGCAGCTCTAGGCCTAGCTATAACGTAATCCGTACATTATCTAGATCAGCGTTTTTCGAAAAATTTTCCTGCAGTCTGTTGTATTCGTTTTTGTAATAATCTCGATTTTCTTGAACTTGATCGATCGTCGACTGAAGTTGAATGATCTTGGCGTCCTTGTCATTATGTTGTAATTTTTGTGATTTACTCTTCGCCGCATCAATGTCTCTCGTTACTTCATTATCTTTGCCATTGGCATGACGTCTCGTTGCTTCCGTTTGTTTCTCGTGAACCGGTGGAGACAAGGATCGTCGTTGTTCTCGAGAGGCTTCGTGAGGAAAAAATACATTCGATTACTATTCCACAATGGAGATGAACTTCAGGGAATATTGTTGAGCTTGGAAGAGCACATAGAAGCATGAAGTAACGAATATTAATGTCGAATCGAGTACCCAATATCTTCTTTTTCGTCAACATTTTTCCTTTATTTTTATCGTTCTTTTCACCCTTTTCTTTAACTCCCTTTATATCCTCCTTGACATTCTGTGTTACCACACTGTCATACATCTGCTTCTTCAAGAGATCATTAGCGCAATCCAACCGTATGACTTCTTGCTTTAGATTTCCATTTTCTCTCGACAGCCTTTGTATCTCGTCGTTCAAACTTTGTTCTAGGTGGAGATACGATGAGACATCAGCTTTGGCTGAATTGTTCGAATAGCTATAATCAAATTAATTAAAGTACCTATCACAGTCAATTCGTTAATTCGATTGGTCATCTGCTTCTTCTCGTCGGACGTCGACTCGAGTTTACGTTGAAGGGCACGATTTTCCAGACGTCCTGCTTCCAAATCGGCTCTCAACTCCTGTCCGCATCTACGTTCGACCATCAATTCGCCTTCTAACACGTGAACTTGCGTCATAACACTCGCCAACTTTTCCTGAAAATGTTCAATAAAAGTGATGCACCTGACTTTTCGCCGATGCCTTAATGTCCATTCAGGAAACTATTATGGAAATAATTTTGTAGTTCAATTACCTGAACTTGGCTCACACGTTTGTTATTTTCCTTTACAGCAGAGTTGCAATCAGCCTCAACCGCCAGTGCAATGTGATCTATATCACGTAATTCTTTCTCGAGCTCCTCGTTGCGTTCAGCTAATTTCATTGCTTGAGACATTACATCGTGTTGTTTGTCTACGGCTTCTGCATCACAAGGAATAAACGTAATTCAGTCTCAATGGTCGATGTTAGATATATTATCAAAGTAACATGGATATTAACATACCCCTTAATTGTTGCTCAAGATCGGATTTCAGTTGCTGTAGGATTGTCAATTCATCACCTTCGGATCCCTTGTGACGAGCACAGTGAAAGTCCGATGTTTGTTCATATTCATTGTATTCATTACATTGATCATTTTTCTTGCAAGAACAATCTTTGGAAACAGCAGTGTGCGGACGGCCCCCTTCCAACATTTTGTTCAATCGCGATATCTCTTTCTCTTTAATGCTCAACTATGTTAAATATTGGATAGCAATTATTCGATCGCACATCGGACGAAATTCATCGAATTGTTCAGATATCAAGAAAATAGTAAGTATGGTTTAGGCAAATGAAATAGGCCTATTATTGATAATACCTGTGATTTCAAAGTAAAGACATTATCTGTCTGCAGCGACAGATCTCCCTTTAGCCTCGTTACCTCGTGATTCAGAGAATTCATTTTGCGATCTGCCATTGCCAATAAATCGACAAATCGTGGTTCTACTTTACTCAGAGTCGGCAGAGATGAAGTGCCCTTAGCTCTCGGCAATGGGTTTGCTTGAAGAGTAGGTTTTCTCAATGGATAACAGAGACGTTTTCTAGATCCTGGAATAAGGTATATTAAACATTCAACATTGGGGTGTATTTTGTTCCTTTTGAAATAAAAAAGCATGGTAGATCTGTTATTACCCAAAGCTGCATTGCTTATCAAAGGTTTGCAACATTTGCCAAGAAGTTCTTGGATCTTCTTGCTCTTCTGGGCTGACTCTGCTTCAAGTTCTTTGATGCGTTTGAGATTTCTAGATGATGCCAATTGCAGATCATTGCATTCGCACTCCAAATTGTAACTTTTCTTTTTTAATTCTTTGAATTGCTTCTGATAAGTTTCTTGTGCTCCTATTAAATCATGGTGTAGCTGATTGCACTCCTGGGTTAACCTTGCATTGTCGCATTTGTAAGGATCGATCGATAGTTGCAATTGACTGCACGTCTATGATAATTTTTAAGTAAAAAATAAAAGGGGATGATTTATTATCAACATGAGTGGATAATTCAATTTGTCAATCTGAATTATTGTGCATAAGATGGTTTCGATGATAAGTGGTAAACAATTGATAGGTGAAAGTTTGAGAACTCTGATTTTGGATTTGACTCTGCATACATAGTGTCCCAATTAGAAGGAGGAAGACTCAATGTAAACTTCATATTACCTCAAGATTATCCTGCGCGACAGTCTTGAAATGTTTCAGACTATCTGTTGTTTGTATAAGATCGGCCAGCAGTTTTTCTATAAGGGGAAGAGCGTCCAGAGAAAGTGCCTGCCGATAACCCAAACTATCTAAGTGTTTTCGGATAGTTCGGTATCTGGATGCTATGTTATACTCGTCGTTCAAGTTCATTTTTATATCAAATTTTACAGTTAGAGTCTATAACGCTGTAGATCACAACTATTACTCGATTCAATTCGAACTACAGTATAGGGTCCAGTTTATAGTATTACATTCTATAAATTCTCAACTATATTCAATACACGCGTAAATTGGAGCGGCTAATTGAAAAATTAACACTTTCTGCTATAGTATTAAAATAGTTTGTTGTTCAAAATTAACGCAAGCCCTTCCGTTAATAAATTATGAATATTGAAAGACAACTGTGTACTCTCGACTGGTAGGATTGTTAGATGTATGTAATCGATTCACTGGCTCACAGTTGATCACACATTTTAAGGTAGTCTATTTTAAAAAAAGAACAACCACTCTCGTCGTAGATTCGATCAACGTTTTTCAAAAAAATAAACTATAGCGCGAAATTAATGCTGTCAACATTGTTGAAATACATATTATTATCAATAGCATTATTATGAATCCTAACGAAGTGCTTTGAGGTTATGCAACTGCGATATAACTACAAGTTTGAATATCGTACCAATCTGAAAATGTTAAGATTCTGATTTGTGTGAGGGCTCTATAAAGTTGGCCGACCGACTTTAACTATTGTAAGATTTTTTTTACTGATCGTTTGATCGTCGTTTGATACCATTTGATACATTTGATCGTTAAAAATAATCGTTTGATCGTTAATAAGAATCGTCTGATCAGTAATAGTTTCTTGGAAAAGCGCAATTTACTTTCTGCCCGTCTGACCTGAAGTTGGCTTGTAACTTTGTATCCCTACACTTTGGACAATTACAGTTTTTGTATTTTGTACGTTTTGAAAATTTTCTTTTTGCTATCGTTTGATACTAATGTATATCGAATTTCATCGTTTTATCATTGATAGTTCCTCATAAAAACAACATTCATAATCGAGCAAAAACAAGCGAGCAGCAGCGTGGTAGCAGTGATTAGCGGTGAGATCAGCAAGGCTCGGCGAAAGTTGAAACCTCGAGAATTCGTTCTGCGACATCTGAGTGGTCAAAGCGCGATCTTTTTTGTATCCACGTTAAGTTGGCTGCAAGTTATCGTAGTCAGGTAGATGGTGAGGCGCTTATCCTGGACCCCTGGAATATCTCAAAAACTAAATTCCGGAGAAAAAAAAGCATCGAATAAAAAGTTTAAGTCACGCAGGGGCTGATACAGCGGCCATATCCACTTTCGATTCGCATTATGTGTTCAAGGTCATTTCAAGGTTAAAATGTTTTTTTTTCAAATGGAAACATATATTTTTCATTACAGATTCTTAGTCTACGACTTATTGTTGAAGCAAATAACTTTTATTTAACGCGTTTTTTACGCCAATTATTTTGTGACTTTACTAGAGACAACAATCTCAATGAAACGTAATGAGAATTATTTAATTAATAATAATACACGAGAATTGCTGCTTAATTAAAAGAAAATCAAGTTAATAAGTGTTCAAAATGTTGGTCTTGAACCGTATTCGTCATGCCAGCAATAACTTTTCGGCGGACATTCTTCTGCGATCCTATAATGAATTCATCAGTCGTCTTGAAAAATATATCCAGGTTCATGTATCCGGGTGCATTATTTCGCGAGTCTCTGACTGATGATGTCAGCGAAACAGATTTGCGCCTTGATATGAATGATTTTTTTCCCCAGTTTTTACGATATTTCGTGAATAAATAATCGACGGACTTGTCTTCCTTATTTTTATAGTTTCTGCCCTGCCGGAAAAAACTATAAAGCTGGTCGGATTGTTCGTTGAACATAGTGCATATCTTACCTTTCGTCGAATTTGTCACGTGATTTACGACACATCGTATGCGCTCGTTTAATCATTTGTAATTTTATGATAGCATACACATTTTATGTCAGTTCTGAATTCAATCGCGAATAACAATGTGTTTTACGTAGTCTTTGGTTTTTGAAAAAGTATCCAGCTATGGAAAAGAATAAAGTAAAAACAATTACAGATACGGTCGGTGACGAAAATATTCGGACACCAACATAGAGTTGCTCTTTTTGTTCACATACAAAAATACATGTCAAAAAGGGCCTACGATCGGCCTGCGATTGTCATTTTTAAGGGATTCCAGTGTATTTCTGGAGAAGGATAACAACCGGTCCCAGAAATCTTTCATCATACTCATTGTCATGGCTAACATCGTGGCAACTAACAAATATTTATGAACTATCGCCAACGACCATACCGCGCTGAAAAGCACCAGTTCTCATTCGATCACTGAAGTGAATATCGATCATCAGCAAATGATTGGCACCAACGAGATTCAAGCCAACACCTCCGGCAGTCAGCGCGAGCAAAAGAACATTCGGTCTCGAGCGTTTATTGTTAAAATTGTCCATTATATTCTGAATAAAATAAGAACAAAGGATAAATTTCTACTCGCACCGAGTATTTTTCTTCCTATTAATTACTCGTCTCACCTGTCGATCTGTGACCGGAACATTGCCAGTGAACATCTCGTGTTTGATGCATTAAATTTTGTCAAGCTCACGGCTATATCTCCAAAACGCTTACCCATTACACGTTTATGACTTTATCACCTAACTCGGTGAGATCCTCTACTTTATCTAGAATAGCTCTAATCTGAAAAATTAAAAATGTTTCACCCACATACTCGTGTTCAAAATTCAATGATCTTCTAACTTCTCAAGTCTCATAAAGAATATGAAAGAAAATTCTATATTTCATAGATTTATCTTGGTGCTCTTGCGTTTCTTATCAAAAACCGGATTATCGGACGTGAGTAGATTGTCGTACATATATATTGTTATTAACCAAATTAAGAATATGGGCATAATATAATACAAAAATAGAAACAGACACATACAATAGACCAGGAGACACATACTGTCACTATAATATGTTTATACAGATAGATGAAACAAGTAGAACGCAGAGCAATATAATATTTACTCTACATATTTGTGGGCCGACCGGCGGCTTTATTGTTCTCATTAAAGAGTTGTCTTATTGTGTTAACTTTTATTTGTTGGATAACTTAGTTTTTTTGTTTAATGTGATCCTCCGCATTCGGATTCGCATAATTATGAGTATTTTGGCCGCGTTTTTTAAATTTTTATTTCTCACATTATTCACGTTAATTTATTTTTCGGTAGAAGGATCTACTCTTACGCACAACGTACTAAGACAAAGTACGTTGGCGCAAAGAAATTCTCAATTTATTTTCTTTTAGTTGCGTTTTAAAGATTTTTCACTGACCTACTGCCATCCAAATGACGAATCTTATCCACGTCATAACGTCCAACATCATCATCAGATATACGTTAACGAGTATAACTCGTTAACGCTGGTAAAAATGGGACGAGTGGGACCTGCGGGTCTAAATTCGATTTGATTCAAATTGTTTTGTTTTTTTAAGAAAAAAGTTTTTCCCAAATAATTCGAATCGATCGAACGTACTCACCGTAAACGGAAGTTTCTTGCCGCATGTCGGTCGAAAGTAAGTGAAGAGCAGGTTTACTGCAAGAATAACCGCGAGAATTGAGAAAATTACCATGATCCACGTATCGGCGTTCGAGATGTCGTCAGTGCACACGCGAATTAAAAGTGTCAAGCAAATGCACACAAGAACTGGTGAATAAAAAAAAACCTGTGTGTACTTATGTACGCACGTAAAAAGTTATACTTCTTTGGTGTGAATAAAAGTCTTATTTATTCAAACTTGTATTCATGGTATTTAAGGGCTTACATACAGTTAGAAGGCTTTAAAAAGACGGATTTTCAAGAATTTTTTTCGCGCAGACTATTCAATTTATTAATTTGAAAATTGGTGTACATATTATAATAACCTTATAATATATTAACATATTTTTTATTTGTCAAAATAATCATCGCGAATGTTGCTATCGCCGATCTCCTAGAGCTCGGCAAAAAAAAACAATTTTGCTGTGATCACGATATCTCTGGACCGGATTATCTGAAATGAAAAAACCGAATAAATTTCGTTAATATAATACATTATCTAGTATTTAATCGAAGGAATTTGCGAAAAAATAATTTTTGACAAAATGGCGGCTTCTCAAAATAAAAGACTCGATTTTGAACGAAAATTTAAGCCTTAAATTGTTTATAAAATGGAAAATATTTATCGGAGAATAAAAATCTTCGATTAATTACTAAAAAATCTAGCTAAAAAAGTTGTGTTAAAATTTGAGACTGATCAGTTCAGCCGTTTTCGAGAAATCTTGATCACCGATTTTGAAAACATAGTTTTGAGAAAAACGCGTTTAAAGTTTCAAAAGCGTTTTACATGTGGTAAATTTTTTTTTTTTCAACTTACATGGAGTCATCTATTCCAGGGCCATATAATAATCCGTTCGCATCGTTGGCAGCTTCTAATAATTCGATTTGATGCTGTCTGCGAGCCATTCTTCCCTCTCTGGTGCTCTCGTGTGATCTCAGGTCGGAGATCTTGATGCGCTGCGCATCTTCTTTATCTGTATATGAATGCGCATTGGACCCAAGTGAGACGCCCATTGCATTCATATAATATAAAAGGGCAGCTGTCCCTTCATTGAAGATGCCAGCAGCTATATATGCAGCCATTTCCACCGTTTTTGATCCGGCTGGAAGTACATTTGGAGAGATCTTCCACACCAGTTGGTTATAGCTTTCATTATTGTTTTGGGTGAAACCACCCACACATCTTTCCAATAATTTTTCATTGCTGAGATCTTCATAAATGGGCCTCAGGGCCTCAGCAACTTCTTGTGGAAATGGCTGATAATCATGCTTATAAACTGATAAGTTATCAGAAGCTGGCGCGCCGGTCCCCGACTGTGAGACGCGCCTCCCTAACGCGCCTTCATAAATGTGTCTATAACTTCGAAAATATTCGTCTGATTGACATAAAATTTTGAGTGTGTATGCTCAAATATATGTATATTCAGAAAATACAAAAAAAAACGATTTTTTGAAAATTACAAGTGTATGTAAGCCCTTAATGTCGTTTATCGATCATTTGACTGGGTTCGAATTTGTTTGAATGCGTAAAGAAATTCTGTTTTTATTCACGCCAAAGAAGTATAACTTCTTACGTGCATAAGTACACACAGGTTTTTTTTTCAATTCTTTCGTTTTTAAAAGCGCTTTTCAGAAAACAAATACAAACAAATATTCAAGTCATATTCTATGAAATTTTTCATTTTTTTAGAGAAACATATCACTTTCTCAAAAATTCCATTTTTTAATTTAAATTTTCGATTTTTTTTAACTTTGATTCATTCTGAGTTTAATGCCGTAAAATTCATAGTGGGCAAATTTTTCTTTCTAATTTTTTTTTTCGATTGAAACAAAAATTAATCATTAAGTTAAAATTCAGAATAAATATCGTAATTAATATATTAATTTAAATTGATTTTATCGACTAAATCAAAGTTTAAACAAAAATTGAAAATAAAAAATGGAGATTCGAGAAATTGATATTTTTCTTTAAATGAAATGAAATTTTTTATAAAATATGACTTGAATATTTTGTTTGTATTCTTTTGCTGAAAAGCGCGTTTAAAAATGAAAATTTTTGAAAAAGACTTCGATTAACCAATTTTTGAAAGACTTATGAGCGTCTGAATAATTTCGCCACCGACGCTCTTTCACACGTCAAAGTTGCTAACATGCCAACGCTTTTCTCAACCGACGACCTCACCGAAGCTCAATCAAATGACGGGGAACTCTGCAGGCCAACGACGCAGATAAAAAGATCTACTCTGATATCTCCGGCAACACCATTCATCCATACTTCCCGACGCCGAGCAGGCAGCCTTTTCGATTGGATCCGTGGAGATCCCGATTGGGAACGTGTTCATTTCGCAACATGTCCATGTTGCTAGCAGGAGAGTACTGTGGCGCCTGATTTTTGTAGCGTAGAATTCTATCCGTGAATATTTTTTTTTACTTATATTTGTACTTTCATATATTTGTCGTACCGATATTCATTATAAATAATTACGAATGTTATACCCGTTCACGCGATTTTCTGATAATAGACTACACTCACTCATGTGGGCACATACTTTTTTGCAAAACCGGCTCGGTGACTACACTAGCCCTAGCCATGCGCATGAAGCTCTCAAATTCGTAATTACTAGCGTAGTGGCAGATACAGCTTTGGCTCTACCCCCTCCAATGATATTTCGAACAACGTCGTATAATAGTCGATATTTAGAGCTGTGATTTTTCAAACAAATGAAAGTCCAACAAACGATTTAATTATGATGTTCGTAACCAACAATTTATTGCGCTTCTAATGAGCCTTAACACAATCCAACTGGTATAGAATGAAAAAAAATCAACTATCTTTACACATAAACTAATTAATCCGTTCCTATTAACTATCTTCACAGAAAAACTAATCTGTCGCTGCTCGAACAAAACAAAGGAGAGAACGGCGCGAAAAGCGTTTGGAGAAAGTTATGGGTACAAAAATTCCGAATCACATTTCAACGTGGCTCGAAATCAAATTCGAGGATGTGGTAATCGAAGCTTTTGAGATGGTACTCAATTACGTGGGGTTTTCTTTGAACATCCGGGATCTTGTCTCCACGGTTTTCGAGGCTCATTCCACATTTGAAACTCTGACGTTCCATTGACTCGGGGCATTCGTGTATTCACAGGCATACTTTTTATTTCACGAACTTCCGGTGTCGTCTTTGGGGCACGTGTTTCCGACGGATTTTGTCTCGGTTCTGTGTTCTGCTTCCCGAAACTTTGAGACGAACGATTTGTTTGTCCCTCATTCTTTTTCATTGGACGTAACTGCGCTGGATCCGTATTAGCGTTCTTGTTGTTTTGACTGCATGTGGGAAACAAAACAATACTGGTACGCTGATTGCGCCAAGTTGGAGGGATTGCATTCGATTGCGATTGCTTCTTTGAATTTCCGGGATCTTGTCTCCACGATTTTTGAGGCGCAGGAGCTTGTCCCATCCCTGATGTGTTCGAAGCTATGTCCGTTTTCGATCTCATACCATGACTTATGTTTATGAAGTGGACATCGTGCAGCTTAACCCGCCGATTTGTCGTTCCAGCGAACGAAATACCACCGACCAATCGTCGGTCGAAAAGTACGTCGTACACTTTATCGGATGTATTCTCGTAATTCTCTATCTCAACGATAGTTCCCTTGTAGCCAAGCGGCACCATTGACCGTTCCTTCACGCTTATTATTCTGTCGAACAGTTTATGCTGCGCCGCTAGATCTGGAACAAGATTTTCCAGGTGGGAACCAGGTTTGAACAACAAATGAGGCTTAACTTGCATAAGCACAGTCTTTTCCGTGTCGTTCTGGTTCGATTCCATTAACTTGTCGATCACATTTGTTATCTTGGCGATCGTATCCGGATCGAGCCCTCTGTCATCGCAACTTTGCGTTTTAAGTTTCGTGCATGGTTGCTCCTTTAGCCAAGCCAAGACGTCCTCAAGGTTCTCTGATCCCTCCGCGATCAAATCATCTTTATTAAATACCTCGCTCATCAACCTTCCCTCGGACAAAAGCTTCATGAGCTTAGGATACCGTTGCGTGTAATTCTGTATGGTAGCAACAGCTTTCGGACTGTACCACCATTCTCCACAGGATTTTTTCGTATAGCCTAGTACTTGTTCATTACGATTGTTCAATTTCAAATTCAGACCGATATCGTGTCGGATATTGCCGGGAGTTTCGTGCAAGGTTTCACTTACAATAATCGATCCTGTAAGTCGATTGAGAAACGAACATTTGATTTTAGATCTCCGCGCAACCATGTTTGCCGATATCCATTGAGCCTCGGAATTCGTAAATTCATTTTTTATCGAGTCCAAGTTTGGTTCTATATCGATTCTCATTGCTACATGTACTTTTCCCGTTTCTATGTTTACACCCGAATTAATCACCTCTCCCATAGCCCCGTAGAGCGGATGTCCCAGCATAAAAACAGTACTCTTTACGGTGTAGATATCGGTGATGTGGTGAAGAACATCGCATGAATCGGATACGGCTATGTCCGTTACGACTGCCTGATAAACGTAAAGGACCGGATTTTTGGCCCATACTTTATCAAGCGACATTTTTCCTGATGTCGTCGGTAGATACTGCTTTCCGATCATGGGCAATGCGTACAGAAGCACACTCGTGTCGCCTACGTCGATTCCATAGCGAGTCATGTAACTGTGGAAAAGACATTATTCACCGTTACAGGAAGTTCGGATGCCGATTTAATTTATGTTTGATACTGACGTTTCAGTCGCAGAATTGCATTGTAAATGCCATTGTGATGGAAGATTTAAATTAAAATCTTCTATGTGCAAATTCTCAGGACTGTATCCCTGTTGGGAATTGATCAAAGTGATTTTTCGGTTGATCGTCGATACCCCGATCGCACGGGCCTCTTGCAAATAAGGCCAATTTACGAAAATAGTCTTTCCCAGCATCTTACCGGCTACATCGTGAAGATTCGCAACTTCGCTCGGCAATATGGAGATAACCATATTTTTTCCTCCCCACAGAAGCTCAAATTCTTTTACCTGCATCGCAGAAGTCGCATCCGGTTTCAATAATTTGGAAAATCAAATATTGCTTAACACCTATTAGTATTATTCCCTGACGAATAAGCAAATATCAACTTGGTACCTGTGCTGGTTTGAGCTTTGCTTCATGCTTTATTTGCTGAAATGTTGGAAAGCCAGGTAAATCGAACCTCACTCCCTTACTTAAACCCTTCACCAATTTCTCTTTTGGCACTTCGATATCCTTAAGAGTTACCAGTTGCATTTTCGCATGGCTTTGTACACTCGGATAATACTGCGGAGCCTCGTATAGCCCCATATCATCTTCGGTATATGTTATTACACATATCGGACCATGTTTGTTGCGATTCTGCTCCTTGGTTGTCAACTTGTCGTTGCATGGTTCCATTGCTAAAGAACATCGAAATTAGTTGTATACACACAATTCGAGTAGGTAAAAAGCATAATACCGTTATTACATACCATCAAATAATCGTTTTGCATCGATAAATGGAATCAGCGCTATAGTTTCCGAAACGTGTTTCTTCTGGTGCAGATCAAGTTTGAAATCCTCCGGATAATAATCGATAATCGGTGATTGCTCATCGGACACCAGTCCCTGATAAGCTTCGGGTAAAAGTGATTTACTTGCTGCTGGCAGAACTGCCAACAATTGTTGAAATGGCAAATATGGCTCATCCAAAGAAAAATTGATTTTCAAATCTTTGAAGTTCTTTATATCCGATATATATGGTGCATAAAGATGTGGATAATACCATGACCAACTGCAGCAGCCATCATAATAATAATGCAAATTCCACTGTATTGCTGTTACATAAGCTTCCACGTGAGATCGAAGAACTTCTCTGAAATTTTAGAATAAATAGAGAAAAAAACGTTCCAAATCCAATTTAGGAAAGAGCTGTTAAAGACGTACGCATCGACGTTGTCGTAGCCGAGCTTATTCATATAGTAGTCACGTTTGTGCTGCATAAACTCTATTTTGTTCATCTCAATGTCAGAATCTCCATTAAGACCTTCATCGAAATGTCCTATCGACTGCACGAAATTGTGTATTAACATTATGGATAAATCAGAATAAGACAATCTAAATAATCTATGTTACCATATCAATTGTAGATTGTATCACAGCACTCAATTCTTCGTTCACAGATTTCTTTGGTGGTGCAAAACTTTCAGGACAATCTTTGGAACTTCCGTAATTAATGTTTTCCGTCTCGTTCAGTCGTCTGCCGAACTTGGCTTCGCACAGCTTTAGATCGGCTAAATGATCGGTAAGGTGATCTGCCTCACCTTGTGAAAGTTTTTCCATGAATTTCTCGAATCTTTCGAGGTTTAGTGTGCCTGCTTCATTTATGTATCCTGTGAAAAAATCCTGGTTTTAGTTGTGGCTACTAGCCGAATGGATAACGACGACATATATCGATCATGATGTACCATCAAAGGTGGGCAAAATCTCCATGTACACAAGTTGCAATGCATCAAGTGCACCGCTATCAATATGAAGATTTGGAAGATGGGGTATATAGTTGTTGCCAACAAGAAATGTCATGAATATCCAATCGTCTATTATCTTCTCTATGTTGAATGGGAATGGTATCTTGTCTTTGAGCATAGAAAATTCATGCTCTAGGTACTCTCGTAGGAGAGATATGTACAGAAGGCTAAATTTTGATTGTCCGGGTGTTGGACATTTTTTTAGACGTTTGCAATACTTCACTTCTTCTCGTAACAGAGCAAAGTTAGGCTCGTGAGTACACAGGCTCTGTATTACAAGATCTGCATCTAGACCATATAGGCAATGCCTAGTGTTGGGATCGTAATCTGGCTGAGCTTTCATATATCTTATATGATCCAATATTTTGCATTCACCCTCGCCAGGTACCTGAAAGTATATCAAGATTATTGTCCAATATCGGAATTCTTCCTGTAACAAAAAAAATCTAAAATTTTTTGCAACTACAAACTGTTATCAATTGAAGAAATCCATACCTCAGGTCCATTAAGTATAATCTTGCATTTTTTCCAAAGTTCATTGGTTGAAATTTTCAATGTGACAAAATACTTCAGCCGTTCCGAAAGTCTTGACATGAAAACAGTTCCTGGAATAATGCAATTCGAATCAAATTTTGCATCTTTTGGTATTTCTTCTCGCCTGCCTCTGAGCAGATCTTTGAATTTACGACATCTTTGCTGATTGATTTTTGCACGTGGAGGAACCCCATCAATAGCCACGAAAAATAATTTCAGTGGCTTGATCATATTGAATAATATCTCTAAATAGTGAAATATATTTTCAAAAATTTCTTCCTCCGTTGTACAGAAATGGGGATCAGCATCATTGGAATGTGAACAGGAGTATATAATGCCATTCATATCTAAATATAGAACATCAAATTCTGGCATCTGAAAGGTATAAAATGATGGTAATTGAGCAACTGTAATAACAATGTTTTCTACATATAATGTTGAAGTAAATAAAAAGAAAGAAAAAGAAAATAGACCATGGCTTGTCACAGTAAGTTTCGAAGCCATATTGTTTCCATTATTTTGTTTAGATGTTTAAAGCACTCGAAGAAATCGTGCAACTTAATAATGAATTTTAGCTTAATAATGAAGAATTGTTATTAACTTTGGTGTTTATGAAAATATCGTGATTGAAATAATACGTGCCAAAACAAAAGGCGACTTATAATACGCAATCTTTCAACGATAACGTTGGGAAAAAAACATAAAATCGCGTCAAACCAGTATATAAAGAGAATATTATATTTTGTATTACCTACCTGATAATCGTTCGGTATCTCTTCCAAGCAAGGGTATCTACGGCAGATATATTGTAAAAACTTCGGTACTCCCATTTTCGTTCAAGCCCATTCAATTACAAAAAATGGTAAATGAAATACTATCCTCGTGAACACTGATCGAATGACGCTATAACAATAAGTAGTTGCGGGCACTGGCGGGCTTTTCTCTAACAATAAAGGACGCTTCGCGATTGCGTCATGCTCGTCATGCTACAGTCATAAGACAGAGAGAGTGGGGGGATCAGGAACACTCGACAAAGGTGAATCCCCGAGAGTAGGCTCTGAGAGCCTACTATAGCTTCCATGAAAAATGATTAGTATAGTAGCGTCTCCTAGCGCTGCACAGGGGGCGCGGAGTCAGTTTTGCCCTTTGGCGACCGGCAGATGTTCAAAATTTAAATGGTGGGGATCAAACCCAAAAAACCTTTTACGATTATTTTTTCTTCGCAAGCTTATTCTAACCCAAAATAATTATTTAAAAACATATATTGTGGTTGCATTTCAACCATGCAGACTTCAACATCGTTCAACGACAACCTCAATATGTATCTTTCGGCGTCTTAGGATATTAGGCGTTACACTGAACGATAAATTAAACGCTTTGCCATTATGTATAAATTATTGTTTCATATATTTTTAATCCTGTATCGTACATAATAAAGTGACAAAATAACATGGTGATAAAATCGTTCATATCAATCGTGAACGATATAAAAAAAAAGTGGCACCTCTTTTTTTTGTTTTTTCTCCAAGCTCATAAACAAAAATTCGGCCTTCCATTCACATAAACTCAAGTCATACGAATGTAACATGGGACATTTAAAATACCGTTTTTCTGAAATAGATGAATTTTGTTCTGATTAACTGAGTAGTGATCAGGCAATACAAAAAATAACACATACTATATCGCTTGAAAATATAGATATGGAACAAGTTAACAAGAATATCATTTTGATTTTTTATGCACTCGCACTCCGGCCACCGATGTGTTTTCTTCTGTGGAGATGGCGGTTCGTAGGTTGGATTGTAATAGAGATTGCAATGCCTTTTCGACAATTGTTTCTATCTGAAAGACTGATAACAGTGATCGCACTGATATGACACTTGATCCGTGTGTATGAGTGTGTGATTCTCGAGATGGCGCGCCGATATCGAAGTGTACGGGCAAAGATCGCAATTGTCAGTCGACTGGCTAAGTTCACACAGGTGCGCATTCGCCGTTGCGCATGCATAATTCGCAAAATTGTTTTTTGGATTTGCAAGGATATGGTTGACTACCTAACGTTTCAATTAGTATATTCATGACCACCTAACGATTACGCATCATTTGAGCATCTTGAAAAGATAAATAAAGGAAAAATAAGAAAATTTCGGCCAACTTCACATACATTTTTAATTATTTTTGTTTTGAAAAAACTATTGACTACCTAACGTTTTTATTTGACTACCTAACACTACCTAACGACCACCTAACGATATAAAAAAAAGTCAATTAATAAAGTGCAAGTTGTCCGGCCAACTTCACGGAGGTGAGGCGAAGTACATTCTCGTACCGAAAAGTACACGAATTTCACCTTCCGTCTGAAAAAAATAGCGAGAAAGCAGCAACTTCCCGAATCTGACGCGGAGCGTCGGGTCGATCGAGATGCTAAAAGCGCTCCTACAGAAAAACGGCAGCGGAAGCAACAAATAACGTTCAGGTGTTCGACGAGTGATTGCGCCATGGACGTATAAATATATGGTCGGAGCCTTTCTCCGCGGAATGAAGTCTCAAGGGTGAGGGGAATGAAATCCTCCTGTAACGGATATGATCAACCAAGATGACGGAGGCGATATCTATTTTATATATATATAAGTTAACAGAAATAAGATATATTTTAATAAAGAGTTATAACGTGTTATCGTTATTTTTGTGGTACAAATTTGATTGAATCACCCAATTACCCCACATTGCGGGAGCGACTTTGTTAGTGATTAAAACTGATCTCAATCGATAGTTGAATAAGTAAATATTATTATTAGGTGGTTGCAATAAAGATGTTATTTTTAAATAAGCTTTTATTTGAATTATCGCTTGAGTGAGTTCCATTACCCTCTGTTACCCTAAATTTTCCATCAATCAATGGCAGGTGGTGGATATACAGATTTGCCCAGATTCCGATTGCAGCTACACATCACTGTATAGTTTTATAACCTATGGTCAAAACTCAATTATGTTGGTATCATCGGCTTTCAAATGTTCAAAGGTTAGCGACCATGAGCTGCTTAGCAATCAGGGAATTCCTTGATACACACAAGTTTGAAACACATAAGGGATCCATATAAAGCAGGGGGGTGACACTCCGGCTCCCCCACTCCTTCTTATTTGTCACGCGAAGAGTTCGTTAGATTTTTCAACCAACATACGAAAACGAAATATGAAGCGTTTACGGACCCGTTGAAAATGCTGAAAAGGCGGTAACGTTGGTAACAGCAGGGGAGTGACACTCAATGCTAAAGGGTCCCACGTTATTTGACACGACGCTGATTGGTCGAGACGGAGTTCGTTAGATTTTCTATACCAACTTCGTAGCTCGAAACTCTGCAACGAATTTCGCTCTGCAGTGTTGGCGCCCTGCAATATTTAAAATTGGGCGGGAGAGGTTTTACGATGCATTGGATTGAATTGGATATATTAGAAAATATACAAAAATAAAAAAGAGTATTTTATTGAAAAAATATTATTTTTTACACATTTAACTATTATATAACAATTATATACTATACTATACTATTTTACATATGTTATTTAAAATTCATTTTATAATTTATAGTCCGAATGGCCGTATTCTGCAGTCGCCCGGTTGTCTCGGCAGCAGGTGCCAAAACGGCGGAGTCGAACTTTTGCTGAAACAAATAACGAAAACGATTATTATATTATCAATTTTTATCACTTGATTTCCAAGCTGACAAAAGTGTTTTAATATTGTTTAACTTATCTTTTTTTCGACGTTCGTCCGTGCCCGTGTAGAGATGGAGTCCGGTAAATTTCTCGACGGCCGCATATTTAGAGTCGCCCGGTTGTCTCGCCAGCAGGTGCCAAAACGGCGGAGTCAAACTTTTGCTGAAACAAATAACGAAAACGATTATTATATTATCAATTTTTATCATTTGATTTCCAAGCTGACAAAAGTGTTTTAATATTGTTTAACTTACCTTTTTTTCGACGTTCGTTCGTGCCCGTGTAGAGATGGAGTCCGTTAAATTTCTCGACGGCCGCATATTTAGAGTCGCCCGGTTGTCTCTACACCCACAGCTCTTATCCAAATACGACACCTGAAAAATAAAACATTGTCAAATACATTCTGCATATTATACCCAACCACTAGTATTTCACTTACCGCTCAAGATCCTTAGGGTACCTTAAATAAGGTTGACATCCCTCTTCTTTATACTGGACATGGTCGCAATACGGTACCACGCACTTCGAATAGCTCATCCTCGGTGATGAATCTACAAAATTATAAAAATATTAATGTGTAGGACTTCACTGCGCGAGACGCTTTCGAAAAACTTAGTGAGGTTAACTTAGCTTCGGTTAGATATTCCGCTGTATTTCCCCGATTTAGACGAAACACTTCACTACCGATTTACTTAACTATAGTCTTCTATAAAAGGTTTAAATAATAAAACGAAAATTACACAAGAAAATTAACTTTTTTGTAGATCCGTCAACACACACTTTCTGACATAACACTCGCCACCACCATATTGGATTTGATAGACTACGCCGGCTATGCACTGTTACCGATATAAAGTTTGAGAGAGTGGATATAATAAATATATTAAGTTGTATCCGTGTAGAAAACCTGAAACGTGTCGTAATCATTTAAACCTAATTTCTTACCAAAATTTTCGTCCCAAGACTTAGAAGTACGTAATAAATAATAAATTTGCTTTTCTTTATATATTTATCATATAGTTTCATTATTATTTCATTAAGTTAAGTTTTTTTTTTCTTCAATTACATAACCAATCAGACCCGCTATGGATCGTAACTCAGACGAGGATTCAGAGGAGTGCAGGCTCGGTGAATGCTCGAATAGTCCCGCGAGGAAAAAAAAGACGGAATACCGAGAACAAAAATTCCGATGCGAATGGCAAAAGAACACAAAATATTTTGGGGCTAATCTGTCTCTGTGGCTAAAACTCTGCCCGTGTAATGACTATAAATCGAAATGCATGAGGTGTGGTGTTATGTTAACAGCGAATGTCACAAACTTAAAAGATCACCAAAAATCGAAAAGACACAAAAATCACGAGAAAGGACGGGCATCAAGTACGCCTACCGTCATGACACAATTTATAGCGAAAAGTACGCCATCCCCGCGTGATAAACCAATAAAACGGGTAGAAATAAAATTAAGTGCCTTCCTAATGGCACACAACATATCATTTAATACAGTTGATCACCTTATACCTACCTTAAAGGCCTGCTTTCCGGATTCCCCAATTTGCCAAGGCATGCAGCTGAAAAGAAAAAATGCACGAACATTGTCGCTAACGTAATCGGAGCCTCACATGCAGACGGGAACGTCGTCACAGATCCAAAGGAGAGCTCTTATTGGATAACGCTCATCGTTTGTCGCTCATCGCGCGCAGTGTGCAAAGTGGCCGTTTTCGTAACTGTTAGCTAGCGAAAACCAATGAGTGTCACCCTTTCTGTTGTGATCGAACATAGGATTGGCTATTACTATTTATCGCAACGTAATCCACCTTGGATTCTATACGTACAAACGTGGTCCTTGCTGATGGAACCTTCACGACACTACAGTGCTAATTGTCAATAAAATGGAATCGGGCACCGTTTTTCCGGTCACCACCACGAAATAATTTTGTTTAGTTATTTGCGCTGAGTGCGCCTGTGTATAGTGTAACAGTACACACAGGCGCACTTAGATGGCCTCTTGCTTTGTTTTTCAATATCTTACAAAGAACATCACTTTGGTGTCCCCCTCCGATTTTGCTGAAACTTTTTATGTGGAAGAGTATCAAAAACTAAGAGACACGTATTTTTTTTTATATGTTGAAAAACGGTTTTAAGGGGTGAAACGCACCCTAAAAAGTGGCGATGTTTTTCGTTTTTCATCGATAACGTTTTAACGGTACGAGATAAAACAAAATTCAAATTGCAACAACGTTTATTTTTTCGCGTACTATACATTGGACATGAGAACGATGCAGATAACAACAAAATTCACATTGTTTATTGTAAAAATGCAATTTTTTCATCATAATTAAGGGGTTAAAACTACCCTTCGATTTTTTACTCAATTGCATCATATGCAATCAGCTGGTCTTTTGCCATTCCGGGTTAAACTCACGTTAATATAAATTCGTGTGCATATTTTTAAATTCCCCCACGTACGAACAAAAAATTAAGCGGTGAACCACCCCTGTGTTTATCTTTTCCCCGCCCTCTATAAGAACGCGGTGGACCTAATTGAAGGAAACCTGTTCTATTTTTACGGAAACACAAAACTCTACTTGACGTGTTTTTGCATTTTTTCCAAACAGCAACCTTAAGGGGGTAAACTACCCTCTACCTGAACTTCCTTACCGCAGTCGTCTTTTCCTGTTTAACATGTCTTTGCGGATTCAAAAAATTTCTAACAACTCCGAATCGACGTTTCCTCATATTGCGAAATCAATATGAGATCCTGACTGGGTTATCCACCCCCTCTCTATTTTCATTTTCATTGGCGATTTAAAAATTTGCCACTCTATTTTGATCAATATGGATTTGGATACCTATCAATATTTGCATTAATCTCAATACGGGCGGAGGAAGGGAGACGCAGAGATCTGCCCCTTACTACTCACTATTCTAATGTTTATGCGAAACTTGTTTTCTATACGTTCACGAATAGGTACTTTTTCAAGTATAGGTTTTCCTTTTCGAAGGCGAAACTTTTTTTCATTTCAAGAAAAAAAATACAGACGCAGAGATGCAATCACGGTGCCAGAAAAACAGCGTGGAGCTTGTCCAGCGCTAGACATTGGAATAGTGGTAAATAGAGGCTATCTTTTTGTATCGCCCTTCCGCGCCTCTATTGAAAATTAGGCAATAAAATATCTAATATAAACACCGTGATCGCATCTCGTGTCGCCATTTTGCTAAAACAAAAAATCAGAGACCAATGTAGATACACTTTTTCTTATTAAATTAACGTATTTTATATTTACAAAAAAAACAACAAATAATGAACCCTCAAACATTATTGATGGATCACTCGTATTCGGGCAAAAAATGTCTGTTTCGGTTTCTCGTAGACCCTTGCAAGTAATAATTTGGAACCGGCCGGGGGAGGGGGGGGGAGGGTATTTAGGGAGGGGGTGCCCTAAGGGCCAAGTCCCGGAATTTGCCCTCATTTCATTTGTGACCAGCGAGCTGTTAACATCGGCGGAAGACGCGAACGACCCATCGTTAGCTTCAACGTAAGTCAAAATGAATTGTTTTATTTTTTATTTTTCGTGTAAAATACGTTTATTTAATAAGAAAAAGTGTATCTACATTGGTCTCTGATTGTTTGTTTTAGCGAAATGGCGACACGAAACGACAGGGAAGTAATGTACGCGCTCCGGCGTCGGGAAAATGTCGAATATTTCGACGGAGAAGCCTCAGAAGAGGAAGATAATATCGAGGAAGAGGAAGTCGTAAGTTCCGAAGGAGAATGGGACAATTTTGAAAGTGATAATGAAGATTCGCATTCTGAATCCGAAACGGAACAGCGAGCTGAAGAACCGGGCGAAACACGGGCAACGAGAGTTTACGTTCGTGGAAGAAGTGGCTATAAGTGGTCGAAGAATGCTCCGGAAAATGGAGGAAGAAGGTCTACGACACCGGTAGTTCATTGTCCCACTCCAACTGCGGACGCCATGACCATTCGGAGCCCGATCGACGCCTGGAATTCATTATTCACGGACGAAGTACTCAACGTCGTCGTTACTCACACCAACGAAGAGATACGAAATTACCAGAGTACAAAGAACGAAGTCGAGAATAGTAGTGCGACCCACCGGGAAACGGATATAATAGAAATCAAAGCATTTATTGGAATATTGTATTTTGCCGGCTTACAACACCAAGGCAAAATGTTTCTGGTTGAGATGTGGTCGTCGGATTTCGGTATCTCATTTTTCGCAACCGTCATGAGTCTTGAGCGTTTCAAATTCATTGTCTCCGTTCTACGCTTTGACGATAAGCAAACTAGAGCGAAGAGAAGAGAGACTGATTTATTTGCTCCAATTAGGGAAATCTGGGACTTATTCATCGAAAAGTGCCGAATCAATTATTCTCCGTCAAATAATTTAACCGTTGACGAACAGCTACTCGGTTTTCGCGGTAATTACGGTGCTCGCGTGTATATAAAATCAAAACCCGCACGTTACGGTATAAAAATAATTTCGATGAACGATGCCAAAACATCATATATGTATAACGCTATTCCGTATGCAGGAAAAATCAGAACAGAAAATAATGAAAAAGTACCTGAATATTACGTTCGCGTTTTGACCGAGCCAATCCACCATACAAATCGAATTATTACATTCGATAATTGGTTCACAACGGTGAACATTTGTGAAAAATTACATAATGAATATGGTCTCGATGCGGTTGGAACGATCCGGAAAGATAAACAGGAAATTCCGGTATCGTTCGTTAGACCAGCAGCGCCCGGATCCACTCGTTACGCGTATCAAAATAGCAAAGGCCTCACTCTCGTTTCTTTTTGTCCGAAAAGGAATAGAGTAGTACTTCTATTATCGACTGTTTATCGAAAAGGTATTGCTGGACAATCGGGCAAGCCCGAAATAATTAAATATTATAATGCGACGAAAGGAGGAGTCGATGGGTTTGATAAAATGGTATCCGCGTACACCACTGCCCGGAAAACAAAAAGATGGTCGATGCGAGTATTTTTTGGTATGCTTGATCAAGCGGGAATAAACGCCATCATTTTACATAACCTAATATCAGAAAATAATAATATGACGAGAATTGAATTCATAAAAAACTTAGTATTGAAATTAGTGCACCCGCAATTGGAGCGGCGAACGGCTAATCCAAAGCTCTCGCGACATTTACGGGTATCCTTGTCCGTAATATTAGGTCACTCAGAAAATGAACCTCAGGGGAGCGACAGACTAACAAAACGAAAAAGGTGTGCTTTTTGTCCGCTTTCAAGAGATAAAAAAACACAATTTTGTTGTATAGAGTGCGTAAAACCCGTATGCGAGGAGCATCGAACGGTTGTATGCTCAGAGTGCAGATTTAAAAAAAAATAAATAAAAGTACACATTTTTGTAATATTATACGCAAAATTTATTTTTTAATAAAAATTTAATAAATATTATTAAAAAAATACCATTTCATACGCGTAAAAGTTTCTCCGAATATCCCTTCCTTCGTTGTGGCCACGTGAAATTCGAAGATATTTCGCGCCTGGCGACAACGACGCCGCGACCTGCGGAATTCGTCCCCGGGACAGCGGAAGTCAAATCTCCGGTACGTGTACGCACGGCCTCGTCAGATGCGCGCATCGTGGGATCCGCCGACGAAGATCTCCGTGCTAAATCCGTGGATAGTACCTGGACAATCACCAGACCCCCCCCCCCCCCCCCCACTTTTGGACCCGAGGATCTCCAGGTGGAAATCTTCACGCCTCGATTTTAGTCTCGTCGTAAACTTCACCGAAGTCTAAACGCGTTTGGTTACGACGAGTTAACTCCGCGGACGTATCGACGGCAACAATTCAAGCTTTGACAAGTGCCGGGAATAAAGCTCGAACGCCATGTATAAGTCACGGTTCCTTGGAGGCTATCAGAAGTACAGTCGTGACCGAAGTAAATCTACGCGTTAAACATCTCGCCTATTATTCTATTAAATATCTCCCATTTTTGGTACAGTGAGTTACCTCCGAGGAGTTTCGACGGCGATAGAATTCAGACTAGGAAAAGTCCCGAGATTAAAGAATTTACGCCGCACATAAGTTGCTGTTCTCGAAAGGCTCTTCTAGCAACATCGCGACAGATATAAAATCTCCTTGTTAAAATATATTAATCATTTTGTTTTTGCCAACTATTATTACTCAAAAGTGTTATAATCTCACTTAACGGACTCTAAGTTAAAGGACTTTAAGTTTAGCTATAATAAACAAATAAGTGCGCGTCGGCGAACGACGAAGGATCGCGATCCGAAAATTAATATTGAACAGTCGAGGCTCAATAAAAGGAGTAAGTCCAATACTTATAATAAATATCAATCTCATTATATAGTTTTCCCAATATTCTTTTCATGCAATTACCACCCCCCTACATATCCCTCACAAGTATTCTTAACATAGCAGGTAAGCAATATAACGGGCCCGTACGGGACGCGCGAGGACCCCCGTCCTTCCGACGGTAAAAACGCTACACAATTAAATCCTATAATTCAATTACATTTCAAATCTAAATTTCCCGACAAAATATACGTGAGTGCCGTACTGCACTCTGATGGCAGCAAAAGATAAAATCTTGAAAAATAAACTTTCAATATCAAAATAAATTCTACCCCTCGTTGGATTCAGCGCCAGCTGATCCGTAACACCTTCATTAAACATATACGGAAATAACTATTTTTCAGGACGAAAAATAAGTGTCTGATTTTAACCCTCAAAATTTCTCATCTTTTGTCCTCTAAAACGGTGCCATTTCAATGACAAAAAATGCCGTTGGATTTTTCAATTTATTTAAAAATTCATAGGAAATATGTTTTTTAAACATTGTCATGAAAAATGCCTGCACGTCTCCATATTTTGCATGAAATTGTTATTAAACTTATTTTTCGTGTCGAACAAATTATTATCATTTAGTTAAACGTTCAAAGAAGTCCTATGAATTTTGTCAGATTTCTTCAAAAGTTCAAACGCTGTGAAATAAGTATCGTTAGCTTTAACGGTTATTCAAAAAATCGTTGGCTGACGCGGGTTAATAAGTCATTCAACAGGTGAAATCGGCGTTCCCTTTGTCTGTTGCAAACATGCGGGGTCCGTTCTTTATCCTAGGTAAGCCTTTGTTTTGATGGATATTTTTTCCAAAGTTAAACATTTTCAATCCATCAATATATACACTCAACAAAAAAATTAAAGGAGCAAGAAAATTTCCTGAATTTTTTAGTGATCTTTGAAAGACTGTATCTCGGTGAAAAATCGTCGTATCAAGACATAAAAAAAAGCATTTTGATGATCCAAGATTCTAGTTTTGAGATCTTGTGGCAAAAATTATGTATGAACTACGGTTATTACGCAATCATAAGAAATAGCGCGAAACAAATTTTTTCAAATTTTTTCATTTTTTTGTTTACGCCCACGGGCTTAGAATTTTTTTAAAATTAAACAAATGCATGGATCAGACAGTCCGTTTTTTTCTGCTTCAATGTGCTTTTTTTACTTCTTTACGTCAATATCTCGTTGAGATTTCCGATGTTTAATGAAAAAGGATCCTTTTGCTTTTGGTCATTGATATCTCATCGTCAGCAACCAATAATGGCACAGAAAATGAAAGGGCAGTTTTGAAAACTTGAACAAATTTTCTATAAGGTCCTTTCGTAATTTTTAAGAATTTTTGTTGTTGTATCTTTTACATCGATTTGAAAAAAGTAGAAAAAATTGACGTTTTTTCGTTGTTTTAGTAAATCTACCGCGTATTGACAAATATTGATGGGGAGACTAAGGTTATCAAGATTTTTTACAGCTCAATGTACCCTCAACAGCCCTGTAATTTTTTTAATCAATTCATTGAATCGTTTTTCCAGATTGATTGATCAAAGTTTTACTAAACAATTAAAGGGGCAAGAGGTTTGTTCATAAAAACTTCAGAAAAACCAATTTTTTTTAAAATGAAGATATTTAAGTTCCAGGAGGGCCGAATTGCTTCAAAATGAGTCAGTATGGTTTTTTCATTCTTCTTGAATTTTTTTTGTTGCGAATGCAACAAGTGCAAAATTATAAGAAAAGTGGGAAAAATTAGTTTTTCGATTTTTAACTTGAAAAAGTTTATCTTCAAGCTGGCCATGAGCGCGGTTCTTCTTTGTCTGAAACTGTTTCGATCTAACCTAATATATGTGTATGTTGTTGGTGCTGTTTTCGTAAGAATCCAATTATAATAATGGGTTTGTTGGATATTATTATTTTGGATTATTGGAATATTATTATTTTGGAATAGAAAAAAATCAACAAGGAATTTGCGTATAGAAAGCTGTAAAATAATAAATAAACGAAGGAATTCGAATTTTTGGCATGGTACGGAATTGTTCGTATTATTTTGCATTGTTTTTAATAATAAGGTTAAGTTGTGAGATAGTATTATATTATTAGTGTTAGTTTACTGACAGCGCAATTTTTTTCTCCGGGAAAAATACAAAATTTCCAACAGTCAAATAGTCCCATTCGATCGGAAATTTCTCGATGATGAAGATTATGATGTTATTTTGCCTATATCTGAAAAACGATATTTTTTCGCCATCTCTACGTTGGAGGTCAGTCGTTGATGATCACGAATCAAGTTGACTGCCGTCTCTTATAATTTCACATAATTTTTTTTTTTTACTGATTGTACGCATTGTAACGTGCACATAATTTGAAAATGACTATATAAGAAGAATTTATCGCGTACCATTCATAATTGAGGGATAAACAATCGCATTAATACATAATTGAGGGATAAGAATCGCAGTGAAATTTTCAAACTTACCAATGACCAAGCGTCGATGGCATATGTTCCCTAGTCGGTAAAAGGACGCTCTGCGTAGTTACCCCTAGTATCGACATAATAGATAACATTCAATTATCCTTTCGATAAGCCAATAGTACCACCTAACATTACAAAAGATGTGCTAGGGAAAATCCAGCCTATCACAAGAACCTTCCGACCCTCTCCAAAGGGAAAACCAAACTCCACCCTAAACTAAATCCCTTCCACCCAAAACTAGAGCACCTATAAAAAGCATGCTCTGACCCAAAATTCTGTCTGTAATTGTTGGTACAAATCGAGTTCTCAGTTACTAAACAGTTACGAATTTCTCTGTAAAAACGTCGCGCAAGATATTTGGTCCATCTCAAAAAGACCGAACTCAGCTGTAACTCACAATCATATAGTCAATACGAATAAACTTAATATTCACAATTATTCATCGTGTTGTTCGCTTTGACTGCGCATAGCAGGGGTCGAATTTCATACCGAACCTCCGAACCTCCGAATTTTCGAATCTCAGTACATCAGAATCTCTGATTTCAACGAGCGTACGTTCAAATTTCACGCCAATAACGTGTATCGGTGGAGTCGACGGAACTGAATTATCAACCAGTTCCAATTCAGCATTGGGGACGTAACACCTGCATAGAAATACAATATTGAATAAAAAGTCGATCGTAAACGCTAAAGGTCATTCGAAAACTTATAAACACGGTGTTTTTCACCTCGTGTTACTTTCAACCGTCACTTTTCGACGTCTGACCATAACAATTGTTCGGTATCGAACAAAAAAGATTGAATTATTCATATGTAAGTATTCATAGGATTTACAAATTTCTTGATTCGGAAGTGGGATTTGTGTTTCGGTGGAGTCTTAATAACAAAATAAATGAATTTTCTATCTGGAAAACAATTCATACTGTAGGACGAGTTGTATACTTATATACTTTACTTGCAATTCTTGATTTCGGTGAGTATAACATTCTGAGTTTACGAACCGGTTGTATGGAAGTTCTATCGATTTCGAGAGTAGCTCCTTTTCGCATTTTTGTAATTGACCTTCTCGGCGACTTTCGTTCTTTCGCTCCTGTCGATTTTAACGGCATTACTTTTGTCGCCAGCGACTTGCCCGATATTTTTCCATGAAGTTAGGAGTGCCCCGAAAACTTGAAACGTTCTTTTTTGCCATATTTGTCGGTGATTTCGGAGACAAGCGACGATTCCTGTTTACCCTAGTCTCTGACTTTTATATCGTAGTTCAGTGTAGCGTGGCAACGTCGCGAAGAGCTTACAATGCGCGCGAAATAAAAAAATTAATGAAACATGAGAGTATACATTTTATAAAGATTCTTTATTAATTAATCTTTTATTAACAGAGCCATACTTTTTCAACTCAATATAATAACAATTGCTTGATTCTTTTTTTTTTATTTTCGAAAAAAACGAAGATTCTTTGCAACATATTTTTATGTTTGGTTGCTTTAACACTACCGTTCTCATCTTTGCCCAAAACTCTCGATACGCCATTGTACTTATCTTGTTTATATACGTCTAAAAATATTATTATCGATCCACGATTTCGATCATGTACATAATGAATAACCTTTTCTCATCGTTTGCGCACTGATGACAAATATTTTTCCTCCAACCTTGATTCTATCGTGGATCGCGATTAAACTCACGGTTCACCAGATTTTTTGTGTCGTTTTGTTTTCATGCAGGAAGGAAAGATATTTATTCCTGTGCTAATAAATCATCTTTGTCGTGCGTTTCGTCTAAATTCTTATGTCCTCGATTGGAAATTGACGCGGAATTCGGAAGACGTTGACCATTCGTTTGCAACCATGTGGGAGGAACTTCGCGAATGTAGCGTGCATGCTTGCCAGTTGCAAAGCATTTGGCGACCTTGTTGACAATGGATGTTGTAAATTTATAGTAGTTGGGTACACCGTATTCCGTCTCGCACAAATCGAGCGATTGCGCGGCACTCTCAAACTCTTCGCTTATTCTCGTCATATGGCGGCTCGTAGCTGTGTCTATAGCGTCCCTAATTCCCAACGACTTTATGTGGACCTGGTATAGCAAAGAAAATGGATAACGAATCAGCTCAACGATCTCTTAAACGGCTCGACATCTTTTTCGCTGTAATCGTACTCACGTCGGCCAAGCAGTTCATAGCTTCGTCGGAATCAGATTTGTTGTCATCCATGCAAGAATTCAATTCGTCGCGCGAGTTTGCCGCTCGATAAAGCGATGCGCGTTTAGCGTCAGTGATAAAATCGAACTCATTGTCAGTAGATACCTTGGTTTTGTTCGAGACACAGTTTGTTAAGTTGGTAGAAGCTTCCTCCGTTTTGTCTGCAAGATGAATGGCGTGGTGTAGGCAGGCCTCGTCATCCAGAAGCTCCACTCCCTCTTTAAGATCCTCGATCTCTAGACGAGCCTATGCGAACGAGAAATATCCTTTACAAGATCGAATATAACGATCGAATATCGTCGAGTTGAGTTCGACGTAATCATGGTTTTCATTCAAACATCGCGCTTTAATCTTACGTCGTTGATAAGCGCCACAATATGGTCGTTCGCATTTGCGACCCACTCCACCCCAAGATCTTTAATATTGTTTTTGAGATTATCATGCTGTTTGACCGCATCATCGTATTTTCGGACTATGTAGCTTTGTGCTTCGTCGATATCCTTCTCCGCCATCTGCCGTCGGTTCCATAGCTCCTCCGGCGTGCGAGATGCATTTGTTGCCTAGAATTCGTTATAAAACCTTTTATTCACTACGATGAATGGATCAATCGATATTACGAAAAAATACAAAAATGATCGTGGGAAGGGCCGGGAAAAAAGGTGAAAACGAGTGGGGATGCAGAATGTGTAATGAGGAGGAGGAAACGATGGAGCACATGTAGTATGTAAGAGAGGAAGAGAATCAGTTAAGGAAAAAAGCAGGAGAGGAATTGAAAGTTGGATGACAGGAAAGGAGGAAAGCTTGTTAAAAGAAGAGCTGGTGAAGGCGCTAAGAGGAAAGTTAGATAGACGAATATGTGAGTACTATAGGAAGATGGAAAATGAGTCTAAGAGTGGGCTGAAAACAAGAGGGGAGGAGGGTGAGGAAAGAGAATTAAAATGTGAAAATGCAAAAACGGGGGAGGTTTTGTAAAAAAACTGTAAAAGTTGTGCAAATAAAACTCTATTATTATTATTATTATTATACAAAAATGATCGATCATTCCGTTTATACAAAATACCCGCATCGAAAATTGAAATTCCTGATTATTTGCTTTATATACGAAAGTACATGTACTCGATCACATATGAGTCTTTTTAATAACAAGGTTCCAGGTTTTTAGTAACCAGGTTCTGGAGTGATAAAAAGTTAGTCCAATTTCTTATATTTTAAATGAGGTAAAATGAGTTGTTTTAATATCACATTATATCTTATGGTATATACGTATACATATATACCCTTGTAAGGATATACCGAAGTAGTTGATTGCTTATTAGATATATTACCAGTCTATTAATTTTTTACGAGAAGCGTAAACTTTTGGATGGGTACAGGCAGACCACACAATGAAATCTACATACAGATAAGGGTACACTAGTGCAGTTGGACGAATAGTAGATCACGGCAACATCGCAGTGTATCAGCTGCTTAGAAAATGCGCAGAAGAGTGCGCATCCGTCTATTCGTCTGTACGAGTCTATCTTCGTACAAGTAAACGGTGCGAAAAATGTCTTACGTGAATTTAGAACATTTAGTGTGGTATAAAGAAAAATTGAAGCGAAAACAAAATAGATATCTTTTCATGCTCAAAATAAATCCTACAATTATAAATGATTGTACGCACGGCAATTGGATTTGCTGTAATAAAATATCGACCAAACATCATTTATGAAAAAAACATTTTTTGTAACGTTTCCCGGGCTAAACACACACACACACACGCACACACACACAGACACACACATTATGATGCAGTTCAGCTCCGTATGGTCCGCACGGACTCGCACACGGCAAACGAGTTGGCTGCCGTGTGCCGAGTTTACAGCGTTGCCGTGCTATCCCCTCCATGTCTCATACTTGTACAATTTTATCATGAATTTTGAAATTTGAACGTTAATATCTCGGAAACGTATGAGGAGATGGTTTTGGAATCTAGCCGCAAAAATTCCTAATATTTTACTCTATTACATATTCATTTTTCATAAAAATCTGTCTCGAGATAAAAGCTTAATTAGTGAGAATGTGGCATTAACATCGACATGGCATATGCGATACATGTAAAACAACCGAGTTTTAATGGGATTTATTTCTGGATTGTATGAGTCGATCATTCTAAAATTTTGAGGAGGTATAGATCCTGTTGTAATTGATAATCTGTTAAAATTAAAGAAAAATCGGTCTCAAGTGATTTTACCTGGGTACTACCTTATCTTCGGTGCGAAGATATAAATCTTCACGCACCGAGGCGAAGAGAACGGCGAATAGAACAACTATGTGATTTTCGACATCGTTAAGAACTTATTATCGCGACGTATTTGAGAATGCAGCGCTAACAATCTTTCGTATATACCGTGATTTCTATGTCCCGCCTTATCGGCTCAGGATGCGAACACCGTGTATTTTTTTGGGGGAATTAATTATCATTTTTTAATATGCCCATATCGTGTCGATTCCGGTACAGAAAGCACGCGAATATTATATATTCGTGACTTTCGATATCTTTCGCCCGCGATGCTTGAAAAAAACATCATAATTATCGATGTATTATAATTGCGCGTGTCAATGAACGAGCGCGTTTCCTTGCATCCTCATATACACCGCTACTAAATGATTGAACGTTCGTTAGAAATAAATCGATTAGGCATATTCAAATTTTATATAAACGATGATATATTTACCACAACGGTGAGAACCGTGAATAGAACGATCACGAGTTTTGACATCTTGATTCGTCGCTCGTATTGTTAAACTTAAGAAGACGCTGTCATTAACGAGGCTTTTATAGTGAAATTCACATCACGTTTCTAGCGAGTTCAGTAAAATTACCAAATCAAGATATAATCTCGGACCACTTGTGCCTATTGAATTTAAATATTTCTTATCTATACGCGAATAACTTCATCTATTTCTGGACCCGATATATACCGTAAAATGGGGTTACTTTGAACACCTTTTGGACTTTTTCTGTAGGTAACTTTTTTTTATCTTAAATTCCAACCTTTGTTGCTCCAATAGAATAATGTGTCCTTTGATTATCGAATGTATAAGAAAGTCAAGCCCTACCAGTCCCCTAAAATTTTATATATTTTTTTTCAAAAGTGTCAAAGTAACCGCGAGTGTGAGATTTCTTTGACAAGGCGTTGGAATGCAATTTATGTGAAAGATCCAACAAATTTGTATGCGTTATACATAGAATTAAATGAAAAAAAAAAACTGATTTTTTACAATCCCATTGTCATCTTTAGGAAACATTTTACATACAATTATCAAGTATCTAGGATATTTTTATAGGCACTTGATCAATCTTGTATATTCTTGTACAAGATTGATTTCTCAATCTTGCGCAACTCGAGGAACGTTACAATCAACTTCAGCAACATTATAATAAATTTGAACGACAAATTTGAGCAATAACAGAAAAAAAAGGTAAAAAAGAATGAGTCTGTCTCCTTGGCTACCACACATTCATAGGCAGGATTGGTCGAGCCTTTGTTACATATGCCGGGGACCCAGTTTTTGCAAGTCATGCAGCATATCCAGTCTGGAGCATGGCAGTAGAGCCGCAAGTCACATCTACAGATGTAACAGAGGTTGTTGTCTTTCTTAATTCTTGCCCTTCTTTATTCCCTTTTTGTAGACTAAATCATTACGATTTAAATGTGTGCGCTGCGAACACATTTAAACCATATTTTCACGCTCTGTTTAAGTAACCCTAAACATTGTCAAAGTTACCCGTAGCATCAATGTAACCTCGTTTACGGGGAAACGGGGAGACTGAGTGATGAGAAAATGTCAGCGCGACTTCTTCTGTACACACTGCATGATACAAAAACGTCAGCGCAGTTTCTTCAATACATACTAAATGATGAAAAAATGTTAGCGAAGCTTCTCCCATATACACTGAATGATAGAAAATATATGCGCAGTTTCTTCAATAAATGATGAAAAAATGATATTTTTAATTTCTAAAAATAATGAATTAACAAATATGTTAATTAATAAACTCGCTCTGCTAAAGAGCGAGATGTCAGCGACGCCCGTCGCTGTAAGTCTGTCCGCTAAAGTGGACAGAGAAAATTTTAATTGTTGATAAATGTTTATTAACAAATATGTTAAAGATTAATAACCGTTCTGGTAAAGAGCGAGGTGCCAGTGACGCCTGTCGCTGTGAATCTGTCCTCACAATGGACAGAGATATTTTTAATTTCTAAAAATAATGAATTAACAAATATGTTAATTAATAAACTCGGTCTGCTAACGAGCGAGATGTCAGCGACGTCTGACGCTGTAAGTCTGTCCGCTAAAGTGGACAGACAGAATTTTAATTGTTTATAAATGTTTATTAACAAATATGTTAATTATTAATAACCGCTCTGTTGAAGAGTGAGATGCCAACGACGTTCGTCGTTGTTTATCTCCGTCTGCTAAAATAGACGGACATAATTTTAATTCGTAAGAATTTATAATTATCAAATATGTTAATTAATAAAAACCGCTCTGCTAAAGAGCGAGATGCCAATGACGTTTGTCGTTGCATACTCAGAATTATCATAATTCTGTTATTTAACGGGTCACGTACAGTTAGGACTTCGAAAAAAAGGGGTTTTTTGCGAATTTTTTTTGGGGACACATTTAAATAATTAATCGTAAATCTTTTTCCATACAAAAGACATATATTTTAAGTAAATAATACAATTTTTTCATTGCAAAATATGCAGAAATTTTTCCATAACCGCATGTAACGTAGGGGTTCCAAAAAAAAAGGTCCTCCGCGGTGATCAGTGCAGCTCGTCACCGGATCGTCCGAAATCAAAATAAAAGTAGGGATCATTAGTTAATGACATAATGCTCCGGTTGATCGAAGGATTTGAAAATTTTATGATTTTTCACAAAATGGTGGATGTTGGAAGTCAAAGTTGTGTTTTCGACCCAAATTTTGCTCACATTTTCAGCTATAAAAAAAAAATAATAATCGCATAGAAAAATCCTTCGTTCATCCGGAGGACAATTATGTCTAGAAAAAGTGATCAAAATTTCAAGTCGATCGGTAAAGCCGTTTCCGAGGTACAGTGATCACCGTGTTCGAAAACATAGTTTCGAGAAAAACGCATTCAAAGTTTTCAGTACGATTTACATGCAGAAGAAAAATTTCCGTTCAAAGTTACATATCTCCATACCCAACAGTCGGATTCGTCTAAAATTTTCACAGAATACTTTTCAAATGTGCTACTTTTAGAAAATGTAAAAAAACAAAAATCGATTTTTTGAAAATTCTAACTGTACGTGACCCCTTAATGCTGTGGTTGCAGCAAAAACAAACTTGAATGTTTGGTACGCTCGGCTATATATTTTAGCGAGAAAGAAATTCTTGCAGCGTACGTGTAACATGCACACTTGTGTATGTTACATGTGCATAGCCGAGCATTAGCATTAGATTTTCGAACGGGGCGGGTCATGGCTGGCCCTGCTACGAGGCCTCGGCCTTCGGTCCGCCTCGTGTACCGGGGCTTCGTAGCAGACGCGCGCCGTGACATCTAGCGGTAGTGCGCAGCGGCTCGTAGCCAAATGCTGCGAGCTCTGCACTACCGCTGGGAAAGGGAACCCGTCGAAATTTTTCTCCGTGTTACACTGACTCTTAAAGGTTCGAACAAATTCGTTTATCCGTAAAACAAACACGTGTCGACATTTATCGTCACGAATAAAACAACTGACACCTTGCGAACGGCTTCAACGTCGATCCGACATCCGTTTCCCCGTAAACGAGGTTACATTGATGCTACGGGTAACTTTGACAATGTTTAGGGTTACTTAAACAGAGCGTGAAAATATGGTTTAAATGTGTTCGCAGCGCACACATTTAAATCGTAATGATTTAGTCTACAAAAAGGGAATAAAGAAGGGCAAGAATTAAGAAAGACAACAACCTCTGTTACATCTGTAGATGTGACTTGCGGCTCTACTGCCATGCTCCAGACTGGATATGCTGCATGACTTGCAAAAACTGGGTCCCCGGCATATGTAACAAAGGCTCGACCAATCCTGCCTATGAATGTGTGGTAGCCAAGGAGACAGACTCATTCTTTTTTACCTTTTTTTTCTGTTATTGCTCAAATTTGTCGTTCAAATTTATTATAATGTTGCTGAAGTTGATTGTAACGTTCCTCGAGTTGCGCAAGATTGAGAAATCAATCTTGTACAAGAATATACAAGATTGATCAAGTGCCTATAAAAATATCCTAGATACTTGATAATTGTATGTAAAATGTTTCCTAAAGATGACAATGGGATTGTAAAAAATCAGTTTTTTTTTTTCATTTAATTCTATGTATAACGCATACAAATTTGTTGGATCTTTCACATAAATTGCATTCCAACGCCTTGTCAAAGAAATCTCACACTCGCGGTTACTTTGACACTTTTGAAAAAAAATATATAAAATTTTAGGGGACTGGTAGGGCTTGACTTTCTTATACATTCGATAATCAAAGGACACATTATTCTATTGGAGCAACAAAGGTTGGAATTTAAGATAAAAAAAAGTTACCTACAGAAAAAGTCCAAAAGGTGTTCAAAGTAACCCCATTTTACGGTATATATCGGGTCCAGAAATAGATGAAGTTATTCGCGTATAGATAAGAAATATTTAAATTCAATAGGCACAAGTGGTCCGAGATTATATCTTGATTTGGTAATTTTACTGAACTCGCTAGAAACGTGATGTGAATTTCACTATAAAAGCCTCGTTAATGACAGCGTCTTCTTAAGTTTAACAATACGAGCGACGAATCAAGATGTCAAAACTCGTGATCGTTCTATTCACGGTTCTCACCGTTGTGGTAAATATATCATCGTTTATATAAAATTTGAATATGCCTAATCGATTTATTTCTAACGAACGTTCAATCATTTAGTAGCGGTGTATATGAGGATGCAAGGAAACGCGCTCGTTCATTGACACGCGCAATTATAATACATCGATAATTATGATGTTTTTTTCAAGCATCGCGGGCGAAAGATATCGAAAGTCACGAATATATAATATTCGCGTGCTTTCTGTACCGGAATCGACACGATATGGGCATATTAAAAAATGATAATTAATTCCCCCAAAAAAATACACGGTGTTCGCATCCTGAGCCGATAAGGCGGGACATAGAAATCACGGTATATACGAAAGATTGTTAGCGCTGCATTCTCAAATACGTCGCGATAATAAGTTCTTAACGATGTCGAAAATCACATAGTTGTTCTATTCGCCGTTCTCTTCGCCTCGGTGCGTGAAGATTTATATCTTCGCACCGAAGATAAGGTAGTACCCAGGTAAAATCACTTGAGACCGATTTTTCTTTAATTTTAACAGATTATCAATTACAACAGGATCTATACCTCCTCAAAATTTTAGAATGATCGACTCATACAATCCAGAAATAAATCCCATTAAAACTCGGTTGTTTTACATGTATCGCATATGCCATGTCGATGTTAATGCCACATTCTCACTAATTAAGCTTTTATCTCGAGACAGATTTTTATGAAAAATGAATATGTAATAGAGTAAAATATTAGGAATTTTTGCGGCTAGATTCCAAAACCATCTCCTCATACGTTTCCGAGATATTAACGTTCAAATTTCAAAATTCATGATAAAATTGTACAAGTATGAGACATGGAGGGGATAGCACGGCAACGCTGTAAACTCGGCACACGGCAGCCAACTCGTTTGCCGTGTGCGAGTCCGTGCGGACCATACGGAGCTGAACTGCATCATAATGTGTGTGTCTGTGTGTGTGTGCGTGTGTGTGTGTGTGTTTAGCCCGGGAAACGTTACAAAAAATGTTTTTTTCATAAATGATGTTTGGTCGATATTTTATTACAGCAAATCCAATTGCCGTGCGTACAATCATTTATAATTGTAGGATTTATTTTGAGCATGAAAAGATATCTATTTTGTTTTCGCTTCAATTTTTCTTTATACCACACTAAATGTTCTAAATTCACGTAAGACATTTTTCGCACCGTTTACTTGTACGAAGATAGACTCGTACAGACGAATAGACGGATGCGCACTCTTCTGCGCATTTTCTAAGCAGCTGATACACTGCGATGTTGCCGTGATCTACTATTCGTCCAACTGCACTAGTGTACCCTTATCTGTATGTAGATTTCATTGTGTGGTCTGCCTGTACCCATCCAAAAGTTTACGCTTCTCGTAAAAAATTAATAGACTGGTAATATATCTAATAAGCAATCAACTACTTCGGTATATCCTTACAAGGGTATATATGTATACGTATATACCATAAGATATAATGTGATATTAAAACAACTCATTTTACCTCATTTAAAATATAAGAAATTGGACTAACTTTTTATCACTCCAGAACCTGGTTACTAAAAACCTGGAACCTTGTTATTAAAAAGACTCATATGTGATCGAGTACATGTACTTTCGTATATAAAGCAAATAATCAGGAATTTCAATTTTCGATGCGGGTATTTTGTATAAACGGAATGATCGATCATTTTTGTATAATAATAATAATAATAATAGAGTTTTATTTGCACAACTTTTACAGTTTTTTTACAAAACCTCCCCCGTTTTTGCATTTTCACATTTTAATTCTCTTTCCTCACCCTCCTCCCCTCTTGTTTTCAGCCCACTCTTAGACTCATTTTCCATCTTCCTATAGTACTCACATATTCGTCTATCTAACTTTCCTCTTAGCGCCTTCACCAGCTCTTCTTTTAACAAGCTTTCCTCCTTTCCTGTCATCCAACTTTCAATTCCTCTCCTGCTTTTTTCCTTAACTGATTCTCTTCCTCTCTTACATACTACATGTGCTCCATCGTTTCCTCCTCCTCATTACACATTCTGCATCCCCACTCGTTTTCACCTTTTTTCCCGGCCCTTCCCACGATCATTTTTGTATTTTTTCGTAATATCGATTGATCCATTCATCGTAGTGAATAAAAGGTTTTATAACGAATTCTAGGCAACAAATGCATCTCGCACGCCGGAGGAGCTATGGAACCGACGGCAGATGGCGGAGAAGGATATCGACGAAGCACAAAGCTACATAGTCCGAAAATACGATGATGCGGTCAAACAGCATGATAATCTCAAAAACAATATTAAAGATCTTGGGGTGGAGTGGGTCGCAAATGCGAACGACCATATTGTGGCGCTTATCAACGACGTAAGATTAAAGCGCGATGTTTGAATGAAAACCATGATTACGTCGAACTCAACTCGACGATATTCGATCGTTATATTCGATCTTGTAAAGGATATTTCTCGTTCGCATAGGCTCGTCTAGAGATCGAGGATCTTAAAGAGGGAGTGGAGCTTCTGGATGACGAGGCCTGCCTACACCACGCCATTCATCTTGCAGACAAAACGGAGGAAGCTTCTACCAACTTAACAAACTGTGTCTCGAACAAAACCAAGGTATCTACTGACAATGAGTTCGATTTTATCACTGACGCTAAACGCGCATCGCTTTATCGAGCGGCAAACTCGCGCGACGAATTGAATTCTTGCATGGATGACAACAAATCTGATTCCGACGAAGCTATGAACTGCTTGGCCGACGTGAGTACGATTACAGCGAAAAAGATGTCGAGCCGTTTAAGAGATCGTTGAGCTGATTCGTTATCCATTTTCTTTGCTATACCAGGTCCACATAAAGTCGTTGGGAATTAGGGACGCTATAGACACAGCTACGAGCCGCCATATGACGAGAATAAGCGAAGAGTTTGAGAGTGCCGCGCAATCGCTCGATTTGTGCGAGACGGAATACGGTGTACCCAACTACTATAAATTTACAACATCCATTGTCAACAAGGTCGCCAAATGCTTTGCAACTGGCAAGCATGCACGCTACATTCGCGAAGTTCCTCCCACATGGTTGCAAACGAATGGTCAACGTCTTCCGAATTCCGCGTCAATTTCCAATCGAGGACATAAGAATTTAGACGAAACGCACGACAAAGATGATTTATTAGCACAGGAATAAATATCTTTCCTTCCTGCATGAAAACAAAACGACACAAAAAATCTGGTGAACCGTGAGTTTAATCGCGATCCACGATAGAATCAAGGTTGGAGGAAAAATATTTGTCATCAGTGCGCAAACGATGAGAAAAGGTTATTCATTATGTACATGATCGAAATCGTGGATCGATAATAATATTTTTAGACGTATATAAACAAGATAAGTACAATGGCGTATCGAGAGTTTTGGGCAAAGATGAGAACGGTAGTGTTAAAGCAACCAAACATAAAAATATGTTGCAAAGAATCTTCGTTTTTTTCGAAAATAAAAAAAAAAGAATCAAGCAATTGTTATTATATTGAGTTGAAAAAGTATGGCTCTGTTAATAAAAGATTAATTAATAAAGAATCTTTATAAAATGTATACTCTCATGTTTCATTAATTTTTTTATTTCGCGCGCATTGTAAGCTCTTCGCGACGTTGCCACGCTACACTGAACTACGATATAAAAGTCAGAGACTAGGGTAAACAGGAATCGTCGCTTGTCTCCGAAATCACCGACAAATATGGCAAAAAAGAACGTTTCAAGTTTTCGGGGCACTCCTAACTTCATGGAAAAATATCGGGCAAGTCGCTGGCGACAAAAGTAATGCCGTTAAAATCGACAGGAGCGAAAGAACGAAAGTCGCCGAGAAGGTCAATTACAAAAATGCGAAAAGGAGCTACTCTCGAAATCGATAGAACTTCCATACAACCGGTTCGTAAACTCAGAATGTTATACTCACCGAAATCAAGAATTGCAAGTAAAGTATATAAGTATACAACTCGTCCTACAGTATGAATTGTTTTCCAGATAGAAAATTCATTTATTTTGTTATTAAGACTCCACCGAAACACAAATCCCACTTCCGAATCAAGAAATTTGTAAATCCTATGAATACTTACATATGAATAATTCAATCTTTTTTGTTCGATACCGAACAATTGTTATGGTCAGACGTCGAAAAGTGACGGTTGAAAGTAACACGAGGTGAAAAACACCGTGTTTATAAGTTTTCGAATGACCTTTAGCGTTTACGATCGACTTTTTATTCAATATTGTATTTCTATGCAGGTGTTACGTCCCCAATGCTGAATTGGAACTGGTTGATAATTCAGTTCCGTCGACTCCACCGATACACGTTATTGGCGTGAAATTTGAACGTACGCTCGTTGAAATCAGAGATTCTGATGTACTGAGATTCGAAAATTCGGAGGTTCGGAGGTTCGGTATGAAATTCGACCCCTGCTATGCGCAGTCAAAGCGAACAACACGATGAATAATTGTGAATATTAAGTTTATTCGTATTGACTATATGATTGTGAGTTACAGCTGAGTTCGGTCTTTTTGAGATGGACCAAATATCTTGCGCGACGTTTTTACAGAGAAATTCGTAACTGTTTAGTAACTGAGAACTCGATTTGTACCAACAATTACAGACAGAATTTTGGGTCAGAGCATGCTTTTTATAGGTGCTCTAGTTTTGGGTGGAAGGGATTTAGTTTAGGGTGGAGTTTGGTTTTCCCTTTGGAGAGGGTCGGAAGGTTCTTGTGATAGGCTGGATTTTCCCTAGCACATCTTTTGTAATGTTAGGTGGTACTATTGGCTTATCGAAAGGATAATTGAATGTTATCTATTATGTCGATACTAGGGGTAACTACGCAGAGCGTCCTTTTACCGACTAGGGAACATATGCCATCGACGCTTGGTCATTGGTAAGTTTGAAAATTTCACTGCGATTCTTATCCCTCAATTATGTATTAATGCGATTGTTTATCCCTCAATTATGAATGGTACGCGATAAATTCTTCTTATATAGTCATTTTCAAATTATGTGCACGTTACAATGCGTACAATCAGTAAAAAAAAAAAATTATGTGAAATTATAAGAGACGGCAGTCAACTTGATTCGTGATCATCAACGACTGACCTCCAACGTAGAGATGGCGAAAAAATATCGATAAATCGATATGTTTCGTTCGATATATCGATGTATCGATATAAAATTTCAAGTATCGAAAAAGTATCAAAAAAGAATATTTTTGCCAATGGCAACAGCAACTTTATTTGGCGTCAACCGGGTGTCAGAGTGGCGTCAACCGTACGCGTGACTGTTCCAAACAATCGCAGTCGAATTTCAGCTGACGACGTGAAACAAAGAGTGTTTTTGTTATCTCTTTCTGATATGGTTAAAGTAAACCGATCCTCTACGTGACTTAATGCAAAATCATATGTTTTTACCTATCCTATTTATACATATACCATGTTCGATCAATTACAAAATCTCACCGATATATCGATACATCGATATCTTTTTTTCGCTATATCGATACGATATATATCGATACTTTTTAACCCTTCCGACATCCCTACTTGGCGGCTCCAAGTAGGATGAAGCGGATTCTTACGTCCCGAGTGAAAAATTTAGACCGCAGACGCGGCGCGATCGGAGTTATGGCGCGAACTTTCAAAGCGATAGTGCTTTCCGCGGAAGTGAGTCTTTCAATGGATCGCTCGCGCTTTCGGAACACAACTAAATATTTAATGGGATCGATTGGATGTTGATGAGGGTTATGTTGGTTTTCTACTCGTGAGAGAAATAATTGTTTCCATGGTTTAATTGTAACAATAACAAATAATGTAACTTTATTCACTGTTCGATGACTTAATCGGGTTGTACAGTTCGAGTTTTACAGAGTACGAGTTTTACAGAGTTCGAAGATATTGAGATTTGGTATATTAGATTTAGACTCGATGAAGGTAGAAAAAGATCTGCCAAAGTTTTTCAGAGAGTTAACCGTTCTGCCTCTGCGAGGCGGATTACAATAAAGACGGTTGATTATGATTGGCCGGATTTTTCGTGTGAGCCTTTGTTTTTCCCGCGGAGGGGATTATCTCAATTACGCGGAGGTGACGTGAGATCTTCGCCTCGTGGGTGACGTTCGTGGGAAAGGAAATACAGTTTCGAATTATAGTTCTCAGAATGATTACAGAGTTAGTTTGTATAACTAGGTTTTCGAGTGACGAAGTCGCACAAGAGGTTCGTTGAAATGAAATAAAAGTGAAAGGAATTTTAAGAGGTTTGCCGGACAGGGTGTTTATAAATTGATAGAGTGCCTATATTTGATTACGGTTTTGAATTCTACGGTGTGTATATGTAATAAGAGCGTGGCCTTAGTTTGGATTTCTCCCTTACGATAAGTCTATTTGGTTTCTAAGAATAAATGATATTGTCGGTTAACTTTATGATCGACGAGTGATGGTGAATGGTGTGTGAACACTGTGTTGGTAGATTATCGACTGTCGAGAATTTGAGATACCGGCCGAACATTGTGTCGACTCCGATATTAACAGCTAGGACAGGATGAAGGATACTTGAGCGTAAATGGGGCAAACAGATTTTAAATTGAACGGTATTAATACTGTGCTACAGCATTGGCTCTTGAAAAGATCGATAGGAAACTACACGCTCTCATTCGTTGGACAGCAAAGAACCAGTTGCGAATGAGAACGCCACTCTCGCTTCGAACTAATAGCGGCTCTCGTACAAATCGTATTAAAAAGCACGTGGGGACCGTTCCAACCCGAAACGACTGATCGATGTGTGGGTAGTGTGGGTCGTGCAGGGCTATAGTCATATGACGGTGCAATATGACATTGGCGGCCGGCGAATAAGGTTTATATGTGTATATATATATATATACACACATTTTTACTCATATAATCTCCTTGCACGAAACAACAAAACATTATAGTACATAGTGTTGTACCATTGTTGTGCCAATAATTGTTCGGACCACTGTAGGGACAACCAATTGGGGTATAGGTAATTGCAGTTTGTTTCATCGAGGGTGAAATTTTCACTTATATACACACTATACACGGAGAGCCAACCTGACTTTTCACGGGGTCAACCCCAAAAATGGCAGTTAATGTTGAAAGCCCACAACTTTTATGGTGAATATTTTGAGAATGCCTTGAACGCCATTACATTTAAATTGATTAGTGACATTGAAGTTCTTATTATGAACGATTATTCTCGTTGAGGTTAAAGCCAATAGGACATAAAGCTGGTACCAAAAGGAAGAGGAATTTTGATCGCTCGATCGTCTCAAACAATCATGAATTTGAATCGATTGGAACGCCTGAAACACACAATTCGCTTGCAAAGAAACTACGCTAGCAAGAAGCATGAAGATCGTTTATCCGGTATGCTCTGACAAATTGTGATATGCGTATTTCGTATGTTACGGTAAAATAAAAATGAACGTTCGTTTTTTTTATGAAACTCAGACTTGGCTAATACGTATACTTGGAAGGATGCGAATGATTGGTATAATGTATGGGAAGAACACAAATATTTTCAACCCAAGCAGGACAGTACCGATGAAACTTTTAAGATGATATTGCCTCCGCCGAATGTAACGGGTGTATTACATATAGGACACGCTTTGACTTGTACGATCCAGGATGTTCTGGCACGATGGTATGCGTTCGCCAATGGCGTTGTTCATAACAATATGACCATAGATCGGGAATAGATTACATAATTTTGTATGAATTTCATACGAAGGCACAGAATGAATGGGAAATCGGTTGTTTGGGTGCCAGGCTTGGATCATGCAGGGATAGCGACTCAAGTTATGGTGGAAAAGTATCTAAATGGAACAAAAGGAATCAGCAGATATGACTTGGGAAAGGATAAATTCGTTTCTTACATAAAGGAGTGGAAGGAAGAAAAGGGTAATGAGATAAGAAACCAATTAAAAGCACTTGGTACAAGCTTGGATTGGAGCAGGGAATTTTTCACTATGAGCAAGGTATTCCAGCGAGTGATGAAACTCGACAAAATCTATAATAGTCGTTATTTATCGAGAGTTTTAATATATCCTTGTTCACGTCGTGCAGGAGCACAACGAGGCGGTGACGGAAGCTTTGATGATTCTCCACCGGCGTAGCCTATTGTACAGAAGCAAGGGTCTGATTAATTGGTCACCGACGCTACGTAGCGCTATCTCCGACATGGAAATCGAACACGTTCAAGTAACTGGAAAAACAAATCTTGCTGTTCCTGGCTATAAGAGAAAGGTCCCTTTTGGTCAAATAGCAAAAGTAGCTTATAAGATACGAGACTCGGGTAAGATGGGGGGGTAATTTTTGTCGTTCAACATTCGTCTATCTTTTTGAAACAGCATGTTCAGATTTTCACACATAACCGTCTTTATTCGATCCAGCGGATGAACAAGTTATAGTAGCGACAACGAGAGTAGAAACTATGCACGGTGATGTAGCTATTGCTGTTCATCCAGAAGATTGTCGATATACGAGTTATATCGGTCGTCAAGTCTGGCATCCATTGCGAGAAAGTTACATACCGATTATCGCTGACTCGTCGATCAAGAGAGAGTTCGGTACGGGTGCTGTCAAGATAACACCGGCTCACGATCATGCCGATCTTGGAGTTGCCAAACGCCACAACTTGGACATTATAAACGTTATCGGCGACGATGGCACGATGACCGAGAGCGCCAAGTCCTTCCAGGCAAGTAAAAGACTTTGGTAAAACACCCAAAACCGGTACAGCCATCCCATTTGGGTCTCGCGCAAAACGTTGATAATGATTAACAAAAATTCACGCTCAGGGTTTACCCCGATTCGTAGCAAGGGAGAAAATATTGAACGAATTAGCGAGACAAGGAGCATTGAAACATTTGGAAAATCACGAAATGTCGATACCCGTGTGTTCGCGATCGGGGGACGTTGTCGAGTATCTCATGAGGGAACAATGGTACGTTAAAACGAAAGGAATGGCGGAACGTGCCATTGAAGCGGTGACGAATGGTACACTCAAGATCGATCCACCAGAGTGGTCAAGAGTATGGTGCGACTGGCTCGAAAACAATAGGTAAGAATCAAATTTTACATATTCTTAACAACGAAGAAATCGCGACCTTGTTTTAATTCGTGTACCATCAGAGACTGGTGCGTATCCCGACAGATTTGGTGGGGACATAGAATTCCGAGTTATCGTCGTCGTCGTCAAGAACACGAGACAGGGTGCGATGGTGCTGGTAGTACCGCTACTACCACCACCGAATGGTTAATCGCGCGGTCCGAACAAGAGGCCCTGCGACAACTCGGCGTTGATGAAAACTTAGCGACGAACGATCATTGGAGCCTCGAACAGGATCAGGATGTACTCGATACGTGGTTCTCGTCGGCGCTCCTACCATTAACCGCGATGGGCTGGCCCAATCGAGTAAGTGTGATTCGCGATAGCGGTATTCGCACGATACAGTGCTTTTTTGCTGACAGATCTCACTTTCAGAAACTTATGGAGCTTACTTTCAGAAATTCGAGAAATATTATCCACTAACTCTGATGGAAACTGGCAACGACATCATGTTCCTATGGGTCGCCCGAATGGTCATGCTCGGACTGGAGCTAACGGATACTCTGCCTTTCAAGGTTAAAAAGGCGGCGCATACCTCTTTGGGTGTCTAAAGTCGGATCATATTGTTACGATTGTTGCAGGAGGTATTGCTTCATGGAGTTCTGTGCGACGCTCAAGGAAAAAAAATGTCAAAGAGTCGTGGCAACGTCATCAGACCGGAGCACATAATTAATGGCATTACTCTGACGGAACTAAATGCTCAAGTCACGGAAAGTTGTCGGGCTGGTATTTTAAATAGCGATGAACTGAAAAGAAGTCTGGCCGTGAATACCAAAATGTTTCCCGATGGCATATCCGAGTGCGGTGCGGACGCGCTACGTCTGACTCTCTGTTCGCAAAACATAAAAAGTACGTCAGGTTCTCACAGCGGGTAAGATCGGATATCGGGATGAATATGTAACTCGCACGGTATTTCTTAATGGTGTTACAGGTACGCGAATAAGTTTCAATATTGTCGAGTGTCAAACAAATAAGCGCTTCTGCAACAAGATTTGGCAAGCGACTAAGTACGTGTTGCAAATAGCCGACGAGAGCGATAAACCCGTGGAAAAACCGCAACGGTTAAGCAACGTTGATCGATGGATACTCAGTCGATTGTCTCTCATGGTTATCAAAGTGAACCATGCCTTCGAGGAGAAACTCTTTTACAAAGCGGTCCTGGCTATAAAACAATTTTTTTACTACGAATTTTGTGATTTCTTTTTGGTAAGATATTACAGAGTTATTGACGTATATAAATACACACGTACCGTAGTTAGTTCGGATAGTAGTAGCAGCAGTATAATAGGATCAGTTTCTCGTAGGAAGCAACAAAGCCGGCATTCAAGATGGATCAACGAGAATTAATCGAGAGCCATAGATATAGCCTCGCAAGATGCTTGGAAGTTTCATTGAGAATTTTGGCACCGATAATGCCATATATCTCCGATCATTTGTACTCGAAGTGCGCGAAAAAGTTGCCGTTGGTATTTCTCTCGTTGCCCTCTCTGGTCGAAGCTCCTTTTCCAACATTTACGGGCGAACTAGAATCGTCCAGGGATCTTCCCTTGGAGGATCAATTTCAAAGAGTTCTAAGAGTGATCGGGGAAATGAGACAAGTACTCAGTCAAGTTAACGATAGATCCGCGTTACAGGGTAAGAGACATTTTCATTCCAAATGCATGTCAGAAATTTTTGTTTTTAAACGATTAGCTCAAGTCACATCGATCTGCCGACAGTTCACATCGTCACGGAGCTTCCACACGCCTTCGATCACTTCGTGGAAAGCCTAAATTTCATATCAGCTGTAACGAGAGTACAAAATATCGAGGTATATCCGGCACAGGATTATGTTACTCGCGGCAACAGCATTTTATGCGGTACGACCGAACCAGAGTGTCGCGTATTTCTTCTATTGAATGAAAACGTCGTTGAGTTAGTAAAAAATCAAATCGAGAAAAAGCGCTTGCGCTCTAAAAAACAATTAGATGATCTTTTGAGAAGTACGAGCCTATCGAGATTTGCCATCAAACCCGAGGAGGATAAGCTACGCGATCGAGAAAAGGTTGGATATCAGATAGAGAATTTGCTTAACCCCACAGTAGTCGCGTCGAAGTAACGCGAGTCAATTACATATGTAGACCGCGCGACCGTTCTAGGGTCAAGCAACGTGAACGACCCTACGATTTATTCCTGATCTCAAGAGCTCGTGTTTTACAGATAAGGAATTTGGAAGAGGAATTGAAAAAATACCCAAAATTTGCATAAATCAATGGATGGTGATGTATGCGCCACCGTGGCGGTACCCGCTCTAACGACGAGTCACAAAGAGCTACAGGAATATCACGAGGCACGTGAGTTGCTCAGCCGAATAAAAAAATAATAATGTACAATGTACAATCCTTCCTCAACCTCTATATTTTGCTCATCCTCGTTGCACGAACTCTCGGACTCTTGATCATTCTCAGAGCCAGAACTTTCCGAGTCAAACCACACTTCAGACGAGAGATCATCCTTTATTATAGTTTTCATTCGTTTAGCTTCCTCGAAAACATCTGAAACATTTTTTATATTATGTTGAAAAATAAACTCCCGGCAGTGTACGACGGTGTTCGTACAATTAGGTGAACCAAGATCTAATCGTAAGACGTAAACCAGTACTTCGAGAATATAAAACGTTGAGGGTATACCGTCAATCGCCATCTTCGAACATTCCTCCGTACAAGTAAAGTAAGTGCGGATGCTTCTAATGTATTGGCGAGGACGGACTGTACAGGAGCTGGGCCAAAAATGCGAATTAAATGGAGCGAAACGTGCGAAATTCAAATGTTTTACGGTGAAAACTCCATCGTCATCAGTGACGAGATCAGCGGGAGCCGAAGGTGCTGCGGGATTTGGAGATTTTCGTCGAACGAATTGCCATCGCCGTCCTCCTCGCTCTCGTCCCCGTCCTCGTCGTTGTCGGGGTTGTTGTCCTCGTGTATTTCTGAACTATTCGCATTGTGATTTTTTAGTTTTCGCCTTCGACGCCGGACAGTATCGGATTAATTCTTTCCACTCACGGTAACACGCCATTGATATTTTTCCACATCTAGAACTCGTTAAAGAAGGATCTATAGAGTTCTTCCTCATCCGCGACTTCGTCATATACTCCACCGACCGTGAATGCGATACCCGGTTGAACGAGAATAGTCAAAGACGAGTTTCGTCGTTTTCTGCGCGTCAACCGATAAACGAACATTGCAATTTGGCCAGTGAATCGGAGCTTTACATTTTTATTTATTCATAACATATACAAGCTTGTCCACTCACTATACGGCCCTAATTCGAACATGTCCGTACGGAATTGGCCTTTGGCGACGTCTTTTTTTATCCGTTCTTTACTATCGCCGCCATAAATGAGAATCTTATTGGGCACCGTCGGGAGAATAATGCATCCTGATCGAGGAGCTGGGATGTTTCTATAAATTTCAAGCTTGCTTCACTGATAAGTGGACACATTGAATATATATGAACATCATTAAAATATTTCGAATCCCAAATATTATGATGGAAGCCACTAAAGATTATCAGTTATTTCTTCGTATAAACCATTATGTGACCACTTCTTGCAGAGGGACTACCGGATGCCCTGAAACATTGATACCGCGCGCATTATAATGTACCGTCTCTTGAAACGAGATCAAATATGGTTGCAACGCAATTCGATGAATTCAGGAAGGCTCGATTGCAAAGGGAGTCGATCTTGCGGGTCCTTATTTCAAACTTGTGCCTTATATGGTCAATATTTATTATGTAAGCGGAGGAAAGAGAGGTAGGAAAATTTGACGCGTCGGTAAGAGAACCAACGATACATTTGTATCAAGTCCCTTTCAAACTACGTCCATCGATCTCAATTATTGACTCTTACGCATAGATTATGGTCGAAAAGCAATAACGATAACACAGAACACAAGTACTTATCCCAACTTAAGAATATTCACGTTATTTTCTACCATTTCTTCTCTCCTATATAATATTGCTGCAAGTCTCTATGATGTAATAATAGAAATGACAATGAGACTCCGAGGGACTGGAGAAATCACAGTTCTCCGCCGTTTGCCGAAATAATGACAGTCTGATGGCCACATCTTGGGGAAGAGCAACCGGTGCTTTTATAACTGTTCATTCTTTTTTTATCTTCTTCTTCTTAGATATAAAAATGGAAGAGTGTTTGTTTGTTTGTCACGCTGTTTGTTTGTTTGCGCACGCCCGCGAAGATTACTGAATTAGTAGAATAATTGTATATTTATATGTAGAGATTAAATTGGCATACTTCATGTGACAGCTGTCAATTTAATCGCCAAATATAGATATAAAATTATTCTACTATTTAGTAATCTTCGCGGACGTGCGCAATACAACGCACGCAATTTTCATAACAACCGGATGAATGGTATAGGAATGCATGGGGGACAAACAAACATTCTTCCATGTTTATATACATATACGAAAGAAGAAGATAAACTGACGGTCCGTACACGACGCTCGGGTGTTTTCGTGACTGACAAGGCAGGCAGTCTGATATCACCAGAACTTTACACGGATGTTGAAAACGATTCGTCGGCTTCCCTTTCGATCCCGGGTCGACCGGAAACCCCGCTCTCGTGCTACCTCGCGCGATGGTACCAAAATGATTCCCATGAAAATAGTTTGGAATTTCGCGTTTTTCCGAGCGTAATTTTTTACTTTGCCATTCGGGGGGTGGGGTCGATATATAAAAACTTGCCATCGGACGATTGCAAATAGACCCATTCGATTGGAAATTTCTCGATGATGAAGATTATGATGTTATTTTGCTCGATATCTCAAAAATTCTAGGAGAAAAATTTTTAAAAAACGAAATAACGATTTACCTACAAAGTCTGAAAAATCGAAAACGAAACCATGATATTCTAGTTGTACGGTAAACTTACGCGGCTCTTAGAGCTTGAGAAACGATTAATTAAATCTCGAAAAATCGACTTTTCGCGGTGCTGTATCTCCGTTCTCGTTCGTCCCACAGGAAATTGCACGAGTAACTTTTTGAAGAGCTCGCCAAGTTCTCAAAAACGAGCCGAGGAACATCCGGATAACTCAATTTTTGTGGCCGTGACGACACTTCGACAATCGTGATTTTCAGAACCAAAGGAAGGGACCTACAAAAAAGCCTAGGGGATGGGGCTGTTTTCCGTACATAAGCTCGATTGTTGCGTAAATAACTTTGAAAAAAACTGTCAGTTCGTTGATAACAGCAATGTATTTTCCATTATACCAGAATATACAGTTTATAACACTTAGGTGCCCAATGGCATAATCAAATTTTGGATATTCCGTCGATAATAAAGCTTGATATGTCCAAAGCGATAAACAAGTAGGAATGAAATTAGTGTGAAGTGAAGTTTTAGAATGCTCTTCGGAGGATCAATTTTTTACAGATTTATCAGATAATGGAAATTTTACGGGTAATTAAGGCAAATACAGAAAAATATCACGACCTTTCAATTGACTCCGGAGTCAAGGCCGCAAATGTAAAATCGCGTTTATTGAAAGGCGTGTGTGGCCTAGGCCATGAACAAAAGATACGTGTACGTAACGTGTATCGAAACTTACCTGGCGCGTCACCTTCCTTACATACGTGCTTAATTAGCTTGATACTGCGAACAGTTGTTAATCCTGAATTAACTCTTCTGTAGAGCTGGGGGTCGTTAAAATTTCAACATTGAATTGATACTTTGCGTTTATTCTGCGACGATCGTGATACGTGTTTATACGTGAAACATTCTTGTCGTTTCTACGATATTTCTTGTAACCAGCGTGCTGTCCAGCAGGCCGGTAGATTTGGTCGTATCTCCCAAAGATTGTATGGCATAAGGGTTGCTATAGTCATTTGCAACAATGGAATGGTCTGTTTCGTTCGCAGAAATTTCGTCTATAATGTCGGTGGACGTCATTAGTATCGTTTCATTTACTTCTGCGTCACTGTCATCGCAGATAAACAAAAAATAAATTATTCTCATTAACATACGTTAAGTCTTAATACGAAAACTTACCATTAACGGGTTATATGCAGTTGAAAATTTTTTAAAATCGATTTTTCATTACATTTTCGGAATGTGCATACATTCCAGTATATTCTCGGAAAATTTCAAATCGATCCGGCAAATATTCTTGGAGATACATGCATATTTGTCAGAATTCGCGGAGTTACAAAGTAGGCGGAGTAAAGACCGGAGCAGCTGCTGTTTTTATGGCGCGCGATACCTGCGTCTGGGATTTTAAAAGCAGCGCCTTACGGTGAAATGGAAGTGATCAAGAAAGAATGTATTGGACATGTCGAAAAAAGAATGGGTTCACGACTCCGAGACTGTGTAAAAAAAATACTGAAACTGTAGATAAAGGTGGGGAAAAAACCCCCAAAAAAGTACTTGGTGGTAAGGGCAACTTATCCATCAGTTTAGCAGTAAGCTCACTGCTAAACTGATGGATAAGTTGACAGTTTATTATGGCTTGGCAATCAGGAGACACTGCGATTCCGTTGATAATATGTATAATGCAATATGGGCAACATATTACCATTACTGTTCAACGGATGAAAATCCTCGATACGAGAGGTGCCCGGTCGGAGCTGAGTCATGGTGTTGTTGGCAGCGAGCGCGAGCTTCGAATACATTATCAAATTATAAACATGAATATCAGTCATTACCACATGATGTTGCTGAAGCTCTATTTCCAATCTACACAGATCTCAGCAATAAACAATTATTAGAAAGATGTGTTGGGAGCTTCACAAAAAACAACAACGAAAGCTACAATCAGCTGATATGGAAGATAATTCCGAAAATCATTCCTTGTGGCTCAAAGATAGTGGAAATAGTCGCTTCCATCGCAGTCGGCACGTTCAACGACGATACCACAACACTTTTGTATTATATGAGGGCACTGGGACTGTCAATAGGGCCCAGTGCCCATGCCTATGCCGAAAGGAAGAATGCAGAGCGCGTCGCAATCTCCGCAATTTTGTTTTATTCGGAACCGCCATTTTGTGAAAAATCAAAATTTCGACTATTCCTTCGATCAATGCCTAGATTTATCTATCCACTAAAAGAATCTTTTTGGTTTTTGTATTTTAGATAATCCAAACTGGAGATATCGGGCTCACCGCCAGACATTTTTTTTGGAGGACCTTTAGATCGTCTCCAGGAGCACTGAATATTAATATTTTTGAAAATAAAAAATACTAATATAAAGTTAAACCACTACATTCATTATTACTCCTTGTCATTATCCAATAAAATTCCTTTTCAGAACAAATTCGTAAGAAAACGACTGTTTTTTGCCTTGCAACTGCGTATAACCCGTTAAACATTGAATTGTGTTGGCTCAAAGCCGAACAATTGTTATAGTCCGCCATCAAAAAGTGACGTTTGAAAAAAACAAGAGGTGACAAACTGTGTTTATAAGCTTTATAAGTCTTCGAATGACCTTTACCATTTACGATCGACTTTTTATTCAGTATTGTATTTCTGTGCAGGTATTAATTCGATGTTTTATCCCTCAAATGTGATTGTTGCGCGATAAATTCTTGTTATATAATTATTTTCGAATTATGTACGGGTTACAATGCGTACAATCAGTAAAACAACTAAATTTATATGAAATTAGCTTTTTCCCGCGACTTCGTCCACTTGGGATTCTGCATTAATATACTTTTTTTGGAAATATATATATGAAGTTATAGTTATTGCCGTGACTTTCTTCGCGTGGAACTCATGACACCGTGGAAATGTTAAAATCCAGCGGTTTGGTTTGTGCGTTGTCTATCACTATGTCACGGAACTGTTATATATACACTACCGGCGAAAAGTTTCCGGACCAAAGTTGAAAACAGTGCCGGAACAGTTTTTGATGCCATTGCGCCGGTAGTTGGCCTAGGCCAATTTAACCAACGCCATTTTAAAGAGGAAGGATTTGTCTTCATTTTTCTTTGTCTTCTTTGTCTTTTCACCTCGCTTGCCACTCAGGCTCTATCGTTAGCTTACTCCTAATCAAACTCCCCCTCTCTCATTAGTCCTTAACTCCCTATCGCCATTATCTACCATCAGCCATCAACTGTTCCCTTTGCGCGCGCCGAAAAGGCGCGCGCAAAGGTAAATATCGACAATTTCTAACAATAAGATATGTTATCGTATTATAACATAATAGCATGTATTTTTATTTTTACTATTAAAAAGTATTTTGAAGATGTTTAAAAAAAAATACTATATAATAATTTAAATAATGTAAAGATTTGATAGATGGGTAATTTCATTGCCAATTATATTGTAATAAATTGTTAAAAATACAATACTTATTTGATATAATTAACAATTTTCATAATGATAACTAAATACATGTAAGGTTTTGACACTGATACATAATTAAAATAAATGATTAAGGAATATATATATTGTTTTATTCTCAAAACCAACATTTAACAACTGTTGACGGTAAAACTTAGCATGTACCAAACTCTATTGATAAAAGCCAGAAAAATTATCTCTTGTTTTAAAAATCCTCCCATTTGCCAACATATGTTGGTACATTTTAAGATTTACTAGTTAAACCTAAGGTGTAACGTAGTTGTAGTGCCAATAATTAGTATAGTCCCAATAATTGATCGGACCACTGTAGGGACAACTATATACCCCATACGTAATTACAGTTTGTTTCATCGAGGGTAAAATCTTCACTTACACACTTCCGGCATTAATAACTGCTATTACTATAGATATGATGTGGCAAGTACCAACTGACTTAATAAAAGTCGGTAAAGTAGATGTTTTCCCTTCCCCCTTGGCCCTCGAACGAGGGGCTGGCGAACCTCCTTAATCGACCGAGCAAAAACACCATTGTAACGTTGATTATATGATTTTATAATGAAAAAACTCATTTTATTGGAAATATATGAATTTTTAAGGGGGAAAATCACAGTAAAATTTTGAATTTTTCGAAAAATTCTTTTTTCGCTTAAAAGGTGCTTTAGGGTCTTAAAAATAATATACCAAAAGATAGAATACAGCAAAAGTGTCGAACTGCCCGAACTTATTATTCTGCGGCAACGTCTCTTAGGTATGCTCCAAGCGCCTTTTGTGATCCCGGAGCGCGTTAGAATTTATGAGTACGGGCGCAAGTATAACGGTAGTTGATATAGTACAAAGTGACCCTCGAAAAGTCTAGTATGTCAAGAATGTCTATAGGGGTCACTATACGCAATATACATTCGACTAAACATGTGTAGCGTCGGTAAACCGCATGTCGACCGTTGAAAACAATGCTTTTCACGACGCGTGTTATACGTTTGATAATATTCGAATAAAGTGATAATTAGAAGAAATGAGTGATAAAAATCCGAGTCACGAAAAGAAAGAACAAAAAGGTGATCCTGCCTACGAAAGAAGAAAGAACGTGAGAAACAAACGACCGCCAAATCGCTATGAAATTGAATGCCCGAAGGATTTGAACGTCAGTAGCCCGAAGTATTCACGACGTTGAAGTGGATTCAACGTTTGGTTATCATCTCGTAAAGTTTGTGTCCGTTTTTGCCGCTATTTCAAACGTGTGGTGTGTAAAGTGTGCCATTCTAACGTGAACTTTACTGAGAGCAGCAAACGAGGATTGGGATTCAAAATTGTTATATCCTGTGGAAAATGCGACGAAACGGAAATACCGAATTCCCCATTTATCAACAATGCATACGAAATTAATCGCAGAATTGTTATTACTAAGCGATTGCGCGGAATCGGTCTACAAGGCATAAGACAATGTTGTGCCTGTATGGAACTACCCCGCCCGGTTTTCCAATCGTTTTATGGCAGTATTATTGACCATATTTGTACTGCCACAAAAATAGTTTCCGATAATAGTATGTCAAATGCAGCGATGGAAGAAAAAAGAATTTCTGCCGAGAAAGGAGAAAAAAAATCGAATTACTGTCTTGGGCGATGGGTCATGGCGGAAACACGGCTTTTCTTCTTTATTCGGATTCGTTTCACTCATCGGCTGGTACACAGGTAAACCCATCGATGCGTAGTGAAATCAAAATATTGCAAAGCGTACGAGTATTGGAAGAAGAAAGAAGATACCGAAGAATACAGTGAATGGTTAGAAAGTCACGCGAATGAATGCCAAGTAAACCACGATGCTCCACGGAAAAATGGAGGTCGATGCAGCCATCGAAATGTTTCAGCGTTCTGAAAAATTACATGACGTACAGTACGGCAATTAGATCGGCGATGGCGACTCAAAAACGTTCAAAGGTATCACGGATGCTAAGCCGTACAAAAACATAACGGTAACGAAAAAAGAATCCACAGACCATGTGCAGAAACCCACCTTCGTAATTTGAAGAAACGCACGAAAGGCATGGGCGGAAAAGGGAAACTGACAGGCAAGCTGATTGTTGAACTGTCAATATATTTTGGATTAGCCATTCGTAGGAATTGCCAATCTGTAGAAAAAATGAAGATTGCTATATGGGTCACACTACTGGGTTTCATAAATTATCTACAGATGACGATCCTCAGCATGACGATTGCCCGACTGGAGAAGATTCCTGGTGCTCGTAGCAAACGGCGAAATCTTTAGGCACTTTGGACACATATACACACAAATCGCCAATGTCGGATGAAGTTTTCAACGCTATTAAGCCAATTTACGAACAACTTACTACGGATGACCTTCTCACTCGTTGCATGGGGGGTTACACCCAAAGTAGCAACGAAAGTTTCAATTCAACGGTGTGGTCGATTGGCTCCAAAAACAAAGAATTCCGGCAAGAAAATCGTCGACATTGCAACCAACATCGCTTTGTGTATCTTCAACTACGGACTGATGTCAATCTTAAATATTTTTGAGACCGTAAAGATGAAAATCGGATTAAATAGTTATCAACTATGATGCACGGAGGTCGATGAGAAACGCGTACAAAAGGCGGAGCAATCTCTGAGTGACGGCGCAAAACAGGCTCGGATCGATTTAAAAACTGGTCGAAAGGAGAAAGAAGATGAAGAGATGGACTTGGAAGGCCAATTGTATGGTGCAGGCATCGCAGATTAAAGGTATATAAGAATATTCTATGATTTTTCAGTACTCAAAACTTTAAACGCGTTTTTCTCGAAACCACTTTTTTTGAACTTCAAGGAAAGATAACTCGAGCAAATCTTTATCCATCGACTTGAAATTTGGACAGTATATTCGAAACACCTTTCTTTATAGAGCCGTGGGGGGGGGGGGGGGGGTAGAAATATTGCTTAGTTTTTTTTTATCGACAGTTTTATGACGTTTTTTTTGCGTTAAATTTGTAACTTTTTAAAACGTGCACCATTTTGCGAAAAATCAATATATCGAAAAAAATCCTACGTGGCTCTATAGCTAATGTTATATAGAAACTAAAAAATTTCGGTTTTATGTTCCAGGTCAAGAATTAAGGAAGGTTTCTTTCCTCCCATGGACCCCCTTCCGAAAACAGCGCCTTCGGAAATATGCTGCACAGCCGCCATTTTGAGATATTTGTTTTTGAAAAAATTACATTTTGTACTTCATTACTAACAATATAAAACCTACTTTACAGATTTTCGATTAAACCTTTCAGTGAGACAAAAAAATCCCGAAAATATGCCTATTTTTTCGTGCTCTACTGTGATTTCCCCCCTTAATTATATATACAATCGAAGTCTATCATTTATTTTTCTTATCGACGGTGGTATCGAGCTTCTGTTGTCCAGTGCTCGGTGAATCACCCACGTTCACATCTTCGTCCTCAACCTCTAGACTATTCAATCTATCAAAACACTTTATGTACTCTTAATTCATTAAAGACTGGATATGAGGTATACGTGTATATCCCTTTTTTCAGATCTGTGACGTGTACCTACTCGTCTTGTTCCAAACTATGAAGCATTTGAAAACCGGCGTCGAGACTCGGTGGAAAACCCATATCGGGATCGAGCAATTGAAGGGTCGGTACTTCTCTATACACGTTGCCAAATTCATCGAGTTCCTCAAATTGCAGTTTACCAGCGGATTCGTCGAGTTCCATTCTAAGTCATCGTCGAATGGTAAACAGTGCTTTGTGAATTAAGATCGTATCTCGGGATGTTTTATCAAGAGCATCAAATACTTACTTCGTACTGCATGTGGATAGTTCCAGCTGCTGTGCTTCGGCCATTAATTCAGCTTCTCGTTTCATTTTCTTCTCGAATCTTAGGATAACTCCCTGATAATAATCATGCAGAGCTACAACACCACCGACACCAGCCTCGAGAAGAACTTTTTCCATAGCATCCTTAAAAAAATGAATTGAATGTTATAACTGATCAATGATACAATCTTATACATTTATATCCTAATTATTGACTCACAGGAAAACCGTGATCCTCTTGCTCGACTGTTATTTTTAACAATAACGATATCCTTCTAAGAAAATGCTCGCCAATGTCCGTAAGTGTTTCCACAGCGGTGTCGGACGAAGTCTCAAATCCAATATGAGCCAGAAGAACGATTACAGCATGTTTTAGTAATCGACGTGCCGTTGTTGGTTTCAGATGATGGATGGTGGAAACCTTTCCAAATTTAACCCTGTAATACGTTTTTAATATATTTTTTGAACGTTCATAAATGATTTATTGTGTATAATAATAAAAATAGCAGTAAATGTGTAGTAATACAAGTAACGAGACAAGTACAGTTACCCATCGATCGAAGGGGACTTAAAGAGGAAAGGATTGTTGGCCTGCTTCTCATCCGGAAGACTTTGAGAGTCCATCAATGATATTTTCCCTAAGATTGTACCATCGTCCTGTAGAGCGATAAAAGTCTGTTTTATTTATCCATGTTTCTCGTGGTGCGAATATCACTTAAATATCGTAAGAACTTTACCATTGATCGCAATTGTTGATGAAGATTAATGGTATTTAAAACATGAGCATTTTCCATTGGCAATCTGGAAATATCTCAGATTATTAATACGATGCAAAGTTTGGGCTATCTTATTGATGTACTCACTGGATAAACTCCGGTTGCGTATCGACCTGATAATCACAGTCAGTATTGTTGGACTCATCCATGACCTGCCTCCAAACATTTTCGATTATGTCTGGTGTTATAACTTCTTGTTTGTGAGCTTCTCTCGTTGGCAATTCGCCCCAAAGAGATCCTGTGCCGAGTCCTTTGCTGGGCTTCATTGCATTGCTTTGTTGTGCACAGAAAATTCATTGATACGAAGCTGGCCACTTTTTGTTGTCCAGAATTGTTTATAAGGTTTAATATTTAAAACATTCAAATGTTACGGCAACATCTCAATCATTACTTTTTAAAGCAAGGAGAGTCACAACTATGTACGTGTACCTTTATCATAGTTTCTAGTACTCGATCATGATAACAAGGTGTATTGTATATGTACATGTTATGTTTATAAATCCTATCGAGAACTCACAGTTTTCGCGCCACTTGTGGAGTGCAGGGGTCTAATCGACGGGATACGTGACGTTTCCATTTATTTTAAAATCATTTTGTACGGCGAACTCAACGTTAATGAAGTAAGTGGATATTTCTAGAACTGGGCCTAACATTTGTTTCACATATCGTCCTTCACTAGGAATACTTTTATTACTCGAATTGTTTGATTTAATGCGAGAGATGTTTTTTTGGGGTTAGAAACGTTCGCGAGGTTCGCTATTCACTCGTCAGCCATGTCTATTTCGAATAATCGCGTTTTGGTTTTGAACACCAGATAGCACTGTTGTTCCGTCAAGTGAACGCACGAGTCAAATTACAAAACATAATTTACTTTTTCACTTTCGTTTTTCTTTTACCATAGGTGATTGTTGGAAAATATCGATACAAGATTGTTCGAGATTCATTCACAAAATAAGTATACGTATAGCTTTGCGAAAAGATGGAGAATGCTGCAGCTACGATTTTGACGAGAGCAGTGGATATGGATAAGACGGAACAATATACAATGGCTCTAGTTCTTTACCAAGAGGGACTTCAGATTCTCCTTGACTCGATCAAAGGTTCGAATAAGCATTGGGCGAAATGTTTGTATCAGCAATTCTTATTTAATCAAACCTTTCAGATGTTAAGGATCCCATTAAAAAAAACCGTTTGGAAACAAAAGCTTCCCAGTACATAGACAGAGCGGAAAAAGTAAAAGCTTTGATCGGCACAAGGAAAGCTGCAGGAAAATATAGGGAACAAACGAAGATCGAGGCGGGAACTATCGGTCATGGGTATGCGACACTTTTCGGAAGATTTTTGGATGCCTCGGTCACGCATATTCATATAGAGGACCCTTATATAAGATTGTTTCACCAGGTGGATAAATATACGGCCTTGGAACTTGACAGCATGAATGTAGGATGTTTTTTTATTTGACGTACCGATGATATTTTTTTTACCGTTCTAGTGCCAAAACTTGGTCCGATTGTGCGAGCTTGCCGTCCAGAAATGCCAATCTTTGTCGAAAATATCTTTGATAACTACGCTCGATCCCGACGATCGAAAGAACCAATTGGCAAGGCTGGAAGAATTGAAGCAGAGTCTATCGAATCGTCTCGTAAAGCTTGATATCTCGTACTCGGACACGCTTCACGATCGACAGATAACGTAAGAAGCGCACACAACAATCCTATCTCTTGGGTTCTCAAACGACTGGTAACCAGAACCTTAACTTTTTTCTCGACAGACTGAGCAACGGTTGGGTCATTAAAATCGGACGAGGTTTGGATTATTTCAAAGCTCCGGACGGTAAATTCGTCCTGGGAGTATGTGACCTTGAGCTTAGACCCTGTCACGAGACGACGATCGACATATTTCACACGAGTGAATTGCAGCAAAACGCCTAGTACGTAACAACAACTACGGCTGGAAACAAATAACTTTTGAAAAACAATCAGATTGTGATATGGCAAATTAATGTTTATACTGCGATTTTGTTCGCGTTACTGACTAAACTGGTTGCTCTTCGAGACCAGTTTTATGGCACAACCTGTGTATAAAAATCTTGAAATAAGCTTTTAAAATATACAAATATATATATACTACCTCTACTATCTATATGAAATATCATCATTCATAGATTGGTTGGAATCATACGTACATTGGTTTTATATATCGTGTAGGGATAATTTTTAACGCTGAATAAAATACTTTTACTCGTCGGCGGTTTTTTTTCTATCCCGTCGGGTTAGGATAATATACTTGAGTGAAATATTCACACGTTCCGATATGCGTGAAATCGTCTTCGAAATGGATATAAAGGTCCGAGGGCCGATACTGATAATCAGCCGTTTATACTGTAATCACAGGCTTTGGCGACGTTAATCTCTCTAGCAGCGCGTTTACAAGCTCGTCTCAGCGATTTCGTACACACGAGCAATCCGTCTCGTTGGTTTTTCGTCGAGTCCGAATGCTCTTGCATATACGACGGAAGACAATCGGCTCCTCCAACCGCGACTACTTGCCGCGCGATTTCCGGATCAACGCAGAGCCTCGTGAGCGCTTCGGCGGCTGTTATTTCCAGACGTCTATAAGCATCCTCGAGACCGGGTGGTCTCATTCTTAAGAAACAGACCAGCGCGACGGAAGCTCGCGCTTTCGCTAGATGAGGCCTTACCTCCGGGATTCTCGCGAGTTTCCCGACGAGCGAAGCAACCTGTTCCATCAGCCAAACGTTACCACCGGTGGACTCTTTCACGCACCGTAACAATTTTCGCACGGTATCGCGTTCCAATATGGGCACGACGAACTCGATCGAGTCGGCGAGATTGTTCAATGCCGCAGCGGCAAGCAATAAAGTCTGAGCGCAAGCCGTGCGTTCGGCCAAACAAGTGAGAAAGTCGACGAGGTCTCTCGCGAACGGTTCGAGATGAGTCAGACCCAGAGCGTTCGTCCATGGCGCGGTTATCTGGACGACAAGAGCAGCAGCTTCCATTTTTTCACTTTCCGGTGTTGTTTCGGCTGCTAAAACTTCGAGCAGTATCTCAGGTCCACCTTCTCGAACGAATTGATCGATCGCTGCCGGACAGCAACAAACACTCGCGAGGGCCCGTAGAGAAGATGCCCGCAAGTCACTCGACAATCTTCCACCTGAGATTAGGGAAGTCAACAAAGCCCGAATACCCGAGCAACGAGCTATGCTGCTCCCTGCACGATTGCCAGCCAGACCTAGAGCCGTAAGAGCTGCCAACGCGCCGCGTGCCACACTTCCTCCTTCTTGAGGCGCTTCTTCCAAGCCTCGGACTACTCGCTGCAATATCAGAGATACACATACGTTTTTTCGTTGAGAAAAATTCCGGAAAAAGAACTTTAAATGAAGTCAAAACGATGGAATTCGAGTTTACGACTGAATTTAGAGTTGTAACTGGTCGAATCGCAAGGTCATTAATAATTACCTCAATGTAGAAATCGAGGCGAGTATCGAGCGCGCTATCGACGAAGGTTCTTAAATTTTCAAGCTGCGAGAGTATACTACGTAAATTGCCCTGTTGAATTCGTCGCGGTGGGGGTGCTCCGAGTTCCGAGAGTATCGAGAAAGCTTCGTCCTCGACGGAACGAAGCAATTGACGCTCGGATCTTCCGTTCTCCGAATGAGACAATTTTCTGAAAAATAATCATGAATTCGATTAATTCACCAATCAATTTATAAACATGACGATTTACACGATGACGGGAATATTTTGTGATGTTCCAATAGCCCCTCAAATACGTACTCGACGATTAGTCGCAGATGTTTGGTAAATCCATCAGCACGAACGAGCAATTCGGTGGCTGCTTTTGTTGCGGATGACGTGAGCATTCTCAACTCTCTCGTTTGTTTTTCTTCGATCGTTGTTTCGTGATATTCTCGTCGTGGTATTGCCTTACTCTGGAGTGCCGTGTAACATTCTTCCTCCGTCTCGATCACCAAATCACCGAGCCAGGCTTTCACAGCGGTCTGACGATCGATAGCGCGTGTTTCGATGATGGATTTTTCCAGACAATTCCCTCTGGACGACCAGTCGTGCCTACTGTGGGTGCCGGCTGAATTACTCGCGATCGCCGAAACATTAGATATTCCGTGCACGTCTTCGTCCTCGGGTGGCTCGGTGGCGTAGAGAAAATCACCCAGGCACTCCTCGTCTAATGTCGTTGCCGCGATCACTGGTGAACTCTCGGGATCCTCTTCAAATCTACAAATTAAAATTTCATCGTTTATAAGAAGCCTTGATTCGCGATACGACCTCCGATCGTCGATTAATCATCGATCGTCCGTGTAACAAAATCAAATGTCCAAAACACTTAACAATCCTATAAATGAAGTGATTAACGTATCATCGTCGGATTAGTGTCGTCGATGTGCGTTTAGCCAATATCGAAGAAATATAAATTCCATTCGGGATATTGCGAGAATATTGTTTTGCTTACATTAAAAGTGAATCATAAAGTATGACGAATCGATCTAAAGTGAAATCACGGCGTTTATATACCTCGTGCGTGCCATGGCTGGCCAAAGCGAGACTCGTCTACTCGCCGACGTCTCAGCATTGATTCAGTCTTACTACTGGCTGTCGCCTCAGTCTCGCAGCGCGCTGTGGGCCCAGCGTTGATAACGCTAATGCGTCTCGTGGACGATGCATGCGAGTGGTCCCTGGCCGAGTGGCCCGTCTCTCCCACCACTGCTTTTTTTGCTGCGAGTAGCATGACGCTCGAGCCGTTGGGACAGAGATTCACGATAGCCAAGGTGGCACGTAGAGAGAGAGAGAGATAGAAACCGTGTGTATACTATATGTATAAAACACAGAAGTACAGAATGGTGGCACGAGTGTGTACCGCGAAAGCTGACTAATCGTCCAAGTCGCTCGCCGGATGCGACTCTAACAATCTCATCGTGACTAATCTCCTATTTTCTCGTATTATGTGTATTACATGTCCTCGTTCACCTGCGAACGCGATACGGCCCGAGTCGTTGGAGGAATATAACCCAAGACGAGAAACATCTGATCAGCCTGTGTTATAGATTATCATAAAATTATTGTACGATGTCACTGAATTCTTTCCCGACTAGGTGGCCACTATAATGCGTTATTAGGATTATAGTGGCCGGACTTGTTGGATTTTCTAGAAATATCATTGTTTATCCCTTTTTGTAGGGGATCGATAGCGCATGAGCCAAGGTGTGTGTCTTGTAGTATGGTAACTGATGGAATTGCCCGCGAGCCACGATTCCTTTGCACACGTACGTATGTCGCACGCACGAGTTCACGCTTCGAATAATAATGGCAACGACTAGAATTCGAGGAGAGGGAAGCCTGCGTGTGTACGCATATTTTTTACAACCACAAGCCGTAAGCGTTTGGTCGACGGTAAGGGCCACGTACGCCGCTTATACATTGTACCGATATCAAACTTTCAGCTGTACATCGATTATACAAAATGATTTACGGAACCATTTTTGAAAATATTATTTTTCGGATTAGTTGGATCTCGCGCGGCGATTCCAATCGCTATTTTCATTGTTTCTTGCTTATAAGCGCGTTGAGCCTTCGCGAGATTGATGACAAAGCAATCGAGCTCGCACGGTCATCGCTAATGAAAAATGTACCTGGAACCGAAATGCGAGGATTGCGACGTAAAAGTGCGTGCGAGAAACACTCAAAGTAAACGGACAGAGAAGTGGCTTGGCCTGCACATTCCTGTCGTTCGTCTCACGCAGTAAAAGTGGCCTGTTCACGTTGAGATTACTTTGGGGCTTCCTTGCTGTATAATGACACATTCAGAGGAAACTATCCTAGGCTGATCTTAATCGTGTACACAACGAGGGTAAACCTATTAACCGTTTGAAGCTTTTAAATTGAAATATTTTCTTTGCTCGTTCACTCATATGTATATATATATAAACGAAGAAAATACTTCAATTTAAAATTTACATCCATATATAAATGGAATAAATATATGGAAAACATAAACTAGGAGTTTTCTTTAACAATATTTTGTTTGTCTCGGTAAAATTCCCCGATGGATAAATCCGAACATTATTTACATATATATCTATATACATTTATGAATTTGTTCCATTAAGGCAGACCGTCCCACTGTGACGGTCAGAAAAAAAAGGTTTTTTTCATGAATTTTCTAAATTCACTTAATGGTTTTTTTACTCAATTAAAGATAGTCGTTTTTTTTTTAAATTACTATTTTTCGTATGAAAATATTTTAGGTGAAAATAGTACTTTCTATTTCGAAACGTGGTCATATTTCAAAAACAAGCCAAATAAACAAAAACAGTTACGCTCAACGATAGCTATTATAATTACACAAAATTTCGTGCAAAAATTTTACATATCCGACTATTATTGCTCGAGTTATCGCCCGCATCAGTTCGAAAAACGGGGTTTCTAGACAAATTTATTGTACTTCGACTATTGTTTTCTTTTTCAATAAAAAATTACTTAAATATTCTTTAATGTATGTGAAATAAGATATCTTTAATTGAGCGAAAATTAATAAAAACACTTTTTTCTGATCTTCACAGTGGTGTCCTGCTTTAAGAGTCAGTATTAAAGGCGACGAGAGATTCGAAAACCCGATCGGTACTTTTTCCGGTACTGATCGCGAGCAACCGATCGCGTTAAAATTTTGAGGGTAGGTATCTAGAGAATTATGGTAAGAAGTGGCTAAATATTTTGTTTTTCAAAAATTTTGAAAATAGTGTCGCAGGTGACGTGCTATTCGAAAACTCCATTCGTACTTTCTTCGACAAAAACAAAATTTACCCACTTTTTGTCATAATTCTCTAGATGCCCTCAACATTTGAACGCGATCGGTGGCTCAGCGACGAAGAAAGTACGGATTGCGTTTTCGAATCCAGTCATTTTTATAATCACGTTTAAATCACAAAAGTGTATCGAACTTTCTTATCTTCACCAGGGACTACGAGACGCACAGCAAGAATACGATAAATTCTTTTTGTATTTTATCTAATCTGGATACATAAAATTTTGAAAATAATCCGAGGGAAAGTTTGGCGTCGCGACGTGGAGTAATGTACTTACCTTTAAGAATTTCCTTGAATCGTAGGTATTGGGCAGAAAATGTTGATTATATTTAAATCGTCAGGCCGTAAAGAAAGAATAAAATTCATCAAATTACCGTTGCTCGTCGACGCATCCAGCCTCGGATCTCGTCCAGCTAATTTCCTTGGGTTGCACGCGAGCATTTATTCCCCGATTATCAGGATGCCTCTCGGCTTTTGGAGTAGAGGTGTAAGTAGGATTAGGGGGTCGCTCACTCTCCTTCCACAGTGAACCGAGGCGATGATGAACTCTTTGGGCAAGCTGCGGTCGCCCCCTCGTCACTATTCTTCTTCGCCTACGACGTCGCTTCGGTGTCCCATCGTCGTATATATCCGGACTGTTGGATCTTTCGGAATCCGAAAAACCAGAGTCAAGACTACGATTGCACGAGCTCGGTGAACTCGACGAGACGTGTTGGGTGGCTGCATTCGACAGACTCGTACCATCCACGTTATCTTGAATCCTTGACTTTTCGCTGGAATGAAAATAAACCAATAAACTAGAGTGAGCGATTTTTTAGTTCGTTCTCCATCTTTCGCTCCATCATTTCATATCCAGAATTATTGAAAATTTCCCAAATTATCATGAAATTTTTATTTCCCATTTCGCATGCAATTTCGTGTAGTTCTATACAAATAATTTGTACAGTTGACCAATTTTCTTCTATATCGAGCAAAATGGAAAATATTGAATTCGACAATTCATTCGGTTCTACGGACGTTCAATATCGTTATTATGATATATTGAAGAAATTGTTAAACGATGTAATCGCCGTGACCTTGAATTCTTACCTCGTTTTATCGGTCGATTGTTCGCGTAGCGACCGCTTTCGTTCGGTAGACTCGTCCCGCTGATCACGTTCAACAATGACCCCGTTGATTCGAATAGCGGTCACATTTCCGTCGGACGCATCGCTCTCTCGAAGGCTCTCCTCGCTGTCCTCGCTATTTATCGCCAAATTTGTATACGCGTTCGGTACACTCCCGGTCGAGGAATGCCCAGAAATCCCAGCGATGAGAGGCGAACTCTCGGGGTTGTCTCGAGCAGCCATCTGTCCCCAGAAGACTTTGCTCTGCATTCTCTTAAATCCGCTCATATTTACCACCCTCGTAAATATTTAATTTCGATTATCTAAACTTCCAAATCACTAAATTCTCACAATATTTCACCGTTGTACAGCGTTGACGACACAAGCGATTATTACATTTCACTCTTCCACCGGACAATTTTATAATTTTCGAGTCTTTTCAAGTCCGACCGATTAAATATGACTACGTTTTAAATTCGCTCGATTTTTAAGATCGTCCACGTTTCTGTCGACGATCATGGTCTACATTGTCGAAGTAACGAGTCGTAGTCGTGTGCCCGACGGAAAGAATTTTCGGAAGAGCAAAGGTGGTCGAGCGTCTTGACGGAACTGCGGCACACCCCCTTATAATTCTCGCGAGTTCGAGGGCCACGGGTCTATCGCGCGTTCGGGGATGTTACTGGACGACTCAAAGATTCACCGGAGCATAACGTTAAGGACGTCTCCGTGTTGGTCGCGTGGCTCTGGACGCCTTATGGTATTATCGGTTCTCTCCTCCGCGCCGGTCTGCCGGTCTCAACCCCCATGCGAGGAGCCACCACGGAAATAATTATACGTCGTCGGCGTCCTTTTTGTCCTGTACGAACCGCCGGCGCCGGGGCGAACGGACGTGTTCGGTAAAGAAGGAAAAACCACCCGTAATTCACCTCATCGATGCAAACTACGGTGGCACGCGCCCGTATCGTACCCACCGCTAAACTTAAATATATATACACACATGTGTGTCGATCCCTCGGTGTCTCGGCCTCGACTGGCGGAGCGACAGAGTTCGCGCCACAGCGAGAAAATTGTTTCCGATTACGCACCGATGAATAATCCGAGCGCTCTCTTGTAGGTAACTTCCCTCTTTTTTTTATACACGCGTTGACTCACTCTTTTCGTTCACTTTTGAAAAAATCTTCTTGCCACAGTTATCGTCGATTATAAAAATCGGCAGTTTTTATTATGTATAGTTTGTTAATTAGTCATTCGCCGTTATATCGTTTCCAGATAAATTATCCAGACTCCCTGGACTATAATTTGTTCCCTTGATTATAAATTTATAAATTGACGAGATTTTAACACGTTTTCGTCGATGTTAAAGGGAGGGAGAGGTACACAGACTTGCAGACAAAACGTCGCGACTCGACGAAGGGATCCGACTTCCTGACGCTCGAGTTCTCCTCCCTTCCGACGAAAAGCCAAGTTACGGAACGGAGCTGAATCGTTTCAGAGCCTCGTCTACCTCTCTTTCTCTCCCCCTCGCTCTTCGTGCGTTTCTACCCTTAGGAGCTCCGCCTATTCGAGTCTTCGATCCCTCCATATGCACTTATCGTTACATATGGGGGATTACTCGTTTGTATTCGTCAACGAAACTCTTCGGGCAAGCTCCCTCTAGGCAAGCTGTGCCCCACCATTTAAAGGGGTGTGAATGCTATAATGTGGCATTAGCCTAGGTTAAATTTGCAAACTTGTCCTTATCTCGTATCCTCTTCTAACGAAATGAAAACTAATGGAAAAAGTTCGTATAAAGAAAAGAAACTATTTAATAATTGGCCTCAAATGCCCGACTCTTAAGTAAAATTTTCTTACGAGGTATTAAACGTTGGGAAGAAAACCTCCAATTTCTTAAAGGTATTACCTAACTGCAGTTATTCTTCGATATGAAAATCAAACTGTCTGGTAGCTTCGAGAGATTGATTGTTAAATAAAATGCATAAAAAAAGGACGGTACTAGCACTAGCGGAATAGTGGTTTTACCATTTAAATTCTCTCGTAGAAAATAGACTGTCGGGCCGATCCGCATTACCCCAGACTCCCGAACGTATCGGAACGTGTCTCTATTGTAGGAATAAGGACATAATAGGTACGTACGTTCCACGTGTACGAAATACCGATGCGATGAATCGGCATATGCCGGTGTAACCGACAAACCGTAACCGGGGTGAATGTTAGCTCGCCAGTGGAGGGGAGGGGTATTGTTTTTTCTTCTTCGGTGGGGCTGGAAACTAGAACCCCCCTCGGGCCTTGTGACGCGCGCGACCTATCGACGAAGAGCCACGCAGAGTGCTGTCCGAACGAGAACGCGTATACACACGTATGTACATTATACACGCTTATACCGTACGAAATAATGTGTTACCGGGTGCCACATACGGCAGGAAGTAGCATCAAAAAATCACGCCATCGGCGTTCTAAGGGGGCCAGGTGGTGACTCCCCGGAGTTCGTTCTCCCTCGCTGGCTGCTCCTCTTGTGGGGGTCGAAGGTTCTACCTCGCTCGGGAAGCCCCTCTCCTCGTGCGTGTTCGACGCAGGGGCACGCGCCGTTCTCTCGTGAAGCATCTGGGTGAAATGCCCGTACAGGCCACGCTCGATCCGATGAACGAGATGATTCGTTGCTTTCTAGTTTTCTTTGCATGCGTGCGTATATGTGTGAATCGGACCAGGTACGTGCATACATAAATGTACGCATGCGAAAAATCTCTGTAACCCGGATCCAACGTATCTACGAGTGAGAGTATACGTCTTGGCCAGCTGATGGTGACTGTCTCGTCGTCTCGTGTTCGACCGATTACTACAGACTGACGTCGGGGAGTCTCGTCTCTTACCGGATGAGCGATGCTACAACGTCCCACTCATCATATTTTAAAGCAGATATATTATATATATACATAGATTGGAATTGAAGAATGTAAGGTCTAATGAAAACTTGGGTACATGAGTCGTGTGATTGGGAATAAAACAGTTGCAAAGTAGGTGTTTCACTAAATTAGTGCAAGCGCAATATACATATAAGGATCGGTATAGTATATGCAGATGCGATAGCGAATGCCACGGTTGGAAAGAGTATCCCAAGCATTCCGAAGCATATTATTCATCGATATACTACTCATAGTTGCGCAGATGATTCAACGCGGATTGTTTTGAACTATTTCGAATGCCTGTCCAGTTTTCTTATTGCATATGTGCAATGCATAATTAAATAATAATGGAGCATCACAAAACGTCTATGGACATTTTTATGTACACACCACACTCCTGCGTATTCGTGTATAACACCGTTAGTAGTAAAGGGCTCTCTGTGAGCATACCGCGCGTCCCCTATTGTCAGCGGTTAAATGAAAATGCGAGACAGCTGTACCGAACCGTTATGGACAAGCGGGTGCGCGCTTTTATGTGGTTCTTCAATAAGAAGACAAAGACTTATGACGAAAGTTGCAGACTTGTTATCACTTTCTATAGATATATTTAGAATACGTGATTATTGAATTTTAGGGAAGCAACGAGTTTTGTGGTTGAATCGACTGTAGTCATATTCCAGTGTACTTATCATGGCAAATTCTCCGTTCTCTTAAATATCCGCTCTAAAATTGCAACTTATCGGATGTAGTATATACTAATGTATAGTAAAATGGAGAAATAGGATTTCTAATCAAACGTGTATACATGCTTTCAAACTTCGATAGGTATTCGAAAAGATTGGATTTCTTCAATTTATGTAACACCAACGAGTTTTCGTTCATATATGTACAAAATTGTGCATCTGCGCTTCGGCACGACGCTAAAAGAGAGATATAGTTATTTACAAAGATCTTACGTTAGGTTATGTCGTGCAGGTGGTTCTCGTATTTGTAGAACGATATGCACGCTTTATGGGTTGGCGCACCCTCGTGCATACAAACCTTCTTATCGACTATACCCTGTGAGATAAGAATTATAATGATTATGATTTCTCAAGGGATTCCTCGGTGTTGCTTCGTTTAATGGACCAAAATGTAGTGGCGGAAATAGCTCCATGCTTTCTACCTCCGAATATACAAATCTCTCGATGGTACAGAACAGAATGAGACTCGGGCACATCATGAGCAAATGTCCATAAAAGGAATTGAATTCAGAGCCAAAGTGTACGTGACCACGTGATACGTAGGCCCAGCGCCATCTTCGCCTTGTGACTGATTCTCACAACGCTACAAAGAGGACCGCAGCGCACTCTCTCGGATAGTTTGGCGTTTTTGCATCGTTCGTTTCATCCTGCAAAGATACTAAGCCCGGTTACTTTGTGAACATTAGATATTTACAAGAGGATACAAGATGGTAATTAGTGCACAATCATTAATTCGATACGATTTAAAATGTAGTTAAATAAATAGACCGACTCATGTTTAATAAGAAACGGGATAATGCTTCGTGAAAATGTGTGTTAATGACCGGCAATCGACTTCATGGAAAAATATGACAAATGGCGCACGTGTATTCGCATTGCCAAGGGACACAACCACGCCTCGATTATAATTGAAATCTATTCGCGAATCGTTTTTGAAATATTGGCGCATCAGCGAAATATTTATTTAGCGATTTTCTTTATCACGCAATAGAGTTTTTCGTTCGTTCGGACTCGAAATAGTTCAAAATGCAGGCTAGTCGTCATCGGGATCGCGATTTTTATGGAACTTGGCGAAGGAGCAAAATTTTTCTGTTTTATTGGATGCTCGTCTTTTTTTGTTTCATTAGATGTCCCTTAATCCCGTGAGAATTCTGAAGAACAGAGCAGAGGAGGAGAAAGCCGAGGTAGCGCGTCTCAGTCTATTTGTCGGAGCTATCGCCATTGGAGATTTGGTTAAGTCTACTCTAGGCCCAAAGGGAATGGATAAGATTCTCGTTGCCCATGGACGCACTGCAGGTTCGGTGCAGGTAACCAACGACGGTGCTACGATACTTAAGAGCGTGGGTGTCGACAATCCTGCGGCAAAGATTCTTGTTGATATGTCCAGAGTACAGGATGATGAAGTAGGAGATGGTACCACATCGGTCACTGTACTCGGTACGTTACATTTTCTGATTAAATAAATATATGGAAAAAAAAACATAACTGGTAATGACATTCACATATTACCAATTATGACATTGGTTTGTCATAATCAAAGCTTCCGGAAGGTTCAATATTAAGGAGACATGACTCTACCATGAATGTATTGGTTTAAATTTAATTCCACCAGCAAAAAGACCAAGGGTATTAAAGCCCGATAACTTAACGTTTAAAAATTATTCGCAACGAAAAAAATAATTATACTTGTGTTTAATTTTGATTCTTCGTTTTGTAGCTTCCGAATTGCTAAGGGAAGCTGAAAAACTCATCGATCAAAAGATTCACCCTCAGACGATCATAGCAGGCTGGCGTAATGCCGCGAACGTAGCTCGCGAAGCTCTCTCGAACTCGACGTCTGACAATTCTGCAGATCCCGAGCGTTTCCGCGAGGATCTTACGAACATCGCTCGCACAACCCTGAGCTCGAAAATTTTGTCGCAGCATAAAGAGCACTTCAGCAAGCTTGCCGTCGATGCAGTATTGCGTCTCAAGAGTTCGGGCAATCTGTCGGCTATTCAGATAATTAAGAAGCGTGGAGCTACTCTTGCAGATTCGTTCCTGGATTCTGGTTTTCTGCTCGACAAGAGGCCTGGTGTTCATCAACCACAGAAAATCAATGATGCGAAGATTCTGATCGCCAACACTCCTATGGATACCGACAAGATCAAGGTCTTTGGTTCGAGAGTACGCGTTGATTCGATGGCGAAGATCGCCGAACTTGAAACGGCCGAGAAGGAAAAGATGAAGGTGAGGGAGGATTACGACTATTACGGTTCACCTGCGTTCTCGCTTACTCATTAATCGTTGAACCAAATTTACCTTAATTCTTGTTTACTTCACTCTATCAGGACAAAGTTGATAAGATCATCAAGCACGGTTGCAACGTCTTCATCAACAGACAACTTATCTACAATTACCCGGAACAGCTATTCGCTGATGCGGGTGTGATGGCTATCGAGCATGCTGATTTCGATGGTATCGAACGCCTGGCCCTCGTCACTGGTGGTGAAATTGTCAGTACGTTCGACCATCCGGATATGGTCAAACTCGGCAAATGCGACTTGATCGAGCAGGTATTTGTTTTCACATATCAATTGCCATTCGGTACAGTCCGTCGATGAATAATTAACGTTTCGATATTTTCTGTAGTTCATGGTAGGCGAGGATACCCTACTTCGTTTCTCGGGTGTCGCTCTTGGCGAAGCTTGCACAATCGTTATCCGCGGTGCAACTCAGCAAATCCTCGACGAGGCTGAACGTTCCATTCACGATGCTCTTTGCGTCCTGACGGCAACCGTTCGCGAATCTCGCATCGTTTATGGCGGTGGATGCAGCGAGATGATCATGGCTTGCGCCGTGATGAAATCAGCGGCTGCTACACCCGGTAAAGAAGCGGTAGCGATGGAAGCTTTCGCAAGAGCTCTTCAACAACTACCCACCGTCATAGCTGACAATGCCGGTTACGACTCGGCCCAGCTCGTCAGCGAATTGAGAGCTGCTCATAATTCCGGAGCTTCCACGATCGGACTTGGTAACTCGAATCGCTCATTATCATTAAATTCTTCATTGACAAACCGATTATTGATGACTATGTTAATAATTTATTCGATGCAGATATGGACATGGGAAAAATTGCATGCATGAAAAAGTTGGGCATAACAGAGTCCTGGGCTGTGAAGCGGCAGGTTCTCCTCAGTGCGGCTGAGGCAGCTGAAATGATACTTCGAGTCGACGACATTCTGCGTGCTGCACCACGAGAACGTGCGCCCGATCACGGACGATGCTAATCAGCGTATAAGCTCAACGGACACAACATTTGTTTTACGTTCAAACATGTTTTTGTCATCCCTTCGCCGAAAACTGTTTTCAAATCATTTCGTGTTCAACAATTTTCAGCTTCTCTTTCGTACACGTACACACTTCGTATTAACATGCACACGACATGAGATGCTTACCTTTTTTCATAAATATGCATTACGTTTAAGGACTTGGCCGATTGGATCTTCGACCGATACCTATCGTTTATCTCCATTAATTACTTCTACATACGCTAGGTAGTTAAGAACCTATGTGAGAAAGAGAAACATGAAAAATCGGAGTTTGTGGTGAGCACGTTTCGTTTTTTTTTTTTTTATATAACAATACCATAGGTTTTTACATTAATAAATGCCTCAACCAGTTAGGTGGTCTACACATTCGGTTTTCGTTATTTCTAGCCCGATCCTCCATTTGCAACTAATCATTGAGATTCAAAGATAATTTTCTTTTTCGGAAATATACCGACGTTATGCACCATGTCTTTTTTCCTTGTTCTCTCCTTGTGTGTGCGTCGCGAGACAGTGCCAACATTCCAAAAACTTGGTAGAACCGGCTTTCTTCGCGTGCGACAAACCATCAATTTCAAAAACACATTTTTTGCTGTAACCCATTGAATGATATTTACTTGGGAATACTGAGATCAATAAACGAATCTGAGTTTCGGCTCGTAGCCCAGCTTTTCGAGATTCGGTGTACAGGCGAAATTTATCATCGGTGGAGGGCCACACATGAGCACGATAGTTTCAGGAGAAGGTGGAAACATGTGCTCTGCGATCATATCACGATTTACGTGTCCCGTACTGTATTTCCAGCCATCGCCGCTCGAATCCAACGTGTACCAGACCTTTAATTGTTCGGGATATTTCTTTGCGAGTTGTTCAAGCTCATCCCTGAGAAGTATGTCCCTTTCGGTTTGATTGGCGAACAGCAGTGAGACTTTTGTGTGATCATCTGGGTTTTTGGTAATTGTACGTATGAGTTGGAGCATGGGCGTTATTCCGGTACCACCAGCTATCATGACGGCCTATTTTCGGGTCAGAACGAATATGAGAACATAGCAACGAGTGCCAAGGAAAGTATAAATGCTTCTAAAATGAGCAGTCAGCCATTCGCTTCTGATGTAAGATCAACGAACTCATTGCGATACTCGAACTTACCTTCGAAACAACGTGTTCAATGGGTGGATCTTTTCTCAGCATCTTTATCCCAAATTTTCCAGCACCTTTATACACTAAACGTCCTGATGGCCCACGGAATTCCACGGTATCACCGATTTTGAGACTCTCGAGATGTTGAGACATTTTGCCACCTTCTGGAAACTTTGGATGAACATTTTTGAAGTAAACCTGTGGGCCGAAAAGTTTACAAATGTTGTTAACTAATTCAAGAATGACAATTGAGAGAAAATTGACGAAATAAAAACATACTTTGACGACTAAATCAACGTAACCATGATCGTCATCACTCGTTACCGGTGTATAGGCTCGAATGACGACATCACCGCCTAAATTTGCAATCAGAACAATGTGCTGACCGGTTTGTAATCCCAACACCTGATTGGGCATAGGTAGGCCGAATCTGAATCGTCGTGTATCGTGACTTATGATCTCCTTCTCTATGAGCGGCAGCTTATACTTGGTCATAGGATTCTCTAGTAAAACGGGCGATGTCTTTTTTTTGCTTTTTCCCTTCCATGTTACGTAGAAACCAACTGCCACGAGGACGACCGTTCCAACTCCTATAGCAACCAGTACAGGGAGAATCTGCAAAAACGGAATTTATAAATATAGAGCAGAGGAACATGGACTCGAGAATTCTGCATTAATTAAATTCGCTGAGGTAATCGTTGAAATAGCCGATCGAGCGAATGATAATCAACAAAGCGGATCGCACAATCGGAATCATAAGTGTTCGTAAATTACGGATCCTGCAATGAATGGGAAACACCATATCAGATGCTGATATATGCCAAAATAAAAAAGTAAAAAAATGACGAGGTTATTTCCAAGCAACTGGGGGCAAGGGAGTTAAACGATAATTGGGCACTGGCGTAAAAAATCGGGGCACACGAGTTCACGAAGAAGCACACACTATTAGCGTTGCAGTTCGTAACGATGAATATTTATTATGAAATTACCCGCTCTCGCGTGCCGAACATTTTGGAGCAACGGTCAGGAAGATAAACTCGCGACACCACCAACCACACGTGTGTTAGCCGGAACGTTTCCCGCGTGTAACTCGCGAGAGCACCTCGTGCAACGGAGACACGCGTTGCAGAGCGGCGTGGCCGACTGCGGCGGCCACGCACGGGAGCTCGAGAATTTTTAAATGCCACTCCTTATAGCACGAAGAAAAGTTACGAAACGTTGGCTATATATATGCCAGTATAGCGTGCAGAAAAAAACATTAAATTTTGTCTAGCTTGTTTAATATTGTAACATTCATGCGCAAGCATGACGATTATGAAAGTGAGAGAGGGAGGATGGGAGAGCGGGAGAGAGAGGGCGGGAGGGAGGGAGGGAGGGAGGGAGAGAGAGAGAGAAAGAGAGAGAGAGAGAGAGAGAGAGAGCCCTAAAAAGTGCCGCGGTCATCGACGAACGAAGGTAAGAATAAGGCGCGCATCCTTTAAAATAGAAACACGCCTAAAACGACGACTTTTGTTCATTTGAGATTCGAGGGAAGTGTACCACAATTATTTATAGTCTTGTCCACACGATCTACGCTTCACGGTGTTCCTGCAGGTATATAGCCACATGCTTTTATAGATGAACAAACAAGCTGGCGTAATGCAATTCACCCGCGAATACGTACTCCAAAATTGTCATTTGTCCAATTTCCGTGTGAGTCACCTTCGAAGACTTGGGCTCCGGGTTGAAACTTGGGGTTGGACCCGGCCATTTCTCTTTCCTCGTACTTGTTATAAACACAAATAGGAACAGCCGGGGACAGTATATAATACGAATCGTAATCAAGCTTCTTATATTATACGATGTTAGAACATATAGAATACTACGCAACACGCCACAATTTCCCCAGGATATGGTCCACGCAGTACTGAAGAATTGAGCGATAGCCTCCCGAGAGCCGTTCGTATCTTCGAAAGTGTTTCTGCTGATTATTATTCCAGTAGTCAATAGTGGAATGCCACCTAACACTAACTTTGGATCATTATCGACCGACCTTGATACGAAAAAGAAATAAGAAATATACTGCGCGATGTACAAAAGTGTATGCAAAAGCAAATTTATTTGCCAACGCGACACATAACTTTTATAAGCTAAAACATCGTGTTGTTGTACGTACTCGTATCTCGGGTCAGATTGCGTCACAGATCCGAATGATATCGCGAGTTTTATCAAGGCCACTCGAATTTAAAGTTTCAATTTTTGTGTCAATGCTCTTTCTCTTGCACCCACCTGTAGATCATTTGAGGTTAGAACTCTAATAAATAAGAGGCATTCTCGAGGTCAATGTAATCAGTCGGTACTAATAAGTAATTGTATATACACAAAGAGTTTAATAGCCAAGTTTAAAATAATTTGTAGCGAGAATTCTTCACGGTAGCGATGCATGCATAATTGTATAAATTAGTGTAATTGCATAAGTCCGGAATAAGGAAAATTTCAACTTTATCGATTGAAAATTCTCCGTCGGTAATTCGCTTTTTAAATAGTTCACAAATACACCGAGTGTGGTTGTTAGTGGGAACATTCCTGACGGACAATTTTCGGTGACGTAGGTACAAGAGGATAGGAGGTTATAAGTTATAACGCGATAAACAGAAAACTATATGCATTATTGGAAATTAAAAAAAAAGAAAAATCACGGTACTGTGATATAAAAGAAGTACATTAAGTGACTAACTCGATGGCAGTGCTCTATCGTGCGTTATTCACATGGTTTACTGTATTGATATTTCTTATACTACTCGTGTTGAGGCTCGACCAACGAATACAACGGAACTGGTTCATTGTTTTCATACCAATGTGGCTATACGACAATATATTGTTGATCTATATTGTATTCAATATGGTATCTCACTGCAAAAATGGTCACGACCGCGTCAGCAGCATGAGACGTAAAGTAATAAAGCGAGAAACCCATTTGATATTTATATAGCATATTTAAATGCCCCTCGAGATTGCACTCATGGAAAATATTAAATCATCCTATATAACTGTTTTTAGGTATGGTACATGGCAGCGGTACTCTTAAAACTGAGCACACAAATTCTCATTTGTCTGCGATTGGAAGCTCCGCATTGGAATTTACCAGCCAAGGCCGTTCTAGCTCCCTTTTGGCTCCTTCTACCAGCCCTGGCGATAGACGTTTTCATTCACTTGATACATCGTTGGAGTTACTGACAATGGCTTGTGTGAATATTCTCTCAAGAATTCTACTCCACGGTGGGTCACTCGCCGATTAGAGACAAACTTTCAAACAGACTCCATTGCAGACTCTCCGATAAGTTAGAAATAAATAGTAACTTATTTTTTTCGATTTTAAACTAAAATTGATGCATTGTCAAAATATGTTGACGTTTCTCTCTTGGCCTTATCCGTCAAAACGATTCTTGTCGTTACTTATTGCTTTTGTACATATCGCACTATTTACGGGTGTTAATAGGAGAAAACACGACTTATGTAACAGCCATAAATTCGAATTTCAAGAAAACATGCGAGATCCATACAAATTTTCGTCTCCGATACATCGACATCTGTTTTGCACCTGTGCTACTCGTATTCTACTCGTGTTACGAGTAGAATACGAGTGAACAGAAAATAGATACGCGTTACTGTGAAACATCGATTAACGATGAAAATGAAACTTATATAAAAGCTGAAAACTCGTTATTGCATCCCTCCTTGTATTTAACTATCTTGAAATTCCAAGTTTGTCCGATAGAAGTTTCTTGAATACCGGATGGATTCAAGAAACTGCTAGATAGTCATCTTGCAACGCGACTTCTTTTTTATACGACGACGTAGTCTGTGCATGTGTCGTTTTGGAAAGAGTCGTGACCGACTAATGTGTAGTCGAGCTCGGTACCGCGTGGTCGTCACAAGACGTTAGTCTTGAGACTACTAAAAATACACTTGTTCAGCCAAGGATGAGCACGACGCGTTTGTATACGTAAATAGATAACTGAGCATTACCAAGCTCTACCATCGAGACTCGCAATAGTACGTTAGTTAGTCCAGAGAGAGCCAGACAAATCAGTGTGATCGTAATTATCGAGGACACCGTTAATGAGTTTCCTTTCACTGTACTGGTGAAGATATTTAATGAACCGGTAAAGTGGAATGCTTAACGTTTCAATAATGATGTAGAATCTACTCCGGGCTTTCATTTTTTTTTTTTCAATGATGTAACTTGGTATCGCGGAAAAAAACCATTAGTTCGAAAGGACGCACGACCAGAGTTAGACGAGATTTCGTTAATTTAGTTTCTTCTTTTCTTTAATCATCGATTCGCAGACCATGAAACGATTATTGGTGATTCTCGGACTATTATTGCTCGTCGGGAAATACGGCATGATAAGCGGCACGGTGATGGTGACAGAAGTGCCAGCAGGCCATCTGGCTGAATTGCCATGTCTGAGCAGCGACGATCAGCATCGTTTCATGTTCTGGCAATTGACCGACGACAGTAATATTATCGGGCCAGGGAATCCACTGAACGAAGAAAAGTACAACTACGAAGTGCTAACGGGAAAATTGTTAATAAGGGTGAATTGAAAAATATAATTTTTATATAGAACAATCATTTTTGACATTCATTTTCCATTCTACAGCTACGGCTTTATGTACAAGTATATACTCGATTGATCGATCTTAGGGCGTTTCGACTTCCGAATCGGGATTCTACAAATGTGTCTCAAGAGGAATATCTGACAATTCTGCCATAAATATCCATGTTGTCGAATTGATTGTCAAGAAGGACTGGGAGGACGTTTGGGAAAATGATTTTGAGGTAGTTATGTCACGAACATTCCTCTAAATAATTATTAAGAGCTTTCGAGTCTTCGAATTATTCCTCGTAATGCTTTTCTTCGCAGACAAATTTACTGCGTGGTATGGCTGCTGTGATGATTTTGGTCGTTGGCATTGCCGTCGTCCTGTTCATTATTACAATGAAGAGACGACGGCAGAGATTCTTCGGTAATTGATTGAAAATATTCCATGACAAAAAAAAGGAAGGAATGAAAAATAATGGTACGTTCTTTCAACTTTAAAGATTTGGAGGAATCTCGAGAAAACTCACCAGCGAGATATAAAGAAAATCCTCAGAGTGTTCCACCATCACCCCTTCCAAATTCTAATGCTGAATCAACTGGAATAGACAATATTGGTTTGGATGTGGACTTTCCAAAAGTTTTCCAACAAATGCGAAAAGAACAGGGACTCCCGTGACGACGCTGACCAAATCTGTCCAATCGGCATTGCGAACGTAGCTTCGTAGGAGGAAAATATCTATATGTTTTTTTTTTAACAAAGGGAAACGTAAAATCGCCGCCATATCATTGTAAATATTACTATCGACGGTTTTGTAATACTTGGGAAATAAAGGATCGCGAATTATCGATGTAGATCCCTGCTACTTATTTTACGTTTTTCATATGAGCGCGATCTAAAATTCGTTGTCGGTGATGGGATACAAAAGAGTGAAATGGTTCTTCAAACCTTTATACGATATCTCAACCCGATGTGCCAGGAATATTGCTCGTCGATGTATCCATGAGACTCTCGTCTATAGTATCGTCATCATCCTCATCCTCCTCATCTTCGGGCTCCACTTCGGTCTCGAGGAGACGTATCTTACGATTTGTTTCACTTAAGATTGCGGCTACTTTGCGAGGACCACTAACGGCCAAACGGCGCGCGGATATTCCTTGAAAGGGACGAGGCCATGCAGATCCGACGAGTTCTCCCAAGCTCAGCGTTTCCTCGTCGCAATTACCGAATATCGTTGCATTTATCGGCAACTGGACGAGATACGATGCGTAGTTGGTCTGATTCAGGAGTAACAAGCTAAGAAATTCTGGTGAATAAAATTGAAGATCCGAGATGGACAAATCGTTGGCAACTTTTGTGAAGGACGCTGTTAAATAGAAATAAAGTTAAGTTTTACGTTGATCATTATCACTGTAACATCTCGATCGTCGAATTATTGGGTTTTTAATTACGCACCTTGTCTCGTATCCACGCTGACTACAGCATGTTTGAAACTCAACGATTTGGGCTCTTCAACCGAAGATTCTACTTTGAAGAGTCGCAAAATTTTTCTTTCGATGTCAGAGGCTGCGATAAGCAAATTTTGATCGGAAGTAACGATCTGTGTCACGTGGCAAGATTCCGAAGGTGCAAGAACGATTGATGAGATCGTGAAATGGCCGACCAAACCCTGGTAAGCTTCGGAAAATACGCGAGTTATCGATTCAACCAGTTTCATGTGAGACTGAAGCAACGAGGCATTTAGATCCTGTTTGACGATCAATGGATGCTCGTGCAAGCACTTATTCTCAGACAGCATTGCCGCCCATTCGCTTCCGTCCTCGGTGAGGCAGGTTTGCAATGATTCCCGACGTAAATATTGTCCTAATTTTTCGAGATTCACACCTTTGCGCCCAGTTACACCCGCATCGCTTTTATCGAAACCACGGAGAAACTCGGCGATAAATGTCAATTCCTGCTGACTGACTCTGCTCGCTTCGTAGGGAACTCTTTCGTCCGTTAATCTCGCAATAACGATATAGAGCCATCTAAATTGGAAAGAGTTTTGCTAAACCATTGCAAGATATCGGGTTTTTCAAGCACACCTCTATTGCCAAATATTATACATACCGGAAAAAAGCTTTGTAGTCTCGCATACTGTGGTCGATGACTTGCTGAATTTCCGAGGATTTTGCAAGGAACGCTTCAGCCGCGTGAAGAGCTTCGGTAATTGGTTTTTCGTCTTTAAGGCCTAAACTTTCGTACGGACCACCGAGACGGGCCATACCTCTCATTTCGGCCAACTGATAGACCAATGCCATCCCAACACTACTAAGATGTTTGAGCACGAGTTTCTGAATACGGAACATTACCAAATATAATTCATGTATCATTTAAAAATAAGTAAACAAGCTCTAACCTGTATGTTGCTGTAGCACATTTCGATGCTGTGACCAAGTTTCTTTAAGCCTTTGTCCGTCAGATCGCGAAGCAAAAAATTCTCCAATTTTTGCGTCGGAATGCCGATCATGAGTAATTCGAGAAAGTCAGCAGCCATAGCACCCGGCGGATTAGTTTCGGCGTACCGGGCAAGTTTTTCATCCATCTCCAAAAGTATCGTCTCCCATGCTTCCGATATTGCCATCAACGTATGAGACAAATAGTCGATGAGACAATCTATGTTTGCTTGAACTTGAGCAATTTTAAGGAAAGCACCGCTTCTTTCCAACAACCGACACGACAATCTATTAACTTTTATCCCATTAGCGTCGCGCCAGCTTGCCCAAATTGGCCCACCACAACCACCGCTTATCTCCGATACAGGACCTGTGCCGATTTTGATAGTGCCACAGTAAAACATTCCAAAAACATACATTGCTATCCCAGAATCTTCCAGACCAACCTGAAATTGTGTATAAAGTTAAAATAAAGATAGGAAAATTATTAACTCGCTTTGAAAAAGTTCCTTGATTTCACATAAACGCGATGACCAAATTCAAATTGAGATCTTTACGCTTTTTGACCTTGGATCCAATGAGAAAAATTCAATAAAGAATCAAAGTTTTGCTGCACACTCACAAACAACATGTCCAATGACTGACATAGAAAATCTTTACGATCCGGATCCTGTCCAAAGCCTCTATTCAAACTTGGCAACGATGGTAAATATTCTCCTGTAGGCGATGTCATGGGTTTCACATTTTGATTGGAATTCTCTATATCAGGGTTTTCAATTGGCAACCAAGACATACAGGTTACTATTTTATCGGATTCGTGCTGCTTCTTATGGAGAATATTCTTATTTTCAATATCGACGAGACACAGAGTTCTTGAATTTGTGTAGGAGACGGCAAGAAGCTTTCCGTCCGGTCTCCAGGCCAGATTTGCGACTGCGTCATCAGCCTCGTCCTGAGGGCTCAGTAGCCACACACGTTGCCACGTGAGTCTGTGAAGAGCGACCTCGCCTGTAATTAAAACTTGACAAAATCACGAACTATATTATAGAATAATTTTACTTAAGAACTGCATAAGGTCGAACCTTTCTTGTTTGCGACAGCAAGGAGATCCATCTTCGGCGACCATCGCATGATCGTCACTTCAGCAGGGAGCTGCCGCTCCTCGAGTTGTCTCATTGCTCCGGACATCCTGGCAAATCTAAGATTTCACTTAACCGACATTAAATTATAAGGCTGCGGCCGAAAAGTGTGCATTTCACGAGAGCAACACTCAGAGGTTAATCCAACCGGCGACATATTGTAAATAAACCCCCACTTATAATTCATCGGTGAGGCACCAGCGCTATCTGCAGTCCATTCACGGCAGCTTTGCGAGCGCACCGGAAATTGAAACATTTGCATTTTGGCAAGTTCCGGTAGCCATTTTGAATCAGGGATTTCAGCTCGTCCCGGTACATTTATGTACGAAAACCTTAGTAAATAAGCAAGTCGAAGTTTGACTTGCACACCCTTCCGGGTTTTTACAATCCTACCTATTTTTCACACCATACCGACTTCCTTTTTGCTGTCCCGGCTGCATTCTCCCTCCTCCTGTATCGCATTTGCCGCGGTCGGAGGGAAACTACAGAAAACCTCCGCACATACAGGTCCGTTAATAAGTAAGTACCTAATATTCGACCCAAAATTGCTTGCTGCGCGGTATATTATTTGCTTATTCAAACATATAGTCAACAATGTTTTCCACTATCCTTCCATAAGCGCTCAAAGAATTTTTAATAGCCGTTTACATGTAATTATTGAAGAAAACTAGTCCAATTATTCTTATCTAAATAACGAATGAACAACGTGCATAATTATAGTAAAACATAATAAAAACTATTTAATATCATACCACGATCCATACAATACACGATTTAATTGTTTAATGGTTCAATAATTTCCACTGCAACTAAAGTTCGTTTCTTCTGTTCGCAAAAACATAAGTAACAATTTCGCATTTAAGGGCAAGACTACGCGATATAGGCGTAAGAGCCCCGATGTCTTCACAAAATTCCAAAACGGTTGATACCTTGTAGAATAAAATGAATCGAGTAACCAGGAATTCTCGTTATAGGTACTTACTTTTGTTTTTCTTTCTATGGGCACAAGTCGAGAGAAGAAATCATAATATACAATAACGCACAAATAGTTGAAGTTCCGTTGCTGGAATATAAGTTTGCGAATATTCGAACGGAATGGAATGTATTTGACGATGCATAGGTACCTCCTATACCTATATAGATATGTATGGCCAATATATATATATAATTGCGTACGGTAGTAAATATTCCACCAGAACCATCAGAAAGGTATTCAACTAAATGTCTCGGCACATTTCTATCGTCGATACATTGTAAAACTAGTCGAGTAAGCCAACGTGGCATGGACGCCGAGTCGATGATTTTTGCCGTGACGCGTCTCAACAGAGATAGTTCCGATCGGGGTTCGGCCGTCTACTAAAAGCTAAGAAATACATTATTGCCGCCGTTACTTCCATTGGTTTTATATATGCGCTACTGCTGGGAACGAGCTAAGCAAGTATAGAGGATATGCATCGTTGATATCGGGGCCACGACGGCGTCGTCTCGGACGCGGGGAGAGTCTCGCATAGCGAGGGCGTACACACAGGCGTGCGAAGAAGAGCGTCATACATGCGTCGCGTCGTGCAAGTCAACGTCGACGTCGACGACGAGAGTTTTCAGTGATAGCGTGGGAGCAAAGAAGAGATCCGAGAGACGTAGAGGAAGACTAGGGAGGAAAGACAGAGAAAGAGCAAAGGAAAGGGAGCTCGCGGCTGTGTTTCGCTCTCTTATAGTACTATACTCTCATATATACCTATATATACCCACACTCAGCTATTCAAGAAAACCACGTGACTGGGTAGCAGAATCCGCGGCGTGTCCGTCGGAAAATCTAAATTCGTCCGAGCCGAGAGGAAGCGAGATTTTGCCCCATCGTCGTCGTCGTCGTCGTCGTCGTCGTCGTCGCTTCTCTCTCGCGTTTGCCGTGACTCTCTCGTGAAATCTCGAGCGCTCTCTCACGATAGTCAATAATCGGCCCCGGATTGCACCGGATCGGCGCGAGATCTTACTCGGCATTATATTCTTCTTCTTTCCAATTCTCATATCCTCCTGAATATCAGGTTGCAACAAGACAAAAGTTATAAGCATCGAGACGGAGTGTTAATTACTATTCTCATAATCGTCCTATATATTAACGGAAGATCGTTATTTAATTATTAAGAACACATTCAATCCCCCGGACTCAACAGACCGGGCGGCGGTATCGATCAGCGATGATTCGTGTCGACGAGACGGATCCGGTCGGCGGTAAGGACACATCGTTTCACGTAAAAATTACTCCGCGGCGTTACATCTCAAACCTATTCGAAAATGCAAAACGAATGGATGCATTGAGAATGAAGAATTCGCGTCGAACGAAACTATTCTAAGGATTAATAAATAAGACAGCTGCAATGTTAATATGGTGCCCAATATACTTGAGTGTGTGTGTGTGTGTGTGTGTGTGTATGTGTGTGTGACCCAAAAATCGTCGCTTCCCCTCTCCTCTCGCCTGTCCACCCGTCCACCAGAAATAATGTCTGTCTTTGTCGCGAGTTAATGAGTTTTCCGCAACATCTCGATCGCGGTATCACGATGCCAACGGGAAACTCTCGATCTGTCAGGTCGGTATAAGGATCATCGATGAACCAACGTGTAGCAGGTGCAGTCGAGACGTAGACCAAGGGGAGAACGATCCTCGCCGTCTATGCGCCAATGAAGATTCTTCTAATGTTCTCTATTTTAGCGTTGTATATGCTACATATATTTCTAACGATATATATATATATATATATACACGTACATATCCCCAAATAATAATGCTCGGCTAATATTCCTTTTATGTCAAGCGTAAAAGATTCGTTTGCTAATTATGAAACTGACTGCTAACCCTGATTAATATCGATTATTTACCTTTTTCAGAGGTCGAGCCGAGTTTTCCGTACAGAGACGTGACCATTCGTCGTGGGGTGGACTTCAAGGATAACTATGACATACAGTCGGAGATTGGACGGTAAGAAATTATATACATGCAATAATTAAGAAACAATTTATAAATAATCAATTCGATGGAACGATGCATAAGAAAAAAAGAACAATTATTCGCAGCACTCTGCGCAACGAAAAAAGGCTCTCCGACCTTCGTCGGTTGGTTGGTTGCTGTCATCGACGATCTATCGATCAAGGTTGCATCGTGGGTGTCGCTCGATTAATTTTAATTGGGATCGGCCATCGATTTTGGCATTGGATCAGCCGATCTCGCGATCAGCCTTTCGGTCTGGGTTAGATCGACAAAGCTTCTCGCCGTTTCGCTCTTTTTTTATTTTCTCGCGCTTGCGATCTCGTGCGTGTAATATAATAGAGGCGGGTCGTGAACAAAATCATGGTACATCTTTTTCAACCGACTAGAATGGACGCTACACATATATACTTATACTTTACATACCAGTCATCGTTGAGACATTCTATTCTATATAACCGAGTTTCATGCAGCCAAATTTTATATAGCCAAATATACGAAGCCAAATGTTACATACCAAACAACATGCCTGGTGGAATTCATAAATACGAGATCTTGAGCGCATAATGTGCAATGTTTCGAGAATTATAGATCCGCAGGGCAACGAGTTTAGGCTACGAGAATTTTGGGAATGCAATATTTTTCTCCCTCTAACTTTCGCGCACATAGTGTACACTAGCGATAGCGTCCTTGAAAATTATGAAATTATTGGCACGCTTCTTAGTATTTTAACCCGAGCTTGGGGACACGTGGCGAAGCGTGCCGCGCGACTATCCAGTCCGATCGAGGAATGTTCTTGTATCTCTCCTTGTTCCTTTTTTAACGACTCCTCGAGTTCCTCCGATACGCAATGACACGGTCGTTGAATCCATTCCCGATGAAGATTCATCGAGAAACGACGCGCGATCGAATCCCTGCCACGATGAGAGTTTCATGGCGATAAATAATAGTTGAGATGAAATTTCGTTCTTAGCGCGCTATCTTACTTCTGCCGTGTTATCGTACGAGTAGTAGAATTTTTGTCTTCGTCGTTCTCGAGTCGAATGCGAGCTTTTGGAATGCAGAGCAAAATTACTCATTCTTTCGCTCTCCTTTTCTCACCCGATCGCACCCACCCACACACACGCACACACCGAATGGGATAACAAACGATCCGAATCTCGTGTTTTCTTGTTCACGTTTGTGTGCGAGACGTTCGCCAATGTTGCGGGTGGGGGTATTCGCCGAGTTCTCATCTCTCGTGGGTGTGAGAGAGCATGTGTTTGGGTAATCAAGGTCTTGCGCCGGTCTATAAATAATGCGTTCGTCTACTCGGAGAGTGACGGTTCTTGGGCGGCTCGGCGGGCCGGTTGGCGTTTCGATCGTGGATGCTCACTCCTGTTTGCTTCTTCTGCTGCTGTGTATACTTTTCTTCGGACACGCAGTATCCGACAAACACAGCGAGAGTTTGAGAGAGAGAGAGAGAAGCAGATTCTCTCGACATCGACGCTCTTGACACGAAGGTTCAAGTTTTAACGCCTCGACGAGAAGACTCGCCACGTACCATCGACGCGACTCTCTTTCTCTCTTTCTCTTTTACATCTCTCCAATGCCATTCGGAAAAATCCTCGAACGCTGTAGCTACTCTTGAATTTTGGCTCGATTACAAAAGTTACAAGTTACTTCATCTCTTGAGCTCCTAGCCGAATACCGAGATACGTTAGTGGAAAGCGATTCCTCCACTATCGTAAATCGCACACAAAAGGTTGAAAATGCGCAGCTAGGTTTTCACTCTTTTGGCAATTCTTCTCTCGCATAGTTTCTCGCTCGGCTATTCGCAAACGGCGCGAAAGCCGTTTGACAATTTTACCACCGATTTATGTATGCCTGTCGTCGTGTGCAGCTTTTCCTTCTTCCTGGATTCTCACCGTGTCCGCATTTTATATACGTTCAGTCTTTTGCGCGTTATTTTTTATCTTCCCGTTTTTCATCTGCTCAGCTTTCGATGCTTCGATTCTGCCTTGTTTTTGTGAATACGAATATTAAAAAGGTATTGGATTTTAATCGAAGCAATCTATCGATGAGCGGTTGACGCATTAAATACATTAAAAGGTGGTTGGCTGACGAGATCGGCATAAAAGCTCGTCTGTCACCAGAATAAATGTCCATAGGCAAAAACAAGTTGACAAAGAGATCGTTGTTTCATTTGTGACTTAGCCACGTGGGTGTGTGTACGAGAGATTGAGAGACCAGTGAAGGACCGGAGATCTTATGAAAACGCAGAGGAGCATAGGAGCGGGGGAGAGAGAGGATAACAGCATGCCGGAAATATAATTCCTTCTACACCGCATTCGCGTCGTTTTCGTAGTCTCGGAATTATATTTGACCCAAAGAAAACGCTCTCCGCGCCTCGTTCCGAATAAGCGTCTTTGCTTTCGGTCGAAGCCATAGCATTCCGTTGCAATGTTCTACAGCTATATATATATAGCGGCAATTCGTATTTTGCTAGTACGTATGTACCTATTCAATCTCGGACGGGTCATATACCATGAAATGAGAAAATTGCGCATTTATGACAACGTATAAATGATTTTTGGGGTGTTTCAGAGGAAAATTCGGCACGGTTTACCATTGCAAGGAGAAGACTAGCGGTTTACTATTGGCAGCTAAAGTGGTGACGACAACTAGAAAGGAGGATAGACGTTCGGTGGAACGCGAGGTCGAGATTATGCGGCGACTTCAACACCCGAGACTCATACAGCTCTACGACGCTATAGACACGGGAAAACAAATTTACGTTATACTCGAGCTGTAAGATAATCGTTTATTTAACTCTTTGCAAAAGAAGAAAGTTGTATTATGAGTTTATACGTGTCACGTTTTCAAATATCGTACGAATCGTTTTCTCACCTCCGTGTTTGTCAAAACGTTTCCAGAATCCAAGGTGGTGAACTATTCGAGCGGGTGATCGACGATGATTTTGTCCTGACCGAGCGTAGCTGCGCAGTATTCATGAGACAAATTTGCGAGGGTATCGAGTTCGTTCACGCTCAGCATATTCTACACCTGGATATGAAGGTAGCCATTTCCAGAAACAAAATCACGTATAGAGTTTATCGTAGGTTTATCGAGCTTGTTGGCTCGAAATAACACCGATTATCGCAATTACATTTCACGAGCAAAAATTGTTCGCAGCCGGAGAACATTCTTTGCCTGACGAAGGAAGGAAACAGAATAAAGATCATAGATTTTGGATTAGCAAGACACTACGATCCACGAAAGAAAATGCAAGTTTTATTCGGCACGCCGGAGTTCGTCGCGCCGGAAGTCGTGAACTTCGATCAAATTGGTTTTGGCACAGACATGTGGAGCATCGGCGTCATCTGCTACGTGCTGTTAGTCCTCGCATATATATATATATACATGTTTTTACATTCATTTGAAAAACACGCTCTTTTATATGCCCCTTACCTTTCAATTATATATTCCTCGTTTTATGAATGAACGCGCATACCCTTCGTCAAGCGAGTTCAAAGACCCACGAAAGATATTGATGAGCTTCCAGTTTTTTCTTGGCTATAGTTTACATCGATAATGGATTTATCGTGCAACGTCTCACAGTCGTTCATTTTTCTCTTTTATTACAATAGCCTGTCAGGTCTATCACCGTTCATGGGCGACACCGATGTCGAGACGATGGCCAATGTTACGATTGCCAAGTACGATTTCGATCATGATGCATTCACCGACATATCCGAGGATGCCAAGGATTTTATCAGGTGTCTTCTCGTTAAGGATAAGGAGTAAGTTAATTATCGAAAAATTAGTTATAAGGAGATACGACTTTTACCGATTCATAGTACTTTTTATTTTCTCCTCACGAATAAATAGAGAATTAATTATAAAGACATAATTTTTCTTGGATCGGCTATCGATTTTTGCTATGAGATTGTTAATCAGTTATTCCTCATTTTGCTGAAAGTCGAAAAAAAGAAAACAAAAAAAACGGTCAAGTTTCATCAAAATTCCAAGTAACACTAGTGGTTATTTTTCACTCTAACGAACAATTTACTTAATCTTTATCGTTCGAAACCGCGACAAACGATTAATCCTTTAGCAACGAGGTAAAGTCTAAGAGACCGAAGTTTTATTTTTTTCATAGATTCTAATTCGTACTTTTAGATAGGGGGCTGTCTAGCCTGATCGCAACTTGCGACAAGAATTCGATGGAAAACGTATGTTACGCATTACGTTATCCTTTCACGTATCTTTGAAACAAAGTGACTAATATTTTTTTTAACTTGCACGCACAATGAAGACGTACCTGTAGACGGTATGTGATAATTTCGAATCCAATGAAATTCATGAATTCGTACTAACAGTCGTATCTTCTTCTACAATAGATTAAATATCTTCCTCTCTTACTATATATACCTACGCGTTTGCCATTATGGATTGCCGGTCATTCTGCTTTGTGTCCTTCGTTATCATATGTATCATATGTACTGTATATATCCTATATATATACAGTATCCTAATTCTCGTCTCTCATCACTATACACGCTGCACTCAGATCGACAGCTCAACGAGAAAATCCGTCGTCCTGCAGATAAATAATGATTGAAAAAATAGTAAAAGGAGTGTATAAAACTACAGCATAACTTCAGCATTACATAAATACGTATACGCAATGATCCGTGAAAACAACAGAATCCCATAGAACATTTGTGATTAAAAACAGACGAACGAAAAAACAAAGAAATCGCCGTCGAACGCGCAGTAACTGCTATACGTTCGCCAAGACTCGTCGCCTCCAAGCATGCATTGATCGTCTACCACTATGTATAATATCTGTTCGGAATAAAAAACAAAAAAACAAAAACAAAAAATTGAGATCCGTCTCGTTCGAAAGATCCAAGAGTTAATATGAGAGAACGGATAAAAAAACAAGTAAGCAAACAAAAACGAAAGCAAACACAGAGTGGGTAATAAACCTGACGCTGGGTGAATGTGACTCTTTGCAGAAAGCGAGCAACGGCCACGATGTGCCGATCGCACCGATGGCTCGCGTCCAAGAGTCCCGCACCGAGGAAGTCCGTGAACGAGGCGATAACACCGAGGATAGAGACGACGCGACCCGAGACTCCGACTAAGGGAAAAAAGCTGCCAAACGTTTCGAGGGGGCAGATTGCGAGTAGCTCGAAGGACGAGCTTGACGTGACCAAGGACAATCTGAGACTATTCGTGGAGCGTTGGCGCGAGCATCCGGATAGTCCATATTTGTTGGAGACCGAGGTCCAATGCGGAGTTGGTCAGCAGCAAACTTCTTCCCGATGGGACGATCGAGGATCCGCGACGGCAGGCGCGGATCATAATTTGGAGCTTATATCACTGCGTGGACAGAGTCCATCGCCTTGCGGCAGCGTATGTAGCACAGCGTCGGGAATTTCCGACACACCGACGGAACAGAATAATTACATGCTCGCTGTACCGAACAGCGTCGTGTTGGGCCTGGAACGTCGGGCCTCGGAGGGTTATTCGGCAAACGCAGGACATCGCAGGGATCAAGCAGCGCAGATAGAACTCGCCGAGGAAATAATAAAACTGTCGGAGCATCTACGTAACCTCGCGATGGGACAACCCCTAGTTTCACTTAGCCCGGACAATGGAACCGGTAGTAACGGACGAAGCATCGATACCAACGGAGTAACTGGAAAGTCAACCGGAATTTCGTTCAATGGTTACTCGGACAGTGGGCTTCCGAGGAAGGAAACAACGGACGATAAACGGGCCGATGGAGCGAGGATAGAGAATAGGACGAATGGAACGAGTTTCAGTCGGCAGTCGTCCAACTTCTCGTTCCGCGAATCCGTACCCGTTAATACGACCGGCAACTACAGTAACGAGATATCGGAAAAGTTGTCGAGCATAACGAGACAGAGAAAGGTGAACGGCACGACGTTCAACGGTAGTCGCAGTTATGACAGACAAGAAAACAATATCGGTAGTTTTAGTCTGAAGAAAACACTGAGCAAATCACGAAGATCCGAGGAGAGTAGCTTCTTTAGCGCGAGCGTTAACAATAACGGGGGTAACGATCGAAACGAGAAGATATCGAGTGAAACTGCCGGAGATAAATGCAGTCGAGTATCTTGGAAGTTGGATATAAATGACGAACAGCCTCGGGCCAGTATCGATCGAAACGATAACAATAATATTTTAAATAATCGTGACATCGATTTGACACCACCTTGGCGACGCGCGCGTACGAAACATCGCTTCAGCGAGACGTGTCGCGACGTACCAAGAATCTCGAATCTTCGTGACATTCATAAGAATCTCAATCTTGATGAACCCACGAGTACGAAGGATCTTCTGTTGCATCTGCTCGGCGAGTGGGACGATTCTACGAGGCCGAGCGGTGGTATAGGAAGAAAATCCATTAGCGTCGATTGGGGCGGTGAACAATCTGCAGCGAGAAGATCGATGAATTCGCTCGCAGAATATTTTCAGTCGGAACAACTAAAATCAACAAGCTCGGACGCTGGGAACGAGCCTTCGTCCTCGACTCCTCCTATACACCGTTGATAATGGCCATTAACGAAAACCCCAACGGCATGGATTTCTCGTATTTTTTATTTCACCGATACATTGTATACAATGTATTCTTCCATGAAACAGAGAAGCAAGAAACATTAATATTCTCGCGGCTTATCTCCTCTCGTGAGCTCTTTTCTGTGAATGTAAAAAGATTGTATATGAAAGACGCTCGGAGCAGGAAATACAGAACGACTAAATAGTGTCCAATACATCCCGTGAAAGAATTCAGCCAGGGCTTAGACTAGGTCCCGATTATTTTTCCCTCACTCTATAAGGGGCCTAACAGGGCACCCGATCAGGTCCCTTGCGGGCCGGTCACACTTTGTCGATGAGGGCCTAAACAGGGCTATTAATCAGGGCCCGGCTGGTTGCCTCAACAGAACCCTGCCAGAATAGAAACGAAGCCATGAAGCCTATTACTGCCCTATATGCCAGCTTTATTAGTGGCTATGTATCAAGCGAGATGTTTTGCAATAATGAACACAATTTTTCCGAATAAAAATTATATATGTTTATATATATATATATATATATATATATATATATATATATATATATAAACATATATAATTGTATATGAATTGATCATATACAATTGTATACAAAAATTGACCCGATAGATATGTATATATTTCTATGTAAACGTATAGAAACATATACAATATCCACAACGTACATATACGTTGGTAGATAAGCACTACTCAACATGTTACATAAGAGTGTGCTTGCCAGCGCAATCGGGAGACGAGTAACGATTTTCTTCATCCTGCTCACGTCTTTATAATACCGGTGGACGACGGGTGCGCTTGCGAGAAAGCGCGCGGCCATGCGCCACCTGCTGGCCGTGAGCGAAGCTACACGCTCATTTTTCTGTCGTGCTTATGGCTTATATCTATGTCGTCTCTTTCTATATATCTATATGTATGAAGTTTACAAATTATGTATTGATGCAATATATATATATATATATATATTTCATCAATACATAATTTGTTAACTTTTAATAAACAATCTTTTGATTTACATGCTTCCATACACGAATAAAACCAAAGAAAACTATGTCTATATCTAATGATATATGAAGCCATATATATATGTACAATTATTATGTATTTCAACATAAAATAAAAGTACTCATATACAGTCATATACAATTTTATACACCGTAAATAAAATTAATTATATAACTTAACTTAAAATTTTTGTATAACCTAGTGTTTTACCGAACTATAAAATTGTTTAAATAACTTTGCAAATATTGTGTGCTCTGCAATAACTGCTGCCTTGATGAATCCCTTTTGGGCCCTTATCATTTACCTCGCTACGACCTTTTTTGAATAAATAATCCAACCCTGTTATTTTCCTGTCGGGGCCTAGTCCGATTGTGTTGTGGAAATCCCTAGTAGGGAATCCATATTTAAACCCTCATAGGCCCCGATTTTTGTTATGGCTGCCCTACTAATTTCTTTCACGGGATTATGTACAATTTTAGTGCTGCACGCTATAATATACATATAGTGTTTGAAAAAACGAAAAGACACAAAAGATATGCGTCATTGACGATTTTGTGATGAGTATCGCATCATCGTCAATGATGTAATAAAATATACGTTAGGAAAAATGGATCTATTCCAATCAAATTTCAGTTATTCGATCCATATCGGTAAAATATCTATTTCTAAATTCAAATGCATTCTGTTCTATTCAAATAAGCCTTATTTGATTGAAATCGATCGATTTTTCTCATTATGTATATAGGATTATATCTATAAATAATTAACTGTACCATGATACAGAAACGAGAATGAAATATTATCGTCTATATTACGTTGAATATGACTTCACAGACGAAGACCTCTGGCCGGTCAGCTGCTGGAGCATCGATGGCTAGCTGCGGCGCTTGAGAATCCAATATCAAAAGTCAGACTCAAGCGCTACGTGATCAAGAAACGTTGGGTGAAGGCAGTCAATGCGATCCTGGCGCTTAATCGAATGGGGGCTCACATTAACGTCGAGCTTTTGTAATCAACAAATATTTACAGAGAAAAATCAAAATCTGACGAGGCATCTATTTTCGTGTCATCGCATACTTCTACATAGAAACATGTTCTGCAGCGAAATTAAATGCCTACTGCGTGAGGCTTGTATAATACGTAAACATATAATAATAATAATGTACTATCTCTAAAAATTGTAACCTAATATCCACGCCTCTATATATAGAAGTTATATATAAGAAAGTGAAATAATTTGTATGTTTGTTTTAAGTCTGATTTATTGTAATCTCTGTTTTGAAAAGTGGCATTTTTCCAATGGTAAATGGGGATGATAATAATAAAAGAGTGAGCGAGAGAAAATGGGGCCAACGGCGTAGACGTTAACGATATATTAGTATAAACATACGCATACGCGCGACCGTGTGTGCGCATGCATATAATAATCTTTCGCCTGCGCCGTTGGCCCCGTTTTCTCTCGCTCGCGCCTTGTATTATTATCAATTTTATTTTCCATTGGGAAAATGGCACTCGTCGAAACAAAGCTTATAATAAATCAGACGCGAATCGAAGATATAAATGATTGCATGTTCTCCTATATGGCTTCTTTACGCAGTGGCGTAGATATTCTATCGCAATTATATATGCGATATATTATTATATGCCACAGATGCGAATCTCTGGCTGTATGCCAAAGAATATAATTGAAGAGTGACAAGGGAAGAAAAGACGTAAAAAAAAACATACTAATGCATTGTCCATCGTTCAAACGTTCTATATATTTAATACAATGTAAATGCAGTCGAATCATCTCTATATTGAGCACTCGGGGCTGTGTCGGGCTATATATTACACTGTCCGATATATTACGAAATGCCCACATAGTACGACTGCCGTGAGCGATCGGTTAGACGGATCAGCTACGGCGAATATGATACTTTTCACATGCTGCGCAAAGAGAGCGGCGCGATAGTATGTCCAAGTTTTTCCCATCCAGTCTATTACTACTACTATTTTTTCAGAACGCCATGATGACTTGGTGAGCAAGAGGAAGAGGGTGGGAGGGGGAGAGAGAGAAAAAATTGAGAAGAAATGCGACATTGCAGAGCGCCACTTTAAAGTCCTCCATATACATATCAAACATAACCCATACATCCTTACAAATATATTATACATGCTTCGAAGTATATATCATATTATGCAACTAAATGTTATATATTTGTAATACGCCTAGCTATATTGTGAACCTACATATGTCTATATACATATATATATCGAATTTATTCGAGTCGTATTTAGACTCTACTTACGGATTTATAAATAATGTGCGAACTTCTATATCGTTGAAACCAATTGCTTTGCTGCAATGTGTATGCTATTATCCGTAGGTTGTATTTTGTGCCAGATCTGGTGCCATTTTCTTCACAAAATTATTGGATCGCCGATACAAATTTATTCTGTCGCGTGGGGAAATAATAACGCACCCACCGATTCCCCGTGTGTCTGATGCATACAATGGAAGACATATTTTCGATAGATTTTTCAAGTTTTGTATTGCAGAAGAGCTATACAGAGGTCTATTATCTGTTATAGACTATATAGCACTGTATGTAATAATCTATAAATACTAATAGACACATCAATGCGGATGAAGAATATATATTATTTATGTAACAGATTTTATCAAAGGCCTCGCGCGATCATTGCAAAAGAGCACTACGCATTGTTTTACTCTCCTGATAATTTCATGTCGTGTTTTTGGAGCGGAGCACAGGCTGTATGAAAAAAGAATTGAAATTCTCTAATGTGGCTTCGATATTGTAGCAACTCAACACTTGTCCTTCGTGAAATACAATAACAACAATAAAAGCGAGACCGAAATATCAATAACACCCGATCTTGAATCCCTGACGCGCCAAATGAAATGAAAATACCGCAAATCGGCCGGTGCTTATGCTTACATTGCTTACTGTGCTTACAAAACTTACAAATAGTGCATGCCGTGTTGAAAAAAAAAATCCGCTCGCAGCGCTACCTGCGGTATATTCGCTGAAACGACTTTTTACTAATTGATGACAGATGGCGCGGTAATGCTGTTTTTCGGTGAGCTTGTGTTTCCTTGATTGATCGCAGATGGCGCCGCAACAAACTTTTCCTCGGCATACTATCAATTTCGTGTAGGAATACAAGGTGGAGCGTCGACTTAGATATTTTAAGTGGCAGCAATGTAAACAATTCGCTATAACCTCACAAATACCTTTGAATATATTTTTTGAAATGAGTTCAAAGATGATTAGTTTCTAACGTGAATAGACGATAAGAAGTGGAACACTGTGGAGCAAAATGGTGAGTGATGCTTTCATTTGTCTTGTCGACCATTAATTCAATATTGGTCAATTTGTCTATTAATGTATTAATTTGTAATTAATATCCTTTATATCCGGCTTTTTGTTGTTGAAATTGTTAGGAGGACGTAATGAGAAATTGGAGTCCATACGCTAAGGAATACGATCCACTAAAAGCTGGTAGCATAGACGGTACGGACTCCGAGCCCCATGACAAAGCTGTTAGTCGTGCGTTACAGACTCACTACGAGCCTCCGCATGGATTAAAATCCATTCCGTCGAGGACTCTATTTGTAGCTAGATTCAATCCTAACGTTTCCAAAGAAGATTTAATAAACGTAAGTAGAGAGTCGCTCCGTTCGCAAGGATCGTCCTTTGGTAAATGGGGTAGATATTTAACGACGATCGGGTGGATTATTTCAGAGTTTTTCTCGATGTGGCATTATTATCTCTGCAAAACTGATCGTTGACATTGTGACCGGTAGCTCTCAAGGTTACGGTTTTATCGAAATGAGTACCGAGGACGAGGCAAGAAAAGCAGTAAGACGACTGAACGAGACTATGCTCAAAGGTTCAAAGTTATTTGTCGATTTCGAGTGTGGTCGAAGCATGAAAGGGTGGAAACCAAGGAGACTAGGTATATTTTCAATAAACTATATCCAGCTATATTTTTATCTCAGAAATGTGGGACTATGTTGACAACGAGCGAAATTCGTTTACAGGCGGTGGTTTTGGTGGTAAAAAAGAATCCGGTCAATTGCGATTCGGTGGAAAGGACAGACCCTTCAAAAGGCCGATCGTTCCGAATATTTCGAGAAATCGTTAAGTGGAATCGATATGCGCAAAAATAAAAATAAAACGTCGCATCGCGAGCCAGTGAATTCAGTGGAACAATATTTTTAAATATAGGTTTTGGTTGACGGTCCGAAAACGAGCGAAGAGAACATTTTTCGGTAGATCGGCGTAAGCACGTTTCGGAAGTCTTTAGCAATGGAGTAAAAAAGGTGCGGATCGTGATAATTTTGAGACCGTTAATCGTGTGACGTTGAGGACCGACGTTGTTTGGGCAGCCGAAAGACGACAAACGCAACTTTATATTCGTGTGAGAGAGAGATAGATAGATGGAGAGAGACAGAGAGAGAGAGACCCGACGTGACGCCCTCTCCTCGTGTTGTCGATCCCCTCCATATATGGAGGCGAGGGGCGTTGTCGCGGCTACACACGTAGCGCGGGGTTTCTCGTTTGAGAACATCGGGCAGAGAAGCTCTCGCTTCGCGGGTGAGCCGACCGAGAGAGAGCTCGAGGATCTTCGCAAAGGCATCCGCGAAGATTTCACGTTGTTCGCTGATAAGGCCACAACGTTAGCGAAGCGAAAGCTCTTCCGTCCTCTCTCGCCACTGCCCGCCGACCAAGTTCCGTATTCTGGAGGGGAGGGCAAAAATACTGAAAATGTTTGGTTCCTACTGGTCGAGGCGCGATACTTTGCAGGGCGAAAGACGAAAACGAACGAGTCACTTATGCTCAACGAGCGTGTTTGTAATACCGTCCGAGCTCCCGTCTCTTATTTCTTCACGTTCGCTTCGGAAGATGAGCTTGCGTTCCCGTTTATAATACGCACGTAACATCTGTCTTGATTTCCCGTTTCGTTTCTTTTTCTCCTCTTCGTCTTTTTATTTTGCTACACGGAGGCTGGCAGGTGCGGAGGGAGAGATTTTGGTGCGGCGTCGGTGAGCCCACGCGAATCTCGTCACACCCTAGAAATTGGATGACCCGAAGATACTTACGATGGAAAATTGTCCAGAGCCATATATTGCTGAACGGCATGGTTGATCCAGAAACTTTCTGGGTCGGATGAGAATTCAATATTCGGTCGTGAAATAAATTTAGGTTTCGGGATCGCTGTAAATCCTCTATATTTCTTTTCTTTTTATTTTCGTTTTCAATCGCTGATCGATCTCTACCTACTCGGCTCAACTAGTTCATGTTTTGGCATTGTTTCGCACAACCGAATCACCTGAAATTAGGTCAGTAGTTGAGTATGTATCATAATGACCTTCTCGGCCCTGATCTCGGCTGAGATTGACGGCTTACCGTAACGCGAGTCTCAAAATAACGCCAGTTTGTTAACTTTGTCCTATTTCAGAATTGTCTCTGGAGGAAAAGCTTGAAGGAGACGAGAAAGCGAAGGAATTCGATACGTTCGAGGGCTCGCCAAAATTAAATCAATATTAGTATCGAATTTAAATCAAAAGATACTACATTGTATAATCTAATAACTATATTTATATCGTCTTAAACAATTGTCAATTGAACATCGACAGTTATTGTTATTGTTGAATTATACAATTATTGACAAGTAAACCAAAAATTCTTCCCTCCAATGAAATATTATGTGTCTCAAGTACAATTTCGAATGAATAAAAGATTTATTTGATGTGATGATTCTATTTTTCAACTGGACAATCAGACGAATCGTTGAATATTGTAATATAAATGTTAAATTATGATCAACAAATTTTTCTCAGATAAAAGTTTTTCCTCGTCAGAATGAAATATTATCTGCCTGAAATGAAAATTTCCATCGAATTAAAGATTTATTTCACAGGAAGAAGATGGCTCTATCTCTCGCCTGGACGATCAATGACAGCTAATGAGTGAAACGTAAGAAGTATACGAAAACTCGAGAAATCGAGGGTGGTATCTGGTCGTTTTCGGATTCGTCGGTGTGAATGTCGTCGAACGGTTCTTCGGCGTACGATTTCATCGAGCTACGTGCAAAAGGCATCGTCGGGGCGAGGTGAAGGGGGAATGTGTGTGTATGCGAGAGAGACAGAGAGAGAGAGAGAGAGAGACGAAAAGAAGGCGTCCCGGCGAAACTTCTTCATCTCTTCGCTGACAAAAATAGTCAAGGCGTCGTGTGTAGAAGCGTCAGCAAGGAGTAACTGTAGCAGGAACGATGGATCGTAGTAGGCAAGTTTGCTTCAACGCGTTCAACGTATGCGAAGTAGTCTCGGGACGCGGTTCCCCTAATAATAGCAATCGAGAGGGTGGGCGAAGAGACGAGGAAGAATAATCCGAAGAAGAAGAAGAAAGAGGAGGACGCAGGGAAGAAAAAGACGTAGAAGAGGAAGAGAAGAAGAAGCAGAGGAAAAAGCTCGAGTGGTGGTGGATAATTCGTCGAGTTTTGCTTGTGACCAGGGCGAAGAGGTCGGACTTCAGAGCCGCTGTAGCTGTCGCGGACTCCACATTCCACCAGAAAAGCTCTTCCCGTGCGTGCGTGGAACAATCTTCATCTCGGCTAGTGCCCCGAGGCCACCAAAAAATTACAATTTTTTTTCCACTCTACCCGGTGTAAGTTTTAATAACTAAAAGCTATAAACGATAATCACTCGCCACCCATAATCGTTGCTTCATCATTCATCGTCATCAGACCAAATTTTCAGCCGACGTACGAATCGAACGAATCGATCGTTTATCGAGAGTTACGCGAGTGTACGATCGGTTTCGTGACCCATCGTTCTCGTTCCTTCATTCACGTAAAACAAAAAACAAAAAAACAACAAAAAACAAAAAAAAACAAGTGAATATGAAATATTTTTACACGATGTTTGTCGAGTGATTTTCCCACGAATAATACCAAGTGCGACGAGCACGAGTGAAACTTCGCAAGTCTACGAAATTATTATCTCATTTTCGTGATCATTCCTCCGTGTCTCGAGAAATTTTTTCTTCTTGAAATTGTACGAAGGTAAATTTTCAAAAAACTTGTAATAATCCCTTCATGGAAGCAAAGTGTCGAAAAATCGTCGAGCCACCGACTCGAGGGCACAGTTAAACAGTGGATCGCGAGGACGCTACACGATAGAGAGAAAAAACCAGTGCTAGAATAATCGACGATAATGGAGAAAGAATCAAGTGCAACGTAGATTGTAACGGTTGTCTGGAATTTGGAACGATCGAATGAAGAAATAAGCTTCGATGAATAAATCCGCGACTTTTGCAAGGGCGAACGATCAGATGTATATTGATATTTTATCGAGTCTCGTGTTATCGGCCGATTATGAAAATCGATCGTTTGCGATATTATTTTCGTTCGTTATAAAAGGAAAAAAAAATTGATATCGAGAATAAAATCGGCGCGTTACCGGGGGCTCTCGCCTCTCTCTCTCTCTCTCTCTCTCTCTCTCTCTCTCTCTCCCTCTCTCTCTCGGTGCTCGCGGATGGCGAGCATCGCGGAAAGAGAGGAGAGACGTCTCAGGATACGCTGGCGGGAGCGTTTCTAAAATTAGGGTTGGTAAGAACGAGCGATAGGAAAGGAGACTTCGGGAGGGGAGCGTCGGTCTCCTTATAGAGCTTGAGGCGTCGGGCTTGTTGGCCAGGGTTAGCAAACTGCTTCGAGCTACTTGGATATCGAGTTACCCCAAGAGTGTGCCGGTGCATCCCTCTTCGGCTTTTATAATCATTTTTTTTAAATTCTTGTCATATCTTCCTTTCGACGCAATTTCCGATATCGGTTCGTCATCTTCGTTATAGATTTTTTTAAATTTAAAATTCTATATTAAAAGCCGAGATTAATCGATCGATCGGTTCCTCGTTATCTCGTTACCGATTTCATTAAGTTCCTTCGTTCATTATCGATCAATCGAGATTATCGATGATAAGAATATTTGTCAACGTGAGATTTCAATATTTCGTTTATTTTTTTGTGTTGCAGCACACTTAATCACCCGCAAACATGTCTGACGACGAGGACCAATACTCGTAAGTAATTGAAAGGCTTTTTTTTTGCCATGAAATGGGAATTTAACGAAAATAAACAAAAACATCGAATATCGTGTCGGGATATTTATATTTAATAGTTAATTATAAAACCCGTTGAATTATCGTTCGGTCGATACGCGAGGCCATAAATGGCTATGCACCCTTGTCACTCGTTTTACGAGTATTGTGACACTTAGGTTTTCAGGGACAACCGTCGACTTCGATTATCACGAATTATTTTCGAATCGAAATATTATCGTTTAGCGAGGAAACTTAGAAAAAAAAAGAAAATTCTGAATAATTCATATCGAGTGGCACTGAATATTCTACCATACGTACCGAAGATGCATAGACAGTCACATTCACGTAAGAAACACTGTCGTTCGTGTCTCCCAAAAATGTTATCTTTTTTAATATTTCTTGTAATAAGTAACGATAAATTGATTCTCCTTGTGTGTCACCGTAAGATGGTTTACGTGTCGTCCGAGCCCTCCGATCAATCTGTTTTGTATTAATTCACGTGTCGTCAATTTCGTCCTCATAAAATTATATCCGGTCGTTTAAAACGTTGTGTTATCTCCAGTAAACTCATTCGTGAAACTCGCACGGAATCCTCGAAATTACTAACGAACCATATTTTTCCAATTTTTTTTGGTCTCTCTTACAGCAGCGAGGAGGAGGTCGAGGAAGTGTAAGTGTCATTCGAAATATTTTCTCACTAACGAAGAAAACATCGTTTTTCATCGATTCCAATAATTCTCTCGTTTTTTCTCCCTTTCTTTTTGCAGGAAGTAAGTGCCAGAAGTCATCGTCCAATACGTTTTCGTTTAGAAAAAGCAATGATATATTTGTATATACATACATATATATATATTTATATATATATATATATATATATATACACATATATATATATAGGTATAGAAACAAAGAAAAGTACAGCGTGATAAACCACCGATTCCCGAATCTCGAGTCCGTTCGTTCGGCCTGTTTTTTTCTTCTCTTTCACGTAGAAATTAGATTTTTTTTGCAAAATAGTTATTTTTTCTTGTCCCGACCACGTTTGTTACCCTTCCGCACTCGTAGATGTCACAGGGCCTAAATAGTGAAAAAATGAAAAACAAAAAAAAATCCAATAGTAAAAAACTAGCATTTCCGAATTTCCTCATAGTTGCAATGTCGTTAGTCGGGATTTGTCCTTGACACGGTATGTAATATTCGACGTTTTAATCGGTCGGCAATGTTTCTCGTTTTCGTAATATTCACACCACTGAAAAGTGGCAAAATAGACTTTTTGCCAGTTTCGCGTCGTTGAAGTAACGAAATTTGCCGGTTCTATTATTATAATTACTTCAAACGATCTCTATATCAACGCGAACGTGCCTTTTCTCGCTTTATCTTTCCTCTTTCTATCTCACCATTTTTTTGTTTCTTCTTCTTATTTTTTTTTTTTTTCAAAGCTCAATATCTTGTCGCGGGACGTTTGCGTCATTTGAATTCGGTCGGAATGTCACAGTTGCGTAACGGAGTAGCCGGTTGAGATGAGGAGGCGCGGGTTATATTATATCGGTCGAATGAGCAAGCCGAGACACGCATATTAAGGAGTCCCTCGGATCGCGAAAGCACACGGGCCTCTCTTTTAAACGTAACCGTAGCGATCTCTAACTCTCTCTCTCTCTCTCTCTCTCTCTCCCCCTCTCTCACTCTCTCTCATACACAAAGTGGCCGATCGTACAGTGTGCCGACCGGTTAAAATTAGAGCATGTGTTTCCCTAACAAAAATAGAATCGGCCGGATGGTGCTGTGTATGTGTGTTGCGCGAAGCTTATATATTCCACCCTAGATACGAATTTAGTTACGCCCTCGGACTCGCGAGATCAATGTACAATAACAATTTTTTTTTTCTCCGTGTTATCGCGAATTTTCTTATCGCTTTTTCAACGTTTTTCTTGGAAAAAAAATGAGGAAACGCGATCACAGCATCATCCGGCGCATGCGTCCAGGCGTAACGACGAATATATTTCGAAAGGAAAAAAAGAAATCACGAAAATTCACCGAAGTCTCTCGCTCCGTTCTTCCCCCTCCCCCCCCTCCCGCCCCTTCTGTTTTTATATTACACCTAAGTCGAGTGAATTTAATAGGAAAAGTCGGTAAATCGAAAAATTAAATTAAAAATAGAAAACACAAATATCATCGTAATTAAAAAAAAAAAAAAAAAAAAAAAAAACGGAAGGAACTCGCGGAGTTGGAAAGAAGAATGATCGATGTGTTAGGGAACCATTTAACTGACTCTGGTTTGTCTCTTTTCTCTCTCTCTCTTCTGAATCTCGTATCTCCACAAAACATCAATGCAAAACACAAACGAAATCAAATGAACAACGATGCTACCCCGCCAATATCGACGAACGCGTACCGCGTTTCACATTGAATACCTCTATCGAAAAAAGGCAGCCGGAGAAGAAGATCGAGTAAGTTCTCAACTCAGCCTTGTCCGCCTTTCGCCTATATCTGTCAGTTGATTATTATCTTTTTTTTCTTCTTTTTTTCTTTAATTTGACTCATTTTTTTCGTTTCTTCTTAATTTTGTTTAATTTCGGTCAGCCTTGTCCGTCCGCTGTTTCTCTATCTCTCTTTCTATTCTATCCACCTGTCTCTTTGAATAAAACAAAACAAAAAAGAAAAATTTTCACCAACAAAACCAAAAAAAAAAAACAACAAAGCTGTCACGTTGCTGTAATAATCGTTTTTTTTCCTCACATATTCGTGCGCATAAACGTTTTTTTTGTTCAATATCACAATTGTTATATTCATCGCCGTTCTATGAATATTTTCTTGTTTTGTATCATAACAGCCGCTCAGTGTCGTTATAGCCCACTCATGTTATTTATCACTATTGCGTATTATTATTTCGGTGATTAAAAAATCTATAACTGCGCCAGCACCTTTTTTTTGTCTGGTCGCCTTCGTTGTCGATTCTCTCTCTGTCTCTCTTTGTCTGTCTGTCTGTCTGTCTGTCCGTCTGTCTGTCTATCTCTCTCTTTATCCGTCTATCTATCTATCTGTTTCTCTCGCCTTGTGTATGTCACATACGAACGTAGACCTTTTTTTTATATTGTTTTGTCAATCGTGTCGTTTCTTCAATTTTAACAAAAAAAAAAACAACATATATACATAATTGATTTAAAAAACATATAAATGTGAATAAAAGTTCAAAAGTTTCGAGGTCTCGGCTCCTCGGTGTATATTGCTCGTAAGATGGAAAGATTCTGCGGTCAATAGAATCTCCTTTTCATAATAATACCTACAGCTATTTTTTCGCCGACACGGCGAGCTTTTTCATTAAAAAACAAAAAAATTTCATTTTTTTTTTATTTACATCGTGTTTCGTGTTTTTCTCATTTACGTGTATTTTTTGTATTTTTCACGCCTCTAAGAGTTTTAATAATCAATCAATTAATTCTTTAATAGACACCCCCTTCCTCCCTCCCTCCCCCCTCACCCAGAAGCATTTCGAGTCCACGTATTTTTGATTTTCTCTTTTTCAATCCCTTGTCCACTCTTCTTTTTTTTTTCTCTACAATCCTATTACCGTTGAGTTCAGTACTGAAGTACGAAAATCGTACGTGTCGTCCCGAATCCTTCGATCTCGGTGACAATTCTTTTTCATGAAAATCCTTTATCCTACCATCTCCACCTAAAATTATCACTGTACAGACGCAAGTATACGGAAAAATACACACACACTCACACGTACACGATCAATAAAATTGGACCGACACGCATATGTATACACACACGCAGTGCCGCTCACGCAGATGAAAGATAATGTTTAATAAAAACTTACCGCTCACATTTTTTTTTCTATTCCTAACTTATTGTCAATATTTCGCCTACTTGTTATATTTTTATCTTGAAGAACGTGTAAACGTTTTCTTGCGACAATTTATACCGAAGATAATCGCACTCCGTTGTCATATTATACATATATATATACATGATATAATATGTACACGAATATTTGTTCCCGTCGGATATTTTTTTATTACGTTGTTTTTTTTCTTTCTTTTTTTTTTTTTATTATTTCTTTTTCCCCGTCTGGACTCTGACGAACGTCCAGTGAGTGCATTATAAATGTTCTTTGGGGCCGCAAATGCTCTCTCAGCAGTGAGCAAATACCAAGACCATTAAGAGAAAGGCCCGAGTGGTGTGGTGAACGAAAAAAACAAAGAAATACGACATTAATGTGAAAAGAAGAGAACAGACAAGAAAAAAATCATATATATATTTATATATATGTAAAAAAAGCAACTATAACGACAAAAAACGTAAAACGAAAGTTATCGTAGGGTAATCATGACATCTCGAGCCATCATATTACGACTTTATTAACCGACCTGTACTTTCTCTTTTATAGGGGTAGGGCGTCCCAAAAGTAAGTTGAGCAACGAGGTGTTAAAAACGTGAATAATACTCATTGTTTTTTTTCTTCCACCCCCGTGCCAAAAACAACCCCCGCCCTCTGCCAGCCGTTAAAACAAAACCAAACAAACAAATTACGAATCTTACGAATCCGCAATTTTAATAACTCGTTTTTTTTTCTTATCTCACTTGCATAATGCAAGCGTGTCCCAAGGCTGTGCAACACTCGTTTCGATTAATCATAACGATTGATTGTGTCTTTTTTTTCATTGTTTATTTATCCTTGTATATATATACCTGTGTATCTATATTATTTGTATATGTGTTTATGGCAACATGGAGTTGTCTTCATGAAGTAATCCTCGTTTTTTTTCTTCGGAAATTCTCGGATGTTTCCTCGGAACAAAAAAAAGGACGTCTTCGTGTAAATTGCTTCATATATTTGTGTACGAGGGTTGTGGGAATGATGGCAAGAGAAAAATCCTCAAACTTATTTCACTTCGTAATGAGTGTGCAAAACTTAAACTAAAATTACGTTTTTAGCATACTCATTGCAGTGCAAATGAATTTGACAAATTTTTCTTTCGAACGGTCTATATTTCTAATCTCGAATACACAAGTATGACATATATATATAATGTTGATATTTATAATTTAATATAAATGGCCGGTGCAGACCCTGCAAACCTCTCGTGACTCATATTATATATAATATTTACAATCGTTTATTCTCAGTTAACGACGTGACACGTCCCTCTGTATTTGTCTCATTGTCAGCTTCTCGCCCAATTTTTGTTTCCAATCACGCGAGAGTTGTCCAAAGAAAACCCTCGCAGGCCCTCTTTATTTTCGTTTTTCTTTTTAAATTTTTTGCTATCGTTTCGGTTCATCCTTCGGCATCGGATGCGTGGCATAACGAAAAGAAGCCTCCGAGGTGTCTTTCGCACAGACTTTACGTCCAAGATTTTTTACTTCGAATGAAATATTTTCCCCTAGAAGATGTAATGATAATCGAATAATAATTGAAAACTCATCAAATCGCTCTTAGTTAGGCCCGTTGATTCGACTTTGACGATTCGACTTCGAAAAGTTATGACCCTCCTAAAAAAAACAACAGAAAAAGCCACAAATCGATGTGAACTCGAACTGCTGTATATATGTATATGCAATCCTCTGACATTGTTTATCCGATATAACCATTACAGGATGTTCTCCCGATTTTTCCCGCCGCTCTTTTCATTCTTTACTTAATTACAATAAACCTTGATTACACAATTCCCAAAAAAAAACAAACAAAAAAATAAAATTGAAAACAAAAAAGCAACCTCGTAATGGCGCTTGAGCATAAAAACTTGTGCATTTTTTTAAAACCAACAAAAAAACATGCATATTTACGAATCTAATGGCTGTATCTGTATCATATTACGTCACGCGTTTGCGTCTTTCTTTCTTGTTCTTCCTTTCGTACGTTTTTCTGTCTTTATGTCTCTCTCTCACTCTCTCTCTATATATATATCTCTCTTACTTTCCTTCTCTTTCGCTCTCTCTCTCTCTCTCTCTCTCTCTCTGTTTCTATCTGTGTGTGTGCAATTTTCTTTGTATAATTAATGTAAAAAAAAAAGAAGACACAAAAAGAGAGCCGATAAACGAGACGAATGCGTCGCAAGGAAAGAATGTGGTGGATGAAAGGGACGTGGGACGTGTATATAAGAATAAACAAGATTGGAGCGAAGGGTGTCGAATAATCCGACGTTCTTCGATCGCTTCCGCTATCGTCCCGAAGGAACTAAACGATTGTCCATTTTTTTTCCACGTCACTGTCCGTCTTCAGGGACTCTGAGAATCCCGAGTTTATGAAGGTACGTTCACGCGACATTAGAAATATATATTGTTTACATCACAATATTTGTTGATAATGATATTTTTTATAGACATATTTATTCGTGATCGATTGATTATTTTTCAAATCGGTTCGCAGAGGCAAGAGCAGAAGAGAAGCGACCTCGACGAACAGCTCAAAGAATACATCGCGGAATGGCGAAAGCAGAGATCCAAGGAGGAGGAAGAGCTAAAGGTGTTGAAGGTAATATCTCGTTTCCTCAAATAGGTATTAACATTTTTTATTCGAATCCAAAATTCGTTGTTTTCAACACCCTTTTTTCTCGGTTTTTTTTTTAGGAAAAACAAGCCAAGCGCAAAGTCAGCCGCGCCGAAGAGGAGAAGAGATTGGCCCAGAAGAAAAAGGAGGAGGAAGAGCGTCGCCAACGTGAAATCGGTACGTTTAAAGAAATTTGAACTTGTTCGGTTAATTATGTTTATCAAATTTCAAATGGTTTTTAACGATTAAGGGTTTTTGAATCGGTCGAACAAAATTATTCGTATATTTTTTTTTTTTTGTAGAGGAGAAGAAACAGCGCGATGTCGAGGAGAAGAGAAAGCGCCTCGAGGAATCGGAGAAAAAGCGTCAAGCTATGATGCAGGCGATGAAGGACCAGAGCAAGAAGGGACCGAACTTCACCATCGCCAAGAAACAACTGGGTGGCGCACTCTCCTCCGCCGCTCTCGAACGCAACAAGACGAAAGAACAGCTCGAGGAAGAGAAGAAGATATCACTGAGCATTCGTATCAAGCCCCTCGAAATCGACAATCTCGCGATCGAAAGACTTCGCTCAAAGGCGACCGAACTTTGGGAGGCCATTGTTAAGCTCGAAACTGAGAAATACGACTTGGAAGAACGCCAAAAACGTCAGGACTACGACGTGAGTATTTCAGATATAAACTTATAAAATTAAAATAAATAATGAATTTTTCGAAATACCAATCGTTTGTTAATTCAGTACTAATGATGATTCTTTTTGTCTTCATATCGACATTCATCATAAAAAAATCAATTATTATCAATAATGTTCTCCCGTATTCGAAATAATTGAATAATATATTTTTCCATAATTAATATTACAATATAAATAATCGGGAATGGTTTTTATAAATTTTGGAACGAGTAATTTTCAATGTTTTATTTGTATTGAAAGCGGACTTACGTCTTTATATAATTGTTTGAATTGTTTCGCGCAGTTGAAAGAACTGAAGGAACGGCAGAAGCAGCAGCTGAGGCACAAGGCCCTCAAGAAGGGTCTTGACCCGGAAGCCCTCACCGGCAAATACCCCGTAAGTATCGAAGGAATCGGTGAATATATATTTAACTTAAAAAACAAAACGAGATTAAAAGTAAAAATATGACGCATTTAATTTTTGCCTTGATTTTCAAAACAGCCCAAGATCCAAGTGGCCTCGAAATACGAGCGTCGGGTCGACACCAGGTCCTACGATGACAAGAAGAAACTCTTCGAGGGTGTAAGTATCGCCATTCTTGCATATGAAATTATCTCATCGTCCAGTCTGGTTGAGCTTAAGGAGCTTACGATTTCATTTTTTTAAATAATAAAATATGCGTAAGGCGTATTTAAACAAAAAAAATGATTCGCAAATTCGTGAGATAAGATTGTGTGGAATAATAGTAATTCGGGGGTGACCGGCAACATCGAAGAATGATTATTTAAATTGAATCATAGGGCTATGACACTCTCTTAGCCGAGTTCAACGAGAAAATGTGGAAACAGAAATCAGAGCAATTCATGAAGCGCACCAAAAGTGAGTCGACGAAATCGTCAAGCCTTCCGTTGAATGATGGTTGTGTTGAACATTGTGATTCCATGGTTGTTTATTTTCTACTGCGTTATGCGTACTTCAAGTAACTATGATTCTGTCTTTGATTCTGTTTTTCGAACGAACCAGTTTATGTCCCGTCTGACGAAAAGTCAAACGTGTAATATATTGTTGTGTTTTTTTCTCGTGTCAAGATTGCATCTTTCTCGTTAAATTGTATAACAAACTTTGAATTTCGTTCTTTGATTCTTGTTACGCAACTTGTTCCCCTTTATTAATTATCTTTCATTCGACGAGAGTTACGACTTTGTCGGTGAAACCGTGGACACCACGTGGTCTTCTCTGATAATGTCAAATTGTTCAAGCTATACAGCACACACGCAAAGGATTCATATATCGCGCGTTAATAACCGTTAAATAAATGTCTCCGAACAGATTGTTATAAATTGTTCAAATACAGTCGAACTTCCGATAGGTTAACTTCTTTTACATCATCTGTTTCGAGTAATTTATATAAATTCGTTAATTCGATGAAATCTGATACAATCGGACAAAACGGAATTTAAAAAATGGATAATTATCGGAAGTTTGATTGTACGTCAGCATGATGAAAAATCCCTGAAACCGTTCGTGCCGTCGTGACACGAGTGCGTAATGTCGTCGAGCAGCTGGCCACGAATGCCAGTTATTCCGGAATGAAGAAGGAAAGAAAAACGAAAAGCGTAAAAGAGAGGGGTCGAGAAAGAAGAAGAAATTGAAAAAGCTCAAAGAGACCAGGCGTATGAATATCGTTCCTCGTGTGAAAAATCCCAGCATGCGATTGTCTCCTTGGTTACAGGGCCTGAACGCGCAGATCAAGGAGACTATGGAGAAGGCATGGACTCAGCAGAAGGAACAGTTCCTTGGCCGCCAGAAGAGTACGTATCGGATATGACCGAATCTGGCAGCGAAGATTGTGGCAATTTTCTTTCTCCTCCTATATCTGTTGCTTGTTAAATAAGAAAGAATTCATATAGCTATTCAAAACTATGCCGTTGAAAATATTTTCGAGAAAATGTTGGACGCGCGAAAAATCCTCATCGGGACTGATTGCATATTATCAATTTCGATAGGTTTTTTTTCTCGAGGTTCGAAGCGTTTTCTTAAAAATGTTTATCCGTTTGGGACGTCGTCGTTCCGACGTTCCACCAGAGTGAGGAACGTACAATGTTAATTTTTATCTTGTTTCGTCGAAAAAATAATTAGCGAAGCTGCCAAAGTGGTTCGGTGAGAGGCCGGGCAAGAAGAAGGACGACCCCGAATCACCGGAAGGTGAGGAAGACGTGAAGGCAGCGGCCGACGACGACCTCGAACCCCACCTCGACGAGGAGGAAGAGGAGGAGGAGGAGGAGGAGGAGGGCGGCGAAGAGGAGGAGGAAGAGGAGGAAGAGGAGGAGGAGGAGGAGGAAGAGGAAGAGGAGGAGGAGGAAGAAGAAGAGGAGGAAGAGGAGGAAGAAGAGGAGGAGGAATAAATTATTAATCTTCATCAATCTACTCGACGGATCTTCGTTTCTTTTTTACCATCCTCGTTCTCGTCCACGAGAACGACAACGAAAAACAAAAAGAACAAATATACAGAACAAAAAGATCAAAGTAGCTAGGGCGAGAGCGCGTGCCAAGAAAATACTTCTCGAGCGCGCCAACTTCGAAGCAACGATGAGCACACATCTCTCTCTCTCTCGCATCGTGCTCATCGCCGTGAGAGAGTTGCGCGCGACCGATCCGCCATTTGCGAACCAACATCCGCGCAAACAACAAGATGGCCGCGCCCGCACCTCATCTCGTCAACATAATAACGCACAATATCGTTCGACTTTCGCGTCTCCTGTAGACAAATCATACAAAAAAACACAACAACAAAAAAACAAACAAATGCTATGCAGTTGAAAGAACATAAGCAAAATCTGAACTTCAAGTAACTTATTTGTGTTATGTAAACGAGAAAAAAACATACGCTATTACGACTACCTTCTACTACTACTTCTATGCTATTATTATTATTATTATTATTATTATTATTACTGTTATAATATTATACGAAAAAAAGAAACACATACACACATACACATTATTAAAATAAAACGGTTTATCGTATAAATGTTGCAGCAGGTTATACGTATTTTCGTAACGCAGAAATGCATTCCATTTTTATATTTATACGATAGGAATGTATATACCGGAACGTGAGAAAGGTATATTTCCATTTCGAGAATGGAAAAAGTGGTGCAAGCACTTTGGCGAATGTCAATGAAATGCACTCTCTTTCCGTCTGTGGGTTTCGGAATGCTGCACCGAACGTCGAGTCTTGCAACAAGACACGCACACTTGTACACGACACATGAGCCAGCACGCGTAATATTTTTTTGGCGGTTCTTTTACCGGATATGAGACACCTATATGTATGTATATTTCATATACGTATATATTACGCACATGTGCATATACGAGGCGTTCTGTGTCCAGTTGGCCAAATTTTTTCCGAGCTTTTCACTTGAGCTATTATATTCCACGTTATTTGCCAGTTTCTATTACTACTTGAACGTGCTTTCAATTATATATTGAACATATTTTCAATAACGACGAATAATTGTTATCTTATTCAGAAATTAAGAAAGACGTCAATTTCGTTGTTTCAACTATTTTCGTCTGCAACTTATTCTTTTCACGATAATTCGATAAAAAATCATATAACCGAAAAAAAATCATATAATAGAGAGTTAAAAAAAAATGAACGAAAAGAAGTTTCGGGTACTTCTACAAATTAGCGAAGTATGGGAAATATCCGCAAAGTTCCGAAAAAAAGTAGCCGACTAGGTGAAGAAAACTCCATGCGAAAAGACGAGGGAGTCTAGTTTCACGAACACTCGACCTCGACCTCGACTCTAAATCCACTCGAGTATTCTTTGCTATATACCATACGGCCGTACAGTAATAAGAAAATGTACAAAGATACAAGTTTCTTTTTTCAACACACGGTCACCCAGTAATTTTATCAACGTCATTCTGATAAAGTAATGGGCATAATATGGGCCGATAAGTAATGAGTATAAAATGAGATCGATCTGATGCGCATAGTTATCGATCGGGCATAGATGAAAATGTTGATAAGACCGATAAGAAATAAGGTCGTACCATCACCAGGGATAAAACCGAGATAGAGCTTTTGTTTCTTAATTCCTCAGAGAGCTGGTCGATCCTTGCGTCCTTAAAATGTGAAAAAACATTCGTCGTCATTTGTTCAAAATTTAGGACCGTAAACACTTTTCATAGTCAAAAATCTTGAAACAATAACCGTCCGTTTTCTTTGTTTTTATTTTATTACTATTTTAACGACACTGACAATGAGTATAAATACCTGGAGAAAAAGGTTTGCTCCACTCTCGGGCTTGTCCGTGAAACATCTCTCGCGCAGCTAGTGCATTACAAATTTATTCACCGAAACGAAAGTATTATTCGATCGTCCTGGCATAAAGTTGAAAGTTTCAGGGCGAGTCGCGTGAAACCAGTATGCGGATTTACGATCCGAACGAATTTAATGAGTACGATGCGGTACGTACGACGGAATAGGATTTTATTTTCGAAATTCAGAGCACGGTTATCTTTGAAGAATGACGGGAGAAAAGACGAGCTCGAGCAGGACCATTCGCGAGTTGGATATGCCCTGACAATGGGTGCGAAGTAGGAAGAATGCGACTCGACGATCGTAAGTGAAATTTAAATGACTCAATCTCTCTCTTTCTTTCTCTTTCTTTTTAATTCTTTTTGTTTCTTTCTCTTTCTCTATCGCTGTCTCATTTTACGTCCAATACCTTCCGGGTCTCTCGGTATCTTTTTTCTCGCTTCCTTCTCTCTCCCGATGGTGAGACGGTCGTTATTCAAGTCCGCGTTACTTACCGAGAATGGGAGAATGCGTGTGCGAGAGAGAGACCCATACAGACAGACGGACAGAGAAAGAGAGAAGAAAGGAAAGAGGGAGAAAGAGAAAAACGAGCCTCTCATTGCCCGCAGCTGAGTGCCAACTACACACCACTATTTATAATAGCCGTGCCGCATTTTGTCGTGTGGGAAGAGCGCACGCACGAGTGCGAGAAAGACACGGATATAAAGAGAGAGAGAGAGAGAGAGAGAGAGAGAGAGAGAGAGAGAGAGAGAAAATGAGACAGACGCTCGACGCGAGTAGTCGTTGCTCGCACTCTTTGACGAAGCTAACGATCGCGTTCATTCTCTCGCTCGTATTATATTCGACATATGTCATACGCAGTTGAATATCTACCGTTGGTGTTGATCGTCGCAACGCGAACGGTTTCGCTCCACCCTCTCTCTCTCTCTCTCTCTCCCTCTCTCTTTCCCTTTGCAACAATTTTTTTCAAATTGGAAACTAATACAACAAACAAAAAATGATTAAGTCAATAAAAGTAAAATTGTCATAAAGTAGAAAAGTTCAAAGTGTTCGAGAAGTGCGAGAGCCAAAATCACTGCCTATATTGCCTCCTACTTTGCAGTGCAGCTAGAAACTGCAATGCGCGTATAATTCCAAAAATAACGGGAGACGGTAGTGCTCTGTGTTGCTAAGTGTAGAAACACGTTTCGACAGTTCATATATACGATTCTGAATTCACGACACTGTCGTGCGCTCCGAAAATAAAATACCAAGTGACGAAGTAGACGATGTAGACGGGTGCGACGGCGACGCGGTTGAAAAGAGGATAGTGTGGGAGCGAGAAAAACAGAGAGAGAGACTGCGAGGAGGGGGGGGGGGCGAGAGAGAGAGAGACGGAAAAAAGCAAAAGTACGAAAACGCGAATGAGTAGAGTTAGATCGCAGTGTTGGGAGTCGGCATAGCGCGCGAAATTATTTTCGCTACTCATTCGCGCGTTTCCCGCGAGAAACTCGTCTTCCGTGTTCTTACTTTCATATATGCACGCCTATGTGCGTTTGTGCGTATGCGTGCGTCTTTTTGTCTAATGAAACAAATAAAAAAGAAGAAGAAAAAAAAAACAGAAAGCCTCGTTAACGTTTAAGCAGACACAGCGAGTGCGTTGTTCTCCGCTCGACTACACCGATGCGCGACACTTTTCACCGTTCTCTACTACCGTGTGTTCTTCTTTAGTGGTTGCTGCTGTGCGTGGTCTGACGCGACGGCCCCGGTTACTCTCGCGTGCTGCCTTCTATCGGGGCCTTCAACCTGTTGCGCGACCACCTCTAGTGTGCTTCTACGTCTAGTTTGTACACGCATGTATATACCTATCGTGAATCTTTGCGCAGGCGCGCGTATTCGCTTTACCGATTAGTTTATATACGTGTGTGTATATGTGTGTGTACGCGCGTGTGAGTGTGTATTCTATAGTGTTATGCTTTTGTAATCATCGTCGATCACGAGAGAACGTTGGATACGCGGTCGCTGCTGATAAACGCACGCAAGCGGCGCGTAATACGTGGATACGGCTTACCGGAAGGATATGTGTAATGCGCATTGAAAAAAGAAAAACAATGCGCATATACGTTATAACTCGTGCATTGCTTCTCGTTTATTTTTCTTCGTTCGTAAATAAAGCCTCTCCGATTCACTCCCTGTCTTTTCATTTTAACTTTTGCGTAAAGGAAGTTTTGTAAGCGCGGGGAAATATCGCGAGGAAGCAATGTATGACTTGGAGGTTGGAGTTTTTTTTTTATGACGAAAGTGAAATGATATATTCAAGTTTAATATTAAAAAGCGGGAACGAGTATTTGAACTGAGTATTCGAAGTAAGATTAAATCTTTGAATTCAATAATCGAAATACAATTGAATATCGAAGTAAAATTAAATATTCCAAATGCAGTAAAATCATGAGGAATAAACAGCCGACTGTCGCATCTCTCTCCGTGCTTTTATTTTACTTTTCACGAAAAGAGAGTGTTTTCATAAAGGAACAAGCAGCGAGGAATTCAATTACTTAAGATTCTTCGTTCGTGAAGAGAAAGAAAAGATATACCGGGCGAGAAAGAGAGAAAGGGAGAGAGAGAGAGAGAGTGAGAGAATGAGTGAAAGAGATCTGGCGATAGGAACGGGTGGGAGGAACAGTTACTAACCGTTACTACTTGCGAGACAGGCACGCCGCAGAAACTTTCAAACATTCGATGAACTTGTTTATGTCTGTGACGAGCGTCATCCTTTCAGTTTTCTCAATCGGACGATTATGGAGTACTGATCGAGTATCGCGAGTGTTTCTGCATGCAGGAAGGGGCTCGTAAACGTGTTTCGTTCCTTTTTCGTTTTTCCTTTACGATACTCTTGCGTCAAGTTTCGATTTTCGGCGTGGCAACCTTTTGCCGAGCGGTCAGTGACCCGTCTCGAGGACATTGCTAACGCTCGTGCTACTGCAGTCGAGCGACCGACGCGAGGGAATACGGTCACCGATCTCCCTGCGGTAAATCGGTCTCGCACACGTGCCGTCATATTTTTCCAAAAATAAAATACAAATAAAAACAGACAAATATTTGTCATTCATAGTGTCGTGTGTGATTTCAGACGTAAAATCGCGATGAATACACGAGGAGGCAAGTGTTTCGAGGTCGCGTGTTACACCCTTTCCGATCTTTCGTCCGGCAAATCGCGATTTCGGTGAACGTGTTTTCGCGCCGGCTCGATAACCTTCGCTCGATTCGGTAACGGGCTTGTCCCTTAATATTGCCCCTTATGCCATACCTGTGAGGCAAGCAATGGCGATCAAGGTACTGGCGATGGGAGAGAGCCGAAACGAGACGGCGACGACGACGGCGACGTCAACGACGACGAAAGATTCGAGAAATTGCGTGACGATGACAAGCGTCGTTCCTCTGGTTACCGTAACCGATTACTCCGATTCCGTTGTCGATAACAGCGGGGACGTTAACACCGATTATTTATACGATACACGTGGCGATACGATTCTTGAGGCCCAGACGCCGGTTCGCCATCTTCTCGTACGTTGCGGTGCGATAAAGGATCGCAAGAGAGGCAGAATGAGAAGCTGACTAAGGAGCACGCTGCCGACGAGACGGGCCCTACCCATGCGGTAAGTTACGAATTGTTGTACTTTTGTTTTTAGACGTAACGTTGACTATCGTGACAATTGGAATGAATACAAATTTTTATTTTTATCTTTGTTCCAATTGAAACGTGTAACTAAAGTAGGTATAAAATAATCAAAATCGGTAAACTTGAAAAAATATACAATACAATAAATAAAAGAAATTCATAATAATCGCAATTTCCAAACATAAAAATTAAATATATAATACAAATCTGAATTATTATATAAATATAATTTTTTATTATAATTACATATAAGGGTTGCAATTGGCGTAATTGTAAAAGTTTTTAAGTATCATTACTTTATTCATCGCTCGTTGAAACGAGGCGTGCAGCACGAAACATGGATTCGGGACAAAAAGCTAAACGAAAATTAAAAATCCGTATCGTGCTTTTCCAATTATGAGTTAAGTAGACATACGGCGATGCTCGAACGCTTGCGAAAAGTTGCGTTCTTTATTTTTGAATTTATTTTTGAATTATTTTTGAATTATAATCAACTAATTACCGCCGTATCACGAATCTGATAACATTTTATAATTCACGGAGACGCGACATCGCGATTTACAAGAAAATTGGCTAAACGAGCCGCGGTCCGCGGGAAGAGACATTAATTCGAGTGAAAATTGGCTATTGGCCCAAAGAACTTGCGAATCTATATTAAAATAACATCGTGTCGTCATCGTCTCGAAAGTTTCTCGAAGAATTTCGTGCAAAATGGATAATATAGCAGGGGACAATATCGTTCGAGCGAAAGACAGTGTCGATGCATCGTCCGTCTATATCTTACTGTTTCCGTTGTGTTGAAACGACGCGTGTAACGTAATTAGATCTGTCAGAGTAGAGCAGGCCCGCGTCACCGGTGACGCCGTAATATACTTATATCTCGTTCAAGAGAAGATAATTCAAGTCAGTGAGGCTCGCGGCATCGATGCGTACGGTGCAGGAGGACGTTTCGCGTGTTTACATTAATCTTCTGTCAGAACGCATACACGACTTATTAGCGAGTCTGAAATAAAACGTGTAATAAAATGTATGTACAAAGAGGAAAACACGTGCTTTAACATGACCGGGTGGAAGAAACGTCGAGCACGTTTGGGACACGTTGAAGTGACAGACCGAAGTAAAAATTACTCGGCATAACAAATTATTAGATAAACAAAGTTCTTATATTTCTGACGGTATGAGCTCGAGTCGTCTTCGAGGAGTTTAAAATTGCGGACACTTGAGAGTTGTTAAATTATTTATAATAAATAAATTTTACCCACATATCCATTCTTTGTTTCTTCGTCAATGGAGAATTTTGTATTTAGAAGAAAAACAACAACGATTGTTCACAACGAAACTTCATAAACGTTATGAAGAATTTTATTTGTAATTTATTTATAAAAAATGCAATATATAAATGAATTGAAGATTGTGTGTGTGTGTGTTTTTTTAAGAATATGTATTTATTTTTCTCTATGGGAAAATTTGAATTAGTTTTAACATAAATTTATTCCTTTTTATTTTTATTTCCTATTTGTCACGAATAAAATGCATTTAATCAAATATAAATGATTTTATTTGAATATGCCGTCATGCCTGGACGAGAATATGTTCAATTTCAATATTCCGTTTCGTCTTGTTTTGAAAGCAAAGCATCAGAGAAAATGTTTCCATTGATCAAAACTGTTTGCTTCTTTCTTTTATTCCGCGTTCACACGACACAAACCAAATTACATAGAATTGAACGTACATTCGCTCATCTTCAACGAGACGCGAAGCCACTTGGCCAAGCCTGACTGAACGTTCTCTCCGTGTTCACTTTTCGTTCATTCGGAGCGCGAGTGAATGATACCAAATGCCGAAATTCAACATCGTTGGATCGTTTCATTAATGAATTCATTCGTCACTTTTGATTCATTCTGTCTTCAGACGATTCATTTCGAGTGAAAGATGCCGAATGAAAGACAGAAGTTAACGAAAAATGAACCGTCTGATAGCAGCTATATCGTTTACCTATATCGTTGTAAACCGGCCAACTTCGTCGCTAGGCTCTTCCTCATCATAGGATGCAGCTCATATAATATAATATAATTGGTGGTCGGGAATAATACCGTACACACGTGTGTTCGCTTTATGTCTGATATGCACAGGGAGGGTGAGAGGGGCAAGAGAGATAAGCAATGATGACGTGCGGTTTGTGTTTGTGCCAGAATTTCCCTATCAGAGTAGACGTAGGTACGCGGTTAATTTATACGGAAATACGAGGAGCGATCTCTCGGGGATCGTGGCTTTCGGATACCCAATTTAATATAACTATATTTCGTATATAATTTCGAATACGTTGTATATACTCTCTCTCTCTCTCTCTCTCTTTCCCGCTCTTTCTGGCTGGTCGTCCGCGTCACTGTGGTTTACCGCGTGACGCCACAGACTTATTGTTAGTGAGCGCGCGCCAACTTTTGCTTTACGCTCTATTCGCCCTTGTTTTTACGGCTATCCGCACTGTTGGTTTCAAAGGATTAAATCGAGATTCAACTCTGATTTCACTATTGCATTGGAATCTTTATTTCAGGAGCTGTAGAAAAGGTAGAACTCGGATTATTTGTTTTGTATTTTTTTCTTTTCTTTCAAATAATGCCGGGGTAACATAAACTCGAATGTTTCTAAATACTTTTTTGTAATGATTTTTTCATCGAAAGGTTGAACATTTTTTGCACGCGACGAAAGGTCGAAAATTATCGACACTATTTTAAAATACTATGTGGCCATCTTCGTAATCTCATAAATTTCATTGTATCAGAATTCCAAAAATAATAGATTTTCTTTCTGAAAATTTACTTATCCGGTCGGCTATTTCCCGTAGAGGATGAAAATAGTATACTTTTACATCTTTTAATAATTTGCCGGTAAAATGTTGCAAAAATGTGGAAATTCTGGGAGATTTGCAACTCCGCAACTATGTCCAATCAATTCGTAGGTAATCGTTCATGCTCAAAAATGGCGTTTGGTTCACACCATCGGCATCGTGATAATTTATCAATTTCTTACAGATTTTTCAAGTTGAAACACACATTCTTGGAAACTTTCAACTCTTTGGGATGGAAATTTCACAATATTCAAATCGTCGTCATCGCCGCAAGGAATTGAGATACGGAAATGACTGCAACGTAACTCCCTAGATCATCGCAGCATCTTTTAAAATTCTATTATAAATATATATCGGTCGATCAGGATCAAAGTTAAATCAATCTGAAAACGCGATATTTTCACATTTTCGCAAAACTCATCGGAAACGCGATCCATTGTATTATTATTATTATTATTTGTCAATCTTTCATGATCCAGTCTGATTGGAAATTTCCTTCGGATCTCGAATATTGTGTTCGAATTCTGTATTTTTCTCAATTTACCAGTGAAAAGTTGAAAAATTCGCAGATTTTCACGTTGTTCTTTTTTTTTTACTAGAAAATTAGGCAAAGTCCGATCGATGATTGCTCCGTATAATGCACGCCTGTGCATTATATAGAAAGTTAGCCAGGAAATTGAATTTGAACTTATTCGTACTATGTATATACAGTCTGCTCGTCTGATACACAAAGAAAGTATCGACATATGTAGTGTCACGTGTCACGGAAGCTAAAGCAGCTTCGTCCGTACTATAGGTCTCTCGTTCTCCTTCTCAATTCATCGGACTGCATGCAAACACGCTGTGTTATAATGTATACATATATTTATGTCTATATATAGACATAAATATATGTTGCAGGATATGCTACAGGTATAGCAGAAGTTTTTTATGAGATATTATTGCCTCGAGTTTAATGGGAAAGCTTCTCGTCCCTGTTTTACAAACGTATAGCGAAGGTAGCCCGAGACTCGAGATGCATGCTCATTATACTTTGCCGACATAGTTTTCATTCTTTTCGAATCTCTCTTCTGGTACCCACGTTTTCTAGACGTGATGACAAACTTTTGTTCTGGGGATAAACCTCGTAGTTACTGTTATAAGCGGCGCCGAGAACGAAGCAGTTCTATCTAAAGTTGAAAAAAAGCGTATTTTTTTTTTTTTAGGTTTCTGCGTATCAAAAAAATCACTATAGTTTTAATATTGTGTGGGAAATTTTCAATGAAAATATACCCTTTAAAAGCCATTTTGAAGATACAAATTATGTTCAATCTTGCGAGACTTTTCAAACTTTCGATCGAAATTTATCGACCTAAAGGGAGAAAAACTGTGTTTTCAGCTTTTCGTAAAATATAATACAATAATCTTTTTTAACGTGAAATTTCCGATCGAGCGTGGCCCTTCGGAATTCGCCCAGGCCAAAATCGAATTGTTACTCTCCTGCAAGTAATAGTTTTCCGAAATTGCCGAAACTCTCTCAAGTTGGCATCGTCGTTTTTCTGGCACATAACAATTCATAGGTCGAAAAGGGTGATTTTTTGTAGTTTTTTCTCGTTTCCTTTTAGTAATAGCCAAAAGTATCGGAGAAATATCTATGATGTTCTTTTTTTATGTGAAATTTCTGATGAACATATGCTCTTTGAAAGTCGTTTTTGAGCAAAGATTTTGTTGGCTCTCCCGCGGCCCGAGGCACACGTGTATAGCTTTTTGGCCAAATACCAAATGAACGTATGTTCTTACGAATATGTAAGTTTCATACGCTCTTTATGCTTTGTTATGCGATTTATGCGGCTGTGTAGGTTTGATCCCACCTCAATTTTTGCATATAAAAAACTTTTACCTGTGGTTAAAAAATGGCGAATCTAATGAATTCTGAAGTTAAAAGTAGAGAATCCTTTTTCAAATGGTCACAATTTTTCGTTCGACCATGATCATCGCACTATCGGTGTATTTTTGTTCGTTTAGTCGGCGGACAGTTAGGAATGCTTAAATTTTATTCATACGAAGTTATATCGCGAACGCCCTTGTCGGTGCATAATTAAAAATCATTTTATTATACATAACATTTTAAACAGATAAATTTTCTAGGAAGAATAGGAGTGCAATAATATGAAGAAACTGTCAATGAAACGACATAACAATTTGTCAGCTTCTTTCAATATGATTAATTCCATGTTAGTTACACAGCCGTGACGATTACTCGAATTAAACACTATTATAGACGATTTTAGGAAAGATTAATCGTGAATAATGAACGTCAAGAAATAAAAAAATTATATATAGATATATTGCCTCTCGAATAATAAAGACTCACGTTTTAATGAACTTTTGATCAAAATTATTGCAAATCGTTTGTTAGCGCGGATATTTTTGATGTGGGATAAACTTCGTTTAATTAAATTAATAAAATTCGATTTTTTTTGCATTCGTGGAGTTGTGCGAAAAAGATCGTTAAAAAATTAGATCACCTCCACGACGAATTGTAAGACGGATTAGGAGGTTTGTGACAATGTTAGGAATAAAAGAATCGTACTGTTGTGCGAATGTTCGTTTTCTCGTTGTATTATCGAGGCTTGCTAGGAGACGGGACAGGGAAAGAGAGACGGGAGCCCAAGAGAAGCCAGAGTGCGTGCGTTAGTAAAATCAGCTTTTTCCCGCTTCAAACACCGATCACGTGGCCTGCGACTATACGAGAAAACGTAATCGCATTAAAGGGTATTAAAAAGCAAAATAGCATTGAGCATTTGGCTTCGCGAAGCCTTACCATAGCCCAGCGTACGCGTCTAATGTGTCTCGAGCAAGTCAGTCGCGCGAGATTTTCAGTGCCGAATAGCCCGAGAGTCACGAGGAATAAACGTGTGGACGCTCGGTACAACGAGAGATTTTTTATACGACTCTTGTCTCGTCTTTTCATATTTCTTGGTATCACAATATTTCGAAGTCCGCGGCGTGACATTTCAACGCGTTCGACCTTCGGATCAATTTTATTTCATTCAATATGGCGGAAGAGGAGACAGAAAGATCGGAGGAGACACCGGAAAAATTCGAGGAGGATGCCGGGGACGAAGGGTGAGAGGCGTATAATATTTATTGTTTCACGCGAGAGATAGTTGCACTTGCGTCACGTAGTCGCAAATAGTAAAAAGCCTTTTTCTTTTAGCACACATTGTATCTATCGAAAATTTATTATCTCATTGTCAGTGTTGTGTCGTTGAATATTTTTTATTCATTGGGTCGATTAATCTTTTGTTCGGTGTACGACATAGATACATATATGGGTACACACATAACCGAGTTATAAGAAAATAATTACGAGTATGAAGACAAAATGGCGGATACTCGAGACGCATAATTTACATCGATACGCTTATGCGATATTAAGTCATGTTTTGCACGCGCGTCCCAGCGGCGAGGTTCTTCCTAATGACAGTGTACCATTGTTGAATATCTTCGCGCGTGCAGCTGTCGATTATTATTTATCTGAAGTAGCTGCAGCGGCAAGAACTGTGCGAGGACGAATTGTGACGGATGTTTGAAATATCATATTTTCATCGTGCGTTGGGAAGATTGCAAACGCAGGGTCGATGATGTTTAGTAGACAAGAATAAACGAAAGTTACATGGGTGGCACTGTAGCCGAGCCGTTATATACATTTGGAAATGCAAGTGAACCGAGAAAGCTGATTTTAGGATATTGTGTGTGTGTGTGTATGGGGGGGGGGGGGCTTAGAAAAGCTTAACTTGAAATTGTCGACCAAGATTTCCTATGTGCATTTTCCGCCATCTTAAAAAAGAGTTAAATTTTATTTTTTGCGATCTCTCGACTCCCCGTCATGATACAAAAATTTCGATTATATACATTTTTGTTGCTTTTTTTACGATCTACAATCAAGGTCCCATGAATGTTTCACCTACCGTTGATCGTTGTTAAAATATCGAGCGAGTCTTCTTTTCTCGTGGTACATATCGAAAAAATATCTATTATTAAACACGTAGAGCATACTAATACCTGCAATGTCATTTTTGTGTGTGTGTGTTTTTTTTAAATAAAAAGTACGACTTTTAGCATGCCGTAAAGGGGGCAAGTCCGTGCGAAGTTTCGATTTCATAGCTCGCACGATTGTATGTTATAACGGATTTACGGTTCTAGAGAAAATTATTAACGTACAATATAAATAAATAAAACAGCAAAATTATGAATCACGCGTATGAAATTTATTATGCAAATACATGATATCGTGTTGTAGAAGATGAAAATGAATGGCTTTTAATATTTATATTTTCCTTCGTGTCGATGGTCCTGATTCAAAGTCTTCCTGTTCGGAAAACTCACCGAGTTGTGGAGATTCTTCAACCACGTGTAATGAGTCTTCCATCGTCGAATCATCCTCATCATCCTCATTAAGCAGGATGTCGACTTTGGCGATGTTGCATGGTTGGCCACTGCAATGTAGGCAAATAACTGAACAAGCAATCCCTGCTTTTCTGCACCCACATACAGCTTCACATTTTCCCTTGCATTTGCACGATCTGAGCTTTAAAAGCTCAGGTCGCGCGGGTTCAGCTGTATTGATAACGGGTGCAAGTCCATAATTTGTTCGTCGGCAACCCCATTCCTGAGGATTTCCTTTTTTTACTTACAGGTATGAATCGGTAAATTATAATGACTTACATAAGCCGGGTTTGAAATGTTGACAAAATAGAAGATGATGACATGAACGACATGTTTAACCCTTAGTGGCCACACGAGTTAACTAGTTACCCCAGGCCGCTAAGATAATAATTGTTTCACTTTTCTGTTCGTAAATATGTATTTAGGAGCTAATAAAACACAAAATTTTATGATTTGCAATTTTTTTTCATTTTTCCCTCCAGAGATTTTGCAAAATAAATATACTTTTTGAATGATCGGCGGATATACTATTATTTTTCTATGGTAGTGGTATATGTTGTGCGTACAATCCTGAAATTGTAGCCCTTAATATTGAAAAATGGCGGAGTAATGAATTTTTTTCTTAAAAAAGCCATTTTTGCTGAATTTTCACATAACATATATGCCCAGTTTTTAGAACGCCATCTATAAAAATCATTAGAAATGTTGAGGAACTCTTGAACAAACATGAAACAATCGGTTAGAAGTTTGAAAACGCCCATATGTCTTGTAGAACTAGGGTTTTCAGCGTGGGGTAATGAGTTACCCCATGTGGCCGCTATGTGGCCTGGCTGAGGTGTGGCCGCTAAGGCTTTGGAACTTTGAACGGGAACACAAATATTTTCAATAATTTGAGATTTGATTTTGAATAGTTTAAAAATTAGAATAATTCGCAGTACATTTAAGAATGATAGTTTAAAATTGGTTAAAATCGAGTTTCAAGTGCTCAAAATTGATAAAAATCGGGATTTAAAAACTGAATCATTCTTATACTCACAGTTTATTGCCATTGTCACAATATCTCCAAAACCAAAATTCAGAATTATAATAATTGTTATGACAAATTTTTCGGATTCAATTTTCTGAAAATTCAATGGAAGTGTCAAGCTTTTTTTCTTAAATCTAACCGTGACGATACGTTATTTTATATTGCAACATCTGCAATTTGTACGCTACAAAAACCGGCCGAAAGTCATCGACAGTGTACATAAAAGTCACGAGGAGCTTCCATCGACGTAAAAACCGGTTGGGGGATACCCCCGTATCGTTGGCGCGACTTCTATTGCTCTCGTCTCTCTCGTTATTTTCCGTTCCTATCACTATCTTTACCTTCTCTCGGTCTCGTCTTATCCCTCTTTTCTCCCACAATCGAGCATACCGCCGGCAATCATCGAGGGTATACGCTACGTGACTTTTGTGCACCTTCGCGAGTCTCTCGCCTCGCGATTGGACCAAATCGCGACATTCTACAGTACGAAAACGACGAATATCATGAGGAGTATCTATAGTAAAATAGCACCCGCGTATATTTTTACCGATTTTGCAACGACCGGCGTCAGTCGCGACATCGCGAGAGTGCAAAATAGCGCGAAACAAATGGACGCAGTTCGGGTTCGCGACGTAGATTTTTCGTGAAAATGTCTGCGATGAAATCATGACGACTATTTGTTTATGTGATTTAAATACCATTTTCTTTAATACAATGGTTACTCTTATTCCGGCGATTATATTTACTTTTTTACGTTTTTACTAAAGAAACCGAAAACAACATCGAAGCTCAACGTGTTCCCGACACACACAAGTTTGAATTCTTTTTTCCGTGTCAAACGCGTACAGTTAAGAGCTATCTGTCATTAGCTCAATCGTTGCTCCGGTCTCGAAGTTATGAGCGATTGAAATCTATCTGCTTTTTACGATTCGATGGTGAAAAAGAATGTACGGAACGTAAAGAAAAACATAATAAATACGATTCTAAAGAACGTAACAAAAAATAAATGAATAAAATTCTATGGACCGTTTAAAATTCCGACGAGCGTCACGCAAAACTATTGCGAAATAACTAAAACGCCGATCGACGAAGCACTGTCACTTTCGTCTCGCGTCGACATCGTTACGAGATTTGAATGCCGCGGGTGCGCGAATAATTTACGTTTCATTTCAGCGACCGATCGATCGTTTCTATTTCTTCTATTTCTTTTATTTTTCTATTTGAGCCGGTGAATTATTCATAATTTTTACAAGCCGAACGATAAAAAGGAAATTCTATAGTGCGCAGGAAGACTACTCGCACGAACGAGAAAGAAAAAAGAAAATTCCCTCTGTCACGGTGCCGAGTCACGATATGATTATTAATCACGAACGTTTCATTATTGGTTTATTCCATGAATAATTTTGACGGCATACTCTGTCTTTCACGCGGAGCGACACACACGCGCGACGTGGCTCGTTCGATCTCACTCGGTTTTCGCGCACGACGAAACTTCGAGGACGTTTATCGTGTAATTTTCGTTACCGATCCTTGGTCGATAATCGATCGAATATCGATGAAATAAGAGTGAAAAGAGAACGGAAATTCGAAATGCGGATCGAGTGCGCGCCCTGGTTAAAATGTATGCAACCACATCCAAGATCGCGTTCGCACGTCGCGACCGTCACAACTGGACCTTCGTACGGACGAAAACCGGTTTATCGATCTATTGAAATTTCCTGCGGCCTTCAGCTCGAGCCCACGTGAGTTTTACCAACTCATTTTACATTTCGTGTTTTGTTCCGCTGTTTTGCAACGAATACGACTTATAAAATCCGGTTGTGTGGTAAGAAATATGTGCATATATATATATTATATGCGTATGAATAAGTACAATGCGTCTATAGAGACTGGACGTCTGGAAACCTGAATATCGGTTTCTTAGCCTTGGCTCGCACGTCTGCCATTAACTGGGCTCATTATATTGCTATACGTTTTCTTGCGTGTACATTTTCAGTTAAAATATGTTTTTAGCAGCGTCATTATTTCTCGGAGCGGCGCGGCGGGACTTCTCGGACCAAAGCCGCCGATTCTTGTCTCGCGACTTTGGCCTGTCCGAGACCCGATCGATCCGAAGCCAGAAATACCGAATCTTGGATTTTTCAAAATGAATTATTGATTTTCACTGCCCATTGGTGACCAGAGCGTAGGACTTTCATCAATTTTAAAATACATCCTGTTTCGAACATTTTTATCGTTCACGGATGTTAGGATTTAGGTCGACAATCGTTTTTCTTCAAATGACTCTACACAAGTTAAACGAGGTTCACAAACATCATATTTTCAAAATATGAATAAATATTTTCAAAAGAATCGCCTTCGCGGGAATTACAAGATTATTTAATGCTATGGCGGAAAAAATGGGCACGCAATTTTTTTTCTCAGAATAATTTACATCGTTTACGTAAATCTCGGATTTATGACGATATTTTTCATGCAACGTGTTATGGGCAAAAAGTTTTATAGTCGGCATTATAATTATACAATTACTTCATGGTATAAATCTTTGATTCAAATAAAAAAAAAACAGAAAGGAAATGGTCAGCAATTATTTATAATGGAATGACTTAGCATTTGGTTCTAATAATAGAGAACGCGTCGCTAAGAGGTCACGTATGGCGCAGTAAAAGTCTTGTCGGTGTCAAAGCGCCAAGTATAGAAAAATCGAGACATTAAATATACTTTATCGAATCCGAGACGAAGTTAGATGGCCATCCTGGTATCCCGCGAATTCGATTTGCCAGCCGATAAATTTTGCAGGATCGAATTCGGTTGTAAAGCTGCGAGTCAGACCCACATATTTCCTTTCCCCTATACATATAGGTGTCTACGTATGGGCTATTCCATGTGAAGTGCAACTCGACTTGGATTTTTCTTTTCAAAATCTATTATAAAAAACGTATGAAAATATTTACAAAAGTGGAATCGATCGTTATATTTGAATTATTTCCTCTGAGCATATCTTAGAAATGGGCTATGGTCAATTTTCAAAAAAATTTCAGATCCTGCATTTTGTATTTTGTTTCATAATTTCGTATTCTTTAAAGATTCCGAAAAGAGTTCACGATGAAAATAATTCGCCCTTTTTCGCGCGAAACGTCCCATACGTATAAGTAAGAGCCAGAAGAATGTTGGATCACGTTACAATAAATGTCCTATTGATTCCTCTCGATTTCTGATATACCCGAGACAGACATATTTCGTTCTATTCCGATTACAGCTGAGACCTAGAGAGGACTTTGGCTTCGGCTCGCTACAAACAGGCTCGAGAGCGTATAATACGTCCTTGCATCGTGTTCCGCTTCGATAAGCCACCGTCGATTCTACGACTGACGTATGACCGAGTCAGAAACCAGAAAGACAGATTTTCCTTTTCCGTGCACTCTTTTCCCTCCTTTTATCTATTTTTTTTGTCATTCGCAAGAATATAGAAATTTCTTTTTTTTATACAAATTTTAAACTATGCATTAAAGCAAAAAAATCAGGACAAATAATTTTTTCAAAATTTCTCCAATTTTTATTAAAAGTGTTCCATTTTACTAGTCCCTCTCGCGCAACTTCACACACGATACATGCGTCTACACGGATTAAACGAGGTGGAGAAATCATTTATCGAGTTTCCGTAGAAGACTTCATTTCCGTTTTTGGTCGTGGCAATATCGTCTTTAGAATTCTCGGTCTTTGAAACTTTCGTACTATGTACTGATCTCGTTTTATGCATGTCATATCATACGAAACTCGATCTCTGCTGTTTCAGTAATGTATTTCTCTCTCTCTCTCCCTCTGTGCCACATCGGCTTAATAAGAAACTAAATCAATACTCGAATCGAACTCACCTGAATATAAAATAGATTAGGTATAAGTTTTCTTTTCTTGCACAACAATATTTTTTCCAACTAAACTAAAACTCTATTCGTAAGTCTGTAAGAATTTCTTTTGTATTGCCCCAAAGCTTGCTAGGGCATAAAAATATATTCAATCAATCAATCAATCTGTCTCTCACTCTCTCCCTCTCCCTCCAACCCTCCTTCCTTTCTTGTTCGTTTTTTTTCTCGTCGTTCGACACAGGAATAAGGATTCTCTTAAAATTGGTTTGATCGAGAAACGGGAAAAGTTATACAGCAGTTGTGTGAATATACATCGCTCCCTTGCTGCAAGAATGTCATATCTCAAAATTTGTTGTTTTGAGATAATTCAAAACAACTATTTCTAATTTGAATTATTCTGCTGCGAATTTTGTTAAGTAGTTGACATTTCTATCAAAACTCATCCCATATCCCAAATGACCTTCTTGCAGTAGATGCAGGCACACCAGAAGAGTAAATTTTTGCACAGAACCCAAAAAACTGAAATTTTGACCTATGACAACCTTGCAGCAAATGAGCGACATATATCCTAGATCATTGAATGAGGCAGGCGCTAATAATTCACACAGCGAAGTTGATATTTATTATTCATTTGTGTATATAAAAGAACAGAGCTTTCGTCTTGATACAAAAGAGGTTCGCACTCAGCAACTTCTCCTTCTCATCGTCCTTTCTCGGTTACTCTTTTTTCCTCTCCACAACAACAACTGACTCTCGCAAATGCGTTGTCAGGCAAAACGAATTCAGTTACTCTCCTTGATATATAATATAACATACACACGGATATACATATATATATATATATATATATATAGGTTAAACGCTTTTGCACTTGTTCTTACATCTATATATGACCTATTCCGGGCCAAATCAGCCACTTTTGAACCCGACCACTTGTAATTTTGCTGCGAACTGTATATGTTATACTACCCCACTAGAAAAATATTTTTGTGATTTTTTTCAAATTTTTTTACCCAACCGAAAAAAAGTTATGAATCTTGAAAAAAACGTCTTTTTTCGGACATTTTCAAACGCTCATAACTTTTACAAACATTGGTTAATCGAGACGTTTTTTTTTCAATTTTTTCGTTTTTGAACGCGCTTTTCGGAAACAAAAATTCAAGTCATATTCTATGAAATTTTTCATGTTTTTAAGAGAAAAATCTCAATATCTTAAAAACCCTATTTTTAATTTTTAATTTTTAATTTTGTGTTGAAACTTTGATTTAGTTTGAGTTTAAGGCCACAAGATTCATAGTGGGTGGATTTTTTGTTACCTTTTTTTCGAATGAAAACAAAATTAGTTCAGTTTTCCAGAGAAAGATATACATTTTTCCAAAAGCCCTATTTTTTATTTTTTATTTTCTATTTTTTTTTAAACTTGGTTTTATTCTGAGTTTAATGCCGTAAGATTTATAGCTGGCAGATTTTTCTTTCTAATTTTTTCGTAATCTAATATTAATTTGTCGATAAAATAAATTTAAGTTAATATGTCTACGGTATGTATTCAAAATCTTAACAAATCTTAATAAATTGAACTTAACCTATATTATATAAAATTTATTATCGAGATTTTTTGAATAGTTTTTAATGAATTTGGTAGGAGTACTTTATGAATCGTATAATAATTAATCACTTAACACGTCAAATACAAATTTTGTGATATTATCAATATTCAATACTACCTACTTTCATTTTTTTAATACCCAGATTTTGAATAAATATCGTAGATATATTAACTTAAAGTTATTTTAATGACAAAACAATGTTAGATTACGAAAAAGTGAAAACATTTCTTTTCAATCGAAAAAAAACAAATTAGAAAAAAATGTGTCCACTATGAATCTTACGTCATTAAACTCAGAATAAATCAAAGTTTTAACAGAAAATAAAAAATAAAAAATAAAAAATAGGGTTTTTAAGATATTGAGATTTTTCTCTAAAAAAAATGAAAAATTTCATAGAATATGACTTGAATATTATTTTTTGACTTTTTTTTCTAAAAAGCGCGTTCAAAAACGATAAATTTGACAAAATCGTCTCGATTAAACGATTATTGAAAAGGTTATGAACGTTTAAAAATGTCAAAAAATTTTTTTTTTTCAAAATTCATAATTTTTTTTCGGTTGGGTAAAATAATTTGACAAAATTTGTAAAAATGTTTTTGTGGGGTAGTATAACATATAATAGTTTCAGCAAAAATAAAAATGGTTGGGTTCAAAAGTGACCGATTTAACGTGCAATAGGTCATATATATATATTACATTTATATTGTTTATAGAGGGAGGTAGAGAGAGAAACAGAAAGAGAAAGAGAGAGAGAAAGAGAGAGAGAGAGAGAAGGAGACAGGTTGTAACATTTCCATCCTCGTTTCTCGTCAACGTAATACTCGAGTAAATAAAACAGTATAACCGCCATCAACCCGTAAATTAATTTATTTCGATCACACATATTTGTTCGTTAGTCGACCGAATGAATATTCGATTAACCTCTCTTGAGATTTGTCCTTACGTCGAATCGATCATGTAACGATATTTCTATGAAAATCAATGTTCGATGAAACGGAAAAAAAGAAAAAAAAAAACGACTATGTTATACCAAAGCTCTTGACAAGCCTCGGCTCGTCACAACTGTATTTTAAAATCGTCCGGGCGAAGAAATATCGGGGATCAAAGGGTGCGCGACAAATAGGGGCGAGTTTTACACTGCTCGGCTTTATTCGGGAGAACACGTGGCGATATACGAGGGTAGACTACCAAACTAGCAGAGTGTGGTGTTCGTTATATCGTATGTGTACGGTCGAAAAAGGAAAACAGAAAAAAACTAAAATGTAGGGCAAGCACGGTTCTCGAATATTCAACGGTTTTGCGGGTGAGTTTTGCGCGTCGAACAATTTTTCTGGCTCGGGTACCTCGTAGGTCTGTCTAGCTCTCCGGCCACCTTCCACCCTTTTCATTCTTTCATCAAACCGTTCCTCACTGCTCAAATTTTTATGCATTCTATATTATTTGTGTTTCCCCATTCCACTCTCTTCTTTTTCTCCTTCGTTACATTTTTCCTTTTATGAGTTACACTTAGGGCGGGTATTACGCGTCTCATATACGACGAAGACGGTGATGTCTACGATAGCAAATATTTTACCCCGGCGTTCTCCACAGTTTTCTGGCAACTTCGTAGTCAGAAACACGAGGGAAACAAATTGCGAGTTCTCGAACGCGATAAACTCGAGTGCTGTTCAAAGTCCACCGGAACGTTACAAAGTATTAGACGAAAAGACTTTCTTTATTCTTTCCATTCGTAAAAACGTTTTTAATAAAATTACATTTAAAACAAATTATATAATCCTTTTTTCTTGATTCAAGAGGATCGATTTTCTATATTAATTTTTTGCGGTTCCGCTCCCGTGCCTCATAGTTACCTCCGATCTTTTTCAGCATAGCCATCTGTGCCGATAATCGTCGGAATAATCGTTACTATGGCAATGTCGTTTTCGATGAAGAAAAAAACGATAAACGCTTTTTTGTTCGTTCGTGGATGGAAAATTGATTAGTCGTAAAATAAAATAAATTGTAAGTTAGGTTTATCGTGAGCTTTGCAACGACGTGTATACATGTATAATCCATCGAGAACGTAATTGTATATTTATATATATTTAGATAAAGCACCTTACTAATATAACTAATGTGTGTCGTATACTCGGACGATAATGATGCATGATTCTACATATAACTACATATAGCTACACTCTCACTACTGATATTTGTACAACGTATCGTGAAATGAATGTCTCCAAGATTCTCAAAACCTTCAATGTGCACGAGCGAAATGTACTTTCCTTTTTCGTTTGCATCCTCTATTCCGTCGTTTATTTACCTTTTTTTTTTATATTTGCATATGTGACAGTCGTTACTTGTGTAATCATTTTTTCCGAAATAGTTTGTCAGTTTGATGACGATGAAACGATTGGAAAACATCTAAATTGATAAATGTTGACGGATTTGGGAGAACAATTGACAATTTTTACTTGTAAATTGTTTACGATTAGATATTAGTATCTCAATCAAAATCACTTTTCGTCATCAAACTGTTCATTATTTTCATTTCTTAACTGTGAAATTGTCCACTTGTTTTCCCTCGTAGTTTGTCAGAAAACAGAATAAAACAAAACAAATAAAAAGAAACAGAACTAGACGAACCTACCATACCGCATTGTCTCGTGTGCATTGTAGGTTGCTCGGGTTGTCACCAGGGCTAGGACATCGGGTGCATTTCTTGGAGGGAACGAATTTGCGATGCCGCGAAGATCCCAAACCCGAGGAATCGGAAGAAAGGTTGGCACTCGCACATTCGTTTATAAACGACTCACACCACGAGAATATAAACAATGTTAACAGTACCTTGAAGCGAAAAAAAGCATTAATCATTTGAAGCAAAACGTCGATACCGGTCGGCGGGACAAATATACAGTTCGTTCGATTCAATAATAATTCATCACTGCGTCGATTCGACTCCAATTAAATTCATCGCGGTCCAATGCCTTTTTTTAGTCGAATGAACCGTATATTTGTTTCGTCATCCATTACCGTCGATTTGGTTGGACGTACGAGTTATTTTTCGTATTCTCACCGCGGGTTACAAATGACACAACGTTACACTTCATGACAGAAATAGTAAGTGAGGTAAAATTTCCTCTGATATTTTGCAATTTTTCAAATCAAGCGCGATCATATTTATCACGACACTCCAATAGTTCATAATCGCAGAAAAAAATGAAAATTCTAATGCCGGCACTATTTTATTTATGCCGTGACAAACATTCGGCGTGTGGTCGTTCTAGTATTTTCTCGAACGAGCCTTCGAAATTCTGTGTCCATAAATGACGAGTACGCTTATACTACGTTTCTATCGCTCTCTCTCTCTCTTTCCCTCTCTCTCTAAACGTCCATACCTACATCGCCAACCTACTTGGCACATATGCTAAAAGCTCACATTGAACTTCCACATCAATTATTACCGAATATACATATGTCTCATAAGCAACAGTGGTACACGGAGCTCATTTAATTAATTTCTATTTGATTGTCATTGATATACGAGCAGCCCACCGATGAAAGCTCAACACTTCAACACGCTCATGACGTAAATTAAATAAATTTGATGAAATACAAAATTGAGGGTGTGATTACAGGAGTTGTGGAAAAATACATACGCACAATAGCTGAATAAACCTATATATCAACAGTACCTAAATTGTTCTCTGTTTCGTCGAATCGCAATTCATCATTGCCTGATTAAAATCGACCATATATTATGTGCCTGCGTATTCCAGAAGTATGGTTCGTCAAATCGAATAAAGAGTCTTTTCCCATTGAGCCGTTTTCAACGGAACAATGAGAAATATTAATATTCGTGGGTAAAGAAGTCATTTAAAAGGCTTGAAATGCTTTTTGACAACAATGAATAAGTTACTCGTTATACTATTAATACTGCTATAATATTGTTCCCCACAATTATTTCAATTTACTTGGGTTAAACACTGAAGGGCTTAACTAAATGTATTTTTAACTATATCGCCGAAAAAAAATTAACCAAAGTTCAGCGCTGTTAACCACATACATCAACTGTTTAAATGTACAAAAAGTGATCGTGCGAATAAGGCGTGTAACATTCCATCAATATACAGGGTGATTCATGTAACCTGGAATTCTGTAATATCTCGAAAAATACGCATCGTAGAAAAAAATTCGCCGAATCAAAACTTTAATATCTTGGAGATATGAAGCATCCGTTGGTGCTAAATTATACTCACCCTCGCATCCCGTGTGGGCGGGGCGGGCGGTAAATTTGAAATCTTAAATAAGAACCCCTATTTTTTATCGAAAATTCGAATTGTACGTCGAAAGCTACATATGATTTGTCCGAAAATTGTTTCACGATTCGCGACAGATGGCGCTGTAATCAAAAGAAATGGAACAGAAATCAAAAGAATAAAAAAACAGAGAAACACGTATTTCATATTTTTCGACGGGCTATTCAATGATGTCATGCCCCCCCCCCCCCCTCCCTACCTTCTGTGGGTGGGGTGGTTGGTTAATAAACTACTTTCGGCGTAGCCCAGGAACAACGACGTGGACGTAGTAGTTTTCTGTTCCCTTCGGGGTGCGTGATTAACGTGAGTCCTGTTGCCTCTCACCTTTCGGGGTGATTGATTAACGCCAGTCCACTTGCCTCTCATCGCTCAAGTAAATGTTCGAAGTGGTGACCTTGAACTTCAATACATTTGTCGATTCTTGTTTCAAATGATCGTACACAACTAAGAAGTACGTCTTTATTAATATGGGCACAAGCATTCCTGGTTCGTTCAATCGTGTGATTTAACGAATCAGGTCTCGCCTCTCACAATCAGATAAGCAGCTCAAAACTCAATGAGAAATGGTCTGTGCTCCAAAATGAACGGAAGCACAACTCACAGCCTTGAATCCTGGAATATTGGTAGACTATCTCTGGTGAACTTCTCATGATCCTTTGAACATTGTATAACCTGCTGTAGACATAACACAACTGTGACCGAACGATTATCCACGATATCCATTCTTCATGACATAATGGGCTGAATTCTTTTCATTTCTCGAGAGCAAAATTTTAACTTTTGTACGCGATTGACCTATTTTGGTACATTTGTTCGGCGTCTAGACACTTTTTTTTTACAGCAGCAATATTACGCCATAACGAAACAGCTATGAAATTACCGTTTTGTATTTGGGCATACTCGACGCTAGTGGTAAAGAGGGGAGAAATATCGCGTATCTCGGAGGGTAGGGATAGAATATCGATTGTGCTAATCCTGTAGGTTTGGAGATCGCTCGATTCAGTTCGATGAAGACGCGAGAGATTCGAATACGGTTCGATGCAGATACGTACCTACATGTGATGTGTATATAATTTAAACGTTTAATCGAAACGGCCAAGCTGATGTACCTATGGAAAATGATATATCGCATATTCACTACTTTCTGGAGCTCTCCGGCTATCCTGGAGATCTCTCCCCGAAGGGAGACCGAAGGATTTATGGCGACGGTCGATTGTTATTTATCTTCGATGTATGAGAATTCAAGAAAGCCACGAACAATTTTCGTTTTGGCTGCTTTTCCTCGTAGTTCGTGTCGAAATCTACAAGCATTAGGAATAGTTCACATCAGGATGGGAACATTTGTAGGCTAAAATATTCGGGTAATTCTTGCATTTCTGATCATTGTTTAGAGAGAAAAAATTACCCATATCGAATTACTGTTCCAGACGCACAGAAGATATTAAAGTACCTAACAATTATTTTCATGATTTTCGATAAACAGAACGTGATGATGAGAGATATTAGTGGCCTAGAAGCAGCTACGAACAAATCGAGGGAATAAAGTAGGTAGCGTCCTGGGCAGATACGAACGGGTTTCTGCGTATTCCGAAAGATACAGCGCACAGCGCCACCGTGGTCCACGCGCCGGGCGAAAACCTCAAACTTTAAAGACTCGTTCCTCCCTTTACCGAGGAATACCTACGATCTGGGTTATTGGGAGTTTTGCGATTAACGTTCATTTCATGACGAGTCATAGATTTTTTATTAAACTGTGAAATTTTCTTTTCGAAAGTAAAAATCATTAAAAATCAATTTTAATATACGCCTAACGAGTTGTTTGCAAAAATATATTTTTTTGGGATACAATTTTTGGGATTTGCATAATGTTATATGCAGCAACAAATACATTTACCAATTAAAGCCAATTTCGTTTGAAAATCATTGCGAATAATTATTTCCAAGCAATTTAAACGGTGGTCGTTCCTACAAGACAATCTTCGATACCACACAAATCCCGATATGACGATTCCTCGGTTACTTTTAGATTCTTAAAATAAGCTACTCGGCCAATCGAGTCTGCGAGCCTAAAGAGTTAACGAGACGATAAACATTTCATACCACAAATGGAAGAATGATTAAGGAGCAAATTGAAAGTATATCCAGGGTGGCTAAAGCGTGGCATATTATAACGCGAAGAAGAGCGTGCTTCTTGCCCGAGCGGACCAATGAATATGTAACATGTTTTTTGCGCTATATTCGTTATACTATATGTTACATTTATATATTTACATATGCATATATGTACATACAAATGAGCGAGAGGGAGCTTGATTGAGCGGTATATATATATATATATATATATATATTTTCAACTCTCTTCGTCGTTACATCCCTTCGCGTAGTTGAGAGGCTATATATATTCGTTATATATAACAGGGACTGAGTAACAGCGTGTGCGACATAGTCCGAGCGTGACGGTTGTGTCGCCTCTGGGCCTCCATACATATTACATGCATTACATGGACGCGCGTGCAGAAACACCAGCGGCCAAACCTCATCAACCGAGAGCGCGTGCTCGCTCGGTTTGACCCCTTGTATATACAATATGTATATATGCATATCCTATATATATATATATATATATATAGAGAGAGAGAGAGAGTTACTAGCAGTAGGGGGTTACGATCACGGCTAGTGCCGGTGCTTGTATAAATCCCTAATACATGTATCTCGATATAAAAGCTCCACGGTATACGATTATATATACACAGGGACACACACACGCAATGCACATACACACATAGATGTATACTCGATGGTACAAATATACGATGTACCCTGTGTTCTCGAAATTAATTGCGAGTTCTTGAAAATATTACAAGAGGACGTCGAAATTGAAAAAAGCTGATCGTCTCTAAAATTTCGTGAAACATGCAAAAGATTAAATCATAAAAATACATAAATAGGCGCGTTAAATAAAACAGAACAAAAGTGCATTGACGGGGACTCGAAAATGATTTAACATCGCGGCAATAATTCTATAAGAAATAATAAAAAAGTCTTTTACATAGAGAAATACAAATTCCTGGAACATTACCGTTTGTTGGCTAAAGAAAAGCTTCCTTCGCGATGGAAAAATATGAGAATTTAGTCACAGCCGAAAACACCCGGTATACGGGCGCAAACACAGAGACACACGAGGAGACACATACGTATGCCTGTGTAAAGTACATAGGCAGAGTTATAAAAAAAAAAAGCAATATGACCTATGCTACCGGTGTGCCGGGCTCCGCGGGGGATGACTGTGGGTGGTGTGTCTGTCACGTAGGCGGAAAACCAGGTACGAAAAATCTACATACGAATTATACGAATGTGTAGTATATGTAGAACCCGACGTGCCTCGCTTCTTCGTACATACATAAACGCACGTGCATTCGTTTTATATACAATATACGAACATACGGATTTTCTTGCGCGTAGTAGGTACCATAAAGATCCGTCTGCGCATGACGGACGAACGAACGTACTGTAGTATTCGCAGCTTGCAGTATACCAAAGCTTTCGATGAACGACGCCTAAGCCCGAGCGCAGGCACTCCTGTTGAATATACACACGTACATATATATATACACACCGCGCACTGCGCAGCCACGTATTTTCTGTCGTGGGAGGGTAGTGACTACCCTCTACCTCTCTTTCTCACCATATACCATATATCGACGTATCCAAGTCAGAAAGGCGTAACTTACATAATTTGACGTCTAAATTCGATTCGAAACACACCTCTGTCATTTTCATCGGTATCTATCTACAATGTACATATATATAGCTATATAAACATTCATATTAAGTTAACTGTATACCTATATACTTATATATATATTATATATGTATATCTGTATAGCTCGTTCCATATTTGAGACAGAAGAGCTGACGAATGCAGTACTTATAGCGCATACACATGTATAAGTCGTAGACCATAATATAAAACTTAGGAAGGTACTATGTAGAATGAATACTCGGTTTGCGAGCTGCTGGACGCTTTTTTCTATACAAGAGTTAACCCGGTACGCGTGTATGCGTGTGTTTGGCCGACGGCTTCGCGTAGCTCGTACCTATGCGATGCAAGGACAGCCAAGATATTCTATACAGTTATATAGCGAGTGTACGTACGTGCACACAGGTAGGCTAATATTACAGAGTCGAGGGGGGGGGAGCTTGAGCCACACGCGAGAGGCTCGAGTACGCCGAAGCGTGCTACTCTCGCGCCAGTCGTTGTACAGGAGGGTCGGTTCTCTCGTTATATATATATATATATATATATATAACCGAATAGCGAGGGTAAACGTGTGCGAGAGGGATACAGAGAGAGAGGGTCGAATCTGCAAACGGCTTTTACTCAGAACAGGATAGTACAGCCTCCTACGTTCCGTGTATTATAGGTATATATTTCTCGCTTCTCTCTACACAATCAAAAGATCGTCGCCCGTGGCGGGGGCATCGCGCGCATGAGACCGATGTATGAGAATTTTCGGTCTCGTGTAACGGGTGTCTCGCTTTCTACGTGATAGCGATAAATAATTTTCGAATTTACTCTCGTTTGAATGAATAAGAATAATGGAAATTACTATTGGGGAGGCGGCGGCGGCGGCGGCGGCGACACGAGAAAAAGACCGAACATTTCGATCGGATAAAAAATGGTCAGGGTCGCAGGATGGAAAAACTACGGGGATTTTTTATATGTATATACGCATGTGTGGATATGTGTACGATTGATGGACGAATTTCCTTCGAATCCCGCGTGTCTTCGCGTGGAGATTTACCGAAGTTCGTCCATGTCCTCTGTGTACGTCTATGTATGTAGCCTTCGTACATATGGTAACGGATAACGGCAGATGGCTGGGAAAATAGGGAGCGCGGAGAGGGAGGTTTGCGAGATAAGGGAACTCTCGAAATGTGCGTTTTACTATAAAACAATGGAGAGAATCGTTTTACGTTTTCACAAAATTTTTCTTCAAATATTGTGATTATCGAAATCTTCGGTTTACGATGCGAACTCGATATCAATATAATCAATATCTTTACGACTTCTGATCGTATCATCTGGAATTTTAAAAATAAAAATGTCAATTTAAAGTACGTTATATTTTTCAAATGCTTTGTTTTAAAATTCTCGAATGTTCGGTCTCGAGTATTTTCGGGTTATCAATGACCTTGGACCGTAAAACGTTGAAATAGCTAGAGAATCGAAAGCTCGTATTTATGTAAAATTGTATCGATATTGTATCAGAAAATGAAATTCGAATTTTCGATTAAATTATCATGGAATAAAATCAATTTCGAACTCGCAATATAAACAGGCCTCTCCTCCCTCCTCCTGTTCTTCCCATCCACGGTAGAGATAGAAATATATATATATACGTGAATATTATCGCTCTCCTTCTTTCGACGAAGGGCGCATGAGCCCAACGCGGAAAGGGCCGCGAAACCGCGCCGAGAGTCTCCGAGGGCGATATATGCTACAGAGTTCCGCCGCCCTTTCGCACTTACCCCACTACACCCCTTTGAGCATCCATCCTTCCGCCGTCGCTGCCTCCACCACCATCATCATCTCCACCACCGCCACCACCACCCCCACCACCACCACCACCACCGCCACCACCACCAATACCACCAACACCACCCCCAGGGCGAGGATCATCGGTAGCAGCAGCAGCAACAGCAGCAGCAGCAGCAGCAGCAGCGGCAGCAGCAGCAGCAGCAGCAACAACCGTAGCGACGACAGAAGCCTCGCGACTCGAGCCAACCCCCACCGGTTCTCGAACACCCTGGCGCGAGGCTAGTTCTCCCTGCCACCTCGGAGCCAGAGAACGTCGTCGTTCCTCGTTGACGGATCGAGGTCGTTTGCCATCTCGCGCTCGTGGAATAATACCGATGTCGTATTTTTTAAAACGATCGCTAATCGCCACGGTAACAACGTACAAGGATAATAATAATCGATAAATCATTAATAAACATTATAATTAATAAATTATACAAAGTTACTTTCGTAGTGCGATCGTGGTGAACAATTTCTCAGAAGCATCTTCGATAATGTTACGAATTCACTAGCCTAAATAATTATATCGACGAAAAAGAGAAGAAAAAGAATACGAGAAAACGAGACGAACGAAGAATAAGAAAAAATTCATCGACGTGACCGCGTCATACACGACACGATCTCTATCACGCTCGTCGTGTCACCGAAATTATTTATCAGGCGACCGCTCTTTATGGAAATAATTAATCGAGCCTAAAAATTATCCGTGTATGCGTACCTCGAGTTATAGCTATAGATATAGATATCGATAATTATATTTTGTAATATACGTGGAAGGGCGTCGACTTCGAGGGTCGAGGAATAATCGTCCGTCGGATAGAGATCGGCTTGTCATATATAAACACATGTTCGAGGGAGTACGAGCATCCTCGTAAAAGAAAAACAAAATATGAATCGTTGAAAAATTTGGTCACTCCTCGAGATTCGCCTTCAAGAAAATCGAAAAATGTCGCGATAAACGTCGTCTCGTTGTAGAAGATGGAGATCACCTGAGAATTGACCCCACGAGTTACCAGCGTGGAGCTTAGTACGGTGCGCGCGTTATACGCCGACGAATCTGCACATGTGTTCATTTGCGTGTGTTTTAACGTGGATTTGACGCGAGGTTGTGTATAAATGTGTGTGCGTGCGTCTGCGTTTGTCTGTGTGTGCGCGCGCGCGCGTGTGCGTAGCTTGATAAAGGGGGTGGTGGTGGTGGTGGTGCGGCGCGAACAATGACGATGATACGGCGGTGAATGATACACGCGTATAGATAAACCGACACGAGGAAAAGACCTCGACGAAGTCACATCGCGAGCACCTCGCGAGTTGCGTTCTACAAAGAGTAACACGAAAATTACAGTCTAAGGGAGAAATTGGTCGACCCTCGTGATCGCTCGATTGGTGTCGACGAGGCGGAAGGGTTTTAAAGGAAGCCCAAAAAGCGACGAAAATAAATAGAATTTTACGAGCTGTTGACAAATTTGTTATGTATATACATAGATATATATGAATGTGAGTATATTCGAGGTGAAATCGTTGAACGGTGTTGGAGCACGAGGCAACAAACTAACGCGTACACGAGGGAAAGGAAAATGATCGCATGAGTGCGCGAGAAAGACAGAAAGAGTGAGGAAGAAACAGAGAGAGCGAGAGAGAGAGAGCGAGAGGGAGAGAGAGAGAGAGAGAGAGAGAGAGCGAGAGAGAGGGTGGGAAATTAAGTTACGGGGCTGGATGCCCGCGGATCGATGGTGCTTGCTGGAATCACGTATTATACTCTCTCTCTCTCGTATCTCGTGGTGCTCGGGTCGCTCGCCATACCGGTGTGCGCCACACCACTCTGAGCGAATCGCTCGAGGCATCATCATTGTCAGCAAGGGAGCTTTGTAAAAAAAAGCTCTCTCATTCCGGTGGTCTATCGTTTTCTGTTCTCCCCTACCGTTTTATTTTTGTTTTCTTTCGTGCACAGCCCCTGCCACCTTCGATGGCTGCTGCCGTGGCCTCGACGAGGTCTTTCGTACTGTGTGTGTGGTGAACCGGAGCCTTGACCTTGAACGCCGACGTATCAACGCAATACCACCATCGATAGTCTGCGACGTTTATTTCCGGATTTTCACGAAACTCGGCGGCCAAACGGAAATAAGGGAGGAAAAAATACAAATAGGGAGCGAAGGAGCTAAGGGTGGAAAAGAGGGTGAAAGGGTCAACGTAGAAAAGGGATAACGTATCTATTTATTGTAGTTTAGATACGAGGATCGGGGGTGGCGATTTACCAACGAGAGAGAGAGAGAGAGAGAGAGAGACGGAGCGAAACGAAGGAAGAAAACATAGAGGATAGTTTTTCTTTTTGGTCGAGGGTTGATAGACTATATACGTAGGAATATAACTATAAGGGATGATCGTCTCTTTCACGGCATAAAATAGCCAGAAGACCTCGCGTTCGACGATAACCTTTATCGTCCTTGGCGGCAAGTTCAAAGCAACAATATATGAATAAAGGAGAAAAAAACGAGAAATAGGTAACACGAACCGTAACAAGAGAGACAAGGTCCGACCCAAGCCGAGACTAATTGGCCTTATTCATACGAGGTTAAGAAGAAAGACAAAAGCTTTCTCGAAGTCGAGTGTAAGCCTAATTTAAAGAAATTGGCCTACGTCGACGGAACGAAGAAGGGAAAAAAAGACTTGGCGTCGATCGAATCCGACATAAAGTAACGTTAAATTGTGCCCTGAGTAGTTCTTGGCCGGAGAGTATAAAAGAAAATACGCCTCAAACTGAAATTGAGTCAAATAGATCCAGTTGTTTCACGTCGAGGAGATAAAATATGGAAAAAAAGCTTTTGAGTAGAAATCCGACCGTTGGTAGGACAAATTAGGCAAAGAGCTCGTTCGCGAGCTAAACGAGTGAAAATGAAAATATAGGTATGTACAGACTCTCGATCGATTCAGCCTGATATCTAAAAGTGTATTCGCGACTAATAGAGAGACTTGGAAATCAGTATAAAACGTTTGCGCGTTGTATTCGAGAGCGTGTTCCGAGACTTCGTGCAATAATAATAATAATAATAATAATAATAATAATAAAAATAAAAATAAAAATAAAAATAAAAATAATCATAATAATACAAGAGGGGAGGCTCGTACTGTCCTCGTTGGCTGTAAAGCCCTTTTTGTCGTCATTGTTTTCGGCGATAATGATCCGACGACTTTCGTGATTATATTGGCTTTCCAAACCTTATTTATATATGTATAGATGCGAAGAGGTCGAGAGCACCAAAGTGCGAGAGAAAGACCATGTATACCTACAGGGGTTAGGGGAGAAAAACAGGCTATTATCGTTCGCGCACGCCACGACACTACAAATACCTTTTAATCTATAGTAATTTGCTAATTAGCGCAAAGCTCCCTTCCGTATACGGGATTATCATCGGACGGCTCCGGACTCTAATCTAACGTCGTAATACACCCGACGCACGGAGTAGAAACGGAGAACGCGTCGAGAGATACGAGGTGAAAAAATCCCTCCCGACCGAACGAGGACCCGAGGTCGGTCGCACGGCTACGAGTCATTTGTAACGCAAGAATTGCGGAGGAAGGGGCAGAAGGACACGCTGAAAAAGTTTGCCGAAACAATCGGAAAAGAAAGAAATATTATCGATAGAGAAAATAATATATTCGAATTGGGAGTTTAATTTTGCGAGAAGATCGATCGATGATCGGTCTGGGTGGAACCAGACGACCAAGTGATTCGTCGATTATCGAGGACCAATCTGGTAGTTGGCGTCGTCGCTGGCTCGGGGCTAGAGCCAACTAGACGCTGCGTATAAATATAATAGGCGAGTTTCGCGATTGAAAAAGTCGTTCTCGTGTTTCGCAGTGAAAATCAAACGAGAGCCGGTCCGCGATAAGCGAGAAGGGCTTTTTCGCGAAGGTCGGCCGGAAGAACCTTAATAGTTAAGGGGTGGAAATATATGTCACCAGGGATCTGTTCGAGAAATCAAATGCGACTCGCTAAAATGTTTTGGAGAGGCCAAGTCCGGAGTGTACTCCGAGATTTCTCTCTTATCGGAGGATAAAAGGAGAAGGGTTGCGAGAGGGGGGAAATAAAGTACTCGAGGTGTTAGCGCTCGGTCATTGGGTCGCGAGTAAATATGTTATAAACCGATCGAACCGTACGCGTGCCCGGGGAGTGATCGAACGAGCGTTCGTCTTAAACGAAATACGAAAACGAGGAAGAACGAAAGCAGAAGAAAAATAGCGCTGCCGATGGAACGGTCTTGGATCGTACCGGATACGAGAGGAGTCTCGAAAGATTTTTTCACCGAAGTCGTCGTCTTCGTTCTTACCAAGGGTAAATCTTCGATTCGCCACGATATAACGAAAAATCGGATGAAAATTGGTAAAAGCGGGAGGATGAAAAAGAGCGAACGGGTCAAAAGGGTGAAACCGTCGACGAGCGAAAAGGGCTGGTTGTCGGGTGGAAAGAGAGGATCGAGTTACCCGAAGGCGGTTTAGGATGGGCTGCGGATCGGCGGATTATACCAGGGTGGCTAGGGAAGGGTGTAGCGATCGTGAGCGAGGGAAACAATACGCGACGATTATTATAACGACGAGGACGACGGAGTTGTCGGAACGAGTCGATCTCGATCTTCTCGCCGTGACGAATTTAACGGCGGTGAGGCAATCGTCTCGAATTGCAGAGACAAAAAACGAGGGCGAAGGGGAACAAGAGAAGGAGAAAGAGGACAGAGAAGAATTATCGATAGGAAAGAAAGAAGGTGAAAACAATCGGGACGAACGAAAATGATCGAATATCGAAAGTATCGTCGAGTATCATCGTCGTCGGACAAGTCGTAATCGAAATTAAATTCCCGCGTTGATCGGCAATCTCGGCAATAAGTAGCGAATCGTATTATCGTTACGGAAAAAGGACGGCGAGACGTTGAGAAGATAGCCGCTTACGAGATAATGCAGCGGTTGCGTTCGACATTCAAGAGGTCGCGCACGCCGACTGGCGCCGAGATGAAGTCGCAGTCGAGCCTCGAAGTACCGAAGCAAGTGAGATCGGCATCTTTCGACGAGATACAACTCGAGGCAAAACGTCACGAGGATCGCGGGATCATGAGCAAAGATTTGCAGCAAAATCGGGAGACGAGGTCACCATCGGGGATGAGGACGACCTCGTCGTCGTCGTCGTCGTGCTCACCGGCGAGATCTTCGCACGAGAAACGTTTGCCGGTGACGCTGCGGGTACCTCAACTACAAAGTGGACAACGTTCGAGGAGTTTCGACGTTTGCGAGAGAAGTTCGTTGCTGGATGGTACGGGCTCCTCGTCTTCTTCACCCTCGCGACGTCATCATCGGCTCTCTTCCATGGGAAGATCGAGCATCACATCGGGTTCTTTCGGTCGTAATAAATACGACCGTGAAATGCCCTTGATACAATTGTCAGGTTGTTATCATTGCGCGTGCGTCGAAGAGTACAAAAATTTGTATCTGAGGAAACGAGATGACGAGGAGGAGGAGGAGGAGGAGGCGGAGAAGGAGAAGGAGGACGGCGACAATGACGACGACGACGACGACAACGACAACGACGACGCCCACGACAACAACAACAACAACAACAACAACAACGACAACGAAGAAGACGACGAGGATGACGAGTCGCCGAGAGACGACGAGGATGAAGCGTCCGGTCGTCGCAACGAGGACGATCTCGACGATATCGAGAACGAGGACGTGGGCGACGACGACGAGGAACTTCCGGAAATGATGTCGCGGCAAGCTTCCTGCGTTGACGACGACGAAGACGACGACGACGACGACGACGACGACGACGACGACGACGTCGTGGGCAACGACCAAACGGATATCGGCGAAGCTACCAGTGGCGGAAGCTGTGGCGCCGTCAACGACAGTGGCGAGAGGAAACGCGATGGTAGTCCCGAGATAAGAGTCACGCTGACGACCAACAATTATTCTCATTACGAAAGATCAATGTCCGAGATCGATACGGGTAGTTCGGACGGCTCCGAGGTCAGGCAAAACGACTTCGTTTCCTGTGACAGACAACAGAGAAGAAGATCAGTTGCCTCGCCGAGGCTTTCGCGTCAGGAGGCGCTGACCTCGTTTCCTCCCGAACTACCGGCCATTCGAGGCTATAACGTCATCGAGGACGAGGAGGCCCAGCGGCACGGCGATGACGAGGAGGACGACCTCACCTCCTCGTCCTCGTCGAGAACAACGAGAAACGCTCGTGATTCGTCGTCGCGCGCCAATGTCGATGACAAAACGAAACTCGTCGTCAGAGATATATTTTTGACCGTGCCGGAACTTAAGCGCGATCGCGCCGCCTCCGTCGATTCGTGCTTCAATAATAATAAAAACGGTAAGGGCCCTGGTTCGGGCGCTGACGATGAATTGTTGCACGTGCCGCAACAGAGCATCAGATCGAAAAGCGTCGACATCGTACTACCGACGGAGGCACAGACGAGATACACAGCTTTGCTCCCCAGTAACGAAACGCGTCCTTCGAGAGGGTGGGTACGTCAGGAATATTTATGTGTGATGCATGTCTCTGTGTCACCTCCCTCTTTTTCCCCTCGTTCTTGTCACCATTTCTTATATTTTCCTTTGTTATCGGATAATTGTTCAAAGAACGACTGCAATCGAGGTTCCATATATTATAGGATATTCCAAACTCGCAACGTTTTTCCGGCTGGCGAACAAATTATATTTACATATGTAGGTAAAGGGAGACGAGGTATCCCGTTTTTGAAGGGTCCATTGGCGATATATGAAACTTTTGCTTCCTCCTGTGGACACGAATACGTTGAATGAAAAGAAAATATATCAATATCTTTTAATTTCGTAGCATTCGATTCGTCGACCGTTTTACGTCTCTCCATTATCATTATCATTATTATTATCGATTTGCAAACATTTCTTATGAAAGTAACGTCGGCGAAGAGAGAAGCCTAAAAACCGATATCACCTCTTATTCTTGTCCCCGAATTCTGTCGAATGCTCAACTCGTTGATTCTTTATTCATGTCTCGTAAAACATGAATGGGACGGAGGGTCGATACAAAATCGCGTCGGTTCTATTTCAGTTCGATGGGAGCCTTTACTCTCAACTTTTTCATCCCCCTCGAATAATATTGTCTCATTCGATAATGAGATATATAGCCGGGTAAGTATTACGGGCAATCTCTTACTGCCTCCGGGATCTTGCGAGAAAACTGAACGAGTCTTGGAAGGGCGCTGCGAATATCTAGGCCAAGTGAGCACGTAGAACTCTCCATTCAATTCGGTCTTCAAGCTCGTCGAAGCGATTCCCCGAATATCTCAACTTTTTCTTACTTGCACGTATTTCCAATAATCAAACAAGCAAACAAAATTCGGATCATTTTCTGCCCGGCCGAAAACACAAAGTAATGCGTCGATAAAAGATTTTTTTTCAATTTTCATCCTCGGCTGATGGAAAAAAAACCTCGGCGACTTTCAATTCGGAGAAAAATTTATTTCCCTCGTGGCAAAGGGGGTAAAAAATGGAAACGTTAGATATTTAAACGTTTATCTTTCAAGAACCGGGCACAGCGCCATCCGTACCTGGGATCGTTTATCGTGAAACTCAAAGCGAGTATAAAGAGAGAGAGAGAGAGAGAGAGAGAGAGAAAGGGTCGTGGGGTAAAAGAGCCAGTTGAACCATTTAATTTGCGCGTAGTGCCCCATTTGCGTAATTAAAGTAAAAATTCGTCGGTGAAAGAAGAAGACGAAGAAAAAAAGAAAAGCTCTCGTATTCATCGATCGTAACGAAGCGAGCGTGAACATTTCGTGCAGCTTGGGCTTCGCGTTTTCACTTGTCCCTGTTCTTTCAACCGCAACGACCTACTTATTAAAATACCATCTAGGAGCTTTTAAGCGCTGTTGGTCCGTTAACGACTCGTGCTCTCCTCTTTCAGGCTCTGTCTGTCTGTCTCTCTCTCTCTCTCTCTTTCTCTTTCTCTCTCCCCGTCTTTTCACCTTACCTTCGTCTTTGCTCTCTCTCTTTCTCTCCCTCCGTCCCCCTCTCCCTTTCACATACTCTCGTTTTCTCTTAATAAATTTCTCTCTATTCCATAACTTTCAGAACTTGTATATCTGTTTCACGGAGAACCGCGAGCAGAAAACTTCGAGGCGAGTCGAGGATCGACCTTTTTCTGTTTTTTTTTTCATTTCTTGTCTTTTTTTCATATGAACTGCAACCCTCGTGAGAGGTGGCCGAGCTTTTCCTCTTTCTCTCCTTCTCTTATTTCCATGTTCTCTTTATACACGCTGAAAGCAAATATAAGTATATATAGTATATACAACATATATATAACACATAAAAGATGGAAAGTTCTCTCGCGATTCGTTGAAAATGGCTCAAGTCTCAAGACTCAAGGCTCAAGTGTATATATTTTTTGTTCGAATAATACTGAATATAATCTCTTTGAGGGACTTTTCTTTTCGGCTCGACTTTATATACATACATATATCCTTAAAAAATCTATTTTTCATCTAATTATTGCTGCCTGTCTTTCGTGAATTTTCATCAAAAATTAACAAAATATTTCTATAAACATTTAAATAATGATAATTAATAATAATTCAAATGTTATCTTAACTTGTTATTCATTATTTTTTAAATCGTAGACTTTATTTATACGTACGTCCAAAAGAAAGGTAGAAAAAAAGGTTTTGTTTTATTATTTCAGAGGTCGAGAGGAGGGTGGTCCGAGCGGCAGCCAGCGTGAACCTCGGTCAACTCCCGACTGGGGAACCGAAGCAGTCAACGGTGAACATCTCTGGGTACCGACAGCCGCGTCCGGTGACTTTTGTTACATGAATGATTGTTCGGTAAGTTCGAATGGAGTTTGTCGAGCGGAAACTAATTTGTACATCATCCCCTGCTCTATATATATATATGACATATTTGATATAACTGTATATAGATATATACATATATGTACACGTGTGATCAGTGATGCCAAATCGTCAAACGAGATTAGTAATGTAGGTAGACTCGCCATGATTCACCTTCAAAGAGGCTTCGAAGTTCCTCTGATCAATGAATCAAGAGGATAAAAAAGTCACATACACACTCGAGGATCGGAATAATGTACGAGCGAGCGCTACACCGAGAGTGTTTTGTTAAGGAATTTTTAATTGATAATTCTGCCACCCCTTTGTTGCATACACGATCATGGTTCTCTATTCGATATATTAATACCGCGTGACTCGACACTTTTGAGTCTTCTTCCCTCTAAATTGCCTTTGTTATGCCTCAGTTTTTCGCAACGTCATCCCGAGTTTGCTTCCCTTTTTCAAACACAATATTATTTTTCCATCGGTCGCTTGGTGAAACAAAGATCATCAATTCACCGAACGATGATAAATAAGATTCGAAGTAAAACGCTTTAAAATATTACTTCATACGCTAAAATAATTAAGAACAATAACTGTGCGAAAAATTCAATTCGTGACCGCTTTTTTAATTAATGATTTTTTCTCATCATCATAAGACGAATATAAATATTTTCAACGACGAGTCAAGTGACTCTTCATTTTATATTCTTCCGTACCGTTAAACTTTTTATTTCCATCCCCGTTATCGCGGCCTCGTCTTATCTTGATGCAAAACTGTATTTTTTCTGAGCCAAGGTCTATTATTTTCGCGGGCGAGTTACGAGTAACTATTTTATATTTTATTTATACTTACGCCACGCCCTCTGGCGTCAACTCCGAGATCAATCGCGTAATGTAAAATATGTGTATATATTCGAAACTCTTTTTCTCTCATTTACAAAATATTATACGAGCGTTTGACCTGTGACTAACGCGCAAAGGAATAATAATAATGTATAATACCCTGGTCTTTTCTCTAGAATCTTATTAAAGTCCCACTTGCATAAAATTATTGAGAATAATTGCTGCCACGAGCAAAGAGAGGAAGGATGCGAGGGCGAGCGAGTGAGTGAGTGAGAGAGAGAGAGAACTCGGGTAGTTCCCGGTCGTAATATATCCGCGGGCGTTTGCTCCGCGTTACTCGAATGCTTGAAATAACACAAAAGCCACGGTTGGTACTCCCCAAACGTCGAATACCAGCGCACAGTGTAGCATGCGTGTCCTTGCGGGATCAAAAGATCGCAGCGACGTGTCTTGTGTAATGCGGCATTAGCAGCAGATATATGCGAAGAATGCAAGATCGCACGTCTACCGCTCGTTGAAGCGATAAAGAGAAACAGTAATTACCGATACGAGCCTTTGCCTTAATGGAACGATTATCATGGCTGATTAAATATCGCACCGTGGATAATACGCGAAGCTAACGGCCAAACTGGCCTTATTTATTACGAGTACGTTTAGCTATACAAACGAACGAGAAAATTGAACTCTTACGTAAATTATGGGGGTGAATTTAGTATCTTCTCTCGTATGAAAATAAAACTTGTTCGTCACCGCCTCGTTCGTTCAATATTCAAATTCGACGGTACGTAATTATCGTCGAAGAAATTTACGTTCGAATTGTATATCGTTATTTTCCTTTTTAATTTATACAGAACTTACGCCGGGATGTGCGTCCGACCAATATTGACTTATACCACTCAAACTGGTTATACTACTTGCTCGTTCATTACCAGTGCATATTTTAAATATTTCCGTGGAAAAAATTTAAATTTATCGTTCCATTAAATTTATATGATCTTTGAAAACATGATATTAGTGCGATTGATAATCAGCGTAAACAAATACACTCGACAACAAAATAAAAGGAGCAGAAACATTTCTTGATTTTTTAGTGATATTTGAAAGACTGTATCTCAGTGAAAAATGTTCGTATCGAGATAAAAAAAAGCATTTTGAAGCTTGAAGATTCTAGTTTTGAGATCTGGCAAAAAATTTGTATGATCTACGGACGCAATAATATTATTATGCGTTATTGTATTACGCAATTATTATGCAATCATAAGAAAAAGCGCAAAATAAAATTTGCCAAAGTTTTTCATTTTTTTAGTTTGGTCTACGAGCTCGGATTTTTTTTAGTTAACCAACAAGTCTGCATGGACTAGATAGCCTGTTTTTCAGCTTCAATTAGCTTTTTTTCTTATCTCTATACGTCAATTTTTCGTTGAGATTTTAATGAAAAAGGATCCTTTTGCCTTTGGTCATCGATGAACGGGCAGTTTTGAAAACTTGAAACAAAATTTTATAAGATCCTTTCATAATTTTTAGGAAAAAAAACGTTTTTTTTATCTTCCACATCGATTTGAAAAAAGTATAAAAAAGTGACTTTTTTTCGTTCTTTTAGCAAATCTACCGCGTATCGACAAGTATTGATGGGGAGGCTAAGAATTTCGAGATTTTTTACAGCTCAATGTACCCTCAATAGCCTTGTAAATTTTTTAATGGGACCATTCAACCGTTTTTATGGACTGATTGATCAAAGTTTTACAAAAAAATTAAAGGAGCAAGAATTTTGTTTCTAAAATTAAGTTACAGAATTTTGTATCTTGATACGACCATTTTTCACCGTGATATAGTCTTTCAAAGATCACTACAAAATTTAGGACATTTTCTTGCTCTTTTAATTTTGTTCGTCACTTTCGTAAACAAAATATGAACCTATAAATTGACTACAAAACTATAATATTTTCCTATCGAGCGATAAAGTTTGTCGATCCTGAGCTAAGAAATTGAGCATTATCTAATTATTCAACGCACTAATTATTACGAGCTCTATTAATAGCAGGTTAATTCCGGAGAGTCGGTCTCTTACGCCCTCCGGCACAACGCACCTCTATTAAACGGAAATATCTCGTCTGCACGTAGGAGTGTCGTTACGTATACAGTTTTGATGTACCTATATATATATGTATACCTATATATGTTCGTTACGTTCACTATTGCAGAAACACGGTCCACGTGCAAAGTGTGCGGCTTGTCGAGTCGTAGCCCACGTATTGTGCACAACGAGTCTGAGCTTCGAGTGCAAGCCGAGTTTTCGAGACGTGGGCGTTCGACAATATCGTGAACAAACGTCGACTCATCATCATTGGGTTCATCGAAGATCGCAGAAGGGAAAATGCGCGAATTGCGGCAAAGCCTTTCAATCGAAACTCAGCTTCAGCTCGAAGGAAATCGTGGCGGTTAGTTGCAGCTGGTGCAAAGCCGCTTATCACAACAAGGAGGCTTGCTTCAACGTCCAGAAGATTGGTGAAAATTGCGAATTAGGCTCGCACAGAGCGATCGTCGTGCCGCCATCTTGGATCGTAAAATTACCGCGTAAGGGAAGTTTCAAGAGCAGCCTGAGAAAGTCACCGAGAAAGAAGAAATCCGGGGGTGGTACCGGGGCATCAAGTCGAAGAAAGGGCAAAGAAAAGGACAAGGAGAAGGATGAAAAGGATCAAGGGAAAATGTGGATCGTTAAGCCAATTCCAACTAGCACCATCAGACCCGTTCTCGTCTTTATCAATCCAAAGTCTGGTGGTAATCAGGGAGCTAAATTGCTCCAAAAGTTTCAGTGGCACTTGAATCCACGGCAGGTCTTTGATTTGACGCAGGGTGGACCAAAAATGGGGTGAGTCGATTAAACGAAATATATATACCTCCCCCATTATCTCGGTTTATTGTCGTAATGGAGCTAACGTCAAGAAGATTTATATTTTATAATGATCGAAGGCACATATTATCAGATTATATTTCCTTATTTAATCGGAACGGACTATCGGTAATAAAACAAATGGCGACTAATATAAAAATTAACGAATATTATTTGAATATCGAGAAAACTTCGATAGTATCGAGTTCAACCCTCTAAACTTGAAATATTTCATAATAATTGGACAACAGTTTAAGAAGAAAACAAAATTTAATTTCCACGCTGTTCATCCGAATCCGATATGAAACTAATCATTGTAAGAATCATTGCGAATCTTGATAATCGAGGGTCGTTTCTTTTGTCGATAACGTACGCGAGTATTCGCGATTAACGAAGAATTCAACTGTAATTAACAGATTGGAACTATTCAAGAAAGTTCCGAATCTCCGAGTGCTCGCCTGCGGGGGTGACGGAACGGTTGGTTGGGTGCTCTCAATTCTCGATCAGATAGGAGCAAATCCGCCCCCGGCGGTAGGTGTTCTGCCTCTGGGTACTGGTAACGATTTAGCGAGGGCACTTGGCTGGGGTGGTGGTTACACGGACGAGCCCATCGGCAAGATTCTCGCGAACATGGGGGAAAGCGAGACAACCCTCCTCGATAGGTGGCAGCTGACGGTCGAGCGTAATCAGGACGCCGGAAACGACGAGGACAGCAGCAAGGGAAAGGAAACTCTGCCACTGAATGTTGTCAATAATTATTTCTCCCTCGGTGTCGACGCTCACATAGCACTGGAGTTTCACGAAGCACGAGGTAAAGCAAATAGCAGACCATCCCCATAGAACAAAATTTCTCACGCTTTTCGTCCTTATCACTGGCTATCTTTTAAAAAATACACACACACACACACTCATAATATTTTTTCTGTGTGTGAAATTAACAGAAGCTCATCCGGAAAAGTTTAATTCTCGATTGCGAAATAAAATGTTTTACGGCCAAATGGGCGGCAAGGACCTTCTGAGACGCAAGTGGAAGGATCTCTCGGAATTTGTGACCCTCGATTGCGACGGTACGGACATGACGCCGAAGCTCAAGGAGCATCGAGTTCACGCCATAGTATTTCTTAACATAGCGTCGTACGGGGGTGGTACGCACCCTTGGGGCGCGGCAAGCGGGACCAAAGAACCATCCACCGAGGACGGTATGTTCGAGGTCGTTGGTCTCACGACCTATCAGCTTCCATTGCTTCAGGCTGGCGGTCACGGTACTTGCATAGCTCAGTGCAGCAAAGCGAAGCTGGTAACGACGAGAACCATTCCCATGCAGGTAATGAAATAGCTCGATGACATTTAAAGGATCGAGGCATCTGCATAAATACAAAAAAAAACACACACACACGCACATTCTCGTTATATAAATTATTGTACGTTTCGAGATATAAATTTAGCTTGAGAAATCATTAGAGGATTTTATACGAGATGCGGTAATAATGAGATAATGTTAAAGGTCGACGGTGAGGCCTGTCGATTGCTGCCATCTACGATAGAGATGAGTTTGCTGAACAAGGCGACGATGCTTGCTAAAAGAAGAAGCACGAGCAAACCTCAACAGAGCACCGGAGCCAAACTCGAGAGTCTTAAGCTTCCTATAATGGGAATCAAGATGTCCGATTACGAGGCATATCACTCGGACAAAGACAGATTGAAGAAAGCTGCTGTTCCATGGCTCGCTGAGCCTCTCGATATCGATGCTACCGCCGATCTCGAGACCCTCCGACAGATATTATCGAAACAACAGTCCATGGATTCCTGTTGTTTCCTCGACTGTAAGTTCCTTATGATTTTCTCAATTATAGCATTAAGGATTAAAAAAATAAAATTATGGGAAAACTGTTGAAATTCGTCGGATCGCGTCAGGTGTTGGACAAAATATTTTTGTTCACAACGCAAATGATCGGTTAAGGATTATTAACGATCTGGAAAAAAAATAAAAATGTCACGATTAATAAATTTTCAATATTTCCGTTTGGAAATATTATGTAGGTATTGTAGAATAATTTTCTTCGATAATAATATTGAATTTTGAGACATTCTCAGCCAATAGTTGTTTTATGTCAACAGCCAAAAGTTGGCATATTATAAAATGTCGAATTATTTAGAATTAGCGATCAAAGATGTCATTATTGTTGACAAATTACATAGTTTTGGAAGATTATACAGCCAGTGATTTTCTCATTATACGTACAGATATTTTGTTTAATTCGTTCGTAGCTTGCACGGCCGAGAGATTCTTCAGGATAGACAGAGCTCAGGAACAGTTGCATTTCGTGACGGACGTTGCGGTCGAGGCCGTCTACGTCCTCGAGGAAGCACCTTTGAACGCTTCGAACGAGTCCGACGGTGGACGAAACAATCTTCCGGAACCAGAGACAGCTCAGGCCTCGCCGAGGTAACGAAAAGTAAATTCACGATCGATCGAGAGTGACATCGAAGCTTTTCATCGGCAACTCCAGCCTTAATAATTTGTCATCCCCCTGAGACAGCGAGGAACGATCGGATCGCACTATGGCAATGACGGAGGAAAAATCGTCACCGGTATCGCAGGCTCGCAAGACTCCGTCGGTCTCGAAGCAGGCTTCGGAAGTCCAGGAAGTCAACGAGAAACCAGTCGCCCCGGATCGTGCGCCCGTCGTCACGTTCGACTCGAAATCGACTAAATCCGTCGATCTGCCGTTCGAGAATTCGGAAAAAATGAAAGAAGAAAAGAGCGACGATGTTAACGAGGATCGATTGCCCGATCGAGTCGCCGATCGACTCTCGCCCAAACAAAGCTCCTCCAAGTCGTTCAATGCTACGACTGCGGGACAGTCGCATAACCAGAACACATCTAATTTTATCAGGTTAATCTTTCGAAATCAAACGAATACCTCGTTACGAATATTATTTTCGACCATTCCGGACGATTACAAGGTTTATTTTCAACTTTTTAATTTCAGCCCCCGTGATCGTTTATTCGGCCTCAGTTCCGAGGTTCACAGTTTCAGTAGTGGCCTACTCGAGAAAACCTGCGACGGTATTCTCAGAGCGGCGAAAATCGGCGATCTACCGGCTCTCAGGGAGCTTCACGAGAGAGGATATTCTCTCTTGTCCATCGACGCTAATGGACAGACCGCTCTTCACGTAGCCTCGAGGCAGGGACACAAGGATATCGTCAGATATCTCATAGCCTGCGCGCCATCGAGCATTCTCAACATGGTTGACAACGATAAGTGAGTCGACTCGAAACCATTTATTATTATTTCCATTTATTTCTCATTTACTCTCCACTCGATTCGTTCGATTGAACATTTCAATTTTTCAATTAATTATATATTCAAAACTTATTTAATGTGTCATAAGTGAGTACATTTTGTATTTATGTTATCGATTGTATTTACTTTATTTTTACATATTTTTCAAAGTACTCGACGAAGATCTCCTAATAACGTCTATGTGATTTTCATGAGTTTGTTAATTTTCAGAGGACAAACCGCACTACACAAGGCGGCTCAGCATAAGCGACGTTCGATATGCTGCATGCTCGTTGCCGGTGGGGCGATGCTAGCGGTTCGGGATCGTCGTGGCAATACATCTCGAGAACTCGCCCTTATCGCCGAGGATCGCGATCTAGCTGCCTATCTTCACAGTGAGTTTTTTCTTTTCACGAAATAATTATCCCCCCACGAACGGGTGATGATTATTGAGCCCCCGTCCGATCCTCAAATACTCGAGTCATTTGTTACAACTGGAAATCTGTTGTCGTAGGTCAAGAACAATTTCAACTAGTGACGGAAGACATGGAGAATGGTCCTTGACCAGCTGAGCTCTGCGGCAGAGCTTGAAAGTGGGATCAAATGGCTCGCACCGGAAGTGCGTCACAGGCATATATTCGAACGTCCACGACCATGCCAAGAGTTCATTGTTCTTGCGATCGATCGATCGATCGATCGATCGATCGAAGAATTGTCGTTTTTATTTAAGGATTTTTAAACGCGATCTAAAATCGCGATCCTCCCGCCTCTGCATACCCGAAATGCAGTGAGTTTATTGAACAACATCGTTCGAATTTTTAGACGATTAAACGATAACGAAGTATTTAGAATCAAGGTTAAAGATGCGGATCCAGATCGATGCCCGATCGGTTCTCGAACGACGATCGTCCTCCTTGACGTCGTTAACTATAGAAGCTTAATATGTCCTTAATATTATTAATTCGGTAATTTCCAATCTTTTGTTACCCTGTTTTTTCATCGATAAGAGATATATCTATTTTTAACTACCTTGACTTTTCAATCCCCTCTGGAAATCCCGGTCGAATATCCTATATATATATATATATATTTGATGTCGATCTCTTCTTGTATTATCAAAAAAAGAAGAGAACAAAGAATAATCGTAGAGTTAAACGAGGCTCGTCGCTCGTCGCACGGGCAGATCCGAAAGATAATTATTTCTTCCCCCAGATATACATATATATGTACTTTTACGATATGTATGTATATAAATTAAATTAAATATCGGGATATCTTCGTGACTGAGATATCGATAATCTATCGATTGGTAACAATGCGATCGAATAATATTACAATATTATTCGAGAATGACCTGGGCATCATGACAAAGGGATGTAAATCGAGGACGAGGATTGAATCTCGAAGCGTGTTTTAGACTCGAACGTATTTCTATCGAGATTTACGAAGTATAGGTATTGGAGAAAAAAAAGTATTATTCACATTCAATTTGTATCGCGCTCGAAATTCTACGGCCGAAGCCCAATTTTGCAGTTTCAAGATATTAACACTATTATATAAGAACTTTCACGAATTAACGGCGTGTAAATACATGAATTATACGCATGTCCAATTCGTTAGTCGATAATTCCGACGAGGAGAATGAAAGAGGAAGGGAAAAAAGCGAAAAACAAATAAGTGAAAACTAAAACGAAAAAGTATAAGAAAAAACACATGATAATCGGTACCAAAATGAAATAAGGGGATCAACGTACGAACACCAATTAGTTCTTAGAGGCGGTCTATTGCTACTATTATACTGTTATTAATATCTATTTAAACCTAAAACCTATTGTCGCATGGCCAGCGAGCTATCGAATTGTGTCCTCTCTCGACTTGTCGTTTATATTTTCAATGACATTAGTTCACCGAGAGCAAAAAAGTCCGAGACGAGATTTTAACGAAATCTCGAAACCGTGGGCGTGTCTGTTAGACTATTCGTGTTCTTATCCCAGCTCGTCTGTTTCGAAAAAAAACATTTTAGAAAAGATACATACACACATGTTTTTTGGTAAAAAGAAAAGGAAAAGAAAGCTGTAAACGTTTTGACAATGAGCTGAGATAAGACGTGACGATGATAATTAATTTAGTAATGAGAGATTGAATGATTAAAAAAGTGAGAGAGAGAGAGAGAAAGAGCGAGAGAGAGAGAGAGAGAGAGAGAGAGAGAGAGAGAGAGAGAGAGAGAGAGAGAGAGAGAGAGAGAGAAAAGTGACACACGGGGTGGAATGAAGAGATGAAAAAAAACACAGTATTGCCTTCCTCGATGGCCTGGATTCGAGCCGAAAATGTTTTCCTTTACGTTATAGAGCAATAACAAATAAAAGAAGTATATATTAAAAAAAAAAATTATTGGACAATCACGAATTTCGGCCCGAATCTTCGTCACGATAATTTTTGTCTGTCGTTGATTTGATTTAGAAATGTCACTGTGGCCGACCAAAGGTACGATAGCCGACCTTTTATTACCTTTCTCTCGGCGTATTACACATAAAAAAAAACATGTCCCGTCGAATTAAACATTTTTCGGAAAAGCGGGCAGGCAGACAGACAGACAAACACACCCACACCACTCTTTATAATCCGATATACGGGTTGTATATTTATACATATATAGTTAGGTACATCCTATATATACACATAATGATCTTTCACCCTTGCGCCTGTCTACCATTGTTCACGAATTTGTTTATTACGCCATCTCTTGTTTGTCTATTTTATTTCATTTATTATTCTTGCGACAGGGTATTACGAGCGATGGACAAGCGAAACGTGTAGTCATTCATCGTGAGCTTGAGGATAAAACGACTAAAAAAAAAAGAACATGAGAACAAAAAACCGTGCGAACAGCTTTTTTTATCGCCCTTTGTGGAGCTTCGTCACTCCCAGGCGAACTTTTCTTGCAATTGCATCGATTCGCCCGTTCTCCTGCCACGTTCGACGATTTTCTTTTTCCTTCTTTTCCTTCTCTTTTTTTTCTATCGGAACTAACGAGCAACGACCGACGAACGCGCTCGGCAGAATAAAATATAGATATACGATATCGTCGTCAATAACGATCGGTGAGAAAACCACCCTCCGGAAAAAAAAATTTGCATCGCTCGAGTTATTCTTAGTCGTTCGGTCGTCGCTCGCCCCACAGTACTGTCCTAACTTCCATATCCAGGTATTCGAAACCTGCTCTTTTCACAATAATATAAAAAAAAGAAGAAACAAAACAAACAAAACAAACTTTGCCGAAAATTCGTCAAAGTTGTACCGTGAAAAAAAGCGCGTTTCGAATGAGATATATTTCTATTTCTATACGTCGCTTTACTGACAAACACCAAATTGTGCGAATAACAAAGTCCGCAAAACGGGAATAAAAAATAAATACATAATTAAAATAACAACAAATTAAGAAAAAAGAACAAGTAAATAAAAACCGTACAGATAACGACCTATGTATAGGTATGTATAAAATAAAAAGAATGCATGTATTTTAAAAACACGTAATGACGACGAAAGAAACAAGAGAAAAAGAATGCGCGGCCTGTTATATCGATATACCGTAGCCGTAAGAGATATGATTATTCTCACTACTGATTACTATTACGTACTGGCTAAACAAAAAAACGATTCTCACAATTTGTTGTTTTATCTACCGTGGCCAAAAAGTGTTGGAATGGTCGAATAACTCTTTGGGAAAGCATTTTCTGAAAAAATGTTAAATACAAAAGTTGTCAAACTTGAGAAGAGAGATTTTACTATGGTCTTGCTATTGACCTTGAAATTGGTCTTGAAGGTCAATCTTAGGTCAACTGTATTTTTTCAAATAGTAACCCCTATTTTTTATCGTCCGTTTGAATTCCTGGTTGAAAAGTAAACATATTTTATTCTTGTTATTTTTTCATAAATTAAGTTTTACAGTTTTTTTTTGGAAAGAGTGGGGGTGGACGAAATCTTGCAATTTTATTTTTTTTCATTGCGTTTTTTCTTACTTCTTGTCAAAAAATAGATATTTTTTTATTATTATCGTTTCTCAGAAAAAAATCTTGAATTATTAAGCTATTTAATTAGAAAATACGGGTTTTAAGAACTTTCAAATGAAATATCGTAAAAAGGAAGAGCTTAGGAGAAAAAATGATAAGAAACGAATGTATTTACTCTTCAACAAGAAATTCAAATCCATGATAAAAAATAGGGGTTTCTATTTGAAAAAATAAAGTTGACACAGGACCTTTTATATTGAAGGCCAATTTCAAGGTCAAGTTCAATATCATGATAAAGTCTGGCTTTTTAAGTCTGGCAAAAGTTTTATATTTAATATTTATGCAGAAAACGCTTTCTCTAAGTGTTATTCGACCGTTCAAGTACTTTTTGGACACCCTGTATAACGCGATGGCGTCATTTAAACGGACTATCGGTTATTCCTATTACCGACCACTAGCTCATTATACATATGTATACATACATATATGTGTATATATTAGGGTGTATCATTTTTCGGCAATTTTTTTACTATTTGGGAAACAGGTTGTAAACTTATAGGAAGGTTGAATAAGAAGCCTGTTAAAATTTAAGCTCTTAATATTAATATTCAGAGGTGCCTCAAGTAACACGAGAAAAATTTCTTTTAATGTTTGGAATTTTATACCACGGCCATGGCATATTGTACAGACAAGGTCATGCCGTATTTTTTTATAGAGAATATACAAAAAGCTCTACAAAAAAGAGCTCTTATACTTTTTTTTATAAACTTAGCCATGCAAACGATATTAGAGTTCAATGATCAAATATATGAAAATTCGTCGTTTTTTAAAAATTTACAACGAAACTATTGACTCTATTGACAATCATCAAATAACTTTGTTTGTAGATCATTAAATTTACTATACAAATTCTTTAATTGATAATTAATAAATATTGATAGATAGTTTTTTAAGGCTGTAGACACTTATTGTCTGTCAGAAAACAGAATCTGATGAGCCAGTACTTGTTATGATATCTACAAAAACGATGGACCAAATAGTCATGTCGCATTCTTCATTCTCAATAACAATGAACAAAATTGTTTCATCAAATTTGTTTTTAACCAGTTTCTGACAAAAATACAGATATCTCGGTAATTGGACTCTTTTACGTGGTGGCCTCTCGTTCATACACTTTGAAATTTGAACTCGAATATCATTTGAATGACTACGTTTATCAAAAAAGTATAAGAGATCTTTTTTGTAGAGCGTTTAATTCTCTATACAAATACGTCATGAGCTTGTCTATATAATATCCAATGACTGTGGTATAAAATTCCAAACATTAAAAGAAATTTTCCCCGTGTTACTTAAATGGAAAATAGAAATGTGCGATGAGGCGCCTCTAAATATTAATATTGAGAGCTCAAATTTTAAGAGGCTTCTTATTTTAGCTTCCTATAAGTTTATAACCTATTTCCCAGATGAAAAAAAGTTGCCGAAAAATGACATACCCTAATATATATATTAGACCGGAAATAAACTTTCTCCCTCTACTCTATTTCTTTTTTGATAACATATTTTTCAATTACGTTTTTAACTAAAATTGCCTCGGTGATGATTTTGACGAACACTTGCGGTATGAAGAAAAAAATACATCAACAACAACAGCAACAAAAACAACTAAAAACATTGTAGGCGATGATCGCTATTCGGGATATATATATATAGGGTATTAGGCCACTATGGAAACAGGAAATACTCAGATAGTTGGCATCGGTACAAGCAAAACGGGGTTTTTAAATTGTTCTGCGATGAAAATTGAACGAGATATTAATTCGCAAAGTTTAAAACTTAGAATTACGCCTTCGAGGCACCTGCGGTTGACTAATGAAAAAAAAAAAATTTGTCTTACCATGTCGACTCGTCGTTTGTTTATTAAAAGTTCTTTTGTGAAGATCTACACTTTGTGAGTTAATACCTCGACCAATTTTCATCGCAGGACAATTTAAAAAAATGGTTGTACTCGTACTGACGCCAACTATCTGGGTATTTCCTGTGTCTTCGTAGTTGCCTACCATCCTGTATATATACATATTTTAGATTCTCATCATCGTAGAATGGTATAATTGTGTACTTGTAGTAAACGATAAATCACCCGTTCGATTCGAATGCTACTTATTCTTGGTAATTGACTCTTTTACGTGGTGGCCTCTCGTTGATCGGTATGTTAATACGGAGAAAACGATTAAATAAAAACATGTTTCTATCGACATTGTGCGATGGACGATAGTGACACGAGAGGTTTAAAAAAAAAAATAAAAAAATTATAACCAGGCAGAGGCTTAGGTTCTAGCGAGCGCGTCGCAACAATATATTTCTATTATTGCAATTTCGATTGTATAGAGATGAGATACAAGTGGTTTCGATAGCACTGTTGAAATGATACATATATTGTACTATTATTACGATACCTATGTACCTATTAGAGATTGAAAAAGGGAAGAAATCGAAAACGAAACGAAAGTGAGGGAGAGATTGAGAGAGAGCGAGAGAGAGAGACAGAGAGACAGCCAGACAGAGACGAGTAGACGTGATAAACCTGCTGTGACTCATTACGAATGAAAACGAGGCTCGTAACGTCAAACCTCGTGTAGAAACTTAATTCGAACAATTTATCGATTTTACCGATCCTAATCACTATTTTTCATTATTATTCTAAGAATTGTTAATCAGTCCTAATGAATAATCGTCGCACGACAGCCTCATCGTAAACTTTTCGCATACAGAAAACATTACAATTTTATCTTTGTTATTGAAAAAACGAGGGCGAGAGAGAGAGAGAGAGAGAGAGAGGGAGAGAGAGCGCACAGGAGGTGTGGGGGAGGGAGGGGGGGGGGGCGAAAGAAATGAAGAAACGCAAAATTTCACATCGTTCATGAGTTTATTCATTATCATTATTAACAATTTATTATTGTGGATTTCGTCGATTCGTGAAAATGCGAACGTTGGTTCGCTCGCCCGACGAGAATTGTTTTCGGTACTTTCCAATGGAATCTCAACGTACTTCGTATGTCTACTTATTACACATAATCTTTGTTAGTTATACATAATTACGGAACACACACTTAAATCATCCATTTTTTTCCATCGATGAAATTCCGATAAAAGAAGGAAGAATATAATGATTTCTGTTCAGTTTATTAAATTTTACGATAATAAAGCACTTTACGAAATAGCATTTTTGTAACGATATATTCAGGTAGTTCGAAGATGCAGAAGCACTCCTCTTCTCAACCAGGAGTCGAGCTCGTCGCGATTACATCCAACCGGAAGTGAACATATCAATTGATTTCTTTGAGAATCTGCGTAAAGAGGTATTTCCAAGCAATCGTTCATATCGTCAGTTTGCACTTCCGACACGAAGGAAATTTTACAATTCTTTACAGCTGCGACTGGCGAGGCTGTTGCGTCGAGTTCTTTCAGCATACCACTTTCAATCAATGCACCTGTTTGAGTAGAGAAATCGAAATTGTTAGAAAATTAATTGTATTTTGAAAAGGAAAAATTCAATAGCCCGCCTAAAAAAAGATGAGTTAGGTGAATTAAATAGATAATTTTTATTAAAAAGAATTAAAATATAAAAACAAAGGTGGAAACAATTCTCACCAGAAATGAGAATTCCATCCAAATTGATGAAAACTTTGCCATTAGTGTTTTCAGAATTATCGCTCCAATATGCACGAAGTCGAAGCTCCTCGAGAGGATGCCCGGACTCTCTCGCAGTGTGCTGTTTCAGGGCAGCCAAGAACGCCCACGGCCTCGCTAAACTGGCGAGATCGACTCGTTCGGGTAAACCGAAAGTCATTGAAGCCAGTGTCTGATGTCTGGAGATCAACCCATTTACGAATGGCATAAGCTCCCTCGGCCCAGCTGGCCACTCTTCGAGCCACTTCCTCGGGGTCTTCGAGGTTTCGATTTTCGACGAATCCACGTCAGTTCTTACCAAATTTATCAATCGTCCTACGAGATTTCTCTCGTCTGAGAAAAATTGTTCAACGGGATTGACAGGTTTTTTTGACGAATCCTTGTAGCTGCTGGATAGAGACGAACTTCGTTGTTCTAGGAAGTTTTTCAAATCTCGAATGAACTTTGCGTCTGGTTTTTTGTTCGCTCTTCGATCGTTGGTGTTTAACGACGTTGAGTTCATGCCTGCCAGTGAAACAATATTCCCGAATTATCTCTTTTTAAGTCAAACGAAACAATGTTATTCTTCCATTTTTGTCTTTTATGAAGAAAATACAATCACTTGTGTCGTATCGAAAAAACAAACAATATTTACTTTTCAATGCCAATAAAGCACTTTCAGCAGCAGCTCTCTCCCAAGCACGATGAGCGTTAGCTGGAAGTCCAAAATATTCTAGGGGTGAGTCCTGATCGGGCAATTGTTGAATCGCCCTCGTAGGGTCTCGTCGACTCGATTCCGAGATCCCGAGAATTCCGGCGAGCTTCCTGCGTCCTTCGAAAACCTCACGTGACCAGATATCGCGTAAGATAGAACGCAACGCTCGCATATCAAAATTGTCCTGAAGACGTCCACCATAGACGGCGACGTCGAGAAGACCACGTCCTGCTTCCCAGTCGAGATGTTTCGATCTGCGATCACCGGACGTTTCATCAACGAGTACCAACTCTCTCGCAGCTTCAAGATCAGCCTCGCTCCACTCGTAAGCACGAATCCACCCCTGAGGTACAAATCTGTAAAAGAAAAGAGGAGGAACAAAAATGTCGAACGTAAAAACATATTTTAGCCGAAAATATAATATATTCTATCTATAATATAGTTATTATGACCGATACAATAATTAACGAATTATTAACCGTGAGATAAATAAGAAAAGTTATTTTTATTAAATTGTTGGTACGATTGAGTAAAAATATTGTTTTTTCTACCCACCGTCTCCTTTCCTGGAGAACAGCGTGAATCCATGCAAGAACCAAATTGCCATCGGCACTACCGGAATTTGGTCGACGTTGTTGTAATTGTTGCAACGATCTCATAACATTTCGTTTGACACCCTCGGGGGGCTCGTACGCCAATTTTCGACACATCCCAGCGAGTCCGGGATAAAAGCTCGAACACTCCTCTGTGGTCAGCCAGATACGAGTCGAGGGATTTTTGTCACGTGTACACGTAGCAGAGCGTAGAATGCTTTCGAGACGCGGTAGCCAGTTAAGGGCGAGTTGAAGATTACTCAGCAGTATCCAGCTTCCGGTTCTGCAAGCATTTTCCAAAGCGACTTCGGCTTGAGCAACTTGACCCTGTCCCAGTGAGATTTCGGTGAATCCCTCGTTGGTGGCGAGAGATTCTAGTTCAGGACCTGGGTCTGCACCGGGTGAGAGTAGGAGCAAGACGGGATGTCCGCTACTTTTTTCAGCAACTGTCTTCAAATCGCACGATGGAGGAGTCAGATCTTTCACACCTAAAATCGTACGTTAGATTATTTTTCATTCGATCGGTTTTTCAACGAATTTAATCAATTTCATACAATTCGCTGATTTTTGAAAAACTTGTTCTAATTAATAAATGTATCTCAATTCACATACATACTTGGTATGATTTTTCAACCGTCCGTATAAATAATATTTATTTCACGCAATTTAGCAAGTCTTTGATAACATCATAATTACCATATAAAATTTATCGTTTAATTTAATTATCCGTTTATTAATTGGCCGAATCGAGTTTCTATGTCTTTAGATCGATTGTATTATTTTCAGGGAATTCACTTAATTAAAAACTGTAATTATCTTACATAATTCGTTTTTTCTCTATTTATACTTGTCAGAAATTCAAAATGGCTCAATTTTATAGAAATATAATTACCGAGCGACCATTACGAAAAAGAAAACATTAAATACCCAGTAACTCGGTGACTAATCTTGTCAGCGCGGTGTGCAAATGATCGGGACGCAGCGCCTGGACAGCGAGTGTCATTTGAAACAAAGTGAGACTTTGATCGATGTAGATATTTTTCGTATCGTTGACCCATGATGGTTTGAATCTCGATGCGACTTGTGGAAGCGTCGCTGCAAGAGCCTTGACCGCTGATTTACGTTCTTCCGGTATCCAATCGGGTAACTTGTAATCTGTATTTTCATCGTTTGTCAACGAAGTGCCATCTAGAAGTAGGTGCCTCTCGATTTCCGGGACAGGATTCAACGAAAGTGCCAAATGCAGAGCCAGAGGAAGTCTATGACGTCTGTATGCCGAAATCGTGCAGTCGCGAAGAGTAAGAACAACGAGTCTGAGAAATAATTATTCAAACAGGTTAGTTATTTGAAAAAAAAGAAAGCATATCTGCCAAAAATGATTAATCATTTTTCGTATTTAAATTATGAATTTATAAACATTTCATTATGAAAAGAATAAAAACGATAAATATATGTGAGGCATTCCACGTCAAATCGACCACTTTTGAATCCGACCCCTTTTAATTTTCCTGAATTTTTTATGTCATACAACCCCAGTAAAACATTATTGGGAATATTTTCAAATTTGTTTACCCAACGTTCATAACTTTCTCAAAAATTGCTTAATCGAGACGTTTTATTTTTTAATTTTTCGTTTTTAAACGCACTTTTCAGAAAAAATGCAAAAAAAATATTCAAGGTCATATTCTATGAAATTTTGCAGTTTTTCAGCGAAAACCATCGATTTTTCGAACACCGCCATTTTAATTTTTTTCTTAACTTTCATTTATTCTGTCGCGAGTTTAATGCTGTAAGATTTTTTTTCATCATTTCATCATTTATTTTGTCATCAAAACAAAGTTAGATTACGAAAAAATAGAAAGAAAAATCTGCCCGCTATGAATCTTAAAAAAAATAAAAAACAAATAAAAAAAAAATTGCTATCTTCGAAAAATTGATGATTTTCTCTGAAAAACTGAAAAATTTCATACAATATGACTTTGAATATTTGTCTTGTACCTACTTTTTGTTCTGAAAAGCGGGTTTAAAGCAAAAATATTGAAACAAAAAACGTCTCGATTAAGCAATTTTTCAAAAACTTGAGAGCGTTTTTTAAAAATGCATAACCTTTTTTCGGTTGGGTAAAAAAGTTTGAAAAAATTCACAAAAATGTTTTTAGTCGGGTAGTACGAGATATACAAATTTCAGCAAAATTCAAAGTGGTCGGTTTCAAAAGTGGTCGATCTGACGTGGAATGACTTATATTATAATATAAAAAATTATATTAGAGAGCCCTATATATGTATGTATATAGTCGTAACGAGAACGCTTGAAATATTTCAAATATTAAAAAATAAAAATCACGGATAATTAAAAAATGCCTTTCTTGTTTTTTTTCGTTAACACTAACTTTTTCTCGATCAACGATTCTTGCTCTTTCCTGTCGGTAGTGACCAAAGAATCTCGACTGGCCTCGGCCTCGAGATAAATATCGGTGAACGCCTCGGCCGAGAAAACATACAGTGGACTGAGATTCTCGAGAGCCCGCACAGCCTTGAAAAGATGAGCAGCGAATTTAGCAAGTTTCTCGTGTTCTTTGGCTCTTTTCATGACGTCCTCGTGACTGCGGCGACTTTTCTCCAGTGCAATGGCGATTTCCTTCGCTTTCGCTTGTGTAGCTTCGAGCGAGCTAAGAAGACCACCGCCGCCACCATCCTGAGAAGGATTCTGCGATTCTTGAAGCAGATCTTGTCCTCTCGCAGCGCCCAGTTGAGCCAAAAGGTCTAATCTCGCTTGATCTCGTTCGCCCGACAATTTTTCCTCCTTTTCCAGAGCTTCCCTTCGCTGAGCTTCGAGTCCCGGTGTTTCGGTAATCAGAACTTTTTCTACGAATCTCTCGGCGAGACTTCTCGAGCCAGCGCCGAGGCTTATCTTGACGAGAACCGCGTCAGCCTCGCTCGGCAAAGAATCGACGAGGGTGTCGCGTCTCGTTGCGAGAAATAATTTGAAGCCTTGCTGGGCTGGTAGCGTTCGTTCGCCGAGTCTCAGCGGACGCATACGAAGAAGCGGCAACAATAACGATGGCAATTCGACGATTTCCTCGACCAACAGTGGTTTGCCGAAACGCACGGCCAGTTCCAACGTCGTTACGAATTTCGAGTCTTCCGGTTTCACTGCTTCGAGACGCGTACCTGCGTTCGATTTTAGCCAATTAACCCCGACCCCCGATGGATCGATGAACAGAGGGACGAGAGGACCTCGGAGTGCGCAGGCAGCACCAACGAGGCTCGCCGTGTCGGCCGGAAGATCCTGAGCTCGCCACAAGAGTCTCTCGCGCTCGGTTATCAGCAAATCGATTGCCGATTTTTTCCACTTGTCGTCTCGGCCGGGATCCTTCAATTTTTAACAATTTTTAACAATTTTTTCACGAGAAAAATAACGATCTAACGCATTACTCTCTGCTCTGTTATTTTGTTCAAACGATTATCGATCGCTCCCATTTTATCAACGATCGATAACACTGTTTTTCTCATTTACCTGATAAACGAGAAGGGACGCGACCTCGGCCGCCTCGACGTCCAGTCGAGTTTTTCGCTCGGTCAAACTTTCGTACTGCGACTGCCAGTCGCTATGCTCCGCGTCGAGTTTGCTGAGAAGAGCTCGGGCCGTCGAGAGACTCGATTCGGTTGCCTCGGTGCGCAATTGAAGAGCCGCCGCGCCTCTCGAGTGTTCGGCGAGTTCTTCCTGAAGCTGAGCGACGCGGCTCTCCACGGAACTAAGGCCTGCTGCGAGTCTACTAAGCTGAGATTCCGCTGCCGATAATCGTCTTGATAAACAAAGAATGAATTTTATGATATTCATTTAATCGATAAAATTGATAAAATCAAGTAAAAAATAACTCACTCGGCAAGTACACGCTGCTCTCGCTCAAGAGGTGCAACTTGTTCGAGTATCTGTCCATACTGTAAATTAGCGAGCACCCAAGCGGCTAGGGGTGCGGCAGCTATGGACGCTCTCTTGGCAGTTTTCTCCTCGAAACTCTCGGGACGTTCCTTTACGAGTTTAGCAACGGCTTCGAGACTCGCCCCGGTACTTCGTCTAGCGTCCCACGTTCTAATCTCATCTTTCACTCCTCGTTTCGCTAGGAACGTTTTCATACTGTTCCAGGACGTGTCACGGATTCCCATGAGTCGTAGAACACCCTCTAGAACGTCGCGAACAGGAGCGGGAGGAGCACGAAGAGAACGCACCTCGGCAAGCGCGTCGGCACCGATTCCTGCCACCGCCTGAGCTGCTTGTTCCACCAGAGGTTCGACCTTTCCGAGTTCACCCTCTATGTCCGCCTGATCAAAAATACAATTCATTTATTCATTTACTATTGCGTTATTACTTACAATTAAACAACGGTAATCGTTCGTTCGTCGATGATAATTCTGTCGATTACTTGCAATTTATTGTTTATCGATAATTCATACAGTATTGACAAGATTTGTTGAATGATTGTTTTTCTTTTTCTTTTTACTCTGATGCCAAGCTCAACGATTACTTGAACAACATAATTTCTTATCGATAATTGTTCGATAGTTGACATAGTTGATAGACGTATCGATACAATAATGGATAAATATTTTTTTTATATCTCTGATGTAAAATTTTATATATGAAAATATTTGTTTAATTAATATTCGATTACTTATCGATCGAGAAATATATTATTCGAAAAAGTGTGTTTTATACCTTTCTTCGAGCCAATTCAGCGCTCTCTCGCTCCGTGTCAGCTTTCAGAGTCGTCATCTCACCCCTCTGTCCAGTCGCCCCCCTCATAGTCGCAGTTATCTGTTCCAGTGCGGCATTCGCCCTCCCCTTCTCAATCTCAAGTTGCTTACGCTGTTTCGTAGCCTCGTCCTCGAGTTTAGCCACGCGTTCTCCAGCCTCTCGCAATCTGCTGATTCCAGCCTCTAGACTCGACAATTGTTTCTTGACCTCTTCGCCCCATTGATTCATTAGCTCGGTCCAGGTGCTCAGGAGAGCCAAAAATCTCGCGGGTGCTTGTTGTTGACGAGGAGCTCGAAGATGCGCCTCTACGAGAGTATCGAGCCCCGGCGAGGTTTCATCCGATGAATTTTCCTCATTTCCGGCGATACGTGTGCCCAGATATTTAAGGGATGATTCCACCGACCACCATTCGTTTCCTGGAGCCTCGGCTACGAAAACGCAGTGACGCAAAAGACCGGACCGAATCAACCAGTCTTTTTTGATTTCGGCGGTGTCGAGGATAATGACGACTCGTAACAAAGTTCGTAAACCTTTTTGACATAAAAATAGATGATTATTGGGCTGGCCGAGAAGTAATTGCTATTTGAATATACGGATGTGCGCTTTTATAATATAGGTAAAGCCTAATATTTTGTTGTTTTAATTTATTTTATACAAATTCGTATGTTCACTTAGTAATAATAGTTTTTACATCGATTTGAAAGTATTTTTTGTTAAAAAATGATGGCTCGTCAATTTTACTTACGATGATAGAGATATTGATCCAAAGTTCCAGCAAAGTCTTCCTTTCTCGCGAGATCGGCAAGAGGTGCAACGAGACCGTCAACTTCTTCGGGGCTCAGGAGACCGGGTAATTCACCCCTCGAGACTATAGCACCGGCCAAAATTGCCATCCCTTCTTCCCTAGCGTGATGCTCTTGGAGCAATAACAGACTTGCCTCACCCTCGATTCCAGCTGCTTGCACCGCCGCTTTCACAGCGGTTCTAGCTCGTCCTAAAGAAAAACACGAAAAAACGAACATCATTCGATCATTCGAACCGATTATTATTCTACGAGTAACCTCGGAATTGTAAACTATAACGCGTATTTTAAAAACGAATACAAAATCAATAACTACCAGGTCCGGAATCGATGAGTCTCAGAGAAGCAATCGAAGCCGCTAGCTTGGTAGCCGTTTTTCTTCCAGCGCCTGGACGTCCTGCGAGGACAACTCCTCGATTGCCACTTCCTAGTGCCCAACTTAGACCTTGAAATAGAATAATCGTTAACGCAAGCCATGCCCATGATTGTCATTCGACTCTACAAATTGAGTCTTTTCATCGATTACCTGAAACTGTTTTCAGTAATTGGGGAGAAATCGATGCTTGGACCGGTTCCCCCTCTCTCGCGCATCTCGAAGCTGCATTCTCAATTTCCGTCCTCCAGTCTTCAGCCTCGTAAGCCGTCAAGCCAACGTTTCCACCCTTCCAAATGTAAACGTCGTTAGTGGAGTCTTTCAGCTCGGGAATTCTTGACAGTATCGTCGACGTCCATCGTGACTTGTCCTTCGAGATTAAACGAGGGTGAAACATACGAAGTCCTGCGTCCCAGAGGTGACGAGTTAATTCCAACTCGTTCTCAGCAGCTGGATAATATTTCAGAGAGTCTGCCCATAGAGCGAGATCCTTCGGGGTCCAATGGAAGGTCGAATCTCTCGAGGTTGCTATTGTCGTTACCGTCTCGGACATCGTGTGCGCCATACGAGAGACCCACGAGTCGGTTGATGCGTTTTTCGTTCGGAGAGAATTTTTTAAATGAAGCTCTACTATCAAGACGATGTCCTTTGAACTCGGATAACTGAAGAATACAATTAATAATTGATTACTTGAAAACAAGGAAAAATATAAAAAATAATAAATAAAGAAATAAGTTTGTAAGTTTACGAAATGATTTTTTTAAAATCGGTATCGTTCTTACGGCAAATAATGTGTGGCGAGCAACGCCTCCAATCTTGGATGAAGTTTCGTATTTTCATCACCGGTACACAGAGCCGTGATCGGTAAACGCGCGAATTCCAGGTCGTCTTCGTGAAAGCCTCCTTCCTGAAGAAGTTCACGAATGAGTTCCTGCAAAATTAATTTTTATACCATAAATCTTCGATATTTTTACTTACATCCTTCATTGAGATATTATTTATATTTAATTATGATTGAATAAGAAAATGTATGATAATTAATACCAATTTATAATATTTCTCCTTAGAGCTACTGGTTTAAAAACAAAAGCGATCGCTTGATCACCTGCAAATCCTTCGACGCCAAGTGCAGATCTTCGAGTACCAAGATCAAGCTAGAGCCATTTCTGGGCTTGTAATTTCTGCCATTGACCGAGGATTCGACGCGAATGCAGGCTCGCTTTAATCGCGTCACGAGATCTTGAGGACCGTAGAGGGATGATCCACGAACGATCGACCAAGATTCGCCAAATTCGTTGTTTCGTGATGCAAGTACCGCTGAAACCAGACTGCTCTTTCCACAGCCTTGGTCGCCACGGATTATCGCTGGATGACCTGCTTCGAGCCAGGGTAAAATAGCTGCAAGCGCTCTTTTCACAGGCCCTGAATAGGAATCGGTATTTCGATTTTGAGCGACGAATTGATACGCAAAATTGATTAACATATTTTTAAGTAGATTGTTGACTCGACCAAAAGGTAGTTTTTTGGCCGAGCTTTTGGACAAAAAATGCATTTGTTAATGCATTTTTTCGAACTAATCTCGTAAATATATTTAGTCTATTTAAATATTTATTTTTTAGAACAAAAAACGAACCTGACAACGATACGGGACCGTTCTCGGTTGGAATCGACCGCAAAGCGTCGCCAAAAGGCTCTAATCGGTCGGTTTCTGGATTATACAGAACTGCGAACGGTTTTTGAGGATCGGGACACCTTAGATCGATAATCAATGATTAATAATGAATTTTATACAGCAATGGATCACTTTCTATAATATCGTCAATTTTAAACCACGAGATGAGTCATATAAATCTTTGAACACTCACCAGGAATCGGTGCTTTGATAAATAACTCGTGCTATTTGATCACGTGATTCGTTATCACCTATTTGACCACAAAGCGATACCAGCAGAGCCTGAGTGGCAAGATTTTGAGTGGTACATTTTTTTAGATGAATGAGACTCGCTTCGATCAAGCCGAATGCGGATGTTTGTTCACCGTTAGTCTTCAAGATTATCTCGATGATATTGCAGATATGAGAATTGGCAATACCCGAAGCGATTGACGGCAGATTTTCGAGCTTGGAAGATAGAAGGAGAGACGAGGGTGACATCGAACCGAGATGAATCACGCCGAGACGCGATACCGTGGCTGGACTTGCTCCGGCTAATTTGTGGGTCTCGAAGATAAATCTGAATATATATCGAATCGAGAATAATAAATTACTTTCATCAACAATTAATAATTTTTTTATAATCAATTTTCGGTAATATTTAATGGTACTGAAATAAGACTTTTCATTTCATACCTTACGCCACTGCCCAAACGAATTCCAACGCCACTGGGCAACGTGAGTAAACGATTGTCATCGAGAGCTGAATTTAATGCCTCGGCCCATCCAGGTTCTACGTCACCGTCGAGAACGAGCCAAGTCGAGGAGTCACCCGCCATCGATATGGCACTCGATAAAAGTCCTTCCTTCCATTCTCTGTGATAATTCACAAATAATAACAATAATCCAGAATTTAGAATAATTGTTTCAATTAAGACGTATCCTCTAATTACGGCATTTTGTAAAAGTCAATTTTTTGAAAAACTTTTTATTCCGACAAAATTTATTGGATTTTACCTCGTTCGGGGATCGACTTTTCCCAAAAGCTTCGATTTCGGTATCGCTCCTGGATAAACGAGAAACTGTTTGACCGGTTCGCCAATCTTGCTCAAGCCCTCGGACAGAATTTTCCTCATCAAGCTCTTTCCACTTCCAGGTGGACCGACTATAGCTACCCCAGTTCTACTTTGAAGTTGTCCATAAAGTTGAAGGCATCTGTTAACAACGTCGTCTCGAAGACCCATCGAATCACAAATTTCATTCAAGCTTTTTCGTAAATCCTGTCGCGTCGTGGAATTTCCCAAGGACGAGAAAGAATCGAATTTCGGAAATACGTCGGTAAGAAGGCCGATGAATTTTTCGTTATCTTCGTCGATGAGTTTCGGCAAGGTCGAGGCTCGTATCGCGATGAGAAGACGCTCGGTCTCGTTCAATTTCGGTGACCCGGACGAAGAGGAAGATCCCGAAGGAATTGCATCGAGAACGGAACGAAGGGCTCTGAGACCCCAATCGTAATGGGCTTGTTTCGAGAGCAATTTTTCCGATATATCGAGAGTCTCGACCAATTGATTCGCGAGACTCGGAGCTTCGAGAAAACCTTCGCACTCCAACAAAGCTCTAACGATGTCGCATCTGTCCGGATGCGCCATTCCAATCGGACGAAACAATCTCGCCAACGAATCCGGCAATTTGTGTCTACCCCCGTAATCGCTGTCTGCAGGGTTCATTGTTATGAAGACACAGCAGTCAGGGTCTAGTCTCACGCTTGATTCACCGAGTTGAACGGAACTCGAGGCGTCCCTGACAGCTTCTTGAAGAGGACGTACGAGCATCGCGACTGCACTAAGCGTCTCTTCCTCGAGACGATTGAACTCGTCGAAACAACCCCATGCACCGGCCTGTGCAAGTCCTCCGAGAATTCTTCGCATACTGCCAGCGTCCATTCCTGAAGAAATTGACAAACTATCATATTCGTATTTTCTATTGCTTTTCGAAAGAAAAGAAATTATATATATACCCGGCCCTTTTTTATTTTACTGAAATTTTTATATGTTACTTTTACTTTGTCTAAAATTTTTATATGCTACCCCATTAAAAACATTTTTGTGAATTTTTTTATCCAACCAGCAAACGTTATGAATTTTGGAAAATAAACGTCTTTTTTTCAAACACAGCTCATATCTTTTTCACAAATTGGTTAATCGAGACGTTTGTTTTTCCAGAAAAAAAATACAAAAAAAATATTGCAGTCATATTCTATGAAACTTTTCATTTTTTAGAGAAAAATATCAATATCTCAAAGCCCCTATTTTTTTATTATTTTTTTTAAACTTTGATTTATTCTGCAAATTCTGTATAAAGCTGTTCAAAAACGAAAACTATTACAGGAACTCAGCAATTCCACAATGTGATCCCAGATACAGATAGTTGTGTGTTTGTTAAAAATTATTCCAATTCCGAAGATCATTAAGTCTGTAAATTATTTAAACGGCCAAGAAAAATAAAATGAAACGTTTAATACATCAATATGAAAAAATGGAATAATCCTAAAATCATTAAGTTAAAATTTTTAATAAATATCGTATATATATGTGAATTTTTATCTATTTTATCGACAAAACAATGTTAGATTATGAAAAAATTCGAAAGAAAAATCTGCCCACTATGAATATTGCGGCATTAAATTCATAATAAATCAAGGTTTAAAAAAATTGTTTTAAATGGGGTTGAGATACCTACTTATATTTTTCTCTAAAAAAATGAAAAATTTCATAGAATATGACTTGAATATTTTGTTCTGAAAAGCGCGCTTAAAAACGAAAAATTTGAAAATAAAAGTCTCGATTAACCAATTTCTGAAAAAGGGGGGATTTAGGGGATTCGCGTTGAAATGGTGCGAACCTTCGTCACAGTTGAAAACCAGCACGAGCCTGCCGAGAATCGCAGCGAGTGCTTTTACGCTTTCGGTTTTTCCAGTGCCAGCTGGACCTGTTGGACTTCCTCCTAGACCAAGTTTCATGGCTTGAGTAAGAGCCAGAAAGCATTTTTCCGTTAAAGGCGTACGAACGAGACCCACTGCAGCACCCTGATATTCGAAGCGATATGGAAAATCCGCGCCCCCGCAACGAATCACCGGACCCTGAGACTGAGATATTTGTTCGTTTAACCGATTGAAGGAGAGCAATTTTTGTAATTCATTCGTTAAATATCGAAGTCTAGGTACTGTAAAAGACGCTAATGGAATTCCGAAACATTTAATTAATAATAATTGAATAAAAATATATTTTTAAAACAACTTGATTAATTAGATGTTTGATGAATCTCAAATGTATCTAGTCTCTTTGTCATGTATTTACACTTTTATAACTTCTAAGTTGTCTGCTCCAAGTCCACGACGTATTTTCCCGATTCTCGATCGCCTTCAGCAGAGTTCTAGCAACGTCCAGATGATGAACGGTGTCCAATAGAAGAGCACGAGCTTTCAAGGCAGTCAGACGATCGCCAGCGTCTTCGAGACCTCGAAATCTCGCTCTCTGAGTCTCCAAAAATTGTACGAAATTTTTCAAGTTTGTCGAGCCCTCTTTAAGAGCTGTTTCGCAGCGTTCGGTAAACCGAATTCTTTCCGAGAGGAGAAGTACCTGAAATCAAATCGTTGAGAAAATCGATGTTTCTACAGACCTTCTTACTTTTTATCCTTCATTATTTAATTCTTATTATTGATTATTTATTATATTTTTCAATTACGAACCTGAGCTGGATATATCGAAAGTTCTGGTGTCGTATCATCGAGACACTTCTCCAAACTGTGCGAAAGCGCCATTCTCACGCCACTTTCGAGGCTCGCGAGCCATTGTGGCAAAGCTTCCTTGAGATCGATCGGTTGAGGAAGATTCAATATTTCGCCTTCCGGTGACACGACGGCTTTCAATTTGTCATCTTCTCTGACGGTTGAGCCGATACCCTGATACAGTTTTGGCAAATGGGCGTCCAGACCGCCACCACTGCCGGACACGAGCTCCAAAAGATCCTCATCGCTTAGAAAATATAGTCGGGGATAGGACGACCTTTTTTCCTACAATTTAACTCATTTCACATGACATTTACTTTTTTTTTAACAAGAATATAAATCGATGAAGATATTTTTCGGCTTTTAGGATTTATTATGTGATTCGACCAAGTTAAAAAAAAAGAGAACCTTCGACCTATCGGTATGAAAAGTGTATAAGTAAATTTTTCCAATTGGTCACCTCGAGAAATTCGTCCAAACTTCTCTGGCACCTGTCCAGAAGATCTTTCAGACTCAACAGCGCGGGAAGTGGCAGTCGCCTCAAAGAAGGAACTCTGGGATCTCTAGCAACTTCTCCCATAAGATATCTAGTAGAGAACGTTGAAAAAAAATTCTCTTCGTTATTTGCGATATGATTAGCATTTTTCATAATAGCAAATATTAAATACTCATAATTAACATAATTACTTTTTCACAAAATTGTTTTTACCGATATATGTTTTACCTAAATTCCTTATCAGCCCTCGACCATCGTCCCGAGTCATTAGGGGCCACGCCACTACCGTAAACGGGCTCGAGATAAATCCATTTTCTCTGAAGCGTACTCAGCACTTTTATACGTTCCTCGAGCTCGACCATAGCCGTTTCGCATCTCGCAGCTCTGCCGGCGAATCTCTCGTAACCGGAAGCTCCTTTCGCACCTTCCAGAATGAGCTTGAGTTCTCCAGCCCGTGCTAACAATTCACCATATTCTCCGACTAGTTGAATAGGAGCATTTTTGCTATCCTTGGATTCGAGGAGCTGCAGAGACGCTGTTGCTTCCCATGATTCGAGCTCGACGAGAGCCTGACGAATTCCACTCTCGGCAATAGCCCTTTTCGTTATTTCCTGTTTAATCAAATTGTTTGATGATTTTCAACGATTCAATGAAATAAGAAAAATAAGATCGGAGCTGAGAGATGAAAAAAAAGGGAAAAAAATAGAAATTTCGTTAGATTGAATGCAAAAATAATACTGAAGAGATTGACCTTGACACGATCGACATTATCGCATATCGTTTTCGAGCTCTTCAACATGTGTCCAAGGGTGATATCTCGGCTATTCATGACACTATCGAGTCCCAGAATTGTTTTCAATTCCGCCCAATGTTCTTCGGCGAGTTCGTCGCCTCGAAGAAGCTGAATCCATTCGATATCAGCTCTGATTTCACGAATTTTCTTTCCCACGAAAGTATCGATCTCGATGCAAGAATCTTTCGTTTTTTCTGCAACGTCCTTGGAAATATCATCGTCTCTTATCCGCGTTTGAATTCTCGTCTCCCAAGAGTCCAGCCAGTCGTGGAGCCTCGGCAGTCTTCTTCGAGCGACGCTCCACTCTTCGGTAATTTGATTATCGAGTTCTTTGATAAATTCAGCCTGAAAACGACAGTTGGATTCCTCAGCTTCGAGCTGGGCCTCTAAACGTCTCGTTACTTCAGGGTCATCCTCAAGGACGTCGGAGAGATTTAGCTCGAGTCTCTGACAGTCCGAGTTTAAAACTTCCCTCTGCTCCTTCATCGTTTTCCAACGGTCTCTCATCGTTCCGATCCAATCGAGAGTCACCACATCCGATTTCGCCGACCATTTCGCCTCCCAACGTTCCTTTTCGTCCTGCAAGGCGACCGCGCGATGGCGAAGATTTACTTTTGCATCCTCGAGTTGACGCGCCACAACGCTCCGGTGACGTTCCAAACGCTCCGAGAGTCCTTCCCAGGCTGCGTGTGCTCCGGAAATACCTAAATCCAACGAACCGATGGATTTTAACGTTAAATAACTGAAAAATTCGCGATTTATTGACGAATTCGGAAATATTTCGACAATAATTGTTTACATGAAACCTTGGATATCTTATAAGTTTGGGTGAATTTAAATTCGGTTTTACCGTCGAGTTTCTCCCTCGTCCACGCAGCCAGTACCCTCGCAAATCCTGCGACTGCCTCGAGCTCTTCGGCCATTGTCGAAGATTCACGTTGTATGCGGGTCTGAACCTCGTAAGCCAGACCAACTTCCTCGATGTTACGAGGACGATGGTCCAAGTCCCTTGCTGCTGTCGACAAAAAATCGACGACTCCTACGAGCCTCGAGGAAGCTTCGGCTCTTAGATCGGAGGACAAACGATCCCAGTATCTGCGCGATGCTGATTCCAGATCGTTTCTCGTTGGTGCCGTATCGATGGTTACGCACCAAATTTTTACTTCGCTCCCTCGTAATTTTCCGACCTGCGTACGTGTAAGTGTAAAAAATAGTTTCGCACGAATAACAAATTGAATTCGAATTGTAAAAAATCGGCGCAATATTCAGTTTTTGTCGTTGTTGTTTTGTTTTTCTGACGAATCTTGTACCAACCTCCTGGGCCCATTGTTTCGCATCTTTGAAGGCTCGCTCCCATTCCTGAGGAGATTTTCCCTTCAGCCTAAAAAAAAAAACGATAAGCGTTAATTGTTAATTTCAACAATGGAATTATAATAATCGTTGTACCTTTCCCCGACTTGGATTTTTGCTGGAGCTGCGAGGGTAATCCATTTGAGCCGAACACTTTCAATAGCAGTTAGAGCAACTTCGGCCTCTTTGTAAACACCGCCATAAAGATAGGCGCTTCTGTTGACGAGACCGCCGAATTGCCCATCGGCGGGGTCTCCTACACCCCGGAAGTTGATGGGTATTGCGAGAAATCGACGAAGTCCCGAATATAATTTTGCCCGTATCTCTTCGAGGGGTGGTCGCCATTGAAGATGAGCATCGCGAAATATTAGTTCGACCTTTATCTCTGGCAGCTTTCTCGTAAGGGCTGGTAGTGCTGCGCTAAGAACCGAAATCAATTAATCAATCATTCGTTCGAGTAATTAATGAACCATCAATGCGATCAATTAATCATTCGGTTATTAATCATTCATGGATCAGTCAGTATTAATCAGTCATAATCAATCATGGATCAATGAGCGAACGACGAATGCGAAAAGAACAAAAACAAAAAAACATGTAGGTACGGTCTTACCGATACGCCACCCCAAGAACTTTCAAAAGCTGTCGATCCCAATGAAGCTTCCAAGCTTTCGTGTTTCCATATTCATTTTCGACCCCCTCGACGATCGTACGGATATTCCTCAATGCTTCCTTCCAAGCTCCCTGACTACCGACAAGATTGACGATCTCTCCCTTGAGGAGACCGGCAACCAAGTCGCGGAGAATCGCGTGCTTCGCGGCGAGCTCGGAATTTTGCCGTGCAAATTTTCTCACTAGTTCTCGAAGATGATTCGTGTAAGCGTCCACGGCATGTGGCTCGGACCAAATCACTCCGGACTGCTCGCGTACCGCTCGAGCAAGTTCGAGGGCCGTCGCGAGCATCAGAGGTCTCTGCGACGGGACCATTCGATCGCCGATCGTATTGTGAAAAGTCGCGACTTGCTGAAGAGCCCGAGCACGACCAGCCAGAGCTCCGGCTCGTTCCACGAGATCGCGAACCTCGCGGGGTAGCTCGACACCCTGACCGGCCAAAGCTCGTGCTTCTTTCACCAGAGTCGTCAGTCGCGGATCGTAATTCACTCGCATCATGCTCGAACCGGTCAGCTCGACGACTGCTGAATCCGCGCCGAGACTCAATTCTTTATTCTCGATCGCGGACTTGGTCTCGTTTACCTACAAAATTAAGCCAGAGATATTTAAGGAGAAACGATTCTTTTTTACATTTCGCCCTTTCTCTAATTGAAAAGAAAGTAGGTATTTTTTTCACGACCTTTCGATCGAATATTTTGTGGATTTATGGCGGCTCACCGACACATTTATACATTTGACTCGAAATATTGGACGTAGCTGAGGAAAAATTAGATCGCCATGTTTATAAGCCAAGGTGAATGGCTCGTAATTTGTTTATAGTTTGTAGATTTTTTATATCAATTTTTATATCAACTATAGGATATAAATAAATGGGTTTACTTACGCGATATATTTATTTTATAATACGTATAATTGGTTGTGTAAAAAAAAATCGTACCCACGATTCAACGAGACTCCGGCGTTTGCTCTCCACGTCTTTCGAAGCGATCGAGATCTTCTGATAAGTCTCGGTATAGCCGGGAAGATCGGACAGTAATTCGTTGGTCAACTTTTCGAGTGTTTCGAGACGCATTTCTGCAGCTCTTGTCGATTGGACCTCCTGAAGTATACGGGGACTGTCTAAGAGACTGCCCGTGTCCGGCCCAGCTTGGCACGAATCAACGAGATCACCGATCGCCGCTAGCAAAGATTCTCGTTCGCTCCTCAGAGCTCGTCTTAGACCTTCTCGCTTCAATAACTCGACGTAACGTTGAAATTCAGCGGCGAGAGCGGTCGGATTTCGCGCTCCGGAGATTTGCTTTCTCAGTTTCTCGGTCACTTTTTCTTCGGCCGGACTCAAACTGTCCTCGAAACGATGCTTCAGTCTTTCCCATTCGACGTCTTTCCCGTCCTCCCCGAGACCGACTATAATTCATTTAAATATAAATGTTTTATTAAAAGCCAGTTGCATTCAAATTGAAAGTTGCAGTTGAAATTAATTAAAATTATCTGCCCATTGCAAAATTAACCTCTCAAATCGTCGAAACTTTGTAAAAGAGCGTCTGTGCCGAGCGCTGAACGTTCGCTGGGTGTCAAGAGTCTCGTCAGCTGACGATGCTGTGCACGAATTTCGGCGGTTTGCCTACACGAGTTATGGTCAATAATTATGATAGAAAAATTGAGATAAACAAATCTTTAATTTCGTAATATCGCCAGAAGAAATCTTCGTCTACCTCAGCCTGTCGCCAAACTTGGCACACCTGGCGGGAAGGAAAGAAGTTCCTTTCCACGGATGAAGCGACTGATGAGGCCAAAATAGTCCCGTTAGTCTCTCGCAAACGTTTACCCATTTCTCGCATACCGTCGCTGCAGTCGCTACAGCTTCGTCTCTTGCTCGAGAGTCTGTGCTACGTACCTGACAATTTTTTCGGCAAATGCTAATAACTACTCGATATTCCGTAAAAATTTATTGAACAATCGATTAACGAGTTTTTTGTTCAATCATTTCAGAGACGTTAGATGATAGAATTTAGTTCAAATAATTTTCAACGAGGCCTAAGTGAAATTAATAAGATTTTATGTATAACTTCGGCGCTCGGATTTGTTTATCAAAATATAAAATAGAACCTCGTCGAGAAGAGCTTGTACTAATCGAACAGTTTCGTTCCCAACGATATCCAGCAGAGATCGCATTCTTTCTTCATTGTAAGCAGGTCCATCGAGTTTCCAAATATCATCGATGTATCCTGAGACTGTCTCTAGTATTTCTTCAATACCAATCAAACCATCCCTGAATTATTGATATTAGTAATTAATAATACAATTGAATCAATATTATTAAATACGTCAATTTTTATCGACGAACATTATCAAAGGTATACCTCGAAGAGGCAGCGCTCTCGAGTTCTAGACGAATATTTTTCATAATTTCCTCAGCCTCTTCGGCGATTCTTCGATCGTGTGACTTTTTAGCATCGTCTCGATTACGTTGCCAGAGGATTTCTTCCTCGTGTAACGACGAAGAAGCTTTCGGCCCGAGGATGTCTTCTTCGAGGCGTTTCAGGCACGAAGCATTAACACCGGAAGATTGAAGTGTCGGCGCCCAAACTTGTCGAAGTGACTCGATCAACGCTGAACCACCGACTCTTGGTCCTCCGGTCGTAGCTACTTGCACCAACTCGTGAAAATTATCTTCCGTCACGATCGAGGCACGGAGCTAGAAAAAAAAGAATGTGGTAAATTATCGTAATTATTAACCGATTCAGCATCGATTGAAATTAATTAAATACAATTAAAATTCTGAATCTGAATAGAAGTACCTTAAAGAAGACCAAAGCGTTTCTTCCAACCGGAAGGTCGATCGTCAATTTGAGACGAATAATATCGTCGCTGTTGATGCGAGTCGGATGAGCACAGATCGTACGACAGGTCGAGGCGTCCAGAAATTTTTCGAGAACCGTTTTGCCCTCGGTAGACTCGATCTCGTCGTTTATCGGTATTCCGAAGAAATTAACGGCTGTGGAGACGATGAGAGTCTCCCGTCTATCCGCTAGCCCCATAATCTCCAAGTTTCAATCGCTGTTTGGTGCTTTAATGATCTTTTCCTATTTTTTGTTTTGCAGCTTGTTCTATTATTTTCATGGGTTGAAATATATACCGGTTCAGAGGTATCGTTTCCTTAATAATATTTAAGAGAAGAATTTATAAATTATTCGCTGCCACAATTTTTCGAAAAATCATAATTATTTTTTACTTCGTACCTTTTTCTTTAATTACAAAACCATCCTTTGTCGAATGATGAAAGTTCTCTTGTTTTTCGGCGTTTCATCGACGCCAGCCTTAGAAGCCATTTTTCAATTTTCCATCGCTTCGGCGAATGGGAATTTTTATCCGGAATTTATTTTCTTCCTAACAAATTAAGACGATAAATACTGAATATACCAGTGGGTTCTTCTAACGTCGTTTCTCTCGCTCGTTTGGCGTACATTCTAGAGAAATGCGCTCCCCAGAGGTGACGTGAACGATCGTGGTAAGGGCTCGCAATGGGCTGCCATGGATACCGTGTGTGACAACAACGCGGTATCCATGCTTGTCAGACACGATTCTCGATAGGCCCACGTGTTCGAGGGAAAACGCTGGCGCACGCGTGCGGGTGCTACCATCGTTACTCGATATATCAATTGGAAAACGACAAATTTCGGCGATAATAATTACTCGAGTAGAATATTAATCAGGCTGGCATTCGGCCGTGACGAGGGGTGGCCCATTCAAAATACCAGCCGGATCAAGCCTGGATATAGAATTGTGAAATTATATATTATTTTTTTGTTCCAATTATTAACTTTGCCACCTCGCTATTATGTTACTTAATCGTATAATGGTTTTGTGTTCATAAAATAGAAATTAAAATGTTTATTTTCTGATTAATGCGCTCACCATGTCCCAATATATCGCTGGAAAATGATATCTTTATGTATGTGTATGTGCGCGTGAATAGACGGGCACTGATTTCTCATACAAATAAAGTTTCTTTAATTTTTTACAGCACAACGGTAACTCACGTTACTTTTTTTTAGTTTCAAGTTAACGCATTTAGCATAGGTTTTGTGAATTTGTTGAGCACCTTTGCAATAAACGAACACAAAACAAAAGCTAAGAAGACTCTATCAATTATTGTACAAGTTTCATAAATGAAAAAAATATGAAAAACAGAATTTTTTTTTCAAAAAAGGACGTTTTTGACACAGATTTTAAAAAATTATTTTTTGAAACTTCGTACCGTTGGGTTTTTGCGTTCGCTGATTAAGATCCGAGTTTAAAACTTTAGATCGCGAGTTTTTTTATTCTGACCTCAGATTTGCGATCAAAAATCCAAAAAATCCTTGTACGCGAGGTTTTACAAAAAAAAGATCAAAGGAAACATGTGTGCTTCAAAAGGGTTAAAAGCACGAAGGGCTTACGTGGGTGTGAAAGGGCAAAACAATATATTTTCTCTAATGTCTTTTTAAATAATAAAAGAATTATTTTGTTTAAACTTTAAGCGTATGAAATACTAACACATGGAACCGAATTTTGTAAAAATTTCATTAAAATGTTTTAAAAAGTCTGCCGCTGACAACTGGTTTTCGGAGACCCCTTGGAAAAAAAGTATCCTCGCAATGGTCAGGATAACTCATGATACCTTTATCTGAAACAAAACAAAAAATATTTTCTGTTAGTAGGTGGTAATTTGAATCAAAATGGAAATTTGAATTTTTGGCAGAGTTGTATGCAAAACCGTACGATTTTCGGTAAAATCTAGACCATCTATTGCCTTGTAAAATAAGTTGTGATCGAAGAAACAAATCTTTCGTTCAACCATTAGTCAATTTAATTAAAAGAACTTAGCAAAATTTCAACAAGACCCACCTGCGAACATACAGTTTTGGGAAAAAATCGATTGAAGTTTGAAGTAGGAATGAAACGGAGAACATTGTTTGGTAACTTACCTACATGGAACCACCCTCAGCTCTTTTCTCGGCTATGAGTATGCGATGTAAATAATCTTTCCGCGCGTACTCGTGACTATTTCTGCTAAGTTTGATATCCATCCCGGACAAACAAATTAATAGAGCTGATTGTGAGATGTCTTCGTTGAAAGTGCAGGCAGCGATTGATGCAGCAGTTTAAACAATTTTTGAACCAGCAATCAGCATTTTCGGAGTGATTTTCCAAATGGGCTGGTTCAAACTCTCATTAGTATTTTGCGCGTTAAGCCACCGACAAATTGCTGTAAAATTACATCCTTACGAAGCTCTTCATAATCTGATGGCTGATAAAACATCACTCGCAGTGATAGTACGGGTAGTGCTTGAATGATGACAGAGTATTTGCCGCTGAAGCACGCTGCCAAGTGCATCATAAGTCAGCGCTCCTTCGGTCTCTCTCTCTCTCTCTCTCTCTCTCTCTCTCTCTCTCTCTCGCTCTGCTAGAGTTGTACTTGGATTCATTTAACACCTCGGGAAAATATTCTTGGCATATTGTACTATTGAATAAAAAAGTTAAAAAAAATGGATTTTTTGAAAGTTCAAAACCCCTTTAACCTCTTAAAAAAAGCTATTGTATTTTTTCCGACTAGAGATTCTCTTTTATCAGTTGCGATAGCGCTCGTTCAAGTCGTAGCCATCTGACGTGGTCCGGCAAAACCGCCGAATCAGGCACGTCCTATCAGGGTCTAATTCGAGCCTGATTTATATCAGGTGAACCTAAGCCGGGTCTGATCAAACTGAAATCCAACAAGCCAAATTCATTCATTTGGCTCTGGTCCGGTTCTGATAAATCGACAGGTAGTCTGATTAAGTTTCTGCTCGGGTATCTCTCCATAAAATCTTAATAAGTTCATTAATATTTTTAGCGGATACGATTTATTTATTTTCCAGAAATTGCACGTACATAATAATGTTCTTCCGATAATATTTTCTGAATCATCCAATGTTACAATACATATGTTTTATTCTTTTTTAATCACAACATTTCTTTTCCAATAAATTAATACTTATTTTATTTCTTTAAATAATTACTGAATTTCTCTTATAAACAACAATCACTTATCCTACGTCTACAATAAGATGCCCAAAAGGGAAATTAGACGTAAAATTAATTCATCTTATCGTGTGTGCAATAATAAGCGAACAAAAAAAATTGATCTGTAATTAATTCGAGGTGCGATGGGTCTTATAAAAAACCGCACGTTCCACAAGTAAAGGACGATTCTGTGTATGTGGGGTACGCCTTCATCAAAGCCAGTGCGTGCATACCTATGAGTGCGTACGTAATGTTTCGTATGACATAAATATTCGCACGTGAGCTCGTCGAGTCGTGCCGTCTCCAGTCTCGGTATCGTATTTATTTCTTACACGAGCGAAGCGCTTGGAAGATTCATTATATTCTTCGCGATATCGAGGAAATGATAACGACGCAAACGTGGGCATTATGTGTACGGAAGTCGATAGCTTTCAAATTATACACCCAGTGAAATTAGCAAAAACAACGTTCTTCTCCAGTTATGAATTTCTATCCAAATTTAATCTATAAGTTTTATTATTATTATTATTATTATTGTAATTATTATTAACGTTGTTATTATTATGGAAAAATTGATTGACATGAAACTTTGAACTTCTTCTATTATTTTATTTAAATTTTCTAGGTGTTTCATTCTACACGTTAAAATACTATGAAATTTATTATCACGTAGATAAGAGCAGATGGGCAACGCGTATTTTGATCGAATATCCACTAGTTTAGGCCAACTGTAGTAATACGAAAAAGATGGGATTCTTATCAGTAAGCACCCACTATATACCGTACGTCATCTCGTGTAGAATGCGGAATCAAAAAGTTCAAAACTCTTGAACTCTTTCGTCGGAATCTGTGTCATTACAAAATGACGAGCTGTTGAAGCGTATATAGTGAGATAATATGGTAGGCGTGTCATTTATAGCACGGGAGATCCCCGCCTTCGAAGCTGCACATTGACATTTTTCCTTATTTTGCATTGACGGTCTGAAAATATAATACGTCCGTATATCTACGACGGAGAGTTTTTCACATTAGCTGGCGCTTATTATCACGATAATTCACACTCGTCTTATCAACGTTCCACTCGTTCCGTATATTCGAATAATTTTTTCAGATTTTGTTTTTAAAATCAATATGGAAAATACGTAAATAATTCGTAATTTCCGGTTATTTAAATCAACCTTGTTACGTATTGATAAATAGTTAATAGATACCAATTTGATAAAGTGTATAATTTAGAAAATGTCGTCGAGATCGTGGTTGCGCGGCGAACAGAGAAAAACCAGCGTGGAAGAAAGTTTAGAGCCATTAACAAAGTGAGTTTGTGGAGAACTGACGATGAGCGTTTCTCGTTGTGGTTGTCGTCGTCGTCGTTGTTCACGAGCTATCCTATCTTACGAGCATTTCATGCGACCGCGGGAGCGAGCGGCGGAGTGGAGAGACGATTAGCGGCACCAAGGACGTGAGTGGTTCACTCGTTTTTATGCCAATACCAATGTACCATCACACTGTAATACCATCGCAGACTTCACATAACAAAACGACGTCTACGGAGACTCTCACGGCGAACATTGAGTCTCGTGCGTTCGAATCGTTCGGTCGTGGTTCTCGTACCGGAGTGTTGCGCGCGTGTAGGATTTGTATACGATTAAAAACGTGAGAGTGAAAATATCGAAGTACGCTCGTTCTTCATCGTGACGAAACGAATCGAGCCGTCGAGGTGAGATTCGTGAAAACAAAAAACCGAAATCCAAATAAAACGCAGTTTCTACGAAAACGTTTACTTACGTGGATTTTCTATTTCATGGGTTTTTTTTTGTTATCAACACTTTTATCTTTTATTTTCATCAATGAAATAGTGCCAGAAGTGCCGGAAGTAATTAAAAATGTAATTAAGAGGACTCGTTTCATTCTGTTTTGAAACTTTTTTATTCACCGGTGAAATATTTTTCAAATAATCTACAGTTGTTAATGATATATTGGTTGTTTAAGTAAACAATGTTCGAGAGGTTATTTCCATGCGACGTATTTCATTGAAAATGAAAAATTAATCAGGCAACGTTTTGAGACCATTACGTTGCAATATTGTTGTGAAAATGTGACTTACCGCTATTAGGTATTTCATAAAATAATGAATAATTAATAAATTAATGCATTCTCGAGTTATTTAGCAAAATCAAATCTATTTGTGCATATCGAGTATTCGTCATAAACACGTGGATGAAACAATTTTACAGAGATCGTCCGTTTGTCCGCCTGCCTCTAGCCCGTGGCACTTGCTCTTAAGATCTAGATTATTCTGGGCAGATAAAATCGGTGAGGTCACAAGCTCGTACGAGCGAACGAGATAAGAATTCCGTGGTTACCGGCAATTATTCGCGTGTGAATCATTGAGCTCGCGCGTCCTTTGTCGGCGCTAATGTCTGTACGCGTGCGTGTGCGCCGAATAGTTATTACGTAACGACAATTTTCTTACACTTACGATCGTGCCTCGTCGCACAATTCTCGATACGTTTATTTGTTTTTCATAGAAATCAAAGCCCGATCGGTGAAAGTCGCTCAGCGGCAAAAATTACGGAGGATCGTTGAAAGCAATGCAATATTTCCTGGCATTTGAATCGGCTAGGTGTTTCGTTCCGAATGTTAAAACATCATGAAATTTATTATCACGTAGATAAGAGCAGATGGGAAAATCGTGTTTTGATTGCATATCCGCTAGTTTAGGTCAAGTGTAGCGATACGAAAAAGATTATCAGTAAGAACCCGCTATATATTTTATGCCAACTTGTGCAGATTTTTTTATAGAAATCGAAGCCCGATCGGATAGAGTCGCTCAGCGGTAAAAATGACGGAGGATCATCAACAACAGGATAGAGGAATGCCGAGCACAATGAGCCTGATTGTTACGGTTATCACTCACGTTCTTCTATTGGCACCGGTCATCTACATAATAGCTCTGTACTTCGAGAAGTATACCTTCTTCTCTTGGCATCCGATATGCATGTCGTTGGGCGTAAGTAAAATTAAAAACAAATATTCGACGTTAAATCGATAAAAAACGTATCATTGAAAAATATTTGGAACAACCCCTTGATTTTGAATTATTTTTTCAAATAAACATAACGTCTTATGGTTAGTAACCGTCAAAAATATTTCATATTCGATATTACAAACAACCAAAAAACCTAGATGACCACGAGCGAATCATGTGATCCTCGTTATAATCTGGTTTGGTGTTAAAAATTATGACGAAAATGTCTAAGAAAAAAATATGAAATATCTTACGATCGGGTCTGCCGAATCGATCTGTACGATCGATATATTTTTTATCAAGTCCAACATTTTACGTTTAATCCAGACGCAAGTTCATTCGTTCCACTTTCGAGGTATTTACGATCGAATATCCCGTTGCTCGACTCTGACCTTTTTTTTCACGTATTTAGCATCTCAGAACAGATCGTCTTGACAATCAGTCCCTACATTTCGATTTCCTCTACGATACTTTTCGTCCACTTTAGATTGTTCCAATTCCATCGTTCGAGCTCGTTCGGTTCCGTACAAAATTAAAAGAACTCTGACCGTATTCTCGTTATTTCTAAAGACAACAATAGGAAATAATAATGGCTCGATTCGATCGATTTTCTTTCATCGTATCTCTTTCATTTTATTTTTCATTCTAATTCAAGGTCGGTCTCATCATGATGGAAGCGGTCTTCGGGATATCCGGTGAGGCGAATCTGATCTCACGAGTATCGCGAATGAGTCGTATAACGATTCATTGGATCCTTCACGCGGTTGGCATCGGTCTGATGTTGATCGGTCTCGTGATCATCGTCGTCAACAAAAATAACGGTGGCAGGGAGCACTTCGCGACGACACACGGTCAGCTCGGTTTAAGCGCGATCGTACTTGCAATACTCGTCGGTTCGTTCGGGATTGTCGCGAACAATACGCGCTGGCTTTACCCTCGCGTCAGACCCGTCCTCATAAAAGTTGGTCACGCATTCGGCGGTATCGCCATATCGATATTGTTACTAGCCACGATAATAAACGGTACGTACAAGCATTCTTTTCCGGGTTCCGAGACCGGTAGAAGTCTCGCTTTCGCTTCGTTCTTCATCGCCGGAGTCCTCATTCTCGGAAAGCCGATTCTCGGCGCGGTTTCGCGAAGCAGAGTCATATTCAAATCATCGAAACCCACGATTAGCTCCAATACGTGACTCGATTACATTTTTTATTATCTTCAAGAATGAAAAAAAAAAGAATAACGGGCGAGAGTCAGAGAGAGGGAGTTTAAAACAAAAACGAAAAACATTTTCTCATATTTTTACAACTTCGCGCGTGCGAGACAGCGATTGTACCTACTCGGGAAATATTCACTCTTCGTATTTCAAGCGATAACGGAAATCCAATCACGTCCAATAGCGCGAGATTGCAAGTTACATCGCGAAGGAGATGATAACCGACGAGAATGAAAAAAACGTGCCTGTGTACATTGGGTGCAGCTGAATCGATCCTTTGTATGTTTATACGTTGATCGTTATGTAGTGAATATGTTAATCGAATTTGTCCGGCTCTGTTGCACACTGATTTTCTTCTTATTACTTGCGATTTTTCACTCGCTAGTTATACTTACAGATTGTATAATACAAGCCTATCAGCTTGGACTAAAAGTCATTGCGTTTCTGATGTACGGATGCGTATATTAAGTCCTTGAGAAAAAACGCGGTTACTTTTTGGCCAGTCTTACATATTAAAATAGCTAAAAGAGACTGAACACGGTATTAGCATGCACTCGACGAAACTCCGAAATTCACGGACATTTTCTTTGTTCGTTCAACGATCTTACGTCGTTTAATTATCGATAATAATCAATGACGTATGGTATGGAATCGCCTGTATTTTTCTGATTATTCGGAGTTCATATATTTTGTTTGTCTGAAAATAGGAAAATTACGAATGAAACCAAGTTCGTCGGCGGATATCGTCAACCATATACCAACACTTTATTATAATTAAACACGCTTCGTTACATATACATATATATATATATATATATATGTATATATATATATATATATATGTCATGTATATATTTTTCGTAATATAATTTACATGTACAATAATACAACGGTTCATTTGTTGATTTATTTCTTTTGTTTTCCTCACTCGATTTTTAACGTCAATCTTACGCAACTGCTTGTGTCTAAATGTTCTTTTTAATATCACTTATGTCGTAACTTGTCGCGTTCTCTTAATTCAACCAGTGCCCTCGTTCTCGTAACTTAACATTATGCAACAACGTATACATATATACTATTTTTTCCCCATTTTTTTTGTATCTATATATATATATATATATATATATTCATATATATGGGGCTCCATGAATTAACGGCGTTTCTTCTTTTTTATAACTTTGCGAATGAAATACTTTTGCATTTCTATATGCTGTATGAACAAATATTGTTTGTCTTTCACCGAAGCGAAGAATATTCATCAGCACGATAATTATGAAATTTGTCCGTCCTTCACGTGGGCGCCCATTGAAAATATCATTTCATTTGATATATAAATATCTATAATATGATGCACGATACGACTAATTTTTGTTTGTTCGTTCGTTAAATTCCATTTCTTAAATCTTAATGAGTTAGTCGATGTGTATAATACGTGTCATTTATTCGTCTCTCGTTATAGGAGAAGGGGAGGGGATGATTTTTGTAATTTACGTTTGAGTCGGGAGTGCAGCTCGAGAAGAATTTAACGATAGATTCATCAGGCAGCGAGAGTGATTTTAGTTTTCGTTTTGGTTTCATAAGCCGTTTTGGAATTATTTAGTTCTTTGTCATTGCAAAATTTTAAATACACAGCCGATTTTATACTTTGCTATATTTTAAAAATGTATTTTGTTCGCGGAAATGAGATGTTTGCGTACACTCTCTTGGAGCCACGAGGAAAAATCTTTGGAAACAGACACTCAATCAATTCCATCGATAAACATTACGCGCTAATTATTATAACTATCATCCTATCAGAATTATTCTCGCTCTTTCCCCTACTTTCTCTCACCATATCTAGTTCTAGGACAACGTTTTTCTTCTTCTTATTTTCTTTTTTTTACTTTGTACTGTTCGCTCTACGGTTTGCTCTCGTTGACCAATCTAGCGCACCAGACCAGAATTGGCTTCTCGCAGCTTTGGCAATATACCGCATTAATTTCCCTATGTAACATCTCGATTTCATTTTTTTCTATTATAATCTCCAATCTTTTATCTAATAACACTCATAACAAATATATATATATATATACATATGTATATATATTAATATGTATTTTTATATCTTCGTCGTCGCAATTGACGTATTGTTTGCACAACTGATAATATCGACGGCTGATTGATCGTTGAAACGTGAAAAAGAGGAACGAAAAATAATCGTCTAACTTTCCTCGTAGCACGAACGTCTTATATTTCAAGCTCGTCCGGACGATATCAGTAAGTAACAAACAGTGTTTTCATATTGTGTGGAATTTTTGCTCAACCGTTTAATCGTCTTTCTAGATAAGTTATTGTTGTTTATCATTGATCGTTTAATCACATGGAATCGTTTAATATACATTGATCGTTTAATCACATGGAACATTAAAATTTCTCACTTGAGTCAACCTCGTCAAGTTCTTGTATTTCTCAGCGTTTTCAAACGTTTTATTTTTCAAAAGGCGACGCCAAAACTTTACACAGAACTCGTTCCCCATAAATCCCTCTTTTATTTCGTCCTTTGTACGACTCGACGATAGTCCCAGCAAAATTTTGAGCAACCGCAATTTATTCGAATTTTCATACCATTTTATGAAATTAATCAGCAGGGAGATTGTCTTGTATCAAGGCCGGTTTATCGCAAATGAATTGTTTCATCATGAATTTCATTCGGTCGCTCGAACGTAATCGCGATATTGCCGATTTAGCTCGATGTACAACGAGCAAACTTTCGTAAACGAAGATGCTGTCTCGTTACTTACGTTTGACGAGAGAAAATCTATTCCTGATTTTATCCCTCCCAGCTGGTACCCGAATATAATCATTTTGTATACGTCCATACGCATAATGGTACGAGAATGGAGCGTGAAATTTGTAGATCTCGGTACTCTGTTCGTTCCAGTTGTTCTCCAGAGTAGAACCCCCGCTCTTGCTCTCTCTCTCTCTTTGGCCTTCTTTCCCTCTCATTTCCCTCGCTCTCCCGGATTTTCTCTCATCGAGCCACGAGACAAAAGAGCCGATCGTACACTGCGCTCTTTCTTGTATAAGGAGTTAAACTATAAATGAACATCACTCGAGCAGGTTTCCCGGAACGTAATGTTTCACAGTCGACCTGCCGTTCCGCATAGTGTTTCTCTTTCACGACTTTTCCCTCGCTCAACATTTTTCCAAGAATTTTCGCTACCGAGGACACTCTGTTCTTTCCTCTCCCTCTCTCTTTCATTTCTTGTCAAATCCGTTTTGTCATCCCCTTTCTTTAACATTCGCTATTCATCCCTCGCTCACAGCTATGAGTATGTGCACTTGAACGCAACGGGGTTTATTTCTTAATTTGTTCACAATTACCGATTAATATTTACTGGTACGTGCGATATAAAATATACACGCAACATATTTCATTCCCCGAACTCTCGACGTCACAATTGGTATAGACGTACAACATATTTTATCCATTTTTTGTTTCATCCATAAACTATATACATATATATTTGTTTTATATAGGATATATCGATGTACAGAGCCTTCAAAAAGTTCCGGACCGGTTGAATAACTTGAAACGTAGGTGTCGCTCAAAAAGATGGTTGAGCCGAAAGTTGTAGGAAATTTCCCTGGCTATCCAACCGCAACCTCGGCCGTGACCTTAATCTTGTCCTTCAAGGTCATTTCAAGGTGAAATCCATTTTTTAATTGGCAACCCTTGCTTTTGACATTAGAAATGAAAAAGCCGGAGAATTTTATATCTAGATACGATCTTGACCATTTTATCGAATGCTTTAAAAAATTATTCCTTAATATGACCTTGAAGATCAAGATATAAACATGGGACAGCCAGGGAAATTTCCTACAATTTTTGATTTGACCTTCCGAGGTAAAATTTTTCGAGTGGCTAAGATCGTATCTAGACATAAAATTCTCCGCTCTTTTCATTTCCAATGTCAAAAGCAGGGGTTGCCAATTAAAAAATAGACTTGACCTTGAAATGACCTTGAAGGTCAAGGTTAAGATCACGCCCGAGATCGCGGCTGGATAGCCAGGGAAATTTCCTACAACTTTTGTCTCAGCCATATTTGTGAGCAACGCCTACGTTTCAAGTTATTCAACCGGTCCGGGACTTTTTGATGACCCTGTAGTATATATTAGTCATATAACTATCAACACTTTACAAACGTGGTTTCACATAAAAAATAAATACTCACGGTCTTCCGCATTATTGACTTTACTTAGACGCAAACTGTATACGTGATTACGACCACAAGAGTATGTCGTTGGGATGCGCTTATTTTTTCTTCTTCTTTCCTTCCAATCGCATAATTCCACGAGTCTTTCGTACTTATTGTATTCTCGAAACAAACAAATCATTACCTTCTTTGTTTTCTGATTTTCTCTTTTTTTGTTTGTTTATTAAATACGCCAATTTAATGGCAGTTATAGACATTTTGATGATATACTCGATCGACGGAAAGATGGTGAACACCGATTAACAAATGAGCCTCTACGAGAGACAGAGAGAGAGAGAGAGAGAGAGAGAGAGAGAGAAAGAGAGAGAGATGATTTTTTAACGTAAATTTGATGCCTTTTTGGGCTCTAGTGACGTCATTTTTTCTTTCATTTTTCTGCTTACTTGGCTACTGAGCAACGTGCCTGGATAGTGGCAAAGGTTATACGTATGTAGCTAATTCTCTTTGTGACACGATTATACAGACGTTGCATTGTTATATTTGTATCTCGTGTGTTTAATAGAGAATTACGTCCATCTCACCTCTCGTATTTTCGACAAGAACGAATATTGTAAGCACACTCTGTCGGTGATATCGATGGAAATTTTTCGGTCCTCGACAAAACTCAACGCGATAAGTATTTTGTCGAGTTATGGACACTTGGATTTATGGGAATTGGAAATTATTCACTTTTTGAGACTCTAGAGAGCGACGGTTGGAAATTAAATATTTACGTTACTTTCCGAAAATTATATTGTAAGCTCAAAAATTCTATTCTACGTCGCATGAATACGAGCAACTCTTTTTTTCTCTTAGTTTTTTTTCTGCTTTATTTTGATTGCCTATGTCGGTCTTATCGCGTATCCGTGGGTTTTATACGCTCTCCGCCTGTAATATTGTGCCGAACAAGTAGAAAGACTTCTCGACGCGGGACTATCATCCTCTCGAACGTCATAAAAAATAATCTCTCGAAATCAAAAGCCAACATCGTTAACAGTTTTGTAGTTAAATCTCACTCGATTTTTGTTTCGTATCTAACGTATCAACGTAAGAAGAAATATTATCAGTCATGACAGAAGATAAACCTCATAGTTTTTCCTCCTACAACCCTCCCTCCCTCCTCTCTCTCTCTCTCTCTCTCTCTCTCTCGCTCACACCCACAGACACACTCTATCTCTCTCTCTCATTTTTTTGTGCCTTTTTTCTTATTTTTCTTCCTACATTTTTTTTGTTTTTTTGTTTTTTACACGAGAGTCTTACCTGCTCGGTAAATTTTCACGGTGTTTCCTCGGACATGAAATGCACGTCGTGTCAGACCTGTTGCGACGTTATGAGATCAGCTTTACTCGAGTTCTTCAGGATCGATGGTCCGGGTAGTTTTTGGGTCGATCCTGGGACACCCTGAGGCTGTATCGTCATCGGTTGTCCATTCACCAAAACGATCGTGTCTCTCACAGAATCATATCCACTCGATTGACCTGAAAAATATGACCTTAGAATTAAATTCACGACTCGATCGCGATAATTTTCAGCGATTTTCTTGAAGAATGAAAGACATGAAATTTTTCTCATCTATTTTCGTACGTTCATCTCTCGCTCCCTCTCTCTCTCTCTCTCTCTATCCATATATATATATATATATCTTCGCGGGTAGTCTCCTTAAGCTGCACTATCGATTAACTCTACTCTATTTTCACTCTCGCCCAATATCCGTATACAACCATCGCGCTTTATATAGAACGTTGCGCAGAGGCATCGAGGTATTAATTAGCGGAAAATTTGCACGACGCGCCACATCCAATTTGTCACAGCCTCATAATCAGATCCTCGAATTACCCGCAAGCGGTGGGTGGGTGAGGGTCCTCGAAGGCGTTAAGGAGTTTCTGGAGGAAGGTCCCCACTCGGCGGTTGGTTGCAGCAATATTCTTGCTCGTTCCCAGATCGAATCGCTCTTCTTCTTTGACTTGCCACTTCCGGTCGTTGCCTCGGAAGATTTCGTCGCGGTCTCGTCCTCATCTTCGTCGTCTTCGTCGTCGTCGTACGCGGCTCGTCGACGATAATTTTTAAGCTGAACCTGAACGAAAAGATAAACAAATCAACAATAAACAGAAAATTATTTATCATTTTATGAATTAATGATTTTTTGTTTGATTTTGTTTTTATCTTATTTCATGTTAAATAAATAAAATATTGTTAATGATACTAACGACAGCGAGACCGACGATAACGATAACCGGAAACATGCCGATGAGCCATCCGACAGCATCGGCCCATTTTGGATAGACGTAATGGCCGTAACTCATGGGCTCGTACTCGACCCAATTGAAGAACAATATGAAGAAAAGTGCGGCGGGTGTCACGACTTTCCACATCCACGTCCAGAAGAAACGCCAGACTTTTCCGCGCGGTCCTATCATTTGTTGAACGTCGTCCAAAAAACGATCCGCCCCGTAAATCCATGCTACGAGAATACACTCGGTTATCGCGATCAGCAAGACCGACCAGTTTGCTGCGTATTTGTCCATTAATTGGAGCCAATACATCCCTGCCTGGAAAATAAATAAATAGAAAAAATACGTTTTAATGTGAATCGATTTTCTGTCTCGATTTTTTACAAAGCAAAGCTTTAAATATTGTCAAATTTTACTACTCTTTTGTAAACATAAAATAATAATCATTGTTTAAATATACATAAATAAATAGAACTAATGAACAAATGAATAAGAGAATAATCGACGATCGAGAAAAATAAAATAAATGCTTAGAAAACTTTCCAACTCACATCAGTAGTGAAAATCATTCCACCAGCGTAACCGACAATGGCGGCAGCGAAAACGACCCAAGTTTTGTAATTTCTGAGAGCCGGTATACCGTCGAGTATAGCGGTCGTGACGGTTTCCATCAGAGCGAATTGAGAATCGAGTCCAAGAGTAAGCAGCATGAAGAAGAAGAGCAGCGACCAGATCGGTGCGACCGGAAGTCTCGCGACGACTTCCGGATAAACGATGAAGGCTAATCCAGCACCCTGATCGACGACCGAAGCAACAGGCACGTCCAGTTCGTGTGCGAGAAATCCGATGACCGAGAATATAACGAGGCCGGCGAAGAACGAGGTGCCGATATTGCTGACAGCAACGATCAACGAGTCCTTGTAACAATTGTTGTCGAATTTATTGTAGGAGCTCAGAGTTATGAGACCACCCCAGGCTGGACTTAGAGCGAAGAATATTTGGACCGCAGCGTCGCCCCAGACTTTGGCCGAGCCCAACCGTCTCCAGTCGGGTGTCAGGTAAAACAAAATACCCTCATCGGCACCTGGTAAAAGGATTCCTCGTACGAACAACGCGATCTGCAAACATCGATGGAAAATAAGTTTTTTATTTTATTTATTTTAATTTGTTCTTTCTAACTTTTGTTATCTTCCCCTAATTCCCATTATAATTGCCAAATAACGTTTTGATCCCGCCAAAGCCGCGATTAGATTCGTTTCAATGTGTAATTTTCATTCCCGTTGCCAAATTGCGTTATTTATTTAATTATTAGTTTTTGTTATCGTAACTGAAATTGTTGATTTTCATTCACTAAATTTCTATCGATTCGAGTCGACGAATGCAATCGTCTAACGGTATTATGTTTAACCCGTGCCAAAGCAAAGACCAGAATTGTCCAAATAAGCGTGCTTTCATTTTTGGACTGACCAGAACGACGTAGGGGAAGAGAGCGGTGAAATAGACGACTTTTCCAGAGCTCTGGACGCCTTTGCTGAGACAAAGGAAGACGATGATCCATGCGAGTAGGAGACAAGCAGCCAAAGCCGGTCTTATCTGCCCTGTAACTTCGATACCGCTGCTCATACCCAGAACGTGGTTGCTGGAGGAAGAGATCAACAATGAATCGATCGATTATCGATCCCCACATTGATTAATATATACATATATATAAAAAGAACCAATAAGTGAACGATTTTCCTCCGTTGCTTAAGTAGGCTTACGTAAAGTACTCTTCGGCCGGTGGCCTCTTGATCGCCTTGCTAATATTCACGCCCATAGCATCAAGTTGACTGCTATTGTAGCATTTCAATTTGTAGTAAGAGATATTTTGGCTGGCGCAGAATTCGGCAGCTTTAGGCTCGTAACAGTCCTCGGTGCTCCATGCGGCTTCGCAGTTGGTCCAAGGTAATGTGCTTCCTCCTAAAAAATTCATGAACTTTTCTATTTCAACAACGATAATTATAACACCTCTAAATATGAATAAATAATCGATAATTACAAGTGGATAGTTGAATTTGTTAAAAAAAACAAAAGCAATTCGTATTATCTTCATTTGTGACAAAAATTAATGTTTTAATAAAACTGATAGGGGAAGATGGTACAGAATACAAAAGGATCCCCGGCTGTTTTACCGACTTAATATCGTCATCTAAGATATTATAAGTAAATTTCGTGCTCCTACGGCCGAGCCGTACAATCTTTGTTAGTGTCGAGGCGTCGTTGCCAGTGGGAAAGTTTTTATCACAAAATATTGAAAATTACTGTGCTCGATCTAAGGTAAGCCATTATTTGACATCATGTAGCTTCAGTCTACGTACATATTATGTGATAGCCGAGTTTGTCTCAGTTTCTGTTACCAATTAGCCATGGAATTAACCGTCCTTCATTACAGTATTCGAAAAACATACGTTATGTTTTGATGTTTTTCGTTAATAAGGCATTTGGGGCAAAACGATCCCTTCATAGGGTGGATAAAATGATCCCTGGATCATTTTATCCTCTATCTACCTATTTCCAATCGGGTCCAGTCAACTTTATTTATACTTACTTTTTAAATAATTAAGCCTGTTAAGCCAATGATACTAGTTAAAAAGAGAGTGTTATTATTAAGATTCTGTTCAGAAACATCAATGGTTTATTTGTTTGTTTGTTTATTTGTCCTGCATACGTTCCTATACTATTTGTCCGAGTGCGATAAAAAATTGGCGAACTGTAGTCCGCACTCCCGCGAAGATTACTGAATTAGTAGAACAACTTTATTTACAAAAATAAACCCGTACGGAGCAAAACTAAATTAACGTTTATGTATATCTATATATAGAGATTAATCTAACAGCTGTCAAAGTATGCCACGAAAATGACAAGCGAAATAAAACACAATCATTTGTTTTAACGACTCGATCGACTCGGTATTATATATATATTTTTTAAACAAATGAGAGTCGCTTTTGTTTCGCTTTTTGTTTTGGTGAATTAATTCATTCGACAGCGAATGTCAAATTAATCGCGTACGGGATAAAACAAAATTAACTTTTTCATATTTATTAAAAATAGAGATTAATTTGACAGCTGTCGAATGAAGTATGCCACCAAAATGAAAAGCGAATTAAGAGCGCCATATTTGTTTAAGTTTTTATTTTATTTAAATAATAACGGTGCCAACTTATAATTAAGAAATCGAGCAATCGGTCATATAAACATCGAATTTTTAAACCCTACCGTTAAGAAATTATGACGTTTTAGATCAAAAGCGATTCAAGTCTCCCGGACTCCCATAAAATTATTCTGCTGATGCAGAAACCTTCGCGGGCATGCGCACTGCAACTCACCAAATTTTCATCGCAATCGGATGAATTGTATAGAAACTCAGTTCCTATACCTCATTTTTATTCTCATTTCAATTACTTTGGCAACGATACGATCAAGAAAAGATATTGTACTGGCTATCGCATCATCTGCAATCGCAGCAACTCTTTTGGATACTCGCAGAACGGCGCATTCAGCTTTAAAATTGCCATTGAATATGCAAATCACTGATTGTGAGACACCAACATGCAATATAACAAGAAATTCAGGAATGGGAAAAATCTCATGCAAAGTCATTATATGGAACGAATATACTATGGCGCACATAAAAGCATTGGAAGCGTTTCATCATGCACTAAAATATATAAGAGGAAATGAGCAGATCTTCGGCGGAGCACTAATTTTATTGTCTGCTGATTTTAGACAAACTCTACCACTTCAACATGTGCTGATGAAATTAATGCCTGAAATCATCATTTCTATGACGACACGTTCATAAATTGACTTTGAAAATTAATATGCGTATACAATTACAACATGAGACGTTGGCTGAACATTTCGACAAACAATTGCTGGATATTGGAAATGCGAAAATGATAATTGATGTATCCACACAATGTATCACGTTGCCAACAAACATCTGTACAATCACAGCAACAACACACGAATTGATTAACAACGTTTTTTTCTAATATTTCACATAATTACAAAAATTATAAGTGGTTAAGTGTCCGTGATATATTAGCAGGAAAAAATTAAAAAATATAAAAAAAAAAATTCTTTCAATGACATTCGCTGTAAAATAAATTATGACACAAACCGGGCATTGCAACGCATGCCGGGTACCGCTAGTAATACTATAAAACTGCTATTACCGTTATAGAGATTTACGAGATTAAGAATTTACTGTACGATTATTAGGACAGAGTTGTTTAAATTTGTTGCCTAGACAGAATCTACAATAAAACTACCAAAAAATATGATTAAATGTTTTATTTCTTGCTTGAATTTTACCCGTACCCAGGGGGATAATTTTGTACCACCTTCCCCTACACGACCATCGAAAGAGTCGCAAAAATATAATAGAATTCTAAATAATATATAACTTCAAGTACTTTGCAATGTACTCCTGCAACGAAGTAGGTATACATCATTACGTCGGTGTACTCTTTCGAGTAATATTATCATAGGTATAAAGATCGAGGTAAAAATCAGCTCAAAATTGTATATCACATATATAGGAGTATTGTATAAAATTTATATACCTACGTCAAATATTTTAACAACAAAAATTCGATTTAACTAACATATATATATATATATATATATTTGGAATTCTGAGTTAGCTCACCTGCCACCGAGGCGAACATGTAGTAGAGAGTCCATGCGATTATGAGATTGTAATATAACATCACGATTGAACTGATGAGTACCATTCCATAACCGAGACCACGAAGAAGCGGGCAGAACCGCTTGTAAGCAGCTACCGGGCCTAAACTCGCGTACTGACCTGTGCGATGTAAAAATTCCCATCTCAGCGACGACTAATATTTCACACGATAACCATAATGTAATTAATTAAACAATTTTCATTTGTCATTGTCACGAATTGAAATATGTTTTTGTTATTGATCCAATTAAGATTTTTTCAATTACAATTGCAATAAGAAAATGACGATTTTCGCTCTTTTGTTTCTCTGAAAACTCGAGGTCGTCCGATATACGTAATCCTTCCGTAAAATTCGATTCTCTTTCACTCCCAACTAGTCTTCATCTTTCAAAATATCTTTTTGTACATGGGTGCATATATGTATATATGTCATATTGTACGAATGTACCAGCCCTCGATAGACGGTAAACAAAAGATTCGATGACCTTCGCCGGGGATGCTCAACCAGACTCGGGCCGAAAGGGGTTTTGCAGCGATCGATGCCGAGGGCCGCGAGAGAACGGTTCTCCATTTTTGTGTTCCTGTTTGTTAATTCTTCCTCCTCTTATACAGAGGAGCTCGACGGATGTTGAAACTATACCTACTTGGAAGAAGAAAATAAAAAACGAGTAAAGTGTAACCTACCGAGGGACAGTTCCATGAACATCAGAGGCAGGCCAGCGATTACGAGCATGACCGTGAAAGGAATAAGAAATGCGCCACCCCCGTTCGAATAGCACAAATACGGAAAACGCCAGACGTTTCCCAATCCAACGCTGTAACCGAGGAGTGACAATAAAAAATCAAATTTGCCGGTCCAGGTACCGCGCTCCGGATGCTCGTCTTCCCCATCTTGAAGTGGCGCTTGGCTGTTTGCCACCGAATATTTGTCCTCGTTCTGTCAACAAAATTAAATAATTATTCTCTCTAATAAAGTAAAGAAAAATAATATCTGGATACGTTTGACTTTTTTATTTTATTTTCGTTCGTGACTTTTTTCTTTTTCCAATTTTAATTAAATAATAAATTATAAAGAATTTATACGACACTTACGTCCCAGCAGTCCAGGTAAGGCCGAATTCGTGGCGAAGCGTCCTCCATTCCCGCCCTTCTGTACAATGATCACAGCCCAAAAAAGTTCTTTTTTTCTCCACTTAAGCCACTTGTCAATCTCGAAGATTCGTGGTCGAAATTAGAAAACATATATTTCCATCGCTTCTTTTTTTTATATATATGTATATGTATATATATATGCATATGTATGTATATACATATATAAACACACACAGGCACACACACACATATATATATATCACTTTATCATCGATGACGGATTTCGTCTTCTTTTCATGATGCTTCGCTTCTCTTCGTCGCGCTTTCGTGTGCAATCGTTATCACGCGAATTTGCTTTCATCCGCAAGCAGCCCGACAATTTCTCATCGTCACGACATCACCTTTCTGTGGATTATTTTCATCGACGTTTAATTGTACCTGCGTGAATTCATTCGATCATTTCGAATGAAGAAATATCGTTCAGCGATAATTTGTTCGTTGCAAGATGATCGAATCATCGCGAACTATCTCGTACGAATAAAGAGTGAAGAATTTTAATCGACGGATCATCGTCTCATTTCGTTAACTTGGAGTCGTTAAAAAAATGAAAATGTCCGTAAGAACGCGAATTACGATGAAACTTCCGATTGTCCTTCAGCCATTCAAGGTCAAGTGTATCGGTAAAAGCTCAAGGTCATATTGGCCCGGCGCTCTCTCTCTCTCTCTCTCTCTCACACACTCGTTCCTTGAAATCTTCCGAGAAAATAAGCAGGAAAGAAAACGCGCGCGCGCACGCGTTCACCGGCAAACGCGTCGACGAAGATTCGATAATTAGCACTGATAATATGCTCTTTCGTCACATTTTCACTGATAAAATTCGTTACGTTTATCTCGACGCGATATCTTTTCGATTAATTTTCCTTATTTTATCATTTTCATTTCTTTTCTTCCATCGTGTCACCATGAAAAACGTTAAATTTTAGTGAAATTCGCCGGAATCGTGAATTGAATTTTGTAGAATTTACGATATTTTGACGTGCCGAGAGACCGAAGATTTGAAAGATGCTATCGAGATATGCGTGTTTGAAACGAAAAAACGAGAGAAAATGTGTTTCACGCGAGAGATCAAAGGAGATACTGACGTGTTGGGACGGACAGTAGAAATGGTCCGCGCCCGGCCAGCCAGCCAGCTCGCTTATGGGGCCTCGCGACTCGGCAGCACCCGCGAAGAACCTCTCTCTCTCTCTCTCTCTCTCTCTCTCCCTCTCTCTCTCTCTCTCTCTCTCTCTAGCTCTCGCTGTTTCTCTGTCGCGCGCGCTCTTTCTCTGTCGACGATCGATCGATGTTACTGCTCCTGCGGAGCTGCGTGCTACCCTAAACCTTGCACCTCTCTCGTCGCCTCACCCTATTTTCATCATTCGATACGTAACTCCTTTCGCAGCTTCGAGCTCTATATCGAGCTCTCTGTCCCCTCGAATATATTTATCACTGATACAAATTCAACAGTGCGCGCTCTTATTTCACATTGCCCACTTTGTCTGTGCTCCTTATTACCCTTGGAACAGCTATCTCAGCAAGTTACATAATCGTTGTTATGTTTCGTATTTTTCGTCGTTTCAGCTGATTTTACGAATTACATTTTCTCTTTATCAATTTTCATTACGTTCAACGATTGTAGATCCTCATGTTGCGGGCGAAATTTGTTGTTCTCTTATATTTTTCATTCGACGAATGTATTTTCGTTCGATTTTTCAATTTAATTAATTTGGTGTATTTTTTGTCGATGGGGGATAATAAATTTCTTAATAAACCGACGAATTGTTCCATTCAATTACTTACTACTTTATCATAGAATCAATCAATCATTATTCGCTTAGATATTTTGAGTAATTCTCTTTCCGAGCTCAACAATTAATTTTGTTTCTCCAAAACAGTATGTTATTGTACAGTTTTTTCGTGTTGTAACCCTTGATAAAACTATTTCCTCCGACTCTCTCTCTTTCTCTCTCTCTCTCTGTCTCTCGCAGCTGGTCTATTAGTAGGGAAGATGAGCCTAAAACGGGTAAGTTAATGGAGATGTTTAATAAAACAGACTTAGACAACGTAAATGTAACTTACATTTATATTCGTGAATATGTTTATCCAATAATGTTTCGAAAATCAAAACTAAAAATAGTCATTTTCGTCAATAATCATCGAAAAAAAAGAAAACTCTTCGAATTCCCCGCTTTGCCCTTATGGGGGAGGGGCTAAAAGGCATAAAGGTTAAAATAATGAGTCAAATCAACTTAAATAGAATTTCAAAAATTGTGTTCTTCGTCAACAACAAAATATCTAAGCTTTATGTAAAAGTACAGAGGTTTTTTTAAACATTAATCATTAGTCTCCACAACAATCAACTGATTATAAATTTAGTGTTTTAAATCTTCCTCTAAAATAAAAATAAACTTCTATTTACAATAAATAACGATTATAATCTATAGTTCGTGAAGAGATCTAAAGTTATTCCTGACAAGCATTACAATAAGAGCCTCGCAAGCTACCCATATGACTATTATAAGGCAAATCGTGTCTGCTCCTAGCCGTTTAGCCCAAAAGCACGTTTTAATCAACCTCGAAATAAAAAGGCAGAGGGAGCCGCGAATTTGTGAATATAAGAATCACATTACCAATGAAAACATAAAACAAAACTGAGGAAAGCCCATTGTACATCATACTCGAATAATCAGAACTGGTATACTTGGAATTTTTTCAACGAAACCAGCAAAAAACTTTGTTTTTGTCTAATCTTCGATGAAGCGTTTGCGTCACCGAAGCGAGCCGACTACCCGTGATTGGTCGACGGTCGGGACGTCGGTTGACACTCACACATTCTCGCAAATACTTGTAACGCGCATGTTGGAAGGCCTACCCGTTTTAGGCGGGGTACCCATTTTGGGTTCATCTCCCCTACACAAACGCGTATATCGGTATAGGTAATTCGGACATTTGAACACGTTCCGTTTCGACGAGGTCGAGCGGTGATTTGAGCGACCTTACCACCATCCGGCGAAACCTTCGGACCACGAAAGCTTTTTTTTCGACATTGAAAGTCGAATAGCCATAGACACACCCGCGCGCACGCACACACACACACACACACACTCGGACATCGATTTTCTACCTAAAAGCCTCTTGGCAACAATTGTCAGATGGTAGATAGGATACTTCGGGGTAATTCCTCTTTTCTTTTCTTCTCGGCGAGAAATAACCTCGGGGATCCATTCATGTATTCTGGTCTTCCATAGGGCTGCGTTAAAAACTGTTGATTATACAGGTCGATCTGTTGCTTCCTCTTTCCCCCGTAATATCGACCGTTAAGTATAACGTGGAGCAATGTCGGTACGGGCTCCGTGCCAATAACGGAAGGGAGCATTCGGAAAATGAAGCCCGAATATGGCTGGAATTCAATATGAGGAATAATTGCGCTTACGTTTTTTCTTTTTAATTTCTGATCTCTGACATTCTGATTCGTTCTATTACATTGATACTTCTATAACTGTATATATATATATCTATGAGCTTCCTATACTATATACATATATACGGTAATCTAGAGTTCAAGGTCAATTGGTGAGAATTGTTCGCACCTCCTCATTAATTTGCATTAACACTAGGTCATTAATTATATTAACACGTGACGAAGTGTGGGTCCGTGTACGTGCGCGTATATTCGCAACGAGAAGGGAGCGTACACGTGAGGGTTTCACGGTCGGACGAGAGAGATACATAAGCTCGGTGGCTCGTAGCTCACAGTTAGTGTAATAAAATAGGTATTTCGCGTTAATAACGAGGAAGAAAAAAGATTATACCATAACGTGTTGAGCTCTGCTAAAAAATCAAGGAAGTTGAGGGGGCGGGTCCTTGAACGATTAAATTTACGTAAAATAAAATGCTATCGTCCCTCTAGGCTCTCTGTATCAAAACGTCTGCTTCTACATCGATAAACTGCTGGTTTTCGAATGCTGGTTTGGGGGTGAAACCAGCTAGATGGACAAAACTGTGTCGAGAGAGAGAGAGAGAGAGAGAGAGAGAGAGAGAGAGACAGACAGACAGACAGACAGAGAGAAGGAGGGAGGATGGAATGAGCGTGAGACGAATCTAATCTCGAAGCGATAAGGGTGAAACGAGGGGGCGTTAGAAACTGGCACGAGAGAGCATCAAGTGTATGGCGGCAGAGAAAGATTCGCAACTACCGCCGTCTGCGGCAACAAGGCAGTGTAAGAAAAGGAAAGGTTGTGTGTGTGTGTCTGTGTGTGTGTGAGAGAGAGAGAGAGAGAGACAGAGCAAAAGGTGGATGGAAGACGTAAGGCAAGGTTGGCCTTGATCGAAACTCGGTCGCATTCAAGCGGAAGTTTCATCGCCTCTGCCTGTAAGCTCTTCAATCCTGAAACTCGTCCGCGGTATATATCTGCCTACCTGCGATAGGTATTGTATAATACATGGCTAAGCCTGGAAACGAAAAAGGATTTGTTATGATCCCATTGTTTAATGATCCATACGTTTGATAAATTCGCGATCGACAACTTTTCGGAGAAATACGTTTTCGGCGGTACTTCAATTAATAGTTATTAATTGTATAACTAATCGCACGATCGGCTAGTGACGAATTAATCAAATTTATTTACCTAGACATGTAAAAAAAACCATGCAGTTACTCAACTTACAGTGGGATAATACGAATAAGTGGGTATTGGCAGGCCAGGAAAAAATGTATTATCGAGTATCTTGGCTCGTGATTCGTTGTTCGATCTTTTGCACGAAATGGGATAATATAATACTCGTTTAATTCTGCGAATCTGACGCGCTTAGGGCAGTCGAAATTTTCGAATATTTCACGGTAATCCGTGCAAAGTCCTCATTTCAAATATCCGTGGATTTCAATTTTTTGAACCCGGTTAACCCTGCGTAACCAGTTTTCGGCAGATTCGCTGACGCATCACTCCCATTGGGAACAATAAGTTCGGCACGAGCCCGCACCGTTTCCGCACCAACCTGTTTTTTTTCGCCGCGTGTATACGCGAGCTCCCTACACAACCCGAAGAACACACGCTAAAAATTCGTTCCATTGTATGGATGAAACTGTACAATAAGAAGAAACAGATGCAAATATAAATATGTAGTAACTGATTTTTTGAACCAATACATAAATTTGTATCTTGTCCATACATATGTATTGTACATTTTCTGTTGTCTTCATACTTAATAAACATTTCAGCATTATTATATGTTTTTCAATTATCCGGCAAGCCTCAACCTATCTATTGTCGGTATATGATATCGGTACCATCAGATGGTAGCACAGCCACCCGAAAACCTAGACATTCGCCTTATCGACTCATGGTATTGGGCGAAAAGTGGCTAGACACTAATCTCAACTAAACATACGACGTTGTACATATAGCGAACGTGTCGTCAGCTTAGAATAGGCAGACGAAAAAAATAATGTTTGGTAGTAGAGTATGTGCGCGCGCACACGTGGTACTCGGTGATACTAAAATCGTCAGAGTCGGAGGAGTCGTTCTCCGTTCGTTGCACGAACAGAAGACAGCAGCAGCCTAGAAGAAAGCATAAAAAAACGTTTTGTAAACTGTGTCAAGAAAATTAGGTATCGGTCAAATCGATCGACCCAAGGGTTACATCGCGTATGAAGTTTACGGACGATCGTTCGTCACGGTAAACGTCCTATCGTTCTACGTTGTAAAAAAATAATTTTTTCGAATGTATTTATCGGTCGTGTAAGAAATTTGCTCTCCGGTTTCACAGAGGAACTTCATTTTGCAATCGTTATACATAGATAGACCGCTCGGGCGCGCTCTCCTGTTATTCGTACTCGAATCTGATGTGCCTTCGCGATTTAAAGTCCGTTGCACATATAATATCTCGACGGAACATATGATACGGATACTGCTTATATCACTTGGTAGCTGGTACTCTTTCTCGATACGACGTAGTGCTTCTTCTTTCTACTGCTACTGACACTGCGTGTTAAATCGTCCCCTCGTGCCCGACCTCCCTCTCGCCACGTACCCCTACGACGCCAAATTACAGACGGGAAAACCGTGTTTCCATCTAAATTTAGTTATTGTACACTTGGCTGAAGTTGGTTCGCGAATTTTGTGGGTGGTTCATTCGTCTCTGTGTTTTGTGAGTCGTTAAACAACCGTGGCGAGTGAGCGACGAGATTTAAAAAAGGATAATATATCGTCGAATGTACTAGTGTTCAGTAACAGTTGGCATAAGAGTGATTGCCTTGTGTACATAACGTTGTCATCCTCTCGTTTTTAAAATCATTCAACGTCGCCATCGTCTCTGATCCAGGACGCAGTGGTGGTATACAACATTGCTGCCGTGTGGCCTTAGCAACGAACTCTGGATTTCTTGACGAGAACGACAAAATTAACACGATTCGCGATCTATGAGCGCCAAGGGCCAAGAGGACCCTGGAGAAGATCTTGCTTCCAGGTACGTGGTATTCGCATTGTTTGGCTTTCTCGCGAGGTTGCCCACGCTCTCTTTCTCTTACCTATACATACTTTTTTTTAACTCGACTTGTCACCCTTCTGACGTTTCATCGTCCAACTGTTGTTCGATGCTTCGATCAAAATTCTCAGTCGTACGTAAAACTTTCTTATTCGAAAACATAAGCGCGCCTCGGACTCTATTTTTATATTCCTAAGTAATGCGACATTCTCGGCTTGGCAATCATATATTTGATTTCACATAAGATCCGAGTTTAATTTTCACGCTGTTCCTAGATTCGGTGTCTCATCGGGGATCCCCCCGAAGAACATTGTCGCTGTGACTTTGACATTTTGGATGCATAGCGCGGAGTCATCGGCACTATCGCATAACCATTCTGTACGACGGATCTTTGACCTTAGTTTATATTTAGCATTTTATTCCCAACACTTTTTCAGGGTAGGAGCCGAGAGCCCTTGCAGTGACATGAAGCGCGCAGCTGCCAAGAAACTCATAGAACGTTACTTCTATCAGCTCACCGATGGCTGCGGCAATCCACAATGCGACAATCATTACTGCGCCTCCAGCGGCAAGGTGAGAAACGTATAGACCAAAAAGATTGTTGCGACACTGTTTGCAGAGACTACGCTATACATTGTTGTGATAAAAACGATTTGATCCTCAGGTTACGAATCTTACTCCGAATCAAGCCGCCGCTCAGGCGATCCAGCTCTTTTCGCAGGAAGCTCGTCTGTGCGACAGAACACAGCCAAGCAAAGTTGCGAGGACATCGCGAGAGCCAGGACCCGCTTCTTTGGCTAAACCACGCTTACCTGTTAAGAGCATGAATCCTACATGTTCCATCAAAGGTACTGCCACAAAAGACGATCTTACCAGATCATCGTCGAACCACGAAACTCCATCGCCTCCGTTAGAAGCTCGAGCTAGTTCGTGTAGCGATATCCTATTACCCCGAGCTTCAAAATTACCGACTCACGTTTCGTTCTCCAATAAGAAACCGCGAAAAAGTTGCTCGAAGCCCGTTGAAAAAAGCGTCGTAAATAGAAAAAAACGTAAAACAACGCGAACCCCGTCGGATAATGATTCGATGAATTTTCGAGAAATTAGCGAGACTGACGTTTCTCAGGGCGATAGTCGTGATAGCAGCTCATCCAGATCTCGCGATACCGGTCGAAAGCCGGTCGAGGAATCTAGTTTCGCTCGAATATTGGACATTAACGATGTTCGCGTCCCAAATCGTAATAATCGAAGTATGAATTATCGGAGGCTCGTTCAGCGGGCAACCGTAAAGACCATGGGTAGAGAACAAAAGGAGCGGAAAGTTTCTCGGCGACATCGGGACTCGCGACCACAGAACAGAAAACGCAAAAATCACAATCCTCAATATTTCGTTCGTGAATTACTCGTACTCGCTCTGTACCTGAGATATTTGCAAGCTAAAAGATATTCAAGAACGTGCAGTCAATGTAGTGATTTTTGCGTTTTACGGTAGAGGCACCAAGATCCCACCAAAGAACCTCGTTTTTACTTTTCTGTTTTACACTTTTGCTTTTCGACCGTGAAATTCTTGTGAGGCTGTTGCTGTACATAACTGGCTTTTTATATTTTACAATAAACTACTTGTCAAAGTTCATGCTCGACTGGTTTTTTATTGTTTTCTGTACGTCAATGAAGTTTTTTGTGGCAACTCTTCCAAGTCGTCCAAGTTGACTATCGTTTGAGCGATTCATTTTTTGTTTGGTAATCCATAGAATATTCAGTGAAACGGTTTTTGAAGTGGCGGGGGAGAGAGGGAGGAAGAAAAAGAAAAAGAATCTGGAATGAGAATTGTGGAATGGAGATAGACTGAGTTGAATTTGATCTAATGCAGGAAAACTCGTACCGTATCTCACCGAGGTCAAGCTTCTGCACATAATAGCCGAATGTAAATCGGAAGGATCGTACTCTCTCCTAATACGTACGTTGGGTGAAGTATTCTCCTCGGCGGAGATTCTCAGCCGAAGTTTTCCAAAAACGGAGAAGAACCATTCGCCTCTGGCGGCTTTGTTTGAAAGAGCACCAGCCGATCTTCTCAGTACGCCCGGTGATCTTAACAAGGAAGCGGTCAGATCTCTCCAGGGTGAGGATAAGGAGGAGGACAGCAGTGACCCCACTCCCGCTGTACCTCATCCCGATGACACCAGCGTAGATCTCGCTGCAGTGCGAAGAGCATTTGCCGCCCTCTGGTCTCTTCCAGGTGAATTCGGCATGATGATTGTGAGCCGTCGTGATCGAGCCACCAACAAAAATCGCCACGCTTTTTTCGACATTTTTACAAAATTATTTTACTAAAACGTTTTTCTTATGATTGTCCCAGGCGAAGCTTTCGAGTCCGCACTAGTCCACGCTTTGGTTACTCTAGCTGACAACATAGAATTGGATCTCAGGGTATTTGATCTAATGGAATTGGACAGCACGGACATCACGGACAGTCTCCTTAACGTATTTCTAATTGTCTTTGAGATTCCGGTATTGGGCACGGGCGAATATCTTGAGTTTGCTCTTCACATGCTCTGCAAAGCCACCAGTTGTCTATCCATATCGGCACAGGCGAGACTCGCACGTGTCTGGGCAAGACAATGCAAGTCTCGATTGCCAAGTTTGTTGCAGGCTCTTCAGGAACTCATCACAGACAAGGTATCTTGGTCCGATACTCCCTTTTTTTACACTTGCTAGCTTCTCGTTTTGAAAAAAAAAATAACAACAAAAATCAACAGGTTATCGGAGGTTCGTTCACACGGGACTACTGTGTTCAGGATGCGGATACAATCACCGCACCGACGAAAGTTATGAAGATTCTGTACTATGCCAGTATGCTTGCCGGAGAGTTGGATCCACCCGAGGCTTGCCGGGAAGAGGATACCAGCGATCCAGCGGACGTCGATAAGACGAGTCAACGAACCACCACAACGTCCTCAACCCAAATACTTCAGGTATTCACAGTCAATAGCAACGGCATATAATGTACGGTGTAATAACGCGTTATCGCCAAGAAGAAAACCTCATCGAATGTGTCGTCTGTGCTTTTTTCAAGGATCCTCTCGCGGCGGAACTCGGTATCTGTTCGTTGGACGCCCGAAAGCCATTTATAAATTTCGCCGATTTCTACAACGAGCTGCTCAGTGACACAGTAGAGATGGATAAAGACTTTGCGTATTATAAGAGCGAACATCCAATGAAATTTAGCTTCATGAATTACGCTTTTATTCTAACAACGGCGACGAAAACTCTCGGGCTCTATTACGACAATCGAATAAGGATGTACAGCGAGAGAAGAATGAGCTTTTTTCAGACCGTTGTTGGTCAGCCTACCAACCCGTATCTCCGATTAAAGGTCAGTTTTCTAGGAGCCTTCGTCGAAACTAATTAGAGCGTCTAAAATTGTAGATATAATTTCGCAACGGCGGTGTGCGATGTGATTGAAAATAACGCGCGTTACGACAGGTGCGACGCGACTACTTGATAGACGACGCGTTGGTTGAATTGGAAATGGTCGCGATGGAGAATCCAACGAATCTTAAGAAGCAATTGTTCGTCGAATTCGAGGGTGAACAGGGAGTAGACGAGGGTGGCGTATCCAAAGAATTTTTTCAGCTTGTTGTCGAGGAGATATTCAATCCTGACTATGGCATATTCACGACGCAGGTATGGACGACAATATGTTCTTTCCGTTATTCGCTGACAATGAGTCGCCCGATCTTTTACGGACAAGGCTCGAAATTTGAATCCTTTTCGTTCGCAGGAGGAAACAAACACGACGTGGTTCAATCCAACATCGTTCGAGAGCGATGCACAGTTCACACTGATCGGTGTTGTACTGGGTCTAGCAATTTATAATAATGTCATACTAGACGTACGTTTTCCTATGGTAGTGTACAGAAAGTTGCTCGGTAGAAAAGGCGGCTTCGCCGATCTGGAAGACTCCAGTCCGACGCTTTATCGAACACTCACAGAAATGTTGAATTATACCGGTGATGATATGCCCGAAACGTTTATGCAAACGTTCCGAGTTGGTTACAAGTAAGTTCGTTATTATCGCAAAACTTGTCGCGATCGTTAGTTTTTGCTAACGCATGCTATTATTGATATCGACTTTGTTTTCCAGGGATGTTTTTGGATCTGTGCTTTTTCACGAATTGCGGGAGAAGGGCGACGAGATATACGTGAATCAAGAGAACAAGAAGGAATTTGTCGAGTCGTACGCAGATTTCCTGCTGAATGGTTCAGTGGAGAGACAGTTCAAGGCTTTCAGACGAGGATTTCAGATGGTGACGGACGAGAGTCCGTTGGCACTGTTATTCAGACCAGAAGAGATTGAGCAAGTTAGTTTGGCAAACGTTGTCTTCGTGCCGATTGACGCGTATGTTTGTTCGACTTGTTAACGCACATTCTTTTTAGCTCGTTTGCGGAAGTAAAGTCTTCGATTTCGCGGAATTGGAAGCAGCCACAGAGTACGACGGTTATACAGTCAACAGTGCAACTGTGAAAAACTTTTGGCAAGTAGCTCACGCTTTGCCACCAGAAAGTCAGCGTAGGCTGTTGCAATTTACGACTGGAAGCGATAGAGTTCCTGTAGGAGGATTATCACGGCTCAAAATGATCATATCACGACACGGTTCGGACACCGATAGGTACGCCGCTGGTCAATCAATCGCGTCGACTCGGCAGACGAATAATTTAATTCCTCTTTATTTAAAACTTTTTTCAGTTTACCGATAGCTCACACATGTTTCAATACACTTCTGTTACCCGATTATGGCACGATAGAGAAACTACGAGATCGCCTTCTGAAAGCTATAAACTATTCGATGGGTTTCGGCATGCTGTGAGGAATACGACTTAGGGAACGAGAGGCGACACCGGAGCGTTCCAATTTCCGATCCTATTTATTTTAAGTACTTGAACTTTGCGCGGGAAATATAAATACTACGAGTGCATCATAATGAAAGAAGAGAAGAAACAGCGCGCATCGATTGCCGTACTCGATTAAAGTACGCCAAGTTACGAGGGCCGCACTTGGTTAAAGTGCTCGATGACTGACAATGAGTCGTGAAAACTAAAGTTATCGTTCTCAGCCTACCGCGATAACGAGGCGTCGTATTCGAGTCTCACTCGCGAACGAAGCATGGAGAGATCAGTGTACAAATAAAGAATTTCCAAAATGTTTTTTCAGCATTAGTGGCTCCCGATCATTATTCTTTCTATTTGTATCTCTCATTCGTGTTTATTATTATGATTATATAATATAGACGTTACGAACTAATACGATGGTTTTGAAACACGTATCACGTAATACATTGGTACAAAATGGTAACAAAGTTTTTCTACCATGGTTCGCTTTGGGATATTTTTATCGCCGATTGCATACAAAAATATAAAATACATTAAAACATGCTGCGCTCTATTACCAAAGTCAAATTAGAATAAACATTTAAAGATACGTTGATTTGTTCTCTATGCGTTATCGAATGCGATAGCACTAACATTTAAATACTTGTAGAAAAAATTGGACGGATATTTTTGTTTGTTTTCTGGTAGATCTGGCGTTTGGACGGACTAGATCGTATAGACGCGAGAAAAATCCTTTCGCCCCTATTTTCAACAATACGTTGTACATTTTGTCCAATAGAAACTCTAGATAAGATTTCTTCCCTCTTCTGCTTTAATTAAAAGCTCTTTGCTCGTCGTCCCTCTTTGATAATGTTTATAGGACGACGATTTATAACGATCTATAATTAGTTATGGAAATTGCAAAATTGTGTGCTATGGTCGATCGATAAAGTAAGAATCGTGATTAACGTATCATGCGTTGATATACCGAACGAGAATAGCAAAGCTGATCGATAATCCGGAAATTGTCAAGCCGCTCGCACCATTGCATCTGTTATCAAAAAAACAGAAACACCAGTTTACTTCGTCATAATAATCTCTGTGTATGTCCAGCTGAGTAATATTGTTGTTCACATAGTGGCCCAATCGAACATCCTTAGCTGCGGGACGACATCCTTCGTAATGATCGGCGGGTATATCGCTCCTGAAGCCTCTTAAAACACTGAGGCACTCTCTCGTTATGATGACTTCGGCTAGAAAATACAAAATTAATAATCCTTGAATTTTTTCCTCTTTTCTAAGAATGTCGTGCTAAAAGAAATTTCAAATTTGCCAAAAGTACTGACATCCTTTGCGCTCTTCGACTTTGACGCAAGGATCTGAATATTCTGGGCACCATTCGCCCCAGTGCAGAAGCCAGTTAAAAGGTGTGCCACAGCCGGGCTGATTGCTGTTGCATCTGTAGCAGAGCATTCGTGCGCTCCATACTGAAATAAAATTGACGATGTACTTTTCGACATTTCGAAAATGTCAATATTCATTTGTAATAATTGAGAGATTTAAAAGATTCTCAACACGTAATAACAAATATGACGTGATGAAGGAATTAAGCCACGCCCTCTGTGGCATTTCTCGTTTAAACGCAAGGGTTTAAGTCTTCTCGATTTCATTAAAAGAAGGAAAGAACATGTCTCACCTTCGTGACTGACGAAGCTCAGTAGAATAAAAGATAATATCATTTTGATAAACATTTTGTACTATGGCAAACGGTGTTGATGTATTTAAAGATAACCTCAGAGTCCGTCGAATCGTTCGAGCTGGACGGACACACACATACACACGTTTCCACCTTTCGTTTCACTTTCTTGGTGCAACAAGCTCTTTTTTCTATCAGTGTAGAAAGAAGAGGATGCACGCGTTATATTTTTGATTAAAAATATTCGCGTCCGGCTTACGAACAGAGCTGATTTGGGGTATAACCCAGAAACGAGTAATGCGATACTAAAACAATACTACAGCGACCACGCGCCATTAAATGCATTAAAATGTGACGCATACGTCGCACACGCTACAAATTTGTCAACAGGTGGCGGGTAGAGCCGAGCGTCGGACCGCGGGGAAGGGGTCAATGGTCGAAAACACTGCGTTCTTCGCTACCGACATGACGTTCCGTAAAAATAAATCTCGTTTGATAACCTTGTACAAATATGAAATATTGGTTCCTTCTTAATAATCGATCAATGTTGGTCGAAACTGTATGAATAAATTGCCGATCCGTACAAATCACGGTAATGAGAGCCCGTATAATACGTCGATCAACGCGAATGGTACAGTTAATAACACTTTTGTTTATCAAAAATTTCATGATGCGGGCGATTGGGAAATGCTGTATTGTTTCTTGCTTTTGTGCGATGTAGCCAGAAAATGAAATAAAGCGATGTAATAATAAGTAAGAGAATTGGAGACACAATAAGCTAAACGATGTGACCCTGGAATTTGCCCGGTAGACGGGAGTGAAAATGCAGCGGCGCCTTTTGGGAGACCGGAGTTATAGCGGCATTAAATTGTAAAATTATTTTCAACTTGTAACGACGGAAACTTTATTAAAACATCGGTTTACACTTTACATTCTCTAAATCGTTCATTGTCGTCGGCGGAAGTAACGACAGCCTAATTGCTTGTCTATTAGAAACATTGACACGGGACAAGTAGTACTGTGTGTATATATATGTATATACAGTGCTTAAAACGCGAAGTACACAGGGACTCGTCATCATACAATTTCAGCCAGGGTAAAAATCGTACAGAAACCGTGACAAATGTGTTTGGCTTCGGTCGCATCTGTAAAAGTCATAAAGTGGTGTACTTGTGCCCGGGCTCGAAACCGAGCTCCACGCTCAGGATCGTCGTCTTATTAATCGCGCGCATGAAAATGAGGTTAATAATTATGTTCTTCTGTTAATCGAATTTCCGGGGTTATACCGCTGTAGTTTGTCGTTTGGGGACTGTTGCTCGGATCGTAGGATTCATAGCAACGGATAGTGCGTCAGTCGTAAGCCATTATACGTACAACCTTAAAGGATGCACAAACGACACAGCGTGATTAGCTGTAGAGATAACGTTTCTTCATTTTCATTTTCTTTTTGGAAGTATCTAGACCGATTCAAGTAGATGATAACTCCGTCTTTGGAGCCGATGGACAGTCGGGAATTAAAATGGAAAATGGACGTTTCGAAACGTAGGAATATCGGCACTAGATAAGAGGAAAAAGTCGAACATATGGAAGAGTTCCTAAATACGTAGTCTCTTTGGCCGAAGTTGAAGCGTTGGTCTACACGTGTGCTCGGCCGGTCGTAGCGGGTGTCGGAGCGTCGTGATCCCGCCCGACGTCGCGACGCCACGGCCGTGTGTGCGCGCGCGAGCGTTCGGCGTCTCGATATATCGGTAGTACTCGTAGTAACCACGCTGCTCAGCGTCGCCGTCGCCGCCACCGCCACCGCCGCCGTCGTCGCGCATTCATTATTATACATGTATATCCATATACATACGTGTATTTATTGTGCGCTGGATCGTCGAAGCTGCGCGCGCATCCCGCCGCTAGGCGCGCCGGCGATAAGCCCGTACGGTAACAGGTGGTTCACGGTGGTTGGTCGAATCCTCGAGTTCCCAGTGTCCGCGCTGACCACGTGCACGTTGGTTCTATAACGTAGATCGCATTCACGCGTTGAACGTGCGCGCGTAACGATCAGCGAACGTCCAACGAGATACGAACTTTTTAAAACTGTTACCATACGAAAACAATGAATACACGACCAATAAAATGAGCGACGATAATTGTGGATTATCAGAGTGCCCAAAGAAAATATCTTAAAAGAGAGTCAGTAATAAAATCAAATACGAGTGGTGGCGTTTAAAAAATAAATTTTAATACACACGGACCTAGAGTTTCGCGTCCAAATACAAATAAAAAATAAAACAACGAATAGTGGGTGAGCGCATGCGCGTTATTGTTTTTCTTTTATTTCTTCTGATAAGTAGACGAACGGCTCGTACAATGGGAAGGGTGGACGTGTGAATAGCCCTGGGTGTTTTAACATATTGTATACAACGTAAAGCGTTCGCCGGTCTTGACGTTGAGTCCGTGGGCGACTCGCGGGTGTTGGCTATCGATCGTACTGCCCGGTTCTGTGATTTGCTCGATATATATGCATCTGCATAACATATTGTATCCAATTTGCGGCTCGTAAGCTATCCAACCGAGTGTTATACTAACAATAAGTATCGCATCGATAACCTCGCTATACCGTATTTATATATCGTTTGTTTATTGTGTGATTGGGGCAAGCAACCTGGGTGATAGCAACAAAACTAATTGGTCGTTTGCGTGCCAATAAATAAAGTGGAAAAAAAGGAAACATCGAAAACGGATATTTATTTTTATATGCAACTATATACATATATATATATATATATACAATCGGAGAAAAACGAGGGCGAGTAAAACACACGTATCGGGATATTCCCGTATTTCGTTAACCCCGAGATAACGCGCGATGTGTAAACCCGCATTATTTAATGTACATACGGTATATACGTACCCTACACGATATAATCCTATATAAAACTCGTTGAGTGAAACATCATAGCCGCGAGTTATAAGGGCTTTCGATAACATCGCTGATTGAACACGGCCACGGTGAGTCAAGGAAACGTTGTAATATTTTGTAAATAGTCATATACCTATGGGTTCGTAGGAATCTACGTATATACGGAATATAGTAGGTCATTATTACAGCTCGGCATAGAATCTTCAATTTTCCGTGTTATATGATTATATATATAGGCACGTCTTAAATATATATATATATATATATTGAAAAAGTGTTTGTTTGATTTCGGGCCTAGGGAGTCGCGTCTCTCCTCGGTCAAGTGCCAAACCAAACCAAACCAAACCAAACCCGCCGACGACTCAACTCCATGTTCCCGTAGTTCAAGCGCGTTGCGCCAATAACGTACTTACGTACTACGCGCATATTTACGTATACGGCACGTTTTGAACATGGCGCGCTTTTGTGCCCGATAAATCGACCACCGCGTTTGTTTCACGCTACAAAACACATCTGGTTTTGCATATGTCCCATTATATTTTATCCATTAGGATGTGGGAATACGTCGGCGAGAAATTGGCCACTTGGAAATATCCATATTTTGTTTAATCACTACGCGGTTCCAAAATTTCTAGCTGTTATATTATTTACATACCTACCGACCTACCTATAAGACGAAAGACTGACAATGAGTAATAACGGTCGCTCGAATTTCGCAAAATGAGACACTCACATTGTATAATAATTATTTTCTTATCTCTTGATTCTTATCGAGCGACCAGACGTAACCTAATTTTCTCAACTGGGTCAGGAGTATCTGTTTAAAAATATTTTCAAACGTTACTTCCATTCCGAAAGCCCATTGTACGTCTGTGTGTGTTTATAAATAAACGTCACCAAGTGAAACAACGTTTTAGAGACCGAGTGCGATAATTTACCTCAAACGCAAATATTCCTTTTACTTCCTGATTTAGCTCGGAATCGATGTTTATTAAATGGTAAACATATTAAATAATATTCATCGATTCGATAATCATAAGTTCATCGCTATCGGTTGAGCTCTTATTATACATATACATAGGTATATATATATATATAATACAGGTTACAATTTGGAGGTCAGAGTTGGGAGAAATACGTTGAATATATTGGACGACGATAAGATATTTTATAGCGATCGGTAATGTTGCCGATAAAGCGCGTGCTATTGGCATCCTCGTGGATGATCGTTGCAACATTTTACTACAGATAATGATTTTTCTTTGCCCGGGGTCGAGCTTTCTATAGCCGGGAAAGCCCACAGTGCCGATATAACGGGACTTTCCGTAAAATTGTTTTGCGCTCGGAAACAAATTAATCGTCGAGCCTCGGTCTCGAGCGTTGTATCATTCCGAATGGTTTATTGCGGGTGGGTGGTAAGAGGCCACGAGGCGTTGCTGTGCGCGCGAGACGAGCATTACGATCTTCGTCCTACACTCGCGCAAGAGCCATTAGCACGGCGCGGCGTTTGATCCGATCCCATCCGACTCTCTTCTTTCACGTATACGAACCTCGCCTTACTCTCTTTCATTATTCCGAAGACATTCTCGAGCCGTCGTCTCGAGGAACGTCGGATTCTCGCGAATAGTCCATGCACTTAACCCATCGAGAAGAAACGAGTCTATTGATCCCGTTGCGTCGCTTTAAACTTTATGTCTGCCACTTGTGCGAATCTTGCACCCGGACAAAATCGTTCCGATTTTATCATTTACGGACCGTCGTCTATTGCGCTTGTCCGCGACGACGAGACAATTCGTCGAGCAGACGCGACACAGTTTCGACCGATAAACTCGATGCGGATGTATCTCCGTTCCTACCCATATATATGTTGACACTGATTCGTCATCGTCATGACGACGATCGAATAAAGACGTTCCATTTGGAAGGACTGCAGTTTTCTTCTTTTTTCTTTAACCTTTTTCGAACCTCGTTACCTCGAGACGGTATGTTTTAAAAAATTTCGTCCCGCGAAATATCGCAAGAGTTTTTATAAAAGAAGATATAAACAAGTAAATAAATAAATAAATAAATAAAGAGACACGGCAGATTCACGGAACGAAGTAATTAGAAAGAAAAGTCAAAAGTATATACGCAGACGCCTTCCGATATGCCACGCTAATCACACACCGTACGACACACGGTGCAATTATATATACACATATACATATACAAAAATACATATTTATAGTTACACATAAGTACGAACGTGTAGCTATCGTCGAACCAGCATCGTATACACTTTCTGGTATACTGCACATGCTGCCTCCTCCTGGGACCGGCGTAATGCACTGATTACTTTCCACGCAGTTGCTTCTTGCGCAGTACGATATACCTACGAGCGAAGAAAGAGATTCTAACGTACAAAATGTGAACTATAGGCGACTCTAAATACGTTTACAGGAACAAGATTTGCTATTCATGAGGTTTTATCAACTATACCTATATAGCATATCGTGGTATCTAATTCATCGTTACGCTTCCGTTCTAATGAAGTTCCATATATATATATATATGTGTGTGTGAGTATGTGTGTTTGTGCGTGAGTCGATTTATTCACACACGAACACACGCATATATATATATATATTCTTTTCATTCATTTCTTCGTTCATTCATTTATTCTGATTGCTTCGGTTCGGTCTGAAGCATCCTCAGCTTGAACATTTTCAGTCTGCCGATGACTTTTTTAAGCATGCAGGACGTGATTATTGTGTTATTGATAAAAAATAAAACAAAAATTGGTGCATTTTTAAATGTTTGTAAATTTTCTTTTCAGGAAGCAGTTTTCGATCGCCATAACGTTTTTTCCATCCGGTATTCCCTTGGAATGAAGCGACGGGAAGTCTCGTAAAAATCTCAGTACCGACGAAAGAAATCACGCCGACGAGGAAGAGGGAGGGGGGAGAGTGAGAGAGAGAGAGAGAGAGAGGGAACGAGAGGGAGAGAACGGAAACAGAACGATGGAGTTCTACGACGTGGGAAGCAGCGATCTCAGGGAGCTATGGGAATCCTATCTCGTCGAGCCGGTGAGTAGTTCATCGCGTCTGCTTTGCGTTTTTCGCTGAGACAAACGAAAAAAAGGTCGGGGCGAAACAGAGACGAAAGCCGAGGGGCGGCGACGACGACGACGATTAACTCGGTCGTTATCTATCTATCTATATATATATACAATATCGTCCGGTCTATGTATAAGTATTTTGCCAAATTACCTCCGGTGATCGAATACGACCCATTCAAATTTTTTCTACTGTTTATTGCATGGATTTATGTACATACACGAGGATTCGAAAGTCGTTGACTAATTTTTTTTGCGCCATTTTCAAAAATTCATACCGTTGTTTTTGAGGCTACAAACATTTTTTTTCGACCTTCACGCGATCTCAACGACGCGATAAAAAAATCTCGATCTAAACAATGTACGTCTCTCTTGAAACCATAAAGCTTTCAGAGGAAACTTCGTTTCGTGCGACCTTATTTTCTCGACTTATTTCCAGCGATAAAACAAAATGTGCCAGCCTGCATATTATGTATACATAAATATATACAGGGTGGTCCAGTTATCTTGAGATACTCAATTATTACGGAAACCAACAGGAATATGAAAAAATGGTTTATATGCAATATTCTTCATACGAAGGGACGCATTTAATGGCCCTTTAAGGATCGGATGGAGGGCAACTTCATTTTTTCAAATGGAAACCTATATTTTTTATTTTATATTCTTATTCTATATCGAAAAATAATAATGTTTCGTATAAAACATTTTTTCCTGGGGTGCACGGTTTTATTAAACAAATTGTGCTGAATATCCCAATATTTGTAATAACGAACAATATTGAGTTTGATCTGAAGTCATCAAGATGTTCCCATAAACCGCGAAAATATACGATGTCATTAAACAAGGTTTGCAATAATAGCAACCACTACCTCATTATATATATATATATCTTTTATTATAAAAGTAAAATAATGAATAATCTCTAGATGTTGCCAGAATTATTATTTACAGTAGCTCCTGAGTATAAGAATTTGTTTTCAGATATTTTTCAACGCGGATAACTAAAAACGTGAAAATTGAAAATTCGAAAAAAATAGATTCCATCGTTTGTCCATTCTAAAACTAGGCTTAACATTTTTCAAATTAACAACAGATTTTTACAAGAAAATAAAACAATAAAAATAGACAATCATTGTTAAAAACAATAATTTGTCGTCAAAATAAAAAAATCTCATATCAATATCGTTTAAAAACTTTTTCGGTATGTTTTTATGAAAAATACGTGGAAAACCGAAAAAAAAGAAAGTCCAATTTGATCGATTATTCGCGGAGTTATGAGCATTTAAAAAAAGGCATTTTTTTAACAGCCGAAATTTTTCCGAAATTTATATCTCGTGAATGGCTTGATAAAAAAAAATTGAAAAAAAATATAGAGGCGAGTTTCAACAAGGACTAAAAGAAAACATTAAAAAAGATCGGAGATGCCAAAGTTCCGAATATATATATTCTAATTTCAATAAACATATACAGGATGTATTGCACTTGGGACATGTGGTCGATCGAGGTTGTTTCACGTAGCCACGAGACACGTGCTTGCGAACTATACGTGAAAATGGTCGAGAGATATGTATCGCTCGCCATCGAGGCAAAGGAGTTTTGCAATATTTATCAGCGAGTATAGGGAGGCAAAAAGAGAACCCCCAAACTCATCAATTACCCATTAACGATATATATCGGCAACATTTCTTCCTCGTAATATGCATTTGAATCAATTCTCTTGTGTGTATGTGTAACGAAAATGAGGATTATTAATGGGAGATTACCGATCGTTCGTGAAAAAGTAGTAAATAACAATAAAGCGAATAATAACGAGAATAATCGATCCGTGTGTGGTTCGCCTCGCCTTTTCAATATTTTATCCATCACGGTATAACAATGTAAATGTATATATATATCGAGCAACGAGGCGCCCGAACGTCCTGTACCCCTCCTCGTCTTCACACGCCGCGCTCGTCACGAACGCAATATTTGACGCAATATTCTCGAACGCTCCGAGCTTTCGTACACGTCTGTCTCGCCACTTGTTCAATCATTCGACATTATCAACGCGCTATGCGCGTCTGCGCTCGTGGTTCTCGGATCTACCCGAATTTTGTTTTTCTTCTCTCGTCACCGTTTCTTCGCTTCCTCGGCATCTTTTGGTTTTTTCGCTTTATCCGAGGGACGAAATTGAAAAAAAAAAAACACACACACACACGTTTAAATCAATCGTTAATTAGGTAGGCAATTGGTAGAGGCCGAAAATACATTCGCAACCGCACTGCCGATGCTCCGCAAGAATTGCCCGCACGATCACGGCTCGGAAATTCCACCTACGAGATAATATTTTTGCAACGAGAAGTACGCTATACGTATATATTTCTTTTTTTCAACTCGTTGACTCGTTCGCTTCCGGGAAGCGTCTGGTATAGATAGCGAAACGTATATACCAGCCGTACGAAGCTCTGGCCCTAATTGGGCCTTTGATCCTTTTATTGCGGAACACGAGAAGGTTTCGTTTTTGCGCTTGGTATTCATCAAGAATTCAACGCGAGGGACTGCTTGAACTTTGCTACGGCGATGATCAATATAAATCCGCAACGACAAATTGGGACGGACGTAGCGTACCAAACCTTTTTTTCTCTTCTTCGAGAGCAAAGAAATTTTAAATACGATTTATCGTAACGAAAATATTTTCGTACCTCGATAAATAAAGACCTATATAATCGACCGACCGAACGTCTCAATTAATTCGAAAATATCGATCCGAGGTTCGCGCAATTTATATCATACTTATAGAGCTACCAATATCGATAGGATTTATCTATATTACAAAAATTTGCTCCAATACGAAATTAACGGTTCTACAAATATTAACGTTGTCAAGCGAACCGAATTAACAACCGATGGTCCGAAACGTCGCGTATGCTTCATTAAAAAACACGACGAAAAAAATTAATTGCGTCAGAACACGCGAAACTTGCGATAAGTTCATCTACGTCTCTATATTATAATTATCATCGTTATTATTGTACACACGCTTCGCTCAGACTATACACATGGTACATGCGACCGTGTCCCGATATCGACACCTGAGTCATTACCACCTGCGCAAGCACCAGGCTTCGAAATACAAAAAGGAACAAAAACATATTATATATATATATATATAAGTATGATACGTATTCGTTTAAATTTGTTGCCAATAAGGAACGTTTTATACGCTCCGGGTCACGTATCTTCTCTTCTGCGACAACGAATAGCACATGGAAACGGCGCACCGTCGACATATCGCACAACGCAGTTTTATGATGCCCCGCCAATGACCGATCCTATATAATACTTCGCGACCTGGATAATACAGCACTTTGCGAACCGGAGGTTTGTTGATAACGAACCGTAGGTATACGTAACACCTGTGGTCAAAAACAGTTAAGTAAATAAATTTATCGACGAAAAAATGTCGGAGTTTGGTGATAAAAAATAGGTTTTACCTCGTGTCAATTTTTCGAAACTTCGAAATTAGATCGATATCGATTATTAACGACGTCGTGACTTTTATAATGATCCGTGCTCACCTCTAAAATGTCCCTGCTTCGAAGGTGTATCGCGTACTCGGCTGAATCGTCGTGCAACCTTGGCAATAACGGTAAATCATCCAAACAAGTTATTTTCACGTTATTATCTAAACCAAGGTCTCAAAGCCGAGTTTTATTAAAATGCTTCCTCCGTAACAGATCGACTTTGACGCACGGGTATTCCGCAGTATTTTTCTTTTATATCGAAAGCTTATTTTCGCCGTTCGAATTTTACGGGCGATAATATTAAAAACAGTTTTTGGGTAAGGAATTTCATTGTTTGAAAAGACAGGCCTAAAGCTGGAACGAGGGCGTCGTCGATCCAGAGTAGGAGCGGTGTAATGCCATATGGAACATATTTTTTTCTACCTGTACATAGCTGAGAGGTAGCTTTTATCGACGAAACTATACAAAAAAAAATGTATGGAATATAAAAAAACTAACGCGTACAATATAATGAGCCCGGCGTGGTTGTTTGTTTGCTTGCCACAATTTACTTCGACTCTCTCTCTCTCTCTCTCTTTCTCTCTCTTTCTCTCCCTCCCTCCCTCTCTCTATCTATCTATCCTCGTCCCCCCTTCTCTCTGTCAGCATATATCGATCGTCGTATCTAATCTAATTGGGGCAGGCGCGAGCCCGTAGTGACTGACAATAAACCGTACCTATATTATCGCGTAACAGCGAGCGTTGTAAGTCGGAGTAGAGTATGAGAAGGCCGAGGACGATGACACGGGTGTTTATTAATGTCCCGTTGGGATTGTTCGATCGCCTTTCGATAATCTATTATTATTTATATATTACGTGTATCGAGAAGAAGCGCCTGCACGCGTACGCGATGGTTCACGCTCGAGCGAGTTCTCTCGTCTCGCTAACGCGATGTGTTCCACGGGCCGGAAGTGTTCTCGAAACCCTCCGTGCCTCGCGCGTTTACTCGTCAGCCGGAAACATACTTGTCTCGCGGCACGTTAAAACTAAACGCGAGGGACGAGAAGGACGAGGTAGATCGTCGTCGTCGTCGTCGTCGTCGAATATTCCTCGGATGTTTCGTACGCGGTAAGAAAACGTTTGAAAAATGCGCAAAAACTACATTTTCTGTTTACCGTGATACGTACAACGTTATTACTACGCCATGGGCGTCTTATTGGACAAAATTGGAGAGACGATAGTTTTCTATTATTTATCGTTTCCTTGGGTTTGCCGTTTTTGTTTTTGCAGTAAGAAAAAATTCAGATATAAAACACCAAAGTTTCGAGAAGATTGACGAGGTAATCAAAATATATCTGTACCTATCTGATGTGAAATATACGTTAATAAAAATGATTGTTTATATTTTTAAATCATACTTGCACTGAATTTTCGGCCGATAATGTCAGTAAATATCTGAAGCCGACGTAGGTATCGAGCCACGATAACGGCGATAGTCAAGTTCATTTGATCGAATAGGGAGGTTTCCTTCTATAAATAATATCATAACTTGCCATCGGATTGAAAAATCTAAAAATGGAAAACAAATTACGAAAATTACGAAGAAAAAAACGCGAATACGAAATTGTAAATTTTTCCGTATCTTCATTTGAATAAAAATATTATTCGAAAAAATGTATTCCAATACAAATTCATTTTTGTTTCTATATTTTCTCATTAAAAAGAGCAGCAAAACGGTTAAACAAGCGTGGGAAGAAGAAATCATGACATTTGGACGAAAATAATTTAATTAACGCTTATTAAATATGAATTCATTAAAATTCACGACGGGAAAAGGAAAGACTGAAATTTGTATATTTCTTTGATTCGCAGCGTTATTGTTTCGGAATTTTCGTAGTTCTATTCCTTAACCCTTGAAACCAGTGTAGGTACTTGCTTACTACACTAAGTAGGTATGTGTAAAAACTCGGTAAAGGCTTGTGTCGCTCGCTGCTGTGAAACTGAGAATACCGAAGATGGAGGCAATGAATGCGAAACGATCGAAGCTCTTGGCTCCGCGACTCTTTCTCTCTCCGCTGTTGCTTCTCTCGGTCGACCCCGCGAGTTCACTGCACCAGGACCTCTACTATTACGTAGTTGAAGCGTCGGAGCCCTCTCTATACATACCATATATTCGCGTACCGAACACTCCATACTCCCATAAAGAGATTCATGAAAGCTGTGCGAGATACAACGCGGAAAACCGAATACACGCGAACGACACATACATTTCTGTACGTGTAAGTAGCTCGACAGCTCCGACCGGCCCCTTGTCCATCTCGTAGCGATCTTCTGGGACTCCTTACCTGGTCAAACTCGACTTTCGGACAGGAATTACGTAAGCTCGGAGAGCTACTCGCGAAAGTCTCGCGAAGACCCGACGAACTTTCGAGCCTTTTTATGTTTCCTCGTTCATTCGTGCCGAATCGTTTTGCGACTTGTTTCGTCCTTGCCGTGCTCGAGAACTCGGCTCGCGGACGACGGGCTCGTCTGCCCAATTTTATAAAGCAAACCTACATATTTAGGTGGTACCGATACGAAAGAGCCGGAGATGCCACGAGACAAAACGAAAGACAGAGGTTTCTATTTCCGTTCGATACTTCGATCGAAGGACGAATTCCACCGTGGACTGATGGTCCAGTCAATCATTTGCAAGAAATGCAAATTAACCGAGAAAGCGGATTTTTCGATATTGTGTAAAGAGGGCTAAGAAAAGCTTAACTTGAAATTGTCGACCTCAATTTCCTATGAGCTTTCTCCGTCATCTTGAAAGAAGGGTTACGTTTAATTTTTTGCGATAACTCGGCTCTCCGCCATGATACGAAAATTTCGGTTATATACTTTTTTGTTGCTTTTTTTACGGTCTACAATTAAGGTCCTATAAATTTTTCACTTATCATTGATCGTTATTGAGATATCGAGCGAGGAAGTAAACGATTAAGAGATTGACCCTGGGTTTTTGCCGTTTCTCGTGATACATATCGATTTTGCTCCTTTCTCGTGATATATATCGAAAAAATGTCTATTATAAAACTTGTAGAGCATGCTAATATCTGCAATATAATTTTTTTGTTTTTCTTTTAGACAAAAATTACGACTCGTCGTGCGCCGTAAAGTTGGCAAGTCCGCGCGAGATTGTACACAGGGTTAAAACATCTGAATATCTAGAAAACTAAATCCGGGAGAAAAGAATGTTTCAATTAAAAAGTTTAAGTCATGGGAGGGCTGATAAAAGAGTCACATCGGCTTTCGATTCGCATTGTGTGTTTCAAGGTCATTTCAAGGTCAACGGGGGGGTTTCAAATGGAAACATATATTTTTCATTGCAGATTCTTAATCTACGACTTAAAACAAATAACTTTTGGTTGAAACAATTTTTCTCTTTTTACAATATTGTCATTAATAAAATGATTTTCTCGACATTGAGAATTTTTTCTTTGAAAATTCACGCGTGCGCTGTCCTTGAGACACTCAACCAGCCGTATCTCCAGAAGTCCTCGAGCGATCATAATGAAATTTGTCACACGAGTAATGCATCAAGTGATTCTCGTTTCCTGCAAATCTCGAATACAAATACTCAAGGTCTTTAGATTTTACGGGCTTTCCAATAGTGTTTGTAAAACAAATCGGCGGAAAATTTAATTTTTGTTAATTTCGAGCTACCTTCTTACACAAATAACCTAGTGGATAAAAGCAAATTTGATATTAAGTTGCCACGATAGAATCGGTAATGAGTCCCAGATCGAAAAAAAAAATCACAAATTTCCTTTTATTCTCCGTTTTTAAACGAAAATACCCCACGTTCCCTCACCCCGAGTCACGTTGTCACGATAGAGTGTATATTTTATATTTAAATAAAGCAGCACTTATGGATATGGACATTTAATTGGGAGAAGAACGTCGAGGAAGGATTCTGATTTGATTAAATTCGTGACCTCGTTGAATTGAAAGATGTTTAAATTCAAGCAAACTTCAATCTATTTCTTAAAAAAAACAAATCATTGTAACGTGGCGCTTATTCGCGAAGCTTCTCGTGTAAGAAAGGTAAAATCTAGAATTATGCGCGATACGAGTAAAAATTGGAGGGAAGTAATGATGCGATTCTCGATCTGCATAGTTTTTTTAGACTTCTTTTAGAGCGAGTTACGTATTAAGGCGCTACATGAAACGGTAAATTATCGAAGCATTCCAAAAACGCATATCCCTGCTTACTTTATCAAGCAAAGCAGTCAACGTTTTATACGTATATGTATGTATACGTATACAACGTGTAGTACGTTTACGAGTTGCGTTTCAGTCGGTTCTTATCGGAGGAAGCAGATAAACCCTCTCGCATGGACGGCGCGACTCCCCAGCGTTGGAGAACCCAATGTCGCATAAGTATTACTCGAAACAACTAGACGAAATGAAAAATAGCACGGTTCTCGGAGCCACCACCCTCTTCAGCCTCGCCCACGGTTATAACCATGAAACGAGATCGTTTCGCTCTCGTAACGCAAACGTTCGCCTCGAACTGTCTCTAAGCGATGAAAATTGAAAATTACGAACGCATTGGTACAGGAAAAATTGCCTGTACCAATCATGACATCGTCGACGATCGTGGCTCGACAACGATTCGGAAACTAACGAATAATCAAATTTTCATCCATTCAACGAAGTTAGTAGGTATACTTTTTTTTAATTATCAATTTATTAAATAAATGCAAACTAGTAAAAAATTCATAATTGGTTCATCGAATTTTGTACTTTTATTCAATTACCATATTAACCAGACTATTTATTATTCGGATATTTGTTAATCAATGAGCGGGTGAAAAATTATTTTTACTCGGTCAACAATACGGAAGAACTTTTAAGGACAATTTAATACAATTTTTGACATAGGTATATATTCCAAATTTGTTATTTTTTCACGCCTCAAAAGGCATTCATGGAGGGCGACACCGTAAGATGAAGAGAACCAGCTTGCCACTGATGTTAATTCATCTTTTCTTTTCATTTTTTAAATACCTACAATAACTCGTTATTCTTGTCACATTTTTGTCGAGTACGAAATAACGAAGTAAGTATCCGTCGCAAGTTACAAATACAGATGTAGGAGCGATGATGTAAAACAAAATCGATATATATACCTACATGCATACATAATATGCAAACACATTCGACGTTCGTCGTGAGCCTTATCGGTACCGATAGGTGTAAGCTTCGTTCGCTCGCACGGACGTACAGGCTATCCCATTTTAATTTATCATGAAAGTTTTACGGTCTCGAAGGGGAGATACGATGGTCGTAAAGAGATTTTTTTCCGTCGAATTGTTCAGGTCGTATGAAAGTTATCGCTAGCTTTTTAAATGGGGCTTTTTAATAATTTTACCTCCGTCACATTTTCGGCGAGAAGAGAAGACAAATGGCTACAATGAACGTAAAAAGAAAAACAAAATGTTTCTACCTTTAAGAACGACGGAGTTGTGGAACTTTGAATTTTCTTTAAATGGCGCACATCTTTTGACGACGAGAGGTGGAGAATGGCGCATTGACATTGTCCAAGGTGTACCACGTGGAGTTTGTCCCTGTCGCGGCGATATTTAACGACTTCAATCCAAATTTCATTGTTGACGAGCTATTACTGATTGGATAATGCAAATGGCAGGTAATCAGCCATATATTCTGGGTCCGAGCGTAGGCGTTACGGTTGATTCTATATCATCCTCCACCCCCGTCGTCTAAGGATCTCCTCCATTTTCGAGCATTCAAAGGATCATAACTCGGGCGTTTCGACTCTACAAACTTTTCACTCTTTTCAGTTTTATTCGTCTTGATCCCTACCTACAATATAGGAAACGTAAAATTATAGATTGCATTGCTGAACGAACGACCATCGTATGACCTCTTCAAAACCATAAAACTTTCGCCCCAAACTTTGTTTCATACGACCTCGTTTTCCTGACTCTTTTCCATCGATAAATTAAAATAGAATACCCTGTACATCGTGTCGACGTATACAGATGCATGTACGCGTATACGCTGTAAAAAAAGTTGTTCTGGAGTGGGCAAGCTACGACGTTGTTGGCCATACGACCGATATTGAACGCTCGCCTTGACTCCATTTGAATCAGAAATTGAGGCACAGGTCGGTAATGCTAGCCGGTCAATTCATGTTTCTATAAATGTAAGCGAGAAAGAGGTAATGGCGACCAGTTAAGTGGGGGATGACGTTCAACCCTTGAACGTCGGCTCTTCAACATCGTGACGCTAAAGAGTTTGCCGTTTCAGCCGCATTACGTTACTATATCCATTACATTATGACTTTAGCCACTCCGGATTGAGCCACTGGAGGGGTTTCAAAAACTCCCTTAATTACGTAGAGGTTTCATACGTTCTCTACCTACGCGACAATCCGGACATACCCCATACAGCAAACGCTTCAAACTTCTCCCAAATATTTCATCAATCGGATTTTCTCATCATCGAGTGAAAATAACGTTTATTCGAGATGAATTCGATTTCCTAACTTTAACCAAATCACTATAATCGCGGAACATAAACTAACATATTTTTAAATGCAGCCTGACCGTAGCCAATCATCTAGATTCGCGGAATCATGTTTTTCTTTGCAAACAGACCAAGAATCCTTTCTTTGTCACCCTAACCAATAATTGTCCAGAGGCACGGAATCTATTTTAATTAATTTTTTTCTAGAAAATGGTATTCTTTCTGAAATTATGTATTTTCGCGTGATTATAGAGGGTGACCTCGAACGATGTAATTTCGCACTTATTTTTAGACGATAGATTCTCCGCAAAAAATTGCGAAAAACTGCAATTTTCGTCGTTTTTTACATAGAGTAGGTAGGTACATAGATTCCTATGTACCTAAATCATAGCCTTGCTTTCGGTTGTTCGAAAATCCTACGAAAAAGATGAAAAAAATCACATACCTGTGTCTTAGGGGTGTACTTAGGTGTTATAAAGTGATTATGGAATTTTTCTAATTGTATCAACTTGAAGGATAGGCTAATGGCATTGCCCCTGAAACGAGTTTGTTGCTTAGCGAAACACATATAGGTAGGCGTGTGTACCTACCTGTGGGTGGAGGGTCGTCGCTGCGATGAACGAATCAAGCTTGATAAACTATTAATCCGAAGGAAAATGAGAACGATCTAAAAAGCGACCGCAGATATCGAGCAAAGTCCTTTCCGAGACTCGCAAACGGCCAATTGGCTCGACGAATCATTTCGAATTCTATTTTTTCACTATCTTTCGACGATATCGTATAAATTATAGCGAAATCTCACTCTCAATGAGAACGAAAAAGTATAGATATTTTGTCACTTGGCATTTCCGAAAAGATAAGCATGTTTTTCTTAATAAGATAATAAAAGACAATAATACGATCGCCGTATATTTCTCGTAATGGAAGTTTGCTCGAAAAAAAAGATTTTCAACTCGAGCTCTAGCACGATTCGCACGAAAAAGTATATTTCGGGTGACGATATTTATCAGAAAATCCACGCGCTCCTTTTTACATATTTGTTCACGGCACCACATATCCTCTTCGCCAAGGATCGACGTGCAACCTGTAAAACTCGTTGATTCTCCCCGAGAGAACTCGTAGTGGCCGCGAGTGTGGAGGCGGTTGCAAGGACGTGTACGATGCGAATTATCAGGACTCGTCTCATTATGCGCGTGACTATATACCATATAAGCGTATATGCACAAGTATATATATATTTAGCAGCAACGCAATACACACATACATACATACTAAGGTTGCTTCCGTAAAATGATTCCGCGACGTCGGCACTTTTTACTTTTTTACCTGTATAAACGTGTATACCTACCTACACATCGATATATCTATATGTATTTGAAAAGTTTGATACTTTGAATAAGCAGCGTTAGCACACTTTATACGAAGCAAAAAAATGATCGCTTTATCGAATGAGCGAATTTCACGTATGTGCGCAGTTCTGGCTAATAAGCGCAATAGTTTTTCATTAAATACGATTTCATTCGACTTTTTATATGTATGTTTAAAATTTGTTAAAAAAGTAGTGGTATAACTACTACTTTTTACTTTTTAGGGGAAAGGTGTACGAGATGATCCCCCGAAGGGAGAATGCTCGTAATTTAAAGGATTTTCAACTTAATCCAGATGTAAAAATACGTAATCTTGGATATACAAAATAATATTTCGAGCATTTTGAGATCAGAACATCTTTATCTTACTCAATTAGACTTCAACCAACAATAAGCCGGTTTTCTAATCAGTCCGTCTTAAAATGACTAATTTCAATCAATATTTGTGAGATCAATCATACAATTCAGTTTTAACGGAAATAATGAAAATAATATATCTTGTTATACATTGAAACGGTATTTGTCTCATCCCCTCCCAAACACAGTCAATATTCTCCACCACCAGAGAATAAGATCCAAGCCAACGTCTTTGTGCACACGGCACTCATCACCAAAAGGATAAACAGCTGATAGGCAGTGGCGGGAAATCACACTGACCCATTAGAATCCCTGAAATTGGGTATATAAGGGTCGAAAAATCATTGATAAGCATCAGTTATCGGCTGGTCACCCAACTTCAAACTCTGAAGAATAAGAGTCAAAGTGGGATAACGACTAAGAGCTCTGAATAAGAGGGAACAGCAGAGAGAGAGAGACGTTTTGGAGAGGAATCGTCGATCGAACGGAAAAAGTCGACGCCCCTTGATATTTACATATCAGACGGTGCTAGCGACAATCTGCCACAGGCATAGAGCAATCGATGGTCGATCGTCATCAGCTAGGCGGGGAAAGGAGAAGGAACGCTTAAATGTCCGAGCTCAGCTGACGGAATTACGGCAAAACGCGAAACACCAAACGAGTCCAGTCATTATATCCGAAAAAACGGTGAAGAAATGCAAGTGAACCGAGAAAGCTGATTTTTGGATATTGTGTGGAGGGGGCTTAGAACAGCTTAACTTTAAATTGTCGACCAAATATCCCATGTGCATTATCCGCCATCTTGAAAAAGGGTTTTATTTTGTTTTTTACGATAACTCGACTCTATGTCATGATACAAAAATTTCGCTTACATACTTTTTTGTTGATTTTTTACGTTCTGCAATTGAGGTCTCATTGATTTTTCAACTACCGTTGATCGTTGTTGAGATATCGAGCGAGGAAGTAAAACATTAAGAGATTGAGACTAGTTTTTTGCTGGCTTTCGTGATAGATATCGATTTTGCTCCTTTCTCGCGATACGTATCGACAAAATGTCTATTATGAAACTTGTATAAAATTACGACTTGTAGTGCGCCGTACAGTTGACAAGTCCGCGCGAAATTTCGATGTTATTGCTCGCGCGATTGTATACAAGGTAAGGCACGAGAAACAGAACACCTGAATATCTAGAAAACTAAATCCAAACAAACAAATTGAACATTATAGAAAGCCGTAACTACACCAATAATTGTAATTGACTGTCTACATTAAAAGTTATTTAATTAAGCTTAAAGTCCAGCCTTACCTTAGATCAACACCGCATATTTTATGGTTTTTTTTTCATAAAAATACACTCGTGACTCACGCCGCCATTACGAATTGACTGTTGGGGGAGGGGGTCGGCAGATACGTTTTACAAAAAAAACAACTAGATAGCGTTCATAGCCTCACCGCAATGGAAAAGGATCATCTTACCCCAGTGGATTCATCTCGTACACGTTTCTCCTACATTTTGGGAAAAAAGCTTAGACGTAATTTTGCATGTGCGAATATTTATAAATGTACCTAATTATAAAGCCACATTGTACGAGCCAGTCCCGATAAACTTCAATATTCATCCCTTGACGATGATTGGAGGTAAAGTTCCCAAGTACTTTACCAAGTAGGTACAAGTTCTGTGTCTCGGTTAATGTGCGCCGTTGGCATTTTTATCAAAATATTTCTAGGATTTCAGGTTCGTGCGATATAATTATTCTAACAACGATCTCTTCGTAAAATTTCTAAATTTGTGACTTTTCATCCGAACGTTTTCACGCAAATAGATTGAATATTTCAATAAATTTTTCATTTATTGAATAAATCGTCACAAACTCGTTATCTATAGTTAATTCTAAAAACTTTATATAAAATTTCCTTCATAAATTGAGCGAAACTAAAGAATGTAAATGAAAACATGGAAAATTGAATATTGAATATTGGATTCTAATTTGTGAATTTATGAATTCTTTGTAGCCGAACATAAATGTAAATACCGTTAAAAGTCAGTAATAAAGAGCTAATAATAATAATAGAGAAGTAACAATGATCATTATTATTAGCAATATTGGAGTAATGGAGAAGTTTCAATTTTCATATTTTGTTTACTCTGCATAAAATTCCTCGCACGTGCTATTTTTTGATATAAATATACAGCTATGATTGCCATCAAATGCAGCCAATCTTCTATTGTCGCTGCATCTAATACAGAATCTAACGTTCAATCAACGGACTGATGGCAGAGAAAGAGAGAGAGAGAGAGAGAAAACTTGTATACATTGCCAATATTTCCCCCTCTTTCCGTTCCTTCGCCCCACCGCTCTCTTACTCTTATTGTTAGTATACCTTTTTTAGTCACCGATCGCTTTTCCTCGTGACGAAGTGTCTCCGGTTACCCGAGTTTCTCAGTTTTCTCCGAGGATCGACGATTCCTCCTTGGCAGCGAGGGCGCGGGGGTGGAGGGGAGCGAGGACGAGCTATGTTTTACGCCGGCAAGATAGTCGACACGCCGAGTTAATCCGGCTCCTTTTTTCTCGTCTCCTCCATCCAACGCAGCCAACGTATATCTCGTACGTTTTTCTTCTATCGAACCCGAGTCTCTCGTCGGCTCGATATACCGTCTCTACGTATTCACGTAAGGTACATACACGAATAAATACAAATTCGAACGAGCGTTCACCCTCGAAACGATTATCTGCGTCAACGTCCTCGTAGACGGGCAACGACGTTCCGTCCTTCCGACATTCCGTCAAATGTACCTATAACGGTCCGTCTTGGACCCTAATCTACTCGATCCGAGATCGTAAGATCAGTGATCGACAAAGAAAAAGAAAAATCGTTCAAAATGTTCTATACAGTAAATGATACAAGTACCTATTTGAAAGTAAAATAAGTAAAAAAAAAAAGGCAAGAGAAAAAAGCAGCGAAGGATGGAGGAAACAAAAGAAACGAGAAAGAGTCGCAGTCGTACAGTCGAACGACTGTTAGCTGTGCTCGACGGCGGATCGGGCCTCGGTCTGGGGAATGGGCGGTGGGGCATTCTCGCGCAGCCACATAGCTAAGCAGCGTAGCAGTGACGGGAGACTCGGCGCGCTCGCTCGCTGCCCCTCACGGATGGGACTCCTCGCTATATAGCGCTGTATAGCGAGGAGGACGTTCACCTTTTTTCGTGACTTCGGTGAAGCCTTCCGAGAGTGCCTCACTGGAACCGGTAACGAACGTTCCATCTAGTGTATACGCTGACTCGGTAGCACCGAACCAAGTGACTGTATAACTCGTTCGTGAGACCGTCTCTGCTATCTTGTACCACATACTTTTATATCGTTACCATTGTACGAATGGAAATAACGTTAAATTTTTACGAACTTTCGGACTAGTTACGAACGTTAGCCCCTTGGACTCGAGGGAGGCTCGTTTTTCTTTTTCTCTTTCATCCAAGTCCATCGATTACAATTTACCAATACGATCCAATTCCTTATCGTTATTGATCGGTAAAGCGGCATCGATCGTCTACTCTTGCTCGCAACGGATAAACAGAAATTATTTACGACGAGACTTGAATTCGGCAATTTTTCAAAAATGAACGTAAAAGTATTTAACTAGTTATTATGCGAGTGTGACTATATGTTCTGCACGAATGTTCCCTATTATATAGGCGTTTCCAGAAATATATAATAGAGACCAGCGTTGATTGGTTATTAAGAAGAGAAATGTTGTACAGTTGTGTTAATTTGCCGGCCGTAAAAGCCGGTTGAGAGATCTGTAGGTCGTTATCCGATAGCAAATTAAAATTATCTAAATCAATTTTACATATATTAGGTGTTATACATTTATATTATTTAAAATATATTTAATTTTCATACTGGGTATTATTTTTTCATTGAATTCTTCCCATATATATATATATATATGAATACGCCATAAAATAGTAGAAACGAGGATAGCAGACGAGGAACAACAGGAAGAACCCGATTGTCAGGTGCATCGACGGGTTGAGCTCCAACGGGACATTCCAGTCTTGCCCGCCGCCGAGGCATTCCAATGATTTATTTTAACATACGTATAGTCAATTTTATTCGACGATCGGACGATCGAGGATTCGTACCTATTCGACGCTACGAGGCTTTCGAAATTGTGAGAATGGAATTCTCGCTGGAGGTGTTGAAAAAAAAAGAGAGAAAAAAAAAGAAAACATCTTTTGGACAAAAGTGTCGAGCCAGCAAAATAATTCTTAGCTAAATTGCCGAGGAATGAGATTTCCGGAGCTCGCGTTTCGGGTTTGTCGAACCGTAAGTACGAATCGTCGTTCTTCACTCCCCCGTGCCATTCGCGATTACCCCGGCCGCAAAGAGAAAATCCTCGATTACGATTTTAATATCAATAATGAATACTGTAATCACCGTAGTGGGGCGTCTGTCGCAGAGTCAATCAAAATTCCTGAACGGGAAGAAAGTGCTCTTCGATGGTACCAGAGGCGATTGCCGCGACGCTACCGACGAATCTTCGGTCTTTGTAGGTATACTTTGCGACACAAGTGCAAACAACGCGACGAAAAAACACTCCTGTACGATGATTCGGAGTTCGAAAGAACGTTTTTTCGTCGCTCGCCTGATTTTTTTTATCCGCGTAAGAGCAGTTTTTATTTGCGCCTCGTTTTTTTTTCATCACAAGCTCTTGGATTTCCTTATGACTGATGACTCAAAATCGTAAATTTCGCTCGACTCGACGATAAGATAAAAATAACTCGCGAGTAATCTTCGCGCCGGGGACGAACGTAGCTATCGAGGAAAAGCCTAGTGAGCGAAAAAATAAATGCGATTATTATATGCAATATACGTGGTAAGGAGAGTGAAAAATTGATCGAAGAGAAGAAAATACGGTCGTCGGGTAGCTCGTAGATAGAGAAACTCGAAGGGAAGTTGTGGCGTCTCTGACCTTGGAGACAACGAGTTCCGCATTGCTGGAGCGTGGCAGAGGGCCTCCCCGACGTTCCGATCCTCGAAGCCACACGAATGCCTCGGTGGGCTAGCGGGACCCCCGTACATAAGGCCGTAACACACCACCGATCTTGGTTTTTCTTCTACGCCTATCGCTCCTACCAACTACTATCTCCTATAAAACTTAACGATTCTCGCGAACCACCGTCATAGTCAAAGTATCATCTATACGTCTCAAATTTTCAGAAAACAACAAATCTAATCCCTTACATTACGAATCGTAGCATTGCTCGTTTCGCGTGCTTTTCGCGTTAAATCGTAGGTCCAATTTTTAATTAGCCGATAAAACAATCTCATCGATTTCTTTGTTCCATGCTTGTTTAAAAAATGTCGAATCTTTGCCACTTATTCAATTTAAGAGAAGTAAACAAAAAAAGTGTAAAATAGAACTAAAAAATAAACGAAAGGTTTGAAAAATTAGAAACTTTCACCAGGGTACTTTCTCACAGTTAAATTGTGCGAGCGAACGAGAGAAGCAATTTGCAAATTTATAATTTGCAGGATTTCCTTATCGTTGTTCCTCGATCGACAGACACAAACTATTACTACGCCTTTTATTATTAGCGCTGTGCGACCGCAACGCCGGAAACCGCGGTCTATTACAGTAACGCCATAGACGGCCTTCAACTTGACCGGCCAACTATCCAGCGCGGACATACGTAACGCACGCTCCCACAAATCGTCTGTACTATTCACGTTCTTTCCCACCGTCTCTGCGTCTACGAATTAACATCCGAGAGACGTTCGCAATCTCTTAATGATCATTTTATACCGGTCTCTAGGTACACGGCGGATTCGCGCCGATGACAAGGGGCCCGTTGCCAGGTGTCTTTGACTCTTCGGTGAACGTCTGACGCGAGCGCATCGCCAATTTTTCACCACAACGTGTGGTAATATGTGTCTGGCCGCGTCTGGTTTATCAATAGATAATCCCCGCCTTTCTCTCTCTCTCTCTCTCTCTCGCTCTCTCGCTCTCTCGTGCCCGCTCTTTCGCTCGCTTCATCACGCTGCGCGCTGTGAAGTAGCAGTAGCGATGACGACGGTGAGAGAGCCTAGTTTGGCTGAAACGAAAGGTCGATGATCCGGCTACCTTGGCTCCGCCGCAGCTTTCTTGATGGCTAGCTCGTAGCCTTTCCGCGAGACACAATTTATATCTCAATTAGACTTATTGGATAATATTACCCGGCAGAATTTGTACAATTACATTGCCCGTACGAAAGATAAAACGCGCGTTAAAGTCTGCTAAATTTATTCTAATAACGAGACATTTTAATCCGTCAATGATCTAACGTGGGAACATTATCATTCTGTAGATTTTTGATCCGTCGATACAATTATTATACAATCGATCGATCGCTGAAAGTATTTACCATTAGTGACGGACCTACGTAACACGTGAATTTCACAAATGTTGTTACAGTATTTGAATAATTCTCAGATTGCTAATATTTTCAAATAAGAAGAAAATGTTAGCGTAGATTATCGTATTATCGCTGATACGTTCGAAGGATCGTTCGACATATTGTTGAAACTGCACGCATAAAGACAATTTAATTCGACAATCGCCTGGATAATGCGCGTTTATCGATGTTTTATACTGAATCTGTTTTGTTTGCACAATTACTGGAATATTTTGTCGACTAGAAGGCTTATGAAAGAGTTTTTGTTATCAGGCCCTCGGCCAAGATGTTCTTATGGCGACGAGAGAAGAGGAATGGGGAAACGTTCTGTGCCTTCGAGATAAGGGAACTCTCGGCGTCGTTCTTCGGGATCGTTTGATGACCGACGCGGCATTGGATGGAACGAGACCCATAAAGTCCGAGCATAGCTACAGTCTTCTCGCTTGTAGTCCACCTGCCAGTCCTGCAACGAATGGTACCGATCGGCACACAACGAATTCAGTGTCTATCGAAGGATTCACGGGCTCGACATGTTCTTCAGGCTCGATAAACACCAGTGGGACTATCGTCGAACATCACAAGACACTGGGACTTCGCAGTCGGATCGATGGTAAAAAATATTCACCATTCTATAAATGTAAAAATTATGGTAATTTCGTTCGTATTCGAGACTTTGGTAGGTACTTTGGTTGGATCGTTATACAATTTTAAGCCAAGGGGGGAAATACACGTAGAAGAGCAAAAATGAAGGTTTTTTGGGGATTTTCTTTGGGAGTGATCGAAATATTTATTATTTATGAAACTTGGACAACATTTTATTATCGTAAAATGGCGGAGTTTATCCAGCGCGGTTCGAGCCATAATCGTGCGCGACTTTTGAAGTGGCGGGGACTCCTACACTCGTTTGGGTCATCCGAAATAGAAAAATGAAAAAATTTTTTGATTAAGAACATAATTTCACTCTATATGAACTAAAAACAAATATAAATCATTACAAATACGTAAATTGGGTGACTTTTTAAAAAGAAAACTTTTTTTACACTAATGTAAAAAAAGTGACTTCTTTAAGTGATAACTTTAAATTTATAAGTTTATATAGAAGACAATATTATAAAGTAAATTCGTGCAAAATTTCAGCAAGATCGGTGAAAAATGCTTTTTAAGCGAAACTTTCGCGCCCATTTTGAGAAGAGCAGTTCTGAGAAAACCCCCGTTAGAAGTTTGTATGTTTGTACGATAATTGATAAACGAATCGATAATACGAGCCGATAAACCCCCGTAAATTTAGGGGTTTACTTGACTCGTTATTTATTTTCAATTTTGTATGAGAAATATCATTTCTCAAACGCATCACGAAATATTTACATTATCTACCCTTTCGGTATTCCGAACGTCGAACCCGAAAATGCAAGCGCGTATCGTTCATTGCTCTCTGCGAGGCGCTTCAATTTTTCGTTTCTCGTACAGATATGGAAGAAGAATGTTATCCGGCAATCTCAATGGACACCGCGTCCGGACGTGGTGCATCTCCGGCAACCTCAACGGGATCTTCACCGAGCCCGATCGGTCTGACGCTCGTACCAACGAGAGTACAATCGGTGCAGGAGGAAAGTGATTGCGTGAATATCAAGGGTGAGCCCTTGAGCGCCCCTAGCAGTCCGTGCGAGGCAATTGTGTCCTCGCAGCTCGTCGATGACAAGGCAACCATCACGATGGTAGCTCCGCGCAGATTGCACTTTACGAGAAATCGTTCGGTCCAACAGACAAGCGATAGCGAGGAAGACGAGGAGGAATATTATCAGGTAAATTTACAGATTGATATTTAATAAATTATCTCTACGAGAGTCAACGTTTCGAACCCGAGAATATTCACAGTCGGTGCATTAATGTTTTTAATGCAAATTTATAGGACATGGACGTCGAGGATTTTGATATAAAATGCGAGGAAAGCGAGAAGAGCGGTCACGAATCGCGACAAGGTCTTCCACCAACACCACCGAGTAGCGCAAGCTCGGACAGCGAGGGTACAGCGTCCGCTTCGTGTTCCCCAGAACGTAGAGACTCGCAAGGTTCATCCGGCCACGTACAAAATCTTCGTGGTCTGCTCGCTCCGAGGCTCTACGTTACGAACGGAAGTCACACGCACACGACGAGGCAGCCTATACACACGTCTCTGATATCGTGCCAACCGGTAAGTGGAGACAATCAGGCGTCGTGCATTTTCCCTCGGGCTACTTTCTCTTTCCGGATTCCCATTTATGCATATGCACCCTTTTTCTTCTTAATCCATTACAGAAAGGGTCTACCGGAATTCTCACTCTAACGGACGAGGAGAAAAGGACGCTCATAGCCGAAGGATATCCGGTACCGACGAAGCTACCTCTGACCAAGCAGGAAGAGAAGTCCTTGAAAAAAGTTCGAAGGAAAATAAAGAATAAGGTACATCGAGAAGATTGGCTTAGAAGCTTCTTATTGTTAGACAGCAAAGAAAAAGACGATCTATCGGAATTATTACTTGACGAATCGACGTGACTCGGAGAAATTTATAGTTTTAACAAACTCGATAGAACGCATGCATTGTAATCGTTCGGATTTGTTCTTAAATCGTAAGAAACGTGTCCTACATTGTCATAAAATGGTCTCTTGTCTATTGCAGATATCGGCTCAGGAGTCGCGTCGAAAGAAGAAAGAATATATGGACGGTCTTGAAAGGAGGGTTACTATGCTGACCAACGAAAATACCTCGTACAGGGATCGTCTGATCAGTCTCGAGGATGCCAATCGTGAACTCATGACGGAGCTACAACGTCTTCAGACACTCATTGAAATGCAGTCTTCCTAACTTTGTTTTCTTTCACGAAAATTTATATTAAATGATTCGCGTTGCCAAAGGAATCCGGGAGTCTTCCGGCAACGTGCGTAACGTTGCATCAGGAGAGGATAACTGAGCTTTCGAGAATATAAAATATATTCGAGACGGAAGAATCGTCCGAGTCGCACAGTGGCTCGGACAACGATTATCGTCGGCTGTGGAAAGTCGACACAGTTACTATACCTCATCCGACCGCTTCCTCGCCCTCGTTTTACGGTCCCACTCCATTGACTATAAAAAAAAGCTGCTAACGGAAATTGCAATAGCCTTTATGGGTATTCGAGTAATTCTTATATGCGCGCCAGGTTCGCGTAGACCTCTTTTTTTTCAACGACCAAAGTCGTGGTTTTAGCAAAGGAAAAACGATTTCGTCACCACCCGTAAACACGTTTTTGCATTGCTTTATTTTGGATTTGCGTAGAGGCGGATTTGTACAAAAGTAATGGTCAACCGGATACTTACTGCGCAAATGTATTCTGACCATCGAGCTATTTTTGTCTCGTGTTATTTAACCTTTGGGACTTTTACGTATTGTTTCGTTTGTGTGAAAAAGAGCTTTGTAAAACTAGTTGTCAAAAACGAGTGCCTATTCTGCCCCTGCGAATAACAAATAGTACGAAATTTATCTTGGAAACTGACCAACCATAAGGTCTTTCCTTACTTATGTGGTCTGAAATTGGGGCTTTGAAGAAATATAATGAAAAATTCCGAGAACGAAGTGCGAGATACACTTAAGTTTGGATTTCCGACGACACGTCGGTTTATCAATTCGTCCAATTGTAGATGCTAACTTGTTAGCATCTTCTGCCTAAAGTTACATACACATACATAGATACATATAAATTGAAAGATATTTTTCGGACAAGCGTTTGAAAGCATATTATTATCGATAGAAAAATTGTACAAAGTTTTTATCGTAAGGGTGTCATCGAAATGTCCATTAGAATGAAGTTAATGTTATGCATCGTGTATACATATATATATATATACACACACACAAATGATGTATATTTCAGATTCATATTATTCCTCGTCCGAAGGTTGCAAAGATATATATATATATAACATCGTCATTCTAATAAGTTAAATTATAGTCATTAACAACTTAAATTTTTATGAACGAGTCAAATATGTTTGATTGCGGAGCTATACAAGTATACACATTAGTTTGTTTGCGAGAAAGTTTGGGGGAGAAAATGTTTCACTTTATGTTTCGCCTGTAATGTCGTTTAAGTTTTCTATATATGTATTTTGGTTATACGAGTATGCTTGGGAATATTAATTAGTATCACGAAATTTAAGATTTCCGTTGTTTGCGATAATTTTCGATATTTCGACCAGAGGAAATTTGCAAGTAACGTAATGAGCTAGGGTGGATAAATTTTAATTACTCATTCTCAGTCGCCATAAACTAATACCTTTTGTTTTTCCTCGAATTGAATTGATCCTCTTGAAGGATTTAATAGTTATGACCGACTGGTTGTGAGAGGCCGTTATTCCCTCGTGTTTTAATTTCCAATACTGTTCGTTATAATATTTCGTGGTACGCTCGCGGCGTACGCGATAGGTGCGGGAAATCGTGCAATTTGTCGACTTATTCCCGTAATTAACGGGATATACAAGATATTTGTTATGTTGCTTCGGGCAAATGGCGATGGCGTCGGTCTGATAAAATCGGAAAATATATGCTCGGTATATCGAGGGCGAAGGTTTATAATCGTGCAATTATTTTTCCGGCGTAAGTGTCAACGTCGCTTAGACAGAGATTAGAAATAATTGACGGAGCCCGTGCGTCCTCCAAAAATTGATGATCCAAATGAATATATAATACATTAGTTATATAGTAAATATGTGTCAATGCCTTACTCGTCGAAAACAATGTCAGATCGAAATGGGCACTCGCTTCGCGGAATGTTGTCCAAGACGGAAAAGAATCGAGAACTTGTAAAATTCCATGAAGTAGCGTCTGTGTTGCTGAGCACAGATGCCCCGGTGGCGTTAGTAATCAGCATGAAAAGTTAATCGCGGTTTAATGACGAAAACAAACTAATAATGTTTATGATATAATGACTTTCGTATTCGGCAAAAGTTTACTTACCTTTACTTACCTGTCGATCAATTTTTAGTCTCGTTAATTCAAACTTCGTGGTCAATAACGTCGTAAATCTGGCCTCTACCATTTCGATAGACTTGCGGATTGATTTCATATATAATCGTAAAAACGGTAAATTAATTAAATGTTCTCGACGCACGCAACGATATATACAAATTTAAATTTAAATTGTCGATAATCAAAAAACGTATACTTCGAGTAAAGTTTTATGGAATGGTGGAATCTACATTTATCGGTGTTTTCTTTCATATTTATCATTAGCGTAGTATTTCCATTAATGGTAGTATTTGTGTATGACTCGTACGATCGATCGACAACCGATTACAAAGTATGAAAAAGAATATTGAAAATATATATTTCTGGAAGTGATGATCGATACCAATGAAGGTAATATAAAGTGGTTTACTTATATCTCACCTTGGTCGAATATCGTCGGAACATCGACGTCAGTTTGCAATAGGAGTATTTTTCTTTTCCAAGCGAAGGCACGCTCGAACGTTTCCTCCGACCATCATACATTAAACACTCAACGATTCTACAATGTTAAGGTCTCCGTAATAATTCACTTCTATTATCCGTCGTTAAATCTTTTAATTATTTATTTAATTATTGCAAGAAGTTGAGTTCATTTTGAAACTAATTGTTATTGAAAAAAAAACTAACTCACTCAGCAATTAGCAGGCTAACGAGGGCAACAATTTATTTTTAACGCCGTGGCGACCGAGAGTCGCTTCTCGTCCGCAAAGGCTTAATTATGGGCAATATGGATGGCACGCGGATAAAAGTGGCATCCTAATTTGTAACCGATAGGTTCCGTTGGCTTTAGATCATCGTTACTGTTATCGAAAGTACGAACGAGTGATATACAAGTTGACAATTAACCGGTACAGAAACAAAGACTGCTAGACGAAAAAACATGTTTGGCTTATGTTGTCAGCGAGCGATGTGGCTTGAAAACTCCGAAGCGACAAATTCGCACGTGTCCCGTATGGTACGAGCGTTGTATGCCAATAATGAACAAGCACGTGTGACCTAATACCCTCGTGATCCGTTTACTCTTTTCTCCGTGTACCTTCCTATCGGCTGGGTATTTTGTATCAGATTCGTGTATACCTCTACCCGTCACGGAAGACCTCGATGTTCTATTTTTGCTAGGGTGAAACTGCGCGAAGCCCGATGATTCTCCCTCAAGCGGTTTGCCCACGACCCTCTAATTGTATACCAATCATCTCGACGAGATATCCGAGACAGATCAAATTTCCCAACTGTCTCGTATCGGAATCTGATAACGACGAGGACGACTCAACGCTGAATACAATAATTTTCGTCGAATCACACGACGAGTAACAACGATTCGAATCGAAGAAGATATCACGCCTCATCAACTTTTATCAATTCGAGTTAAAAGCTCGAGGAATCGTCCAAATAATTGTTCTATAATTTGCGGTAAGGGGATAATATTAAAAACCTCTGTCGAGATAAACAAAGATGGAAATAGGAACACTTTGGAGAATAAACCGAAAGAATTCCATTGCGACATCATTTTTTTCCAAGATCCTTTTCAATCCAGATTGATAGCTTCGACTCCGACCTCGTGGACTCTGCTTTCCAGTGCGGCCAGGCTGACGGGCTCGTCGATATCGATCATTTTTTTCTGGGGTATCGATTTTTCCTTCTCCTTGGCGAGTTCCCGTTTCGATCTGTAAAGAGGATTCTCGAATCTCTTGCTGCTCGCCGAAGGTCCATCGACATCGCTGTCTTCCTCCAAACTCTCCTCGTGACTCGGGCCCCGGTCCTGGGTCAGTCTCACGTCACCCTCGGCTATATTTTCGAATCGAGCAAATCCGAAGAAACTTCCGGGTTTTCTGGTCGGCTCTGGTCGTCCGGAGGGACGAATCGAGGACCAAGCTTCCCGCCATCCGGAAATCAATCTGCCGATCAAGAGAAGAACGATGCGGTACATCTGCCATGACGTCAAAGAAAAATACAAAATGGCCAATTTATAATTAATATGAACAAAATTAATCCGAAACCAAATACAATAAAAGTTCAAAATATCTTTGAAAATACTCTTACTTCCTAACGGAAAGCTTGCCCACGTTTATTGCGACGACAAACGTTATAGTGCGATATATCCCAAGAAATTAACAACTCCTTCGAGAATGTTCGCTACGCGATATTTCCAACGTATGAAACAATTTAAATAATTGTAATTTAAATAATTGTAGCAAGGAGACGTGTGATTATAGTCTCGACATTGACGCGAGATTAACTAATCGTAAGTGAAGAAGGAAAAATGTCATACGTTCCGATGTAATATGATCGGGTAAAATGGCGTAATGAATAATCTGAAAAGAAAGTAGGCTCGTCGTAATGTCTACACCCGAAGGAATTTTCTATACAAGTCAGCAATTTTCGAGCGCAAAATAATCGCGAATATTAGTCGACACCAATGCCGGGAACCTGGACGAATCTCAAGCGATCGAATAAACCCGATGGGATTTTTCACGTCGAAACTAATTAAATTGAACAAACGAGCGTGAGTGCGGAGCACCGTCACCACCTGTTGGCATGCCAATTGTGCATAACGATTGATTTTACAACTTTCCGTGAAACCTGTACGCAATATAGAATTAGTGCCATGGCAATAAACCTCGAGAAGGAACTTTGGTCCACGAAACAGAGTGGCGGGGCTCGCGGGTGAGAATTCATCTCTCCTTCTCTCTCGATCGTACACGACTATGTATTTTGCCCGAGTGTATTGTCGCTGTAGGTAGTTACCCCTACTAAACAAAACCAACTTCGGCCTCGATCCTCCTCCGAGTAAAATAATAAACTGTTTGGTCCTGAGGCTGGGGGAACAGAACTAATTAAACGGTACAACGACCGGTCGGATGTTGGCGAGGTAGGAGGGTGTGAAAAGGCTGCCACTCGTGAGGGTGGTTTTAAGGGGAAATGCTGAGAGTCTCGAGAGGAAATGCGAAATTGTCGGGATTCGGGATAGGGCTCGGTCCGAGGGAACAAATTATTGTAGCAAGAATGAAAGCGAGAGAAGAGGTGGCGGGGGATGAGGATGAGGATGAGGATGAGGAGGAGGAGGAGGTGGAGGAGAGGAGAGGCTAAATAGCAAATGCGAGGCACGAAGGCTAGCGCAGTCTGTCGCTGTTTGTACCTAATAGTACGCGGTATAGCAGTCGTAATTATTGTAGTAATAGGCACATAGTCGGACAAATTTAAAGATACGTCGTTCTGGCGCGTGGCACATTGGCTTTTCATTCGGGAAGCAGCGATTGAGAGGCGAGAGAGACCGTCGGAGACGCGACACGATCTCGAAGAGGATCCTTCATGGTCATATCTTTCGACGATTGTAGACGCAGTTTCATGATCTTTGCAATTCAAGGGCGTACGTTCGGGCTTCGACGGAAATTTGAAATGTTCGGAAAATCCTTCTTCGATCAGAATTGCTCGTCAAAATCTGAAAGATCGTGGGTTAAGGTCGAAAGTCTGGCATCGTGACAGTTGTATTTTCGTTTCACCGAATAAAAGCATGATACCAAGAGCTTAATGAACGTTAATTCCTTCTATCGCGACGAGTCGTTACGAGCGATCGACTTCGAAAGAAGAATAAAAAAATGCAGTGTCGGGCACTGCCGCAGTTATTTTCATGAAAATGTCAATCGTTTATAGTAAATTGAAATAAAATAAAATTAAAAACTACATCCATATTTGACCCAGGCTCGAGGAATGCTGCCAGAGCTGGCCGTGCGCGTAAACGTTGCCTATATATATTCGCGAGAGTACCGCGCGTTGGTTGCCGGATTTTCGGCGTCGTTCTCTTTAAAACGTTCATTTGTACCTGATTTTTTGCAATTCTGCTTGTACTTCGCGTTTATACCTACCTACGTAGCGATATTTTTCCCAAAATTGGACAATTTTCAAATATTTTCAAATCCGTAGCCTCCCATTTTTGTGAGTTTCTGGGTTACCCACAAACTTGGAACTTAAAATAAGTTATACCCCGTACATCCCTCTTGAAAACGACACTCGGGTCGACCTGATTGGATAATTAGTCTCTGAGATACGATTCCGTTTATGTACAAGCCATTAATTAACGAATCACGCGACGACTTTGAATTCCACGAATGCCGAAGTATTATTTGCATAAACTTGTATCCTTCTTCTTTAAAACGAGACGAATATTTTTAGCCGAGTTATCAAAGTTTGAAATTAACACAACATAAACTGTCGCAGGTTTGGACGCTATTGCCTCCCCGGTAATCCCGGCATCGATTATAAAAACGTTTTCACGTCAAAAAATGTGGCTGCTTTCTTGTAAAATTTAAATAAGAGAGAAAACAAAAGAAGATTTGTAAATAATTTCAAATTAGCAGAAAATAAGAATTTGTCGACTGAAATTTAATCGTCGAATGAATTGCTCGAGACTTGCACGAGATTTTGCAATACTTTTTACACGTGGGCCGCATAGCGCGAAAATATTCCCATTGTTTTCGAAATCTTCTCAGACTTGACTTTTAACGAGTTGTGCACGTGCACACCCACACATTGAGAACGATCACGCACCTGTACTCGCCCCTATATATCGCGTCTCATACCCCGTATAATTACTTTTTCTCTATGTCGAGAACTTTTCTTTGCATTTCGCGATGAGGAGGCGTATGCCGTATCAATTGTCGGGGAAATGAGAACGAAAGCGGAAGAGAATGGGAGTGAGCTCTTCCGTTATATAAAATAATAAGCAAAAATAGGCAGACTCGGTGCGTAGGTCGTCCAAGTGGGTACGATAAGAGGTCACGACTATCACGTTCCAGGCTTTTCCGTACGAGGTCGAGTGCGAGTAACGAAAATATAAAGTCGAGCCCCCGTGTATGGGCTCGTACGAGCTTTTTCACACAAGCTCGAGAAGAAATAACATATTCACAGTACGAAGAGACAACGAGTCGGAAAAGGCATTGTAATAATAGAAACGTGGCCGTTACACGTTTTCCCGTGCGAGAGAGCACTTGATTCTCGTTAAATTCGCATCACGAGAGTACATTGAAAAAGAATGCGTTGAGGCAATACCTATTATCTTTTCTAATACGGGCTCGTTGCAGTTTTGCACCAAGAAACTGAAAATAAAAGCTCTTTCAATATGGAGAATAAACTGTAAATTGCTAAAATATTCTTTTTCCGATATAATTTAGATGATTTTTCAGTCATTGATTTTGGTAAAATAATTGTAAATTAATACCTATTGAAAGAATATTAATTTTAAAAGCATTGAAAGATAATAATTAATGTAACGAGTATGAAAAATCTATAATAATATAAAAAATCATTATCATTACTTATTATATATTCCACTAGATAGAATGCAGTTACGACATGCGACGAAGATAAAATTTAATCGCGAAAACTCACTGCGCGTAAGTGTGACCGGAGTATGGAAAAGCTGCGAGCATTAGGAGAATTAGAATTACTGGAATGCCCAAGATCGGTCCAAGAATGAGGCCCAGGGGTGAACCAGTCAGGGCCGCGCCGGTTGCCATTTCCTCCAAGATCTCGTAACCGTCGACTAAAATCGCAAGGGAGAAAAGACGAGGCATCGAGACGGAACGGAAAAAAATGGGATAAACAAGAGGAAATATCGAATGAAATTGAAAAAAATTGAAGACAAGAATTATGGTATCGAACCTGCGAATGCCTTGATGAGAACGTCAACGGCTTCTTGGCTATTAATTCCGGTATACTCCCCGTTCTCGGCTATCAAGACTTCCGCGTTGCCGTTCCACGTTTTTCTAACGTGCCACGTTACGCCCCGGTAATTTTCCAAAGCCTCGTCCACTCGACTCCTGACCTTCCGTAAGGAAGCCTTGCTCGACAGTGCCACTCTGCCTCCGCAATAGTCGCAGCAATGCCCCTGCACCTGTACTTGATGTTTTTCTTTTTCAATTATTCCTTTCGCCCATATTTTTTTAATTAACGTCAATTTGCATTCATTTTTTTCATCTTTTTATATTTATATTCGTATCTTATAATCGTGTATTGTAACTCGGTTAAATTAAAAAGAAAAAACAGCGCGAGATTGCAAAAGAAAATTTGGTCTACCGATAATTGTATGATCAGACCTTAAGTGGATATTGGCAGACAGCAGGACCGCATCTACCAGTTTGCCACATATAACTGCAAACTTGCTCCGATATAGCCTCGTCCGCGCTACCGTGACACGTGCACTCGTTGCATAGCGCCAGTTGCATCGCCGATGCATAGCTGTTTCCCACGAAGAGAAAGAATTTTCGTTTTATTTTCTCAAATCAAAAATGCATCCATAATATTAAAATATGAAGTTTAAGGGATGTTGAAAAATATTGTTTGAGCAATATAAAGAAATGATATTTTTTGTATTTACGTGACGGTCAAGCGACTCGCGTAGAATTCTCTCTGTGCCTGGGCCAACTGGGTCCACTCCCAACGATTCAACGTCGTGTTCTCATTCGCGATTCTCACTGCCTGCACGTGTACATCGATCTTGGGCAGGGCCAGACTCAAAGTACGATTTTTACTCGGCAAAACCACGACGTCCTCGATGCAAGGAATTCTGTCGGAATGCGGAGTTGCGTTGTTGTAACCGTCCCAATTTTCCGGGTCTACCCATAGGTAGAAGCCCTTCTTCGACCATCTCGCGTCCTTTACGGTCTTCTTCGTCTCGGCGAACTGCAATTGTACCGATTTATTGCAAAACAAGACGAAAAAAAATGAGAAATCTCCATTGGAAGCAAACGTTATTTAATTTAATAGCTACCGAAAATTTATCGATTTATCGTATTTATCGCGAAGATATTAACAATTAACAAAAATGTTAATTAAATTATATAATGAATTTGAATTAATTAGGATTTATTGCATTTGAATGGGCGGATTATTAATTGCCTCCCGACTCGTTCGTACTTGCCTTCAAAACACCATTCAGCCCCAAAAACAACGAACCCTCTCTCGGCAAATATATTTCGGCCACTTGGACGTTGCCAACATTAGGGAGACCAACGGCGTGCCAAGTTTGCTCGGGAAATATAACGCGACTGTTGGCATCCGGCAATAGTCCACCGATCCAGTTATTTCTCGTGTGCCACTCGAGATCCGGAAGCCAATGTTTCTCTACACCGAACGTAGAACCAATTGTTCCGAGGAGCAGGAAGGTAACGAGAATTTTTTTTCTCATTCCACGCATCGCGTCGGATAATAAAAAAAATATAATAAAACAATATAAAGCTTATACCGACATAAAATATTCACTTGCGATAAAATACATTTATTATTTCGGCACCCAACACGCCGTTTCGTGCAACACTGAACGATTTCTTTCGAAACGTATATACGTTCGGTAGGCGTTTCCCGAACGATCTCTCTCTCTCCAGGGATTTCGACCGTACCACATGTGCCGTACGTCCTATAATACACATAGAAAGCGAATGAAATTTTCATCGTTATAACGTCGAATTACCATATAAATCTTATGAACATTACAAGCGGATAAAGGACACCGACGCTAAACGTGCATCGCGTCTATAACCGGCGAGCTTTTCTTATTATTTTTTTTATTTCTACAGAGGGATTGACATTATACGACATGGTTTTTATTTTCTCGTGAGATTTCATAATGCGGTGTATCATTACGTGTGTAATAAGTCGAACTGTGCACTAGTTAAGCAGTATAGGGCGTTACATCGATATAAATAATAAAATCATTCGTTTATTTGCGGACAGTATTTTTAATTAAACACATCGATGAGCGATAAGTACAGATATATTGACATGAGTTTTTTGTTTGTTTGTTTATTATCGAGAGAGAAATTCAATCGGTTATTCGGTCGGTGAATCGTATCATAGAGGTGCATACTAGTTAGGCGTGAAATGTTTTTTTTTGTTTTTTTTTGTTTTTTTTTTTTCTTTGAAATATTCAAAGAAAAATTGTCTTACTCCTCGCTGTAGCCTAGATCTTATCGGCAGGTCGATGACCGCAGGTCCGATCGATAATTCGCGAAGGATTCGATATTGGACAAGATAAACAATTTTTAGGATAGGAACGTGGCAGAGAGGAGCAGTGCGACGATTAAAAATAGATATACATATCTATATAGCTTATCGTATAACAGAGAACCGATATTTAGGAGTTCGTTATTTGTTTTCATTGTATTATTATACACTCTATCGCATATCGTATAATTAATCATTTAAACCAACTTGGATATACACTCGGAGAAATGGAAAAATCGAGAGTTCTCGTTGAAAACGAAAACGAAATATCCACCGATTCGATTTTAAGCATCGATTTATCATTATTTTGTTGTGATTGATTATTTATTAGCATACGCGAGCTCCAGCCTCAACGAGAACTACTCGATTTGTCCCAGTCTCTAGCTCTCTCGCCCTTCAAGAATCCTTTGAAAAATCGGGCGACAAGACTTTCGTTTCTTTTGATTAATTTTTTTTTTTTTTTTTTTTTTCATTTTTCATCATCCGAGAACCCTCCTTTAATCTTCCTCCTGGGCGTCCTCTTGCTCGTCACCGAATCTGTTGTTCAAGCCGTACAAAAATCTTTGCACGAAATCATCGTTCAAATGTTTCTTCAGTCCCTCGTAATCTACGTGATTATCCGCATAGTTTGCAGCACCAAGTTGCGAGGGTACCATGCGTTTGCCAAGACCAAAATCGTACAGCCTCAAACGTCCGCTACGCTTGTTCTCCTCCCTCGGATCCGTTGCCATATCGTCGTTCATGTAATTCTCGTACGGCAAATAATCCAGGCCCATTCGCATGGGATAAGCGTTTGTCGATGTGCTACGTTTGCCAAAGCCGAACGAATAAGGCTGAGCACCCTTTCGAAATAAAAATAGAAAATATATTTTTATGCAATGTCGTTATAAAAGTCTAACGAAGATTGACAATGGAAAAGTGTATTTACGGGAACTCTTGCACAGAGTGACGAACAGGGATGAAAAAAATAGTAGGTAGCATAAAGAAAAACGTGGTAAATAGACGATCGAGGGGGTTTTCTCGTACGAAGACATTTTATCGATTTTAAATTTTTGTATGACAGGAGTCGGAATTATAATATAGAACCCGGCGCGTTTGATAAAAAATATCGAGATATTAGTCTGCAGGGTGGAAGTTTTTTCAACTATTAAAATGTCGAAACACTATAATGTTAATTGATTTTAATACAAGCAACATGCTTCTTTAGATTGTTCAATATTAGTAGGCGTTCGTTTGTTTGTTTTCTTTTTTTATCAATCGTGTGAAAAAAAAAATTGGAGAACGAAGCCAATGGGGTTTTGTTTAGGCTTCATTTATTGTTCGTTGGATATAGCGTATATATATAGTGAGATTTGAAAGAGAGAGACGTGTTGTATAGGAATCTTAGCCGTGGGTTCTCGGTCTCGAGGTAGATTTATCAAAGAACCCATGAGAATATAAAGGGATTCAGCAGAGGCGATACGAGAGTGAGAGGGCTTTACCTCCAAGAGTCCGGTCTACATTATTAATTTTTCTTTTCTCGGACGCAGGAGGAGAATTTCCTCGACGCGAACATTTCACTTTTATAGATAAGACGAGAGAGGAGTGGACGGAGAGTCGGGAAAAGCCGAGATTGCGACAGGGATAAACGCATATATTTATAATGTTACTTATATACTATATCGAACTATGAAATATATACAAGATTTTAATTACGGGATAATACCTTAATGCCACTGACATCGGCCCATCGTTTACCGATACCAAAGTTGAAAACCGGAAGTCTCTTGTATTCGGATACGTAGGTGTAAGCTTTTTTAATCGGCGCCTTGTTGTCCTCGCCGTTGCCGAGAGGCTTCGACGTGTCGCCCATCGATCTTGAATCGCCGAAAGCGGAGCTTCTCGTCGATATCATCGCCATCAGACAAATCACCATTATCTGGCCCATTTTTCGTCCCATCATATTAACCAGTACGAATTATAACGATAATTCGATGATTTATTCTGAAATTTGATAAAAATTCCTTGCTATAGTGAGAAAATGTTAATACAAAAAATGGACATTAATTCATTATCTGTAAATATATTAATAGATATAAGTAATAAATAATTCCTAATACACGATCAAGCTTTCTGAAAAAAAAAACGTAACGATCGCCTCTTTGATATGCATCTCGTAAAATGTGTCGGGGATGATAACATAAAAAAAAAGATTAAGGGATAAAAGGTATTGAGAGGATAATGCGTAGGTACATTACTCTATAAAAGTATGCAGCGCGCATCTCCTTCGACCAGATGAATTAGATCATCCATGCCGACAGGAAATGTCGGCATGGATGCGCGACCGGGTGTGGATATATATATATATATATGTATATATATATATATAGAGAGAGAGAGAGAGATACCCCAACCCCTCCAGACCGCCGTCGTTACTTTGAGGATGAGAATAATTCCCGCAGAGATGACTCTCGAGTGCCTCGTGCGAGGACCCGATTCGGGTTTCTCTCGTTGTCCCATCGTACGAATGTAGGTATATGAGGCGCGCAGCAGGTGCCTTTTGCGAATGAAGCGAGAGCCCACAAAGATATCTTGGTTCTCTATGGTCGGCTCGTTAATGGAATACCCCAGCGGTAATTTAATTAGCATCGTCGATGGTTTCTTAATGTCCTCTCTTCTCTTCTTTTCTCTCTCTCTCTCTCTCTCTCTCTCTCCCTCTCGTACGAAATGAAAATATCTACGGGAGACGTGCACGACACACACTAATAAAAAATATATATCGTCGAAAATAAAAAAATACCGCACGCTGTTCCTTCGCATTCGATCCCGACTCTCGTATTTTCCACGGCAGAAGTTTCATTACTGTCTCCAGTTGTTCAATCATCTACGAGAACGACGGTGAAGAAAATTTCCACAGAGATTTGATCAAATATGAAATGTACGTGGAGGTAAATCGTAGAATATGTGTTATGAAGTTATCGATCGATACGATTCCAGTATGGTGAATTTTGAATGATTTTATTACAGTATATCGTACAAAGTATCGTGTATCGAGCTTGATACCCACCTTCGGAGAAGGCGAGTTTACCGCGGTGTAGCTACGGTACGGGGACTGATTGTGAGTAAAGTTCGATCGGGTCACGAAGTCTGGTTTTATCGGGGATAATGCTGACAATGAGAGAGAAAATAATATGAGACGTTGAGAATTCTTCTGTAGGAAGGGGCCGGAATGGGCATTCGTCTCGTTTTCAATTTGAAAACACGATTCGGCTCTTGGCCCGATCCCCTCAGTCCGAGCGAATTCAAACTTTTCTTTATCATTTCTTTTTTTGAGCGAGATATTTTCATCCCGAAGTCTATGCAAGTTCGATACATACGTACAAAGAGTAGGTCCGAGGGACCCTCTATTGTAACGAATCGTACCGAAAAGATATAAGCACTTTTCGATCACGAAAGAATACTTTGTTCGTATTTTTCGCTCCTCGCACTCTCGTCGATCGATATAAAAGTATAACTGTCAATCCGAATACAATCTTCTGTAGAAGTGAATACCGTGAAGTTTCGACGAACTACATTTATGGATTCTATCTTGCATATTATTAGTTACGCAACGGTCGAGCACAGGGTCGCATTACCGACTGGTGTGCGACGATATATTCCCGAGTGGAGGCAAGTTTAGATATAGATAGCCATGACAATATTCTAAATGGATTTTATTTTTTGTTCATATATCTTCTATAAGTTTATCGTATTAGCGAACGTAAATTAAAAATATGTAAAATCTCTATATATGAAAATAAAAGAATGTTTGTCCCATGCGCGTTAATATACCATTCAACCAATTCCCATGGAAATTTGGTGAGCTGGTGTACGCACGCCCGCGAAGGTTTCTGAATTAGTAAAATCATTTTATATAAAGAATCGAACGCATACCGGACCAACAAAAAGAGATTAAATATTTTATGTATGAAAAGATTTGTAAAAATAAATAATTCGACTTTAAGAAATCAGCGAAAAATCATAAAAACATCGCAGCACGATGATCCCAACATCGTTTTAAAGCTTGTAAAGATGCGAATCGAACACGCGTAGTACCGATTCGCCAGCTCTTTTTTCATAAAAGTTGTGGAAATTCTAGTGTCGGCCATCGTATGTGTAATATTCGAAAACAAAAATTATATAAATTTTTATTCGCCGTATATCGACGTATTTAAGCCCCCTGATCACCAAACTGTTGATAATTGTCGGAAAAATTGAAAAATCGCGAAAAAAAATGTTCAACTTATTTTGATGTTCAACGTTGATAAAAACATAGCTGATTCGACAGCGAATATCAAATGAATTTATGCCATCAAAGCGGCATTGCGATGCATGCCGAGTACCGCTAGTCGGTATTGATATAAAATATTTCACAAATATGATATAAAATAAAATGGTAAAATATAAAATATTTCACAAATATGCACATGAAATATAAATATTACGAGAACAATTGTTCGCGATGATACTTGTGGGAAAATACGCCTCTTCGCGCTCTTCGACAGTCATCGATTATTTACAGAATACGCAAATTCATTCACGGGAGCTGTTGCGAACAAAGTTGGAAATTATTAACGAGATTATAATGGGGAGATTGATAGTTGTTAGGATGTATTGTCAAGGATCTCGATGCGGTCAGCGTTAACGGCCGATTGAAGGGGATCGGATTATCGAACCGCAGTGAACACACAATCAATTCCGCTCGTCTCTCGAAACCTGTCTATTTCCAGTCGAAAATCCAGTCCGTCGTACATACATATATGCATTGGATGGTTCGCATCTGTCGCATCTGTAAGCTTTCGAAAGCTCTGTCGAAACGTTAATATTTGATTCATCGAGGGATCATATGGGAGTAAGCTCCGTCGAAAGTGTATCATCTGCGGTGTGTAAGCTGTAACCGCGCACTCTTCTTCTATCGCCAGCTGGTTCCGGAAACGTCGATAATAACGATCGGCACACAGAATACGTGGGGTTTGAAGGGCGACGAGGGATAACCCATGAAAAGGTCCTCGCGAGATCCTTCCTTATGCACACACAATCAGGGTCGAACAATTTTAAATAACGCATTTTATATCGATAAATCATGATTTATAGAGGGTCGGAACAGTAGTGCCAAGGATGGTAGCGATATTACGCGCATCGTATCGATCTCGTCGAAAGAATCGATTGGTTTATCACTAGATTCAATTTTTTTGGTCATTCTTATAAAGAAAAAAAGCTTCTTCCCTGGGAACAACAACATAAGTTCCGTATGGAAAACGCGGATTCTTTTTTTCGTGAAAATAACCCGTTGTCTGTAAAAACAAAACAAAAACCACTAATTACGTACTTCGTCCAGAGTCCAGATCCTTCCAGGATCCAGAGACAATACCTACACGCAAATACAACCATTATCGGTTTCAATGCGCCTCGTTATTTCATAGAGGTATTTCACGTATACACAAATACATATATGTATGTAATAATATGCGTATAAGCGGTTGTCCACAACTTATCTACCACCGTATAAATATATATATGCAATGTATAAATTCCACCCTTATAGCAAACTATAACGTCTCGTTCTACCCCAATAGGCCATAAAAGTTTGGATACTGCATCTGCAAGAAGAAGAAATAAACCGCCCAGAGAACTGATAAAGCAGAAACCAGAGTCACTGTCGTAAATTTTATTTCTCCTCGTCAACTCAAGTCTCTCGTCTTCAAAAAAGTCCTCCTATTCCTTGATTCACTCTACTATACGAATATATGCCATAAGCATAGCAAGAATACGTATCAAGAAATTCCTTATGTTTTTAATTTAGCAAAAATGAGTTTTTTTTTCTTAATATTCTTCTCCACGATATCGCGGTTTATCACTTTAGCGGCAAAACAGAACGAAAGATTAATCGAGGTGGGTGTTCGGTCGTAGGTACAATCTCGTGGTTTGTGGGTCAGCATTGGTCTCGCGGCGAAGAAAAAAATGGCTATTCCATTAAATAAAAAGTAATAAAAATGTTGTCGGGAGTTGTCGACACATTTCGTCAGTCTGCATACAACGTTGTCATTTTGCCCGGTAGGCAGAGACCCAAATAGATAGAGTTGAGCAAGGGTTCAGAGGTCAGGGTCCAGGGGTCGGGAAGAATCGTAGGGATGGATGATGCGACTGAAATTGGTGGTAATTGCGAGAAATTCGAGGCAGGGAAAAATGTAATTTAATGGAGGAGAGAAATGTCTAGCGACGAGATTCTCTGGACGATTTTATCGTCCTGGAATAGTTGAATACATGGATACAGCGATAGAAGAGCATATATATATATAGCAATATATATATATATATATATAGGTACATACGTCAGCCGTCCTCTTGTTCGTTCATAAACGTGTGAAAATCGATATACGTATCTACGTGCGAGAGACAAGAGGGAGGAACCACGAGACGACAAGGAAACGGTAGGATAGGATTGTGGCTAAATGTGAGCTGATGAACGACGAATGCCTGCTTCGGGCATCATACTAAATCCAAGGTGTCGCCGCGGGAGACGATGAAGATAGCGAGAGCAATTTTGCAAGCAGACGTTCGCTCGGGTATTCCACGAATTAAACTCACACCTTAACTAAAACAGAAAGATACAATCTTGCTTCATCTACCACACGTAAACATCCCCATGGAGTTCGATCGATCGGTAATCTCGATTTCGTCAAGCGAATTCCTTCGATTCCATTTAGGGAGTAAGTCGACGGAGTTAATTCCGATAAGAATTCTTAGTTAATCAACAAACGTTAATACGGAATTTTTCCTATTACCCGTACCTACCACGTTTTACGACCTCTCCAGCTGTTTGTCTATCCGTCTGTCGCTCAGTTTTTGGCTCGCATTCTCTCTCTCTCTCTCTCTCTCTCTCTCTCTCTCTCTCTCTCGTTGTGTGACTTTTACGAACAAGGAGAACAAAGCTCAAGGGTATGCGAGTGAATGGGCGCGTTAATATATACCATAGGGTTAATTTACCAGAGATCGCGCGAATGGGTAGAGAAGAAAAGCTTCAAGCACGGAAATTGTGCGGAGGAGAGTCCGTAGATATAATTATATTATGTATATATGTTATAACATTTTCATGTTTACTCGAGTCTGACTCGCGAGTACGAGCGTTTCTTACAGTGGGAATATCGCCACCCCGTTCGCGAGAAAGGGACTGGTCCCCCTCTCTATGTCCCTTGATACGAATCTCGTGTGTTGCGAGAATTGTAAAATGCATTTCGAGCATTCTGATAACATTAATGAGAGAGAACCTTGGGGTCAAATGCGTCACCGACGTAGAGTTTCGTGGGACATTAACTCCTCTTTAAATCCCGAATTTTTGTTGCTCGGAAAAAAAAACGATAATTTTCGTAACAGTCACTGCTGACAAATTTGATTTGCCAACATATTTTCGATCATAATATAGCATGGAAACCGGTTGGAAATGAACCAAGATAAGTGTTGAGAGGAGTTAAATTTTAGGGTTTTCCAAACTAATCGTAAAAATCATTCGCATATACGTAAGGATAGAAAAATAATTTTTCGCCAAGCCAATCGCTAAAATTTAATCGACTTAATACCAGCGACTAGAGGGCAACAGGTGTGCCGCGTACATATCCCTATACGCATATACTACTCGTATATGGATATATACGGGCGGAACGCGAAGCCGAGTCGCGTGCATCTCAGAGGTCCGGGCATACGGGATTTTTATTTATTTACCGACGGTGGTGAGAACGGGGCTGATATATTCGACGCCGAAAGTCATTATTTCACGATTTCTCCCCTGTCGGATCCGAGAGAAAAATGTGATCGCTCGGAGATTGCTGTTTGGATGAAATCCAAAAGTGTCGAAAAAAAACTCGTTATAAAAATTAATGAAAGTTATGATGAGCACGGGGAGATAAATGTAGGATCAAAAACGAACGGACGAATACATGTACGAATATAGGTATTCCCTCCGTTGGGACTTTAGCCGACGAGTCTTGAGAATCGTTTTCCTCCCCTCTTCGTCGCTTCGCCCGCAATCATGATAAATGAGAGAGAACTGCGAAAGATTTGACATTCTTTATGCTGTCGTTTTTATTTTTATTTTTATTTTTTAGCAGTGCTTCGTGTTCATTTGAGGAACGATATGTCATCGCAAAGTGTAATTTTGCATAGTAGGTAGAGCAGCAGACGCGATGAAATTTTAATATTCGCGATACATTTTCTCGCGAGAGGGTGAATAATCGTCTGGTGGCGAACAAGATAGAAGGGAACTTCATTTCATACGGCGATGCGACTCTAGGCGTCAGAGGCTTTCGAGATTGTACCGTCTTGGATCGCTCGATCTACAGACGACAACGAAAACGAACGACACCCTGGGATACGAATACTTCTTATTGTCAGCTGAGAATTGAATTCACTCGGATATTTTCGATGATTGCCCGGGCATGACTTTGATTAAATCCAATTTACAATTTAACTTCGCGAGTTACATAAAAACCCTTTTTATTGTATTGGCTTGTAGTTGAACAATATAAAACCGAGTTCACCGCGGTTGATAGAACGTGAAAAGACTCGAACTTTCCGACTTACTGTTAGAAATTGATTTTCGATTTCCTGACAACATACCTATAGGTCTTATTGCATACTCTGTAGTCGCGTGATACGCTACACTTCCGGTTTGCACCTTGGGACGTACACGTTATTACGTAGGTATATATACATATCGTATATATTATATATTGTAGCGACGAGAACTCGACATTGTCTTCGTCAAGTTTATTCGGTGCAGGAGAAAAAATAAAAGACAAGGGAGGCGGAGAAAACGCGCTTAAGATTTTTTCTACAATTTTGTAGGTAACTCTTCCGCTGTCGGTGGACATGAGCAAAGTACAACTGTAGGTAGATATATACCGTATCTCGGTGTTTCTTGACTGAGGTGTGGCAGAGAATGGTGTGGCAAGGAATGTTTGCGCACGGTAAGGGATTGTGCTTGCCGCCTTCGTAAAATTACACCGTCTTCGACCCTTCGTGGTAATTACCCTCTGGCAAAATACTGTTCGCCCTCACTTCTATTTATATATATCGTGGTAAAAGACGCTCGACCTTGCTGCTCTCGGCACAAACTACGAGAAATGCCACAAGAGCTTTGATTGCGTCGCGTACCGCGCTACTCTCTTCTTTCACCCTCGTCTCTGATTATGGACTAACGGATTTCTTCCCGGATCATATTTTATAAATACACAAATATACCGAGATGAATGTTAGGCTCAGGCGTTTATGATGAGTTTTCGTAATTTTTAAAATTATTTAGATATGCAAAACCCTCTTAAAGTTTGGATTTTCAAGTCCGACTTAATTATTCCCTCATTCATATCTCAACTTTTGGGAGAGATAAGCTCTGTAAATCGTATTATTATGTTTCTTATAGTGAGTTTTTAATTCGTGTAATGTTTCCAGGATTAGAAACGGATTTTCAAACCTTTTTTCTCTTTGAAACTATGTATATCCCTCTATTATAGAAAAACAAAAAAGACATATCGTTACCACTCCACTCTCGAACACGGCGAAACAGGAGTTTTTTGTTATTTCACCAAGTTTGAACGAATATCCAGACCAATTTTTTTATTTATAAATCTCAAGATAATTCAGGAAAACGATAACAGAATTTTCTTCAAGTCGATACGATTTCATAAAAAATATACCTTAAGCCGGATAATTACTTTGATGATTCATCTCTTTCAGTGATAAAAACCGACATCGTCAGGCATATTTAAATATTATACAGAAGGTTTTGAAAATTATTCGAAACGGTTGAACATTCCTTGGACGCATATTTAAATATTCAAATATCAATAACAATAATAATAATAATAATCATAATAATAATATTAGTTGGTTTCTGGATATATGTGATTGTTTTATTATGAATTTACGATTACGAATTTACGATGATCGAGGAATTTAGCGATTTATTTTTAATACTTTGTATCGCTTGATGAAAAAGATCAATTTTTCTTATATTTTTTTGAGTCTTTCGGTCAATTTCCATTTTTACGAAAGGTCCACTTGAGTAAAGCAACAATGAAAAATTGGCCCACTATTGAGAATTTTCCATAAATCTCACGAATCGTTCCTGATATCGAGATCCATTTTGATACAGTGGGGCGCGTGGCTGGTATACTTCCGTTCAGGGACTCGCCTTTTTCCCTCGTGACACAGACCGAACGGAATTGCAGGAGATGCCGTATTATATATCGGGTCTCGTTGGTCGCTTTGCGGTTCGTCGTTTGGATGCGCATGGTTCAACGATTCGCGAAGTAAGCCGGAAACGCGAAAGAACGACCACCGGACGAATGAGATTTGACCATAAAAAGACGAACGGAACGGGAAAAATAGTTGAAGAGGACAGACTCGAGAGGCAAGTTTACGAATCGATGCTCGCGTATCAAATTGTGTTTTATTCGATAACAATTTTCACGATAAAAAAGCACATCTTTTTTTAATATAAAAATATGTTTTTCGTTCGAAATACAGATGTTACGTTATAATGGAACGAATGGAAAAAATGGAAACCCGATCGATATTATTCGCCATGAAATAAAGAAGAATATTTTTTACAAAGAAATTACCCCTGAAAAGCTTGATATGTTCATACGTCTTATATTTAGGTCGAAGCCATCGATCGTACCTCGCCAATTATAATTAAACGGCCGTCACTCATTAATGACGCGTCGCATCGTGGCGTCAATTTTTCTTAACCCTGCGCTCTAAGTCGTTTGTGACCATAGTGAAATTTTACTTGGGATTTTCCCGAAAATGAAAAATGAGCGGGGCCCCACCCCTAAAAAAACTTAGTATAGAGAGGGGCCCACTGCGTTAATTTGGCCGTCCTGTGCCACTTCGTATTCGAGCTTCAGCCGAGCAAAGTTGGATCGTGGTCACGAACGACCCAGTGCGACCGGCGTGCAACAGAAAGTTTTTTTTTAAATCTTTTTCTTAGTCCTGGGCGTGTCCCAGAGTGTGTGGAGGTAGGTAAACAAAATATTTTAATGTTTAGATTTTTTTTACTTAAAAAAAAATTTGTTTAAATATCAAAAATCTGATTTTTTCTCGAAAATCTAATTTGTTTTTTAATCGGATTTTTTGTCTAGAATGGCGGAAATAGCGCCAGTAGAATTACGTCGGATCATGCGGGAAATCCGTCTGCGAGGAGCACCGTTCGTGCATCTGCACTCCATGTTTCCAGGAGACGTCATTTGTGTTTTCACATCAATTCGATGTAATTGTTCTTCGGCAACGTTCGTTAAAACAAGGCCGATTTCTTCATGTAAAACATGAAAAAATAATAAAAGAATGAATAAAAGATTTTCCTCTCCTTGAAATTGTCCATTTTCAGGTGACTCAGATTTATACTTTTTTCGGCAGAACCGATCGTGACTAGGCTTTTCTCAAACCTTAGGATGTCCATGACAAGAATCCATGGTTTTTGTTTTCCTATCACACATTAAAAAAAAAAATAATATTCAAGCCAAAACACTCTTTTCATGCATTTTCGCTCAAATAGCTATTTATAGCGTAAAACATAATAACTTTTGGGCTTTGATAATTATTGATACATATTCTATAAATATTGAGGAGTAGTAAGGAATTTGTTCAGACTTTTTGAAGCATTTGAACCCGTTGAAAATTGCACGCGGACGTAAACGACCCAGTGCGATCGCGGAGCCAGTGAAAATATTGAACGACCGCGCAGGGTTAAAAAACGCTTCCGATGGAACATGAGCTGGAAATTTCGAAACACCGAAGTGACGAAGCGATGAATCATGCAAATTTTTCAGGCTTGGCGAGCAGACCCCGTCATAAGTGGCGAATCAATATCGATGCAGGTCTGCATTTGTTACGCGATCTTTCAAGCATGAATTCTCCAACGACCCGGAAGTTCTCTACCCTTCACGATTTTCCAAGTATTCGTTTTTTCTCCGCGTCCTCATCGAGGTGACACGCATCAAGGACGAAAATGAGATTAACGTCATTTCGATATTCGCCGATGCGTCCATGACGGGAAGTCTCGTTACGGTCGTCGACGGAAGTCTAAACGAAACGAGAAACATAGAAAACACGAACGTAATACGAACATAATGTATTCCATCGGGGTGTTGAGCTTCGGAACGCGTTCCTTCCGGCTCGATAATCGGTAGTTAGACGCGAGATAAATTGAAGCGTCGATCATTGACGTTTCACCGTGATAGGATTTGAATTCATGGATTATCTTTTTATCGAGTGTTTTTTAATAAATTTCGGTTTAATTGCCCAAAGTTCGGGTCTTATGCCGTTCGTGTTATTTTTTATTAGAATACAATTTAATCAATGTTGTTTCGTTGAAAGTCTCATATTCATTGGAAAAAGCATTTTTATTCAATGGCATTTGTGTGGCGAGGTTGAAAATCGTGGCACCACAAATCACGTAACGTTTGGCAATCCGAGGAAACCCTCGTTGATCCGAATGTAATTTCTTTTAATTGAACAAATCCGATTTCGTTCTGTGAACGTGCAAATAATAGCAATCGCCACAAAATCAGAATTCGTTAAGGGGGTGAGTGAATAGACGGGAGGGCGTTAGAGTATTTATCAGCTTTCCGGTCCAATTTTGTTACTCGTCCGATCTTGCTCGCTAAAGGCGAGCCAATTGCAATGCTCGAACGTTCGTAATTACTCGGGATGCCGGTGACATGGCGGCGAAACAAAAGAACCCTCGAGGCGTACATGTCAATCTGCTTTTGTGCGAGAATGCGTAACGACATCGGTCGTCCTCTTGCTCGTGCTAACGCGAGCGAAATGACGTTCGCCGTCAAAATCAATCAAATGAACGTTGCATTCTGTACGAAAATAGAAAATCATGTAGATGACTATATCACGTTTCGTTGAAACGTTGAAATGACGAATTTTTACACATTTCATTATCATCCTCGTTAATAGTGAAAATATCGCAATGGAATATTGCTGACAATGAGAAGATAAAATTGTTTGAAAAATAATTGTTTTATTCAAAGAGACGGTAATAGCAATCATTATTTTCCACAATAAACGTCGCGCTTCGACCTTCACCTCTTTGACTAAATTCATCATTTAAGCGAAGCGAATAATCAATCGAATGAAATTATATCAATTATTATATCAATGATTTATGGTAAATGTCGATTAATGAAATTGAATCTATTAATTCGTGAACTGCACTGATAATTCGTTCGCGCTTTCGATTTTTCGCGATAATTAACGAAATGTTCACCGAGCGACGAGGATGACTGTCGACCAGTAACGGCTTCGAGATAATATAGAGCGACAATATATTGCAAAGAATTTCTCATTAATTTTACGGAATTATTGTCGTTCTATTTTTAAATTACGATCCGCACGTATGCTTTAAAATATTGAAAATTCTTATGAGATTGTGACTTATGAGTTTCTGTAGGTAGGTACTAGGTGAGCGTTGAAAAAACCGGGAGAGGAAGGACGAGTTATGAGCTCCAAGAGAACTGACAACAACGGCTGGCTAATAATCGACCCACGAATTTTTAACTCGCTGCGCTATTTTATGAAGTATTTTCGCCGTGCCCACTGTGCTATCATCCCCTCTTCTTCAGGCCTGTCGGCAACTTTTATTTCTTTTTTTAACCAACTCCTACTCGTCCCATTTTTTGTTCACCATATCGCACCGCATAATTATTCGGTACAACGAATATAATCCCAGATCCTCTCAAAAAGACGCTTGGTTTATTTGTTAAACGTCATGCGGAAAAATATACTTTTTTTCTTTTCATAACTTTGTTTCAGTCTTATTAATATTTTTAATAGGAGAATTTTATGAACATTAATTACGCTTGATCGAAAATACAAAAGTAATAATTGTCGATTATATGTGGAAATGGCGCTGGCGATGTAATCAGAGAAATAGGAATGTTGGGCCCGTGATACGTTCGTATCGTGTTTCAAAGTAAATGAGAGGTCGGAGAGCGGAAACTCCTGGGGTCTGATCTAACATAAAATAATAACTTCTAAGAGCTTATACGATCGTGTGGGGTGGATTAATTCAGGATTAGAGTTTGCAACGATAAATTCTATACTGATGGATATTCTTGAAGGTGTATCAAGGATGACGAATGATGCGAGAAATATCCTCAAGGGGATTATATTTATGAGAATTTGATTACGAAAAGCGCGAAATAGATTTTTTTTTAGATACGTACATTAAATAGAATGACCATTTTTATAGCGAAATAAAATTTACAAATCGTATCGAACCATTTGCATGTTTCGGACTAAATAGAAAATTGGAAAAAATTATATTTTGTATCGGCATTTAATATCTATAAATCAGACATAAGTTGGGGTATAAATAAAAATTGTTGAAATATTTTCACAGAACCGGTTGAAAATTGGGTCTGTGGCACCCAAAAATATTTTTTTTCACACGGCCGCCCAAAATCTTGACGTAGGCAACTATTAAGAATTTAAATAAAAGATGATGTTAAATCGGAATCATCCGTCCGGAAGAGATAAAAGGGGCGCCTACGACCGTAGCGAGATCCGTCAAAATCGCATGAGAAATTATTCATTATGTTCGCGCTGAGCGGCAATCCGCAAGAAATAAACGGAATAGAAATTGGAATTCACTACAAAATTCTTCTTTCTCGGAAAAATGTTAAAAATACACGTTGCGACTTACCTATTGCTCGACGGAGAGAGAAGGTACTCGTGGTCGTTTGCCACTGCTTGTTTCAATCGGAAGAAACTGTCTCTATAAAGAAACCCCAAATTGTAATTATGCCTCAAAACTAATAGTTTTATTTCACTTTACGAAAAAAATTGTTTCATTTCATCTTTCTGCGATTATTGAAACAAAAACATTCCAACTAGATCAACCGTTTTTTTTAAACGTTTTCCAAGTTCCAAAACGCCGTGATTCTCGATACCTAAATCGATGTATGAACCACGACAGAGATGAGAATTGAAATGGACCAAATCGAGAAATTTGTATTTAATTTTATAGATAAATCGTGATCAATTAATCGAGCACGGAACTATTCGAAGAAACTTCTGATGAGCGGTGCATATAGAGAGCAAAACTCACCTGTTGCTTACGCGGAGCTTCAAGACGAACTTGACAGAGAGACGAGACCACTGGAATTTTTCACAACGAATTACCGCTCGACAATTTTTCGAACCGGCAACCCCTTAACCTTTTTTATTTCTGCGATGTCCTCCCTCTTTTTCGTCCGCTTTTCGAATTCTCTTCTCTTCTCCTCACTCTCGCTATTTTCCGAGATTTTCTCGATTAATATTTCAAACGCGCACGAAAAATTGGTCGCTGATTATCGTTGTTTCTAGCTTCACCGTAAAATATTGATCAAAATAAAGCGTGGTAGCGATTCGTCGTATCTCTCGATACTGATTGCGTGGCCCGATCTAATCTGTACCACCGGTCTCGCGTAGTCTTCTGCGCGGGAATGACGGCGAAGGCGTCGCTAGCCGGCTTCTATATAGAGTGCGAGGGGAGCACGATCAACCCCTCGCGCTCGCCTCTCGTCGTCGTCGTCGTCGTTGTCGTCGTCGTCGTCGTCGTCGTCGTCGTCGTCGTCGTCGTCGTCGTCGTGATCGTCGTTACCACTACTATCCCGACTACTCATATAATGGTATACACCACCGACGCACCACCCTCCACGCCATAGACCTCGACCTATATATAACTACACTCGACTGTAAACTTCAATAAAACTATCCATTGAAACGTCAAGCCCACAATGTCCATCACCGTGTGATACCTACATAATCGCGATTCATTTCTCATACCGCATGTCGATTTCTATCAACTCACCTTCGCTGTACCTACTGCATTAATACCATTGATGCGCACCATCTGGTGCATTTATTTCTGGCAACGCTCTTTCGATCTCTAGGGATCGAATTACGCTTTTTAACCCCTTCGGGAATTCCGCAAATTCTGCTTTCTGTCTTATAATCATTCGATTAAAACTTATTTTATATCTTATTTAACTTAGATATTTCGAAAATGCTGCAGTTTTTTTAGTCAACATATGATAAAATAAATTAAAGGTAGATAAAAATAAAAATAATATATATTTGATCGATGTGGTAAGAATTTAATTATTCTCGTTGGTTTAATAATCGTTTGAAAAATTAATAAACAAACGCATCGCTCGACGACACTCAAATTACACCCTTTCAACTTTCTAATAATTCAATGAATGCCATTTATTACAACGTACGTGTGTTACATCAACGGAAAATGATTTTAATTCAGCTTTCTCGAAATATAGAGTCATTTATTTTCAACCCACTGGTCCTCGATCGTACTTCTCCACGTTCGTCAAAACCGAGAAAAGCGAAATTCGTTCCAACAAATCCGTGAAAGTATCTACACCGCGCACCCATTTAATTAGCCACCGTAGTGATAACCAACGGCTCTGCCTCGACTAATTGACCTCGCAGACATACGGGGGTTTCGTATTTTCGAAAATTAGATTTCCTCCGCTTGAGGATGGCCCCTCTGGCGACCTTTCATCTCGGTTGTCGACTTCGTCCCTACTAATCTCCCTTTTCATGCATGATTTTCCTTATTGCTATCATGTCGCGGTTGTTCATGTTCGCGAGAAATATCTAAGGCGAGGAATTTCAAGGATGAGGAGTGAAAGTAAACGAGAATTTGAAGCTAGGTAAATAAGGCAATAACGTTTTTTTTTGTTGTAATTTTTAAATGAAACCCAACATTTTTGCCCGCTATCGATTCAAAAAACTAAAGAAAGCAGATTGAAAAGCGCACAAAATGTAATTTGTAGATAAAATTAAAAATTGTTTGCGAACAGTCATTTAAAAAAAACTAAAGGACGAAAAGAAAAGTGCAAAACTTTGCGAGCTATCATTTAAAAAAAAAAAACTCAAGTAGGTAAGAAGATTGAAAAGTGATTTATTCGAGAATTAGACAGAAATCACTTATGATAGATTTTTTCTTTTCACCGAGGACTCTGTGAACGAGATATAGCTCAAGGGTAGTCAATATCACGTGAAGCTACATACCAACCCATCAGAGGCTAGAAAGCCTGAATGTTTCGCGTCGCACGTGAAATCCCTGTTAAATGCATTTCTACGAACCTTTACCGAAAATTCGAGTTTCGCTAAGCAAGTCTCTGTGCAGCTTCTGCAGCTTTTTCGATATATTTGTGAAGGTTTTATACCACAACTTAGTTTCCCTAGTTATTATAACTAGATAGTATTATAAAACTAAAGTCCTGGAACGAATAGATGTGTGCAATGTATCATATACGTAGTCTACACGCGCGTGTAATTCTGCGAAATATCGACTTTAATATTCCAGAGTAGCTGGAAAGTGTATACGTTTTTTCCCACCAACTGCTCGTAAACGGGAGCTGCATCCGGGAAATGTCGACCGAGGAATTCGCCCTTCTCGTACATCGCCGGACTTATCCTTCGTAAAAGTAAAAGTCCGGCGGTCGAAAAAATAAGCGCTGTTACGACGGGAGAACTATTACTTAGGGGAAGAACCCGAGCGAGCGAACCAGTCTGACGGATGGACCACCGTTGTTTCGCATATCAACGTGTATACATTCGTTTAAAAAAATTTTAAATGTTTTAGAAATTGGAATGAAAAATATTTCATTTAATTCATTTCTTCCGTCGTACATGCCTGGCCGTTTTTGATGCTTCTACTTTTTTGCAGACGTAGCTAAGGTAGTCCTGTCGGGGGAGGGGGATTAAAATTTTATTCCCGTTTTTTCTCACATTCCAAGTGGACTGAGTGTTTAAGTCCATTATGAAAAGTTGTTGCAAATCGATTGAAGAACAACGTACTCAAAATTCAAATTGATCCTACGTAAAGTTTATTTGTTATATAATAAACGAAATCATGAAATTTGTTTCCATAAGATTGTTATAAAAAACGAATTGAAGCTTCTTTGATGTCATTTGAAAATGTGCGCAATATTTCAAAAGCCTTCGTCGACCAAAAAAATCGAGATACTCATTTTATAATATTACGATATTTAACACCGGCCTTTATGGGAGATGATGAAAAATGACGATTTTCAAGAATAAATATCTTGATTTTTGAGTCGATAAAGGCGTCTGAAATTTTACACATTAAAGAACATTTCTGCAAATTTTCGGTGAAATATAACGAAAACGCTCTAACGACAGGACTACCTTAAGAGGCAGTGATACATGCGACGGCCGCTTCGAAAATTTGATCAGCAATCATAGGAGCACTAAGAAACCGTTCGAGTTAAAAATTGGCAGTTGTACAAAGAATTGTGGCAAAAAGTGGCTCTTGATATTGTATTTCCAATATGTTTGCCATAATTCTCTAGATATCCTCGAAACTTTAACGCTCAGTGCCGGAGAAGGTACGGATGGCGTTTTCGAATCACTCGTCGCGTGCAACTCTATTTTCAAAATTACGGAAAAAAATATCAAGATATTTCAGAAAAATATCAAGCTCCTTTAGCTGTCAAAATGTACAGTATTTGCGCGAAGTCTAGACATAGATACAATAAATCTACACCCGATACCAGAGATCCTTTCAACATTTCCTAGAAACCCACATAACAAAACTCTCTTATTTATCCCCACTTATTGGAAAACTGACTTCTCGTTCAGAAACTCAATGGATTTAAATCATTGCTAACCAAAACCTTGGCTATCGATACATTTCCGTATCGTACCAATAATTCTTATAAATCAATCGAACAATATGTCTCAATCATAAAACGTCGTAACGTTCGAATAGTTGACGTTAACTCACGAATTGTCGATTTTTTATATTTCTTCGTCGATCACGCTCCGTCGTCTTAATGTTAAATAGGTATATTTCAGGACGAAAGAGTCCTTTGCCTATTTTGTCGGGTACCTGCTCGAGAGGTCAAATATATAGTGGGGAGAAAAATTCAGGCAGGCGTGCTCTAGTGACGTACTTCTTTGCAGAGACAGATATATATGGGGAATTCCACGACAAATCTGCCTACTTGGAACTTTTGCATCTCCGATTTTTTTGAAATTTGTTGTTCTTTTATTGTTAGTCCTGGTTGAGACTCGCCTCAACCAGGACTAATAATAAATTTCGGACAAACCCCCTACCATATTTTGTCTATATCTTTTTCCTTAAATCACTCTGTAAAATAATCAATAATTACTCGGTATTACTAGGATAATTATGTACAATAGCTTCTGAGTATAAGAATTTGTTTTCAGATATTTTCAACACGGATAACTAAAAATATGAAAATTGAAAATTCGAAAAAAATTGATTCCATCGTTTGCCCATTCTAAAATTTGTTTTAAACTGACAACAGTTTTTTGCAAAAAAATTTAAAGACAATCAATGGAGACTAACATTATCAAAAACAATAATTTGTTGTTATAATTTGAAAATCTCATATCAATATGGTTTAAACAAAATTTTCGGTATTTTTCTTAAATATGTGGAAAAACGAAAATTTTGAAAAAAGACGTCTAACTTGATCGATTATTCACGGAGTTATTAGCGTTTGAACAAAGGCATTTTTCAAAACCCGAAGATTTTCAGAAATTTATATCTCGTGAATAGCTTGATAAAAAAACATTGAAAAAAAATCAAGGAGGCGAGTCTCAACCAGGACTAAAAGAAAAAAAAGAAACAAAATCGAAGATGCAAAAGTTCCACGTAGGCAGATTTGGCGTGGAATGCCCCATATGTAGAGACATGTTATACTAGGTAGGTTGCTAATACATTTTACATTTTTCCCCAGCTCATCTCGATTTTACGGTCAATCAGACCGAGTGCAAATCTCGGCTGGTGTGTATGTATAAGGTAGACGACAATAACAAAAGTATGTATATGGGAGAGCGGGGCCATTTGCATCACTAACGTTTCTTGTCATTGTCGTTAATCGAACGCTAATCTAATTTAACCTGCATCCTTCTTTCTTCAATTCCTGTACAATATATTCTTGTTATATAGACCAATATATATATATATATGTATATGTGTGTATATGTATATACCTCGCAAGTTGTTGTCGCTCTCGTGTCTAAAAACTTCTCTCACCAAATTGCACAGAGCTTTCATCCTTAGGTATAGCAATTGGATCAAAGGAGTTGCGAGTATATAGATAAGACAGATTCGACAAAACTCTATGGGGAACGTTTCAATCTCGCCTCAACCCAATTTCAAGTTCGGCTAACAATAAAACATTGAGTCAGATATTTTCTGTGAAAGACGATGCTCCATACACTTAGATTTCCCGGGCGATTTCTGGGGACGATGAATGCACCAATTAGATTTTTCTAGCGTTCTTTCTTCCCTTAGATACATATCTGTCCCTTTTCGATGTTCTAATCGAATATCATTCATACGTCGAATCTATATTAAATTTGGCAAAACTTTGCTCAAGGCACAGTTTTTCCAAGAATTTTCTGACTGGGGGAAAAATATTCCCTGCTACTCGTGTACATTCGGATTTGTACCGTTGTTCGTACATGGAGAAATCCATGAGAGATTGTCCTCGTGTCATATCCTTTGCAAATCCATGAATAATAGATGGCTTAACTTATTTGTCGCTACAGCGGGAAAAGCATTGATTCGATTCGATTTAAATGAATTTCATTCCGGTCAAACGAAATGTAATTTTCTTAAATTGACATCCTATTGATAACATGAGAAATATCGATGTTCACCTCCCTATGACCAATTGAAATAAATGTTGTTTGTTTGATTAAAAATCAAATTTTCAAAATTATTAAACAGTTATAGACGTAACGCACATTCCACCTACACGTTTGAGAGCTTAGCGTCGATGTCGAACGTGTATACGCGATGAATCTCGCGAATAATTACATACGTGCTGACGCATCGGGCTGAAAAAAATCGTTTCAGGCCAGAATACTCGAGGATGTATATAATGCGTATTTGAACCGGTGCTCGTTGCAACTGTCGAGTTCTCGCGCCAGGATTACACGATTATCCGTTACGTACTTTTGGCGTTATTACGTTCGCATATACGTTGAACGAAGAACAAAAAAAAACGTTATTATCACTCTTCTCGTCAACGTCTACAACGAAATTTTCATTATCTAGGCGCGTACTTTTACCGATAGCAGTGATGTATTTGAAATGCATTGTAAGATTTGAAAGGGCGTAAGTTATAGTTGCTTACGTGGTAAATAACGTGCCGAGTGCCGTTTTGAGTTTTATTATTCGATGTACGCGTACCTATACTTCGTTGTCGATATCACCGAAGGAAGGGCGTATATATATATATATATCGCATCGAGATATAAATTGCCGTAGCGTCAAGTCATATAAGTGTCAAGCTGAATGTCAAATTATCTCGACGTTTCTTTCCCAAGCAGGAGCGTGTGTAGGCGATGAACGCGCGCGTTTATCGCACGCACGAAGTATCCCACTGGAGAATAATAATACCTATAACGTTTTTTTTTCTGACCCCCGCGCAGCCCCGTCGAGCACGTGTAATCGTTCTCACCTGATTCGTCCTGTTTCCGTGCTTCCCGGCTTTCTCGCTATATCATTTTCTCCAAGCGAGCTATAACGTCAAACGATTAATTTCTCAGCTACGCGCTCGCGATACGCTCTCGTTAACTGCTTTCTTTTTATCCGACGCTTTTTTGCGACTTTACCGCAATTGCGTACAGCGAGAAAAGGCTTTTAGCCGGACGAGATTACAAATTTATTGTCTCGTCTTATCAATCATTAGTAAACATTGAAATGTTTTCGAAATTTGCCGGAATCCAGAAGTCGGGGGACAAAATATTTCGTTCGATAAAGCGATAGATCGAAGACTTTTCCATCCATCAACATTCTTTCATGAATATTTTGTTAATAAAAAATGTTTCAAAAAAGCTTCTAGATAGAAATTCGTAGGGATCAAGGTGAAACGTTTTCGTCGTGGATAAGTCACGCGTATGCTAAGGAAACGGGAAATTTCAGAGGCTTTTCCATTATCGCACGTTCACGCTCTAAAGAGAAAGAAAAAAGGAACGAGAAAAAGGAAACTGTGTCTATAGACATATTTTCCTTTATTCCTTTTTATTCACAGTGGGTGTATTTTCGTTGAGGAGCATTTTTATTTTCTGTACGATACGAGCGAATAGCGATGAATCGCCGATGGATCGGCCCTCTCGAAACGCCGCGCGCGTGTCCCATATCGACCATTCAATACGAGTTATCGGATACTTCTTCTCCTTCACTTATACATATATATATATATATATGTATGTATATAATATTACTGGTATCAGTCTCCTTGGTACGACTAACTTTAACAATGATCAAAGAGTCTTTCTTGCCGTCATCACCGTTTCCTATTGTCGCCTTTCTTGTGTGACCACTTCGAGCCCTCCTCGTGTCCACCCTTCTTCCCGTATTTCTCCTCGTGACGATGATCCTGCTCTCGTCCATACGCATCCTCGTGTCCCTTCGTCTCGTCATAGTGACGACCCTTCTCGTGTTCACCCTTCTCGCCGTACTTCTCCTCGTGATGACCCGAGTCGTGATGTCCGATTTTCTCGTGACCACCCTTCTTACTCTCGTGCTCGTGAAGATACTCTCCCTCTTTCTCGTGGCCGTCCTCCTCATGGGACTCGTCGTAAAATTCCGTTTTTTTCTCGTATTCGTCCTAAATTTATGGGACAAAACAATAATTCAGCGATCGACCGTACACGACTTCTTGTTTCTGTGATTGTTACCGAGAGGGGGAGGGGAATCGTGCCTCAAATAATGAACATTTTCTCCGTCGTGCTATTTTATCTTGCTGTCAGCGTTTCTTTTACGAGCAAGTGCATACTATTTTTGTATTTTTCTTTTGACATCGCTACAGAGAGACATTCGCGAGCGAGAGAAAATAACGAGGAAGAAATGTGCGAGTGTCTGCTTTTTCACTATCGTTTGTTCTCGGTTTAAGGATTATAATTCAGACCACGGCAAATTCTCGTTAGGTAAGTATTTCCGAAGTGCTTTTTCGATTTTGTAAAACGATATTCGGTGCTAGGCGAGGCTCCAGCGTTCATTTTACCACGTTATTTATTCTACCTCGATGTTTCAATTAGAAATAAAGGATAATTAACCTATAGTTTTCACGAGTCGGAATAACAACGGGCAAAGCAAGATAAATACGTCGTAAGCTCCATGAATGCCCGAAGAACCTCACAAATTTAAGCGATAAAATGAACGACCCGTAAAAAACTCGGAACACCGCACGAAACTTTACCCCCATTGTCGTTGGATTTCACGAAGCTTTCTTATATAGGTATAGAGACGTGTATGAAAGTCAAGGGTATCAGGATTCGAGTCAAAAATCAAGTGAAAGAGATATAAAAACCTTTTTGTGAACCACGTGTTGGCCTTTGGTGCTGTGGCCCTTTTGATGCTCACCCTTCTCTCCGAATTCCGATTCTTTGTCACCTTTCTCAGCATGGTGATGCTCCTTGTGATAACCACTTTCGTCCTCGTGTTTCTTCTTCTGGCCTTTTTTCTCGTCGTATTCGTGCTCGTGGTTCTCTTCATCGTGATGTCCCTTTTTTCCTTTGTCGTACTCGTGCCAGTGTTTGTAGCCCTTTTTATTGTACCGAGATTATAAGTGAACGATTATGTTAACGGCGAAAATTATCAAACGGCAGATAATGATCGATCTAGCTCGGTCATAGAAATGAAGTTGACTTTGAAAAACATTAGACCATGTCCATTTTTTATCTCGACTGTTTGACGAGTGAATATACATTAAAATATTTTATTTAAAGTAATCTTGCAACGAAGGCGAACGATTTGCTCTTATTTTTAATCATTTGCTATCGATTAAATAATATAATTAATAATGCATAAATTAATAATTCGGAAATTTGTCCAGAGGTCACTGACAAGCGGAACGAAGAAAGTGCGGCTAAAATTGTGTAATGTTTATCATGTGCTAAAAGAAGAATTTTTGCTCGAAAAATCGAGAATATATTTATTGTTTAGAGAAAGATTGAAAGTCGGTAATACCTATTATATTGAAAAATCCGACGAAAACACGAAATTTGAATCGGCAGATGTGAAGTGATTAATAAATATATAAATTAATAAAAGTAAATCTCAAATACGTATATTCGTTAAATTTAATACGAAGGTATAGTTTTATCGCTAGTCCTCGTGGAGGATATTGCGTCGACGCTGCAACCGACCCCGTTGTCTCCTATAAATTCATGCCATAAAATTTGTTCGAATTACCTTTTCGCCTTTTTCATCATGAGACCCGTAATGACCTTCCTCGTGCTTCTCTCCGCCACCTTTCTCGCTCTTCTCCTCACCGCCACCTCCGCCGCCGCCACCACCACCACCACCGTCCTCCTTTTTCGATTGCGCATGAGTCTCGTGATCGTCGCGACTCTCCTCGTTTCCCGAACTAGCTGGTTCCCCGTCCTCATAAAGCGTGGCCTCCCTCAAGTCCTCTCGATGCACCGATTCAACAGGTTTTTCGTCAACCCCGGACGGAACGATTCGTCGATTCTCCTTTCGGTGAATCGGTAAATTGCTCGAAAGAGACTGAAAGGCCGGAGCGCGATAACGAGACAATGAATTTTCATCGTACGTCGGAACGGACAGCGGTTTAACTCTATTTCCATAAGTAGGAGATTTCGATCCGCTCGAAGTTTCTTGGGTCAATGGCGAAACGCGAGCCTGGTCGTTATACTCGCTCGATTCGTATTCAGGACTTATCAAAGGCGAACCCGAGGCTAGATTATTTTGTTTATCGTCACGCGAACGAATGGTAGGACGGTGCCTCGCCGTCGTTGACGAGTATATTTTCCCGTCGCTATCATTACCGTCGGCCTCCGGACTTTCATCGTAAGTCGAGGATGAAAGTCTGGCGGAGGACTTTGGACTCCTTTGAGGATTATTAACCGATGGTACACGTGCCGATGACAAAGGACTGAATTTATACCTCGAAGGTACCTCGAACGAATGATCGATGCTGTTTTTTTCGCGATACGAGTTATCGCCATTTTCCTTTTTAGTCCAAGGTGGCGGGGTGGTTGCCAAATTTTGATAACCATTATAGTTATGCACGACGTAATTCGCGTAAGGGATTTTATTAATCGTACCTGATGGAGTCTTCGTCTCTTTCGACTCCTCGTAAGACTCGTAAGAACCGTTTGCATTTTCATCGATCGCTTTTGTGATTTTCGTTATAGGATAGTTTTTTTGAGAATTATAAGCCTCGTTTCGAAAATTCGTCGGACTAGGATGAGTACTGTAATAAGTGTAAGTGGGAGTGTTTAGCAATAAATTATTAATCGGAGTCACCGACGATGACGGTCTTCTGGCCCGAGTGTCGTAAGGGTGGTAGATCGATTTAGGAGGAACGCTGCCGTACAAGTTTTTCACACTCGGACGTTGTTCCACTGGATAATTCGAACTGTATCGATGCGAAGCTGACTCGGGTCTTTCGGGTTTTTCGTAAACTTCGTAAGATTCGTAAACGGGGGTGGTCGACGCTAGGGGAGAATTTTTTTCCCTGTCGTCAGTTCGCGTGTCTTCTTCCGGTTCCTCCTCGTTTTCATAAGATTCATAAAGTACCCCATTTTTTTCACCCGAAGCATCCTCGACGGTATAATTCTCCTCCTGGACCGGTTGTTTAGAACTTTGTTCGTTATTTTGACTTCGTTCTTCCGACGACTCGGAAGAATCTTCAGCATGGACATACGTCCCTGTTTTATTTTTAGCACTGACTTCCTCCGAGCTATTTTCCTCTGTGTCGTCTCGTTCCTCTGGTTCCTCTCGAAGTTGTTCGGCACTTTCAGGCCGCTTTCGATAAGTCAAAATCGCAGGGGGACCAGAACGAGTTTTCGGCAGTCGTCCCGCGAGCAACGACGGCAAATTGTACCGCGTCAGAAATCCAAGCTGCTGATGAGGACTGGTTAACGGAAGGTTTTCACGCACCACGGAACTCGAATAATCGGGCAACGAGTAATCATCGACGCGCCTATTTGCCGCTTGAGGGACTTCAACATTGGTCGCTACGAGCCCAGACTTTTTGTCTTGATTCGGTAAAGGTGTGAGCCACGAAATTGTCGATGGAGAAGGGACCAAATTCTTGCTCGACAATTCCGAATCGTATGAGAAATTGTCTCTGTTTGTTGATTTTTCTTGAAACTCTGGTAATGTTCGAGGAAAAGGCGTTGGTCGATTTGTCATCGATGTCGCCAACGATCCCAAGTGTCTCGGCTCGCGTAATGATGCTGCGTCGTTATTAGTCGATTTTTTACGAAACTTTAAAGGTAACGAGGATTTTTTTCTCTCGGCTGTGGTATGAATGGGCTCGGATTTATCGAGCCTCGACGTTCTTTGTACGTGTTGAAATTCATGCGGACCCGAGGATATCGGGACGACTGGCAACTGGGTCGAGGATTCGTTCGAAATCGCCATCGTAGCCGTAGCTATGCTATGCCCAATGATTCGCTGTGAATCTCCTGGTGAATTTATTTGCTTAGGAACGTCGTAGTGAATCTCCTCCAGAAGTGGACGACTTGTCGATTGTACTTGATAAGTTGTTTGGTCTACAAACGAGTTTAAGCAAAACGACGAAAAAAGATAAATAATGAATTATACACGAGCTTTTCCGGAGAAGAAAATATAACAATATATAAACAAAATATATAATATCTATATGTAAAATATTTTTAAAAAAATCAATGACGATTGATTTTTAAGATTTTAAAGATAAAGATCATGCCTTTCGGGAATAAAATGATAAAGCAAAGTTCTTACCACCCAACGGTTGAGAACTTATGTGTTCAATTTTCTCTGGATCAATTTTCTGAGGTTCGTAGTCAGCTATTGCCAAAAGATTCCGAAGCGTCTCGACATTATCGTCCTCCTCGTAGTCACTGCGCTTGAACCTCGGGTTAATCCCGGATTGAGCGATCTCTTGATCGAGACTCGAATGATTTTCCAAATTTTTGTTGTCATCGATCGTATCGTCGATCGACGATCGTGAACTGACTGTCGGATTCTCAATCAATATCGCGTCAGTCAAAAGTGACTTGGTCGAATTCAGGCTCTCGGCTTTAGGCATTGATATCATGATCATCTGACCCGTTGAGGCAGCGGTCTCGAGCACCTCCTCAAGCTCGTCTCTGAGTATTTTTTCTTCATCTTTCAACGACGACGTCATCGTCGTCGTCATATCCGGGGGGGACATAGAAAAATCATTATACTCACGAGGTAACGAGGTAATAATTCCAAATGCTTCGTCCACTGTTTCGTTGCTGTCCTTATTCTCGATTAAAATTACGGACACGTTCTTCGAAAGAATTTTTTCAAACTCGTCGAGTCCTTCGATATTTCCCGTCGACAGCGCCACCTGCAACATCGTCAACTACGCACCGTCATTTATTTAAAAAACTCATTAAACCGATAACTTTAAAGCACTTCACGATTTTTTTAAATTAATCAATCGATTAATTAGTCAACAAGCATATATCGATAAATGGTAAATAATTACCAAATGAGCCAACAGCACGAAGGCTGTCAGATCTCTGCACGTCGTCATGATAATCCACGCGGTCGTTGAATCAAGACTGAGCCATCGACACTGAGCTCGATGTTAATTATAGGTTCGTCGTATATCAAAGACATCGAGCAGTATAAGAAACTATGAGAGAGAGAGAGAGAGAGAGAGATATTGTCAAGATTTCATACTGTGAATTTTCAATACAGAAATCGTGACGAGATAGACACAGGAGTGGAGGGAGAAGACTGACTTCGTCATCAGGATCTATCGGTTCATGACTCGTGCTTCCTCCTTTCTCTCTCGGCAATTGCATCACGACTGTTATTTCATTGGTCAAAAACATCGAGAGTGAGAAAAATCCTCCGGGAAGATACGAGCACTTCGGCTTTAACAAGAGTCAACACTCGCGTCTTTCTCGCTCTTCGGTGTCGTTATAGGACAATCCACGAGTAGGTATATACCATACTATCCAATCGATCCTTTCCAGCGGTGCGAAGCACGCTTTCCTAATTCAATTTTATTCAATTACATCGGCCAACGGTACTAGTGCCAGCACAGTCTTGTTGTAACTACGTTCGCGCTTCGCTTTCTTTTTCTTTCGTCTTCTTCTTCTTCTTCTTTTTCTTCTTCGTCCTCTTGTACAATTTTCAATAACGATGTATCGATGCTTTATGATAGGCAATAATACATAATATTGTTGTCAGGGTTTATGAAATGTGGGACGATCGAAAGAAAATTATTTCTCTGCACTCATAAGAGTTATCGAACTCGAAGAACAGTTTACTGAATTTTGTTTGGTTTTCATTTCGATCGATAGGTAAATATTAGATCGAAGCTTCGATTGTTCAATTGTTTCATTTTTATAATAAAATGTAGGTCTTATATATTTGCTAACGTGAACTTGTTGCTTGATTATGAATGAAATATTAATAATTCAATTACTCCAGTGATAACAACAATAACTAAAGTAATACTTGAATTGATCTTGTAAACTAATAATAATAATAGTAATATTATTAATATATTCAAGATTATAAATTAGTATTAGTATTATTATTATTGTTAATATTATTATTTTATGTGAACAATTCAAGCGTTAATTAAATTACTAATATTGACAAGAATCGGTGAATGTAATTGATTGACGCTGAATCTTTCTTCGTTATTGATACGTACGTATCGTCGTCGACTCATCGACGACGTCACGGTTGACCCATATAAAAAGCCCCATCGAATTCTCATCGGGGGAATAATCGCCCATACCCCACATGCTTGAAAATCGGTCGTTTAAACTGCATATGCGATATCAATCTAGCACGTATGATTTGTGCAAACACCGATGTAGCTCGCGGTCAATGCAGACCTCGATCTGCGATTATTTAATTATATTCTTCGCTTGTTAAAGTACACAGATGAAATTTTCGACGTAGTCGTTATCGAATAATTGAATTCGATTCGTCAAACGCGCATGAAAATTCCTGGACAATATTGTTTGCCCCGCGAAAATAAAAATGTCTGAGTGACGCAAGTTTTCGAGTATTTCCGAGTATTTCCGATCCTCCATTATTTCGAGCTCGAGCTCGAAGCTCTCGTAAATGTCTCGCGTTGCATCCCGTCACCGTTCGTATACTTTCACTGTGATGAAAATAAATTTAATTGACGTCGAACGATAGAGAAATATACGAGGTCGTAGCCGTTGAAATAATTGACAATGACTTAATTGGAAAATTCTTCCATCGGGAAACGATCGATCGAATATCGACCTTCTTCCCCTTTTCAATTTAAATCCATAAAGAGAGAATTACTTTCTTTATACAGACCGATGCTTCGACGTTTCACGTCTGTACAAAAAATGCAATCTCATTAAACAATGACGCACATTTGGGGAAACGAATTCCACATTATCGTGATCGAATTGCCTTACGAGAATTCGATTCGATCGGACATCGTGGCGTTCGTGAGATTCGATAGCTGCGTTTTGCCTCTCTAACACGATCAAGTGTTGCCGAACTGTGACCAATTTAACGCTACGTTTTCACTTTTCACGGAGTACACGAAACTGTTATGAAGTATTCGTGTGCGGTGCGCTGGGCGTTACATATACACATATATAGTTCAAAAATTGCCAAAGATAGAAGGGTGGTTTCACACTCGAGTCGTTTACCGGTTAAGATCGACTTACTTAAAAGCGTTCGATCGTCCCGGACATGTATAACCGTTGGTTAGAAGAAAAAAAACAACGATATATACCGTTTCACTTGCCGAGAGATCTCTCGCTATAACACGACCACGATAACCGCATTTCCTCGATTGTGCTCGATCGCACCTAATAGAATCGCCACGATTGATCACGTAATTGACGAAGTTCGATAATGTTCGATAACGTCCTATCAAACCATGCAATGACGAAATCAAATCGTTTTTTCCCTCTCTTACGGATCAGACATTAAAAGTTTCGTGAAAAACATCCACCACTGCTCAAATGTGTTTTATCACCTGTATGGAAATAAAAGTATACGTAAATAATTTCCTTTGGTAACTCCGCGACACGCTGATTATCGTAGCACTTTCTTCGAAGAATACCTACCGTTATAAAATACGCGTAGTAGCTCAAAGGTAGCTGGAGGTGAACAAATACCTATGTTTGAGTCGCGTCAATTTTGATCATCGCTCAAATTCTTCGAAACTTAATTATAATTATAAATTTACCAAAGTATACTTCGATAAAAATTACAAATTATTTCTTACAAATTTTTGGTAGACTTATCATTAGAGCGAAGGAGAAACAGGTTCAATATGGAATTTGTTGGAAATCGAAACGTTTGGCATTTGAAACAAGTTTGATAAGTAGCTGCATTTTTTGAAAATCTTATTTATTAATAAAACTTAGGTACTCTCGGTAGGCTTATCTCATTCAACGCCGACCTTGCTTGAACGACCATTTCTTGCCTGATTCGTCACCGCCCTTTTTTCCATATCTCTCCTGATGTTTGTGATGACTGTCGTGTCCCTCGGCGATTTTATGACCTTTCTTGTCGGTTACGCGATGGCCCTTCTCGTGTTCCTTCTTTTTGCCATTCTGACCCTACGTAAAAAAGACATTCGACGGGAGTTAAAACGAATTACCTATTTTCAATTGCGTCATATTTAATTCGAATTCATAAAATCGGTTGGTCCAAAATAAATTCTATTATTCTCATAATGATCTGACCTGATGATGATCGGAATTGTGATGAGCCTTTTTGTAGTGACCACCCGTATGACCTTTGTGATCCTTGCGATAACCACCCTCCGTTTCGTCGTCACCGCCCTCGTGAAACTCGTCGTAAAAATCGTGCTTCTTCTCGTACTCGTCCTTCTTGAATATATTGTGTTCGCCCTTGGTACTGTGACCCTTCTGATGCTTTCCGTCTTCCTCGAACTTGGCCGCTTTCTCACCCTTTTCACCCTTGTGATGTTCGCCGTAATGGCCACCTTCCTCGTGTTTCTTCTTCTCGTGTCCACCGGATTCTTCATAATCGTGTTTGTGACCTTCTTTATCGTGATGGCCTTTTTCGCCCTTGTCAAACTCGTGATGAGCTTTGTAACCCTGATAATTAAAATTATACCAAAAAGATCAGTCAAATTTGAGATTTCTCGAATCAACTGTTTGACTACGTTTTTTTACTCCACGTGTGTGTATTTTTTGTTTTATTAACATTCTCGATATGGAGAGAAAAAGAGTAATGCGAAGTATGCCAATTTGCTTTTGAACATAAAGTGGCTGTATAACACGCTCGAGAAGCCTTTATTTTCGAATGAATTTCCAGAGCACCTTTGTGGCAAGCGATAAAACTCTTTTTGTTTTTGCACCTCTATTCTACTTGCCGGAGAATATTGCCGAAAGGACCACTGGCGATGACCGTATAATAAATATTCCCTCGTACGAGCACTTTCTTACATTACACGCGATAAAAAAAAATCATAATCGTAGATCGTTACCGCGAATAAGGCCTCTTTCTGTATTACGTACCTTATCGCCCTTTTCTCCTCTCGATTCGTGATGGTCCGCCTCGTGTTTCATCCCTCCACCCTCTTCCACCTGTTTCGATCCACCGCCTAGCGAAAATTACATCGGGATTCAAAATATAATTAATAACATTATACACAAATTTTACTAATAAATTATTAATTGTTTTTCATTATTATTCACTTGATTATTATAATATTCTTTTCTGTAATCGTCAATTAAACATACCGTGTTTAGTCGCAGAAGCTTCCAAATCTCCCGTGGATTTAAACGCCATCGGTTTTCTTAAAAATTTTCTAATCGCAGTACTACCGTCGAATAAGATTATCAATGATATCACAACAAGAAAATAACTTGTGCGTTTCTCCATTGTATCGTCTGGTCGAACGGATCAACTTTATTCACCAACAGTTTGATTCGCACTAAGATCTTGAGAGATTTAGTCGAAACTGTTATATTCTATCGATACACTCGAGATGATTCGTCTCGTGACTTTTTTCCCCCTGTTCAGACAAGACAGCGAGTCGATGGGGTTTCTTCTGCTTCCCGGAAGGACGTGACCGTGATCGTCGAGAAATCGACGATCGTCGAGAAATTTACCTTCTCGTTTAAGAAACTTTGCGATCGTGAAAACAAAATCCGCGAATTGTTTTACCAAAACATTCGAGAGTATTTGGTGTTAATGTTCAGTACAATAATCAAACTAATATTCGAGTACTATTTTACGAAAAATACATTTATAGATATTGTCTTTGATTAATTTAATGTAAAAAGTAGTTCAAGTCGAACTTTGCATATTGCTTACTTCAAAATGTTGCTCACTCGCAAATCTTTTTGCACGAAAAAGGAGGATTAACAATGTGCCCCTAGAGGAAGCTTTGCAAATGAGCAAATATATCGAGGAACCACTGTACAAATTTTAATTCGCACTGTTTTCTACAAGTTGCAGGAAGAATTAGAAGGTCGACGATAACGAGGAAATGGAGCAGTTTGAGTCTGTGGCTATTATTTGCCATCGGCTTTCACCCGCTCGAGGAGGAGCTGCAAACCCTGCGCCGGCAAAAGAAATACTCGATGATCGATTTGCGATCCAACCGGAACTAAAATGTACGTGATCCGATCTCTATGTATTATCCATCAATAAAAAAAGGAAAATCTTTATCTTTCATCGACGATAAATAAACATGTATTTTTCGTTGAGTAACGTCTGCAAATGCTCTAACGCGAATAATATTTAAAAAAATGATGTTTAAGGGAGATATGTTTTATCACGTGTCATGTCCGCGTGTATATATATTATATATATATATATAAAGTTCCCTCTTGAATAATGATTCGAGAGTGCCACCATGAATCCGGCTACTAATCTCTATAATGTGGTTTCCGGTCTATCATCATCAGCAGACTACGGAGAACGAGGCATACAATAAAGCAGAGAGCAAACTGGTCGTCGACATGCGGCAATATAGCGCTTGGTCAAACCGAAATGTAGAACAAAGGCATTGCACGAAAGAGGAGAATCCGACGTTCAAACAACCCCTTGGATCTCGACGACTCTACATCCCTCCCGCGTGGGTGACTCTCGTTAAGGACTCCAATGAACGAGGAAGACTTCTTTTCTCGGCCGATCATTAACTCTTTGAAGCTATCGTAAAAGCATAATGAGAGACACGTTTTCAGTAGGCTACCGTCCTTTATGATGGCACTTATGAAAAATTGACAAACTAAATCCACGTAAATGAGGGAGATGGATATTCCCGTGAGCAAAAATATCCACATCTCGAGATTGTTTTTGGCATGGATTTTCAGTGAAAAATTTGACTCCGTTAGAATTTAGTAAACAAAAATAACAATTTGAAAAATATCGATTGTATTGGAAATACTGAAAAAATTACTTAAGGGTGCTCATTCCCTCGTGCTGCATAAGCTCCAACGGTAGATATAATCGGAGTCGTGATATGACCAATTTTGTTTTAAGCCGGCTGTTAACGTACTCGTTTGTATTAAAAATTGATCAAAAGTAAGAAAAACAAATGATGCAACCGAGCCCATTGTTTCCTACGTGTTTTCATAAAAACGCAGACGAGATTCCGTGTATTACACGAGGCAAAGTCAAACTCGTCGATGTCCGCAGCTAACGAGATATCGGTAAGCAAATTAGCGGTGTTGTGAAACGAAGATATATGCGATTTGGGGTATACATACACCATCGATAATACGCACACGTTAAAAGCGGTTGCTGCAGGTGCACGGATTCCCAGTCTGGCCCCTATATGTGTATAAATCTACGTGGGAATAAACAGGGTCTCGGTTAAGTCTTGGTAATCTAATTTACATCATCCGGTATATAAGACCTGCCTGGCACGACATTCGTTTAGCTCGATTCCACCGCTATCCCTTCACGCAACCACCAAACCCTCCAAGCTCTGTGTGGCTCGAGCTCGTCGCGTTTAATTTGCCGTAAACAAAATCTGTATATAAAACAAATAAGACAAAAATATCGAAAACATTATTTTGAAAAAAGGAGACAAGTAAGAGAAGATAAATCGGCTGTCGCCGAATGTGCGTCGAGGGTGTGGAGAGGAGATCGCGGGATCTCGAGATACGATCTTTCTCGTGTTCGAATTCAGTGGCCGCTGGATCGACGAAGCAACGCGACAAGGAGAACATCGTCCGCAGCTGCGGGAACAAGTCTCGTCCGTAGGACGAACAAAACTGCCCGATCGATCTCCCGCTCTGCATCGTCTGCATCTGTATGAGGGTTGAACGATTTGGCCATAGGCTTATGATTTGAAAAGAGAAGACGATTATTTGCAAAAAAAAGTTGTAAAAAATCATCGATCATGAGTTGTGAAAAATCTGAAAAGGAGGTGGAAGCTCCGGACGATGTCGACAATTATGTCCTGCATCTTCCGCGACCTCTCAATATCGAGGAGAAGAGATATCTCTTGGCGGTCGAGCGCGGCGACATGGCGAACGTTAGAAGAATTTTGCAAGTCGCTTGCAAACCGACTGCCCGAGTGAGTGCAGATTATTCGAACCAATTTTAAATCGAAGCTTCGACGCTTCTTCCTCGTGGTCTTTGTTCGCTCATGAAAAGTTCATTCAGCCACGAAAGACCAGTAACTTGCTCAAAAGCTCGATTCTATTTGACTACCTTGCGGACAAAGTTTTACAAGAAATCTGTGAAAACAAAGATTTTTCGAGGAGGAAGCGAGATGGATTGTCTCTTCATCTTCCAGATGTACGAAGCCGAAACTTGAACATCGTTTCCTCGTGGACTTTGTTCATTTATGCAAAGCTCACTATATGAGCAGTCAGTTACTCGGCCAAAGAATCGATTTGACTTTTTTTTCTCCACGTGGAAGCGAATTGTTTCATCTTCGAAATGTACAAAGTTGAAGAAGCGCACGCCGAAGATTTCGCTCAATGGATACGACGGTTTTCGTACTTGCAGACCAGACCGTTGGATCCAAATTGCGTCGACAGTCTTGGTCGAGGTGCTTTAACATTGGCGATAGAATCCGAAAATCTGGAAATGGTGGAACTTCTCATTGTGATGGGGGTCGAGACGAAAGATGCCCTTTTGTATTCCATCGACGAGGAATTCGTCGAAGCAGTGGAGTTGCTTCTAGAACACGAGGAACTGCTTCGTAGCACGGAAGTCGAGGGAAAGGATGGTGAGAAGAAAATGAGAAAGGAACACACACACACACGCACACAGAGACACACACACGCGCGCGCGCGCGCACCCACACACAATAAGAGAATGTTGTTATAAATCATTCGAGTTTCGAATGCGAGGAAATATTTGAACAATTTGTCAAACTAATTGCGTAAAAATAACTCAGCGCCGAAGGAAGTTACTCACAGCTGGCAAAAGATCGACCCCGCATCGGCGAGATATCCACCGGAAATGACGCCTCTCGTTCTCGCTGCGCAGCGAAACAATTACGAGATATTGAAATTGTTGCTCGATCGTGGTGCCACGTTACCGATGCCTCACGATATTCGCTGTGGTTGCGAAGATTGTCTTCGATCTGCAACAGGCAAATATTAACCGTTTAAAACTTAATCGACATTTGCATTTTACATTATTTGTTTATTTTTCATTCGTTTGAAATACGTCGACGTCCGGCTCACCAGGCGATCCACTGAGACTCTCGTCGACCCGAATTTCGGAATACAAAGCCCTGGCCAGCCCGAGTCTGATAGCCCTGAGTTCGCCGGATCCGTTGATGACGGCGTTTCAACTTGGTTGGGATCTTCGACAATTGGCAATCGCGGAGCCTGAGAGCAGGGCCGAATATCTGAATCTAAGGCAACAAGTAGAAAAGTGAGAGCTCCGTATTTATGGCCTTGATGTTCGATGAGCCGAGGAGTAACTATCCGAACTAATCCAACTTAGCAATGTTTAATACCTTGCGATTTTTTTTTTATCGAGTCCACAAGCTTTTTTTCACGAGTACCAAATCGGACCATCGTATATTTCTTTTGGTCGAATTTACAAAAGTCAGCAAACATTTTGTTTCATTCGACCACGATCAAATCTCCTTACGATAAAGTATTCATCAGTATTTTAAGATAATACATTTGAAATGGCTCTTGATGAATCTCTTCGTTTAGGTTTATTAAGAGCTCGTTATTGATATAAAGATGATATCTATCGTAAACAAAATTTATAAATTTTGGGAAGGTTCGCAGTGGATTTGCTTCAGCAAGCTCAGAGCACGGCAGAATTGAATACGATCTTGAATCACGATCCGTCGGAAGAGGCAGTCAAATCGGTGAAATTTCTCGCCAGACTGGAACATGCGATCGAATACAAGCAAAAAAAATTCGTCGCGCACGCTCATATTCAGCAGTTGCTCGCTGCGATCTGGTAAGTATCGGCGATTCGATCGTCGATCTATCGACCCTCAAATGATATTTGAGTTGAATTATTTATATCGACTCTGGTATTGTTCCGTCGAAAAGGTACGAGGGTGTTCCGGGCTTTCGTAGAATGACCAATCGTCAAAGAGGATTGATCCTCCTGAGGACCGCTGCTTTTTTCCCGTTCTACTGCATGGTTTATTTCTTCGCGCCCCAGTCCAAAACCGGCCAGCTTTTGCGCAGACCATTCATGAAATTTATCGTTCACGCTTCTTCCTATCTCTTCTTCCTGAGTAAGTCCAATCGACACTTTTCTTCTTCTCCTTCTTTCCCCGTCGACGTAATTAACATTATCGACGAATATTAATTGAAATCTTGGGGACGCAGTGGTGCTGATGCTTGTTTCTCAACGTGCCGAAGTCGAAGTGATTAGACTCTTTGGAAGTGAAAGTGCGGTAAGACGTCTCGAGGAAGATTTGATGAAGCAACGCGGAGCAGGACCAACACCCCTGGAATGCATAGTCGTCTTATACGTCTTAGGCTTCATCTGGCAGGAGATGAGAGAAGTAACGATCTCGATCGTCCGTCCGTCCGTTCATTCGATAGCTTCGCAATTGCTTTTCAACTTGATCACCGTCGCGTTAATTTCTTTTTCAACAGGTTTACATGGATGGCTTTAGAGCTTACCTTCGTGATCTTTGGAATTTCATCGACTTCACGAGAAACTCACTGTACGTTGCGACCATTCTTCTTAGAGTTGCCGCATACCTTCAACAGAGGTCCGAAATACGTGCCGATTCGGGAGCTGCTCTTGTACCTCGAGAAAACTGGGGTGACTTTGATCCTCAACTGATAGCCGAGGGTCTATTCGCTGCTGCCAATGTTTTCAGTGCTCTCAAACTCGTTCATCTCTTCAGCATAAATCCTCATCTGGGACCCCTTCAGGCAATCAAAATAAAATATCGAAAAAGAATCGACGACGAGTCGGAATGATTTTGATCCGTAGCCATAACGATTGACCGATTTTTGTATTCAGATTTCGCTGGGCCGTATGATCATCGATATCGTCAAGTTCTTCTTCATCTACACGTTGGTACTCTTCGCTTTTGCCTGCGGTCTCAATCAGTTGCTCTGGTACTTCGCCGAACTCGAGAAGCGAAAGTGTTACTACGACGTGGCCGATCCATCCTGGGACGCGGCTAGCGATCCTTGTATCAGATGGCGAAGATTCAGCAATCTGTTCGAATCGTGTCAGAGTCTCTTCTGGGCAAGTTTCGGCGGTATAGGAATCGAAAGCTTCGAACTCACCGGTATCAAGTCGTACACTCGTTTCTGGGGACTTCTCATGTTTGGCTCTTACTCCGTGATCAATGTTATCGTATTGCTGAATCTACTTATCGCTATGATGAGTAACAGTTATGCTGTCATCACGGTACATTTCATTGACCTTTTTCATCTTATAACATGCATGATTCCGTATAATAATAATATGAAAATACCTTGGAAAATTACGTTTTTTTTTTCCTTAGGAACATTCGGACACTGAATGGAAATTCGCGAGAACAAAATTGTGGATGAGCTACTTCGAGGAGGGTAACACTCTACCGCCACCCTTCAATATCTTTCCGGCTCCGAAGTTCTTCTTGAAGCTATTCGGTATGCACAAGAATCCAATGAGCCGAGCAAACAGTTCTAAAAAACGTGAACGCGAACACAGGTAGGAATGAACGGCTAAAAATAAAACATCCGAAATAGTTTTCTCTGTGGGGCAGCAGTGGGCTAAAATTATATCATTTTCAATTTTGGGAAACAATAATCCGTCGATAAAAATGATTGAATTGAACTTTGTTTTTAAACATATTTTCGTGTAGATATGGAGCTGTCATGAGGGCCCTTGTCTGGAGATACGTAGTCCGTGCCCATGCCCAAGAGGAGTGCGAACCTGTGACCGAGGACGACATTCACGAGCTCAAGAGTGACATATCTTCGTGGCGATGCGAGCTCTTGGATATTCTAGGCAGAAACGGAATGAACATTAATGGCATCAATACAAAGGAAAAGAGTTCGTACATCGTTAGAGTTTTTTTTCAGAATCCATTTTCAGAATATGCGTTTGTTTATTCGACAATTATGTTGTAAAATGTTTAGCAATCTTGGGCAAAAAAATGCGAGTATGGGAAAGACAATTGATGAAGGACTTCCAAGTCGCTGGGCCGATGACCGGTTTTGAGAACGATGCTCAGGCAGAGCTTGATCTGGCGCAGCCAGCGGATGGCGAGGCTAACATTGCGAGATGGCAACGAGTCGCGAGACTCGCGGTTCTCAAATCTGCGGAACGTCGGTGGGGTCAGGTAAACATTGCCAAAAATATTAAATAAACAGTGATTATCAGAGAGTAAACAGCGGTACAGACTTGCTAATTAAAGGGTAATTTCAATCGATGTTATTTCACAGGTGATCAGCAGCGCTGTAAAGAGTTCCCAAATCGGGAGAAGCAACAGTAGGGCTGCTTTGCAGAGTCAGTTGAGCTTGAAGCGGGCGATGGAAGAGGCGACTCGTTTGTGCGCAAAGAGTCCGCTTCCGGGTCTGAAACCGATACAATTGCCGCATGTAACTACGACGCCGAATATACTCCATATATTGAAGGGCATCGACGAGGTTGACTCCAGAGCGCCAACACCAAGCCGCGATTTTTCCCCCGAGCGGAATGAAAAAAAATTGCCTAAGCCTAAACCTGTGGCGGCTGTCGGTTACGAGGATGAAAGAAACAAGAAGAATGCTGAGCCTCTGATATCGCTGCGGTCGTCACCACCGCGTGTTATCAAGAGAAAGGCGCCGGTAGCTCAGCAGAATTCTGGAGACCAGAGTACCACATCGTCGAGTTCCAATACCAATACCAAAGCCTCGACGCTCGATCCAAAAAACAATCGCCAAGCGACGAGCGGGAACGCTCCGGTCAATAAGAACATCGGTACCGGCAACGATAAAGCGCCTGCGACGGTGAATGTGCCCAAGGCTACCCCGGGTTCTCCGCCGAAGCGAAATGTTCAAGCATCGAGTCAACCCTTGAAAACTCCGGAGACACTGGATAGTAATAGCAAAACTCGTCCTGCATCTACCGAACAGCCGAATCCACCCAACACGTTGAGTCCATTGTCCGATCCGCAGGGGATCGTCAGACCAAGACCGAGGGCATCTGGTTGCGCGAGCCCGAAAATCAACGTGCCGACCGTGGCTGGAAGGCCCCATACGCCCGAGTTCATCAAGATCGAACCAAAATCACCAAGGCCGAACCCGACGAGATCACCGAGGAACCGAGGTGGTTGGCTCTAATCTAATTTATTTCCAACACCTAGAAAGGCGGAAGAAAATATTATTCAAGTCATCCGAGTAATACGAATCAAAGAAAAACAAATTGTAAATGTTTTACATTGAGCAGTTATCTATGTGCAAATTAATGTAATATCATATTTTCACACTGTTTCAATGAAAATCGTGGCACGGAATAAAATCGGGATGAAGAGATTTCGTGTTTAATAATGATCAATCTGGTAATTCGTACTTACGCCAAACAGCTTCAGGGTTATCCTAAAGCTTCTCGAGAATTGAGGGAGTGTCGCGGAATTATGGCGATCGTTGGTGCTTTTTAATATTTAATGGATAATAAAAATAAAAAAAAATTAAAAAAAAACGACCCGACGAAAGTTCTGAAAGGGTATAAAAATATTCAATTGACGTCACTGTTTGATATAGATGACGGTACGAACTACAAAAATTTGCTAAATATATATATATATTTATATATATATATAGATGTATATTTATTTCTTCAACTACAAATACACGCGTCACTTCTACACTCCCACGCATAAGTTTCGAGTAAAATTGATCGACATCCTCGAGAGTGCATTCGTATATTCTGCCTATGTAAAATTGGGATGGAATAAAAAAAAAAGATAGTGAGATACCACACATCTGCGTTCCGAGTTATCGCGTCGGTGATCACTGCCGATTTACGCCCTCCACGTTCTATCGTACGCGTGATCAATTTCAAGGTCCTCTGTATCGTGTTCACACAGTAGAGCGAATGGATGACGATGAATTCGTCCAAGTCCGAGTCTGTAACTTTATTCAAGCACGTGCGTTATACTTTAATGGCTTCGTTCCGGATGGATCGCTTCGAACGTTAACGAACTAAGTAGTCCCCTTCTTTCAAGCTGCTTGAACGACTTTGCTCTGTGCGACCTTTTGCGCGGAATTGATCTTGTCACCGAGAGACAGTGCCATTCCTTGACTCTTAGCGCGTATACGTATGTGCCCAACTACCGGAGCATCGGGCTTGTCAAGGGGCTTCTCGATCGACAGATTTGCCAGTGCATCCTCTCCGAATATCGATTTTGCATACATGTTGGCAGCCATGAAGCCACATTGCCCCGATAATGCCTGAGATTGTGAAATAAAAATTACAAGTCGCTAAAGCGTTGATTACTTATAATTATGAGAATAATTGATTTGTAGTATCTGACCTTTTCGGGCGTGAGACAGCGCATGTTGGTCGATTTGAGGAGATGCGCGAGATATTCGCGAAGATCGGAGAGCGTCGTGTTGACCGATACCTTGTTTTCCCATTCAAATTCTGCCCACATCTGCCGAAACTCGGTATCCGTGCACGTAGCCGGAACGATGTAGTCCATGATATCGATGTGAATATCATTGAGAACGACGACGCTGCGATCGGAACCAGCACCCGATATGTCGTATACTGCAAGAAAACAAAATCGAATTATCGTTACAAGAGATTATTCCTCGCAGCCGAAATGTGGCCACTTTTTCACCATCTTTTTATAAAAAATAAATACCTATGTTTCCGAAAATGATCCCATTTTCCGTAGATGCGACTTTGACGTTGGCTTTTATGCTCGCAAAGTCACGGGGTGCGAGAACGATCGGTTGGGGTCGCTCAACGAGCTTAAGATCTCCCATTGTCGCGAGTTCGAGGGTACAATTTTGCAGTGTATCCTCGGTCTGATTGACGATGAGAACGTCGAGAACGATGTCGTATTGATTAACGTGGACAAGTGCCTCGGCGTATACCGGATCGGAAAAGCCCGTGAGCTGAGTGACTTTGCTCAATGCACTTGGTGCTGGGGCATCCGAACCGCCGCCAGGTCGACCGACTACCGCAGCGCTTAGACTCTGCTCGAAAACATCTCCGGCTCCACCGGTCAAATCGGAGCCTCGAGTAAGCTGAATGAACTGTATCGCGTCATCAACTTGAACGACGCTACCTGGCTTTTCCTTTGCCTAAAAAATTAACGTGCCCCCGGAATGTTGTATCATTTTTTTCCGATACAACCGAAAATCTTCGGTTGATATTTCTTTCGATAGTATCATCCTCGTACCTTTTTCGTTTGTGAATCTTCCTCAGCTTTAGCCGTGAGCATCCGTCCAAGCGCGTCTCTGCAGCCTTCCGTAAAAACTTCTCGAACAAGATTGGTCGGACAAGCGAGCGATCTCAGACATAGAGATATTCTTTCCGCGTCGTCATGGGTCATTGCTTTAGTCGGAAGACCCGAACGTCCTAGCTGAAGTACGCTCGACATAACGAGCATAGCTTCGGCCTGCATGCGATTGCTCTTCTGCAAGTTGCTCTCGAGACTTTTGTAGCGTAGAGCCAACTTGGCGAGAGTAGTGGCCAAAGATGCACCAATGAAGAAGTCACCCTCCATCATGTATTGTACCAGTGCAGGACGCTTTTCCTCTTTCTTGCCTAATCAACACGTTCGAATACTCGAATCAAAGTATACCACAGCGATCGAAAAATATCGAATCTATCATTGAAATGACTTACCAGTGTTTGAGGCGCTGAAGGCACTCTGAGTCGCATAAGTTCCGTCGGAAGTGACCAGCTGCGCCGGTGTGCTCTGAGTGTTTCCATCCTCTGGTGATTTTTCACCCGCTTGTCGTTTGTTTTCCGCCTCGACCAGCGGGAGCTCACCCAGTGCCGCTCTCACGCGATTAATCAAGCTTTCAATGTCCTCCTTGGACGTTGCGTACTCGCCGAGAATCCACAATGCTGCACGGTGTACTCTTACCGATCGTATTTGCAGGAAAACCTGTAAAATAGGATTTTGTTCGATTGTGCTTTCGTTTGAAATGAAAATGAAAAATAGATTACTTATTTGAAGATGCTTTTCGTCTTACTTCTAGGAGCTTCTCAATTATCAGTGGTCTGAGATTTTCGAAACGCTGTATAGCCTCGCGTACAAATACCAATACGTCGGTAGCCGCTGCTTCATTGTTCTCGGAAAGAAAATCAGCGAGTACAGGAATAACCGTCGCAGCAACATCGGGAAATTTGATCGAGCATGTGTGTAATGTTCTGACGAGAAGTTGACGATATCTACCGGCATCCTCGTGCTCGCCACCCGCCGTTCTCACAACTTCTTTCTTTAATAATTGAACCATTTCCTCGATTGTTCTTGTCGTTACGAGGTCCATAGCAAGAGCGAGCGTTTTCGTGCGTACTTCGAGCGCTGGTGAGCCGAGTACACGAAGAACATCCATAACAAGATCCTGAAGAACTCTCTCGTGCGATGGACTGTCCTTCATGGCAATGAGACGATCAAGAACGATCAATTTAACGTTATTGTCGCTCTCCTTCACGATGAGCTCGATATAACACGAGGCTGCGGCTTTTATAGCGGTCGGGGCACTCGAGAGAGTCACAAGGGTTCCAGCCGCTTCGTATCGTACAGCTGCGCTTGGCGAATTCAAGAGGCTATAGATGCAGCGTATGAATCTCGCTCGTTCCGATGGATTGGCGAGGCAAACCTTGAAAACATTAAAAATATCATTAGGCACTCGATGCACGATTTTCTTCTATTTAGAACGTTCATTAAAAATGGAAAAATGGTCTCTCACCTTGTATATCAATTCGACGATAACGAGTTGCAATATATCACCGAAAGTAGGAACGAGATCCAAACAGGCAGCCAAATAGGCCAGTGCTCGACTCTGATCGGCGTGCAATAGCATCAGAAAAGCATTTCTTCTGCACGACATGTCTTGCTCTCCCTCGAGATACTTGGCTATCAGTTCAGGAGCGTCGGGTATGAGAAACTCGAAATTTCGATAGATTGTGAATATCGCGAGTACGGCGTTACGACGAACATAGGAATGACGATGCTCTAGGCAAGCGATTATTGCTGGCATCAATGGCTCAAGGAGTTCGGGCTCTTTGAGTTTGCACAAAAATCTGTGGATTTTTAATACTACTGTAATATCCTACCTACAGAGAAGTAATAACAAAAAAAAAGTTTCTAGACAAAGCTAAGAAATGTTTGGGTTTGAATTTCTAACCTCAGAGTCGATCCTCTGACAAATTCATTGGGATGTTGCAAGTCCTTTCTGTATGCATCACAGACAAGAATCATTTCTTGAAGGAGTTTACCATCGGGCGATGTTTTGGGTACAATTTCCCAGAAGATGAGTAGCAGCTTTTTTATTGCATGATCTTGAAGAGGGAGTACGAATCTTATAATGGTCATCAGCAAACCAGGAAGTCGTTCGCCGCTCATTATCATGTAGATGGTTCGTTTCAAAGCCTCCGTCTTGACGACAATGTCACCCTTTTCGAGATCTTGTTTCATCTGGAGCTCGTTCAGCGGCTCCCCATCCATCGGTATGTTTATGAGGGTGTAACATGGCTGCTCTGCTACGCTGCTCATGTCGAAGACCTTTCGAGGCTCGAACCTCTTGGGTTGGCAACAATCAGGTTAGTATCTGTTGGAAAATCGTAATTCAACGATAAACGAAGAACGTTTGCAAAATACATATCGGCTATTGTCGAGATAAACAGGTGGAATAACATCGCAAGGTGTTACCCAAAAGTGAGGTTGTACGCGCAACATCGAGTAACACGGACCTACGCAAACGGTTGGGTATTTTTCAAGTTCAAGTCGCGTCAAACTTTTAAAAGTCATATATGCGTACACACGACTCACCTGTCAATCGTATTACGATGAAATATGGCAATGTTCCAATCGAGTTGTATATAAAAGCTTTAATAATCGAGTAAACCGCATACGTGTCAAATCCGTAGCCTCCACCAGACCTGTATTCGTTGACCAAAACTGACACGATGATGTTCCCAAGCCGGTGGCGCCACCACCGACTGCAGTCGTAACTTTTGGAGCATGATATATATATATATATATGATGCCACAAGTTTTATGTTGGTATACAAACACTATGAAAAATCTTATAATTACCAGGATCGCAATGTTTGCATGGCTATACGATATAACGGAAACGCATTATACATTTATTGTCCAAGTATTCAAATTAGGCTTTTGAAAAAACGCGCGATCGAACGTGGTTTGTCGATTTATATCGAGACGAACGCGCGCCAGTATTGCTTTACAATGTTGTGGAAAGGTGCGCAGGGGGGTGCGCGCCGAGCACACGCCACCGCGCTCCGGATATCCACCCGCGTTTTTACTCAAATGGAAGTTTTCTAAAAGAGCTGGTAAATCCAGTCTTAAACAAACAAATAGCACAATATAATCAGTATACAGTAGAACCTCGATTATCCGAATTTTCGGTTATCCGAACTCAATGATGATCTTTTTTTCTCACAAGGTATCCCCCTTTTTTCATCGCGCGACTCATTGTCAGTTGCGCGCAAGTTGAAATCCTGTTTTAAGAGTATTCAGAGTGACAAAAAGGTATCTCTCGCGATGGCTTCGGCTAGTAGGTAGTAGCAAACGTAAGCGTAATGTTTAAACGTTGCAATGAAAAATTGAACTCTTGAGCACACTTGATAATGGGTCAACTTTATCGAGTTTGTCTCTGTCGTATAAATTTGGAAAATCGACCATCACTGATTTGAAAAAGAATAGGAAGAATATCATGAAATATGCATTAGAGTCTGACATTGAAGGTGCTATGCGTCGACGAAAAGTGTTGAGAACTGCAGAAAATGTGCAGTTGGACAATGTCCGAAGCCGTTGTTGAATGTTTTGAAACGCAACCAAAAAAAGTCCTACACAGCTGCTGAAATGAATTCGAGACTTAGCAGTCAAGAAACGCGCAACTACTATGAGACAGCTAAAAATTCATCATTATTTTAAACTGTATTTGTGATTTAACTGCATAAGTAGTGGTGGTATAAAAATTGAAACTTTATTCATTATTAATTGCTAGCAAATAAAGAATTTTGGGTCGTTGGAACAATAAAGAGAATTTTCGATATCATTTACATTATACGACTTCTGTACATGCGCACCGTTAAATGAATAGATGGAAATTAATGAATAATCCTTTAGCATACAATAACTTTGAGATAGAATGTCGCAGACAAAAAAATCAAAATTGTATGGATTGGTGTTCAAATTGTCTGGGGTATTTTTTTTTGTTTTCATCATGAAATCATTTTTCTAACATTTAAAAAATTCATACTCAAGAAATAAAAAAAAAGTGTTTAACGTAGTATATCTCAAGAGGGAAATATTGCAGGCGAAACATTTCAAAACATATGGTTTCGATTTCAATTTTTCTTAACGGGATATTTTGTTTTTTTCTTTATTATGAAAGTTCATTTGTTATAGTTTGATTGTATATGTTATATATCTGAGGGATGATGTATCACAGGTGAAGAATTCCACGACTTATAGTTTCAACTTGACATTTTCTCAATGATATAATTGTTTCCCCCCCGTAAAATATCCCATTGAGAAAAATTGAGATTTTTAAAAATATATCTGGAGCAGTTGGTCCATTTTTAAGTCCAATAATGTTGTTTGCACAATTTATTATGGCTTTCACTGCTTTTGTGTCATTAATTTTACTTTTTTTTCAACATATTTAAGAATTTTCACAAGATTCGATAGTTAAATATGGCAGGGGTTTTCATTCATGTGTTGGATAGCCAAATAATCGGGTATAGAAAATCCCCGATCGTTTCGCATGCTCGGGTCGAACTGACGAAAATCTCTCCCGTCAACTGCCTATAATAATGTATGTAAACATACTCTCTGTATACAAGCATCAGGAACAATTAAACAATTAAACACTGTACCAATGAAATGGAAATACAAATCAAATGTAAATTTGAGAATATTTTTGGTATCGATTCGATTTTTATCGATACTGATATTGAATGGCCTTGAATGACTCTGACCCTCAATGTTTTTTGAAGTTTTGTCAACAGGTAAATTCCACGATATATACTCAAAATGTAAAAAATTAACTTTCATAATAAATAAAAAAAAATATCTCGTTGAGAAAAATTGAAATCGAAACCATGTTTTAAAAATTTTCGCCTGCGATATTTCCCTCTTGAGATACGCTATGTTAAACACATTTAACAACATTTTTTAGTACGATTTTTTTAAATGTAAACAAATTATTTCATGATGAAAAAAATAGAGACAATTTTAACACCAATCCACACAATTTTGATATTTTATCTGCGACATTCCATCTCAAAGTTATTATATGCTAAAGGTTTATTCATTCATTTCCATCTATTCATTTAACGGAACGAGAAAAAAATACCCCGAATGATTGGTTTTAAGCCCGAAATTTCTGTATTTTTTCCATAATTTTTCTGGTATATGTGTTAATCTTATTTTAATAAAAACATTTAATAAAAATCCTCTGTAAATTCAAAATTTACATGGACACCGAAAAAAGAAAAAACCTCGATAAAATTTCATTATAGCGAATATGGGAGCTATGCGTTTTTTTCAAATCCAACCATTTTTGGAGCCAATATGCGCTGCTGAAATGCCCTTTGAAAGATCATCGGCTAACTTTAACCTCATATTAGTTGTTAGTTATTTTTTATTTTGTATATTGTATCTGTATTTGTTTCTTTTCGTATATTTTTCTTGCTTCTTATGTTAAAATTTTTAGGATTTTCAGTAGACATGCGTTCCCTATATCTACTTTGTCTTTCTGCGGCAGTGAGTATCAATACAATTGATTATCACAATAAAAATGAACTTTAACAATTACTTTATAGTCTGACCTCTATCTTCCTGTATGTCACGAATATCGAGTAGCAAGTGACTGATTGCAAAAGGTACCAATTGGCCACCTTCATATAGAGCAATGTGATAGAGTCCGACGGGCTCTCTAGTACCTACGGTAGTACATATTACCCCAATGCAAATAGCCTAAATTTTCGAATCTTGCCATAGTAGTGCACCTCCATCGGTAGTAAAATAACCAGTACCTATATATTTTTTGGATCGCAGTTCCGCTTAATTGTGACTATCTTCCGATCGAAACCACAGTTGTGGTTCATACCACCAAGGAGTACCATCAAGGGGCTCCTCTAAACCAGCAATACTCAAAGTATGATGAAATTTATAATTGCCGCACGCTGGCGTATGAAATTATACGGTACACAACATAGTAGTACAAGATAATAGACCAAAAAGTGGAAAATATCTACAAAACGGATGGACAAGCCCAATTTTTTAGGACAAGTAGAGGGTTATTAGGGATGCCTAAATCCACCGGAGTCCAACAAAATTTCCTTGTGCTTTCTCCGCCATTTTGAAAGAACTAAAAAACAGATCATCGTATATATCTCGGCTTCTACTGATTGGATTTTCGTTTTTCTTTTTTAGTTTTGTAGGGAAAAATATCTTTTACGACTTTTGTTTGAATTTTTTTTCAATATCTGTGTAAGAAAAACAGTTACGACAAAAGAAGTGCAACTAAGTAATGTTAAAATTTTTTTATTGTAAATTATAGCGCCCCATTTCGATTTTATCAATTATTTTGAAAATAAAACTTGTAGAGAACTCAATCTCCAACAATTTTTGTATAACTGATTTTGCGATAACTCAAATATTACCCGAGATAGAAAGCGTCGAAGTTGTCTTTGTTCACGATAATTGTAAGGAATCCAAACGCAACTGGCATTCAACAATGCAGGATAACCTACAAATATTATAATTTTATTATTATTATTTTCTGTTTACTAATTATGTAATTATATATATTGGAATAATAATTTGTTTTTAGGGAGGGGGAAATACGTATTTTACGCACTACTGGGGGGCCTCTGGTCCCCCAAGTGTCGGGCTCGCCTCGCGGCACTACCGACTAAAACCCCCCTCCGAGACTCCCAGCACCACCCCAGGACCGCATGTTTATGAGATACATTGCTTCAGGATGGTGCCTAAATACTTTAAACCGCCGTTACGGCGTTCCTTCCATCCAGAACCGCTTCTGCAGGACCGCTTCTACATAGGTATGGTTACCTCTGCCCAGATCTCTTCGTTCTGCAGCATAACCCCGACGATGTTCTCCGGGGTTATGCTCCACTCGTTCCACTTCTCGCAGTGGAAGAATGTTCGGAGGGCGTCGTCTCTAGGGGACCCACAGGATAAGCAGCACGGGACCGGGACCTTCCCCATTTTATGGAGATAGGCCCGGAAATACCCGTGCTGACGATGTACCCAGGTGGCCAAACAAGGGATGACTGTTGCTGTCCACCTGCCCCGCGAGTCCCCTTCCCACCTCTCTTGCCAGGCCCACATACTGCGGGTCCTGGCAAGTTCCTTCGCCCTGTCCCTGTCTTCTCCAGGGTATTCCTGGTGGACGGACATCCGCTTTAGTGCGAGGAGGTCAATGGGCATAACCTCGGCTACGACTAGCGTTGCTGGCCCCGAGACCGTGCGGTAGGAGCAGGCGATGCGGAGGGTCCCTCTCCGTTGCACTCCGGCCATGCGTTCACGATGCATCTCATGCCGCAGCGCACCGGCCCAGACTTCGGCGTCATATAGCATAATGGACTCGGCGGTGGGTAGCAGGAGACGACGTTTGCAGGGTCGGGGGCCGCTAATATTGGCCATGACCCTGCTTAGCAACGTCGTCACCGCAGCCGCCTTGTCCGCTCTCCGTCGTATCTCTTCCCCGAAGGTGAGTTTGGAATGAGTCCGGACCGTCGCCTCTCCCACCTGCATATCCCGAAAGAGCGGGATACGCTTTTGAGTCAGGTGCAGGATCTCGGTCTCCGCCAGCGCCCAGCTCTAAGCCGTGTTCGCCCATCCAAGAGCGGACCCGACGCATTACCTGGTTGAGGAGCATTTGCGCTGCCTCAACGCTATGGACGATGATAACGGCGGCGATATCATCCGCATACCCAACCAGGAATGTACCCTCCGGCATTTTTATACGGAGGATCCCATCATAGGTGACGTTCCATATGACGGGACCGAGTATAGTAGCTTGGGCGGCCCCAGCCGCGATCTCACGGCTTACCGGACCATTCGAGGTGGTGCAAACCAAGGAGCGGTTCCTCAAGTAATCCTCGAGTACCCGAAGAAGATATCCGGGCACTCGGAAATCTCGCCCCAGCGCTGTTATCGCGTCGCTCCACCACACCGAGTTCACATCCAGCGTGACCAGCATGCAGACGGGCCGGGAGAAGTGGTTCCCCCGCTCCGTGCCCCTGGCTACCTCGACTAATTCTAATAATAATATAAATATAATAATAATAACGCATCATACGTATGATGCTTTATATAATGGTGCATGAACGTATGACGCTTTATTATTAATTTTTATCTATTATTTAATTATATATATTATACTAATAATGACATAGTTGATCAACAAATAATAATAATAATATTTTTAGGTTATCCTGCATTGTTGGATGCCAATTGCGTTTGGATTCCTTGCAATTATAATGAACAAAGACAACTTCGACACTTTCTATCTCGGGTGATATCCGAGTTATCGTAAAATCAGTTATGCAAAAATTATTGTAGATTGAGTCCTCTACAAGTTTTATTTAAACAAAGTTTGATAAAACGGAAAGAGGGCGCTATAATTGACAATAAACAATTGTAAACATTAATTAGTCGCATTTCTTTTATCGTAACTTTTTCTCTTAGACAGTGTAACGGCTTTCTGTCACCTTCCAAAATCCCTTCGTTCTGCGACCGGGAGAAGAGTGCGCATTCGTTTGCGACAACTTCCATTACGCCGGCTTGGGGAAGCGGGTTAGAACGAGCGGGCGCCAGGTACGGAATCGTACCACCGACCGGAGTCGACTTTATTTAAATTTGCCGCCCCGGTGGCCCCTCACGAGTCCCCGCTCCTCCCCCGGAAGAAGGATACGCACTACAAGAATGGGCTAGCCCACACCGACGACTGGCCGGTAAGGTAGAGGGGCTGGACGTGGAGGATCGGAACGGTTGAGTTCTTTCAATAACTAATGGCAAACGCTTGACGATTTAATTGGCACGTGAAACGTTTATTCGGAATCAGCATCACAATTCGCTAACCGATTACGCAAATACTAAGCTAATACAAAGTATGACCCTTTAGGAGACGCACGAATGGATACAAAACAGTAAGTAGCCGAGGTACGAGCCGGACTAACCTCACACCCTAATTCCGGCTCGACAATGAATCAAATAATCGAATAATAAAATAAGACCCCTTAAGAGTAGTTACGAATAACGACAACGCAGGAAAGTAGCCGATGTCCGAGCCGGACTAACCTACATCCGAATTCCGGCTCGACAACGAGTTAAATAATCAAGCAAGAAAATATAGCCCCTTACGGGTTGTCATAATCAACTGTAACGCGGGTAAGTAGCCGTCTAATAGGCACTGAAAAGTAGCCTCTTAACCATTTACACGAATACGCAAGGCGACGATAACACGAAGACGACGCGACGAGAGAAAGAATATATAAATTTTCTGATATATTACGGACTTGGTAACACGACTCGAAACAACAAACGTACACACTAACGTATGACCGCCGTAGAGGACAGCAGCACGGGCTACTCTATACCCGCTATACCGGCGGTCCGGCGCGAACGATTCCTCTCGTACCTCGCGCGGCACTCGCCAACTAACGCACTCACACTTTTCATAGCGTAACGCTAATTTGATATTGATTCGACCAACCAAGACAAAATTTTGAGAAGAGAGCAGTTGAGACCCGGGCAGTTCGAAGAAATAACTGATTAATCGGCTCGCAGATCTCCACTACTCTTTTAGTTGACCGGGAAAATTGAAAGGGACTTACATATTCCTGCAGTACCGATACGAAGCACACGAAAAAATTAACTAGACTAATTGCGCGGGATTTAACGATACTTCTGCTCTCCGTGATGGTCCGTGGAACTCTCTCAATTAGGGATATTCGATATACATCGATGCATCGAATTCATTCGATGTTTATAGTACGATACATCGAATCGATCTGATGCTTTGAGAATCCGTTGATTTACTCGATGTATCGATGTATTTTCATAAAACATCGAATCAATGGTAACTAGCTAATGATTATACCTATTTATTACTGTTTCAGATAATCTCGAAAAATTTAGAAGATATAAAATTAAACCTTCATCTTTTTTTGTTGGTGGCGCTAGTTGGCTGCTGTCAGCCGTTTAAAAGGAATCTAGAAATTGACATTGGCAGCACTAACTGCGCGAGAGATATTTTGAAAAAGGTTCGTTTGTTTTGTCTCTGGTCTGTTGTGGTATCCGTGATCTTTGAATAAAAACGTTAAATCACATTTATTTTTACTAGTGTCGTGAATGTGCACGCTTTACAAAACGAAATAGGATTGGATTTGTATATAATATACTCATTAGAGTAAAATCTCATCGGTTCCTTATAAGTTCGATTGGACAGGTAAGTAAAGTAATAAAGTATGGTTACGATAACTCATTTATTCTCACGTGAACAATAGGAACAGTTAATAATTCATAATTTACTGAATGACAGAATAAATAGAAGATACTTTCTTATCTGTAAGATACTTTTTAATCCAAATTATTTATATTTTATTGCATAAATTTCATCGGTTCGAAAATCGCTTCTACTGCGCCTACTAGGACGAAGGAAGGTTAACTTTATGGTGCCGGAGCGGATTATTCAATGTAAGTCAAAAACTCATATTTTTATCTACATGTACTTAAAACTTTAAACGCATTTTTCTCGAAAGCACGTTTTCAAAGTCGCTGATCACTGTAACTCCGGAACGGCTTGACCGATCGGTTTGAAAATTTTATCACTTATTCTATATACAATTGTCTCGTGGGTGGTTGAAGGATTCTCATCTGCGGTCAATAGTTTTTTTTTTATAGATGAAAATATGAGTGAAATTCTGGTCGAAAAAAAATGTTAACTTTGAACATTTGTCATTGTGTAAAAAAGAAAAATTTTTATTAACCCTTCGTCCATCCAGGGCCCAATGTGATTTACTAATGATCCCAGTTAACTTTCTTGGTTTCAGATGATCCAGTGATGAGCAGCAGTCATCTCCACAAAACGCCTTTTTTATGTTATACAGCTCTCGCACACTGGCTGCATTTCGCTTATTTGTCACTATTTTGCAATACCAAATTTATTGTAACTATTTGAAATATGAATTATTTATATAGAAAAACTTATCAATAAATAATAAAATCCATTTTCAAAAAGAAAAGAAAAATGAGACCTTCACGTCAGTGTTCAAACAATTCAAGACAAAGTGACGGCGCGGAGGAGGACGAATGTGAATTTCAGAAGCCAGGAACACCGAAGAAGTCTAATAAGAATCCAAAACATGAAGACCCACAAGATAAATTGTATAAAGCACTTACTGCTAATCTCAAAAAGTCTAATGAAGCGAAAAATGCAATTTTATCTGAAAGTCCCAACAAACAGTTTTGAGTTTCTTTAACTAACGATTTCTCTGCCATCAAAGAAGAATTCAAGTGAGATGTCACAGCTGATGTGATAAATTTAATTCGTAAATACAAAAATATGGGGCGGTCATCGAGGACATTATCAAATCAGTATGAACATCAGTATAGATATCAATCTAGATTTCAGCCTCAATATTCAAGTAATCGATCAGTGCCTAGACTCGAACATACATGAGGTATAGCACACGACTAGCAATAACTTTGGATACCAATGTTTCGGCTACAAGTGGCTCCGACATAATGACTGAGATATATGATTGAATAAATCTTAAAATTGTATAACTTTCTATATCATGGAAAGGAAAAATGAGTCATTAATGAATGAATGAAAAATAAATAAATACCGGTGGGTGCTCTTACCTCAGTGTTACAAGTAAACGTTCTTCTGCCGATATACGTGATCTCATCGCTATATTTTGACGAGTTAACACCGGCTTTACAATCAAAAGCAGTTCTTGGAACGACGAATATGACGTGCGATAAAAGTTTGAAAATGTTTTCCAACTTCTAAGTTTTATCAATGTTTTAAACGTTGTGCGATAATGGCAACCAATCTTCTTTCTTTGATAAATGGGTCTATCCAATAGAGTCGGTTATGCCAGAGTAAGTAATGTTACCCCGATCGACGCAATCGTACTAATGTTACGACATTGAACAGAATTGGACATATAGAAACGCGCGAGCATAGCACGTCTGTATCGACGTATTTGCGCGTTTGTATCGATACAAATGCGTAACTAAATTTTTGGACGTGTGCAGAGGTTTCTGATTGCGACTGAGGCGCGTGTGTATGGCGTTTATATCGCGCCGCGTGGACGTTTAAAAACGCCACGTGCACACGCCGTTAATTATACAAAAACTGTACTTAACGCGGTATATATTAAATATTATCTTACAAAGAATTCAAAATCCACACCACCAATTGCGAGTATCGGGTTTAACAGCTGGGGTTTTTGAAATGGCATAAACCTCAAGGTACCTAGTTCAGATATGAACGAACTTGCCAAGAATAAATACTAAAAATAGAAATTTCAAACGATACTTGCCGTTTGCTGAACATCAAGAAGGTGGCGCCGTCATCGGTAGAGAACGTCACTTGGAACAATGCACATATGTAGATATATTAAATCATGTATAATAAATATCCGCTTGGAAAAAGTATTTCAATTTCTAGTATTATACTGTATGCAAGCTTTATATTGGATTATAATTTGTATAGGATATACGAGTATATGAACGCCTTATATAACGCTTTTCAAACGATTCAGACGACACGTATAATTTTTCATTATAAAATTGATAAGTTGGTCTCTTTAAAATCGGCGAGGCACATCCCCTATTATGGAAACTGTCTTCCAAAAGTTAAATAAGCCCACTTTTAGTTGAATAATAATATTCACCTATAAACATTAGACCTTTATTAAGAAAGCATTCTATTATCAGCTTCAATCGCTATGGAAATTGATAATCCTTCTCAACTATGTGACAAACTATTTGTATAATTCCAAATATTCAAAGCAAATTTTACAACCAGGTAATGGCTATTATTAGACTCTGAACTAATGATAAATACCAGCGATTTATTTGTTACTTTAAAGAATCACGAGAATCGTCGTAGCAGCCCCTAGTAAAAACACGCAATTATTTCATCGGTTTTGTTATGAATACTTGGAATAAGTTACATTGTACATTGAAAAAGGCACGTACAAATCGTCATGGCAAGTCGTGCACGGACTAGATAAATCTTCTCGCTCGGACGTCGGCAAAAACGACTGTTTATATGTTACCGAACCATCTCTTCTCCCACGTATCCTTTTTCTTTCATCTCTTCGCGATAACTTGGCGTCGAATCGATGACGATCCCCCCCCCCCCCTCTCGTATACAAGCATGAAATTTTCTGCGCAAATGCTCGGTTGAGGCAAAGCTCGATAAGTCTCGGGGATTCGAATTACACACGTTCGAAGGTCTCATTATCATCGAGTACAGGTCTATTGCACATAGAATGTCATCAGGTGAGGGTCAGTCGAGAACGCGAACGTTTAAAAAATATCTCGGGCAACTCGTTCTCACGGCACAATACCAAATTCGGTCTAATCGATTCTCCTCGTTGATCTCGGACTTTTATCGCTTCGCGTATCGAAAAGTGTTTTTCTCACAATGATGATCGAGACAAAGAAAGAATTCAATCAGCAAAGAAAGAATCGAGTTCCTCTTTGTAAATGTTAGGAACAAGCCAGATGGATGGCTGGATGATTAATTAATCGGCAAAATACGTAGTTACTATAACAAAATTGAATTAAAATAAATAGAAAGCGAAAGAAAGAGAAGGGATGTCGCGAGTGGAGTTCGGTGACATCGCAGCCGATTAATTGGTTCAAAATCTGAGGTAAATAACAAAGTAGCTTGGAGAACGGCATTCCCCGTGCATGACACGACCCTCAAACGGTACGAATATTCCCCCGTTGCCGGACCGGTAAGCAAATAGCCGACGATTGTAGAAGTGAGGTTCCAACACGTTCCCGACGGATAAGGACAGGATTAAAACCGGACGATGTCGCGCGGGCAGCGCGAGTGCTAACGGAAACTTCGTCGATCGAGCAAGTAGTGCGCGAGGGAGCAGAAATAGGCGCGAAAACAAACGCAAAAACAAGTTCGGCGATGGTTACGACAACGTGGAATTGCGTCGGACGTCTGGCGATGTTGTTGTTCGTCGTATCTTTCGTCTCGGTGGAATTTACATTAGCGAACAAACAGTGCAAGAGCACCGTCATGAATGTTATAATGAAACAGTGCAGTGATCCGGGTATGAGATCGCGAAGACACGCTCGGGATCTCGGCACGACGATCAACCCCCTCCTCGATGGTATGTTTCCACCGTTTTAATCATTTCTTCTTCCCTCCCCCCTTTGATGCTTCGAAACTCATTTTTATTTCCGTGTATTAAAGTTAATAACGATATATATACTTGTAAGGCAACATTCGTAGAGAACAAAAATAATTGTTCCGATGATTGATAATGTGTAATTTGATTCGTGAGTAGCTTTTGCCATGTATCGAAATACCTAATAATAATACAGTCGATGGAAATGGAAGAAAAAATAGTTGAAACAGGTGAAACCGTTGGACGGTAGTGATAATTTTGTGATGCTATTAAAAATTGAATTCAATTGCGATTAAGAATCTATTTTCGTAATAACAATAAATTTGGAATTCATTAGACTGGTAAGAAGTAATAGTCATAAAATATAAATCAATTATGATTCACAGAATACAATGAATCGTTGGTAATCGTTGATCACGTTATTGTTCAACACGGAAGAAAACAAAGTAGATGCTAGAGTTCGATGTTGGTACGATAACGCGTGAGATTAATTATCGTTAGTTAACACTAGATTTACCAGCTCATTTTGAAAGCATCTCTTCTCCATTATACCAACAGTCATTTTGACTGTTGTGGTGAATGTAGTGTTAACTACCCGATGTGTAGGTACCTACCCGCTCAATTATTCGTACAAGATTGTGAGAATGAAAATCAACGCTTCTGAAGTTTAGTAAGAAACTGATAGGCACCCGTTCTATCGGGATCCCTTTTGACCTGATGTTATCATTTAATCGCAGCTGACATCGCGAGCCACGCGGATCGTACCGTCCCAAAAAGACAATTCGCGTCGGATCCTGATTCGTCGATTTACAATTCACAAGTATATAAAGAAACTGGGCAATTGACAAGTGGTCGATTATCTCAACGAACTCAGCCGCTACCGACAATAATTCGGCGGACCAGAGCTGCTCAATACTCGATGGCCGTTGCTGCGCCGTTCTATTACGAATCTCGATTCGACCCCAGGCCGATATTCCATACTTCAAGGTCGTATCAGCCAGATTCGCGATTCGCCAGGGAAACTTTGCCAGGCGTAAGTAATTTAAATATTTTATCGTGTATCGCAGCGTTTTTTATGGTTTAAAAAATTGCGGTCGTACGATTAATCGCATATCGATCGTTTAAGGGTAGAATGTAATTTTGTCCGGAATAGCAAACTCCTATGGAACGTAATATATCTTTTCTCGGGTTCTAGTCACCCGAACATCTTGATTCTTTTTTTTATTTTGTCAAGCATGTTATACTCTAAAATCTGTGCCATAGATATTTGACAATGATGACAGCGAAATAAACTGGGAGGTTTGAAGAATTACTTCAAAGTTAGACCTTGACTTCCAGTTAACGGACTATATTTTTTCCGAGTTTTCGGCAAAATACGCGAAACACATCGCAACGTTTGTTTGCTTGGTGTTAATGTACATGTCAAAAGAAAAAAAATTGAAGCGATAAGTTGAGAAGAACCCGAGGAAAAGGAACATATGTGTAGAGAAACATGATTTTTCAGGAAACGCACTTTTCTAAAAATGAGCCAAGTTCCTCCCGTGACGTCATCTAGCGGGCTCCTAAACTCTTTCCAACGTGTTTCCTTTTTGGTTTTGACTCTTCACAAGTGAAGAACAAGAAGAATAATCTTCATTTTGTAATTTTTTTTAGAAATTCGATTTTTTGGTCGAAAAATTACCTTCTACCCTTAAGTTAATAAACGAAGAATATGCCGTCGGATGGAAAAATTTATACGAAGGAAAATATAATACGCCGATAAAAAACTATGAAAATATATTGTTGTCAGTAAAAATTGTGTACTGCCGTTCGCTTGTTTACCTATACATAATTACACGATCAGGCGGTATGGCGGATTTATCTGCAGAAGGGTTGTAATTGCCAGACATATATCGGACAATTTTTTAGACAACTCGAAACGTATCTTACGTAATAGGAAACAAAACATGCGAAAATAACAGCATTGCTGTGTGCTTTGTAGAGATCGAGTGACGATCTGGGCTTCGACCTGACCGCCGAGGAAATGGATGACTTGTACAACGAGCTCCTCGATAGATTTCCCAGACGGTCGCAGAGAGGCAGAGATTCCGAGGAGGCGAAGAAGGTATTCCTCGAGGCAGCGGCGAGATGCTGCCAGAATGAAGAAAAGTGTCTCAAGGAAAAAAATATCATGTCGTGCATATAAATATACCAAAAAGAACTCGAACAACAGATTTTGACTACTGCTCGATCAATCAGCATAACTATTCCACCGGCGAAAAGTGTACATATATATCTATACTCGCACGATAAATTAATAAAACCATCCTGCAGTCGATCGTAAATAGTTACGGTAATGAATACCTACTTTGCTATTCTCAACTTTTATCTTCATTATCGATCTTTTACTTTACGAAAAAAATTTATTATTCCCACGCTACAATCGTTAAAATCGTTTTGTTAGTGAATGCCTTACAAATTGCACAATGTCCCAAAAATCGGAAGAACTTTTCATAGATCGGCACGATATATTTAATCTTCATCTTCTTCACAGTGAAAAAGAGAACAATTTTTCTCTTACAATTTTGAATTGGGCTATAATATATCTGCAAATAATGAACGACGGGCGTTTATAGTGAAATTCGTTATACACGTATTCGTATCTAAATTCACGTCGATGTCGTTTAACTATGGTCGAATCATTTGTCCCAAGGACTGTGATACAAGGTATGCAATGTAATAAAACCTCGTCTACAATTTTTATCCGGCTTCTCCTTCATTTTCTTATTCAACAATTACAACGACAATTATTTTCACATACGCCATTCTAATCGAATGCCTAAGTATATTATAGTAGTTCGCGAGTATTACGAAATTTTCTAATAATCGATATTAATACTAAACGAGATCATCAGTCGGGAGTTGCGATATTGTGTTTTTGTTTTTAAATCGCAACACATCGGCAACTTTCGAGACTCCCATAACGGGACGGGATCCATGAAATAGCGGTACAAGTACTTTGTTCAACGGGATAAATCCCAATTTGTTCTTACTTTTTGATATGCCTACGATCGTAAAGATCATCACTAACTACACCTTCATCTATTCCTCTTGAATTTAACTACGAAACATTGTTCGTTATTGTTTTATGTCGTCAACGATGACACTTTGTCCGAGTCAATTACACATATTTCTTCTCCACAATGGAGAGACCACAGACCCCTTTTTTTTTATTATCGAGCCACACGCGCACAAATTTCTCAAGACACGTTTCGCGTTCGCAAAGCTCGGAGACCTACGAATTTTCATATTTTATGCGTTATCCTCCGATTCGTCCGCAATGATAATTCCCTTATCAATCGAACGACATTTTTTCGTAATCGCATTCGTCTTCGTTGCTTCGTCATAAAAGTATCCAGAAGCGTGTTCGCGACCGATGGCCGCGTGATTTTGTCTCTCAGTGAGATCATTCAAACCGATAAAATCGTTTCTTGTCGAACTTCTCGAGATCGCGACTTTCTTCAAGATCGTTGGAGACACGCCGAAAGCCGATATTCGTTCTCGATGGAAATAGAAGAATCGAGGAATCCTTTGGCTCTGGAAGCGTCGTTCCAACTTTGAATTTCGGAAATTTGATGACCGGACCATCACGAAGAATCTGGAACGATAAATATATGACAGGCTCGTTAATTTTATAATTTTTTTTTTCTGCGATAAAAGTTTTTCTCGGATTCGATGCCGTTTTTTTTGTACGAGCGTTGTAATCGTTTGACATATTATTTTGCGAAATTTTCGACAATATTCTTCGTTCCTAAATTCGAAAATCGAATTTGATCAATCATGTTCGAACTTTAATTCGAATATCATGCTTACAAGGAAATGCCTCGATGCCTTCGACATCGAAATCGATGTCAACTCCGCCTATGCGGTAAATAAAATCCATGCGATATATATAGCGCGTTATTCATACTTCGCGAAGTTTATTGAGCCTTTCGGTAGTATCTAGAACACTGTGCCAGCTTCGCTTTTGACCGGAATCGATTCTCGATTTCGCATGCGAACGAATCCTAAAATTATTCATGCACGACCTTATTGCCACAATCTAGTTTGGTTATCGTACTCGAATAATGAAATTCGATAGATGCAAAAATTTATTTTATTTCGGGGAGGAAGATCGATTTTATCGTCCATTCGCGCAAAAGCATGGAATCGAGTCTGTTGGCGAGTGGTTTCTGATGTATTATTAGCACGAACGATGTCACAGTGTGGAATACGTCTAATTCCCACTGAACTTTGCGATTTGTTAATCTGGCGCAAACATTTCAAATTAATTAAATAGGCCAATGCGTCTGTTAATTCTTAAATCGTAATAATACGTTCGGTTCAATCTTATCACCGTCGGTAAAAAAATCCTTATTTATATCCAACGTTCCACGATTAATACATCAAAATTGTTCACACAAGATTATGGACTAATTGTAAAAGCTAAAAAAAGCAAAGGAAACAGTTAATTTTAAAACGAGTGTAAGAGAGGCGACGAAGCGAGCGAGAGAAAACGAGAGTGAGAGGCAAAGAAAGAGATAGAGATCAACAAGAAATCAAAAAATACACGCGTGCGTAGTTGCGAGAACAAAAACCACAACTCAGTGTTATTCTCTCGATAGTAAAAAAACACCTTGCCACGACGTGGACGCTTTCGGCGTCTAAGACGTCGGCAAGCCTGTCTCGCTGTCACTTTAACGTCAGCGTCGTCAGTGCCGTCATCACGCTTGTCGTCGCCAAATTTCTCACGCGATTGACCTCTCATGTGTCTCCCCTCGCTCTTTCCCAGCATCCTCGGTCTCTTACAGACCCGTTGGGTGTAAAAATCGTTGTCGTGCTTTCGAGCGATCCTCGAACCTCGTCCCTTCCCATCTTTTACTTTTCGACCCTTACTTTTTCTCGCGGGCCTGTCGATGATGCGCTGACTCTTGGTTACGATACGTCTCTCGTCGATCGATTCCCCCATCGAATTGTAGGGTAAAGTCACAATTCTCACGGACTCCTCGCTGAAACATCGTAAAAAAATATGCCTAAATATACTTTGTAATTACGGCCAAAACCACCAATTGTAGAATTTGAAAACAAAATAAGAACCGACAAATTCGTCAACGATGAGAATTTAAAATAGCTGAATCACGCAAGAGACGAAGCGTAAATACGTGTCCGAACAAACAAACACTCGCGTGGGACGAGATCTATAAAAACAAAACGGAAGAATGTCGTAGGCCCATCGTCGCATGGTGAAATTCGCCGTTGTGGACTTTGTACGCGTGGATCGTACTGTTTATACGTAGGAATCATACGCGTATGTGCCATCAAGGAAGTATGTAAATACTTGTGCAACAGATATTAGGCCGATGGAATGAACTTTCGTGAAAACAAGTTGTATAACGTCGAGTATTATGGTACAGTCGATAACTGGTAGCGGTGCACTGGTTATGTCCTATTATAGCGGTGATAAAACTTGAGCTCGAAAATACTCGAACGTTCGTCGGGTCAACATAAATAATTGCCTGTTATATCTTTGTGAGGAGCGTCAGCTTTATTGCCGAGAAGCAACAACGATTATTCGATGATAAGCGAGGGAGTGCAAGAAGAGTGCGATGCTCGATGCTAGCTCTACACTCTCTCGTCGAGGTTAGCCGAGGCAGCGCGAGCACGAGAATGTAGATGGAGTCTTTGCGTCACCTCGCCCAAGCTTTTACAGAGCCTTCACCTCGTATTTTTCGCCTCGCATAACCTCGTTCAACCTCGCCTCCACTAACCTCGCCAAGTGTGTAGAGGTAGCATGAGATTTTCCTTAATTCTCACTCCCTTATTCGTCCACCTCACTGTGACTTTTTGTTGGCTTCGTCATCGAGAATGTTTTTTTTTATTGGAACGATCGAAATTTCAAAAGGAGGCAATGTCGGAGTAACATTGTTTACTTTCTTGGTCGATTTTTTGAAACTTTGATACCAGTGATTGACTCGCGAGCAAAACTTCTGCGCGATGATGATGATGATGATGATGATGATGATGATGATGATGATGATGATGATGATGACGAGGATGATGATGATGATGATGATGATGATGATGATGATGATGATGATGATGATGATGATGATGAGTAACATTGTTTACTTTCTTGGTCGATTTTTTTAAACTTTGATACCAGTGATTGACTCGCGAGCAAAACTTCTGCGCGATGATGATGATGATGATGATGATGATGATGATGATGATGATGAAGATGATGATGATGATGATGATGATGATGATGATGATGATGATGATGATGATGATGATGATGATGATGACGATGATGATGATGATGATGATGATGATGATGACGATGATGATGATGATGATGATGATGATGATGATGATGATGATTTTTTCGACGTTTTCGAAAAATTCATATTTCATACTTTTTCACGATTATAAAGATTCGTTTCTTGTCAAAAAAACAATGAGACCCACTTCGTATAAATCAAGATCGCGACCAAAACAAATTGAGTCGATTTAATTTAATGTAAGAATGAAAAGTCAATTTATATGGGACAAAATTTCAATTGCGTTTGATTTAATTTGGAAAAAAAGATAGAAAAACTTATATCCGATTTTTGTCTGACAAGAAAGAAATGTCATTTATAATTAATATACGTTGAAAATAAGAAAATAAGAAAATAAGAAAGTAAAAGATGGGATACTTTTTGGGTAATAAAAATGCGGAAATGAGAAGAACATCGAAAATAGGAAGAAACCGTGATGCGAAACGTACATATCACTTACATTCCGTGGTGCGAGTCGTCCATGCTCTTTTTGCCGGATTCGGGTTTGCAGTATTGTTCGAGTTGTTCGTAGCTGCAGGGGCGATAGCAACATTCCTCGACGAGTCCCGGACCGGTGGACACTCTGGGAGGGTCATCGGCCCTGTACATGTACGGCTCGTTGTAACCACCCCGATCGCGACATATGAGATAAAGAGCGTCACTGAGACTCTTCGAGCAGAGCCTGAGGGTGCGCGGATGTCCGCGTTCACGAGGCACGGCGTTCACCGATAAGAATATCGGTGCATTAAAGATCGCGATAATGACGAAAAATTGGAGACCGCGAGAGACACGACAGGACGAATACATTCTTATTGCCGTTGTTCGCGTCTTCGACGTCGTTGATCCGTGTTGCCGCGAATTCATAGACGATCCAGCTTTGCAGTGCATCGCGTCGCCTTTTATATACCCCGACGAGCGGTTGTTTATCGAGAGACAGTGGGAGCAAGGGAGAGTAAGCGACGAGGGGCTGGAGGCGCAGGTGGAGCCAACCCGCGATTCACTGAGTACAAGAGAGAGAGAGAGAGAGAGAGAGAGAGAGAGAGGCGGAGCTCGAGAATAAGACAGCTTCGAATTAAAGATACCGTTGCACCCAATGCGATAAAGTTCCAAGTCACCCCTTCTTTGTGATTCACCCTTGTCCTTTAAGAAAACTAAAGTCGTCGCAGGATAGCGATGACCTTTCTCCTCGGATCACCTGATTTATCGAGGACGATCTTTTGGTGCAAATGTACACGTATAAAAAAAGATAAACGCGCACAGCAAAAATAAAAATAATCTTTTTTTGGATGATTTATTGAATTTTTATCGCCAATTTATATTAGGTCACTTCCTCCTCCTTGATGGGATATCACAATACCCGCAGTCTACTCGAAAAAATTAATCACTGCTTTGTCAAATTTTTGTTATAAATTTGATGTTGCATACAAATATATGGTAAAATAGTAAAGTCAGGAAAAAGACACTAATATCACAGGCACGACGTGATTCACGAACGATGCTCTAGATAACTTTGCCGGTCGCTCCTACGTCCCTCGAGGTTTTAAGTGATCGAGAAGAGCTCGCGAAGTGTGCGCGATAGAATCGCGAAGCTCATGTCACGTTATTGTTGCGTGCGAAGAACCCTTCTCTCCGTTTATAGTGCACTCCTCGTTGGCACTAAAAATCCCGCCGCGGCTGTTTCTTTGCTGCCCTAAGTATAGCTCCCCACTCTTTCGACCCGGCGATACGGAGATAACGAAACGAGAAAGAGGGAGAGAAAAGGAGAGAGAGAGAGAGAGAGATGATAAGATATTTATATATACATATAATCAGGCTCGGGGCGATCATAAGTGGAAGTATGCTTTGCGGTGTGACGAACGGCGTGGATGCATGAAGCTCACTAGCTACAATAACGTATACCTACGTTCTATACATATATATATTTATGTTTTATGATATGGCCTGTTTCATCGGTCCGTCTGTCCGTCCGTCCAACATACAATTGTTAATTTTCATTTTGTCATTCTGATAGAAATCATACTTTGTGGGATGTGAATACACAATTCATAAAGTTTCAATGCCGAACTTATGTTCCTCCACCACTTGGGGTTGAAATCTTTCTAATTATCGTTCGAAGTTTTTTTTTCAAGTAAGGTCGATAAACCGAAATACGGAAATTTTATATTCTCTTCTATGAAACATCTTCATTGAGACTCGTAAATCTAGACAGACGCGACCCGGTACAAAATTAGAAAGCTTTAAAAATAAACGTTACGTGCCGTTACGTTTCGTAAGCAAATAAGAAAGTATTCAGTCTCGCATTCCTGCAATACCACATTTTTTTCGTTTTTCGTTGTTTACATCGCTATTCCGACTGTCGAAACATCCCGCAGACTGGACCATTCTACGATTATATTCCATTACACTATTTTTAAAAATACCACCGGCGCAATTTAAAAAAACAACGATTTTACGAATAAAAACGACTAAGCAACTCCGTGAGGGAACCACATTAACATTTTTTACGGGACGCCGAAATGTTTTTTTCGTTTGTTTTATAAAATCAAAATTCTCTTCTCACGACGGAATTTTGTCGTTCGTCGCTCCGTCGAAGGACGCGAAATATCATCTTCGAATTTTTCTGTTATACTCATGTTGCAGGGTGTTGTACGTCTATGCGCACATACTTACATTAGCAGTGTTGTAACGTTATGAAAGATCCATTATTCTCGGTCTAAGGTCTATCGGTGTCGAGGTGCGTACGACCACACGCAATCGGAGATGTTAACAATTTTCGGCCGGTGACCCGTACCGATTACACCCGCGAAAATCGTTGATTGACGCGCCAGCTCTCTCTCTCTCTCTCTCTCTCTCTCTCTCTCTCTCTCTCTCTCTCTCTCTTTTATCGTGTTTCGTATATCACTGAGGCACACGCGATATCAAAACGACGCCTAGGCTTATAATTTGCACGTGCCCGACTTTTGTTGTTGTTACAATTTCGTGATTACGACGGGGACGCACGTATGACGCGAATTAGCATTCCGTTAAAATGCGAAGACAGCAAAAAATTATCGATTGGAACGAACTTGTATAGACAGACCTATGATAAATATATCTCATACACCGACTTCATGGAGCGGTTCAAAATTTCTCGAAGAAATCGTCGAATGTTAAATCGGACAGCTTTGCAATTCTTGCACCAATAATTAATTAATGAAATTAGTGAGAAATGATATATTTTAATTTTCTGGAAAGAAACATGTCAATTATTACAATTCCAAGAACAAATTTGAAATCACTAATAGGTTTTCCTTCTGAAAATGATTTCGCGATATTAAAAGAAAAGAGGCGATAATAATCAAATTTACGGAAGAATGTACAGTACGTAATAATTATAGCGTACCTACACGTTACGGGTTGGAAGCTTTTCCTAGCGAGCGTGCAGGAATAAACAAACGCGAGGAATCGATCGATCAAAGTCGATACGTGAACGCAATAATAGTCGCGTTAACAGCGAGCTATAATAATCATACTGCATGGTAGACGATCGCACGGCAAATATGAAATTGCGAAACAAATGCGCTATGCATGTAGCGTTGTAAAAAAAATAATACCGATGGTTCGTTTACAGGACGCATGGAAATAACGTATTGCCAAATCAAAGCACGGTTGATGTATTTTTATGAAAAACAAAAAATATCTGTTGTTTTGTATATGTGACGATAGATCGTAAGTCGAAAGAAGACGACTTTTTAAAAATAGTATCCTATGCGCTGGCCGCTTTGTAAGATGGACTAGCCGTTTTCACAGAAAAATTTGACTGAAGCTAACAATAAGGAACATTTCATATTCATATTGAAAAACTATAATTTTTCTTTTTGACGAGAGACTATAAATTTAATCAAATTAATTTCGACGATCCATTAAATTCCCGATTTTCGGATATTCTCGAATAATTAATTATTAAATTAACGGTGAGCTAAGCTATTGAAACCTTTGGTCTTTGATCTTTGTTTGTTATTATTTCTTAGACTTGTTGATTTTTTAAGCTTAAGTAAAAAACGCGATAATGCGTGTGTCAAGAGATTAGGCAGCGCCCTGGCGCCAATTAATTGAAAAGAAAGTACAAATATAGATATAACGTATGTGTATATTTATTGAAATATAAATACACAGACTATTCATACGGACGAAAATATATGAAAGTCCATCACTTTTGTTATGAACGGAGGAGACCGCGAGCGATACACAGTCAATTCCGTAAGAACTTCGTACCCATATTTTTTTCGATTCCTGTTTTCTCGCACCACCCTATCTCTCCATTGATTTTTTTTTCTTGTTTTAATTCATTCATCGCACTTGTCAAGAAACTATTAATGAAAATAAACGTCTCGTTGCCGAGAAAAAACGTACGGTCGTATTATTCTAATTATCTTTGTATTCTTTTATCCTGAATTCTATACTATAAAATCTTAGTCCAAATTTTATCAAGGCTAATTTTCTTGCCTATGTATAAAAATGGAAGAATGTTTGTTTGTCCCGCATGCATTCCTATATCACTCACCCGATTACGATGAAAATTTGGTGAATGATTTTATAATAAAACAATAAACGCCCACGGGACAAAAAAATTAACATTTATATATGGGGCATTCCACGCCAGATCGGACATCATTTAGCGTTTGGATCTCCGATTTTTTTGAAAATTTGTTATGTTCTAGTATTTGTTGAAAGAGGCCTCCATGATTTTGTTCAATTTGTTTTGTCGAACCGCTTTCAACATATTGATTTTTCAAAAATTAGACGTTTTTTTAGATATTCTTTTTAAACGCGCTTTTGATATGAAATATCAAATAAATTTTACAAACCGTATTTCTATAAGATTTTCAAGTTTCAAACATAAATTGTTCATTTACAAAAAATACGTACTAATCGATTTGCTTGAAATTTATTTGTAAAAAACTGTTACCTATTCCACAACTTTTAACCTTAGTTAGATAATGGGACAACGATGGGATCGATTTTTTTCGATTTTTCAAATTCCATATTTTAGTTATCCGCGTTGAAAAATATCTGAACAAATACTATGCACAGGAACTAGTATTAATAATTATTCGACATATAGGGATTATTTTCTATGTGTCGAATTAGTTTACAGATCGATATCAGGAAACCGATAGACGCGAATCGCCGAATAGCATTTTCTTTCTTACACGTTTAAATATTTGATAAATTCGAGACTCCACAGAAGAAACAAATTCTTTAAATCTCAAAGTGTCTTTTCCGTCTGACAATAAAACCGAATTGTTTACCGAACATTTATGCTCAATTCTTCTCTAACGAAGATTATATTCGGGCCAAAGAATCATTAGAGAAAGAATATATGAGAGCAACGACAATAACAGGGACGCAAAACTATCATTGTGTAATTCCAGACGGAGAAGATGCGAGCGATGGTTTATAATGGCCCATTTTGGATTTGGTCCTTCGTTTGGGCCCGTTGCGTACAAAACATTCAAATTTTATTCACCAACTAAAAATAGGGCGACACTAGGCCCAAATGGGCCTTTCAACTATAAACGATGAGAATTGTGTTATTCATCTTCGCATTGTTGAATCACCATTGAAAATCTTCCGAACTTTTGACCCGGGCGTTTTTTATTCATGACTTTAACTGGCATGCGGCGTCTATTTGGGTCCCTAATTTATAAAAAATTGAAGAACAAATAGTTGTAAACTTTCACCGCTTAACGCTGAATATATACGCACCTACTATGAACAATAGGCGGTTTTGTTTGAAACAAAAAATTGGGCCCGGCAGGGGCCTCAGTCAGAGCTTGAAATCACATTCTGAAGACAGAATCGGACGTCCCGTTTGAAACCTTTTTATCATCAAATTCGTGGTTCTCGAGATATTCTATTGGATTGTTTAAAACTGAACACCCTGTATATAGACACAGGAATACGTAGATCGATAAACTGCAGTGAATCCGGAATAGATTGAACGACAGAGGAGTTACCTAGCTGATTTAATTTCTCAACCGTGTACTGCAATTCAATACCAACGTAAACTGAATATTGAATAATTTCATAATACGTACGTAATTTGATGATTCTATTTTTAGAAAGTGCAAGAGGTTATAATAAATCTTGTAAACTGCGATAATAAATTTTCTTACAAACTTTAAAAATATCGTTTACATATTTTTTAACATTTATTGTCTTGATAAAAAAATACAGTTATTTTCCTTCATCTTACAAATTGAAAAATGTGAAAAAATTCAGAAACAGTGTTTTCAATGAATATTGGCAAGGTGGAAAGTTTTAAAAAAATTCCGAGGAGGTTGTGACAAAAGAAGCGAATGGCGAATCGGTGAAGAATCCCTTATACGCATTATCAGCAGAACGATGTGCATTTAATTTAATATTCTTCTTCTTCGATTATATTGAATCGCCCTCATTAGGGGGCTCTAATGAGTCCCGGAGGGGACTGAACTCTCTTCGATCGAGAAGCGGAGGGTCTATATCCACCCGTTTATTCGATATTACAGTGTGAATTATATTACCCCGCGACCGCTCAAATGTTGATAGAGATAGAGTTGGAGAGTGGCGAGATCTGGTTCCCGCTGTATTGGGCCCGGGTTTCTCCTCCGCTGATTTTCCGTGGTCGGGTCTAGACGGGTGGTCGGGTCTAGTCGGCCGATTATGCGATTCCTTCCTGCCTGTCGATCGTCCAAAGAAGTTGATACTCATTTTTGAAAACTATCGCACTGACTTTATCATCAGGAGAATAATAAAAATGATCATGAAAATGATCATTTATTGTAAGAGAAATCGACACTGAAAGAAAATCGAAAAATAGAAAAATCAATCTCCAAATTTTGGAAAAATGAACAATTTTCTCAAAATCAGGGATTTATGATTAGAAGTGAAAATGGAATTCATTTTACGAGTCGAAGACGGACCTAGCTTTTCAAAGTGCGTCGAGATGAAGTTGGCTTAATAATTTAGATTACGAAAAATAAGACAATTAATAATTACCAAGAATTAACTTGACAACCTCGCTCCCCGGAGGCAAGAGTTATACGCTTGTACACGTATATATACGAAATTCGACCCCATGAATGTGTGTTTGACCCTAATCTTATCTTATCTCTCGGACAGTCGTCCGAACACCGTGACAGTCGGTCTGCTCAATTAGGTACTATTTCTTTTTTGTCTTCATTTTCCGTTTGCTTCCTCTATGTGTGGCCCTAACGCTTCCTCTTGATCCAAATGTTTTCTACACTTTCACGGGCTTATTATACCTCTATTACTATATATACGTAGAACGTCTATACTAATATATGTCAATGATATGGCAAGTCGGATAAAGAATAACTAATCGTGGACATGGTTGTTCCTCCCAATTGCCGGGGTCATTCGAATCGACATGCTCTTCATGCTCCTCTCGACCTACCCCCGCCCGCCGCTCACACTCTCGCTTATCAACCTCCTCGTGGATATAATAGCAATAGGTTTTCTATTTTTAGGCCTTATCCGTGTTTTTCGAAATCGTTGGCTCTATTACTCTCCGTCAAACTGTGCGATAAGCGGAGTAAAAAAAGGGCATAAGGTAAAACCAAGGCTAGACCGAGGTGGGCGATCGCGCGTACATAGACGAAGGTTATCGGTTAGCAGTGAGATGAGGAAAAGCAAATCATTCCGACAGATGGAAAAACAGCGATAAGAGGTGCCTCGGTCCGTTTCATTTGTTACAGACTTTGGACCCGCTCTAGCCGCAGGAAATTCGGACACTGGAAAGCCGCTGTGTAGAAAGTTCTCGAATTTTGACGATATTTTTCTTCCTCGATGCTCCCGCTTTGTGCGTATCGCCGCGATTTTTACGACACACGATATATACTTATCTCGTTCCAATGGGACACTCGGTATACCAAAAACGCACCCGTCGTGTCAGTCTGTGGCGTAAAATAGTATTATGTACTTGTTTTATTTTAGTTATATTTCAAGATTTTCAAGATAAAGACTCCGAAAACCTCCATCGTTTTGTTTGATATTCTCTAAGAATTCTTACCTAAACTTAAAAATCTTTTAAAAGCTTTAGTTTTCGAGTAAAAAATCTATGAAAATCCAAACGTTCCTGCAAATTTGACTAATTATGTTAGATTTTTGTGAAAAAATGTTGCGAATATAAATTTCTTATTCTTTATATGTAGAGTACAGATCTACAAGAAAATATACCGGTTCCCAGTTAACACACTTAACTGTTGACCGGCAAGTTTACAACGTGGGGGGGGGGGGGGGGGGGTGACGACACGAGTTAACTAGTGACCGGTCAACAATCGATTAATAAAAAAGCGATTGACCTTAAAATGACTTTGGAAACCTCCACCTAAGATCAAACAAGTAATGCTATTTTACGTTTCCCTTTAACCCTTCAAACCTTTGCACGAAACATTTTTTTCTAATAAGTAGGTAAATCCTATTCGTCAAAGATATTGGACTGGGGATTTCCAAGGGGACATTCCGCATGTACAGGGTGGTCCACGCAACGTGTGCACCTCTTTTACGACCAAAATATGTGTTGTACGGAAAAATGTTATATAAAAAAGTTACATGGTTTATAAGGCTACATCATGTAACGCGTTTATTTTTCTTCTAGGTGGAGGCGTTTCGAAGATTTCAAGGTCAACTTTGTTTTTTTAAAGGGAATGCTATATTTTTTATAGCGTAATATGGTAGAGTATCGAATTCTAATTAAAAAGTATAGACCTTTATTAGCCCTAACGTTAATAGCTAACGAGTAATTTTACTTTATTACTTTGAGTACAGTCAGTGACTCGTGGATTATCGCAATTAAAGTAAGTATTCGAATTGATGCCCATTGGCATCAGTACAGTAATGTAATCTATTAACTAATGAAGAAACTGCATTCTGAATCATATCCGAAGAAATTTGTAGTGGATTTGAATCTCCAACTTGATATTACGCAAAGGAAATTTTAAAGTAATAAGTGTCCGTCGAGCGCCCTTTTTATCGCTTCAGCGACCTCCTCCTTCGTGGAGCAGCTGTCCAGGTCACAAATTTCCAGACTAACTTTGGGTGTTAGTTCCCGGACGCTGCTCTCGTCACCCATTGCCTTTTTAAGGGCCTCGGAGAACGTGGCCCTTGAGTTGGCCGACGTCTTGTCGAGTTCTATTAGGATTTCTCCCGCGCGTGTGCGCCGAACGGACTTGATGTCGACACCGTATGCCTCAGGCTTGACCTCTCTCCTAACAGTGGTTAATATGTCCGCATAACTGTTCCTGGTGCCGGTCGGTGAGCGATCGCGTCCAGCTTCCGCGAGGCCCTCCTTCTTGCCACACTTTTCGTGCTTCGCGGAGGTGCGGCGCTTGACGTCCCCTCGGAGTCTTGGGGGGCTTTCGGTTTTTGGTACCTCCTTCCTGGCTCATCTGTTTTTTTCTCCTTTCCTCCTTTCTTTTCCTTTTGTTTTTTGTGCACGACCTCGGTCCACTCGTTTTCAGGGGCGCCATCTTTACTTTTCTTTTTTGTCGTCTCGGCCATCGGAGGGACTGGTGGACTGGACGCCGCCCGCTCTTGTCCCCCTTAAGAGGTCGACATGGCCGTACTTGTGGCTCTTGGAGTTATTTCCTTTTGGAGCCTCCCATGCGGGATCGCCGGAAAGGGTCCCGACGTGGCCGGGATGGCGGCTCGTGGGTTCGGTGTTTTTCGAGCCACCTTCAGGGGGCGGTGGCATTGCGCAAGCTCCTCCAATTGCTCCACCAATACCGGAAGGCCGTCTTTGATGGTCTTATTCACGTTTGGTTGCCTCTTCATTGCGTCCATCATGACTTTGATGAGTCTCTGCCTTTCTGCGAGTCTCAGCTCCACCTTTCCTTCGTAAGCGAAAAGCTGTCTCCATGAGACTCCATCGTCGTTCCTCTTCCTATTTCCGGTTGAATAATCTATGGTTTGTTTTGAACCAGCGCTTCGTGTGCAAAGGGGCAGGCCGTAATAGTCAGGATCGGGTATACCCTCGGAGTATGATGACGCCTACCCCAGTTCCTTGAGGCCTGACCTACGCTTGACCGATCCCGGAAAACGGATGGACCGGCGTTCGCCCGGAGCAATGCAGCTTCCGACCGCTGCATTCAGTGCACACTTCCTGATCAGGGCCCGAAGGGGCTGGCTCCTGATACATACCGCAGTGGCCACCTCGGCAGAGCAGGCTCACAGCAGCCTCCAAGCCGAAGCCGAGGAAATATCAGCGCCGGCTTGAGGCACTCCCAGTGTCCTGCGATGTGTAACGATCGATGTATGACTCCTAGCCGCATCTAACATGATGACAGATGCTGGCGAGCGCACTGCCCGATGTGGGAACAGACGTGCGCTCTTCTGCATACAAGCAAAGTTCCGTTTTGGTCCGCGAGTGGTGCTTTATTTCCCACTTGCCCGACATATCTGCCGAACATTCCTCTATCCGCCGCCTGAGGACGCGCCCGATGGGGGGTCGGAAACCCCCGCACGGGAATAATAATAATAATAATAATAATAATAATAATATAACAGGAAGATGTTAATTTTACATGTTGGTAATTATTTAGTTACAAATTTTGCTACAAAACTTTGTACGAGCCCCTTCGTTGGCCTTCAAGTTAATGATTGAATTACCTATGACAGTAGGTAATTCAATTCAACAGTAGGTCTAATAGGAATTTCATAACACGGAGGCAGGTCAAACCTTCGCGCATCATCGAGAAATGGACGGATTTTTAGCCAAATTTGGAATAGAAATGACTTACAATATGCCGAGACCAAACCATTCTTACCGGATCGTTCCAAAAGGAATTTAAGCTTCGGAACACGGGGATGTTGCTTCAATGAATAGGATCTGCAAATATATATAATCGCCAATTCGCATGCTCGGGAATGAACTGAGGGCTCACCAGCTATATCTAACAATATATTAGTCGGAGTAGACCTGAAGCAACCCAAGACCAAACGAAGAGCAGCAAATTGGGAGAAGTCCAGTTTCTTTAAAAATGATGCCGAAGCACCCTGCGAACAAAAGAAAGCCCACTCAAGCCTTGGTCGTATTAAAGCCCTATAAATAATTAGGAGCGTTGTAGGATGACCACCCCACGACTTATGTGTCAACGATGTAAGAACAGTATATGAATAATTATTACAGCTGAAAAATGAAATTATTATGTAAGTATGTGAAAAAATAATTGTAAGATCTCCGTCTAGGATTACGGTTGAAATTAGTTGAAAGTGCTTTCAACTTTTAAAAATCGTTAATATACCTGAAAATGACAATTATAAAACAAAGACTTTACGTTTCAAATGCTCTCATAATTCGAAATAAAATTATCCCACTTCCGGCCTAGGCTTAAATTATTCGTATTTCCGAGTTTCTTTTCGAGGCAAGACAATTAAGTTCTTTCCTCTGGGACGGAAATCTCGCCTTTATTTTGTCACAAGATGTGTTGGAGGGGCTTTCAACTAGGGCTGTACCGACTTTTTCGACAGTCTGATTTGTCAGTTTGACTATGCCAAAGACTGTATTATGTAAGCTTGACTCACTCTTTCTCGATGGTCGTACGATTTTTCAGATTCGCGATGCTGGGTTTTCCTACCGCGGTGGTCAGGTGATTGAATGATGAGAATGCGTCGAACACTGGCGTTTACTTATAAAGTCTTTGTTTGATACTTAATTTTCACTGATTCTAAAATACTTTTACAATATACAAGTTTTACTCTCGGTGAGTTACAACGGTTCGATATTTAGACGGAGTGACGAGCGAGAATGCTCCGCAGATTCTGTTGCGTATGGTGTGTACGTTGTTGGTCCCCGTCGAAGTTGAAATTGTAACTGAATTCTGGGCCGGAGACCCGGTCCTTTATTTGGTGAATGGCATCATTTGATTGGCTGCTCTATTATTAATCTATCCTACCATTGGTCAAAAATAACAATGTTTCTTAGATAGATAGAAAAGCTGCTTAGGCTAATTATAATAAAGAAGGCGATAGGTGATAATCATAGATAGTTGATATGTCGATTCACCTATAAACTCATATTCATACTGTGTAATCCCTTATCGTAGGGTGCTGGCTATTTCTCAGAACTAAGTATGGCGATCGTGAAGACGACGGGAGATACACACGGTTTATTATCCGTCACAGATGGTGTGGTAGATAGTCGTAGCTGACCGGTGTACTGTTTAACCTATGAGTCAGTACAGTGTACGAAAGGTAATCCCCCAGCGCGTCTTAGGGACTTATCTATTTCTTCGAATTTGCTATGGTGGAGACAATGGAGATTCGTAACGGACGGTAATAAAGTCGGTGTTTCCTGAAGTGGAGATGATATCCCAAGTGGAGATTTCGGTTGTAGTGAAATATTTTAAGATGTTCATTATTTGGTTCCTTATAGGCGGCCGTAGCATCGTAACATTTTATCCGAAACAGATGGTGTGGAACGCGTGTTTCTTGGAATGGGAATTATCCCCAAGTGAGTCTTTTTGGTTTGTAGAAGTTTTCTTTAATAATTTCATTTTTAATCAACGATTCTCGGATCATGACAAGTATTTTTGACAATTTTTTTGAAAAAAAATATCGGGTCAAAGGTCTCGAAAAATCGTTTTTTTACATTTTGTAATAAAATTAAAAAATCCTGACTAAATTGAAAAAGTAATTGTAGTATGGACATGAAAGTGTGCTCCAATCCGAAGAATTTCGTGTTAAGTTCATTAGGATCCGATCAATATTTTAGAAGATATGAGAATTTAATAATTTTTACTCCAGAAAAGAAAAATAATTTATAAATCGAAAAAATAAGGTTATAAAAATCTAAAACAATTTAAGCAACTTTTATTTACTCGGGTGAATGTGTAAAACAAATAATCAATGATATCTAAGATGGTGAGGGTTTCTGGCTTGTTGAATTGGTATGGAATGCCCCATATACATGTATATACTAGGATAATAATAAAGGAAAGATATATCGTATCCCCTTCAAAATGGGACATCCGGTATATGCAGTAGCCCTTGCGAGTTGCAAATTAGATATATCATAGTTTGTGCTTTTTTTCATTCTTCGAATTTAGCACCTGGTCTATTCATTCTTTGTATTTGTGGGCTTATGCGGCCCTTGATATTAGTTATTTTAAAAAACGGACACTCGGTATATGCCCTAAAAAATTCTTTCCATTCGTTCAATATTATTTCCGATTTATTATCTCAGGCGCTAAGTTGCATGAGCGTTTTCCGATAAAAGTGTGACCAACACGAAGATTTGACCAAGGCCGATTTTTCATGAACCGACTCATATATTGATCAAGCTCTCTTACCTCGTCAACAACTTTAGCTTTAGTCTCGTCGTCCCGTTCTTCCTCTTTTTTTCATAAAATGTTCCACGAGTAAACATTATGACTCGTGCTCATGGTATTGAGGCGCGTTGATACAAGGAAAAGGAAAAAGTCTCTCCTTCTCCCCCTCTCTTCCTCTCTCTCTCCCTCTCTCTCTTGATTGCCAATTAAAAGCTCGGCGTCTAGTAGTTATCGTTCGTCGGGCGCATTCACCGTAAACTTCATAATAACGTGTTTTACTCAAGTCTGCTCCGCATGTCTCCCCGAGCTTTGACAAATGTCTCCGTCGTCAAAATAAAAATAAGACATTAACTATCACACATCGAGAAGCGCAATTACGGATCTGTTATTATCCGGACGGAGTTGATGAACGAGTACGTTCAATGATCCCGTGGGAATACGCGGAATCGAAAATCTAATTTATTGGCGCCAGCTACGAAGATGTGAAAAATTCATTAAGATTGAACTAATACTTGCATATAATATTGGAAAAAATAAGTTCTCAACTTGTTTGCACAAACGACACCGACGATTGTACTTTAACGGAATTACCAAAAATTGATATAGGTACTACCTTTTTTCGTTACCTTCTTACCGCAAAGGTTATAGTAAAAATATTACTTGAAATTGTTTTTTTTATACTTTCCGATTTTTTGTATAGAACTATTAGAGTTCAATATATAATCGTTATCTATTTATTAGATATAGAATATTTTATAAGTAAATGTATATTTATAGTTATGAAACGATTATAAAACGATAGAATTTTTGATATACATATATCAAATAATGGTCTGTGTATACGCATTTGATAAACTTGGGATATGGATGCAAATAATCGTATAATATCGACCGATGAAACTCAATCTTATAATGAAACGATTATTTTGTACACCGATATTCTAGCAAAGCTGCCCATATTAATATCTCTAAAAATAAATCTGTCAACATATCGACAATAACTATCGTGGACTCGCTTGCGGAACTTTAAACAGATTATATTTCCCGGCGTAAACATTTATTTAAATCGTTACTACGTGCAAATCAATGATATGCTCCGTCTTTTCATCTTATCGTCCTTCTCGTATTATTTTCTCTTGGAAAAGGATAAGGCGTAAATCGAATCGCGAAAACATCCATCGAACGCGCGACATTACCAACCAATTCTATATCTATACATGTATCCGTTGGTACTGTTCATATGATATGCATTATTGCTAATTTCGTTGTGTCTCATCACTCGATCGATCATCATTTCTCGCTTACCCTGTGCACTTGATATTATATTTTCGTTAATTTTTTTCGAATTTCCTGTTTACTCATTCTCACGAGTTTTCTCGCACTCTCTCTCTCTCTCTCTCTCTGCACTGATGGTCCACTATAGACACGTTGTTTACGCGTGGTCGGCGGCAAGCGGTAAACAGAAGTCGAGATAACAAAGCGAGCATAAATAGTCTCCCTCTCTCTCAGACACTCTCTCTCGCTTCTTATTCCGAATATTTCACTGTAAGTAAACTCGTCTCACTTTCTCGAACTGTCTTTATCTTTTTATACCGCGAGTTCAACATTTTTGGTAGATAGCGATGGGATTGTTGGAGTCGCGGCCAAAATTTGACTTCCAAAGTTAAACATCGCGTGTGAGGTCGACGCATCGAGGAAAATGACTAACTTCGCTGGGTCATATATTTTGATTTAGTTCATCGTTTTCCCAGTTTACCACATATTCTTTATTCCTCCTGTCGTTATATCCGAAAGAATGCTGAAGAAACGCAAGGGAACCGAGACAACTGATTTTAGGATATTGTGGGGGGAAGTTGGAAAAGCATTACTTCAAATTTTTTACCAAATTTCCTATGTGCATTTTCCGCCATCTTGAAAAAAAGGTTTAATTTTGTTTTTGCGATAACTCGAATCTCCGGCATAATACAAAAATTTCGTTTATATACTTTTGAATGTGTTTTTAGGGCTCTACACTTAAGGTCTTATCAATTTTTCCCCTACCGTTGATCGTTGTTGAGATATCGAGCGAGAAAGTACAAAAATTAAGAGATTGACACTAGTTTTTTGGTGTTTCTCGAAATACATATGGATTTTGCTTCTCTCTCATGATACATAGGTATCGAAAAAATGTCTATCATAAAACTTGCAGAATATGCTAAGGACTGCAAAGTGATTTTTTTGTCTTTCTTTAGACAAAAATTACGACTTTAAGCGGCGTAAAGTTGGCAAGTCCGCGCGAAGTTTCGATTTCATAGCTCGCGCGATTGTACACAGGGTGAGGCACGATAAACATAACATCTGAATATCTCGAAAACTAAATCCCGGAGAAATAAAAATGTTTAAATTAATAAAAAATGTTTTAAATTAATAACATTATTTTCTCCGTTAAAACGACATTGTGTGTATTTTTTCGTTGAAAATTCAATGTTATAAATAATAGTGACTAAGTAAAAATTGTTTCAATGAAAAGTTATTTGTTTGAAGCCGAACATTAAGAATCTATGAAAAATATATATTTCCATTTGAAAAGTATATATGTCCATTTAAAAAAAATCAAGATGATCTTGAAATTATCTTGAAAACATAATGCGAATCGAAAGCAGTTGAGTTTTAGAGATATTCAGGTGTTCTGTTTATCGTGCCTCACTCTCTATACACTCCCGCGAGCTATGAAATCGAAACTTCGCGCGAACTTGCCAACTTTATGGCACGATAAAAGTCGTAATATTTTTTGAAAAAAAAAAAAAAAAAAAAAAAAAAAAAAAAAATCACATTGCTGTTATTAGCATACTCTACGAGTTTAATAATATACACGTTTTCGATATGCATCACGAGAAAGAAGCAAATTCGATATGTATCACGAGAAACAGCAAGAGTGTCAATCTCTTAATCTTTTACTTTCTCACTCGGTATCTCAACAACGATCAACGGTAGGAGAAACACTTATGGGACCTTAATAGCAGAGCGCAAAAAAGCAACAAAAAAGTATACAATGAAAATTTTCGTAACATGGCGGAGAGTGAAGTTATCGCAAAAAAACATAATTTAATTCTTTTTTCAAGATGCCGGAAAATTGCACATAGGAAATTTGATCGGCAATTTGAAATTAAGCCTTTCTAAGCCCCCCCTACCCCACACAATATCCAAAACTCAGCTTTCTCGGTTCACTTGCATTTCCAAATTTATATAATGACTAGACTATATAACCTCCGATCTTCTCGTACTTTTATTATATAATCCTGCAATAGCTCACCGAGATATAATCGGATATAAAATTCGATGAAATCGTTCTCTAATTCTGGATGAGCATCTTGCGAGTTTGGCGTGTTGATCATAGAAATAACACGTGATCTTATCTGCTTTGGCAGTTTTCCTCGAATAGCTATGTAAATATATTTCCGGCACGAGAATGTTTATTCGAACGAATGTCTGTACCATTTTCGTCGATGTGACTCAATTCGATGATATAAACTTTGCAATAACGAAGACGGAATTTAACCGGACTACGTCTTCAGCCGTTTCTTAGAGCGAGAATGAGAGCTTTTGGATTTTCATCCTGTATGGCTGATCTACATCTATTAACCGCATTACTTGACGCTCGACCAACTAGAAAAAAAATGAATGTCAATAATGAGATAGAGCGTTGTTCGATAAACGGGAGAAGCATAGAGGGGATGATCTATTTGTTCGTTTAATTATTTTCTCACCTCTGAGCCTCGAAGCGTGTCTTACTCCAACATTGAGCTGTTTCAAAGCGACCGTCAATTCTTTAGTACTATTCGTTCGTATTTCATTCTCCCTCATGAGATCACCATTAACGATTTTCAATTGTTGGAGCCTTCGTTTCATCCCATCGACGTCCTCGAGGATTCTCGCATCTTCGAGCCGAACCACGAGATTCTTCAAAAGAGACGAACCTCCGGCTGTGTCTGCCTGAAGTTTGGTCTCGACCTCGCGCAACCCTGCAACCCACAAGTCGGCAAAACTTAATTTGTTGTCAGTATATAATTTTTCTTTGACATTGGAGCAAAATAATTTTAGAACAAATTTAGAATCGATGGAACGATATTGCGCCTTTTATTTGAAAAATAATTGATATTCTGGATAACGACACGAGGGCGAACCGACCTTTGATTCGCTCAAGGGCATCGGTCAATTTTTGTTCTTCCTCTGGAAATCTCGCTTCGGAGCTCAGTTCACGAAGTCCTAAATAAGCTGCCAATGATTGTACGACGTCACCGGCAAACGCCGGGTCTTGTGTCTGCACGCTGGCTTTTCCGGTGTTGCTAGCCCGGAAACAGTGAATTCTATCGTCTCGTAGGCATCGAAGCCAGATCTCGATGAATCCAGCTTTTGGACCGTCCTCGGCGACCTCGAGTTCGTCAGCGAGAAGCAAACTTTGATTGAGCCAAAGGGCGACCCTTTGCGGACGCTCGGCAACCTCGAACACGACACCCTGATCCCTTGGACTAGCGGATATATCTTCGGGTCGTGTCATCACCTCGTACATTGCGAAACGAGGTAATTGCCGTGTCACCTCGAATACCTGCACATCATATGAACTAATTTTTCAATATACAGTCAAGGCCAACATCAACAAAAATTCTTGTAAAAAGGCTTGTAGGTACTCTAAAACGTCTTCGACATTTTACAGTCTTATTTTAAGAAAGATACTCGAGTCTTCGTCCATTGGAAAGTTTTTAGCAAAAATTTGGGCTCACCATTCGGCGAAACAAACCTGAAGTAAATCGGTGTCGGGAGGTCCTACGCAGACCTTTACGTGAATATCGACGACCCCGTTCTTCGGTGGTCTTAGTTCGATTTCGAGTTCACCAACTGGCTTGGAAGGATGTGAAACGAGTGTCTCACCCTCGAAGACACCCTCGGCGAATACCACGGCACAATGTACGAACAAACCAGGACCGGAAGCTAGAGCTAGTCTTGCAGCCCCTCTCGATGCAAATAAACTTACGGCCAATTTTGTGCCCATATATCCACTTGGAAAAGATACGCTTCTTTGTCGCAATTCGACTTGTAGAGCTTGCTTTCTCGCTAATAAATTTCTCATCGCTTCACCGGGTTCCGGCGATTCCATGCCGGTGCCAACCGCGTATCCTCGAACTAAATAATTTGTTGTAGTATTATTTATTTATTCTGTTTATTTATTAAATGTATATGTGTTTTGGAGTACAATCCGATATTTGGATCTTTTGATATTTCGTTTCTCACCTTCGCCGCTAGTCGAAACTATTACGAGATCTGGTCTTCCGGTACGTCTGTAGTCAGCTTCTACAAGGCCCGCTATTCCAGCTGCCAATTGAATTCTAAATATGACTTCACCGGTCAGGCCTGATCTTGCGTCGACTTTTCCGCTACTCCACCCCGTTAAGAGTTCCATAACACCGTCACCGTTTACGTCGAAACTTCTCACAGAAATGACTCTGTGCTTTGACTGATAAAAGTTTTTATGATCCCGCATGCGAATTCTTCTGAGTATTACCGTGCCGAGTTTTGTAAAGATAACGTGTACCTACTTTGATCCGCCATAATCGCTGTCCACTCTCGTAGATACCCACTGTACCATTTCCAACAACGTAAGCGAATTGTCTTTCTGGAAGTGCAACCAGACCGGTAACTGGTGCAGTCTCTTTCGTCTCCCACAAAACCGTCTCATCTTTTTGCACTTTGATCTCAAAGTCCTCACTGCCTGTAAGTAACTTTACGGAGACAAAAACGGTTAACAAGGGGACCTTACGACCTCGGGAATTCAGTTCGGGATGAGCCTTCGTAAGATAGTAGTATACCTTAAGGGTGTCGAGCGAGCAAAGTAGTAAAGCGCACTAGCCATAAGTTTCAGAGAAAAAACCTGCCCTCTATTAAAAATGCATTTGAAATTAATAAACTTTTTAAAAATATAATATTATCTTTAATTCACATTTTTAATAGCTTTAAGTCATTTCATAAATGAAGAAAATCATTTAGGATTTAATTCATAATATTTTTAAGTCATTAACTTTATATAAAAGTTGTTATCATTTTTAAAATAATACAAAAATTAAATTAAATAATGTTCCCAGAGGTAGCATGGAACCCGGGTCATCCGTGTTGCAGTCAGCCACTTCGTTGTTCTTGCATTGCGTAGAAATCGACGAATATATGAGCTGCGCATAAAGATTTAGAGCCCTTTTTCTCGGAAACTTGTGACTAGTGCGGTTTACTACTTTACTCAGTGGACACCCTCAAAGTATACTACTAACCTGCGAAGTCTCATCCCGAACTGAATGTCCGAGGTCGCAGATGTCCCCTTGTGAGATATCTCCAAAAAAATCAACAATTTTTAAGTATCGTTTCGTGCGTACCTCGTTTTCTCCGTCACCATCGAAATCAAATATCGCCAGGGACCTTACAACGTCGCCCATAACGGTCCAAAATACTTCTAAACCCTGGACATCGAGAACTGTAATTGAACAATTTCCACCGATAACTGCTACCATTTTTGGCAACCATCCGAGCTTTCCTATACTCATACAATGAGCACCATCTGGCATCTATACGAAGATAATTCTTTTATGAGACTGGATGATGAATTATTTTTTATTATTCAATAATCATCATACTTCGTACCTCTTTGAAAAAAAGATCAGCATTTTCTTCGACCTGATAAGCAAGTACGTGAGTGAGCGTTCCGATTAGAAGAATGTCTCGTTCATCTTCACACAGACGTCCTGTACATAATGCCGTTACCTGCGCAGTTCCATTATTATTATTATTCTAGACATCGAGTAGACTCGGATAATTCACAAGGGTACGTAGATTTCAATTTTATGTTTCTTCATTGGTTCCTTATAGTGTCGGAAGGAATATGAGTATATGATTTATTTTTCATTATAATCTTTATTACCTGTCTGCCGATTTGAAGCTCAGCGATCTCTCCGCTCCATGCCAATCTACCTTCCAATTGTTCTTGTGCTGTATCAGTAACGTGTGTCGCAGGTTGCCGATGAGGGCTATGAACGAGAACATTGCCGGACGAGGTACTTGCAACGAGACAAGCGTGCGAACCATCGAATTTTCCGCAAGCCACTAAACCTTGCTCCACTTTTCTCTGCAAGTTCAACGAAAATGCAGCCATTCCGGGAGCAGAGTATCGAATTGTCACCTCGGTGTTTTACCAAACGTCGCTCATTTGTCAAACTTCTACCTGTTTATCCACCTGATCTCAGGTTAGTCTGTCGCGCGAGTTATTGATTTTTTCGTGCACAAAGCTCGAGTCTAATTGTAAGTCTACCTTTATACAAAAGTTCCCACTGCGATAATGGGAGATCTTATACGAAAACAAAACACGGAAAAACATGTTTTAGTCTTTCCATATTCTTTATTTTAGTGGAATCATCGTTACAAATGTCATTTTCGAGGATAGACTCATCTCGTGCTGTGTTTCGCGTCAGAATTATGAAGATTCGTGAATGCGCTATATCACAAAACGTACGAATTCCAAATACACTCGAATATTTTATTAAAATCAAAAAATAATAAATAACAAGAAATTATTGTCTTTGAGCGATGTTGCCGCCACCGCCACCCCCACCACCACCACCACCTGCTCCAGCGCCTTCCGGATTTACGGCTGACGTTAAAAGGAAGATTATCATTACCGGGACCGCGTACATCCACTGCAAATGAAGATTAATACATAGTAATATGGCACAAATTATTGCTTTTCCTTCTCTTGAGAAAGATGACAAATCCTTACGTATTTTGACAGCAATGATCTATTGTCCTGTGTTTCGCCTTGTTCCCGCGCCTCCTTCTCCCTTTCCAATTTGAAGATATACGACGCAGTATCGGGCACAGGCCCACCGTCCGGATACTTTATTTGAACACTAGTAGTCCACATACTGGTCGTTGGTTCGTCGAGACTGCAAGGTCCCGGCGATACTTCGGTGATCGACGCAGGGTCACCCGTACCATCCAACCATATAGTTAAAATGTCTTCTAGGTCTGTGCCCAATAGATGACACTGTAAAATAGAGAATAATAATCATGGCTCCCTATAAATAATGAACCAAACAATGCAGGCAGACAAATATCTTGGTTCGATATAATCGGTAAATACTTGGCAATCAAATTTTGATAATCAGGATCAACATTTTTATGATTGTGATATAATTCACGATTGAGGTAATTCTGTGGTACGAATTTTGGAAATATAGTCACCGCTGGCACAGAAGTAAGGAATGTTTTTTCACTGCCCGAAGAACTACGCGTTGATATTTTTAATCTGTATTTGGAGTTTTGCTGAGCAAGATTTTTCAGACTAGCAAGTTGGTTGGGTTTGAGGCCCATTTGTCCAAGAGAGGATGCACCAGTTCGTATACTGGAAATTGTAACGTTTCCTCTTTCCTCGAAGATCGGAACCGGATCATCGTTGAGAGCGTGCCATAATCGGAGGTGGAGCCATCCATCATAGTCAAGCTCGATCTGTTTAAACGGTGACAATAAAAACAAGATAAGTTTATCGTGAAATATTATCCTTTTAAATTGAGTAAACGGACGTTGATAGGCTTTACTGACCCCATAAGCTGTGAAACACAACCCGTAAATAAGCCCGCAAAAAGCCACGTACGAGGGATACATTTTAAATTAAGTATACTATCAATCTTTTTCGACACGTAATAGATAATATTTGACTATGATGCGAGTAACATACTGTTAAGGAAAACACTTAATTAAATTCGGAAATGGTTTCAAAATATCATCCGAAATACGACTAGAGAAAAACAAGCTTTTGCAATGTAATTATTCTCATGGGCACCCCATCCAGAAATCAACAGAGGCAGTGTTGCCAGTCCGTATTGTCGTCAACTCGCTAACTGCCTTCTCAGATTCCACCAAAAACCACTAAAGGGAATTTTCCAAGTACTGACACAGAGCGACAGTACCGACCCCCGTGAAGTTGGCCGGACAACTTGCACTTTATTAATTGACTTTTTTTATATCGTTAGGTGATCGTTAGGTAGTGTTAGGTAGTCTAATTAAAACGTTAGGTAGTCAACCATATCCTTGCAAATCCAAAAAACAATTTTGCGAATTATGCATGCGCAACGGCTAATGCGCACCTGTGTGAACTTAGCCAGTTGACTGACAATTGCGATCTTTGCCCGTACGCTACGATATCGGCGCGCCATCTCGAGAATCACACACTCATACACACGGATCACTGTTATCAGTCTTTCAGACAGAAACAGTGAAATCTCTATCACAATCCAACCTACGAACCACCACCTCCACAGAAGAAGACACATCGGTGGCCCGAGTGCGAGTGCATAAGGGAAATTTCATACGTCATATGGCAGTGCACGGTCCTGAATCGTCGTTAAGGAAGAAACAGCAAGCCCTTAATATGGGCCGACGAAAGAAAATTCAGATTATCGATGGTCTTGATTCTTGTTTGCACCTGACAAGTCGGGCATCAAGCGTTTACGCATTGCTCGCGCATGCAGGTTTCTCAAAATTGTTTTTTGGCTTTTGCAAGGATTTAGTTGACTACCTAACGTTTTAATTAGTATATTCATAACTACCTAACGATTACACATCATTTGACCATCTTGAAAAGATAAATAAAGGAAAAAACAAAACATTTCGGCCAACTTCACATACATTTTTTATTTATTTTTTTGAAAAAACTATTGACTACCTAACGTTTTAATTAGACTACCTAACACTACCTAACGACCACCTAACGATATAAAAAAATGTCAATTAAGAAGGTGCATGTTGTCCGGCTAACTTCACGGGGGCCACCGGGCGGCCCATAGTATCACAGATGAGGAGGTGCCGGCCCTAGGCGACTCTGGTGGACGAGCTTGAGTTTACTCGCATTGACACTGGGGGAGACGGTAGGTACCGACCTGTGTCGGCAGAGGTTTTCTGCAGTATCCGTCCGTCCGTGGCAAATGCGATACAGGGAGATTAGGGAGAATGCGAAGCGGCTGCAGCGGTGACAGCAGAGAAGGAAGTCGGAGGTAGTGAAGCAAGAGTATAGAGAAATGGTATAGAATAGTGAAATGGTAGATTGTAAAAACCCGAAGGGGTAGACAATTCAAACTCCATATTTCTTATAAGTTCTTATAATTATACAAAATAAATTATCTGTAATATTTGAATTATTAATAAATAATTCATAAAAACTCATTTTTTTCACCACAGAAAATAAGAAAAAAAAAACATTACTGAGCAAAAGATTAGATCGTGCGATCTTGCAATTTGAAATGAAGAACTGTACCAACTCGGTCAATGAACATGTTGAAGGGTATCCCGACACAACCTAATAGAAAATTATTGAAAGTCACCCATCAATAAGTGGTGCACTATTCAAAAGTAGTCCTAAAACACAGTGAAAGTGACGCGCCACGAGGCCCCTGACTTTGTTCGTGATTTGTATGCATACGCGTATACGCTGTAAATATGCATTTTCTTTATATTTATTTAAATACTGGGGAGGTTGATGTTCCAATGAATGATGATGTTTCGAATGAGTAGTTTTAGTTCACGCACGTCTTTTAAGTTGATGTCGCTGTAGCTCGATATTATACATTAATTGCAAGGTGTGAACTAAAATTAGCTGAGAGTGGGCACCAATAAATAAATTGAAAAAAAAAACCAATTTATTCGAGGGGAATTTGAACGTTCGACTCTAAGAGTTGTGAATTTAGAGGCGCCAGAGCGTTCACGTTCTTGTGACTCCGCCTACGGGGCGTATACAATCCCGGGTGAGGTCACAAATCGACCGCTGCGACGCCAAGTGGGAGTTTCTGGCGGAAAAAACTTGGAGCCAATCGAGGTATAAGCATATTCCTTCTAGTCGTCTGAATTCGTTGGTTTAAGCCGTTATTGCGATTTCATTGCATAAGTAGTGGTCGTATAAAAATGGAAACTGTATTCATTGTTAATTGTTATCAAATAAAGAATTTAGGGTCGTTGGAATAATAAAGAGAATTTTCGATACTATTTATATTATATCGGATTTCCGATTATCCGAACTATGTCCAGTCCTAATTAGTTCGGATGATCGAGGTTTGACTGTAATCGAAATCTTGGTATCATGACGGAAAGTCGAGTTATCGTGAAAAACTAAATTTAACCCTTTTTCCAAGATGGCGGAAAATGCACATATGAAATGTTAGTGCATAATTTGAAGTTAAGCTTTTCCAAGCCCCTGCCCCCCACAATATCCAAAAATCAGATTTCTCGGTGCACTTGCATTTCCAAATGTACATAATGACTGGACTAAATGTCATAAATATAATGTTATTGATCATACGAAAACTAATCACCGAATCATAATAGGCAGAATCAGGATTTACAGTCGACTACGACATACTCGATTCTACGTACTTTCAAGATCATTTGCCTTCAATTTTGTTTCGATCAAGCTGTTTCTAATATTGCAAATTAACAATGGGGTATGGAGTGTGTAATAAACAATTCAATAAATTAAGAATCGTGTGCAGAACGATACAAAGTATAATGTATAGTTTTATTTCGATGCAAAGTCGATAAGTTTAAGTACAGGATCGGCGTTGAAGTAGACTGGACACTTGTTCGTTGGTTTAACAGTATAATTTATTATAAACTTGTTCTCAAACAAATAGTACAATCGAACGGTAATCAATTGCTATAAATATAGTATAAGTATAAAATTGCGTGATATGTATAATAGTAATAATAATAATAATAAAATAAATTCACCAGAAAATTCACGTGATAGAGCAGTAAAGGCACTTCAGGTTACAACAGCCAGTTTAAAATGACGGTACCTACGAATTAATCATGTGGATACAACAATACCGAACAACACCAAACTCGTCCTATTATTTGGAACATGTTTGGTATTGTTTGGTACGTATTTTCTTATGATGCATGAATCTGGCATCTGGCATATGACGTGCCTGATAATAGCTTGATATGTCAAAGTTTACACAGGTTACATAGAATATACAATAAACTTGGACGTGGTAATGAATAAAATCCTATGTTACTCGTATATTATGCATTGTGAGTTATCACAAAAGCTAATTTCATGATCGCATTGAACATGTGATAGATATGAGCACTTCGTATTGAGTAGCAATTTTGAGGGCACCTTGGGCACAATATCAATTCTGTATCAGTTTTTACAATGCCTGAACTTTAGATAAATTTTCGATTAAAAATGTGTTAATACACTCGTACATAAAATCCTTCAATTTAAATAACAAACAAATCGGTATTTAAAACCTTTGACTGTAATCTGACGTGATGAAATTTAATGAGACCGGCACAATTGAAATTCAAATGAACAGTGAAAGAAATTAATTAGTAGTCTAGAAATATTAGCATTATGCTCGGGAGATGATGTACTTGATTAATTACAATTTACAAATGAACAATAATTTTCCAAGCTAAATTTGTAATACTGAACTATTACCCTTTGTCATATTGTAAAATTGATGTAATTCTAAAAATACCGATATTAGAATTTCGGAAGATATTTTAATTACGGACAATATAAAAAAATACAAGGCCTTTTTTCTCTGGCAGTGAAAATAACTATCGACTTTTGCTTCCAACGCAATATATACAATTTCCCTTGAGTAAAAACGGTTTAAAAAAAGGAAAAGAAGCGTTTAGGTCTGTATAATAAATATCATTTTTTGTTAGCACCTTCATTGATCTTTGTGTTCGGCCGGATGAGCGTTGGGGCGGATATCCGTGACCTAGGTCTTGGTATACCACTAGCTGGTCTATCTGTCCAACTCCAGTTAGACGGCGGTCTTATTCCCGTTTTGTATTGATTAGTGTTCCTCGTTTGATTCACGGCCGCCTGTAAAAAGATAAAACATGTTCAAGTACGCGTCCGCGCGCTTGGATTCTTTATTGACGTATTAATATGTATAAACGCAATAGTTGTAGATGTACATGCCTGTGATATCTTTCTCGGAGCGACGATTTTATTTTGCGTGATCTTTGTATCCTCTATATGATTTTTGTTAGACTTGACATAAACTTGACTTAAATTTTGAAGCGATTGGGTGGAACTCAACAATGGTGAGCTGGTTTTCACAGCCAAGTCTATACTTCCCGATGAACTACAGCGACTGTCGTACGTTTCTGGGCTATTTTTGAGAATCGGTGAAGGTAAATCATTCGTTGTAACCCAATTGTTCTCAAGCACACCTCGGCACGGTTTAGGTGTGGATTCTTGTTTCATCATACCTGCACGAAAATTTTACGTTACAATTGGGCTGTTACACAATTTATTCCGATCGCCTCAACTTTATACGTACATCCTTCTCGCACACGGATCATCTTCTGAAACTTGTCGATATTCATGGTTCTCATGCTGTATGAAGTATTACTGCCGTCCGAGCGTACACTGAGTCCGTCGTCGAACTCCGGTCCGCTGTGAGTGCTCCGAGTGCTAGCTATGCTCTCGGTTGATTCACTACTTCCCATAACTTGCAACTCCGTCGAGTTTATCGTTACGTCGAGGCGCTGCTCGGAACTACTTTTTGTTTTTTCCAAGGCGTGCCACCGTTTCGTCGTCAATGAACTTTCAACGTTGCGAGCCGCACTAAGCTGTACAGCTTTATTAAAGCCGAAGATTGATACGCCTGAGCGCATTGTTGTATTACTCAGTTTTAAACTATTCGAGCCAAGATTCGGATTCGATTTTTGTAGTAATTGAGGAAGCCGTGACAGTTGATTTGGTGATTTCAACTTGTGCTGTACTTTTGGTGATGGCTTGCGGAACGTCGTGTCGAAACTCTCGAGCGAAACACCTCGGCTCACTGGATCAATGTTCTCTGCGACCTTGGGGGGAACTTTCGATGATGGAGATTCTTTTGGCGCATAATCATTTGACGATTTCGTAGGTGATAACACGGGTCTCTTGTCGAAAGTAGCATTCATCCGGAGCGTTTCGTCTGGGTTTACGAGGTCAATATTCTCGGTCAACTTGTCACAAATTTGGTTACAAGGAGCTACAAATGTTTCGTTAATAAAACGCTCATCCATCATCATTGGTGGATCATTCAATGGTACAGATTCCTTAGGCGCAAAGTCCGTCGACGATTTTGTAGAGGACGAATGTGAAGATGTTTTATCGAAAGTCGCATCGAACTTATGCACATTGAACGTGTAGTTTTGTGGTTCAGTATTCGGGATGTTTAGCAAAGTCGCATCACCCGATATTGCTTCTCCGTCAACTGTTATTGTATTGAAAGTACTGTCTAATGTTTCTTTCGATGTTATGACAGTACCATCAAAAAAAGTCGTATTCAACGATGGGTTACAATAAGTTATGTTCTCCAGTACAGGTAAATTAGGACTGGTCTTGGCAAATGTATCATTAAAATTGACATCGTAAATATCGCCGAACATGCTCATCTCCATCATTGATTCTGTCAATATCTGTGAATCTTCAATTCCAGGTTGTCTAGATACATCAGATATTTCGTCGATACCTTCCGATAGATCGTCAGTTGTTACAGACATGATAGACGAATAGAAAACTGAAGGTTGCGATACCTGCATTATGTCTTCGTTGGATTCTGTTTTGGCAAGATCTACGAATGTATCGATTTCGTTCGACCGAGAGATACACCGAATGGCTTCTAAGCTCCGATGACCGGATGCGAATGGTGTTTGCACAAAACGATTGCTCGCTCCAGCCATGGATAATCGTAGCATACACGGTACATGCTCTCGCTGACTTGGAGCGATCCCTGCATCGTCATTGTATGTTTCCTGATGGTATTGGGAAATGTACATTAACTCGATCCTCGTGACAATGTACTAATGGAAATTACAACTTCAATGTTTCTCAATTTATTTCAGGAAACTACCTTTGTGCCAATATTCTCCAAGATCTGAGGATTCCATACATTGGAAGGCCGAGGGACATCCGTCTCTCCAATGGACTCGAAGCTTAAGCGTCCTGATCGTTTCTTTGGTCTTGTGAATGTTCTTGTATCTATCAATCTTTTGCTGTCTACAAAATAATAAACAAAATTAAATGTTACCCTTAAGAGTCAGTGTTACAGGCGACGAACAATTCGAAAACACGAGCCGTACTTTCTCTGGCACTGAGCAACCGATCGCGTTGAAACTTTGAGGGTATCTAGAGAATTATGGCAAAAAGGGGCTAAATATTTTTCTTTCCAAAATTTTGAACACAGTGTTACATGTGACGAGCGATACAAAAACACGACCCGTACTTTCTTTGGCACTGAGGGAATTATGGCAAAAATTTTGGGAAAAAGAACACTTAGCTACATTTTCCCATAATTGTCTAGATACCCTCAAAATTTTAACACGTTCAGTTGCTCAGTGCCAAAGAAAGTATGGATCGCTTTTTCGAATCGCTCGTCGCCTGTAATGCTGACTCTTAAGAATCATTCGAGTTAATTATTACCCTGTGAATTATTGCATTCTTGTTCTATTTTCTTGCTCAGCCAAGGGCATGAATCCCAAATACTGTCATCCGTAATTTTCTGGCTTGTCTGTAGCAACCTACAGGAATAAAGATTAGAAAGGAAAAAGAAGCGAGCTGTAAAATAGGTTGAGAACAAAATAGACATAAGATAAGATAATAGGACAACAGAATAATACTAACCATGTATCGGGATCGCTAAAATCCATTGCCCATACGTCTATAATATCATCGTTGACATTGGAGTCTTCGTGTTGCACGGGCTCCTTTGTGTCCGACATATTTGACATCGAGTTGCCTGATGAAGAGCACACGCATCTGTAATGACTGTTTACCGTTGAAAGAACTCTTTATTATTTTTCTGTGAACAAGGATACATATTAATGCAGATGATCCTTAAGTCGAGTATCATCATCTGTTGTCAACTGATGTTCTGAAAACGAAACTACAGATACGTACCGATAGGCACAGGAACTTCACGAAAATGATATAAAATATAAACTCCAAAGATAACCACGTATGAAGAAAAACGTATGTTTTTTTACTTACGATCGCCAACGAAAACAGATGCTCAGTCGGAATATTGCTTATTGTTATAGTCTCTGCTCCAGTCTCTAGGCGAGAGAAGACTTATCGTTAGAATCGTTAGGCTCAGTTAGGCTGGCGGGAAGCCGTTTCCGCAGAGCGCCTTTTTTGTGGACGTATGCCCAACTAAAGGTAAAGGCGAGTTCGGTGTGTGAAAGGCGGTATTACACCGGTGCCACGTATGTCACATACTTACCATACAAACAGAGATTAGCCGAGGTCGCACTACGGTTAACCGCGGGCGGTTTTTAAGCGTGCGATTTTGGGAGTCATAGAAATCAATACAAGCGGCCGCACTGGCGGTTTTTTGTAGTGCGTGTATTTCAATCACGGTCTTATATACAAGTATGGAGTCTGTATAATGCTGCGGCCACACTACCGTGATATGGAAATAATTATGGCCATATCACCGTAGTTGTAGTTTCAATTATCGTCATAATGATTGCCATATCACCGCCGTGTGGCCCTAGCATAAGGTGTCCGAAGTCTGTATTGCTTAAGTGGTCAGGCTAGCGTGAATCTAGTAATTCGGATGGCGGTGCTGCCGTCAGACAAGACCCAAATCACACACACACAAAAGTTATTATACACAAAAGCGAAAATTCACACCACTTTAGAGAAAGGATTTCCTAAATATGAATTTGTATAAAATGCATACAGTGTAACAACTATTTTTAATTTGTAGTTTTGGCTTTATTCACAGTACATTCCCATATATTCTATTCCATTTTACTTACTTCATCTCTGATCGTAGCGTTCTAATGGAATTTAGCAAATTGAATTTAATACAATTTATAATCAAATTTAATAAATATATAACGCAATAAGTATCGTGAATTTGAAACTCTTGGAAATTTACAAAATTTTTGGATGTCAAGCTGTTGCGCGGGAAGACTAGATTCACGGTTTCTGTAAGGTGGAGGGGGTTCGGTTCACGGTTCTGACGCAATATTGCGTCAGCGAAAATGCTCCGTTGTAACGCCTGATGCAAAATAGCGCGCGCCAATAAATCGCATCTTTGTATGGCGACCGCGCTCACAAGTGTCACTTCGCATTGCGTCGCTTGGTTGCGTCGCTTATTACGCCATGTCGTGAATCCCGCTCCGGGGACTCGTACACCCGTATTCATAGTCGCTCCTTGAGGAACAAGAATTCCTTTTTCCTCATTTCGTGTTTCATAGACCTTCCTCGACAGAATAAGGAGCCTTATTGGCCTCCTTATTTCAAGGTAGGTCTCGAGCTCCCTTGAGGAAACGTTCGGCACTGTGATTGGCTGTTTCATTTCATATAGCCAACGCTGGCGCTTGCGCTTCTGAAATGATTTTTAATAAAATAATCATTAGAATGGATCCAAATATTTGTGACAATGCCCCCATTTTCAATTCTTTTTTAATCAGCTTGGACTTGGTCAAAAACGCATGTGTTCTGAGGCCTTTGACACGAATTTTATAAAACAATAAGAATGGACGTGCATTTTGAAATAGAGAAAAAAATAATGCAATAATTCGATTAGATAGGAACAAAATAGTTATTACTTACTTTTGTTTGAGATTGTCCCAGCACTTTTTCAGTTGTTTGCTGGAACGTGGTGTGCACCCTTCACTGATAAATTTGTTCCCATGCCTCAGCTTCTTGTCTTAAATCGAAAGCACCAGTTTTTTTGCAGTCGATTGCACGTTCTTCTGATATTAGCCGAGCTTATAACAGCCTTTCGTGCTCCGAGTAATGGACACTTTTTCCTTCATCCATAACTATTTATGAAACTCTATTTTTTGTTGTAAACTTGTAAACGACGCCACTTGACAGTTGAAATTTGAAAGCAAAACGGTTTCAGTTAGTTTTAAACATAGCCGAGTGGCGCTTCGATCAGCAGTTTTACCATCATAAGCAATCACATATCCCTAAATGTATCTTCCTTCTGGAAGGGATAGCCAAGTTGTGACTATGAAACGAGGACGGGTCCGTAAAGTTGGCCGACCGACTTTGACTTTTTCAACTTTTTTGGACAACTGGAGAACAATATAGTCCAGTCACCTTAGGCCATATTTTACGAAGTTCTCTTCAAGAGGTCCACCCTCTCCCCAATTTTGTTATAGGTTGTTTAGACCTACAAGAATATATCCTGAAGTTTTCCAACTTTTCCGAGGTATATTTTGGCAATGAAAAATTATTAAAAATTAAAAAACCGATATTTTTTAGATAATTTTTTTGGAACGCGTCCTATCGAAAAAAGTTTCGAATAAAATATGTACATCATAACGTCCTCTGTAAAAAAGGTCGTGAAAGAAAAGTGCTAATATTATTAATTAAGCGGTAATGGGGCAAATGAAAATTAAAATATCAATTTCATTTTTGCAACCGCAATCGATTGTTTATCAACATATCGGTTTGAAACTCGTACATGTTACAAAGGAGCCAAACCCCAAGAAAATCATGCAAGATTGATCGATCTGCGGGATATAGTTTAGCAACAATCAGCGATCATCGAAAAATCTTTCCCCTTCAATAGAATTTCCCGACGAAAGCCCACAATGTAATCTAAAGACATGCTCGAAATGATCAAAGAGCTCAATCAAAGACTGAATCATTGTAAGAACCACATCGCAAGATGTGAGGCATTTTATAATGTAATATTAAATCACGTCTCAAATGAATAACTACAATCAAACTCTTAACAAAACTCTTAACTGAATATTGCATTCTGGAATGCAAATGGAATGAAAAACAAACTTACCGAAACAGCGGATTTCCTAGACAAATATAACATCGATATATTTCTTGTATGCGAAACAAAATTTAATAAACAAACAAGAGCAAATATTCCAAATTACAATTGCATAAGAAAGGATAGAATATGCAAAACGGCCTCAGGCGGAGTAGCAATATACATAAAAAATCAAATACCTTGGACAGAAATATCAACAGACACTAAAACATTCGAATCAGTTACAATAAAACTAAATAACAATTTAATAATTACCGCAATATACGCTACACCTGACAACAAAATTGAAGTAAAAGAACTTGGACAAATGTACAATCTATCCAAAGCGGTAATTATAGCCGGCGATTTTAACGCCAAACACCAACTGTGGGGCTGCCCGAGGGAAAACAAAAATGGAAAAACAATTTATGATGTAATAAACCAAACCTCATTTACAATAAATGTACCCGATAAAAGCACAATATTTCCGGTAAACGGAAAACCAAGCATAATAGACCTTGCCCTAATTAAAAGTATTAGGAAAACTACAAACGCAGTAACAATAGAAGAACTAAGCTCAGATCACTTCCCAGTAAAATTTTCCTTAGGCGAAATCTCCATCAATAAAGTAAATAAAAATGTACTAAATTACAAAAATGCAGATTGGATACAATTCAGAAACCCAATAAATAAAAACTTACCAAACCCAGAAAATCTAGAAACACAACAACAAATTGACTTATACACCGAACTACTAACAATACACATACAAACAGCAATCAAAAAAAGCATACCGCTAATTAAAATCGAATCCAGACCAAATAACTTACCAGAGCAAATCAAGACCTTAATTAGAATGACAAATCGTATAAGAAAAATCTTTCAAAAACTGGTTCAAAAGAGATAAAGGTATTACAAAATAAAATCAGTAGGAAAATACAAAATAATACTAAAAAAAATGAACACAGAAAAATGGGACGCTAAACTGGCCAGCCTAAAACACACAAAACAATTCAATATGGGACATGGTGAGAGTATTCACAAAACCAAAAAAGAAAACACTACCGGTAATAATAGTTCCCGGAACCAAAGCTGCAAATCTGAAACAAAAACTCAATGAATTAGCATCACACTTTGAAAGAGTACACAAACAAACAACAGACCTAAGTAAAGTAGAGACAATAGATCAAATTAACCAAGAAAATTCTGCATTACTAAGAATAAATACAGATACAAGTGAAATAAAGTATACCAATTTTAGAGAAATCACGAATATAATAAAGAAACTTAAAATCAGAAAAGCCCCAGGTGAAGATGGAATACAAAACATAATAATCAAAAGCTACCAAGCAAAATGATAATACAATTAAGTAAACTCTTCAATAGTTGCCTAGAAATCTCGTACTTCCCACAAAAATGGAAAATAGCACAAATTATTCCGATTCACAAACCCAACAAAGATGAAAAATTGCCACAAAGTTATAGGCCAATACGCATACTCTCTACCTTAGGGAAATTATTACAAAAAATAATTCTTACTAGACTCCAAAAATTCAATAACATAAACAACATAATTATACTGGAACAATTGGGATTCAGAAGCGCACACAGTACAGTGACACAACTGGCCAGAATTACGTCCCATATTACCCACAATTTCAATATCAAGAAATCCACCGTGGCCGTCTTTTTAGACATCGAAAAAGCTTTCGATACCGTCTGGCACGCAGGATTGATAAGTAAATTAAATAGAGTAAATGTACCAATATACATCACAAAACTAATAAATAAATATGTAGAAAACAGAAGCTTCTACGTAATAAATGAAAATGAAAAATCCTCAACAAGAAAAATTGCAGCGGGAGTACCATAAGGTTCAATGCTGGGACCCACACTATTCAGCTATTACATAAACGATTTGCCAAAAAACAACAACACAAACATCGCCCTGTTTGCCGACGACACAGCAATATATGCTAGCTCGTGGCAAAAATACATGGCACAAAAATACGTACAAAAACACATAAATGAAATACTAGATTTTTTCAATAAGTGGAAAATAAAAATAAACGAAGACAAAACTGAAATGATCCACTTCTATAGGAAGGACAAAAGGACAAAAAGGACGTAACATTATATATGTTAATTCAATAATACGCGTTATTGAATTAATTACTTTTTTCTCAGTGTAGCTTCTATTTCAATAGAAACCCCCCAAAATAGAGAATTGAAAAATCAAAAATATGATAGGCTTGGTCATTTTTCATAGTTACATTATACTGCACTAATTCAAAGAAAAAAGGTATTTCAGAGGGTTTGAATAAAAAGTTTGACAAAGTGACTTTGTCGAATTTAGTATAAAAAATGGATGTTCCGAAATCATTTAGGTTTATCACGCAAGCTTGAATACAATGCGGTTAAGATTGGATTGAGCTTAATTGCACATTTTTTGAGTGCGTGCGACAATATTTTGCTATTTTGCAGGAATGTGGGGATTGAGGAGCATTCATGGAGGTTTTGGCAGAAATGGAGCCATAGATGAGAGGTATAGGAATTAGTGCTATCTTTGTCTAATCCTATCCCTCATACGTCTCGCCACTATCCTAGCGGTCATCCCAAAGAGCATAAGCTTCTTCGCCAACTATAAGGGAAAAACCACCACCGCGGGAGTTTCCAGACTCGTGTATAAGACCGTGCCGTAAACGATACCTATCAGTTTTGAGATATAGTCTGCCGTTCTCGAAATACTGACAGCGCGCACGAGATTCGAAAGACTGCTTGACTAACTTTACGTTCAAATTTGTGAACGATATTTGTTACGTACCATCACGAGAAAGAGAAAGAGCAATTGCTTGGGAACTTCAACCTTCAGTTAAATTATCTTGCCTGCATATTTGTTACAACTCAACATTTGTTAAGCACGAAAACATTTGCAACGCACATTTTTTATTGTTATCAAATGTTTGTCGAATTCGACATATTTAAGCCCGATTACGAAATAAACTTTTCCCGTTCTTCATCCTTCCAAATTGTGTTCCCTGGAAAACTGAAATATAAAAGATCCTCACGCTACAGCTGCGCCAATAGAACAATTTACTGCAGCGTATCTCTGCCACGTAGGGTAGACTGGGTACAGTTGTAACAATTTAGCTTTGATCGCTCATAAAATTGTAATAATAGAAGTGAGCTATGCACTAAGCACGTGAAGCGAAAGAGTGCTTATCAATCTTCACATTGGTCATCACATTTGCGCGCCTAATGCAATAATTAGCTTACAGGAGCATTTTGAAAAACATTCTCCGAACGTTACAACTTACCCCCATACCAGGGTCAGTTGTAACACGTGGAAATGCGGCACTATTCGTCTATTTTAATTAGATTTATTACAATAAAATCACAGATAATGGTCAATTGCAGTGTCTAACACTAATAAGGCACAATTCTTATAGTTATATAAGTGAGAAATGGCGTTTTTAGATCAGATATCCAAAACATTAATAGTTATTGCCAATATTTTATTTTCACTCCGCAATAACTATAATTAAAACAAAGTCAACAAAAACTGAGAGTTTGAGAGCATCTGTTCTCAAAAAACTTAATGATCTGGTAAAATCAACAGTGTCAATAACAAAATCTTAAACCATCTTTACGAAAAAAAAAAAATGACAAATAAAACTTAGAGAGATACCATTTTTCACTTCCGCGTATGCGTATTTGTATTGCGATATGCCATGCTGTCGTTGCGTTGTCTTTCTTATGCGTATTCTCGGCATCTACAAAGTGAAACAAAGGAATTAGTAATGTTACAACTGTACCCACAAAAATTGTTACAACTGTACCCACTTCCCTCCTTTAGAAATAAAAAATTACAGTGACAAGGCAAACTGTCCCACACAAAAACTAATTACAATATCATATTCTCTAAAGTTTAATCTTCAAGCAGAAAAATACTTATGATCCTATTTTTAATATCAGCTGCGTAGTTAGAAAAAATCTTCGATCGAAAATACTTACTTTGCCTCGACCGCGCACAATAGGGCCCCTTACAAGCGACTGTAGCACGCAACCACCGGGGCAACACTGACGAACACGTTCGGACACGTAAACTGCTTCTCTTTCCCCTGAACCCCCTCGCCATATTTTCCATAATTCGAGAGATATTCACTTTGTTTCAACTGTACCCTGTTACAACTGTACCCAGTCTACCCTACTTATTATCCTGCGCGCAGCCAACTCTTATACAATTTGACGAGATTCTTCCTTTCTAAATTGTTGCCTAGCAATCACGATTTATTTCTATCTCCCTTACAATTAGTTGCTTCAACAAATCAACATCATCTTAAATTTGTTCTCCTCTCATACCTTTCGCATGCTTGCCACAACACGCAACAAAGAAAATTAATCAGTTCTCTAAAAAGCATCATTCCATCCACATATCAACTTGCCTACCCAGTAAATTATCAGTGTTAGGTGTTATCCTCTATTTGTTGCAAGTTAAGAAGTTTAAAGTAAAATAAAATCAGTTTTTTCGTCGTGAGATTTTATACTGAAATCTTTATTAAACATTATCTTTCATGCGTGGACGAGACGTATCATAGAACAAGACAACCACCTACATTGTAGTTTTTAAGCAGGCCGGCGAACGCATTTTTTTGTTATTATTTCTTCGATCGAAAATTCTTGTGAAAAAGTCCCGTGTGAGTCAAAACACAGCTTTTAGAACGAATTATTGATTCGATACTTGGGGTTGACAAAGATTCAGGTAAACGCATATTGAACTTATGATGCTCATCGATCGTTTTTCGGTGGCACACTTTACCGCTAACGACTGTTACTAGCTTAATTTCATGATGTCGCATACTTTATAATGCAGAAACGTTATTTCGCGAATATAAATTAAAGAAGAAATAAGACACGTATGGAAAATGGGCGAATTATTTTAGCCTTTTAAAATTAAGATGTCGAACCTCTTAAGGGAGTTTATAGAGACATATTTTTCAATGCATTTGTACATAGAGATTCTTGGATATTATTAGAAAAAAATAGCTAAATGTTTGTTTCAAAACGAAAACACTGATTTTCTGTGAATAAGAGTGTCACAGATCGTGCGCGACATGGTGACGGTATACGTGGTGACGGTTTGACACGTAAGCACGTTTGGAATTTTATCAACAGGAATGCCTTGCGTACGCTCAGATGGGCGCTGACGGAGTCAATACAAGTCACACTTGTCACTTTATTACAACTGTATTGCTTACGTACACCCAACCAGGGCCTGGCCTAATCTGAACAGGTACGCTTTATCGAAGACACTTCTTATGGATTTCATCCTACGGTCCCGAAACTGCATTTGAGGTTCCTGGCCTGTTTTCTGTTCGAGAATTCGTCTGTATAACATGCTTATTAACAAGCTGGGTGAAAGTTTCTCACATATCGTGATTGGTAAAAGGTGAGAGTAGCAACGAACGATGCCAGCAGAATGAACCAGCCATCGATGCTGATACGAGAACTGGCTGACGATGTACGTGCTAGCGGTGACCTGAGAGCAGACAATACCGGAAGTTAATCGAAAATGCTTTGTACGATAAGCGGATGAACAAATTTGATTGGAAATCTTTGTTTTTACATGAACCGTTGAGTGCACAATTTTTGATTTCGTTAAACAATCCTAGGATTGAAAAACTGCGACAAGCTTCCAACTGTATTAATTAGAACAAAATTAACCGACACTACTATACAACCACAACTATGCTCGCATTCTAGATTCATTTTAGAAAATTGGTAGTGATAAAACATTAAAACTAATAACGCTTGGGCTTATAGTTTGTAGATCTGCGGATGGAAATAATGATCGATCTATTCCTACATCATGATGCATTTAAGGGTCAAGGAAGACTACATACATGTAAAGTGAAGAAAAAGTGAGGGGGTTTCGTTAATGTTTTTATGATTCAAAATTGTTATATGTATAAAAAGCATTATATATATTTTAAAGTATATACTTTAAACTATCATACGTGCCATTTTTATTTTTAAATTACTAACCTTGATGATGTGGTAGTTAGTCGCGTAAACGTTTTTTTTTAATCGATGCCCAATAAATTTCGGTAACTATTGCATCGATTTAATTGAAATTGTCTCCGTAGACTTATTGAGTAATTTTTGGACCTCATAGTTTATTTGTTATGAATTAAGAATCAATGATTTTTTCGTCAGTAAATAGATATTTATTTTCATGTAGCGACGACTTTCAGAAAAATAATTTTTCTGAAACCGGTATAGATGAGGATTAGTATGTTATATTTACTTTTTAAAAAATGGACTTTATGTCTCACATAAAAATTAAAAAAGATACACAGCTCACAAAAATTAGAGGAATTTTTCGTTACCGCTAATCAAATTTTCAATTTTTGTACAGCCCGTAACTTTGGCTGTACTCATTATATGGGAATAAAAAGCAATTTAAAGCCTAAAGTCTCTGCTTTAACATCCCTTAAGGATTGTTTTTTATTGAGATCCTGCAGTTACATATTAAAAAATAATAAAACAAAAAATTAATGCTGTTCGTCTGGCGTTCGCTGCCACTGAATGCGAAAAAATAATTCACTTACACTTTTTAATTGGTTCGAAAAATGTAGACGTTTCGGCTCCACAAAGTGCTTTTTTGTTCGTTGCAATTTAAGTATTTTTTCATTAAGTTGGCTTCTTGAATCAAATGTTGTATCAGTTGCTTCAAAGTTCAACATCTCCTGAAGAACAAGGCTCAGAGAAATTTAAAAAAAAACGAAAGCCTCTAAGCCTCTAAGCCTAAAGCAAAGCCTCTGAGATTTTGAATACGTCAAGTTTATCCCTAAATTAGTCATGAGACTTCCATTCGGAAATGACTCGGAAAAACTATTTTTTTCCTTTTTCCCTTTACATGTTCAAAGAGCACGCATTTCAAGCTTCAATATGGTTTTTTATCGAACCGATGCGATCTTTTGTCGATGATAAAACGGGATACACCGTAGGACGGTTTGCTCGGTCGCTTTTACGCCTCGCTGTCAACTGTTTTCGTCTATATCGTCAGTAAGTTTGTATGACCATGGCTTTTCGGCTAAAAAAAAAAGAAAGTTGTCATAGTCGGTGGCAACACGCGATTCCTTTTTTTCCGAGCAAACCCTCCCAGAGCGTATACCGCGGTACGTCTTTGATAATACTTTATGTTGACTATGTAAGAGATTGACCTTCCATATCTCGGCGCAAAAAGATCGTATCGATTTGGTAAAAAAAACTATTTTAACGGTTAAAATTCGTGCTTTCTGGACAAGTAAAGATAAAAAAGCCCGAAATCAATTTTTTAGTAATTTATGAATGGAATGAATGGAATGGTCTCATGATCGATTTAGGGATAATTTTGACTATGTTTATGACATTGTGGTGATTGAAAAAAATTGCATCCTCCATCACAATAAAACCATATAAAAGCTTAGAACCTCGGCTTTATTTTCGTTTTTTTTTTAAATGTATATTTCTTCAATTGATCTTGACTTAATCTTGATGCAAGAAGTATGACTTTCTATTCAAGTCGCCATAACTCACTCTCAGTGAAGAAAATCGTATTGCACTGGACAAAAAAGAATCTTGTAGCAAAAACTCTAGAAGTTCCAATTCAATTAGAAAATTTGAGGTAGGAATTCTTTTCGATGTCGACAATCATGGTTACACGAACAAAATAAACTTTTGTTTTCTTGGCATTACTCTTTGACATGTAACTTTATAAGATCTCTATGAAAAGAAATCTCTGAAATGATATTAGAGTAGAGACTTCAGCATACTAAAATAATCACGAGTCATTTTCTTTTCCTCAGTATATACGTATGTATGTAGCCTTTTAAAAAATGATCTGAAACAATGCTACAAAAAAAAACGTTGAAAATGGAATATTAAAAAAAAGTCCTCTATCGGCAAAATGTACATTACGCAAGTCAGTGATGCGTAACAATAATACAAATCCTTGAGCTAGTGGAGTTAAGCAGACCCTTTTTCCAAAATCGCATACCAAATGAGGATAAATGCGTTGGGAAATGGAAAAATGTAATCACAAGCTTTTCATTACGAACGCTCGAGCATTTAAAATAATAGATTTTATAGTTTCTTTTTAAAAGCGAATGAAATGTGAACGTTGGAAAAATGTTCCGTGAGTGTGTGATAAGGGGACAAAGTATGATTGGTCCATGTAAAATTAATAACACTCGATGTGAAAATGAGAAAAACAGTTATATTATTCTGCACATATTTATACCTCGCAATTTTTTTCACGGAACGTACCAAAAAGACAGATAAACTTTCGGAGGATTTTTTTAAGGCGGGTTTTCTACCTGTATATTCCATAATGTAGAAAAACCATAGAAAAGACATATCTTATCGTAGAAAATAAAATAAAAACAAGCAAAAAAGTTTATGAGTAGTACAATTTAACAATCATGGCTCTCATTCCGTAATCCTTTGTAGCTTAAATCCTTCGTCGTTTTTAAATACATCGATATTGTACGAATGAAAAACCTACTCGACGGTAACGACGCCGCAGGCCAAGCGTGATCCCGCGTTTCCGGTCGAGGCCGAAAGTTCATGACCACCTTTGCCGAGATCGTCAACGTCCGAGTGAATGACGAATGCACGTCCGACTATACTGCGAGGGCCTGAGAGCGATATCATGCTGTCGTTTATCCAAATGTTCGCGATTCCTTGCTCATTGGCATCGATGTTGCCTAGATCACCGACGTGTCTAACCTCATCCTCGGGTGCACCGTGAGATTTCTATTTTGTTTTTATCATTCCAAGAAAAATATAAAAAATCGCATTGTTCCTACAAATAATTTTCATTTCATCCTATTGTCTTTATAATTATAGATTTATAATAATAGATTTTCATTATTTTATGATTATCTAAATGCTTTCGTAATGGCAGGTATCCGCAGTTCGTCTCGAAAACAAAATCATTTTTTCCCAGGCGTATTGAGATCGTTAGAAAATGCAAATGTGCGATGAATGCGATTCCGCGTAAAATAAGATTTTCTTTTACTTACGGAATGTGAATAGTCTTTCAATACAACTAGCATCAAAGATTTGAGGTGTAACGAGAGATTGAGATTTTCACACCGTCGTAAGACGAAATAACCTCACAAAGTATCGGCCAAGTCTTTCTCGAAACAGTTATTAGGCCCAGGTGGCGTTAACTCGCGCATGAACTTAGTGATTTATTTTTGGTCCGAATATTGATCGTCTCAAAGTCTGATGCTTACGTTGAAGGGATTGAAGTGAGGTCCGGTCGAGATACAGCCGTTGCTGAGATCTCCTTTGTCGTGTACGTGAAATCCGTGCTTTCCCGGCGTCAAACCTTGCAGATTACCGGTTACGATCACTGGTGCATTCGGCGTACTCTGCACGAGTTTCAAGGTTCCCGAGACGTTGTTCGTCCTATCGTGTGGCATCACTTTAACCATGGCCTCGATCTTCGCGTGCCCATTGAACACAAAAAACAAGTTAGTTCGAATCTTTTACGTTCGGATAAGAATTTAGATCTTCGATTCTGAATTCTCTGAAAAACAATTAAGCGATTATTCGAACCCACCTTTGCAGTTGAGGCGATGCCTGCGATAGCTAATAGAAATAGAATCGTCTTCATTTTCGTGGGATTTATCTGGAATAACGCACAATTCACGATTCACATTGATCACGATTATTTCACTAATTCCGCGACTGTACCAATCACAATAATTATAGTAATAATAATCGAGCAATGAATAAATTAATGCAGCGAGGAAGTAGATATGCGCAGCGTGAATCTCATGTATTCTATCTTAGGCTATCTTAGGCTTAGCATTTGAGCATTCCACTGGTTTGTGCGCGGACGATCGCGTCGTCGGTATTATGTACTCGTGTATTTAAACTAGTCGGCGTTGGTATGCGTATCTAGCCATGAGAATAGAGGGGATTTCCTTCGCGTATGACGGCACTTCCCGCTAAGTCAGATAACGTAAATTCACGTCGGTGAAGCCAACCGGTGACGAAAAAATACACTTTCTCGCAGTCAAGGTTATCAAGTGCCACAGCTTGTTTCTCATTTAAACGTTATTTCCACAGCTTGTTTCTCATTCACGTTATTTTCTTGATCGATCGGTCGATGTTTTCAAATCAGATAATATTAATACAAATAATAAGTATTATTAACAATCATAATAATATTTTTAGAAAAATAAAACTTTCCAAATGCGATCGACAATCGACCATTTTGCTTCGTTTGTTTTTCCTAATAATTTGTCGTTTGAAAATATATGTTTCGGCTTAGAACGACACGAACACATATCCTACATCGGGAACGTCGACCTCATCTCTCCTTGTTTCCCTTTCCGACAGATATGTACTTAGGTAATATTAGTTTTTGTGTTACGATTAACCAAGAGCTTTTTTTACACTTTAACGACTCCTTTTGCTGAACACGATCGGACGCGAAACGGAAATATTTCTTTGAAAATTTTTATTTGGGTGCCATGAAAATTACTTTTTTTTTTATTGAACAGTAATAGCGATAGTATTTCGAAATTGAACGGAATATTTTTTTAGGAAGTATTGATGAGTTAATTTAATAAGGTTGATGGAGGTGATGAATTCGTATTATTTTAACTTCTGTAAGTTTTCACTACGCTTAGAAGAAAGAATAATCCGCAAGTAAGAGAAGATGAGAAACGTACTGGTTGTAACAGGTATAACTTGCTTATGATAAAACGTACACTGTCGAACTGACTAATGATGCTCTTGCGAGGTGTGCTTATATGAACAATTCCCCGACCTGTAACGCCTCCCACTCCCCATTCTGCTCCAGACCAATCGAATCAGCATATAAAATTTCGATCGATCCAAAGCCCGTGAAAAAATATGGAACATTTTCAAGACGATGTGCATAATAAGAATCTCAAAAGCTGGTATTCTACGATGGTGCATTTTGGGAAAAAAATCAAACAAGTTTGCGAAAACGAGTTTTTCGCGTCACGCGTACTTTCACCACGAACGCTTCGAAAACGGCTTGAGATAGAGCAAAAATCCATAGCACTAATTTTGTAGAGCATGAAATTTCTTTTTTAAAAGTTAGTCGCAATAGGTTTTTATCTTCAGTAGCTAGACCGTGAGAACGGCTCGATCAAAGTAGGTACCTTAAAATCGCTTTAGTGCAGGAAAAATAGACTTTTGCAAAACATAAATTCTAGTAATTGATTTTTCAATCGAAATAGATTAAGGGGTTGTTCCTAAGTGTAAATACAAGTTTTCGTCTCTGGGAGCGGGAGCGTTAGCCGCTACCTTGAAAAGTGCATTTCTGAAAATATCTCATGAACGGTGCGTCGTACGATGAAAATAATATAAGCTTTTTTGTATGAAATTGTATTTTCTATAACTTTTTTTTTTGACTTTTTCCTCTATAGTTAATATTTTTCGAGATACAGCCAGTTGAAAATTTTTAATTGCTGTTTTGGTCAACTTGACAATGGTTAGAGATGCAAAATAAGAGGTAATCCAATGTGTAGACCATGAAATTGTCTACAAATTTTATTTGAAATTTTTATTTTTTTCGTAGAATGAATAGCTAATGAGATACTACGCGCTGAATTCTGAACCGGCATGCATACCGCAGGGAATGAAGACGCAACACGTCTCGACAAATGTATATCGCAATCTGCTGCATTCTTATATGTATACATTCTAACATTAGATATGATAAATTGGCTGAGATTTCATCACGGTCCGGAAGAATGCGGTTGGCAGTCGGCCGTGAATCTCTTATCCCCTCTAACAACAACAAAAACTCCCGCACCACTAAATTTACTACCAGTAATATCTTGCAAGTGCGAAAAGAATTACGAGCTGCTTGTGGATGCCGAAAAAGTAATTTTCAGCCGTTCGATTATTTGAACAAATTGCACCGGTCAAACGTGTAATAACGCACCCCCTGCATTAAATGACATCGACGACAATGAATTGCAAGATGAATTTTTTAGAGATTCTTCCGCTTTACATGACACGGAGATAGGTGGAAGGAGGGGTAAATACATCGGATATATACATGACTCGCAGTGCGCGAGATAATCAACGACGGTTCTGCGTAATCGGGAACGCCCCTAACAAAATTAACCGCGTTTCGTTGCATGCTTTACCGCGTTTCAAGTACGTGCAAAGCGCTTTCCGAAACGTGCTAAAGAATATGAAGAGCATGAAAATTCGTACACAACCTGGTTTCGCGTCCGCTTCGATTCCGTGCAGAGCGCGTTTCGAAACCCGTTTGGCACACAGTAAAGTGTCTACCAACCCCGTTTCGAGCCCGTTTCGACTCCGTGCACAGTGCGTACCAACCACGTTTCGAGTTCGGTTCGACGCCGTGCAAAGCGCGTGGTATCGTTTGGTCTAAAATAGGCTTGTCACACGCTTGGTACACGCTTTATTACGCTTCCAAAACGCGATCTCTTAACCCTTCGCGGTAACGCAGGGTCAAAATGACCCCAAGCGCGGTTTAAAGCTAGAATTACTATAAGTTATTGGCGCTCAAGAGGACTGTCCTGGCTTCTAACGGTGATTTGGGGTTCCCTTTGTAAGAAGAGACTAGAGTCTGCCGAATCGCTACAGCAGTTCCTTCGTGCCAGTCGATCCTAGAAGACCGTGCGCGAGCTGGGGTCAATTTGACGCGACGTGTGACCTACGTGTAATTATTTCATGAAAAAGTGATATTTTTTTGTCTGCATGGGATTACTTCACGTAATGTAAGTATAAATATGTGAATCGTTAAATTTGTATTATTATTTTTTTTGTTATATTATGGCTCCGATATTCGTATTCAGATGAAATATAATTTACGGAGTCGCCTATTCCGCGACGTTCTTCTCGAGAACGAGGAGTGCACAAATGATGGTGGTACTGCTTCGGACGACGAAGAAGACCATATTTCCGAACATTTCGAGGAAAGCGATTTCGTACATGAAGATGATGATATAGCCACCGAAAACGCTGTGCTCCTCGTGCAGTCGAGCTATGTGCGACATGCACCTATATATTGATGTATCTCGACTGTGGCGGAGAACAACAAACTGTAATTATTTAAACATTTTTCGGCCTAATGTTCATAATAAATCGCTTATTTTTCAGTATTATCGTACTTTTTGTCACTCCGAAACGGACCCTCTTCACATATCAAAATAAATACCTTTTTTGAAATGCCCACTATGAAGCTATTTTTTCCCGTAAATTATGATATCTCAAGAGTATCGCCCTAAAGGTATTTGAAAATATATTGAAAATTGCCGGGGTTATAATTTTTTAGTAAAACATTGTTTTTTCTGCAGCATTGTCTCCTTGCTGATTTTTTTTCGCGATTTTGAAAATTGTATAAAATTTGTTTACCATGATATTCTCATTCTGAAAGGTTCAAACTAATATCCTGAATTTGTATGAGTCGTTCGGAACGAGACTGCCAATGCGGCAATTGTTTAAACAAGGCTGGGGTCATCGCGACCCCCTGTGACCGGCGCGTTATTTCTAGAAGGTGTGACCTCGGAGGGTTAATAGTACAAGATAGTTAGACTTAACAATGACAAAACGTATGGACAAGCCAAATTGTTGAGGACAAGTGGAGGGTTATTACAGATGCCTAAATCCACCGGAATCCAACAAAATTAGCTTGTGATTTTTCCACCATGTTGAAAAACAGATAATCGCCGATATCTCGGCTTCTACATATTAGTTGCATTTTCGTTTCTCTTTTTTAGTTTTGTAGAGGAAAATATCCTCTATGACTTTTGTTTGAAGAATTTTTCGATGTCTGTATAAGGAAAAAACGTTACGATTAAAGAAGTGTCACTAATTAATGTTTAAAATTGTTTATTGTCAATTATAGCGCCCCCTTTCGATTTTATCAATTTAAAAAAAACTTGTAGTGGACTCAATTTCCAACAATTTTTATAGAATTGATTTTGCGATAACTCGGATATTACCCGAGAATGACAGCGTTAAAGTTGTCGTTCTTCATTATAATTGTAAGGGCTCCTACGCACTAGCGGTTAACTGCGGGGGCGGCTACCCGTGCGGCCCGCCGCTTTTCCAGTTTAATATGCAACCGCGTGTGATTGTACGCACTTAACCGCCACAAAATTTAACGTAAAATTAATTTTAGCGGTTAACCGCCTCGGCAGCCAACCGCTAGTGCGTAGCGAGCCTAAGGAATCCAACCGCAATTAGCATCCAACGATGCAGGATAACCTAAAAATATTATAATTTTATTATTTTTAATATTAATTTCTGATTAATTATGTAATAATAATAATAATAATAACAATAATAATAATAATAAATTATTTGTTAATTATTATTATTATTTAAAAATTATAATAACGCATCATACCTAGGATGCTTTATTTTAATGATGCATGAACGTATGACGTTTTATTATAATTTTTAATAATAATAATTAATTCATAATTATTATTATTTTTTTTATTAATGCGTTATTATAATTTGTTAATAATAATAATTAATTAATAATGTATTTAACAATTTTTTTTTGTATTATCGTGGTAAAAGATAGGGGAAATCTTTTATAGACCGCAGGTGTTTATGCTACTCCCGGAGTTATGAGATGCCCTCAAACTCCAGAAGGAGCGTCCACGCCCGTATGCTGGACTCTCATCCCGCTTAACTGAGCAGAGCGAGGGATGGTAGCCCCCTCTCGACCCGATGGAGCGGGATACCTACCGACTAAACCCTCCCTCCCCTGACCATAAGGCGGAGAGACCTTTCGATCAGACGAGAGAAAACCCACTTCTGTCCGCTGCCCGTCCGTGTACTGTGTTAGCTTTACTTCCGTCTGGGTAGTCCTGTCCAAGTCAACTTGCCGATTATGTACTTTCTCGGCGGGTCTAGGCTGCTGAAAGTCATCCTCTCATTTGCTTAGTCACCCAAGCACCCATCTCCATTTTTGCCCCTAAGGACAGTTTTGATGTACACTACCGCTCAAAAGTTTGGATACACCAGTCGATATTTCTTGCCGCGCGTAAAGTTGGATAACTCTGCCAAAAAAAAATATATTCGAATTTCCAAAGCGGCATTGTGCGCCTGATTCGCGATGGTCGAGAAAAGCACTAAACCGGTCACGAACCAAAGTCCGTATCGGGTCGAAGAAAAATCGAAATAAATATTTAAAAAAGCAAACTGAAGCTTGATCTATCCTCTTTAAAATGCTGCTTTGGAAATTCGAATATCTTTTTTTTGCAGAGTTGTCCGACTGTGTTGTACATGTCTAGGAGAATCTGCGGCCTCAGGTTGTCCATCATCCGCAGGATTTTTCCCGGCGTACCGTCTGGTCCCGGGGCCTTCCCGGCCTTCATCGAGGCAGTTGCCCTTGCGAGCTCGGTCTCGGTGAACAGGGGTATCTCCCCTGGATGTTCTTCGTCCTCTGTCTCCGTCCTAGTCCAGTGCATCGGGAAGAGTCCGTCAATGATTGTTTGCGCTGTTGGAGGATCCATTACGCCAGGTGGCGTTCGGGACCCGAGTTTACCGGTCACAATCTTGTCTCCGGTACCCCATGGGTCTCTATCCACCTCGTGGCAAAGCCTCCTCCAGCACTTTCGTTTACTGTCTTTGATTGTCGTCGTCAGTTTTTTCCTTGCCGTCCTGTAGGCTGTTCTGAGCGTCTCTGTTGCAGGTCCTCCTCTTGCCCGAGTAAGTTTCCTCCTACAGGCAAAGTAGGTATTCCTCAGATCTGCTATCTGGTCAGTCCACCAGTATTGTTGTTGTCGATTTCGTCCGCAGCGTTTTTATGGCATTGTGTCTTTGCACAGCCGCTGGATCAGTTTTGCCATCTCGTCGATTAGCCTTTCAGCTTTTTGTCATCGAGTGAGTTCGTCAGGTATGGTTCTCAGCGGAGCTGGTGCTGCAATTAGTTTCTTCGCGAACCTGTCCTTGTCGAGTTTATTAAGGTTCCACCGCGGGGGCGCCGCGTCTGTTGCGATCGCGTTGTTGCCTTTTCGCCCACTTCAAAGGCAATGGACTGATGGTCGCTGGCGCTGTAGTCCTCGGCCACCCACGACCGCCCAATCGGTGGGAGGATTCCTTCGGACGTTATCGTTACGTCTGGGATGGAGTCTCCAAAGCCCGGTCTTCTGTACGTCGGCGTGTTTCCAATGTTGGCAATTGCTAGGTCAAGCTTTGCGGCCATATCCAGCAGCAACCGTCCTCGTTTGTTCGTCGTAGTCATTCCCCACTCGATCGCTCTAGCGTTGAAGTCCCCCGCAACAACTATGTGCCCTGTCATATGTCTTGTATGGTCCTCGAGTGGAAAGCCTCCGCCCGTACTCCCCCACGGTGCAGTTTGGCGTCGGGTAGACGCTGACATAACTAACATCGTCCACCCTAGCCCAGACAAAATAGTCTGCCCCGCCGCAAGTTGATATCCGGGAAGCGGCCTCCCCCCTGACTCAGATGGCAGAAGTGCCTAGGTGGTTTACGAAGCATGCCGGGGTTGTCATGTTTCTGCATTGTTCGGCCAGTATCAGTATCGTAGCGTCAAGTTCGTCGGCTACTTGGGGTAGTAGCATCTGTGCCGTTTGACTCCGGTTCAGGTTTCCCTGTAGAATCTTCGTTATGTCTTGGTCCTTTTCTTGGCCTCCTCCAACGCCTCTCTGAATACGGCGAATAGATCGGTACTCGGTTGGTGCGCCGCATCCAGCTTTTCAGCCTCCACACATAGGAAACAAGTCGGTCGGCTGTTGCACGTCTTGCCGACGTGGCCTGCGTGTCCGCATTTGCAGCAAGAGTTCGTCCTGTCTGGTCCCTTGTGGTCTGGTCTCGTGTGTCCGTAGCCAAGGCACTGATAACACCTTGTAACCGTCGTCCTCAGTCTGATGCGGCCATTGACCCGCTCTATCTTTATCCGTCCTTTGTCAGTAATGCCATGGCTTTGTATGCGTCATGTTTGCACAGTGCCATGCACCGTCCTGACCTGTTAGGGCTGAATACATGCACCTTCACCCTTTCTGTCCAGACTCTTGTTCGAGGGCAGCCGAAACCTCCTCGGCTGTCGTGATGCAGTCTCGGTCCATGCTCTGCAGTGAGGTACTGGGTAACAAGGCCCGGACGCATGTCTGCTGTCTGACAGCACTCTGGAAAGAGCATTGGTAGCTTCGGCTCTCCTCGGGTCCCATCTTGAATTGGAGCAGCAGTCCTCCATCCTCTGTCTTACGGTATCCCTTGACCGTCGCGTTGTCCGTCGCAATGTCTGCCTTCGTCTTCATCTGTCGTACTAAGTCGGCGTACGTCTTTCCATGTTGAGTCTTGACGAGGACAGCCGTCCCCCGAGGCGTAGGCGCGGTCTGCCTCGTTTCGCCTGGCTCTTGTTTTTGTTCGTCTGTTTCCCCGTTTCTGTCTGTTGTTTCCTTTGTATCTGTTTCTTTTTCTTCATCTCCGTTTGCCAGCCTCCCTCTCACTACTGCATATCTGTCCGTTTCGCGTTGTCTGTCACTATCGGTCTTTTTACTGCCTGCTGCGAAGGGCTAGTACTGGCCGCGTCACGTTTACGTTTTGAGATCTGGTCCGTCGATGTTTTCCCGTTCTGTCCGACTGTCCTTAGGTTCCTAAGTTTTTCACAGTTACCCAGGGCAACCTCAGCAACCTTCATAACTATTTGTATACAGTCCTTTGTTTCTTTGTTTACGTTTTTCTGTACTCCTGTCTTTTCCTGCATCACCTTGACGCGCTTGAGGATTCTTGTTAGTTGATTCTTCAGTTCATCAATGATCTGCAGGTCCGTTTGTTTCGGTGTCGTGGTCGCGTCCATAAGTTGTCCATTGCCGGTAGCGGTCTTAAGACTGACGTAGCTCGTTTTGCTCGGTGCACTATTGAGCCTCGCCCTCCCCGCGCTAACCTGCTGCCTCGTTTGTTTCCCGACCGTCTTTTTTTCCGTGCATCTTGTCGATGTTGACAATGTGGCTTGTCCTGCTGCCCCCAGAATCCGTACTGCTACCTTGAGCCACCGGGACTTGCACCCGATCGGAACTAAGGGTGGATTCCCCCCGTGTAGGGGTTACCACCTGGGGTAGTTTGGTTTGCCCATGTCCGTTCATGCTTGTTTCGTTTCTTTGTTCGCCTAGCTGGACGTCCATCGGGCACATAACCGACTTCAGTCCACCTAGACTTACTGGGTGTCCGCGGGTTCGTCACGTCCCGAGGGAGATTTTTTACACCCTCCCGCCACTTGCGGTTTGCAGTCCCCGTATGTGTAGTGTTCCCCCTTTGTGCTGTGTGCGTGAATATGAGTGCCTACAGGGATCCCAGCAATACGCTTTTCGATAGGCCCCGTTTATAGAGGCACCGATCACTCGCTTTCTCAGGACCCCGTTTATAGGGTTCCTGATTATTCACATCCCCGGTGTCTCTCGGGCGTGTTTGTGTGAGCGTCTGTGTCTGTTTGTGTGTACCGTCTTTTTGGTCAACCCCGAGATGCTCAGTACCATCCATATCTGGGAGGCATCCACCTATCCGCTTCCTTGGGAGGCGCCCGATGGGGGATGCAGCAACCCGACACGGGGATGTATTATTATTACTATTTTTATTATTACAATATTTCTATCATTATAATAATATATATAATTATATCATTAATACAAAATAACAAAATAATAATATTTTTAGGTATCCTACATTGTTGAATACCAATTGCGTTTAGATTCCTTACAATTATAATGAACAAAGACAAATTCAACGCTTTCTATCTCGGGTAATATTTAACTTATCGCAAAATTAGGCATACAACAATTATTGGAAATTGAGGGGTCTATAAATTTTATTTGAATACAAATTTGATAAAATCGAAAGGGGGCGCTATAATTAACAATAAAAAATTATCAACATTACTTAGTCGCACTTCTTTTATCGTAACTTTTTTTCTTATACAGATATCAAACAAGAAATTCAAACAGAAACTCGTTTATTTGTTTGTTAACAACTCAAAAACAAATTCGTTAGTTTGTTTTTGAGGTGCAAAATTATGGTCGACTATAATCCTCCTGTGGTTTACACCGAAACCAAATTTTTCGCTACGCGTTATCGATACGCGTTTCGATATTTGATCGGTAAACAAGAAAATCATAGTTTTTTTCGTGGTACTGCCCGCACGCCTAACGGCGGAAAAGCTTCGTTGGACATAAAAAAGCCATTAACCTTTCGCTAATTGTTCGCAGCCCAATTCAGTTTTAAAAGTCAGTGTTACAAGCGACGAGCGAGTCGGAAACGTGATCCGTACTTTATTCGGCACTGAGCAACCGATCGCGTTCGAATTTTGAGGGTATCTAGAGAATTATGGCAAAAAGCGGATAAGTGTTTCGTTTTCCAACATTTTTGCCATAATTCCTTCAAAATTTGAATGCGATCGGTTGCTCAGTGCCGAGAAAGTACGGATCGCGTTTTCGAATCGGTCGTCGTCTATAACACTGCTTTTAAAAGTTTGGAAAAGAAATGTTTAGCTACTTTGTGCCATAATTTTCTAGATTACCTAAAACAAAAATTATTATTTTAATTGTTGTTTATATTACACAGGTAACTAGTGCAAAGTGATAAGAAAAGTCGAAAAAATTGGATTTTCTATTATTTTAATAATTACACAGATTTTAGGAACAAAATTCTTGCTCCTTTAATTCTTTTCTAAAACTTTGATCAATCAGTCCCGAAAAACGGTTCAATGGACCGATTTAAAAATTTACAGGGCTATCGGGGGCAGGGGAGGGTGGTACAAAATGATCCCGCCATGAAAATAATATCGCCATCTAGGATATTTTAGGTGAATTTCGTGCTCCTACGGCCGAGCCGTACAATCTCTGTCAGTGTCGGGGCGTCGTTGGCAGTGGGAAAGTTTGTATCACGAAAAATTCAAAATTTCTGTGCTCGATCTATGGTAAGCCATTATTTTACATTATGTAGCTTTAGTCTACGTACATATTATGTGATAGGTGTGTTTGTCTCAATTTCTATTACCAATTAGCAATGGAATTGACCATCCTTCATTACAGTACGCGAAAAACGTGGATTATGTTTTGATGTTTTTCGTTAATAAGGTATTTAGGCCAAAACGATCCCTTCATAGGGTGGGCAAAATGATCCCAGGATCATTTTACCCCCTCTCTACCTACTTTATAGAACGTTTATAGAACACCTAGCGCAAGTATTCACGGCATTACCAGCACATAAGAATGACGCAGAGATCCGCGATTTTCTAGAAACTCCACTGCCAGTGGATACGCCAATTAAACACTTTACTCCGGAGGAATTACGCCACACGATCCATGAAAAGCTGATCTCGAAAAAAAGCCCCTGGGCACGACCTGGTCACTGGTCTCATCCTCAAAAAACTACCATAAAAGAGCGTAGTATATCTTACAAACTTATTCAATGCAATCATTCGGACATCGTATATACCGAATCAATAGAGAAGCACGCAAATTATAATGATACAAAAGTCGGTCAAACCACCCAATAACACCACTTCACATAGGGCTTATTAGCCTGCTATCAACTGGCAATATTCAAAAGAATGAATGCGAAATGATCAGCGGGCTTCGATGAGAGTAGGTAAACAAGGGGGGTTCTGGACCAACTCGTGTTAGTGCACACGTACACGTCACACGTACACGCTCACACACACACACGAGTGGTCCATGATGAAGTCACACCCTCACTGAATACTTCTCGTAGGGGGGGGGGGGGGGGGGGGGATCTCGCGAATACTGCACGTGGTCACGCGCAAAGGGGGGGGGGGGGCGGGGAGGTATGAAGTTAGATTTATGTGTTACCCGATATTTCTTAATCCTATTGTTTATTTAAAGTGTGGGATAAATATTTTTTGATGCCGCCGACCATTATCGAATTTTAACACCGTAACCGTATGGTTTATTTAATGGCCGAGTGTCGGATAAATAACTCTTTCAGCGAAGGAGGTAATAAATTAGATAGAGGTGGGTTAGAAGTGTCAAGCGATTGACCGCTCGGCAAATCATTTTTTGACACGTGGTGTTATGCGATATATTTTATCGTCTAAATATGGGCACGCGGGTACCGATGACAAGCATATCGAAATAATTCTCACGATGAGATTAATAAATGAAATTTTTTCGGTTATAGTTTTTTATACCTCCAGCGCAGCTCCTCACACGCTTTGGCGATGTACATTGGTGAGGGTCTACGTTTCTTCTACGTTTCTTCTCTATCTACGTTTTTTCTCTCTAAAAAATTGTAGCAGCGCTTCGTAGTACGGGCGCCTATAGGGCGAGGGAGCATTAATATACTAATTAACGCAATAACTATCAAAATACTGAAGAGCAGCAATCATGTCGGCTAACAATCAACGAGAACGCGAGGTGTGGCGTAAGTTTGTTTTTCATTCTATTTTGTCTAAAATAACTCGTTTGTTACACGCCGTTTTTTTGATAGAGTATTTTACCGCGAATCGTACTTTTTATTTTGAAGGGGGCTAGAATATCTTCAGCTTTCAATATTTTTTACATTACACATTATTTTTGAAAGAATTTTTTTTATTAATTTTACTTTTCTAAACAATACCAACTTTTTATTTTCGCGTTTGAAAGATTTTTGCGCATGTATAAAAAATATATATATTTTTGCAATTCAATCTATTTAGTTTTTAACTTTTTAATTCATGATTGTAACTTAGTCGTTTAATCTCGGTTATAAGGCACTATGAAATAAGACCTAAGGTTTTTATCCCCAACGAATGGGTGGCTTTAAACATTATTTTTCTTTTTTCATTAAACGAAAAGTAGATTTTTTTCTCACATAAATAAAAAAAAAAGAACACGGATGCAAACGCAGGTTTTATACAATTTTGTATTAAAAAATTCGTGGTTAAGGTACAATTTCTCTCAGAAAGGCATTACATTTGGACAAATTCAATGTGATTACACACAGTTCCATAAGAGCGTACACCCAATCCGTTTACATGAGACGCTCGAATCATTTCCTGGAACAAATCGTTTTTTCCCAGGATTGGTGCAGGCATTCTGGCTGGTAAAAAAACCGTACAACTTTTCTCCAAATTTATGACGACTCTGTCGCCGTACTTGGTTCTTGCAACTCTTATAAAGGTTACCTTCTGCACTGATAAGTCGAATAACTTCTTGATTGGGAAGAAGCCCATAAAAAACCCACTATATTTATTTCACGTAAATTCATGTTGATCTGAAACACATTGTCCATAAAATTTTGTTCGTTACCACTTTAATTTGTGAGTCGAAATATTTCGGGAGAGAAAGCGTTCAATTCGAATTTGCGTTTTCTCACGACGATGAAGTTCCAAAATTTATTTGTCCAAATTCTGTTACCAGCCATTGACCTTGCGATCGTAAGACAATTATTTCTTTCACGCGTTGAATATTTCGTGACAATTGTTCAAGACGAATTTCCCCTGAAAATGCATGATTATATATGGTACGTTCCTATATGCCGAGGTTTAATATATAATTTGATATATTGATTGTGCATTTTTGAAAAATAAACAAAATGCAAGCTTGAAATCGGTCAAGCCAATGAATCCGTTGAGCCACGATGAAAAAATAAACTCTCCTTTTGCGAAAAATTGTCACATTTGTCAAAAACCGTTTACATCTGAAGATATAAAATATCGCGATCATTGACATTTTTCCGGCAAATATCCCGGTGGCGCACACGGACGATGCACACTTTTTAATCAAAGCTCTCGCTAACCAATTTGAAGGTTCGATCAAAGTTTTGCCGGTAAATAAGGAAAATTATATATTTTTCACGAAGAGTGTCAAGGGTACCACCATAGATTATCGATTCATAGATTCATTCAGATTCATGGAGTCAAGTGTCGAGAGGTTAGCGTCGTATCTTAGTAACGAGAAAAAGTTAATCACCAGGATTCACTGTAATAATGCACAAGGGTTTGACTTATTAACGAGAAAATGTGTTTTCCCATATGATTACGTAGACCGTTGGGACAGACTCGACGAAACAAAATTGTTATTCGCAATTAAAGGATGAAGACATATCGGACACCGTGCAATTAAAACGTTCGCATATCGATTAAAAGAAAAAGAAAAAAAACGGATTCACGAAAAACCGTACGTACACAAAATCAGCGTCGCTGAACAAATTTTACGTTATGCTAATATTGATTGTATTATATAATAACAAAACAAATGTTTTTAACACCATACTCGTGTTTTTCATTTCAGATGACAGCCTATGGACCTGATAACATTAGAGGCGAACCAATCATCATCACCCAATGGCATCAAAAAAATCTATATATGGGGCATTCCACGCCAGGTCGGACACCATTTAGCTTTTGCTAAATTCTCCGTTTTTTTGAAAATTTCTTGTGTTCTAGTATTTGTTGAAAGATGCCTTCATGATTTTTATCAATTTTTTTGTCGAACCGTTTTCAAGATATCGATTTTTCAAAAATGACGTTACTTTTTTTTAAACGTCCATAACTTTATGAAAAATGGGCCAAATTAGTCGTTTTTTTTTTAAATTTTCTTTTTAAACGCGCTTTTGATACAAAATATCACACAAGTTTATCAACCCGTATTTCTATAAGATTTTCAAGTTTCAAACATAAATTGTTGAATTACAAAAAACACGTACTGATCGATTTTCTTGAAATATTATATTTTTGTAAAAAACTGTCATTTATTCCACAACTTTTAACCGTAGTTAGATAATGGAACAGCGATGGGATCTATGTTTTTCGATTTTTCAATTTCCATATTTTAATTATCCATATTGAAAAATATCTGAAAAAAATACTATGCACAGGAACTACTATTAATAATTAATCGACACATAGGGATTGTTCCCTATGTGTTGAATTAGTTCATAGATTAATTTCAGGAAACAAATAGAAGCGAATCGCCGAATAGCATTTATTTTCCTACACGTTTAAATATTTTATAAATTCGAGATTCAACAGATGAAGAAAATTCTTTAAATCCCAAAATGTCTTGTCCGTCTGGAATTACACAGTGATAGTTTTGCGTCCCTGTTATTGTCTTTGCTCTCAATATCGTTTCCCTAATGATTCTTTCACCCGAATATAATCTTCGTTAGAGAAGAATTGAGCATAAATATTCGGCAAACAATTCGGTTTTATTGCCAGGCGGAGGAGACACTTTGAGATTTAAAGAATTTTTTTCATCTGTTGAATGTCGAATTTATAAAATATTTAAACGTGTAAGAAAATAAATGCTAAAATAAATTAAACTAAATAATACTCTGTGTTTTTTTAGTTTCATTTTCAAAACTCAATCTTTTCTGTTTTTCTTCATGGACGGGAGAAATAAACGTCGAGTGTTGTAAGCAAATGTAGAGGGATTACCCGTGAGATGTGCGAATAAAAAAAAGTAAATGGTTTGAGCACGTTAAGGGACCGGATTTTTAACTACAGGCAGGAGAAAGCTGTGAATTATTTTACAAGGCCGTCGAGTCTCGTCTGTGACAACGGGTAAGCGAAGGCCAAAAGCAGTTTAGACCATGATCCTTCATATTTTTTCAGTAGATTCGATAGACGTGCAAATTGAGAATATATATGTACACCAAATATTGACATTTATTTTACTTATCTTTATTTTTATTGGACATGCTTTTAACCTTAGTTATCCTTCATTTTTGTATATAAGTACTTCGGTGGAAGAACTATTCACATGAATGTTTTAATTTTGCCTCTTTTGAACTGCTGTTGTTATTACAGAATAAGTAGTAATCGTACAAATAATTTAATAATTTCTTCCTGACTTTAAAAAATTTGTTAAGGTCAAAAAATCGATTTTTTATTCGCTACATCTATTCCAAATGTATCCAACAATATATTTTATTTCAGCAAATATTTCTGTGAACCTTATAGTTTCGAAGATATATAAGGTGCTAATAGTTATTGGGAAACCCTGTATATTAATATTTCTGCATAAAAAACAATTATTTTGTATTCTAGAAATATACTTGAAACAATACCAAAAAGTTCGCTAAGGTGAGTTATTTCTTTCTATCCTAAAACAAATCCCGAAAACAGCGTTTTTTATGCCTTCTAAAGCAGGACGCCCCCTTAACGAGAACTGATCGTGATTTATTTGTTTGCATTTAATTGGGACCACTAGTATGACCGCCTAAATAAATGTGATTTTTGGGAATTTTTTTAATGAAAACTACTCCATGGAATGTTTTAATGTTTCAAGGAAACATTTATGGATATATAATAAATACATTATACAATTTTTGGTGTAAAAGATTGAAAATTCAGCGAGTTATTCGCAATCTCCCAATACTACATTTTTTTAATTTGCTAAATGTAATTTTGGCAGGCTAAAAATCATCTAATGTTCGCGCGAAAGTTGATACTGGATGATTTTTGCGTTGCCAAAAATACATTTTTAATTCGATCGGAAAACTGGAGGTTCGTGGTATAGAGAAACATATATAACAGAAGCTGCAACAAGAACTAAAACGATCGGATGATTTGTCTTCGAGATATAACTGCAGCAAATTTTTAAAATGTGGTATTGAGAGATTGCGAATAACTCGCTGAATTTTCAACTTCTTGGTCCCAAAATTTTATCATGTATTTATTATATATCCAAAAATATATCCTTGAAACATTAAAGTATTCGATGCAGTAGTTTTTTTTTAATTTCCAGAAATTACCTTTTTCACGCGGTCACACTAGTGGTCCCCCTTAAAACAATTATTCTTTACCTTGGAACATCTGAAAATTCGGATTTTCCATCACTATAGCCAAATTCATGATTTTCTTTATGGCTATGTGGTCAAATCGATAATTTCTGTAACGATCGGTCGGAATTCAAAGTCTTAGGCAATCAAGTCGTTCACTGGTCACTGCCACGCTCCACACGTTACGACGAGATAATCCCGGTAATAATCTTTCAATGCCGTCGACGAGAGGCCAGATTAATCGTCGCGCGGAATGAACACGTAATAGAAGGTACCCCTGCTTTATTTATTTCTTGCAGCCAGATAGCTGATTGTCGTGGATACATATCGGGAAATGCGTAGATGACTCGGTGGAATTGGAAATTGTCATCGAGATAATTATGACTCGAAGGACGTTTTTTTTCGCTACCACGTGCAATAAAGAAGAACTATTAAGGATGTAATGTAACGTCTAAGAATAAGACGTCGCGATCTGTAAATTGACGGTACGGAATAACCAGAAAATGAAAAATAAAGAAAAATTAAGTGAATTGAACGTAGTTTGTTCATGCTCCGCTTTGGGAGTTTGACATTATTTACGACCTACATACAATTAAGGAGGCAGACCCAGTTGGGACGTCGAGAAAACCTCTTTTTTACTATTTTTTTTGGCCGCACATTAAAATAATTAATAACAAATGTTTTTCCACGTGCAAGATATGTATTTGAAGAAGATATTACAATTTTTGTATGGAAAAATATTGAGAAATAAGAAGGATACAGCAAATTTACGAGGGGTCCAAAATAAAAGGATATTGCAGTGATCACTGCTGCTCGTCACTGGATCATCTGAAATACAAAAAAAAGGGATCATTAGTTAATGACATGATGCTCCGGATGGAGGAAAGCGTTTAAAATTTTTTGGTTTTTCACAAAATGGCGGATGTTGAAAATCAAAGTTGTTCATTCAACGAAAATTTCACTCACATTTTCGGCAATAAAAAAAATAGTCGTCGAAAAAAAAATCCTTCGGCCATCCGGAGGACAATTATGTTTAGAATAAGTGAAACAAATTTCCAACCGATCAGTATAGCTGTTCTCAAGTTACAGTGATCACCGACTTAAAAAACATGGTATCGAGAAAAACGCATTTAAAATGTTGAGTACGATTTGCATGTAGAAAAAACAATTATTTTGAAACTTACACTGAATCGTCTATTCCAGGACCATATAATGTCCCTTCCTCCGCTTTAGTAGCTGCACCAGCAGTGTTTTTTAGCCGTCGTCGAGCTGCCCTTGCCTCTCGAGTATTTTCTAGCGAACGTCGTGTAGCTGCCTTAACTCGAATAGAATCCTCTTCCTTGGCAAATGTGTGGGTGTGTCGTCCCAACTTAATCCCCATAGTATTAAAAACGGCTAACAATCCTCGTGTACCTTCGTTGAAAGTGCAGGTAGCAATTTTGACGGCTATGCTGACGGTAGTAAAGCTCGCAGGTAACGTTTTCGGCATGATCTTCCAAACCGGTTTGGTTGAAACTTTCGTTGTTGTTCTGTGTGAATCCTCCAATGCATCTTTGCAACAATTCATCATTTGTGACACTTTCATTAATAGGTTTTATTGCATCTAATACTTCCTTTGGCAAGGCAGTGTAATCATATTTGATAAACTTCAACTTCTCCGCCTTTGCTTATTGATACTTACACAAGTCAGCACCTGGTGCACACTTGTGATGCTGCGGTTTCTCGTCGGTTGAACTCTTGTGGTAGAACGTAGCCCAAATGGCACTCTTCATTTTTTCAATAGAATCACAGTTGTCACGAATAGCCTTGCCAACATACACAGACAATAGGTCAATCAATTTACCAGTCAGCTTTCCTTTACCGCCGAGTCCTTTCTTATTTTTGTTGACATGAACGTAAACGAGTACCGATCCGTTTTTTAACATGACCAACACGTTTTTTTTTCGTCACCTCCGTTTCTCCATAAGGAGCAGTTTTAACAATGCCAGAGTCAATCTTTGAATCTCCGTCCCCGACGTAATATCAATATCTCACTCCAAGACTTTCCAACGAACGACGAAACATTTCGATTACAGCATCGACCTCCATCTTTCCCGCACTTCCTTCACGATTTGCCGAATAAGTTTCCTTGTGTGTTTCATACCATTATTTATGTTCTTCAGTGTTTTTTTATCTTTCCAACATTCACAAGCCTTGCAGTAAGTACTTTTTATAAATACGTCAATAATTTTGCGCGTAAAATGTCCTATCAGCGATGCGACGCCAAACGCAGACAAAAAGCCGCGTTTTTGCCACGTTCCATCACCAGACACAATCAAATCAGTATTCTCGCTTTCACTGTTAGTAGAATTTAAGACAATCTCTTCTTTACAAGCCTTCTTCACGAAAAAATGAGCGATATTTTTACTCGCTTCACAAATATGTTCCAATATTATGCAGTACGTAGATTTACCTAAAAATGGCGGGAAGTCCATCAAACCGCAAAATTTATGTGCACCTTTGTAACCAACGCCTATGACACGCATCGCTAATATAAACCTTCGATTTATTTCAAAAGAATGTTTGATAAAATCGCACGATGGTATATACTCAGGAGTACACTTATTACATACATCATAAATTTTAAAACCAAATCCACGTTCGCTTACTATGCCATGAGATATTTTACTGTTTCACTTTGCACATTTCACAAGACTTGCAATTGCCGAAAAAACAGTAAACAAATTTATTATTCCGTAATAAACTGCATCCGTTTTTGGCACATGATATTCATCCTGGCTTTTTAGTTTTTTTGCTGACGTACTCGCTTCGCCATCATCGGTCTCCGCAGTTTTCGGGTTAAAAAATTGAAAGTTTTCGGATTGTTTTCTTTCTTGTTTCGTGACTTATAAATTGGACGATTTTTTCTCGCGTCTCTTGTCTCTTTTTTTATCCATTTTGCACTAAAAAAATTGCCACTGTTTCGAATATACACATGTGCACAGCTCGACGTTTCACAACCAACTGCTTCTAAAGTAGTTACTATTAAAAAATATACTATAGGAGCGTTTAGTAATAAGTATATGGGGCATTCCATACCAATTCAACAAGCCGGAAACCTTTACCATCTTAAATATAGTTGATTATTGTTTTACATATTCACGTGAGGAAATAAAAGTTGCTCAAATTTGTTTAGATTCTTTTAACTCATTTCTTCGATTTATAAACTATTTTTCTTTTCTGGAGTAAAAATGATGAAATTCTCATATCTTCTAAAATATTGATCGGATCCTAATGAACTCAGGACGAAATTCTTCGGATTCGAGCACACTTTCATGTGCATACTACAATTAACTTTCCAATTTAGTCAGGATTTTTTAACTTTATTACAAAATGTAAAAAACGACTTTTCGAAACCTTAGACCCGATATTTTTTTTCAAACAAATTGTCAAAAATACTACTCGGAAATACGAATATTTTAAGCGTAGGCAGAAAGTGGGATAATTTTATTTCGAATTGTGAGAGCATTTGAAACGCAAACTCTTTTTTTTTATAATTGTCATTTTCGGGTATATTAACGATTTTTAAAAGCTGAAAGCTCTTTCAACTAATTTCAACCGTAAACATAGATCGAGATCTTCCAATTATTTTTTCCCATACTTACACAATAGCTTCATTTTTGAGCTGTAATAATCATATACTGTAATAATTCATATACTGTCTAGGCTGGTAGAGATAGTTAACAGGTAGGGAGACTTACGTTCAGTATATAAAAATTAAGTGAAACAATTGGGGATTCGATCCCTAACAATATTAGGGTTAATCTAAATGGATCAGTGAATAATCGATCCCATGCTGTAAAATTTCTGGGCGTCACATTGGATTAGAAGCTCAATTGGAAGGCCATTGGGAAGGAAATGACTTCTACTATCTATCGACGTATTTCTGTTCTTAAATCGTTGACACGTTCTTAAGTCATGGCGTGGTCACCCTACTACGCTCCTAATTGTTTATAAGGATTTAGTACGATCAAGGCGTGAGTGGGCTTTCTTTTATTCGCAGTGTGCTTCATTATAATTTTTAAAGAAATTGGACTCCTTTCAATTTGCTGCTCTTCGTTTGATCTTGGGTTGCTTCAGGTCTACTCCGACTAATATATTGTTGGATATAGCTGGTGAGCCCTCGATTCATTCCCGAGCATTTCTATTCAAAATTTGGCTAAAAAACCGTCCATTTCTAGATAATGCGCGAAGGTTTGACCTTCCTTCGTGTTATGAACTTCTTATTAGACCGCAATTGATGGCTATTACATCCAATACTTTCATAGGTAATTCAATCATTAACTTGAAGTCGAACGAAGGGGCTAGTACAAAGTTTCGTGACAAAATTTGTAACTAAATAATTACCGACATGTAAAATTAACATCTTTCTATTATATTATTATTATTATTATTATTACTATTTTTTTTTATCCGAGGAGGTGCGGAATCCATTTATGGGTACCACCTGTCATGCGGGCTGGTGGCGATGCTGACCTCCTGGCCGGACAGCCTACTTCCGCGGGCCCCCTCCGCCAGACTACCCGTTAAACCGCCACCTCCTATGTCCCCCTCCCCCCCGGCTAGGTACTATAACGAAGATTTTGCGTCTAGCCGGGGGGCCGCGTTCGTCTCGTCGTTCTGTGCGCTGTTTATGTCCGTTTTTAATTTGTTTGTCGCGTCGGTCGGGTCCGTCGTGTCAGGCAGCCGTCTGCGTTTTTTCGTCGAAGTATCGTCTTTGTGCATGTGGCAACCTGCTGCCACTGCTCTTTTCTCCGGAGCATCACCCCCACGATGTTATCGGGGGTGATGTCGATTCCCGAGGGCGCCTCCAGTCTCTGTCGTTCTTCTGTCCGGTGGATGCATTCAAAAGGCGTATACTCCGCGTCGTCCCGTTCGTGTCCGCAGTAGGTGCAGCCTGGCGTCTGCACTTTGTCCAGTTTGTAAAGGTACCGTCTGAAGTAGCCGTGCCCCGTCAGTAGTTGGGTGACGTAAAAGGTCACGTCCCCGAAGTCCCGTTCGGTCCACGGTCTCAGGTCCTTTATCAGCCGTCTCGTCCAGTTGCCCGTTTTTCCGTCTGTCCATCGTTGTTGTCACGTTTGCATGGTCCTGTCCCTGTCCGTCCTTGCAGCGTCCTGTCGTGTCGTGCCCTCCGTTCTGTCATGGATCCTCTTGCGCCCGACTGTAAGAAGATCAAAGGGGATTACGCCCGCCACCACCAGCACTGCCTGTGCTTAGACAGTCCGGTAGGAGCAGGCGATCCTCAAAGCCCCCCGTCTTTGTACTGTCGCCATTACGTGGCAGTATTTTCTCGTCTTTAGGGAGTCCGCCCAGATCTCTGTGCCATAGAGAAGGATCGAGTGCGTCGTTGACATTAAAAGTCTCCGTTTTCCCGGTCTCGGTCCATTCGTATTTACCATCAGGCGGCCCTTTCGGCCGCCTTTTGGGCTGTCTTTCGTATATGAGGCCAGAAGGTCATCTTTGTATCCAGAGTTACCCCCAGGTACTTGACTTGCCCTCTGGCCCCGATCTCGTCTGTTCCCACTTTCATCGGTAGCCTTGTGTATATGCGTTTCCGTGTAAGAACCACCTTACACGGAAGGTCTTCAGTCTTTTGCGTTGCTAATTGCAGTCCGGGCTCTGTCTTCCATCGTCCGACCCGTCTCATTGTCTGGTTCAGATTAAACTGCGCCAGTTCTGGGGACCGCTCGACAATCACTGCTACCAAGTCGTCTGCGTAAGCAACGAGGCGAACCCCGAGCGGGAACTCTAGTCTAAGCAGCCTGTCGTATGTTGCGTTCCAGAGGTCTGGTCCCAGGATGGATCCTTAGGTGAACCCCGCAGTGATTTGTCTCGTTTTTTGTCCTGTCGTCGTCTCGTATATTATTCATCTGTTGCGCCGGTCATCCTCCACAACTTGGATCAGATATGGTGAAACCCCGAAGTTGCTTTTCAGCGCATCCAGTAAATCCACTCACCGCGCCGAGTTGAAAGCATTCCTAACGTCTAGTATCGTCAGCAGTACGATGGGTCGTGCTGCGTGGCAGTGTCTGTCTGTCTCCCGGAAGGAGTCTACCACCCGCTGGATGGCCCCGATAGTCGATCGGCCCCTTCTGAAGCCGGACTGCGCGTCTGAAAGGCCTCCTCCCGTCTGCATTCCGTCTGTCAGTCTTGGTCTGAGTAGCTGTTCGTACAGTTTTCCTGTCGTGTCCAGTAAGCTCAGCGGCCGGTAGGCCGATGGTGTCTCGGGGTTGCCCTTACCCTTAGGGATAAGGACCACCCTCCCCGTTTTTTAGACAGTTCTTTCGCAGTTCGGCTATCTCGTCCGTCCACCAGTATTGTGCGCGTTGGTTACGTCTGTGTTGCCGTTTCGGCATTGTGCTGTTGCACAGCCGCATTGTCAGTTTGGCCATCTTGTCTGCCAGTCTTTCTGCCCTTTGCCGGCCAGTCAGCTTGGGAGGGACGTTCGTTATCGGAGCTGGCGCTGCCGCCAGCTCTTCTGTGAGTTTCTGTACATCGAGTTTGTTCATGTTCCACCGCGGGGATGCTGGATCCTCGTTCATGGCGTCGTTGTTCGACCTGCCACTTCGAAGGCGATATACTGGTGGTCGCTGGCCGTGTAGTCTTCGATCACCCGCCATCGCCCAATCTGTGGCAGTATTCTGTCCATCGTCAGTGTCACGTCAGGAATGGAGTAACCAAATCCTGGGCGTCTGTATGTCGGACTACTTTCTGTATTTACTACCACCAGATCTAACTTTGCGGCCATTTCCAGTAGTAGCGATCCGCGTTTGTTCGTCACTTTCATTCCCCACTTGATCGCCCTCGCATTGAGGTCCCCCGCCACTACGATGTCTCCGGGCAGACTCCGAATTCCGTGTTCCAGGAGCGCTACCTTTTTCCCGAACTCCGCGACGGTGCAGTTCGGGGTCAAGTAGACGCGGACGTAAGTGACAGCGCCATCCTTGGCCCAGGCGTAGTCTTCACCAGCGCCGCCGTCGGTCATCCGGGATCGCGCCGCGCCCCTCACCCAGATAGCCGCTGTCTCTGTTGCGTTCGTAATCTGCGGCCGCGTCGGCCTTCTCCTGTACGGTTCGCACAGGATCAGTATGTCTGCGTCGTGTTCGTCGGCTATCTGTGGCAGTAACATGTCCGCTGTTCTGCTTCGGTTTATGTTTCCCTGTATTATTCTGTCCGTCTTCCGGCCTACTTCCTGCACTCCTCCAGCGCGACCCGGAAAATTGTGCACCTCCCGCTTCCGGCGAGGTGTATTACGTCCCTATGTACCGCCTCGGCGCACAGTGGGCAGGCCGGTTTGTTCTTACAGTCCGTCGCGTAGTGTCCCGTCTCGCCACATTTTCTGCAGTTTTTTGTCCGGTCCTTGTTCGTACAGTTGATATTCGTGTGCCCATATCCCAGGCACTTGTGGCATTTCATCACTGTAAGTCGTTGTCTCACCCGGCATCGTACCCATCCTATCGCGATCCGGCCCCGGCCCAGCAGCGCCTTGGCTTCCTGCGGTTCGAGGTCGCAGACCACCATATATTGCTCGGCCCGGTTCGGCCCGAATATATGGACGTTGCAGTCGACGTCTCGTCCCGTTTCTCGTTTCAGTACCTGTGTCACCTCTTCTGTGGTTGTGACACAGTCTAGCTCCATGATCTCCAGTTGTACCCTGGGTACCATAGTCCTGACACTGCCCGTGTCCCCGACCCCCTCTTGGAGTGCGCGTCGGAAGTCCTCTCGTCCGTCCGTGTTTGTCTGTATTTTGAGGAGATACAGTCCGTCTTTCGTCTTCCTTATGTTCGTCACCTGGACCTGGATTTTCGTCGGGTCCACTGCCGTCCGTATTTTCCGGAGTATGTCGGAATACGAGGTGTCATTCCCGGGCTTGACCAGCACGGCCGTCCCTCTCGCCCCCCTGTGTTTGGGGGCTGCCCTGCCCTTGTTAGCTCGGGTCGTCGCGTTCGTCCCGTCCGTTCCGCTTTTCTGTTTCGTCGTTTTCGTCTTTTTGCTTGTCGTGGTTTGCCAGACTCCGGCCGCCTCCATTTGACTCTGTGGTGGTCGGTTCTGTGCGGTCTCCGGAGAGGTCTTCGTGGCCGCTCGTTTTTGTTTCGTCGGTTGCACTTCCCGTTCCGTCTCCGTTTCTGTCTCTCCCATGTCTGTCTCCGCCAGATCTACGGTTGTTTGTCTTTCCGTATCTGTCCTGGTTCGCGTGCTAAGAGCGATGTCCGCGGCCTCCAGAATCGTTTTTATGCCGGTTTTCACCGGCATATTCATATTCTTCTGTGTGGCCGATGCCTTGGCCATTTTCGTCGCTGTCGTCTGTATGAACTTTAGTAGCTCCATCAGTTCCGGATTGTTCTGTCGTAGTGTTGTGGCGTCCGTTGTTGTTGCGTTGTTCGTCTGTCTAGTCTGTATACGCATCCTGTTTTCATCGTCATAGGCGGAGGTTGCCGAGCTTACTCCGCTCCCTGCGCTCGACGCACTGTCCGTCCTGCTTCGTCCCGGTAGACGCAAAGTTGTCATTTCTGTGTTTTCCGTTGTTTGTTGTAGTTTGTTTGTTTGTTTCTTTAAAGCTTTAATTATATTCATGTTTTTTCCCACGAGTATTCAGGAAAAAAAACGTCTGCCCCCATAGAGCTTGATTGTGGGGTTAAGACTAATTACTATGGGGTTTTGCCCGGTTCCTCATAGGTATCGTGCAAGGCACTTTGACCCAAGTGCCAGCCAGCCCTCGGCACGATAGCTTACACCTTAGCTTGGGGATTGATCCGCGACAGGGCCTTCCGTCGCCTTGGCCGGGTTTTACGCCGGCCGGCTTCCTTATAGCTCCCGTTGACCAGGAAATTCCGCGACCCCATCGTCCAAGGTCCCGGTCACCGTATGGCGCCCCATTTCCCTGTCTGTCTAGAGGTCGCTTCACGCTCTGGGCGTCCCTTTATCCGCTACCTGAGGACGCGCGCGGTCGGCCTCACCCCTGTTCCCCGCACTTCTTTACGAGAAGAAGGGAACCCAGAACTATTATTATTATTATTATTATTATTGGTTTATAGAGAGGAAGGATTTATGAAACATTTCATGAATATACCCGAAAATGACAATTATAAAAAAAAGAGTTTACGTTTCAAATGCTTTCATAATTCGAAATAAAATTATCCCACTTCCTGCCTATGCTTAAAATATTCGTATTTCCAGGAAGACAGAGAAGACATTTTGGGATTTCAAGAAATTTCTTCATCCGTTGAATCTCGAATTTATAAAATATTCAAACGTGTAGGAAAATAAATGCTATTCGGCGATTCGCCTCTATCTGTTTCCTGAAATCAATCTGTGAACTAATTCGACACATAGGGAATAATTCCTATGCGTCGAGTAATTATTAATAGCAGTTCCTGTGCATAGTATACTTTTCAGATATTTTTCAACACGGATAATTAAAATATGGAAATTGAAACATCGAAAAAACTAGATCCCATCGTTGTCCTATTATCTAACTAGGGTTAAAAGTTGTGGAATAAATGACAGTTTTTTACAACAAATTTTCAAGAAAATCGATCCGTACGTGTTTTTTGTAAATCAACAATTTATGTTTGAAACTTGAAAATCTTATAGAAATATGGTTTGAAAAATTTGTTCGATGTTTTGTATCAAAAGCGCGTTTAAAAAGAAAATTTTTAAAAAACGTCCAATTTGGCCCATTTTCGTAAAGTTATGGACGTTTAAAAAAAAGTAAAGTCATTTTTGAAAAATCGATATCTTCAAAACGTTTCGACAAAAAAAATTGAAAAAAATCATGGGAGCGTCATTCAACAAATACTAGAACATAAAAAATTTTCAAAAAAATCGGAGATGCAAAAGCTAAATGGTGTCCGATCTGGCGTGGAATGCCCCATATATATTAAGACGTGTAACTACGTCTTATTAATTGTGGATGAGGCACGACGCTTATAGTGTTGGAAAGGAAAGTAAAAGGGAGTTTCGAGACTACAATTAATACTTATTTATTTATGAAATAAATGGTTTATCCTTTTCGGACTTGAATATAATGAAAAAAATAATAGTTTATGTTTCCAGCTTTAGATATATAAATGAAAGGTTTTTGAATATAATTACAAAAATCTAATTCCACGTTCAGATGGATACAATTCTATTCAATGATTGATTTCGTTGGCTATTTTCGCCGCGCAGTTGAAAGTTTCTCGTTCCGTGACTAGCTTCGTATAGGTGATATTGACCCTCGATCCTCGTTACTGGCGTTACTGCCTGGTGACGAGATACGGCTTTGTTTTTGCTTCCTCGGATCATCGATACTTCTCTAAGTCCCAAATGTGGTCTCTGGACTTAGATACTTTTGCGATATTTTGTCAAATTTTCTGTCCGCTACGTTCGACTGTGGGCATAGAATTTCTCCTACTCAAGTTTGGCCCAATTGTCTCTGCTTGCCTCTTGTAGAGTTTAAGTAACTCGGATCAATTAACTCATAGCCTGGTAACCTTGACCGTTCTTTTATATCTGAAATATTCGGTGTCCCTCTCACTTTTAACCAGTTTTTAGTTCTCTGATAGGTGGATCCTGATCACCAATGGTCGATTTTAGCGGGCCGACGTCACGTCAGTCTCTATTATAGGCGGCTCTGGCATCGTGCCTGTTCCGGAGTGTGGATGCCTCCAAGTCAAGCGCACAGATGCCTCTACCTGTCTACTTTTACGCATTAGAGACGGCTCCGTTCAAAGTTATATATCTCCATAAACAACGGTCCGATCTGTCTCAAATTTTCAGAGAATACTTTTGAAATACTCTACTTTTAGAAAATGCAAACAAAATCGACTTTATCAAAATTCTAACTGGGTCTTCCCCCTTAAATGAAAATAATCGATATTAAGGAATTGCTCTACTGTGACTGCCACTTACAACACTTTAGGGATTTTGGGAATTGATTGCGGGAAACGGCAGTTGCAATTTAATTGATCTGTGGGTGTCGAAGAGCATTTTTAATGTTCTAAAAAAAATTCATTTCATCAATATTAGGTACACGAGTTTACTCACGATCCAGTCGATTTCGTTGGTCGAAGTAAAGAATCAATATTTATTCATTAAGGGCTTACATACACTTGTAATTTTCAAAAAATCGTTTTTTTTTGTATTTTCTGAATATACATATATTTGAGCATACACACTCAAAATTTTATGTCAATCAGACGAATATTTTCGAAGTTATAGACACATTTATGAAGGCGCGTTAGGGAGGCGCGTCTCACAGTCGGGGACCGGCGCGCCAGCTTCTGATAACTTATCAGTTTATAAGCATGATTATCAGCCATTTCCACAAGAAGTTGCTGAGGCCCTGAGGCCCATTTATGAAGATCTCAGCAATGAAAAATTATTGGAAAGATGTGTGGGTGGTTTCACCCAAAACAATAATGAAAGCTATAACCAACTGGTGTGGAAGATCTCTCCAAAAGTACTTCCAGCCGGATCAAAAACGGTGGAAATGGCTGCATATATAGCTGCTGGCATCTTCAATGAAGGGACAGCTGCCCTTTTATATTATATGAATGCAATGGGCGTCTCACTTGGGTCCAATGCGCATTCATATACAGATAAAGAAGATGCGCAGCGCATCAAGATCTCCGACCTGAGATCACACGAGAGCACCAGAGAGGGAAGAATGGCTCGCAGACAGCATCAAATCGAATTATTAGAAGCTGCCAACGATGCGAACGGATTATTATATGGCCCTGGAATAGATGACTCCATGTAAGTTGAAAAAAAAAAATTTACCACATGTAAAACGCTTTTGAAACTTTAAACGCGTTTTTCTCAAAACTATGTTTTCAAAATCGGTGATCAAGATTTCTCGAAAACGGCTGAACCGATCAGTCTCAAATTTTAACACAACCTTTTTAGCTAGATTTTTTAGTAATTAATCGAAGATTTTTATTCTCCGATAAATATTTTCCATTTTATAAACAATTTAAGGCTTAAATTTTCGTTCAAAATCGAGTCTTTTATTTTGAGAAGTCGTCATTTTGTCAAAAATTATTTTTTCGCAAATTCCTTCGATTAAATACTAGATAATGTATTATATTAACGAAATTTATTCGGTTTTTTCATTTCAGATAATCCGGTCCAGAGATATCGTGATCACAGCAAAATTGGTTTTTTTGCGGAGCTCTAGGAGATCGGCGATAGCAACATTCGCGATGATTATTTTGACAAATAAAAAATATGTTAATATATTATAAGGTTATTATAATATGTACACCAATTTTCAAATTAATAAATTGAATAGTCTGCGCGAAAAAAATTCTTGAAAATCCGTCTTTTTAAAGCCTTCTAACTGTATGTAAGCCCTTAATTAACTGCGTTAAATTGGTTATGATGTGTGACTAATGTGAATTTCTGTTTTCCTTGTAGTTAATGAATTCTTTTTCGAGTATTTGCCAAGAAATCGCAATTGATGTCATTTTTATTTTTGTATCAAATAGTGGTAGTATCACTAAAATCGTGGGCTATATGGAAACTACTATTTTTATAAATATATTTTTTAAATCTGATGCCGGATGATACCATTGATTTTTAAGATATACACTGCCGGCGAAAAGTTTCCGAACAAAAGTTGAAAAGATCGCCGGAACGGTTTTTTATGCCATTTCGCCGGGAGTTGGCCTAGGACTATTTAACTATTTTAAAGAGAAAGGATTTACCTTCATTTTGGCTATTTTAAAATTTTGTTACGATTTTCTGTACAATTAGCACCCAGTTTTGAAAACGAAAATTTGTTGTCGTTTTTGTTGTTCTTTTATGAGTGGACCCCGTTTGCAGAAAAAATTTGTTTAACTCATTTCTTTCATCGACATCATAAATGGGGAAGTCTAAGCTTCAATTTCGTTTTTTAGAAAATTGTCTACGATTTTTTTCCCAAAGATATTTTGTTTTTTGAAAAAATAGACAATTTAAAAATTGCTCCGGAGGACGAAAACGATGAGGTTTGCAACAAAACCTCAAGATGGTAAAAAATTGTATTACTTCTTGTTGAGTTCACGAGAATTTTTTCAGATTTTTTTTCGAAATTTTGTTTCCATCTAGTTCCTGTCGAAACTCGATTGATCTGAATAAAAAAATAAAATATACCCTATATTTTATTTTTTTCTCTCACCGTTAATATCCCGTTCAGAAAAATTGAAATCGAAACCATATGTTTTGAAATTTTTGCCTGCGATATTTCCCTCTTGAGATATGCTATGTTAAACGCTTTTTTTTAATTTTTTGAGTATGTATTTTTTAAATGTTAAAAAAATGATTTCATGATGAAAAAAAAAAACAAAAAAATACCCCATCGAGACAATTTTAACACCAATCCATACAATTTTGATTTTTTGATCTGCGACATTCCATCTCAAAGTTATTGTATGCTAAAGGTTTATTCATGCATTTCCATCTATTCATTTAACGGTGTGAGAAAAAAAGAAAAAATATACCCCGAATGATTGTTTTTAAGCCCGAAATATCTGTATTTTTTATAATTTTTCTGGTATATATATGCGATGTTAATCTTATTTAAATAAAAAAAAATTCATGAAAATCCTTTGTAAATTCAAAATTTACCTTGGACAGCGAAAAAAATACTCCGATAGCCAATATGCGCTGCTGAAATGCCCTTTGAAAGATCATCGGCTAACGTCAGCCTCATATATAACTAGGGTATAAAGTTTTCTGAAAATTTGATTAACGCCTTACATACGTCCGGAATTTTCCAAAAAACTATTTTTTTTGTATATATTATTGTTCTCTACAGTTTTAGGCTCATTTTAGTAACAGCAGATTGAAAAAACTCACATGGTTCCGAAGTTACAATAGAAAATGTGACCGCGCGACAGGAACCTACTAGCGTGCAGGCAGCCCTCGTTTGTTGGAGCTGACCGACCGTTATTTTCGGAAAATATAAAAAAAAATATAGTTACAGAGGAGGAAGGAGTACAATATCAAGCTGGAATGGAAGATTAAACGTAAGTTCACAACAAATTAAAAAATGTTATTATGTGTATTATATATGTATTAAAAAGTCCGTGCTTTAGTTACGCGCTACTACGAGAAAACGCCCTGAGTGCGATCTTTGAGTGCGTTTTTCCCGAACTACTTTTTCTGACATGATCTGCACGATGACTCATAAAGTTTTCAATATTGTTTCATGCGCTTTTTTTATATTCGGAATCGTTTTCTCTATAGTTTATTGAGCTGGATTTTGGATATTTTGATTTAAACATTTTCTATAAATAATTGAATTATATAATTTTTTACGCGAAACGCATGAGTTTTGTCAAACTGCCATAAATTGTTTAATTTTTCAAAATTAACAAATTTGGCTTGATAGACTATAATGAGAAGTTTATATTACAAGAATATTTTTGAATGTTTTAGATGGGTCAATATTTACTGAAGATACGATGCCGAGCGTGATGTTATTTACCACCGAGTACCTAATTGTTGTACAAATTGAGTGAAATCAAAGTTTTCTCTACTTAAAGTACCCATAAATGATGTGCAATATTCATTTTTATTAATTTCTATTGTTATCCCTGCTAAATAAATTTCTTCCAGAAGCGCATTTTTGGCTATGCTGGATATACGTAAAGCCTTAAAATATATACAAAAGAACGGCCACGGTCTAATTTGCGAAACGTCTTTACGAAAACACCACCTACGGTACTAGAAAAATACTCTGATCTGACAAAGAAAATTACTTTGTTACAGTAAATAAATAAATCTTGTACTTGTCACAGCCGATTTTTTAAATATTGTTTTTTTGAAAAGTAATAGCAATTTAAAGTAAGGAATAAGAATTCCAACGATTCAATTAACATTGTCTTATTTATAAAAAAAAAATCACGGACACATGAGTGTAAACAAATCTTATGACGAGTACTAGATGATAGTATAATAGTTGGCTGTATAAAATTTTGTTCATCTCGCCTCAACAGTTTACGAAATATTTCTATTATCGATCATGAGAAGGCCGTTCGGAGAAAATTGCATTTAAAGTTTGGTAAGAATTGTATACTCAGGCGCCGGGAGGGGGTTATCAGACCTCACACGCCTACCTTTTTTCAACTATAACTTTCATATTTTTTTGTAGCTTAGCATGAAATTTTCAAATAATATTCCTGAAAGATGATACTATCAAAAAAGGAATATCATTGATAAATCGATTGTCGGTTGGACAATTTGCTAAGAATTGTACGGATCATGAGAGCGAACGAGCCAGCTGGTATTTACGACTGGATGGTCGTTCGAGATGATGAAAGTTTGGTCCAAAACTCAAACATGAGTCTTTATTCGAGTTAAGGACTGATATCCTTTGTTTTTGCTTTAAATGTTAACCATCCACGAGAAAGAATCGAAATTTTGTGAGGCGGAAAGGTAAAGGATTCGGTAAAGGTGGAAAAGTAAAGTAAGTTTTGTACATGGCCGCTCCCCAGCATGGTCAAACGCGTAACATAAAATCACCGAGGGAAATCGGAATCGGGATTCGGTACGCGCGCGAGATCATTACGCCTAACATATTCGAGTAAGAGCCACGCATCTATATATAATTCATACGTAAATTTCAAACTAACTCATAAGAAAGAAAGCAAATCAATTTCCTTACAATATTGATCGGAATTAAAAATATTAAGTTTGTTATTTATACAATTAAAGTGGAAATATTATATGGTGGATATTTCAAAATGTTTTTTCTTGAATACGGTTTCAAGCTGAACTTATTGAAAGTTCAGGATTGCACATTTGACGTTCAATCGTACATCGATGGAAAACTAGTTACTCCTTGATATAAAACATCCAAGGTGGAATTTATTTATCTAGACCCAATCAGTGCCCAGTACCTCAAGGATTGTACGCGCTAGAGCCTGCCTGGTCATTTATCGAAAGTTATTTCTCTGTCAATTTAAATGAGAATGATGGCCAACAAAGGACTGTTCCTATATTAAACAAATGCGAAATCGTGATTCGATAGCGCGAGTACTTTTTGAAAGAATAGACGTTTGCAGTTCGTCGATGGCACACACAGGCAGACTTGCACAGACGCGTAGACACGGACACGCACGCAGTCACACTCGCAGACGCTTCTTTCTAATTATTTGGAAGATCTTTCAAATCGTTCAATTCATCAATTTGTCGAAGAAACATTTCATGCCAAAACAGCAATAAAATAAAATAAAATTCTTAATTCGTTATTCTATCAAAGGGTTGTTTGACTACAACGGAGCTCGTGAAATAAAATCATAAGTATGTATTCGTATGAAAGTATCTTAGGATTTATTTTTTAGCCACCGGCTATAAAATCGAAGACCACTTTCACCCGTCGTAGTTAAATATCAGAGAAGGAAAGGAGACCAGAGAACAAATCTGGCGAGTAGACACTACACAACGTACCTGGTGGAGCTGGAAGTAAAAACAATACACTTTTACCCGCATATCCAGGCATCGAGTCTTTCAGAATCGATAATACATGCCACGATACTAAATCTCGCGGTGTCAAGATGTACGTAGTGATCTCTTCGCTAATATAGAATTTGCAGTTGACGGTTCTCAGTGGTATCGTAATTATATTAATTATATTCTCAGTGGTAACTCAGGGAGCATCCAGATGTTGAAGGCCCTCCTCGTCTCAAAGGACAGACAGAGACCTTGTTAAACAATAATTGGGGTTTCGGATCCATAACGCGTGATTCCACCCAAAAAATCTCCTGATGAAAATTTTCTCAGATACGTCGTTTTCTCATGACACTCTAAGTTAGTGAACAAAATACGAACCAGATAATACAAAAATTTATATTCTCAGTGGTATCGTAATTATATTAATAATCATTATTATTTGAAGAAGAGTAAATATATTCAAAGGTAACGTAACTCATGTATACGTATACGAATATGACTATGACTAGTATATTTTTAAACGAGGACAACCGTCAAGGTAATTTTAACCTTCTTAAAATAAATTATTAAATGTATACATAAGAAAACAAATGATAATCTTCATATTTAGTTTTTGTAATGAAATATCAATCGGTAAATTCAAAAGTCATCGATCGTATCATTGTTTTTTTACGAGGTCATTAATGCCCGTTTAATTGTGTTGTTGTTGATTTTTTTATAGTGCTGATTGTTATCGTTTATAAAAGCCTCGATAAATGTGACTATCATTGATCGTTAAAAAAGAATCAGGAGGGAATAGTATTTATAGTAGAGAACAATCAAGGTCCCCGCTGAATACTTTTCGCTGCCTGACCATGCGTGTATATTTATAAGCATTGGGGCCTCGCGCATCTTGTCGAAGGCGCCATAATATCGAGAAATAAAGGTAAAACAATTTAGAAAAAAAAACGGAAAAAAAATTAAAAAACCGTAAGAGAGGAAACCACCTCTTGAGGTATACTGCTCTTTGTATAATCCACGTGACGTAACCATAAATACTAGTCAGGATTATTGCAGACTTCCACTCGGCAATTCTCCACGTACCGGAGCGTATGTCGTCCGAAAAGTTATCGTGTTCGATCCGTGTATCATCGATTTTTCAACAGTGAAAAACGACAAAATCTGGAGTCTCGACGACTCAGCTTGAGAACGAACAACTTTTTTTTTGAGAAATAGAAACGTTTCTACGAACTTAATTCTAATAAAATGTGTTTCAACTCGTTAAAAAATAATTGAGTTTCATTGGTTCGGCGTTTTACAACCAGAAAGTTACAACAAATTTGTATCGTCAAATTGTAAGAGAAGGAAGAAAATAAATCATGTGGATCTCGAGCCTTGCTTTGGTGATAGGAGTCACTATGGCCCAGAACGGGATGACTTACGATAGGACACTTTATATCAGGAGTCTTCCCGGCTATCCCGGAATGCGAAGCGATTTGTACGAAGTTTACATGGACCCATATTATTTTGTAAGTTTCCGTATCACTTAATTTATTTTTTAATCATACATAAATAATGCATCTACATTTTTTCAATAAATAACAGAAATATATTTTTTAATCAATGTGTCAACGAATTAATTTTTTGCCACAAGCACTCTCATAATAAATAAAGAAAAAGATTATGCGACAGATTAAAACCAGTATATAAATAAATACGTGTTTTTGGTGAAATCACGAAGTTAATATATACCCGTCGACACAGCAAAAAATGTGAATTTGATCGAGCAGTCTGATAGAGCACCAGATTTAAAAGTTGAATAACCCACTCAGCCTTTCGCACTGTCATCAACATTGAGGTTCAACTTTTTTCAAAGCTACGATTCAACATTTTCTCGAAATTCGATGTATCCTTAAAAATAGTTCATTTTTTATTTTTTGAATGGAAATTAAATAAGTATCGTATATGATTTTCTTTAATATTACGTCCATTAATTCCGAATGTTTTACTTTTAATTAATTATTAATATTATAATATATGCTTTGTAATTAAAAAATTATTATTCTGTGTTAATAATTAAATATGGTGATAGGCGATCGGAACCAAGGCCGTGGTCGACCTGAAAGCTCTTGGCGAGAATGGCGCACCGATGGATGGTCCGAGCGGTATTCTGACTCTTGAACAAATGCCAAACGGTGTAAAAATATCGGGCAGTATAATGGGCTTGAGTCCGGGAATGCACGGTTTTCACATACACGACAAGGGTGATCTGAGAATGGGGTGTACATCAGCTGGACCTCACTTCAACCCCTACATGGTAAACATACGGATGAAATAATCGGTTTTTAAAATGTTGAAACTTTTTTTCTTTTATGTAACTACGTATTTCCGATAAGGCGAATCAGCATAAAACTGTTATATAAAACCAAACAAAAATTTCATTTAATTGAGGAGAAATGAAAAATAGAAAATGTTTGATTAGAAAAAGCAATATACGAATTTTTGTTTCCTCTCACTTACGTGATGTTTTCTCGTTATATCGTAGACGTTGCACGGTGCCCCGGGCGATCCGCTTCGCCATGTGGGCGATTTGGGAAATATCGAGGCCGGTGCTGATGGCGTCGCACAGATCGACGTGATGGATCACTATTTGTCCTTACACGGTGTTCGGGGAGCCATTGGGAGGGCCCTGGTCGTTCATGAGAAACCCGATGACCTTGGCCGGGGAGGTACGGAGGACAGTATGAAAACTGGATCAGCTGGTGCTCGTCTGGCTTGCGGTATCATTGGTTTTATGTGATGTACATCGATCAAATCCAGCAAACCTTCGCATTCGAAATAAGATTTCCATAATTTTACGTTTTACGTAAAAGAATATTCCCGATTTTGGAAAAAAAAACTAATAGGAAAAGGACTGCTTTTCTCCTTATTCGCGTTTTTGCGGCCAAAACGTATATGTCATTTATATCTTTATCTCGCCAGTACCATTGTAGTGAAAAATAAAGCAAAATAAAAAAGAAGACGTTGTTTTTTCTTTCGTCCGAGCGAGTCCCCGTCGCGTGTAGTTCTCATAATCATAGCGTGACTTGCCGTAGGCCGAGTGGATAATAAAGTGTCACTGTTCGTGACCGACCTACAGCTGTGGGGCATTAATAGTTTTTTGGATAAAATACTCGAGCAAAAGAATAAATAAATTACAATAAAAGTAAAATTAATGTTTAATATATAATATTTAATAATAAGCTATTATTATTAATTTTATATCGATAACAGAGGAATTTCGTGACTGATCTATTAAAATCTTACTGCGATGTTTCACATGTACTCTATCACCCTGCAGCAAAGATTTGCATCTATAGAAGCCGCAAACGTCCCGGAAATAACATAAAATAACATTTTTTGTCATCGTAGAAAATGGTGATTTCAAAATTGTAATGAACACATTCGATAATTCAGTCAAATAAAAAAATGATTAGGGGAATCGATTTTTCAAACGGAAAGAAACATGTCCGTAATGACCTTCGCCGAAATAAGTCTGTTACGTCGACTGAGCAGCCGTAAGAGCCAGGGAGATGGGTGATTCTTCGTGTTTTCTCTAACATTTCGGAAAGAAAAAGATCCATCGTTGCGCTCTGTCAAAAATCGAATAGAAGGAACGCTTCTTTCCGTCCTAGACGTAAAGCGTATTGGAGAAAAAAGGGCAACAGGATTTTTATTGATCGAATATTTCATCTATAGATGACATGAAATAGTCTGTAGGTAATATGAGTGCGAGGAGCGGCCCCATTGACGTCATGATGAAGCGAAAAACAACTTATTGTCAGAGACTAACAGTAAGAGTTCACACGACTCTACGGTAAAATGGTATGGCGACTGAGCCGTTTCTAGTAATTATTTTTCTGTTATATTTTCATAATATTTTTGAATTCTAGCAACTAAATACTTTCAAAGATTGAGATCGCATTATTATACAATGCTTCAAATCTTGTGGACAAATAAATAAATAAACAATAACAAATGAAAAAACACGTAGACTATAATCAATAACATATGAATACAGAGATGTTGATACGATTAATATTATCGTTATTTATTTATAATAAATGTTATTCAAGAAAAATTAGCGAGGGTCTCCGTTCGATTCTGTAATATATGAAGTAAATAATTTTTGTGTGAACAAAAAGTTACGAAGTCATACTTACGATGAAGAAAACACAACAAAGCGTTGATTGGATTTAATGTATTGAGAACAAAATTTATTTCATCGACCACCGTAATCCGATGCAGAATCATCAAATTTGAATTTCTTATCGTTGTTCGCGTCTACGACATAAGTTGATTTGGTTTCGTTCATTTCGTCGATCGCCTGTAAGATTTTCGTCACGACTTCCGGTGGCGAACGCCGCCTTATGCACGGAGCATCCGGTCGGTGATGCATATCATCCTGCTGCTGCCTCGTTGGTACAGATAAATCGAAACTCTGTTGCTGCAAGTACACTGGAATAATATTCAACAAAAGACCGAGAATGTTCTTGCGCTACTCGTCACTATGAAAATCATATTTTGATAATTATAAAGTAATATTTATAAATATTTATGATACTAATGTAATGTAGAAGTAAGCAATATAGTGACTATTATAATATAATCGTCTTTTGATAGAACTTTTTCGAGAATCGAGTCTGATCTGGGTTTTTGGATAATTCATGTGTAGGTAATCTAGGGGTTTTAACAGTTTTGCGTAGGCCGCCGATGCAAATTAACTACTTTACTATGTTATAATGGTTAATAATTGGAGTTATATAGCTCATTGACTATTATTTGACTTATTATTTTGTTTCATTACTAATAATATAGTTTGAAGCTGAAACTAATTTACCAGGAACGTCCTGTATATCGTAATCAGGAATATCGTTGAGGTCATCGATATCCAAATTATTGGGAGCAGTACATCTCATGACGAAATGAATGCATTCAGCAATCGCTCGTATTGATGCTCTCCACATAATAAATTAAAAACATTTTGATTAATCGAATGACAAATTTCGCGTAACGAGAAAAACTGATGAAACGTTTCGTTTTTTTAATGACATTTACGTTTGAATGACAGATTGATAACGGTAGGCTGGATATACATACAACAATTTTACCAGGCAACGCGCGACAAAAGTTGAAATCTCGAGAGTTGGTCCGGCAGGGCGACATCTGAGCGTCCAAAAGATGAACTGTGGATACTTTTGTACAATCAGCACGAAGTTCGCTCACAATCGGCTATCGGTCGGCGAAAAGAACATATAGATATAATCTGCCGGTCAGTACACGCCGCTCGGGCATTTTCGTAACCAAAACAGACCGTGCAAATTATATTATGTAAAGTCCCACACGTACAACTTGCATAAAGCCGCTGATCTTTTTTTTTTATTCTTTCAGCTATCACACCTGTATAGACAAATAATAATTTGTTTAAAGAAAATTAAATAATGTGGAAAAAATATAAATTATCATCGTCAGTCCAACTCCGTCAATATAAGGCTTCAGTGTTTCTTAATATATCAGGATATTATTTAACAGCAACAGAAGTCTCGGACTGGTTGCGCGAGATCACCTCGGCTTTTTATTTTTGTTTCGAGTAGTGTACCTTAGCAAGTATAGAACTCTTGATTAGGCACACTCATACGGCACGATGCAGAACGCCGGAGGAGGCAAATTGCCAATTGCTTTACCTATTCATTTCACATTAACGGATTCCTCTATATTCTAAGCAATCTAAAATTCCCTCCAGACTTCGTGCAACTAATCTGGAATATGACAAAGGATAGAACGGTTGTTACTTGGAATGGATTATTATTATCCTCAATTACTTTCAACATAGTCGAAGGACTGATGCAAGGCACAGTCAATTCCCTCGAATTATTCAACATTTTTAAATACAATATACGTAATCTGTTCAACCTAAACACCAATAACTCCACATACTCTGTTGAACTTGCTGACGATTACATAATTCTAGTCGCCGATAAATACCCTTTAAACGTGGAATATAAATTGGAATCGCTAGTCAACCAAAGCAACCGTACGTACAAAAGCTGGAATCTAATAATAAATCCCTCCAAACGTGAATCCATATTATTCCATAGACGCCTTAGATTTCTTAGCCAAAAAATCAGAACGAAAATAAATAACTTCAACATAAACATTGAAGAAGGAACACCATCTCACCCAATTGAGCAAACAAAATAATAAATACCTTGGAGTTCAAATAGATTACTTAGTTCGTCTTAACACGCATGTCAAAAACTAACTAAGCAAAGCCCGTAGTACGTTCCGAGCTAACAGCAGATATGTCTTTAACAACACAATATCAAGTCGTGTTAAAATAATCTGCTATATACTACTAATTCGCTCTCCAATTACTTATGCCACCCCAATCTGGTGGTGCGTCTGTTATGGAAAAATTAAGGAAGTTCGAAAGCTCGTGCATTTGAGTTTGTCTACATCTTCTTAGAAAACCGGACTCTAAACTCTTTATAAGCAGTAAAAACATCTATAATCTGGCATACATTCCGAGGATTGACAAATCTATTATTAAAAGCTCCTGAGACCATTACGCTAATCTGAAACTAATCTCTGCGCCAACGACTGCTCAAACTTTGCTTCGGAAGCATCCTCTGGCTAGCTCCCCTCGCAAGCCTTCATTTATTTCGACAAATTAGGATACCTGCAGTATGAAAACAACATTCCCCTAATTTACCACACGTATACCCAGATATCAAGCGAATGAATCAATAATCAGTGATATTAATCATTTAAACACGACTCATCTTAAATATGCACTATCAATATCCGATAGAGATTTCTTAGACTTCCACAGGTTAAATAAAAAATACTGGTGACTGGTGGAAAATTAAAAAAAGTGGCCGACAGACAACCCAGGCTCTATCCCTTCCAGCCGTTGCCTCGCTCCTAATCTATTCTAATCCATCAACCGGATCGTATTACCACATATGGACATTCGCAAAAAAAAAAAAAATAGATAAAAAATATTTCTCTTTTCCGCCCTATGTATATATGGCATATGCCTTTCCCCTTGTATAGGGCGTATTAGTAACATATACGAGATTATTTTTGCACGACTTGATATTGTGTTGTTAAAGAAAAGTCTATCGTTAGCTCGGAACGCACTACGCGCTTTGCTTAGTTGATTTTTGGCATGCGTGGTAAGACGAACTAAGTACTCTATTCGGACTCCAAGGTATTTATTATTTTGTTTGCTCAATTGGGTGAGAGGGTATTCCTTCTTCAATGTTTATGTTGAAGTTATTTATTTTCGTTCTGATTTTTTGGCTAAGAAATCTGAGGCGTCTATGGAATAATATGGATTCACGTTTGGAGGGATTTATTATTAGATTCCAGCTCTTGTACGTGCTGTTGGTTTGGTTGACTAGCGATTCTAATTTATATTGCACGTGTAAAGCGTATTTATCGGCGACTAGATTATTTAATCTTTAGTAAATGCAACAGAGTATGTGGAGTTATTGGTGCTTAGGTTGAATAGATTATATTATACCATTTGTAATACGCGCGTTTGTTCTGTCGGTAAGGAAGGGCATGGTTGCACCGGTAGAGTAAGCAGTGAGCTTCCGAGCGGCGTGTCGAGCGCGAGCGAGCTGGTCCCCTGGCAACGGCCACCTCTCTTGTCTAGTCCTCAGGCGAACGTTTACGAAGCAAGACTGTGTTAAAGAGATAATAAAGTTTATATTGCGTTTATAGTAACCGACGATTATTTCATCACGTTGTCCCTTCCTCCATCCAAATAAGAGAAACAAAGTTTGCTGCAACAGATTAACTATATTGTATGTAAAAATGTTGAATAATTCGGGGGAGTTGACTGTGCCTTGCATCAGTCCTTCGACTATGTTGAAAGTAATTGCCATTGAATAGTTTGCCATTCCAAGTCACAAACGTTCTATCCTTCGTCATATTCCAGGTTGTTTAGGACATAGGGGAGTCCGTCCGTTAATCCAAACTGAGTCAAATGCCTTTTTTAGATCGATAAGGCATGCGTCTACAATTTCACCTATGTGCAGGTGTTCATTACCGGCGTCTAGTATTTTATGAATTGCATGAGAGATGGAGTGTTTATGTTTGAAACCAAATTGATGGTCCAGGATAATTTTATTAATGGTAGCGTAGTGTTTGACCGTACGGTTGATTGCTGCTTCGAATACTTATTTGCTTATTGCTTCTGCTTATTGCTGGAGTGAAGCTTATAGGACGATAGCTGGATACGTTTTCGGGGGCTTGTTTTTTTGTAGCAGAGGTAGAATTTTGGCTTCTTTCCAAATCTTAGGGAAATATGTATTATTTAGGCAATAGTTAAAAATTGCAGTATAGTCTTTTATTAGTTCTATAGGTAGGTGTTTAAGAACTATTGGGCATATGACGTCGAATCCTGAGGATGTTTTGTTAGGAAGAGTATTCAAAATTATACCGACTTGGGCTGTAGTATGGAAAAAGATTGCGTTGTCGACTGGAGAAGGAATGCTAAGTTTTCGTTGTGAAAGGCTAGGGTGGTGTTTCTATTAATAACTTTATTTTGGAAATCTACAATCATAGATTCAGTTTTCTGATCTACGGTATGTTTGAGCGATGTATTATCATTGATAAAACGTGGTGCATTGATTGTTTCAAAGTATGCTCCGATAGTATTCAAGATATCGGTAGGTGCGTGGATTATATGTCTATCGTCGGTTAACGGGATGTTGTTGATATCACAGTCAGTACGATCGAGAAGATTAGCATTGCGTCTGTCTAATGAGAGTAGATTTATTTTAGGTTGGCGTTTTGGTCTAAAGATACGGTTTGACCACTTTCTCCTTTTTCTTTATATTCAAACTACGCGCGCTTAGTGGCGCCCCAGGCGTCATACGCCATCCTGTATTCTTTTTGTTTTAGTTAGTCGTCTCCAGAACAAAGAAAGAGCAACACGTTTTTCAGAGCTGTAATAAAATATTCGTTTGGGTTATAACCGGTGTCTTTATCCACCTACATCCTATCCCAGAGGAAATAATCCTGCGTATAACTCAATAGGTTATGGGCCCAGATACCCTACCGGCGCAGTAAAACAGTTATTTTTTCTCGTGCTAAAAAAGTGGAAGCGTGAAACCGGCACAACAAGAGAGTGTGGTGCTCACGTGTGGCGGCCATTAGGTGTCGAGTGCTTTCCCCTCGCGGAAACGCGCGACGTTTTTTGTGAGTGTACGCCGGGTCAGTTCTTTTTCGCGATCGTGTGTCTCGAGAAGAGACTGATCAAATTCGCGAAAAATGTCGGACGACTGCAGCGGAATGAGTGTCAGGCGGTTCAATGGGTCAAACTTCCAACAATGGAAATTCCAGATCACGGCTGTACTAAAAATGAAGAAAGTTTTCGACGTAGTGACCGGGACTCGAGTAAAACCGGAAAATCAGGACGGTGCAAATAAAGCTCTCACGGAGAAATGGGAGACGGACGACGCGAAAGCGACGGCAATAATCTCCTCATAACTGGAGAACAATCAAATGGATCCGATTCTCGTGTGCACCTCGGCTCATGAGATATGGGAGAAGCTGTCAGATCCACGAGCAGAAATCTGTAACAAACAAACTCATACTTATACAGCGTTTTCACGCTTATTGCATTGACCCGACGGACTCGATTGTACAGCATATAGCCAAGGTACGTAATCTGGCGGGACAGCTCAAAGACGTCGGTGAAGCCGTCACAGATCTAACGATCATGGCGCAGATTCTGGCCAGCCTCACGCCAAAGTACAGCACGTTCGTGACGGCTTGGGACAGTGTCGATCCCGCAAGACAGACTATAGACAGTTTGTGTAAAAGGCTTATTCGTGAAGAAACTCGGCTGGGTGCGGATAACGACGGTGCAAGTGCGTTTGTGGCCGCGAGGCAGAACGCGTCGAAAGTGAGTGGCCAGAATAAATCAAAAGACGATAAAAAGAAACGATGATCGAAGAAGAATGTCGTGTGCTACCGTTGCCAAGGAAAAGGACATTACGCGAGTGAGGGCCCAATAAAAGAAAAAGACAAGGACAAGGACAAAAGTGCTCAAGGTCAGTCAGGCGATGTGTGCGGGTTCGTCGTGACGACGAAAAGTGAGACGACTGAAAGGAGTCGAACCGACAGCGAATCAAGAAGAGAGGCTCAAGCGAGTCGATATGGGAGATATCTGGCTTGCCGACAGCGGTGCTTCATCCCACATTACAGCTCGTAGAGAATGGTTCTCTGAGCTTCGCCGCGTGGAAGGGCAATCGGTGTCTCTTGGTGATAATGGAGAGTGCGCGATCGAGGGTATCAGGAAAATCATAACCGAGAAACTCGTGAACGGGAAGTGGATAGTCGATATGATCGAGAACGTGTTTTTCGTGCCGGAAGTAAAGAAAAATTTGTTTTCAATCGGCGTGTGCACGGAGAAGGGGTACGATGTGAGATTCGTCGGCCTCAGCCTTATGATCGGAAAAAATGGACAAGTCGTAGCGACGAGGACCAGACAGTCGAATCGAATCTTTCGAATGCATTTCCGAGCAACGTCCCCGCGCAACGAGGCAAACGTGTCAGCAACCGATCTAAGAGTGTGACACGAGTGCTTGGGTCATGTAAATCAGCGTTCTCTGTGTGAGTTGTCGAAAAACGGATCGATCGAGGGAGTGACCCTGAAGGACCGCACAAACTTCTTCTGCGAGGCCTGTCAGCTGGGAAAGCTAAACAAGCTATCGTTCGACAAGCCGGTCGTGAGGGTAGAGCGAGAGCTAGGAGAGTTTGTCCATCGTGACGTGTGTGGCCCGATGCAGACTCGGTCAGTCAGCGGCGCGGAGTACTTCGTAACATTCAAGGACGACGCCACAGCTTTCCGCGACGTATACTTCATCAAGCACAAGTCCGACGTTCTTGACAGGTTTATCGAGTTCGACAAAATGCTCGTCAACAAGTTTGATCGACCGATGAAGATACTTCGGGCTGACAACGGCGGTGAGTATTACAATAAAAAATTCAAGGACTACCTGGCGTCACGCGGTATAAAAATGGAGAACACGGCTCCATATACACCTGCACAGAATGGGCGCGCCGAGACAGACAATCAGACGATTGTTGAGTGCGCCAGGACAATGATCCAGGCGAAGAATCTGTCACTGAGTCTGTGGGCGGAAGCAGTCAACACCGCGGTCTACACGCTGAATCGAGCGGGACGGTCCGAACCTGGCGGAACCAAAACGCCCTACGAGCTATGGATCAGAAAGAAGCCGGACGTCAGCTACATGAGAATCTTCGGCTCAGTGGCCTTTGCATACATTCCGAAACAATTCCTCAAGTAGTTCGATGCAAGATCGAAGAAAACAATTCTTGTCGGATACCAAGCCAATTCGTCGAATTACAGGTTGTATGACACAACAAAATGCACTGTCTCTGTTTCCAGGGACGTAATCTTCGAAGAACGAGTCGGTGTGGAAAATCGAGAAAACAGTATACCCCCGGAAGGAAGTTTCAAGGTACCAGCATGTCAAGAGAACGACGTCGAGGGAAACTCGAACGACGGCGAAGAAATCGAGCGCGACGCAGGCAACGGTCAAGGGATCCAGCAAGCAACAGTCGATAATGAAGGGAACGACGAAGAGGATGTCGATCATGTCGGCGCCGTCCATGAGAACGCACAACCCTTCCTGTTGAGAGACGAACCTCGACATTTGCGGGGTCGTGCAATTATTCATCGCCCAGCAAGGTATGAGGTGAATGTGGTCGAACATCAAGTTCCTACAACCTTCCAGGAAGCCGTAACGGGGAGTCAATCTCCAAAATGCCTGCCAGCCATAAAAGAAGAACTCGAAGCCCACGAGAAGAACGTCACGTGGTCCATCGTGCCGAGAGAAAGAGGGCGAAAAACAATCGACTCTAAATGAGTTTTTAAGCTCGTACGAGATACGAACGGAAACGTGCAGCGGTTCAAGGCGCGGCAGTGTGTGCGTGAATTCCAACAAAAGGAGGGACTATACCGAGACGTTCTCTCGTGTAGTCCGCTATGACTCGCTGCGAGTGCTGCTGGCGGTTGTCACGCAGGACGATTTCGAGATTGTACAGTTCGATGTAAAAGAAGAAATCTGAAAGAAGACATTCACATGGAGCTTCCTCGGGTTCTCATCGTAGAAAACAGTACAAGTGAAAGTTCTGTCTGTAAGCTCAATAAGTCTTTGTATGGGCTAAAACGCGCACCTCGGTGCTGGAACGTGAAGTTCTCAAAGTTCCTAGAAAAGTTTAATCTTAAAGAAACCGACGCAGATAAATGTATTTTCTCAGGTCGTTTCGAAAACTGTGATATCTATTTAGCGCTGTTTGTTGACGACGGGATCAATTAATTTGTCGGGTTGCAGATCTGTCGAGATAGAGTGAACAAAATAATGTTCATACATCAGGGAGCATACACAAGACAGATCATCGAGAAATTCGGAATGAAAAACGCCAAAGGCGTATCGGTTCCTGCCGATCCGCATACCGTAATGTGTCCCGTCGAGTTAGTAGACGAGGTGATAAGCAATGTACCATACCGCGAGGCCGTAGGGTCATTAATATTTCTGGCAACCATATGAAGACCAGATATCGCATACGCCGTAAATTCCGTGAGCAGGTTCCTCAGTCGACACAACCCGAGTCATTCGCAGGCTGTTAAACGCATCTTCGCGTACCTAGTCACTAGTGTAGAGGTAGGAATAGAGTACCAAAGTCAAGACGAAGAGTCTAGCTCGGTTGGTTTTTCCGATGCGGACTATGCGAGTGATATCGAGACACGAAGGTCTACGACTGGCTATGTCTTCACTCTGGCGAACGGGACTGTGACGTGGTCCTCTAAGAGACAAAAATCAGTATCGCTCAGTACGACTGAGTCCGAGTACGTGGCGGCAGCCACCGCAGCAAAAGAAGCAACCTGGTTGCGAAAACCCTTGAACGATAAAGGTCGTCGATGCAAGGATAGTACTGTGTTGTTCGTCGACAACCAGAGCGCAATTCGTCTGGCAAAGAATCCTCAATTCCATCCGAGATGTTTGCGAGAAAGTCGAAAATGATCTTTTAACTATTTATTAAAAAGAGAGATTAAGTTGACAGATGTCAAATGAAGGATGCCACTAAAATGAAAAACGAATAAAAAGCGCCATATTTTTTTAAGTGTTTATTTTATTGAAATAATAAAAGTGCCAACTTATGACTAAGAAATGGAGCTATCGCACATATAAACGTCGAATTTTTAAACGCTACCGTTAAGAAATTATGACGTATTAGATAAAACATGGCTCAAGTCTCCCAGACTACCATAAAATTAGTCTGCAAATCCAGGAACCTTCGCGGGCATGCGCACTACAACTTACCAATTTTTGATCGCAATCTGATGTATGGTATAGGAATTTATGCAGGACAAACAAACAAACAAACAAACATTCTTCCATTTTTATATATAAGAATAATTATCAAAACGGTGTTTATCTTTAACTTTGTGCATATTCTGAACTTGTGTCATTCCGAACCTACTTTATTTTAGTTATAAAAGTACGCATGCATAAGAGACTATGTTGAAAAAATTGATTTGCTAAACTTCTCCGATAGTGCACGGACGACCATTCTGAAAAAATTCGTGCAGACTTATTTTATTACAAAGAATATCATCCATGAATTTCATGGTTGTATGTAATTTCCTATTTTAACTATCGAACCTCGTTAAATTCGACAACACTTAAATACTCATGAACTTCTCGACGAGAAAAAAAAATTAACTTACGCTCTAATGTGAAATTTGCGACTTATCGAGTCGAAATTATCTGCTAGAATGGATCAGGGGACAAGAAAATTTCGGACTGTAGAAGTTTACTCAGCGAACTCAAAAGATCTACAAATTGAGACTCTCGCGATACTTCCCCATAATAAAGCATTGAAGCTTCCTTTGTCAGTAAACATATTTGCAATTGGCCAAAAATAGGAAGGAGAATCGTTTCGAGTTTCCGTTTGTTTCATGTGTAATGGTCGTACATTCCTTTCCCATCATAGTCATCTACTTCTAATATCCTTTCCATTCTTTTATTCCTTCCAATGCTGACTCACGCGTACTGGTACGGGTATGCCGGTGGTCGTTGGCGTGTATGCGCCACTTTTTCTCACTTTTTGTTCCATTGTCACTTAGTTGTGTTTTTTAAATTTATTTTCAGTGACGACTTGCGTATTAACAATTCGCATCCCGCTTTTGACACCATATGACGGAATGGCTTTGCGGGAGGAGGAGGAATGATTTGGAATATGAAAGAGGATATTAAGAAAGGATTTGAGAGAACGAGTAGAGGGGATGTCACGCGCGAGGGTAAAAGGGCTCCGTGGGATTGCGGAGTAAACAGTGGAGTTGGAGATTAGCTGGAAAAGAGATTAGGAATAAGTGACTATGGTGGGAAAGGAATGTGGGGCCGTTATACATGTTAATATAAATCTGCCTTGTAGATTTATTTCCGGAAAACAGACACGAAGCAAACTTATATGGCTAAATATTTTCATTGCATAATTGCACTTTTGAGTTGTCGTTTCTTTTCGTTGCATACAAATTATTAACTTCTCAGTAGAACATTTAAATTCTATAAGGGTAAGGCCATGAGTACGTTGAATATCCATATTTTTATAATTATCGTATCGAAAACACTGACTAGTGTCTTATTATAAGATAAAAAGAGTTTTATATATAATTGAAGAATATTTTAAGCAAAGTACTAGTAAGTAAGCCCCGTGTGTTAATCATGTTGATTCAATACGCTTATCTTGACTTCGTCATTACGCATAATGCATCGAAAAAAAAACTCGATTTATCGTCTTATACTGGATAATTATGAATAAATCCTAATCGCGTCGATTCAGCATCCCTCAATTACCCAGAAATGATTGTGTGTCTTATGATTTCGCTGATGAGCCAGAAAGCACATCAGTTCTCCTCATCTCATTTATCCCCGTCTTCTTTCTTTATGGAATATGCAAGGCAGCAGGCAAGAATTATTCCAGCAACCTGCAAGGCAAATGAAATAAAATAAAAGGAGTTCTCGTATTTGCGCGCGTCGACCGCTTCGAAAACTCAACTAGTAAAGATCTTCGGCATGACGGTGGAGATTGAGAAGACATTCAAGTTAACTTAATATTATTGTGGCATAATTATTGTGGCTCAAAGTGATGAAACAAAATTTCATTGTGATCGGTTACACCGTATCTGCGAAGGAACGAATCGTGTTTCGTAACTATTTCTCTCGCACTCAAGGGCCAACTACAGAACTATGCTTTAAGTATTGCACAGTGGCGTACCGATGGTACTACAAAATTTAAATACCGACTAAAAGGTCGGTAAATCGATAGGTGAGAAAACCACCTTACGGGAACACACGTATTTTTTTCTATCCAAAGATATTTAGGATAATGCTAGTTATTGCTGGGTACTGAGATAACAAATCAGGGCGATCAAGATCGGAGTATATTGCGAGTTGGGATTAAGGATTGCGAGTTAAGGATATTCTCACGTTTTATTGATGTCCGACATGATACAAAATCATCAAAGGGATGTTGAGTCGTAAATACTACATCTGCGATAAAAAGGGCGGTCTTCGTTTTAAAAATATGAAATTAGGCCTATTAAGGCCTGTTGAGCCAGATATAAAAATTTAACACAATGATATCTGATTGTATTGTATTTGAAGCTGCAGAATTTGGATGTGCCATAACAATAGTGCGTTCTTATTTTAAAGAATAACTCGATACTGCCAGGGACCATATAGAGTCCCATCAGATATCCCTCTCGGATTCCCACAAATTTATTGCCTGTATGGGGTTCAAGAAATCACTATCTAAATTTTTAATATAGACCACTCTGTATGTACATGGAAAAATAATTTAGAAATACGAACTCTAATCGTTAAAGTATGCAAATGCAAACATTTTGAGAATTATTGGGTAAGGAAATAATTGTTTTTGTGACCCGAATGACCCTGTAAGGGGTCTATGTGGTACCTCTTGCTGTACTGTGCTAAAGCTATCGTACTGGCTGCGGGAAGAGTAGACCAGCCCGCATAGCCGATCAAGAGGATAACACATGCTACTATACTGAATGATTAGTTTTGGTACTCTAAATCGGCCCAAATTTTATCGAAGTTTCGAAGTAAATGTAGACGTTCCTTACTTCCATCTTAAATGCGCAAACAAAATTATAAACGTGAATATAAACTCAGCAAAAATTAAAATCTGTTATGAATTATAAAAATATAGAAACTATGGAATGATAAAAATTGTACTAAAATTGGGATGAATTATAAGATTTCTTAAATGCGCAAATACACGATTCTCTCGTGAAACGTCGAACGATCGAGTATTGGATCATTTAATATTGGAATTTGAATAAAAACATATACGTATAAACTTATTATATAAAAAAAATAATTAATTAATTCTATTTTAAGTAAATTATAAAATCTAAAAGTTTTGTGACATCCAGGCCTATTCAACCAATTTACCTGAATGAACGCAATACCAATTCCAGTTCCAATGAGTGCGGATGCACTTTTCTGAACCCTCATTTCCAAAGCGGGGTAACACCCCAGACTGTACACGGTTACATCAGACGACCGACACAGGTTTTCGGTAAGAATATTCTTGCAGCAAGAAAGTGGCAAGGTTCCAGGTTGCAGTCGTGTTTGTGACACAGCGCTCCAGTCTGACGCGGATTCGACGCCGCAGCATTCTAACTGTAATTTTCATTGATACACGAAATCAGGTGTTAATAAGAAATGAAACAGCGAAAAAGGTATTTCATAAACATCGTTCAATTTGAGGGGTTAGATGACTCTAGAATTGTTGATTAAATAATTATTGTTTCGTTTAAAGGAAGACTTATAAGGAAAGGGCGCCTCATCGTAATCATCGATTTCGTCCGGATTCACAGTATACGTAGCGATTGACTAAAAATGAAAGTGACGCAAGTGGGAGCTCCAGATGGCCAAACTTTAGTTAGTTAATAACATTTTTGTCGCGGATCGGTCAATGCATAAGTCTTTTATGTTAGCATAGTTTCCAAACAGTGTTTGGCGCAGTACTTCTCGTATATCGCTCATCGAGTGAGGACATGCGCGTGCCTAGTCTGCTCTCCCCAATTATAGAGTTCGAATAATAGTTTGCGAGTTATAAATGAGAAACGTGACACAACTATTTCAGCTAATGACTCCAGTGCTGTAATGCCATAGATAATCAATTTGGAAAACTGTGCACATATTGAAAAAAACAAGGATGTGATAAATAACAATATCCTCGTCAAGGAGGAAAAGTCGAAAATAAACTCTATTTCGTCTATGTCATATGGCAAGCTAACGGTAGGCCCGAACAATGGACAAAGCTATAGCCTCGGTATGGCAGGCCCTCGTGCTAAACGTAAACATAGGGAGAAAGACGTAAAGCGTATGCAGCTTAATCCCAAGCCTAACTTCAATGCTAAAAGACCGATCACACGAGCTATAGCATAAAACGTCGACGATTCAATGTCATTGTTTGAAATGGAAAATAAAACACCACCCGTTCAAATGAATAATTTATCGGAATAGAATACGTACGATAACGAGAACCTTCGTCGTGAAAACCAGGATCTCAAGCAACAAATCACAAAACTTAACGAGATTGTGAAAAAAATTATCAACTCTGATACTTCGACTGAAAATAATGGGTCTCAATTTACATCAACGATTCCAACGAACAACAGATGCAAAATACTTTCGAACTCAGGCAACAATGAAACACCAATTATGACGAATGAATCATCAATGCCAATCGACAATAATAGCATCGACTTCATCGCTCAACTGAAAAAAAAGAACAGCGTTGTCAATGATAACGGTTCAGCAAGGAAAAGCAACAGCACGTATGAGTGCGGACTGCCGCCGATGGCAGGTACATCAAAAGCGTCGGCGCAACATTCTACGTAGTTCGCAAATTCAGGATACCGAAGATCCGTGAAGCCACCACCAATCTATATTGCTGACCAAGAACCGAAAGATACGATAAAGATGTGCGCAGATCACCTAAAAATAAATGTGTTTCATACAAAAAATCTGATGTTAGGTAATCATGTAGTATACGTACATAACACGGAAGCCTACAAAAAATTCAAAAACGCCCTCGAACAAGCAGACACTAAATATCACACATACACTTTGAAAGGCGAAAAAAAGTAATGGTTCCTCCTCAAAAGTCTGAAGAACAGCTACAGCCCAGATGAAATCCTGGCCAAATTAATTGAACTAAATGTACCCGAAATTGAATTCGTAAAAGTACAGAAATTGTCGACCATGTACTCGCGTAAGAACAATATTAATCTACCTATTTTCTTAGTCCATTACGAATATACTCGTATGCCCTTCGCTCTGAAAAACGCACCGCCGACGTTCCAACGACTCATGAATACCGTTCTAGCAGGAATACAAGGTACTCGATGTCATGTTTACCTTGACGATATCGTCGTCTATGACTCGTCGCTAAAAGAGCATAACGATCGACTCAAAGACGTATTTCAGCGACTAACGGTAAGAGAAGCAAAATTGGCAGTTCAGCCGAAAATATGCCATTTTCTTCGAAAAGAAACTCATTATCTCGGACACGTAATAACCGAGGAAGGAGTGAAACCTGATGAAGCAAAAATCAAAGCCGTGAAAGAATTTCCATTACCAAAAAACGTGAAAGGAATACAGTCATTCCTAGGTCTCACCGGATACAACAGAAAGTTTATAAAAAACTTTTCGCAAATAACAAAACCGTTCACGACCCTACTGAAGAATGACGTTCCCTTCGAATGGACAGCGGAACGAGACCAGCCCCCGGCGCAGACCCTCCAAAATGTTTTGCGCGTGGAAAACCCGGACATTTGCAGAAAGATTTCAGATAGCCTATGGGACAGCGCAGCCTCCCAACTCAGGCTCCGCACAGAGTTAATCAAGTAGACTCAAGCTGCTCTTACTGCCCCACGATGGGACATGAGTTCAGGGTCTGCAAGAAACGGCTATTAGTACCTCTGAGGGAAGACAGGGACCCACCAGGGCGGGCACCCTATCGTCCGTAGCATGGCCACCGTACGATTGACTAGTACGATCTGAACATAATCACGACAAACCCTGATAAACGCTCAATAAGTCAGCTGGGAACTCGAGCCGGCGCTGCCAGCGACTTCCACCGGAGAGTCAGTCAGGAATACTGACCCTCAAAGCCGACACCGGAGTACAAATCAGCATCATCAACCGAGGCGCCGTAAAATCCGGAACAGAGGCCGAAAATACAAATATTTCCATAACTGGCGTAGGTCAGGAAATAAAAGCCTTGTGCGCGGTTAAACTGCATCGCGTATCCTAGGAATGAACTTTATGCGAAAACACGCCGTGCATGTCGGCGGAGGCAAGGAAATTGTCATTAATGAGCACCGTATGTCCTTAATACAACGAACAACGAAAATTAACCTCTCGCCACGCAGTGAAAATATCACGCACGCGGCTACGGGCTGCACATTCGTCGGAGTGGCCGAAAAAAGGATTTTAATCAAGGGCGTAGTATTGAGAGCATGTGTGACGAAGCCAAAGGGAAACAGCTGCATGCTAAATGTACTAAACACAACGGCTAAGGAAGTGGAAATCGTACGACGTATAGTGGAACTCGAATCGCTGTCATCTGCAGAAAAGCTAGCCGGCCTCGAGGCGCACCGAAGGTTGACGCACACCGTAAGCGCAGTCAGCTTAGCAGAATGGGTTAAGCGTCTTGCGAAATTAAAAGGAGCGGTGGACATCGCGCATCTCAACCGAGAAGAATCAGAACCGCTCTAGGAGATTTGTAAGGAATACGCGGACATCTTCGATCTAAAAGGAGATAAGGGGTGCCACACACACCATTCCGTTAAAGGGCGGGGTGCTGCCTGATAAGGTCCACCCTTACCAGCTGCGGGAAACGGAAAATTTCGATTTCCGATAGCTGAATGACGCCGCCGTAGGCGATTCCTACCCACTGCCCAACATCACCGACATTCTAGACCAATTGGGACGGGCATGCTATTTTTCAGCCCTCGACCTTGCATCGGGACTTCATCAAATCCTGATGGCAAAAGAGGACAGAGAGAAGACCGCCTTCTCCACGCATAAAGGATATTTTGAATTTCTCTAAATGTCCTTCGGACTGAAAAATTCTCCGCCAACCTTTCGAAGGCTAATGAATGCCATGCTAACCGGACTAGAGGTTATAAAGTGTTATCACGATATCGTCGAGATATCGTGATATTCGGTGCGACTTTGTCGGAGCACAATAAGCGATTGCGGGTAGTTTTTCAACGGCTGAGAGAGGCTCAACTGTTCCGTCAGCTCGAGAAATTTCTATTTCTGCGTAAGGAGCCCCAGTAACTGGGCCGCATTATTTCCGAAAAGGGAGTGCATCCAGCTTCTGGGAAAACTGACGCCGTAAGAAATTTTCCGACGCCAAGAAATGCGAAAGGCGTGCCATCGTTTCTAGGGTTAGCCGGTTATTACCGGAAATTTATAAGAGATTTCTCCAGAATCGCTAAACCTTGAACGCAATTAATTAAAAAGGACATGGCATTCGAATGGACAACGCGACAGGATCAGGCGTTCCAGAAGCTGAAGACCGCCCTGACTACGGCACCAATATGGCAATATCTAAACTTCGAAAAGCCGTTCGTCGTGGCCACGGACGCTTCGGATAAAGCTATCGGAGCCATCCTGTAGCAAGGTGACATAGGCAAGGACTTGCCTATCTGCTACGCTAGTAGAAGGTTAAACAAAGCAGAGGAAAATTATTCAACCATGGAAAAGGAATTGCTGGCCATCGTATATGCGATAGGACAATGCCGCTCGTACGTATACGGCACACGTTGCAAGATGGTAACGAACCACAGCCTCTAACCTGGTTTTTTGGGGTCAAGGACCCCGGCTCGAGACTCATGCACTGGAAATTAAAATTCTCCGAACATGAGTTCGAAATCGTCTATAAAGCTGGTAAGCGAAATACCAATGCTGACGCATTAAGTCGCAAATGTGCAACCACGTGTTCGCCAGCCAAAGTTCGGCTGGAGGATCAAGCGGGAAAAGTCGGCGATAACCCGCCTTCTCAAAACGCCGAAGATGTGAGCAGAAAAATGAGGAGTTCGGACTCGCGAACCTCGCTTAGCAATGAAGCTAACGTCCACAGTCCAAACTAAGAAGAAAAGGAGAAAATACTCCACGAACATCATAGCGCTTCCCTAGGCAAGCATCAAGGAGTATCCCGAATGATGAATAGAATACGGTTTAATTACGACTAGTCAGGAATACGTAAGAACGTCGAAAATTACGTGAGGAGATGTGACAGAAAATCTTCTGCTACTACGGTACGCCAGAGAACATCCTAACAGACCAAGATACGACTTTCTGAGCACCACTTTCAAGGCAATCTGCAGACGGTTGCAGATAGAAAGAATACAAACAACTGCATGCCATCCGGTGTCCAATGGTACGCTAGAAAGATCGCACAGGACTCTGGCGGAATATTTAAAAAGTTATGCAGATGAAGGTCAAAGAAATTGGGACGAATGGCTGCCGTACGCCATGTTCACATATAACTCAATTCCTCATACGGCAACCAGGCATACCCCGTAAAGCCTCATATATGGGAGCGAAGCAGAACTGCCAACGGCACTGCACAGAGAACCGAGGGTCACCTACTCGTATGACGACTACACACAGAAACTTCGCGAGCGTCTTCGAGCAGCTTGGACATCTGCAAGAGAAAATTTAAAGATCGCATCATCGAACAGGCACACCCGCCACACACGTGATCCGGAAAGGTCTACGCAACGTGCGAGTATACGTGAACCGTCTGAAAAATTATATTGAGCATATTATGTATACCCGCCGCTCTTCTTACGCTATTCAGAAAATATACCAAGAGAACAGCAAACTCCCATAACAGGCCAGCACGTGAGTTCTGACCACACAGGGTAACAATGATAAGTTAGCTATCTCTGGCCATTGACTCGCCTTAACGCATCTTGCCGTTATGGAATCTCGGGTCTCTCATTCTCTCACTGAATTTTTGAGGAAATGTGAGACGGCCATAGGGCCGGATAGTCAGTGTGGAGAGGTGCTCGACAACATCGCTCGCCTTTCAGAAAATGTTAAAAAAAAAGTCGGAGTAGTCCATGATTTTTTAGGAGCCGACCATTCACGAAAACGATGCAGACTTGTCAATGAACTAGATTCGGTTTTGAAATCGATTACTGGAGATCTGGATGCAGAAGATGGAGAACGCCTAGATGCGGAGATCGCCGCCCTCCGTGGATCAGAGGAATCCCTTAAAGAAGGGTTGAAAAAGCAACTCCAGGTCGTAGAAACGACGCTGGATATATTCAATAAGACGGCTCATGCAGCCAAGCGTAACTACGGCAAGCTGTGTGACATGGTGCGTTCGGTAGATAAATACCCGACGAATAAAACCGGAACATTGCGAAATAGGCAACATTCCGATGAAAGCTTGGCTCTCATGGATAACTACGTGGAAACATTTCTGAGAGAAATAAAGCATGTAGTCGACCTATTCGCCAACGTCACGGCAGGGACCGTGAGTGCTGCCCTCGCACGCCACAGCGATTGAGGCGGTATTTGACCGAAGCACTACCTTACCGACTAAGGGGACACAGCTTCCTACTACCTGTTACGGGGGAAAACGGAGCAGAAATATTGCGCCTGACGACCACAAAAGCCTACCGGAGAGGCGAAATAATATCGTTGTTACTCGAAATACCACTGATAGAGCAGTCGGAATTCAGCATAAATAGTATGTACCCCCTGCCCGCTACGGAAGTAAACGATACTTTTTTCTATTTGGAGACGCCTGAAAACCCCCATAATAGTGGAAAAGGAAAACGGAAATTTCCTGCAATTGACGTGGATAAAACTAAAGCCATATAAGGTGGAAGGAAATCGATACCTTTGCCGCAACAGGTACCCTTCCATGGACATCACCGAAAATGCACCTTGTGGCGTACTCATGTTCACCGAAGGAACGTCGGCCTCAGGACACCGATGCCTAAAACGAGCCGTCACGTTGAAGGATATTCTTGTCATCAGCCTACGGCAACCAGGACAATGGCTGTCATGAGTATCGCGTGTGATGACGTGCCATCAAAACCAGTAATCCTCCGGGGAACAGGAACACTTACACCCAGTGGACGATGCACCGCCAGCACGAGGAATTTAAAAATCAAGGCATCAAGTAGCAAGATGCAACTAATACGAGATAATAGCTACTTGCCCGCGCACAATTTAACACTAACGGCGTGCGAGTGAGCAGCAATACCGCATGTGGTAGACTTCAGCGAGGGAGTAATACTAGAAAGAGTTGTAAGCAACCCCGACGAGCTGAACAACCTCGGTGCTCGCGTCAGAAGAATACGTAAGGAACTGGCCCAAAGTCAGCCTTCGCCACTGTACCTGTACCAGACAATCGTACAGGTACAGCAGCGGAAGTGGGTTAAATTGGCCTAGGCCAACTACCGGCGAAATGGCATAAAAACCGTTCCGGCACTGTTTTCACTTTTGTCCGGAAACTTTCCGCCGGTAGTGTATATTTTCTTCTTTTATTTCTTTTTACTATTGGGGCCTGTGTACTTTTCTTTTAGATCTTGAATATAATTTGCCAGCATCCCTAATCTATCTGTGTAATAATCATTTCTTAGGTATATCGTCATGACAATTAGCTCTACTGTATTAACCGTGCATTTAATCACGATCCAAAAGCCTCTTAGATTTAGAATATTGGGAAATTACTTTCTAATAAATTAGCACACATAAACCACCGTTTGATCTACCTACTGTGTGGAATTTGTTTGTAGGAGTAGTTATTATATCATATTTATCATAAAGACATGGAACTGAATCAATGACCTATTATGACGAAATTCCCGACATATTTTTCTAACTCTGTACAACCCATGTCATCCCATCATCGAAAGCTGTTGTTCCGCGTTGGCCGGTATCGAAACAGGCTGCAGCGCCGTCCCACTTGAATGAGTTGACTTCTCATCTTTCTGTATCCTTTTCCATTTGAAGTCGATGTAATCTACTCTCCGACCGATGTCAGCACCATAGAATTCTTCAGTCCACCGTTTCTTACAATTAAATTGGATGTTCGCATCGCTGGTAGCTGCTCTCTCTAGGATCGTTACCGGACCCGGAGTCTGCTTTCCGAAACGAATTTCGATATTGTGTGCCCTCTATTAAGCCACCATTGTCCCAAATGAAGTTCTTCTCATGAATTTGCGGCTTTGTGTAGCCTATTTTGATTCGCCGTTCATTACTCTCCTCTGTTCGGACGATGGCTACGATGTTCTCTTGAATTTCGCGCTCATGTGTCGTACGGCCGTGTGTTATGTAGAACGGTGAGTCGCTCAGACGATGATTGTTCGCCATAACCTCTTTTTCCGTTAAGGTCTTCTCGTTTGACGAGCATAACCCCCAAATTTCCGGCTGTTCCTCTTTTACCAATGGGATATGCTTCTTATATTTTTACCCTCACCTGGATAGATTCCCGCAGAAAATTGTCGACGTCACCTGCGATGTCGTGTATAATGACATTTTTCTTCGCTTTTCCCTGTCTCTGGATTCGTCTTTTCTTTTCAACTGCAGGTAGTGAATAGAGTAGTTGACAATTTTTGAGAAACTGGTCTATATTTAGCGTAACAGCCTATTTTACCCAAAATATAAATATTTCAACATAAGGCAAATATTAACATAATTTTTTTTACATTTTTATAAACCAATTTGAAAATTCCCGCGAAAGCACTCCAAACTGTCATGGTTTCTCAAATGGCGTCAGGCCGTGCAAACCAAACACCAGTACGATTAAGTGATAATACGTGTTTCGAAAAGTACTCTATTAAAATTAATTCTAATTTTTACAAGTATTGTATAGTTCTCCATTATAAAAGTACAACAATTAAAAAACGAAATTCTGATGAGCAGAAATCGGTGTTAGATTCAAAAAATATACTGAACATATCCAAGTCAATTTTGAGCGAATTGCTGCTGTTTGCTTTTATAAAACCGTCCATTACGATCGCCTATTGTGTAGTGGTATTATTCAACTTGTGTAGTCTTATTGCGTATTATTGTGTAGTCGTATTATTATCCGCACATTGGAAAACAATAAAAAAAAAGGATTATTTTGAAATTATCGAACCACAATGAACGGTATTGTGACGATGGTCTACCCCCAGCCACCCTTTTTTCTTCTTTCCCATACGCCTCTCGCATTCCTTTCCTTCCTACGTGACTTCCTACAGCTACACCCTGGCTATCGCTGGGACATCTCTCCGTCAGAACGCAGCTAGTCGTTGTTTTCTGATAAAGGCCCAAAACCTCCATTTTCCATTTTCCACAGTCCAGCCATAAAGCACCTATCTTTATGGCCTGACCTGCCTCAAACTCGAAACACCTGCAGCCCCCATTGTCTCCCCAGACGTTTCCGTTTCCAGAACGTTCTGACTCCCAAATTCTTTCCCCAGCACACTACGACTTTCCCACGAGTTAATGTTATAAGAACCACCCTCCTCCTAGGCTAGTCAGTTAGTAGTTTTCCGATCATCTGAGCAGCAACGTTACGCTGTCTGTTGAACCACTGAAAATAAAGTCTTGTGTTTCCCGATTAAGTGTCTACCGCGTATTTCCTCTCAACTACCGCGTTCCGTAGCCGAGTCGGCAGCTCCAATCATAACAAATAAATAAATAAATAACTCGCGACATCACAGTATATTATCCGTAAAATGTTTTACAAAGCGTGAAGGCATGCGCTCTGATTGGTATTCAATATCACGTGACTAATGGCTTTATATTTCCAAATTTATTTCTCAAAAGTATAATATAACTTTATTTACATTAATAAATGAGATTGATTTTCGATATCTTTAGACCTCAAGGAACCATACAAAATAAAAATATAGCAGGTTTTTTCTTACTGTCAACCCTATTCTTTCTTGTAGCTCGTTTTTCTCAGTTCCCCATTGTACATTATGTTTCGCAAGATCATTTTCTACTATTTTGATTCGGTCCCAAGCTTCTTTGGCTTTTACTGCTGTCTTTGGTTAATTTTGATACCATTTCCATCAGCTTTCCTAGTTTATCCATAACCTCTTCTAGGCCTGGTGCGTTGGTATTCTCCTCGCACGAAACGTTCGTCTCTTCAGATTCAATATTAGTAAGGCTTGGTTTTGTTTTATTAATATATCCGTGATTGTTTGACTGGGTCGTTTTTCCCCAACTTCTTGTTGTCTGCTCGCCATGGTAGACCGTCCCGAAATCATCCCCGTTGCTTATGTGAGGGATCTAACTTCACTTTTTACCTTGTTTGAAATACTGTCTGTTTTCAAACTTTTGTCAAATTCCGAGATCGAATTTTATAACCCGTGTTATCGCACGACTAAAAATAATCTCGAATTTTTGTCGGAGTTTATGTGCTCGCGACCATATTCACCTGCCCCTTCCGATTGTCGCATTTTACAGTTGATTATATTATAGTGTTTTTATTATAGTATTACCTTGCGGATGATTCTCATTTAAGATACCGCATTTCGAAAGCGTAGTAAAGCGTGTACCGAGCGTGTGACAAGTCTATTTCAGACTAAACGATACTCCGCGCTTTGTACAGAATCAACTCGGACTCGAGACGTGGTTGGTAAGCACTTTGCACGGAGTCGAAACAGACTCGAAACGTGGTTGTGTACGAATTTCCATCCTTTTCACATGCTTCAGCGCGTTTTGGAACGTGGTGCGCACGTACTTGAAACGCTATAAAGCATGTAACGAAACGCGGTTGCTTTTGTCAGGGTTTTTCTTGTATAAAAACGGAAAATCGATATTACTCTTATCGCGATCACCGATCTCGTACTATATATTGATCCATCCATTAACTGCTTCGTGACCTGCTTCTTAATGAATATTTTGACGGCGCAATTCCTATCTATTGTAATATATATATATATGAATATATATCGATTGGACATCGTGCGCAATAGTTGCCTTCGTGAAAAAATTGTTTGGCTATTCTCGTTATTATTATTATTATTATTATTATTATTATCACCATTCTTAATTCTATTATTCTATTATTGTCATGGTTTATAGAACATTTCGAGATACTTACCTTTTTCTGTACATTGTCCCAGGCGACCTGATCTGACTCCGTATAATTCATCATCGAGGCGGTCATCGAACTCTTCATAATCGTTGTAAAATCATTTTTGAATACTGCGGCTGCAATGCCGACGGCTAGCTCGACGATGAATATCACTACCAATGCAACGGCAAACTGAAACAAAGATTTGAAATTTCGACGCAGCGATGAGCTTTTTTTATGTACATTAAGAAAACAAAACAAAAAAATACTCACTGCCATCAACATATTGTAATGTTCCTTTATAGAACCATAACATCCGAGGAAAGCTACGAAAAATACGATCGAACCGGCCACTATGAGAACGACCGCTGGGGCGAGTATCCTCATTTCGAGGAAATGACTGAAGTCACCAACTTCCGTTATTACTAGGGCGCCCGCGATGATTATGCCGATACCGGATATCTTTGTTCACACATTAAATTAAATTATTGTTCAATTATCTAATACTATAAATTGTAGCAGAGTAATAATGGTATTACTTATGAATATAATTAATAATAAGAATAACATATAATATTGATCGTAACTGATATCGATTCTTTGGCATTGAATTATGAACTCACCGCGAAGATAAGATTGAACAGAAAAATAATGTACTTGATGACGCTCATGCTACAGGACTCCATTTGATCTTTCCTCGAATGCTTTTTTAAATATTAAATCGCGAATGAAGATACAGAAATATCGAGTTAACCAGAGCTCTTTTTGTTTATTCGCCCGTATCTCGACGCACACGAACGATCATTAATAATTATGTCGAATGTTCATTTATTTACAAACAATAATGGTGCGAAAATGAATCAAGGGTTTCGCTCTTTGTAAAAGTTAGCCCCTTTCGTCCTTTCACTTTGAGAGTCTGAGTCGAAACTAGAACTTTTTTTTCCTTGCCTTGTCAATTCGAGCGACGACTCTTTTACGCGTCCTCGCTGAGTTGATTTCGATCGAAATTCCACGAAGCTCATTGCGAGCCAAAGCTCTCGCTTCTCGTCCTCGAAACTTCTCATTGGTCAGATGTTCTGTCTCTCTCTCTCTCTCTCTCACACACACACATAAACAAACACTTCGACAAAGTCTCGCCTGTCGGGACGTTTACCAGCCCTATGTTAAAGAACGCTTCGGTGAATGGGGGAAAAACCCAGAGAAAGTTCTCGACCACCGGTTTATCCGGATATTCCCTATGTGTTGATTTCCAGGCACCATAACAACCGTCCAATTACCTCGGTGAAAAATAAAAGTAAAAGTGACGGATATTATAACATTTTCCGCCGGGAAATTCCGAGAGTCCAAAAAATATACCTAGAAGTCATTTGCCTCCTGACGCATCCTAGGTACTCGTTGAAACAAACAGAAACTGTAATCAGGGGAATTGCAAATGTGTACGAGTCCTCGTAATTTTCACCTTTCGGAAAAGTTTGATGTCTGGGAAAACCTTTCTTCCATTTATGTGTGTTCCTCGTCCGAGGAAGGCTTCGTAAAGATTATTTAATTATGAAAACAAATTTGCCACATTACTCTAATTTGCCAGCCATTTTCGTCGAATGGTGCTTAGGTATAAGCAAAAAATCGTTGGTAGCTATTGTCAAAATATGGTTAGAATAATCGCAAATTGGAGGTACCATTGGAAACTCTATGTTGAAAAGTTATGTCTTTAATATCCAGAAAACCGTTTACCCGCAGTGTCCTTTAAATTTGACATACACATTTCTTTTAACATAATCGATAACATTTCTTATAACATTATCTCGCATAACTGCGGGAGTGACAACGGTTTCCTTGTTTATTCCGCTATGACAGATTTCGGGAGATTACATCCAGTTATAGTTTAGTGGAATCGATCTTTTTCAAATATTCTGAAAATATTATCGAAACACTTAAAGACGATCTGTCATAAATGAGCGGCGTTGTTGCCATAGACATGCAAAGTTCACGTAGACTGCAAACTTTTTCTCGCAATTTGTAGCGTTTATTAAAATCGCCGACCACGATTTCTCAAAAAATAATCAACTCACCTATTAATAAATCATTTTTAAAAACGCAGTTCTTGATAGAATATGATTTTTTAATTTCCCTTACAATATTTTATTTATTAACGAAAATCGAGTTCAGCATAACGTAGCAAGGCAAAGTTACTGTGAAACACCGAACGATCAAGAATAATCCCATATCGGTATTAAATAAATCTTTTTCATTCTTTCATTCTTTCAGATGAATTCAATTCGAAAAATTGTCGTGACCGCAACACGCGTTTTTTAAAACATGATACTGGAGCATACGGGCTGCCTTTCGGTTAATAGTATTTTTTAATCAAAAAATCAATCCGCACAATGTTTTTGAAAACGTTTCTAACGAAATACACGAAGTTTTTCTAAAAAATACCCAATAGTCGTTTTAAAAGTAAAGATTTCGGGCCTCCCAACTGGATACGTGCCCTTAACCACCTTTGCGAGTCCATCGACTAAGCAATCGTTTTCCGTCTCAGGGCCTATAAAAAATATAAACATCCGTAAAAATATATTTTTCAATACGTTAAATACCTACATTCATGACGTCTTACCATAAAACATCAAAATATCATATTTCCTTAAAGTTTAAACGTATGTATGTACAGGGTGTTTGGCAATTATCCGAACACAGAGAATACCTAGGTATGGCATCAGTACAAGTAAACCGTTCTTTTTCTAATGGGTCTGCTATCAAAATTGGCTCAAGATATTGCTGACCGTTTTGCTTATAATGAGGCCAACTACCTCGGTATTTTCTGTCGTGATAGTTGCCTCACACCCTTTATATACCGATAAACATAAGTGTGTAGAGCAGAGGTTCTCAAACTTATTTCGTCTACCGCCTACTTTGTGAATAAACTATTTTCTAGCGCCCCCTCCCCGAAATTTTTAAATTGACTTAAGACCAGAATCGCAATAATTACTTTAATTTAATTATAGCGTGACATAACAGTCTTATCCTGTTTCTGAGTTCAAACTTACATTTTGAATGAGACTTTCTAACTAGTGAGAACAATCAAAACGCAACTTTATAATCATTCGAAAAACTTGTATTTAAATTAACACAAACATTTCAATTAAAATTTTAAAACTAATCTAACGTGAAGGATGAATCTGATTATTTTTAACAAGTGCGTTAATATCAGATTCGAATTTATTCAAAAACATCCGTAAGTCACCGCATTCGGTAACATGCAAATGATTTCTCTTTTTATTTAGCAGCATTTCCACAGCACTAAATCCTCGTTCACACAAATATGACGGTGGGAATTCTATTAAAAATCGTTCAACAATCGACCACAATCCATGGTACAATTACGGGATTGGCTTTTGTAGCCAAAATTCTTGGTAGCCATTTTTTAATTTGATTTTGATTTCCTCATTCGTTGTCAGTTCTATAGGATCTTCTTCGCGCTGGGACGATACTACTGTATTGACATTCGAAAAGGATTCAACAGCCTGTTCAGTATTCCTAATTTTGTTTATTTAAAAATGTCCTGGAATAGTTCTTTTAAATCACTGTGGAGGTTCTCCAAATGTTAGCAGTACTCAAACAAGTCGTCATTGTTGAAGGATACTTGTGATAAATTAGGAAAATTGTGAAACTCACATTTGCTTATATTTCTTTTGTATAAAAGCAGTTTGGCCATGAAAGCAGCAACGATATTTTTCCATGAACTTGCAATCAGTGATTGCTGTGAAACAGCAATCGGTTGAAATCTTCATTAGTATCAACACGAAACTGATTAAATAATCTGTATTTTAAAGAGCTGTTTCGTGTTTTGTTGACTGCTTTGATGACATGTTGCAGTGATGGAAACTGCCGTTCATTCAAATTTCTTGCAACCAAATGTTGTCGATTAATGGCGCAATGTACAGGGTGTATAAAAATGATATGTCGCCACTTCGCCCAGTAAATCTGCAGTTTATGTTGGACGAAGATCCATCAACACATGGACCCGCAAAATTGACCTTGACACTGAAACTCAAGGTCAAATTTTTGTATTGGCTTAAAAAATTCTACTCATCAAAAGGAACATAAGTCTCCATGAAACCAGAAGTTGGAGATGCGTCCTTCAACCCGAAACGGCAACGTCAATTCGAAAAAAATCGAAAAAGTGCATTCTTACGAAATATTGTTTACAGGAACAAGGAATAAGAGTTTTAATCATTATAAAAAAAAAGGCTTTCACCGCAGACACTTTAATTTTTATTAATTGGAACCAGGAAACGTCAGGATTTACCTTGACACTGACCACGCGGAGGTGGATGAATCGGCATGAGATGGGTGACACAGATCTTTGCGATATCCATTTGTCGCGTTACCACTGCGAGCTTCCAATTCTTCAGCTCATGTTTGCCGAAAGTCAATCAAAACATAGTCCCGCTGAATTAACCTTGACCGTAAAACTGAAAGTCAATTTTTTATTGACAAAAGCTTCACCTCGTTAAAAAGGTTCTAATTCTCGTAGAAACGACGAGTTAGGAATGAACCTTTCAATATCAAGCCGTCGAAACATATGAAAAATGAGCATTTTTCGTTTAGTTCGGAGGGATAAAATTCAGAACTAAAGCATAATTAAAAAGGCAATCGATATAACTAGAAAGACTTGATGTCTGGCAAACAGCACGCCTGCTGTTCGGTGAAACCAAGGATTTAGATGGCCAGGTTTGCGATAGACGATTTTGATCTTAATAATAGTGGTTTCAACCGCATTTCAAAGTCATATCGTGCTTGTGTGATTGTTCACGAATCGCTTAAACATATTCATTAGCGGCAGACCTTTAGCGTTCCCCGGAATACACCACATTATGACGCGGTCATAATGAAGGAAGAGATTGTATACTTTTGATTTTTGGTATTAACAAAAAAATAACGCAAGTTCTTCTATCTATATTTGCATTTAATAATATCTTACACATTGCGGACATAGCGAAAGCCGAAATTATAATTACTCTCATTATATCTCTTTTACTCGCTTATTTAAATATTTTATATAATCCTATAATTAATTATTTTTGTAATTCAAAAAATCCTATTTTTTTAATCCTATTTTTGTAATTCAAAAAATTTGCGTCTTTTGTTTCATAAGTAACGTTTCAATCATGACTTCGAATGGTGGTGGAGATGAATTTGTCGTCGTTTTGTTCGACGATGGATTGGCCGTCATCCCGGAGTCGTGGCTAGAATCCAAAAATAGCTGTTTTTTTTCCAACGTACAAAACAACCAATCAATTGGAGAAAGCGATAAAGAATCGGATCGAGGTGGATAAGGCATGGCCTATCTATACAATAACAAGAACATTCGGACAATTCGGTAATTGATTGAAATTTATAATAATTTCTGCATGAACATAAATTTTACGAAACTCCGACGTAACTTGTACCTTCTAATACTAGTCAAATTATATCTCTCTTCGACAAACTGTGTTTTCTACGCTCTCTTCTAGATCAGTTTGTCTCCTAAGCTATTACTGATTTCTTGTGATTTTTGATAATTTGGTGCATGTTGTTTTTTCTATTTTGGACAAATTCACCGCCATTTTACGATAATAAAAAAAGACCCCTAAAAAATGGTAAAAACAAGTGCTGAATTTTGTTTAATGGCAGATAATGAAATTTCACTTGCATTAACTAAATCATTGACGGTACATACATATTTGTGCAGACAATGTTTGAGGCAGTCCGTCGTGATCCGGTTTCTCCTATGTACAAATAATGTAATACTGTATAGATTTTCGTTACCTGATATATAAACTGTTATTACGATTATCGTAATCATGTATTATTAACTTATATAACCGATTTTTCTTATTTTAGCGACCTATGAAGAAGCGAGAAAAAAGTTGCTGAAAGCGGAATATTCTTCCGTAATGAATACTGATGTCGATGAGAAGAAAAACAGGAAGAGTCGAGCTAAACAAAAATTGAATCATCCTCTGAGGGAGCTGACGACGATGGGTCTTCTGATGAATGCATACAAAAATCGCACGGTGAGAGCACTTACTATTTAGCATACGTAGTACAATTCTTTATGACATTTCGGTTCGCCGGCCTTAAATAAATGAATTCGTGGATTTCTCAATACTACTTTCTTATGTGTCATATTGATATATATATATACAAAACAGTTGCATTCAATACAGGGGGCTGTGAGAAAAGGGATAGGAAAAATGGAGTTCAGAAATCCCGAACTGTTTCATCGTCCGAGGATTGTGAAAACGATGATTCTGATAATGAACCATTTTGACAAAAAGCGCCGTCTATTGTACACTCAAATGGTGACAGTAATACTTATGAGTCGAGATTATGAAAAATGTTCTTTCTTTTTGTGTCAGTTCATGAGGTGGACGTGAATAATGACAAATATTCCCTTTTACTCTTTATTTGCAAATCGTAGAAATCTTATCAAATATCTATATATCTATTATTGAATTATATTGTAAACATTTACTGTTTAGATTCGTAATGTCATTGATTACTTTAATTATTGATCGTTTCATTATAGATAGGGTCAGAGCTCGAAAAGACCAATATGACTATTGATAGCACGAACGATAAAATGGAAAAAACGGTCCGGCTCATCAGATACAACAAAGATATCTAAATACCATAAGTCAGCAGTCAATAATAATTATAATGTCTCGAATTCCAGAAGGTGTGACTTTAATATAACATTGTTATAACTGATGATAGGGAATAAATGCCCTATGGTCAAAACATTTTAAAGCTTCAAGAGAATATTCTGTATAATTTTATAGTACTGACAAAAAATGTATTTTCCATAGATAATCTTGAACCGATTGATAATCCGTCACGTGCGGTTGTGCGCAGTACCTACCTCAGTCGCCATCTCTTCAGGTATATAAATAACGTAACGGTAATACAATACTAATAGTTATATTTATGAATTTATAATTTCCAGAACGATTTGAGAAACTCGAGAACAATCTACACACCATGAAGATGGATCTTCGTCGCGTTATGGAGGTCCTAGTTCAACTTAAAACAGGCTCGGAAATAGAACGCGCAACTGATGCTGAAATAGAAACAACTGCTGATATCGACAGCATGTTTCCGCTAACAACTCATGGTCAGTTATGTGAATTGGAAGAAAATATCAAACAGGACCCAAAAATCTCTTCTCGACTAGTGAGCATGTTGTGTGATATTTATAAATTAATTCTCCGAATGTTTTATAAAATGTTGATTAGTAATTATTCATATATTTTTATTAACACAGAGTCCGAGAATGGTTTCGTCAAGCTCAGGGTCGCCAAAATAATTTATTGGCGATAAATTATAAAATATTCTCACTTTTTGAGAATATTTTTGTTCTTATTTTTTAGTATATCGTCAACGTGGGTTTTTTGTTTAGTTATCTCATTACCTAATTAGTATTCGCGTAATGAGTTTGGTCAAAGTTTGTACCAGTACCGCGTCAAAGTTTATACCCAACTTAGTTTATAGTCATGTTTGTGCTTTTCAAACTACTTTAAATGCTTACTTTTTTTTAATTCTTTTGCAGTATATGAAATTTTCATTTTCATACTTCTTTTTTTCTCGTGGATCGAACAACGTAATTCGATAGAAGCAATATTACTTCATCTGGCGAGGACATTTTTAGTTTTTTCATCTTTCTGTAAGTATTGATCAGTGTTAGATTCGTGTAATAAGAACAAATTTCGCGTGATATTGATTTATAAATGTTTCTGTTTTTTATGTTGTTTAATTACTTGAATTAGTAATTTATTTTTTTAAGCATAACACTAACGTTTTGTATCTTCGTTTTTTTTTCATAAATGTTTATGGGGTATGTACTTTGTATGTACTCTTTCAAAGCAATTTGTAACTTAAATAATGAATAAAAAGTTTCAAACTATGAATAAGAGCTGTATTGAATGATTTTCCGTATTCATCGCACGAATTTATAAGCATACGACGATTTATATGTATTGTAACATTTTTTATAGATTTATTATTCGCATATAAGACATTTACGATATGTCAAATATACGTTAATACGATGTCGCTGTTGACATCTGTAAGATGTATTTAGCACGTATACTGAAGAGCTAAATGTTTGGCTAGTAACCGTATAATATGTATATATTCTACGTTTATTGAACAATACATTTGACGTATTTTGGACGTCTTCGATACATAAAATATACCGTTTAATAGAAGTAGAATATATATACATTATACGAATATAACCCGGTCATTTAGCTCTTCAGGCTAAACGAAGACGTCGTTTTTATGTTTAATATACGAGAATGTTCTAATTGGGTTGCTCTTTACAATATTTACTTGCTGCAACAAAATTATGGCAAGGGTTTAGAAAATTGTAGAAACGTAATATCGTTACATTATTCTCATTTTGAATGTGCGGGTAAATATTCTTGTATTTGACGGAGATAGATGCTACTTATACTCTCATATAAGTACCACCAATTTGATGAGGGAGAATTATGGTTGTATAAACGGATATGTAGAGGCCTAGAATGGGAGAGTAGCCACACATACCTATCATCATAGCGGTATCATTTCCGGAGTATTACTCTCAACAAATATGTACCGGAACATATTGATTAACGGGATTAAATTAACCGAGAATTATAATATGATAATTCATAATTCCTGTGACTCTCCAAGCAAAAGTAAGTTTATCGAGTTGGTAATAAATAAGTATGAGTAATTACTTGAACTCGATATGGTTGGCATATTACTTAATTTTTAATATGGTCATAAAATATTAGCCGACTTTAATTAAGTCGGGAAAGATGTTACGCAAAAAGGCTTAACCAAAATTGTTCAAAATTAGGTACGAGCAAATGTTAAACGACCAACTAGAATTAATAATCGATTTAGTACTTGCGAACATTAATATAAAAGCTAAGATACTATTACGACGGTCGTGAAATATCCGACCAACGTATCATGGGGATTTGTACGCAATTATACAATGTATAAAATGACGAGGAGGATTTATTTATTTTATAAGCGAAACACTATTAAGATAGGCGGCCAGAGATGTAATAGCTAATTGCAACAGATTTTCCGTAATTGGAGCCAGTTGTTCGCCAGTACCTAGCGCGATATTATCATTGACTATCGAGCCACCAATTTAAAGCTGATGGACTTACGGAAATCACCCCAAATGATGGGAGTGAGCACATGACCAACCGAGAGAATTAAAATACGATGGTCATCATAATCATCATCGTTCTGTGCTATCCAATGTCAAAACAGAAATAATAATCATCAAATCCCATCGAAGATAGTGCTAAAATAAAATATCAAGCGGCACCGTCATTTAAACGTAGCCAAATCAACATATCATTTCATTAAAACTTTCAATTTGAATGTAAAATTAAAAAAAAACATCGCAGAAGAAAATGATTTGACCTTTTCCAAAAATCCCGATAATGTGCCATCGGTAATGCCGATGAGGCATTACCGATTCAAAGATACGATAATGTTCGATCGTAACATTGATGATGGGTGACCATGAATTACTACGGCGAACGATTAACCATCATAACTTGTTGTCAATTACAACGCACATTAGAACCTTCAATATCAATAAATTAAACTCGTGTACATTACAAATTCGAAATTGACGAAAGATCCGTTGTTATTTTTTATTAAACACGTACGAAAATAGATTTTTCTCCGCCACAACGTCAAACATACAGGCACACGAGCCGATTCATTTAATTTCTTTAATTTCTTCAATGACTCCTCGAAGCTATTCGCTAGTTCGGAAACTATAGGAGAAAATAAATGATACACGCGTGTAAATATATCTATGATGATTTGGACGTAAATTTTTACATAAAATTGCTCTAATACTTGCAGAAAAAAGTTTATGCTTTAAATTTGTTATTGCAGGTGCTGTTACGTATCGATATCACAGACTTTTTATGAAATTAATAAAATATTTCCAATCAGGCAAAATATTTTGCTGTCAATTATTTTTGTTAATCTCCACAATTTCGATCAGTTTTTGGATCTAAATGAGGATTTGAATCATTTTCAGAATGGACATCGATGGATTCTTGGCTGGTCAATAAAATTGGCAACTGGCAACAATTGTTGCCATCTTGACTACTCGGCAAATTGTCCTCGTCCATACTATCCTCGACACGAACACTATCCGCAACCGAACTATTGAGGCTGAAATCCGAAGCCGAAGTCTCGTTTAATGACTCGTCAAGGTTATTGCTACTGTTTAATTTTCGCATCAATTCCATCCAAGGATCCTCGAGAAAAGATTGTAGATTCATGTATTTCGATATGTCGATTTGTTTGTGGGAATTTCCTCTATGATAATTCTGCAAAATAAATGAATTATCTGTTTTTTAAATATTTTTCAAATATACATTTATATTGATACATATGTTTATTTATTAACTAACGGTACCCAGCATACTTTGCAATGCCATTTTGATGGCATAATATGTTTTGGCATTCCCTGTCAAATCAACTATGTTTTTATGAATTTATTTATAAGTTGAAATTTTTCTTTCTCCATTTTTAGATTTTTCCGACAATTACCAACAGTTTGGTGATCAGGGAGCCTAAGAGGGCTATACGTCGGACAAAAATTACATAAAGACCGTCACTGACATGTCCATAACTTTTATGAAAAAAGCACTGGGGTATCGACACTTCAAAATGACATTGGGTTCATGGTGCTGCGATTTTTTATGATTTTTGCAGATTTTTAAGGCCGCATTATTTATTTTTGTAATTTTTCCATACATAAAATATATATATTTTATATATATTTATATATATATTTGCGATAATGTCGAAAAATAATGACATTTCGAACAAGTTGTTTCTATAAATGATAGCTTGTTTGTCCCGCATGCATTCGTTTGTTTATATAAAATGGTTCTAGAAATTGTCATTGCAAATAAAAATATGATAGTCGTAAGATTTTTTATAAATCAATTTAAGTCCGCTTCGGTGCGACAATTGTGAAAAGGTTTGCTAAAAAAAAACTATCATTTATAGAAAAAACTTGTTCGACATGTCATTATTTTTCGTACATTTCCCCATAATAAAATAATGCTTTGTTTTTATACCATTTGTATTTGCAAATATGATTATACTGTTATGCATGTGATAAGAGGATAAAAAAGATAAGTTTCGATTACCTTATTCTGACCATGAAAGGAGTTTACCCCGTCCCTGCCATACTGAGCTTGAGAATTGTTATTTCTGTAAGTGTTGTAACCAGGACTCGCCGAATGTCGACGATTTCCACGTCCAGCGTTTTGCCAATGTCCTTTTGGACTTTGCCAATTACCGCTCAATTCGTGTTCGGCCGACGGCGGTGTGCTGCTCTCGAAAGGTATAAAGTCCTCGCCGAAACTTTGAGAGTGTGACGATCTTTGAATCCGATTTGGACTGTAATATTCGTAATTCGGAGGACGTCCATAACCTCTACCTGAGCTACCACCCGATTTCCAACCGGAGCCCTGAGGTCCGCTTCCGTTCCGTCGCGGTGTGCTGAACGGCGATTTTTTCATATTTTTCTTGGTTTGTATATGTTTTGTTTTTGTTACGAGTCAAGAAGCTTTAGCCGCGAGACAACCGGGCGATGACCGCGTTTGGATTTTGGAACAGTTTAAAATGGCGAGTGACGGCGGATGAGGCTTGGCTAGGGTGGCCGGGGGTTTGGCTCCAAAAACTGTCCCTCAATGTGTTATGTCCCTCAGTCGACCGCGTCATTGGCCGCTGCAAGAATGGGTTAGGTCACACAGACACGTTCACGTATACCTCACACAACTTCATGGCATAGCTCCGCCTCCTCTCTCACCAATCACGTACGAGCAAGTGCGCCTTACAGTCCATCTCGCTTCTTCTAATACGAGGTATAGACTGAGGGACACATGCCGACTCTGTTTTTCTGAACTGCTACTGAAAAGCCTGAACGCAATGTTAGAGAAGTGGTCGGAAAAAGCGAGGAACGATCTGATAATTGCACCGCCTGGCAGCGCTACTTCTGCGCGGAACTGTCATGCGCGGTGATTTTGAATCGTTCATCCGCGGTTTGTCGTACATTTTGTCTCATTAACGCAGCTTATAATATTGATGAGTAATATTGCTATGCTTTTGTTCAAATCATAAAATGATAATATTTCAGTATTTTTTAGCCTTGGAGGCGATCGATACTGCAAATGTTTTATTTTTGTTCGGTGACATGTACGATTAAGCAACCATAATGTGAATATTGCTTACTCGATTTTCTCGAGAAATATTGTTTTTAAGTCGCTACAAACAAAAATAAAGGAATATAGAATGTACATGAAACTTCAAACCAACCAACAAACCAAGCCAAATCTGAACCCCATTCGGGGCAACAACTTAAATATTTAAAAAAGTACCTGATTCTAGTGATAGAAGCAAATAATAAATTTAATATAGTTTTTGCATTGCAATTCACCATATGAATATTAATCTTTCGAGCAATAAAAATTTCACGCTGGCTCCGAGCGTGGAAAATAGACGCCACATAGTATGATAACCTCAATTCAATTAACATTTAATTCGTGAATTATAACAACAAACTTTGTTCTTACCGGCTCGTTATAATATCGGTTTCACTGCATTTTTTATCGTCGCCTTTCAACGTTAAATTTCGTTAAACTCTGTACAAAAAATTGCTTACGCGTCATACGTCTCACTTCATTTCATCACCAACGCCACACTTCACAGTTAGCTCAGAGCGACGAGAGCGATCACCGTGGCTCAATTCGAACTAACATCGTTACTTGCTTTTTCGGGTCACGCATGGACCCCTGTGAAGTTGGCCGGACAACTTGCACTTTATTAATTGACTTTTTTTATATCGTTAGGTGGTCGTTAGGTAATGTTAGGTAGCCTAATTAAAACGTTAGGTAGTCACTAGTTTTTTCAAAAAAAAAGTTATTAAAAATGTATGTGAAGTTGGCCGAAATTTTGTATTTGTTCCTTTATTTATCTTTTCAAGACGGTCAAATGATGTGTAATCGTTAGGTAGTCATGAATATACTAATTAAAACGTTAGGTAGTCAACTAAATCCTTGCAAAAGCCAAAAAACAATTTTGAGAAAACTGCATGCGCGACGCATGCGTAAACACTTGATACCCGACTTGTCAGGTGCAAACAAGAATCAAGACCATCGATAATCTGAATTTTCTTTCGTCGGCCCATATTGAGGGCTTGCTGTTTCTTCCGTAACGACGATTCCGGACCGTGCACTGCCATATGACGTATGAAATTTCTCTTATGCACTCGCACTCGGGCCACCGATGTCTTTTCTTCTGTGGAGGTGGTGGTTCGTAGGTTGGATTGTGATAGAGATTGCAATGCCTTTTCGACAATTGTTTCTATCTGAAAGACTGATAACAGTGATCACACTGATATGACTCTTGATCCGTGTGTATGAGTGTGTGATTCTCGAGATGGCGCGCCGATATCGAAGCGTACGGGCAAAGATCGCAATTGTCAGTCGACTGGCTAAGTTCACACAGGTGCGCATTAGCCGTAGCGCATGCATAATTCGCTAAATGGTTTTTTGGATTTGCAAGGATATGGTTGAATACCTAACGTTTTAATTAGTATATTCATGACCACGTAACGATTACGCATCATTTGAGCATCTTTAAAAGATAAATAAAGGAGAAAAAAACATTTTTCGGCCAACTTCACATACATTTTTAATTATTTTTTTTGCAAAAACTATTAACTACCTAACGTTTTAATTAGACTACCTAACACTACCTAACGACCACCTAACGATATAAAAAAAAGTCAATTAATAAAGTGCAAGTTGTCCGGCCAACTTCACGGGGGTCACGCATGGAGCCATGAAGCCTAGAGGGAAGGAGACTCTACTCTATAATAATTTACAATTTTTAATAAAATTAATATCCAATTTGATATTTGTTGCCGAGTACAAGTTGAGCCAATCAAAAAATTGTATTTCTGTCCCGAGAAAATGTGGCAACAACGTTACAGTTAGCCATGATAGTCAGCTACAGCTGATCATTCCGAGACCGGCAGTCTATATATATTGTCAGGTGCTGCGTTGCCGCATTTACGTGTCTAATATGGTGAACGTACTAAGTTCAGCAGTAGTTCACGGAACGCTACTGAAACATCAAAAGTTAACCACGAATATCTCCTCAACGACATCGAGAACAGTGGATTTTTTTTCATGAAAAACTAAAAAATGTATGAAGTTTCTGAAAATTCTTTTTTTGGTCGTGCATGGACTACGATACATATACTTTTTTATCATTTTAGTTTGATTTTGTTAACTTCCGGTACAAATAACACGGAGTTAAATGAGGCTTTAATTCTTTAATATTTCTTTGAAATCATCGGCCAAGTGCCTTTTTCTTTTTTTCAATCGATGCAGCGTGATCAACTCTATCATATATTTCAAATTTATGGAAAGTTGCACGAGTCGATATATTTTACATACATCCTTAAAAACAAGAATCTCGTTAGAGTGTCCACTTATCGAAGGGATGGAGTTTGGTGGCCAACTGGCCCACTACGTACGATGCTTGTTCGTTCGAACTTGGCGCGCATCATACAGCGCTACTGCGGTCCAAGACGAAACCTCGCGACGACAATCGATACTTAACAGAATCGATTGTGGCTGATGAAAAAAAAAGTTATTCGAGGCCGCAGCCAACTTCTTTCTTTCACGGCGACATTCGACGAAAGGTATTCACGTATTTTTGGCAAAATTCATAAATGTCCGTGAGCTGTCACAAATCTTAAGGATTATTATTGTTCCATATTTTAGAAAATTGATCGTTCATTTACCAATTAGATACAGAGTTTTAATTTGAATACTCGTCTTAATTATAGTTATCGAGATATACGCATGTTGGTATCGCCACGTGCAGTACGCTACTTCTAAGGGTGATAAAAAATGTTCATACCGATTTAATAATGTATAATCAACCGTGTTGGTTGTGTGCTAAACATTGTTTACGTGTTTTTACGCTATGAATACGATTTATTAATTTGTTCCAATTGATGTATGTGGTCGGTCGGTCGGTCATACTTAACCTAACATTTTTCGCGTATGTATCCCTCCAGCGGCATATCTCCGTAGTTGGTTAAAGCTTTGAAGAAACAGCAAACGATAATAGAATAATCTGAATTGGTGAAAAGTAAAAGATGAAATTAAAGGTGAATTATCGTTACATTGCAGATTGAGTTTTGGCCATGACGAACTCGAAGGGTTATCGTCGAGGAACGAGGGACTTGTTCTCTCGCAAGTTCCGCAAACATGGAACTATTCCTCTGTCGACATACATGAAGGTGTATAAGGTCGGTGACATCGTCGATATCAAGGGGAATGGCGCTGTACAAAAGGGTATGCCTTACAAGGTCTATCATGGAAAGACCGGACGTGTTTTCAATGTGACTCCCCATGCTCTTGGTGTTATTGTTAACAAACGAGTGCGTGGCCGCATCATTGCTAAGCGCATCAACATCCGTATCGAGCATTTGACGCACTCCAAGTGTCGCGAAGACTTCATCAAACGTGTCAAGGAAAATGAGAGGCTGAGGAAAGATGCAAAGGACAAGAATGTTCAGGTTCAACTGAAGAGACAACCGGCCCAGCCATCGGAGGCCCACATTGTCTCGGGACGCGAAGCACCTATACTTCTTGCTCCGATCCCATACGAATTTATTGCTTAAACAACAACCAATAAAAACATCTTTCCAGTATAAACGATCGCAGAGTGGTGATTTTATTGTTTTTATATTATCAAAGAATACCTAAAAAATTGACAATCTTTTTTAACCTTACGCTTTGTAACAATAGTTTTTATTTCTTCAGTTATATATTTTTACATTCGAATAGAATCTTCCGATAGTGCCTCCAACATTTTTTGTTCCATCGCTAAAATAACAAACATAATAAGATCGCCTGTTGAAATTATTCGGACATGAAGACTAGTTCCGGGACATAGTTACGAAGAAATTGGACGAATCGTTTGTCGCGTCTTGCATTCGTTGCGGTCTTATGACGCATGACGAACGTGCCAACGTCGTGCCGTCAATCACCCGTAATCAAAGAAACACTCCAAAGGATCGTGTCATCGACTATAATACTAATACAGAACGTTCAGGTTCAGTGGCACACCAATCATTCGCAAAGACTCACGCGCATCACGATTTTACTTATTTTTCTTTGTTTTTGTTGCTTGTAAAATATGAAAACCATTCACGTTTACCTATACTTATTTTAGCCTTAATAAATAATATAAATCCTAATTACAATCTCTCGATTGGTAGAAGAGAATGTATCCAGTTTCGGAGGTTTTGTGAATATCGGACGTCAGTCCATAGAAATCTGCGATATTGGATGCATCGATTTTCTGCAACAACGAAGCCAACGAGTTAGTACTTTTAGGACCGCTGTGGTTTTTTTCATAATAAATTTGGAGATACTCACGTCGACCGCGTCATCATCAAAGAGGAGCCAAAATCCATGACTCTTAACTATCGAAATGTAGTGACCACGATTAGGCCCACTTCCACAATGTATCACAACCGCCACCAAATCATAGAGACGATCTGGATTAACAGCATCGTCACTCTAAAAAAGGAAACCCCGAAATACGACATTATAATTGTAAGTAAAGAATTAATCGGCAAGCTGAGAGATCGAAGGAAAAACAATTACCGTATTGAAGAGTCTAAGCTCCAGTGGAAAGACGACTCTGTGAGACACTTTAATGTGTCTGTTGCACTCTTCAACGTACTTGAATCTTTTCAAGTGTAGCGCCAGGATCATGGGTAATTTCTTCAGCCTCATACGTTTCTGAAAAATAATCGATAGTGAACTAACAACAATAATAATAATAATCGAATATGAACGTTATCTTATCTCCTTTCCTAAGCTCTACAGACCTGCGCCTCTTGATAGCTGCTACAATGATCGCATTTGAATTTGTTGTCACTACAGAGAGTTTCTGTATGAGAGAAACACTTTAGGCAGTAAGTAATCGAGGTATTTTGATCGACGTCAACTTGAAGATCGAAGAAATCTTCGTCCTTGCTAGATACAGTCTCACAGTTAAGGCATCGAGTTTCCGAGGTCAATATACCCTGAAAAATCTCGTGAACCCAAGTAGGCTCTGGCGGTGTACCAGCATCTCCCGCGCCGCTCTTTCCACCTACCGGTTTGCTCTGATTTCTCTCTGCTAAAGTCAATAACATAACGTACGTTGGTACGTTAAATCCTCGTATTCCTAAATCTCTTTGACCAATTACAATAAATATAGAACAAAAACATAACTCGTAAGAACAGTTTTCTTACCTACCTAGTATTATTTCGTTTATATGATTTATAAGAAAATTTAGGAACTCATGGGCATCTTGTTGCATATAATTGTCGAATTCCTCTGAAACAATAAAGATGGGTATAAACGTGCGTTCTTCAAAGAAAAAGTGACTTATGAACTATTTTTCGCACCTTTCTCTTTTCTCAATCGCGCAATGAATTTCTTTGGTGCTATGGAACCGACTTTTTTCTTTTGCGTCGCTATACTATAGAATAAATCTGCCAAACACGTCAGCAAGGTTTCCTTGGTTCTTTTGTTTCTTGCTTTGTACTCTAACACCTTCTCTCGAAACGGTCGACAGAAGTACAGAGCTTGCAATACAGAATTACTATAGCATGTGTTTCCAAACTGTACAATCAAATGTTACACGTTACATATTACATGTTTTATAGTAGGTACAATGTTGTACAATTGTAAATTATAAGATAAGCAGCGTTATAAAAATCTTATTCTCAAAAAGCCTGTGCAACCTTTATGCGCAATTAAGTATGTTGAAATTGAAATTGTTACACAGGTATTACAAGCCAGGATGTTGCTAATACCACAGGTATTAGCAACATCCTATGTACTTTATTAGTATGTAAATGATTTTTAAAGTTGACACAAGAGCAGAAATAGGATTATTCTATTTCTGTTTATCATATTTAAAAAATTTTGAAAAACTTACATTGACCAAACCAAAATAATGTTCATTTGGAGGAAATTGATCAGCTCCGATGTTTCTTTCCAGTTGGGATATATTTGCACCCTGCAATACGAAATAGAATCTTTACATAGATGCTTGATTTTCTTCAACATACAGCATGATTTCGTAGAGAATAGCGCTTAATAATTTAAAAATCGTGAAATAAGCAACGAATAATTTGGTAGCAAGCACCTGGTTAGGTTAAGCGGTATTTACAAGATTCTTATCGGTTAATCACTCACCATCTTATGATTTTAATTTTATATTGTAACGGTGTTGGCTGCGTGATGATATCGACATCGACGCAACTTCCAGGCGGAAGAAACTCCTTAAGTAACGTTGAAATCATATGTTACTAGACATGATGTAGATGATGTAGAATGCAGTCGCAGAGTGGCGTGCGAATAAGCCGCGCGGAGGCAGATTTTTTGGTGTTGGTTCGACGCGTCTTGTCGACGAAAAATGAGATTCGAGCAATCTAGATAATATATTCTCAAAACTTGGTCATGTCGTATTGTTTTCTCTACTCTCGTATCGAGTTGTTCCGATCATTAATTATGCACCTGTAATTGCTCCGTGTACTATCATCGTGTGCGTAACGTAGTTGGTGCATTCGTGAATTGTCGAGCCGAAACGACACGAACTGTGTACCCGAGCAGCAGTAGCACGAGTACGAGTACTACGCTCCTCTCAACCCTCTCAACTGGTTGACAGAAGCAACGCTGAGGGCACTGCTGCGAGTTTACAGAAAAAAAAGATAACGCCGCGTAAACAGCAATGGCGCTTGTCCGCAGTTGACGGAGAGCAGATGATCGTGGGGTCAAGTATAAATTTCGAAATCGTTCGCTAGTGTTAGCAGAGTGTTGACCACGCTGGATACTAGAAATATCCCATAATGTCGACGGTAATTCGCATATAATCCTAGATTTGTTTTTTGTATCCAGTACAGCCGTTTTAAGTCTGGTCGTTAAATACGTTTTGTTTGACACACAGCAACGACCGGAAGATCACAGAAGAAAATGGAACAGAGAGGAGTACGAGAGAATAGCTCTTCAGAGACTCCAGGATGAAATTGCCGAGGAGGATCTTGGAATTCCAAAGCAACCTGCTGTTAAACGCGAATTACTTAAACAACGAGATTACAAGGTCGATCTTGAATCCAAACTCGGCAAGAGCGTTGTCATCAACAAGAATACACCTTCGTCGCAAACTGGCGGGTAAGAGCTCATCAACCTCAACTTACTATTATGCTATATTTATTTTTTGGTTACACGTTTAACCTGCTAGAAAAGTCAATGCCAAAATTCACTCAATATTATATTATTTACATTATTCATTCGCAGATATTATTGCAATGTCTGTGACTGCGTTGTCAAGGATTCCATCAACTTCTTGGATCACATTAATGGAACCAAACGTAATCGCGTTCTCTCGCATTTATTAATATGTCTATATTTTATCATATAAGAATATTTGAATTTTTTTTTACATATCTGCAGATCAGCGGAATTTGGGAATGTCCATGAAGATTGAGAGATCGACACTGGATCAGGTAAAGGCAAGATTCGTCGTCAACAAGAAGAGAATAGAAGAGAAGAAGAAAGATTACGATTTGGAACAGAGAGTTAAGGAGCTTAAGGAAGAGGTACATACGTCTCTGCGCTAATGAAATATATTTATTTGTATCGAGATCGCGTTTATTATATTTTATTACAATTTCAGGAGGAGAAAATCCGAGAATATAGAAAAGAGAGAAGAAAAGACCGGAAGAGAAAAATAGAGGAGGCCAATGAGGAAGAGGGCGAGAGGGGTTCCGATGAAATGACAGCTATTATGGGTTTTTCAGGATTTGGTTCAAAAAAGAAATAATACAAACGAACGGTACAATCGGTAGCATCCGGCATTAAATAATGAACGAAAAATTCGAATGGCCGATGAATTCAATGTCTTATTTTATATTATTTGAAAAAGGTGACTAAACCTCCAATGGTGACTGACCAATGACCAGCGGCGAATTACATCTACTGTTAAATTAAACGAGCCAGTAATGTGTTAACAAATTAGATTTTACGATACATTTCTTACGATGTAAATAACTTGATGCATTACACCCAGTAAACGAAAATAAGAAAATTCGACATCCGGCAAAAATCACTTGCAGGATAAGCAATAACATCGTAATAAGTGTTAGCGATCTGTCTAAGAATTTCAATATTACTTCGACCGCCTCCGTTAGCTCTTGCCAGCTTATGTTCAGACTGTTCTTCGAGCTTGCGCTCGATTCGCAGCCAAATTCATTGTTATCAACGAATGAGGTGAGTTCCGAAATCTTTAAAAAAATGTTGATGGTATTCGCAACAGTGATTCGAGAGTAAATCGACTACGATGAAAGTAGGCAACATTATCGTCATTAGTAGGAGTCACGAGTGATTTTGGAATGAGATCTTTTTTATGAATATCGATGATGTTGATAAGTTCCACAATCAGCAAAGCCGTTCGATTCATTCGACGATAGCATCGACCTGTCGGATTACAAAAAACATACTTTTTTCTTCGACGGAGATTTGATTTCAAGCTTTTGAATTCTTTCAACGTTACTCGAATTTTCCAGTAACGAACGACTGATTTGCGATACCGATACCGAGGACCGATCGTGCAGTGAATTTGTGCATTTCCGTGCACATTGCACTGTTTGCACATTTCTAGTTTTTAGTATTGGACGACAACATTGCTTTTTGACAGTAGGCTCATTTTCTTTTTTGTTAAAAAAAGTCATGGTCTCTTGACTCGCTATTCGCCATTCTCTCTTCTTCAATAGAACTATGTCTCTTCGTTTGTGATCCTTTGTGACCCTCATGGTTTTTATCAATCATTGCGTTATTACCAGAGACAAAATCTTTAGACGCGCCACCGGCCCTCTTATAATTATTATCATTGTTCGTAAACTTAACGTCTTTGGCATCTGTCTCGCTTTTGGATTCCAGTCTAATATAATGACATTTCCACTTTTGTTTACTATAGGGATCATCGAGAATTGTGGTATCGGGATTCGATATGTTACGAGTAATCGACTGTCGCGCAGAGACGTTTGTACCACTAAATATATCCTCCTTGATAAATTTATCTTCCGTCTTGTATAGCTGATTTATTCTCCCAATTTCATTGGTTCCAACCAAATGAGGAAATAATTCTGTTTTTAGTTTACGCTTTGGTTCCTTCAGCTTCAAACTGGATACTTTGTTTTCTTGTATAATATTTCCATTGAGATCTGTGAGGCGAGAACCGTTTTTCGGGGATAATATGAAATGATGCGAGCAAGATGAAGATGAAGATGCAGACTCAGAATTCATCGAGATCTCGCGCGATGAAACAGGACTGGTGACTCGCCGAAAATCTAATTGAAGATCCAAAGCGAGGAACGAAGTGGACTCGTACTCGATCGACAATTGATCCAGCATCGTAGGATTCATAAATTGTTCGGAATCGACGATTTTATAATTAGAAGCTTCCGATTTAATATAAACGTAATTGATTGCAGTAATTCCTAAATCCTCATCACTGCGAATAGAGCACGATTTACGGTCGTACGTTGTTGGACGTTTGGTCCAAAACTTGTTCCTATTTGCAGCTGGTTTAACGAAGTACCATTTGACGTCGTTGAATATCTTCGATACTTCCGAAGTTCTCAAATTCTCTTTGTTCAAATTCTTTGTTGCTTTAGTGTTTCTCCTACAGCCCTTGGAACGCTTTTTTGAACTTGATCCTCCGACGAACGAGGTGTCACGTCTGAATAACAAATTTAAAAAATTGTATAACACATATGTCAACTTGGCGATATATTAGGTTAACTAATGAAAGATAGAAGAAAAAGTATTTGAAGTAATTCGTCGACTCTGTAAAGCGTTAGAATGCAACACCCTGAAACTGTAGTGCAAACAGTCGTCATTGTTAGGTACTCGTTAATAAACTCGTTTTTGCTGTGAGTCCGAATCGCTTGACGTTTCTGTTTTATTCTCTCTGTGCATCGCCCGTAAAAATGATTCTATTAAATCCTCGACGAACGGGGCATTGCGAGGTTTAACAATAAGATACGGGAATATAGTCGTGAAAATAGATGCAGAGCGGTAGTCGGTCGTCTGGATGGTCGAGGTTGTATAAAATGATGTTATGCAAGCACAAAATAATCCCTGATCGATGCACGTGGCACGTGGATCGACCATCGAGTGTGAGAACACCACTTGGGCATGACCCGACTACTGCTACTGGCCTACTGGTTCTTTTATCTCTTTATAAGACACGCAAGGACAAGTTTGAGCTTTGCGCTCGCATGGACGTTGTGTATTTTACGATGCGAATGAACCAGCGAGTGAACGATAGTTGAATAATTATCGGTTAATAATATCGATAAAGTAAAATATGGGACAAGTATCGCGATATGATCCCACCTCAATAAACCGCCCATCAGACTGGGAATACCGAATTTTTTGTACACCTTTCCCCGTATCTGTTGTTCCGGTAAAAACGGACACTTGACTTTGAGTATAGAAATTTCTCGCTCGAGGTTTGCCTTGGAAACATTGCCGGTGGATTCTCGTAGAACGATACTGTCAGCCCATTTGTCAACGGCATTGATATTTCCGTAAAACTTTTTCCCGAAACGGTTGAGTCGGTCGACGTTTTTATCGTTATTATTATGTTGAGATAAATGATTAAGGCAGTAATCGTGTTCGAACTGTATAGATTTTAGGTTGGTTGGATAATAGTCCATTTTTTCGCTATAGTCTTCCGCCATGTTGGAGAGCAACCAAACGTTTTTTTTCTTCTTTTTCGACCAATGATGAAACAGTAGAACATGTTATATAGGTATACTAGTTATTTGTTTTGTCTTTTGTCGAAAAATGGTTACGACGACGACGACGTCGTCGTCGGTGCTCGGTCTGGTCTCTGGTTCTCGGCAGGCAACACCTTCGCGAATAGCAAAGAGGGCGAGGATAAGCGATTTGAAGAAGAGACTAAGGATAGCGGAAACATTAGCGAGAAGTGGACTGCTATATGGAGTAGAGGTGTGGGGATGAAAGAGAAGAGAGAGAATAGAAAGGCTGCAGGCAAGATACACCTAGATGGCGATGGGACTGCGGAGAAACACACCAGACTACATCTGGCAAATGGAGGCAGGATGCAATGGAGTACAGATAGTGACGAGAAAGAGGGCGGCGGACTATCTAGGAAAAATAATGAGAATGGGAAGAGAAAGATGGCCCAGAAAATGTCTATTGGAAGAGGCGAGGGGGATGCAAAACGGGAACGCGACTAACATAAGTGGGGGAGAGAAGTGGAAGAAGCAAAGAACGAAGCGGGGGAGGGCCAAATAGGAGACACGCTAAGAAGAAGCGACATAAAAGAATGGGAGAAAAATGCAGGAAGAGCAGTGCAAAACATGACGGACCAAGAAATACAGTGGAACTGGGAGAAAATAGAGGGATCAAGGTATTGTGCGGAGTACAAGGACAGGAAAAAAAGTGGGATTGGAGGAATACTGGACGAAAGAAACGACGAGGCGAGAAATAAAAGAAATATGGGCAAAAATGAGATGTGGGAGTATAGGAAGGGAGAAGGAAAAAGAATTCCGGAATAACGGATGTAGAGTGTGTAAGAAAGAAGAAGAAACGCTGAAGCACATATGGGAATGCGAGGAGGCGGGAAGACAGATGGAGGGGGAAGTGAGGAAGAGATATCAACAGTGGAAAGAACAACAACAGGGCACGGAAACAACGGGATGAGCCAAGTCACTGGAAGGGAAGGAAATAATTGAGGAAATGTGTGAGGTGAGACAGTTCGAGAAAATAGCCAATAGAAGAGAGAAAGAGAGGGAACGAGAAGAATAGTAAAGCAACAAACAGAAATAGCAGTGGGTAAGGAAAATGTAAAAATGTAAAAAAATATAAAAAATGTAAAGAAGAGAAAAAAATGTACAAATGATGAGAGGAGTATGTGAAAGCTCGCAAGGGCGTACAGATGGAAATAAAATACTACTAGTTTATTTACATTACGTTAAATATTCTTCTATCTAACGCTTGAGTGTATCCCCTACAACCCTACACCATTTCATTTCCTCTCGGCAGAACAACTCTTATTATAGGTATCATTCAAAATTCACGTAACTCTATGTCACGGATTTTCGGACAGACAATATTCTCACTGCCGGCAGCAACAAGCCCGCGAAACGCCGGTTTGTCTTTAGGCGGGCCTGTATCGCTCGCGTTCGGGGTCCTTCACCGGATCGGAGAAAAGATCGCGCATGAAATAAGCGACGAGCGTGCAAGTGCGTGTGCTGTGTGTGTGTGTGTGTGAGAGAGAGAGAGGGAGAGAGAGAGCGAGAGAGAGGCAGACGCTACACAGAACAGAATTCTCTCCATCTAGTGGTCTAGTCGGCCAATCTCCGCACTTGTCTCGCGCTCGAGCTCACTCGGGTCTAAGCTCGCAGATCGGAGCACCAAGAAGTATATATCCCCGATAGCACGCGATTTGTATGATTTGTCTAACTCGATCTCGCGACTAAAACACACGTTCGCCCATGCCCGAAGCAATTTTTCCTCGACGGTTTCAACCGTTTTAACATCCAAAAAAACGTGCCTTTATTTTCTGCAAGTGTTTCTCGCGTATCGCTTATCATAAAAAGCGCAGCATAATTTTATGGATCAAGAGAAGCGCAAGAGTGGCGATCGAGAGAAGCGCAAAAGTGATATTTGTACAGTACTTAATTTAAATATAGGTATACATATATGCGTACAATTGCTGAAATACGGCGTGGTAAAATAAATATACCTATCGTATTTCCAACAGTTAGCGAGTGTGTCGGTGCTTCGTCGGGACGAGATGGAATTTTGCACGATCTTTTATTAAAACTGATCGCGTCATATGGTTTGCCGATATCAATCGTGTGTGTTTGTTTCACCAGCGATCCGATGATTTGCAACTGTGTATTATACAGCTCGCGGTAAATCTGTGGGCGATTAATTCTTCAATTACATTGCTTCGAGGTAAAAGTGTCGTGATATCTACTCCGTGTGAGAAAAAAAACCCCCGAATCGATCGAATTTCAGTCGAAAGTTCCCGCCAGTCGCGCAAATTGTTATTAAACCAACCGGACCAGCCAAAGAATAAATAATGATGATCCGGCGACTCGCTGATACGATACAGGCAATCGCAAATTTGCCTGACAAGCCGGTTTAGCGTTTGATCGTATTTGCGCGTATACCGAAACTGGATAGGGAGAACGAGGGGATAAAACGATAAACGCGATAAACAATCGTACGAAGATAATGCCGCGTCCTGGCGGATCTCTGCAGCCCATCGAGGAGACAAACTCGGCGAATACCAGTGAGTATAATAAGTACCTATATGTTGTCAGCTGACCGCTGTGAATTAAGTTATGCGAATCTTACGAGCGGATTCGCTGCCGCCACCGTTGCCGCTGTCATCCCCTTTATTCAATAATATAAACACCATTTCTGACTCGTGTCAGACATACTATATAACATTTATATGTTATTAAATTCGATACGCCAAATATCGTTAGCCCAAACAAGTGGAATAAAGTTACTCGAGGTACTTAATTGAAAATAATATCTATTATATACTGCGATAACTTATTTTGGGTGAAAGAAATTTGCGCGTAGTATCTATCTCTGGTACGGTGCTAACAATACGAATTAACACGATGAAAGAAAAGAGAAAACAATTATTTCATCGCTCGAGAATTCGCGTTTGAGACTCGGTAGTCGATGAACGAGACATTCGGTGCTTTATCGCTTTATACACTTTATTAGTATAATAAGTCCCAATTTCCGACTCATGGCAGATATGATAAATGGCAATCTTATGGAAAATATCGTATTTAGGTATGATACTATTTTGCATTTCTACTAACGGGATTCACGTACATTCCGGTCGAAGCTAGAATCAAATTGATGGTATTAGAACCGCTTTTATAGCCAGTGAATTGGAAGAGATTAAAATAATATATTGTACAGCTTGGCTGCCCGAATGGGAATGGCCTGACGCTTTCCATTTGTAAAATAACGATACGCGTTATAATTCATATTTTCTCTGCCAACGCCGACTCTACCGTTATTTACTTTCCCCTTTTCGTTTATACGCGGAAGTGAAAACGCGATCGTGAATTATGATTGGGACACGTGAACGTGGCGAATACGAGGTGTTCTAATTATCGTACTTATTTCAAATATTTAAATTTGTTTGGTATAATTAACTTTCAATCGGAAATAATAATAGTACCAAAATCAGTTATCGCAATTAATGATAAAAGGCAAACTTGAAGGAAAACGTGGTCCATCAGGCAGAAGAGAACCATCTTCGTTATAAAGAATGTACGTCAATGATATAGTGTTATGGTCAGTAGGTAGAGATACCAGGTTACTGTTCCGAGCAGCTGTAGATAAGTTGCATAATCATGCAGATCGTTGTCAGCGTTCTAGGAGGACACGACACTTAATTAAACAAGTAAATAATAATTCGATTAGAACGATCTCGTCGTGTCCCTATTAAATCGATAAACGCTTCTGTAATATGTTGTTTCTGGTATCATTGCTGGCCCTCCTTTTCCCCCACTGCACTTTAAATCAAACCAAATAATCAAATCTTTCTTGTTTCCTCGACGGATTGCGCTGCACTGATTTTTGAAGTTAGTCACCAACGAATACTTGAGACATCTACAAATGCGTCTACCAGTGCAACCTATGCATTATGTTTGACGAATTCTCTTTGGAAGATAACGAAGCTTCCTCAGAAAACTACAGGATATACTTTCGTCTTCGAGCCTTACAGCTATGTCAACTGTACTCGCACTTCGCTTTCTCTTAATATCTGGGACGATTCGTTACTTCCATGATAAAGCGACGTTGCACGATGGTCGCATCTGAAAAAATAAAAACATGTCGAATTTAAAAAGAAAGAAAGACGCGTGATTTAGAGTCATTATGACGTATATAGTTCGTATTGGCGTAACTCTTTCGCGGGGTTGTTTTCTCGAGCCAAATGAGAATATATAAACTCTTCTTTTCGAACGAAGATCGAGTCGCTGGTGCGTGCAAACGTAGCCAGAGACCGGTCGCATCTCGTCGAATCGATGTGCTGGAACGAGAACGGCACCGAGCGACGTTGCGAGGCCGATTCTCTTCTGGCAAAAAGTTATAAGAAATTAAGATACCTTAATTGAGCGAGATTGTGTCTGTACAGGAAAAACGTTCAAAGACCGGTTGATGCGTTTATGATTACTTTTTTACTTTTCAATTGGGCGTTATTGAAACGTAAGATATTCATTAAACGGTTCCCCATAAATTCCTATTTCCTCGATGGTCAACTGATATTTGTCCTGCTCAACCAAATGTCGTTTATCGTTAATAACAGAGGCACATAAGAGACATTAAAAAAAAATGTTTGTTTGATTGCTCTGAATAACACATATCCCTGTAAACTCCTCCACCATTGTATAAAATATACGTTCGTAATTGGGAAATTTTAATAAATTTTAATAAATAAGCAGAAATGCTAAAGTCGTAAGTAACAATGAAATGTTTGAATGTCGCCTTTCGAATATTACAAAGTCAATGCTGTGCGTAAATAGTTATTGTGACGACTACTAGAGGTTGAGAGAACAGTGTCTAAAACGTGTCGTTGAATGCTCGACCTACAAAACGTATCGAGCACATGTTTTCACAAAGTGCCAAACACGAGCGATGATATTTCTCGACAGGAGAGAGTGAGCGAGACTTGGAAACCTAGGATAATATTTGTTTTCTTGGAACTAAGATTCCGGAATGAGAGAACCGATAGATATTTACCGTTAGGATAGTGCTAGCGGCTACTGCCTATTTAAACTCGACTCGGTCACTCGACCCGAAGATCCAGTTCTAGTTATTTTAATCAGGTTTCAATGTTTTCCAAAATATCGGACGGAAAGGCCTTCGGTTTCATCGTTAGTGAAAACGATGCCAAAGAATAGACTCGCTCGCGTTTATAAATTAAAGTGGTAAATCTATTCGATACTATCTATCTATCTATATATATATATACATATAAGTGCTCACCTCCATATTTCTCTATACATATATACAGGTTTATGCCTATTCTGGACTTTCCCAGTCGAGCGCACCGTGCGCATCTCGCACGCCGGCACACGCGGCCAACTTTTCTACGGTTTTATATCTTACTTATAATAACGTTTCGAACGAAATTCTCGTTCGCTTTCGACCACTTTACGAAACAGCAGCGATTCGCCTAGCGATGATTCTCTCATTATTGGTCTTTCAAATACGATAATCTAATTTAATTAATATGCCTAGATTGATAGAAGTATCACAGTTACCGTCATCGGTCCGAATGGTCCAGCAGGCGCAGATTAAACTCTCCAGCATTGTATCGTCTGTAAGAAAAATAATAAAGCTGGAAAACATGTTACAGGTATTATCCTCGGGTAACAGATAACTTCCTGGAAGACCGTGACAAATGTTTTAATTTAAGTGGGATAGGGGCCTAACGCCAGACACCTGTCGAGCACGGTTTAGTTAAATCCGCGAAGAATATGTTCGTTTAATGGCCACGTGGGAAGCGCGCCTGAATTCTTCAATGGTCAAGATCCATGGCCGTTCAGCAACCATAATCAATTATATCGAAGAGATTCATTATTAAGAACTTCTCAAAGAGTACTAACGCATTCCTGAAGCGTGCGCGTGATTTTTTTTCTTCTAATAATTAGAAATATGCGCAAAACGTTTTACGTTTCCGAGTAATGGTTCGATCGAAGATTCTTTGCTAAGCTTTCACGTGCAATTCGTTCAATCCTATGCGTATAAAGTGCAATGAGATATAAGCGACTACTAGTAGTAATAAAAATAAACAATCAACAATTATCGGTGGAAGCATTTGTTCGATATATTTTCTCATCCTCGTCAATGACTTTCATTCGTAACGAGATTGACTAATATTAGCCCAACTATTTCTCTAGTCCGACAGCCATCGGCAGATTTATTAATAATCCACGCTGTTATTCACTCGATTCGAAAGCTTGAAAAAGATCAAAAAGACGAAAAAGTAGAGAACGACATGGTTCTCCATCGTCCACATTATAGCATTATATATATATGCATCTCGCCATATGTCCATTTTGCCGTACGTGTATCCAAGACCGTTTCGTCACGGTAGTAAATCGAGTCACTGTGCTAGCGAAGCTCGAGCAAAGAAAGGAAATACGATTCCATATCACCGCTTTGCCTCTCCTATTCTTCGATGGCTTCGTTCCCATCTATACTCGTTGAATGATGTTTGCGAGAACCCCGTGTCAAGTATTAAGTACACAGTGTGTACCTCGGTGTACCTGATAAAGTACCGGCAACCAATACGCGTCCCTATCGCTGTTACATGGCCCATTATACGATCAAATGGAGAATTTCGGATTATTATTTATCGTGCTCGAGATGCGCTGTGCGTGCATGCTGCGTACTGTCCGCTCCATCGTGTGCAGGTAGGTACCTACAATGCGGTTTGTTTCGTCTAATCGGTGAGAAAATCGACTCTCTCTCTCTCTCTCTCTCTCTCTCTCTCTCTCTATCTCATTGTCAACCGACAATTTCGCCGTAAGTACGTTCGTCGGATAAAATAAAATAAAAAAAAGAGAATTATTACGTATCACAATGCCATACGGGCTATAAAGATAGTTACTAGTTAGGACTGTGCACGCTCACCCACCGTGAGTTATGACTCGCAACTGTCTTTCCGCGTAGATAAATAATCGGCCGAAGTCTCTCGATTGCTGGTGTATTACTATCCTCCTTCGCGTCCTCGACACCGGGACCAACGACTCACGGATCATCGCTGGGACTACACGTTGGTCCCTGCGTCTGTGATTTCCTCGTCGGGAAATCTTTCCTTTTCTTGTTTGCCACTCGTCGCACAGCTGCTACCTCGTTATCTCTTCCGCGTGGTCCCGTCGTAAAAACCGAACGAACGGTACGATATGAAAACAAATTAATTTTTTACGAAACTTGTCGTACCGATCTTGAGGCTCGTGTCGAGGCTGACCTTAAGTTTAACCGGGGAGTTTCAAAAGTCCTGCTATAGCAGGACTTTAAAATGTCTTTAAAATCTTAAATCGTTATGAAACCTTCCAAGCTCGGTCGTTCCATCGACCGGAAGTCAATCTCCGTCGACTCGACGATTTCGAATCCAATTGGAAAATTTCGAAAATTAATAACGATAGAAATCCGCAAGAGCGAGCGGAAAATTTATCGCGTCATAAAATAATGATCGTTTTTTACGTTTCGAGAAACAGCGGGCTGCAACCTCGACACTTTCGAGAAATGTAAATAAGACGCGATCAATCAAACAATTATACTGTATGGCGAGTAAATATTTCTTTTTAGTTGAAATTATGTCTTAAGATTTGAGGTTATCAGTAATATTTGTATTGAATCGTCCGATCTAATATCATTCTTGCAAAATTGATATTTACATATTTATTGTATATATATTGTTTTTGTATTTATTTTTATTTAATTTAATTTAAGTGTCAGTAAGTAAGTAAGTGGGAGTTTTAATTATCTACCCTTTTTCGGGTTTTTACGATGCTCCCCATTTATTCTCCAGCCTTTTCCCTCTTTTTACACTTCTACCATTCACTTTCCCTTTCTTGACTCTATTAACTCCGACTTCCTTTATACGTTGTCCCGACTGTAGCCGCTTCGCATTCTCCCTAATCTCCCTGTATCGCATTTGCCACGGACGCCGGAAGGAGGGAAACCGCAGAAAACCTCCGCCGGCACCTCCTCATCTGTGATACAATGGGCCGCTCGGTGCCCGACCAAGGCGTCATCATCCGCGCGATGAGAACTGCCTTGCGGGAGACCCCCATCCATCACCCATCACCCATGACAGCGAGGTTTTGTTGGGCATTTCTTTTGGTGGGATCCGAACGGTCAGAGGATTGCAGAAAAAAACACGTAGAAATTGTTCCTTTCCATTGGTTTCGGCTGTGGGAATCGAACCCGGGTCGAACACGCCGGACTATATCTCGTATCGAGAAGAGAACTTGGGGTGGCTACTTTCGAGTATACAATAAGAGAAAGGGCCTTGAGATATATGAAAGAAGTGTCAAGGATGGAGGAGATCAGATGGCCAAGAATCTGTTTATGGGAGGAAATTGGAGCGATTAAAAATGGGAGCCCGCCGTCAAAGTGGGGCAGGAGAACTTGAAAAGCTTGGTGAAAGTGGTAAGGGATATGAGGATAGAAGATTTTAATAGAAACAATATGGGAGAGAAAGGATGTCGAAGAGATAGAGGAAAGAATAAATGAAGGACTGGAAAGGCTGAAAAAGGAAAGATTAAGAAAGGAGGAGGAGAAGATAAATAGGTCAACGTACAGTGAGAATTATAAATATATTTGTAAGAATGAGGACATATCGTGGAGTTATTGGTCGGGGGAGGGAGTGAAGGGAAAGAATAAGGAAGCGTGGGCGCGAATGAGGTGTGGAAAGATAGGAAGGGCGGGAAAGAGAGGGGAAGAGGATTGGCTATGCAGGATTTGTGAAGAAAAAGAATGAAACGCTGGAGCATTTAATGATATGTAAGAAAAGCTGGGGGAAGGTCACGGAAAAAGCGAGAAAGACAGCAGAGGGGTGGATGGAAGGAGTATATATATTCGCGGTAAGAGGGGAAATAATAAACATGTTAGGGTGAAGAATAAAAGAGGATATCTGCGTGTGTTATAGAGAAATCGAAGAGGAGTGCAGGAAGAGTTGTATGGAGAAGAAAGAAATCGATTGTAAGGCGAATTAGATTTAAGGATAATTGTAGGATTTTGTAAAAAAAACTTGATGGCAAGTTATACGAATAAAACTGGCTACGATATGTAAATATCAATTTTGCAAAAATAATATTAAGTCAGACGATTCAATAAAAATAATACTTCTATTTATATAAACTCAAATCCTAAAACACAATTTTCACAAAAAACAAATATCTACACTACAATAGACATAAAGTTGTATGAATATGAACAATAATAATATTCACAGTTTAAAAAACCAGTTGGGTCTGCGAAAATCTTACGTACTATCTCAGTATGTTACGGTATAAAAGAGCTGAGGGGCGATTGTGTACTTGGCGCAATCGCATTGCGCCCGACGCACAAACAAAATATCTATAGTTTGCGTAACGCAAACTATAGGTATTTGCGTAACGTCTGTTTTGCTATGCTCTTGCGCCTGGTACAAAATCGCCCATCTGGCATGGTGTATGCCATTTGCGCACCATTCGGATAACTTCAGACCAAAAAGAAAACAAAGGAAATTCTCACTGGCAACTAACTTCATGGTGTGTGATGGATGTTCGTGACATCGAGAAAATACACTCGTGTTTTCGGAGAGCAGCAAGTGAGGAGTGCGGAATCGGAGAAAATGCCACTTTTTCCAGTTAATTATAGATTCGAACCGGCTCTATAATAAACTTGAATTCAACGGGAGTGCACGTATGCTCGACTCGAGGATGTTTGATTCGTTCGCGATATCGAATTATACGCTCGTGCCTGCGATTTTTCTCCTTTTTAAAAATTCTTCGTCTATACTTGTAAACTTTCTAAGATGTCTGGCACGTGAGTTCAATACGCCTTGAGAGACCAAAGTACTATGATGCGAGATCGTCGAGGAGTCGCATATTATAAGGATACTTATTTATATATCTAAAAATCTACCTAAGTAGAAATACGCTAAGAAAGCAAAGCTATATAGATGTATAGGGCATTCTAGCCCAAGTCGGCGGGTCCAAAAGATCCTCGAAAACTACTGCGTATTATTGTAAGCCAATAATACGTATAAAATTAGGGTCGAAATTCCATAAAGTAAGAAAGCGTCAAAGGTTTTACGAATCGAACCAAAAAGTCTTGTACATTTTCATACGTCCTATACACGGCGCACCATCTGGGAATACGAATTTTTATTCCAAACCCCATACGGTCTCGTAGTTTTGTGAACTCGAACCCCATTACGTGTTTATACCGACGGCGTATTAGATAGGTACTACGGGGGTGATGTGATTTTCTTGCAAACGTAAAGAGTCTGTTATTCGCGAAACGACGGTACGGTTAGGTATGGAAAATCGTCGAAGCTATACGACGGTATACAAGGTAGGTAGGTAGGTACGTAGGTAGGTACGCGTATAATGGCGTTCCGAGATAGAACGCGCGTGTGGGAAAAAACTCTCACCCAAGAGGTCTCTTTCGAGATGGAGAAGCGACGCCGCCGGTGTATGTATTAGCGTTGCTTTCTTCGCTCATTCGCCTCGTCCAGCATCTGTTTTCGCCGCTATATTGCACGTACGCCGCGTCGCATATAAAGAAAAATTGTACGACGTCGGTTGACCGTGCGCGCGGGTAGGTACACAGGGTGAATATTATAGCTATAAGTACTATTCGTGTCGTACGTATTCGACATGGAACGTCGTATACCCACACTCGTTGAACTATTTGCTTGGTAAAACATACATGTTGCGAATTAACGAAGCGTATAAGCTTTCGGTCGTCCATACACAGATGCGGAAACCACTGGGACGAGGTGAGAGAGCTCGCTTTCATCGTGATTGGCGCGCATCCTGCATTCTTTTTCTTCGTTTTTTTTTACATTAAGAATCTCTCGATCGACGCTCGTCCATTCCTTTCTTACAATAAGAAAACAAAAAAAAACAAATCAATCAAAAGAGCGTTAATTTATTTGCCGTTATCAGTGATTACCGTAGACGTTCGGTAGAACGTTCGACCGATCGCCATTCGTCTATCTGTAAATCGAATATGATTTTTAATTCGGTATCGATCAATATTCGCGTAGGTACGTGACATAAATAATGATACGGAATTGGGGTCAGAGACCACAAACTCGAACTTGAGCCAACTCAATTATAATTACCTGTATAGATAGGTATGTCGTTTATCCTCGTGTATATAGGTACGTGCGAGTATGCGAAACATGGAGGTGAAAAGGTTCCCGAGCTGATACGCACAACGATCATACGTATATATATCTATACGTATGTATAAAAACGAAGCGCGTACCTTGCTCGAATATTTTTCGCACCCGGGTCACGAACGGGAGCTAGATCCATTCGATCGACCCGGTACTCGAGGTCCGGCAAATCTCTATGGCCAACCAGGAGACCACCTCTCCATCGCGAGTACGGTAACGCCGTCTCCATTGCGATCTCCCTGAAACGAAAATACTACGCTCGTTTCGACGAGTTTGTCTTTTTTACAGACCAATCGCGATAGTCGCGATTCAAACGCCGGAAGAGTTGTTTGTAGGTACTCGCTTTTCATCGATATAGTACACGAGGGCGAAAGATCGAATCGTGATGGCGATCGAGCAATAAATTTCGACCACCCAACTCGTAGCAATATTTTCTTGCAATTATTATAATAATTAAATTCACAGAGACGTCCGACTATTGAAATTTACAAATCGTTTGAGTTCCGTTAATTACTCGGTTGGAAACGAATTATCGAAATTCTATTAAAATCGAAATAATGATAAAAGTTTCTCGGTAATTGTTCGTCGTTTGGCTCGTCTTTGGGCCAATAACCGAAATTTGACGGCCGCGATACCCTTCGCGTATCGGTACGAGAATAAATATCCAAGTTTTTAAAATTCAAAACATACGTTGTGAATTTAATATCATCGACGATAATTGTGCATCGATTCGCAGTGTTGGCGGTGTACCGTTGTACGACGTTTCATCACGTACGTCGGTTCGTGCGTTCTCGTCGATTTGGTACTGGATGCAACGTGACTTCCGGTGACTCGATTCGAACGATAAAATATATAATAATTCCACCCCCGTGGGCGAGATGGTCGCCGAATTGGCCGGCATTCCTGCGAACGCGAGCGTACCGATCAGATCGCCGAGCAACAAACCCTCGGCTTCGAGAATAGTCGGTAATATCGTGCGTCGCAACGTCTGTTACGCGGGTTCATCGACGTCCTCGTCGACGACGCTAGCGTCGAACGATAGCAAGGACGTTAACTCAACGACGAGGAACGGTCTCAACAGGCCAAAATGGATACGTAACGCAACGCGCGAATCGATTTACAGTGTTCTCGACGATCGTGCGAACCCCGGAAGTGCTCGAGCTTTTGATGAAATTCCATCGTCGCAAACTCGTGAGAAACAAAATCCCGAGTACGAGATAAGTGCCGTAAGAAATCGCGATTCGTTGCCGATTTATCGCCAAGTTTGCGAAAACTCCTCGAGGTTTCGCGGAAATCGGCGAAATATCAGTCCGTGTGATTCTCGTTGCATCGCCGAGGAAGAGACCGACGAAGAGGAGTACGCTCTTTATAGCATCGTGAGAAAGCCACCGAAGCAAACTTTGACCGGATTGGAAATTTCGAAATTACCGATCGTGGAGGAAGAGGAGGTCCGGGAGGATCCTCGGGACGAAATATTAAAGAAACAGCGAGAATTGCACAAGTGGTTGGAATCAGCGTCGGCGAGGGGGATACCCGAGTTGGAGAAAAACCGCGATCGGAACGATACCGAACGTTCCAAACGTCGTGAAACATTAAAAACAGGGGTGATACGCGATATGAATTCCAACTATTGCCATGATGAGAGAGACGATGACAAATGTGGAGAAAATACGTTGGTCAAAGAGAAAGGGGAAGATACTTGGTCGTCACCCGGTATATCGATACCGAGAGGCGTGATCGGTATGGTCGGCCCGTTTTGTCGAATGTATCGTAATCCAAACGAACTGAGAGAATACATGCTCAACGAGGAAGTTCAGGAGCGAGCGATCGACGTCGCGGTCAACGAGGTATATGGCCTTCCGCGAGATAAACCAAAGGACGAAAAATACGAATACGAGGAGGAAAAGGGTGACGAGGCTGTGACCGAGATCGATCGCGCTAGCCAGACGGAAACTCTCGTCGATCAGTCCATCGAGTCGATCGACGAGAGCATTAAAAAATTGGGCGATCGAGTCGTGGATGAGGATCCCATCGAGGAACAGAAGTATCGTCGTAGGGCTAAGTGGCGAATAAGCCAAGAGGTCGATGAATCTTCGGCCAAAATAGCCGAGAGTCGTAATGATGAAGATAAATCGACGATCGATAAAGAATCGGCCAACGACGAAACGCCGAAATATACGTCGAGGAGAAGCGAGGGTGAGCTTTGTTCCAAAAGTGTCTCGCGATAAAAAATCTGCAATTTTTAAACTACTAAGAAAAAACTAAGATTTTTTTGCGTACGAAACATTTTTGTCGATAAAACATTATTCATTATGCGGGAGAGAAATTATCATTGGTAAAAACAAGCCTTTATTTTTCGTATGAAAAATTATTCTCTATGCGGAATAACGTTTTCTATGATTATGACATTATTGTTTATAAACTATGTTCGAATGGATTCCTTCATGAACGAAGTAACTTTTGGTCGCGAATACCTATAAACCTAAAAACGTACTAAATTTTGTAAATCGGCGTTGCGATTAAAATTCAATATCCGGAACTGTGTAACGTTGGCTCGAATTCGACATACTTTTTACTCGCTTGTTTCTACCGATATAGAACAAATTTATATGCTAGGCCACGCCACGTATACCTATATGTATGGAGCAACGTAATTTCGTACGGTATCGAGCACGCACGTAAAAGTTTCGAGTACCGGTGCGGAGAACGCGTTGCGTTACGCGCGTAAAACTCCGCTGTCTTATACACGATGTGTCGTCGACGAGCGTCATAACGTTTGTATATTCGCGTTGGGATATCTCAATTTGCGCGATCATAAATGAGCTTCGAATAAAACATCGGTAAATTCGCGTACCTGCTGGTGTTATAAAAATACGAAAAATTAATTTTCACTCTACCGCACCTTTTACGGTAATTATATAGAGCGCGTTTATAGTTTCTTCTAAGGAGTTATTTTTCTCTACAAAATTACATTTTTCACACGAATAAATATTTTAATTGCAGAAAATTGTTACGAAAGGTAGAAAGTTTTCGGTATAATATCAAAGTGTGCTTTGGTTAAATTAATTGACCCCGCGCGACGACGCTGTCGGGTCGTAAAAACCCCAAGTAGCAAATGTGACACGAATACCGAGACATAGGAGAGGTGTCGCTTCGGACAGGCCTCCACACAGATATATATATACATTTCGGTTCATTGTTTTCGATCGCCCGTCGCGAACATTTGAAAATCGCATTTATGATATATTTATCCGACGTCTCGAACGCATCGAGTAACGGTTTCGCATCATTATGAAGAAACGCGCCGCCCATACGAATCATTATACCTGTAGAGATATAATTCATCGTATTCGTGCCATACGATTGATTTATTAAGAAATGTGCTCAATGAGATCTCGCTCTTGTATAACGAATACGGCGTGAAGTAGATGAGGTAAATGCTGGCCAATTTCAATCGCGTATCAACCTTCGTTACTTATACATACCATGGCTCAACTGCTTTCTAGTCATTGAGAATATTGTAAAATATGAATACGACGACTCTCGCGAATAAAGAGTAATTGGGATTAATTGGGCGAGAGAATACCCGATCGACTGATTGCATGACCAAGAGACGACCCGCCTTTCCTCCAGAATCCTTCGCTGGATCAGGTTCGGCGGGGAAATGGCGACCTTTTTTTAATATATGCCTTGGATCGAGCTTTCTTCCACCCGCTATTTACCTTTATTACTGACTTTCCAGACCGGAAATCGATGTGCACCTCTTGCGAATGTTTGGACAAGCCGTTGCAGTGCCTATCGCGTTACAGTACTCAATATATTACTCAATATATCTTGATACATTGGCAAACTTTCTCCGTACCTACATGGGCGGGTTTGTACATCTTGAATGTTTCGTGGCTAATGCCAATAAACGTCTTCCTTCGACATCGACGAATTTAAATTGAAATCCTCGGAACATCGTCGAGTAATTTATCCGCATACTTCCTACCTCGGTTCGATTCGGGCCAAAAAGAAAGAATTAAGTTGTCCGCAGCGAACGTATCGATTATAATATCCCCTGCGACATATGCTAATATCTCTCCGAAGGCCAGTATCTTGTAACACACTTATGATAGCTCGCCAAGGTGAACGCCTTCGCGATTAAGAAGAAAAGTAATCGCCGTCAGGTTCCGCGATCTTCCACAAAACAGGAAAGGAAAGATATTCTCTCGTGGCGTACAAGAAACGTTCACCCGTGACCCAGATCATTGTGCTTAAAAAAGTTTGGGCCGTGTTTTTGTGAAAAGGAACCGGGGAGAGGAAAGATGGGTCGATACACTTTCGTTTCTCGTCAGTTCTGACTCGTCCATCCTCTGTCAACGTTGCCGTTTAGCTCGTGCAAAAGGCTCGTGGCCGTGTTCGTAAACGATTGTTCCCTCGTTGCGCGACCGAAGCAATTAATTTTCGTTTCCCTCATCGACGAGTTTGCCCAAGTCGAATAACAAATGGTCGCGAAGCCAAATAATTATTTTATTCGAGTAGGAATAAAACGGAAGAACGGCTACAGAAGTTTGTTACGCTCGTGTCGTCGATTACCCGCGTATCTTTACGATTTGTATAAACTTGTGAAAACGATGCTGGTTCAACCCTTCAAACCCGTCGATGCCAACTCCACGTGTACGTCCCGACGCATTTGTATCGATGCCTAAACAATTGTTATGCCTGACGAGTCAAATCTATAATACCAGTTTTGTTTGCGACGACGATCTATCTTTATACCTTTAAATATGCTGTGCACATTTTCCCAAAGTGAGATTGACGATGGTATATAAATACATAGTATTATAAAGGTGAATCTGGAACGAGTAAATTTATTTTACGTGCACGAGTATAGGTACCGGTAATCGCGAAGGGCTCGTCCAAACGCAAACAAAATCGTTCTCGGACCATAAATTGCTTCGGACGATCGCCCAAAGGTGATCCTCGTGAGATGAATATAAGCCATCAAATTTATCCGAGAATTCGTTTGAACCAGTTATACCCGTACTTCCTCCTTTCGTTACTAAATGCCGCTTCGCAAGAACAATTTGTTTTTCACTTATCCGAGTTGATTTATGGCTGGCACATTTTTCCAATTTACGCAGGAAAATTATTGGGTTGAATAAACAAATAAATTACACCAAAAATGTTACCAAGATTAACGTAATTACTAAAAATATTATGCCCTTCGATTGTTCACAATAAATTGTTTAATGGCGAGTCTCGATAACGGATCTATTCCCTCCTATAAAATTCTATGCAATTCCTCGGTCAACGTGTATTTATCGCTCTATACATACCTGCAATTCAAAAGTTGTTCCATCTCAACGGAACACATGGTGGCACCGTTATAAGCTGGCGAACCTTCTGATTCGCTCGGAACATTCTCGTGAATGATAACGAGCGTCCGCGATGTTGATGATGATGATGATGACGATGACGATGACGATGATGGATCTGGACCGTTGAGCCGTTGCCCGTCTTGCGTCTCTCGTGATTTCTCTTGTTCACCATTACAGTTAACTTATCTTTCGTCTTACCGGCACGCGTTACTATACCGTAGTTTTTTTTAAGTACACGAAAATGGCATTTCTATACATCTCAGTAGGTAATTCTAAAAAATATAGTCCCCTTTTTATTGGATAGCTAGGGTCGAAATTAATATTGAAAGCTTTGATTCGAGGAACCTGATTATGTACCAGTCTCGAAAAACAAAGTTAAACGACATTAGTTCTGATGCAAAAATTACGTTTTAAATGCATATTTGTACCAAACCAACAAGCTTACAATTAGATTTATCGAGGACATGGGTCCGGAAATGGGTCTTCTGCATTATTTCTTATACGAGTAGTTATACCGTGTATATAATTTCAAGCTGTATTGCGAACTAGATAACCTGGAATAGAAACATAATGCTGCAGGATAAAAAGTTCTAAAGCGATTTGAGCGACGACGTTAAAATAAAATAGTGAAAAATGTTAATTCTTTCATCGATTTACATTTGACATCGCGTTGCATATGCCTGCGGTTTTGTTCTCTTAACGCCACATCTAACCATCCGTTTCGGTTTCTTTTTGGTCGAGGTGTTTCTCGTTTTATTATGGTCTTCAGCTGGACATCGGAAAATAATATATGGTTACTACTATTCTAATGGAAAATTTCATGAAATAGTTTGAGATTCCATCAACATTATGAATTTCATTATTTAATGTCTAAAGATGACGTATTGCAGGTCCAAAGATAGTGGTAAAATATCCGGTGCATCCTAAAGATGCTCTGAAGATTTTACATACAACAATGAAATTAGTGTCACCAACTACCTAATTTCACGAAAATTATGTGCTTTTTTAAATATCGCGCTGCAGATGTTATTTGTCCCCAAGACATACCTATATGGAATTCTAGATAGAAGTAACATTGGTCGACATAGCGGTTGAGTAGCATCCTGAATGTCCGCTTATGAGAACAGACGTGACTCTCGAGCGGCCATTACCGGTTCGTCATCTTCATTTTCTTCTCCACAATTTTCTCATTCCTCTTGGCGCTTGCACATCGTTTCACGTGCATGCATAAAGCCCATGGTACCCCCGTACCGCGGACGTGCGTTTCTCCGGGATATGCGAAGATCGAGAAGTCACTTACCACCGGGTTCGCAGTCACTCGTAATCGTCACATTGTCCGTGGTGCATCGTTTATATACGAATCTCCGATCGCCCGCAAACTACGAAGTAGTCCTAACCGAATCAATTCATCTTTTTATTCACGGCCATGTGAATATCTTTTTCTCATCGAAGAAATCCCTTTTTTCGCGAGTGACCAAAGTGAACGCATCAGCGAATGCAGCATGAATACAAAAGACTAATAATAATAATAATAATAATAGCTGTGCGAAAGAAAAATCAAGTGACTGTACAATTATTGAAAATCCTACTCGAGTCCCTCAAGGTAAATTCAAGGTTTGCCGACGCTCGAAGAGGCTCTTGGATATTTATGCATCTCGGCATAGTTGCCCCCCGAGCGTCTTGAATTCAATTAAACCGCCAATGTTTCGACCACCGTGCAATTCGTGCAAACTCTTCGAGTGTCGAGCAAATACAATATTTCATTTACGAATCACCGGTGTGTCGTGTGACTCGTCGAGTATACAACCGTCGAGTATTATCGTGTTTGCATATTACGGGAACATCTAGAATCCCTCGTCTCCGTTAGCGTTCGTGACACAACCGAAATTCAACATCCTTGTCGGAACGAGAACACGTCTCGGGATCTGTTAATTTGATAGCCCGATTAACGGTCCAATCAAAAGTTTATGAAAAACGTGTAGTATCGTTCGGGATAATTATTATATTTGACATAATGACAAATTCAAGTCAAATATAAATTAATAAAATATGTCTCAATTCATTAATTTATCTCGAAGGAAAAGATCGGAATAGGTCGTTCAATTCCATGACAGAAAAATTTGTAATGTACATATATCGACGGGGGCCGATATAAGCCGTAGGTACTAGTGTATCAGTGAAACATAGAGAAGACATGGAGAAGGAAGAGTAGAGCCGAGGCGATTGAAATTAAAATTGTTTGTATGCATAATAGAGAAGTTGATACGAGAATGAGATCCAGAATCCGACGGAGTCAGCCACCCGAATAGTCCAGCGTACTTAATATATTATTATATAGATATACATGTACCACCTACACGTTTTATACGCGTGTACAGGAAGTGTAGGTATAACGCAGTCTTTTCCCTCTTGCTCGTTCGTTTCCTCGCTCCCCATTCCATGCTAATTATTGCATTATTTTACCAAGGTTATGTACCGTATGGTGTATAAAACTACATTTAAATTTCGAGCCAAAGTGAATGTTCATCAAGCGTATAGCTGTCCGGAGTGTAGAATTTATCATCCTCTCATTGAAACTGAGATGCTTTGTTCGTCGACCAAGGGCGTGTAAGCAATTTTTCGACTCTCTAGTTCCCCAACCGGAAAGACCAAGAAAAAGACCAAACGAAAACATTATTATTTGTATACAACGCGACTTTCGTACGTACCTACTTGGTCCTCTGATTTTATAACGGAATTATAATAGAATGATTTATAATTTTACAAAAACAAACCGCTGCCCCCCATGCTATTTATACACCAATTTCGTAATTTACTATTGAATCATTCCTCTAATAATGTTTCATCATTAAAATCTAATCGAATAAAGAAAAAAGAAATATCGTATGTCTTTAATTGGTGTTTAATCGTCGGCATATGCTGCTACCTATATATTTTCCAAGAATGAGGCGATCTGTCCCTCGGACGCTCCTCATCACGTAAATTCCACGAGTGCGAGAGACTATGCAATTCTCGAGACTCACCGTACCAATTTAACGGACTCACGAGCAACGCGTACCTCATCCAAAACACTCTTGGAGAGTCCGACGAGTTCCAAGTTCTCCTAGGTTTATGTACATACTACATAGTACACCGTGTACATTTGATATATACATATATACTATATACATAGTCCGACTGGACCGTGCTTCTTCAACCTGACACGCAACTTGCTTTTGAAACTGTAAGCCGAAATGTGACGAAAAACTGACATTACCGTCTCGACCAAGTATACCTTAATTTATATTTATCTTTATTTATTATTTATATTTTTAATATCAATATTAAATATAATTTATATTTATATTTAATTTATATTTATTTGCACGGTACTGATACACGTGTTTCGTCTCATTATTAAGATAAGAGAATCATCGCGTACTCGTTATAAAAACGTTTTGTCTCACAGCGAGAGTTTAGATATAATTGTTTTCTTGTACCGTAGCGTGAAACGGTTTTTCAAGAGCCGGTCTTAAGAAAAATACCTCCGTGCGTTTGTAGCTCGCGTACACTGTATACACATAAGTATGATGGAAACTATCGTACATAGAGTTTATCATATATTTCTTTTTAAAGAGGACTCGGTAATTGACCTTGAAGCTTGGAGAATATGATCGATGCCAAGTTTTCATTTAATTCTGCTTTATTGCGGACGAAGAAGATTTTATTAACCATACGCTACGAACAAGACTCTCGTGGCTCTTGCATCGGGGATTAAAGAAAGTCGTTTTATTAGTAACGTGTAGAATTTTCTGTATTCGTTGAAGCTCTTCTGACCGCGTCTTGCTGACTGCTCATCGTCGGTCTTGTGTGCACAGGTCAAATTTGATTTGCGAATATTTCTTTTTTTTCGTTCCAAAAAAACACTTCGTGTATTGCGAGTTTCAAAATTTTTTGGCAAATCGGCTACTTTTTCAACAGTTTTTCGTTAAAAAAAAATATGACATTTTCCAATAAAAAACATTTTAGCGCCAGGTCTCACGTACCTACCTGACCAAATCCCCTTTTCTAAGAAAGGCTGTGGCGACCGGAATAATTTTAATCTCGCGACCAAAGTTTAACAGCATGTTTATGAAAGACCATTTTTTTGATAATGCAAAAAAATGATTTTCAAACAATTTTACATCGTAATGGTGCCTTTATTGAATATATTTGAGGATAGACTACTATATTATTCCTGTTGCTCGTTAGCGTCAGTTTTATTTTTCGTCGCTCGATACTTTTGAAGAAGTTAACTAATTATTAAACTATTCTCTTCCGGATGTTGCAGCGAGCAATGAACCTCACGATAAGGATAGCTTGAACGAGACCGGAAGCACGACGGGTGGCACAGTGGAGGGAAATCACTCGGGTAGCCCCGCTCGGGGTGAAAGAAGCGGTGGCCCGAGTGACCAGCCACCGAGTAACGAAAGAAGACCAATTGCAAATACCGCACCACCGAGATCGCTCGTATCGAGGATCCTCGCCAGGGCGCATTCGTCGCAAGATTCACTAGACCATTCGGAACCATAGTAAGATAAGAATTCGACACTGCTTTTAAAAAATAATCGGAAAGTTGTGGCGCGTATTTATAAGAGATCGGTCATGAGAAACTCGATAAAGTGATCTCAATATTTTCTTAGAAATCGATGTGTTCGATCGGTTCATAAAATTTTACTGCTCGCGTCTTTTCACGGATCGGTGTAGCCGACGTAAGGAACTATTAAAGCCACGTTTTTAACAAGTTCATAGCGTGCTCTCCAGTCGTTATCGACGTTTTTTGTTTTCTTTTAGTTCCCAGTTATGGATCGTTCTGAGCAACGTTTATGGAGAGCTCGTCGTCGTCCTGATGATGGCTCTGTGTCTGGCCGAGGTCATGGACACACCGGTGCCTCTTTTGAGCCTTCAGGTAAGAATCGCGGACTTCTTTTTTTATCGGCATAAAAAAAAACGTACTAATTATGCTTGGATAATATATAATATGATAGAGAATCGACTTTGCCACCGTTTTCCGGGGTTTGGCACGATTAATGGTAATCGTGTAGCGGTGTCGTGCGCGACTCGCCACAGTCCTAATATTTATGAATGTTCGAACCTCCCGGCAAACCTGTTTGCGAGGCGCACTCGGGTTTCTTCGTCTCGCTATATAAGAAATAGTCTTTGTAAATACATTATATAGGTACACGAGAAACACGTTGGTACGTTCTATTGAGACATAACTCAATTAGACTCTGACCACGTTCAAGATCTACGGCTATGCGTCTCCATCGTCCAATTAGAGTTTCGTTCTTCGACAGTTGAATGACAGATCGCAAAGATGTACCAAAACGCGAACTTCGTATACGTGCGATATTGCTATTCAAGTTCGAATTTCAAAATCATCGATGAGTGTCTGGAACGGGTTTTTGCTGTAAACAGACGAGTGGCATTTTATGATAATATCGATACCGATCTTTAATCGTTAAGCGTATCAAAATCTTGGTATCCTCTTTAAATGCTAAAGCCGGGTTTGGTCAATATATGCAAGCCTGAGCGAGACAGCAATAAAACAGCCAATACATTTTTGCGATTTACTGGACATAGTCGAGCTATTTCAACGCGCGTCCAAGTGGCCTCTCTTGTCTGCCTTTCAGCCGTAATCTGTTCACTCGATCAAGACGCAAACGATTTCTAATTCGTGGAGGCGCTCGCTAAGACGATTTGATAGATATATATACATATATATATTAGATGAATATAATTTTTCGAGCTAAAGAGTGTATCTCGAGACTGTTGCACGCCGCGGGGGCAACAGTGAAATCGGCGTTCGGTCACTGTGCTGACTGGCGTACAGTCTTGAGATTTATACGTACAATAGACCGATATGCACGTTCTACCGATCGTTGCATCAAGTTCTAACCGGAACTAAAGTCGAATTTTTTCGTTTGATTATCATAGACCTAACGTGCGACGAGATTCCCCTTGTTTTCGTACGGATGTGTATACGTTTAATGATCTCGGAATAAAGTTAGGAGATTTATGAGAAACAAATTTATTCGACCAACGAGCGCCGGGACGTTCCGGAGAGAAAACGAGACGGTGAAAGTTTTCTTAAAGGCGGCGTATCACTTGCAACTCGTATTCGAAAAATTCGCTATTTTATTCGCCGGGGCAACTCGTGATGCACCGGCTCAAACAATAAAGAATAAAAATAGAGGATGTAACAATTTTTGAAAAAAAAGAACTTGCTTTTACGTTTTGTTCGAAATTCGTATGTACTTATTCTGTATATTTGTATATACTTTTTGAAAGACATGTTAGAGGCGGTCCTTGTAAAATGACGAACTATCAGAAAGAAAATAGAAAAATCCCATTTAAAGTCGGGGAAAGAAACGGATTTTGCTAAGGTGTTGTGCTTTCGATCGTGAATACATTGTGAATGTAAGAAAAATGACATTGCATTTCTGGAAAATTAGTAGCCAGAGGTAGAAAAGAGTTGAAATTGAAAGATCAACGAAATATTCTACAATGGTCGAAAACGTGAATAGAGGGTTCTCGTGGTTCTTTAACATACAAATATATAAATTATAAAATACAATCGTATAAAAGCTAGTGGGTCTTCGTTAAACGATATTCAACAGAGGTAGAGTAGGTGCTCTAACGGTCCGCAACGCTTCTATGCACGGGACCAAACGACCAGAAAAAATAGAATGTTATATCCGTTTGGATGTTACGGAAAATTACGTTCGGTTGGATAATTTTCCAAGCACTAACATTCGCGCTCGTTCGAGCGGTCGTCGTCGTTTGCGCTCTTTCCTTCTTTCTTCATCGAGGTATAACTATCATCATATTCGCTTATCGCGTTGTTCTCTAATTGGTGCGTGGAAAACATAGAGATCGGAGGTTTTTTCTTAAATGCAAAAGTCACGGTTTGTACGATCACTTTCCTCCTGCGAGCGAATATTTGATCAGATGCAATGCAATTTCGTGAGGGCAACATTGCCGCATTTGTACTATTGTAAAAATACTTTAATGCTATCGGAATTATTTCTGTTTATGAAATAACAATTGGGCGATATTATTATTTTTTTTAATATTGATACGCTCATCAACAAATACCTAATCGTCCGTCGATGCTTTATCGTTAAATAATTTCGATGGTTTCTCATTCGAGTGGCACTCATCCGTACCAAAGTGGAGGAAATGTTTTACATAGAAATTGGCGTACTAAGAAATTACGCGCATAATAAAAACGCTTAATTCTGCATTTAACGAAAGTAGTCGAATACCACAATCGTTTAATTACACGATGATAAATATTTTCCCGAGAGCGAAAAGTGCCTATGTTATTAAATTAGTGCGTATACATATTCAAAGTTGCAGGGGTAATCACGATTAAGGTTCGAACAGGATCTTCTTTACCGTCACTGCGGCCCATGCATTTTTTGGGCAAATGCCATTCCTAAAATAATGAACGGATTGAGCTGAAATTTGAGTATCACAGAATTTCGAAAATCGATCCAAAACAAATGTATAGATTTCGTTACCACGTGGTAATTTTGGCTGCAAATTTGCATTTATTGACGTGTTAATGGCTCGATTAAAAAAAACTGTGATATTTACGTACTAGACGAGAAAAAATCCGACACAATGAATACCTTTTAATGAAAAAGGTTGCATTAAAAAATATCAGGAACGGAATATGAGTTTCCGATGTCGCCAAAAGTGCGGCGATAGCGGAATCAACGGTTCGACACTGGAAAAAAGAGAAAGTAGCTCCAAATAAATGGACAAAACTGAAACAATAATAAAGTATTCTAGTCTGAAATAACCTAGGAAAAATAACGTGTGACATTTGAACATTTATCCTAACCTAACCTAAATATCCCGGTCAGTAGCTCGTGGGGGGGGGGCTCTGTAACAGGCCACTCTCCTAATACCACGGAAATTCAGTCTCGAGAGCGTTGTGTTAGGGAAAGTTCACTGTATATCACGATATTATTTGGCAGCAATAGAATAAATAGTCTTGTACTAGTAATTGAAAAAATTTTCATGATTATGCACCCGCTAATTAAAATAATGGCGCCCTATGTCTTTTGTGAAAATATAAATAAATTGAAAACAAAATTGAAAAGAAAGCAAAGAACAAACGAGTTTCCGGGCACGGGGATTCGAACCCGCGACCCTCGTGTTAGGAATCCGAACTGTTCCCGCTGGGCCAACGACTGATTGAAAATTATAATGATATATAAAAGTTACTTATGCATTGACTGATGGGCAAGTATTTTATTTCTTAAATACAGAATAAACGCTTGCCCATCTGAAGCTTTCACTTACATCACTTTCATTTCTAGTCAAGCCCTACATATACTGTGAATGCGGACGAAATCGGTGATGTCGAGTAGGCAAGGTCCCCTTGTGAAATTCGTATTATAGGATGTACTCTATTTCTCGGCGCATTACATGCATTTAGCTTGAGATTGTTGTTTATGCTGTCGTGTAACGGGGACGCGTAGCGCGCATCGATCACTACTGTGCCGACCCGGTCGGAGTTCGTCCGCGGCATTCACATCGCGTTAAGGCAGGAGATCCATATCGAATTTTCAAAAAATCATTTTTTTTATTTCATAAAACGTTAGTATAATATCTTAAGAATACGTCAGCAAAATTATAAAACTTAATTCAAAGTATTTCTCATGTTACAACGTGTAAACGTGTCCCTCCTATACTGCGCATTCGCGCGCCGTCAGAACTGTAAACGCGTTTTTCTCAAAACTATGTTGTTTTTTAATCGGTGGGGCAGATAACTGAAAAAGATTTTTCTCAATCATGCTGAAATTTTGTACACATCTTTTTCATGCCACTTCTTTTTCATGTGCACAAATATTATATTTGGGCTCGATAAAAATCAACGATATTTCAAATTCTAAGGTCATCGAGTCTTATTAGGAACAAAACTAAATTATTCGTAGAACAATTTTCTGCCAGATATGGAAAAAAGAATTTCAAAAACAAAGTTGAAACTTGGCTCGAGTTTAACAAAAAGTCGGCTTCCTAGCTGCGACAAGAACTGAACGAGTAACTTTCAATATTTACCGAATCTACGTTTTGGTTACAGCGGTAGAGAGTAAACATCCTTGAATGAAAAACTTATCACGTGCGCGATGCTGAAGAATCTTGTCAACATTTTCTCATAAATACTCATCGTCTTTGAAGCATCGTCGAATAAGAAACAGCCCCAAGAGAAGATGGCTTTTCTACGTAAATCTCTCATAGAGCGCTCGCTCGACAATCTTGCGCCGTTTTCGTAATTTTACCTCTAGCGACATACGTATTGCGGTACGAGAAAGTCTCGCACAAACTTCGGGCATTCGTTGCGCAGATTCTATTGTAGTCGTATGGCATATATCGGGATTTGCTCTGTAATTTTTCGATTTTTCAGTCTAAATATAAAATATTTAATTTCATAACTAAAGCACAATCTGGAGATTTATAAATTCGAAGAGCATAATAATTATTATAAATCCAAAATTATAATGATGGTTGTTTAAAAAATATAACTTTAATACTCGTACCATAGGAAAAAAAAATCCGTGTTGATTTTGATCACAGAAAATGGAGATTAATCTTTGTGCTATTATTCTTTCTAGAGTGTTTTCCTGATGTATCTGTACGTCGGCAGTATAGCCGTCATCATCAGCATTTACCTGTGGGTCCTCATCGACAGTTGTGGATCCCTCGCAAATGGACCGTCCGAGGACGCGGAACTCGGTGGTGCTTCGCTCACGCGGTTCGGTTCTCTTAAGAGAGCTCACATATCAAGAGCCAGAACTGCTCCGACGAGTTTTTACATTCGCGTCGGTGCTCTACGTAAGATTTACATATACATATATATATATGTTTATACACATATATCTGCGTATGCATAATATATTAAACGGCAGGGTTATGCATTCGGCTGATTAATTAATATCGAATTTCAGTTTTTGGTCTGGCTACTCTGGTCTTCAATGGTTTGGAAATGGCTATGCACTCGATGATGCAAGGTGCCGAATGCCTCAGTGACATAGTTTTCGTACATCCGGTACTTCATGGACTCTTCACCTTCTTGCAGATGCATTTTCTCTTTGTAAACTCACAGGTGAGAATTAATAATATTGAGGGGTCCGGTGATTCGGCATGGAATAAGGAGAACGAATTAATTGACATGGAATAATAACTGTTTTTCGACGAACATGAGAAATTCTTTTAACAGAAATAGTCGACTAGTAAGAAGAGTTGTCGTCGCGTCGCTGGTTCGTTAGTAACTGTTCTAGTCTTGAAGAAAAGTCCCGACGCTTCGCTCGTCGACAATGGAAAAATATCGGAGAAAGGAAAATCAAGTTTTAGTAAATTTTAGTCAGAAAACGGGAGAGTGCGAGTGGGCCCTTTTGGCCGCCTTGCAGATGTGGCCAAAAATAAAACAGGCTTTGTCTCGAAGGGGGTCTCGACTTGGGTCCTCGCGGTTTTCGTAAATAAAAAGTTTGAAAGGAGACAAATAAATGTACGCAGAAAAAGAATCGAACGTTTAGAAAGAATGTTGAGAAAGAAATATTTGTTAAAATAAACGTTGGGTGTTTACGAGCGGCAAGAGCCTAGTGGAGACATCGCCACCACAATAAATATGATCTTCCGAACAGATATTTTTTCATTTGCGCCGGGAGAAATATAGAAAACTTTCGTTCCGCCAACGAATTATTTTCTTCGAAAGCTCTATATATTTATAACTTTTGAAGAAAATAATTTGTTCCTGGAAGAGATCCTTCGTGTCAGAGGAATTTCTGCAAGAATCAAAACACTGCTACAAGAAACCTGTTTCTTTTTGTGAATTTTGTTATGCCCCGAGAAAGAAGACGTCACAAAAAGTCTATGGCATTAAATCGACTATAGCGTTGATGCAATGTCTCTAATAAAAAGAAAATTGCTATGAAAAGGCTTACGTTTAACATGAATTTTTCCCTCATACAGGTTTTAGTCGAACGTTTCGGTTTAGCAGCTAGATTTGGCTTTACCCATCTGGCGGCAACAAACATCGCCGTCTGGGCTCGTCTTGTAATATGGGATTCTGCCCAAGAGTGGACGTATTTTGTTCATTTGGCTCAGCGAGGAGCCGAAACTTCTTCATCACCATTGAATTTACGCGGTTTTCCTGGTTCTTTGACGCGAAGAGCCCGGGATATTTTAGGTAATATATCCCCTCTTGGTGACTCGGAAGTTTTGTTTTCCAACTTTGCGAAATTGAGACGATAAATGTATTTGGTAAATTTTCAGGCAAGGCATCGACGGATCACAACGTGGTTCTGCACCCGTATCAGCCAATTTCCAACGAGCAGATATCTCAAGTGGTGACTCTTCAGGAGTGCTTGAATACAAATACCCTCGGTCAACTTTGGACATCGAGCATGCCATTTTTATATCCATTTATAGTGCAGTTCAGGTACTAAAAAAATGATAACATTTTTTGTAGACTAGAGTGAAATGGGAAAAGTATCATATACGATGGAGCAAAAGCGAACGAAGAGTAAAGATTTTTCATAACGAGCTACGACAAATATCAAGCGTCTCGCGATCTTCTGTTTTAGCTTGATCGCCGCAGCGGTGACGTTCGTGATGGGTCGGAACGTGGGTAGAAATCGTTACTGTCACAAGCAAAAGTTTCACAGTAGCAAAGATCTGGCGAGTCACACGAGGGTCGGTTGTGACGGTTCGAGCAAAGGATTGTTTCTTGGTATTCTCTGTATGACAGCTGGGATCGTCGTAATATTAATATTCCTCGTCGTTCGCGAGGATGAGAATTTTTCACCGGCTACACTGTCGTGGCTAACTTGTGGCACGCTGATCGGTATTTTGGCACTGAGTGGCGTAATGACAGCAAGCGGTCTTGTTCAAGTACGGCAAATGTCGATCGTATCGCGAGCCCCAGCGACGCTCGATGGTCTGCTATCGAACGTAGCTCTGTTTGGGGTACAATTGTACTCGGTATTTACGGCGGTCGTATGTGCCTGTTCGCTGGCCACTTATGACGAAGAAACTGGAGACCGCGAGAGTCGTGGAAGGCACGGGATGTTATTGGCCGCATCGATTCTCCAGTTGATTCAGTGTTTCGCCCAGAGCACTCTCATAGCCGAGACATCCAAAAGATCGTGCATAACGCGCTTTCAGATGATGGCGAAGCCTGCGCGTCAGGTTATCACTTTTCTTTTGTTCAGCAATGCGGTCCTTTGGGCATTCGACACCGTTGTCACGCAGAATTGGGTATCCCAGGAATTGCAACTACGTTTCTTCGGTGTGCTCGCTTGGGGCATCATCTCTAGGATATGCCTTCCTCTGGTAGTCTTTTACAGATTTCACAGCTGCGTACTCCTCCTCGAGACCTGGAATAAGTGTTACAGAACACCGAGGGGCGAGCATCCACTCAACTGACGACGGTTATTATCGGGACGATATTCGATCAGGTAAACAGACACCGACGAGAATCTCTTATCAATATGTTCGTAGAATGATGCCATCCTTCCATAACTTCGGCCAAGATTTATAATTAGCAATGCTTTCAGATTACAGCAAGTATCGCATCTTCGACGTTGCCCCAAGAGAAAGCTAATGCTGGATCTTCGCGACGCCGGAAGTTCCCTCGATCGACGGTTTCCATGCGGATCAAGTTGCGAAGATAACCGCATCGACGATTCCATTAACTATCTTCACCCGTACTTGGATAGCGCAAGTTGGCTGTATCTCGAGACGAATCCGATAATCCGTATCGCCAATCCGTTCACGCATCCTCGAATAATCGAGTACGCGCTGCCACCGCCCAAGAGAAGATCTCAAGACCATCGTCCTCGTAATAATAACTCACCGCACAATCTTCATCGGTGTCATCAACGTCATCATCATCATCATCATCATCATCGTCATAAGGATTATCATGATCAGCATTTACATCATAATCGACGTAATCATCGTCGTGTAGCCAGTGATCCCGGTGGATTCGGTAATACAACCGGTCGACCTATCACGATCCACCATCGTCGTGTTACGAGTCTCGGTGGAAACGATCGAGTTTCCGGCACTCGTCCTGTCGCACCGACGATAGACGAAGCGAGCGAAGACACGCCGAGTCCTGACGAGAGGAACAAAACGTTAACCTTCAGAAAAGTGCCATGGCACCCAAATCTGCACATGCTCAAAACTAGACAAAACTGATTAGGCACGAAAGAATTTTTTCTTTGTAAAATAAAGTTTTTAACATATAGTGGAGAAGAACGGGATAATGACGGCCACAGACTTGTTGGTGAGTAACATCACAAAGCCGAAGTTTCTTATTTCAAGACTATGGACATACCGCAACAATTGCTTTTATCTTGTTGCTATTGTGTTTTACATAATCGTACCAAATTCTCGTATCGTCGATTCAAAACATTACACATGCGTGCTCGCCACTCGCCTGGCAACTCACGATTCGCCTCCACTCGACGAAATGTTCGAGTGGTCGATCCATATTTCCTTTTGTGTTAAAAAACAGGTAGGCTTATGGCGCGTTTGTTTTTTAAATTAGCGTTGCGAGGCGAGTGGCGAGCACGCGTGTGTAATCGCGATAAACGAATTCGGATTCTATCCGATGTGAGAATTATTACTGCATCATTTTTCTCAGTTAATTTAACACTATGACGTTCGAACGTCTACTCGGAATTCTTTCGATTGGCGCCAGTAGGACTGGTTCGAAACGTTTCCCCTGTCGCTGGCATTTGCCCGATCGCCTTTGCTTACAACACCAACGTGATGTCGTCGGACGGCATAGTGTTAACAACGATATACGAATAGTTCTGTAAACAGCCACCATTGCCCCATTCTTCCATATCAATTGACTATATTATACATATTCAATTAGATTGATTCATTGTGTATAATAATCAAAAGCAGTCGTCCAACGTTCTCGTTTACATTTTCGCTATCGTAGTTTCGAGCAACGAATGCTTCTCGATATTTTGTTTACGTGCAATATTAATTCTAAGATTATGTCCTACATACTACGTTCACGCTGTACAGATTATATAAGTAGTTATGCCGGCTCCAGACTCGCGTCGCGAACACCTTGCGTAGGTGGTGTTCTCACCCCTGTTCATAGGATTCACGTGGTGAGAGTCGTTCGCGTTGCACCGAGTTCACGGCGCGAATCCAGAGCCGGCATTTAGATTTGCGTGTGCTTCGACAGATCGCGCATTTTCTTTATTTTTCGAACAAATTATCAACAACGCGCAATTTTCGGATATATACGGTACCTATTTGTGAGACTTGAATTGAAATAGGCCATTGAAGTTGGGTCGCGTCCCTGATGGACGAAGATCCACGCTTTTATCCATTACGTACTATAATTGTCGACGCGATCGTCAATCTTGTATCGCTTCGATTACAACTTTGTACATATTTATTAGTAACTTTATTGAGAAACATTGTGTGTCTCTATACGATAAGGGGCCCGAGCAATGAATAAATATACATACCTACCTTAGACATGTAAAGAAAAGCTTCTTATCCCGATATAACAGTTTTTTTTTATATCGGGTGTTGTTTCCTTTTTTTTTGCTACCTCTACCATTAGGAGGATTAAGCGGATAAGGTTTAAAGATCGGATTCAAATGTTGTATATTTGATATATGAAACTTTATTGTTATAAAGGACATAATATTCCCGCGTCGCGTATTAAATCGGCACTTACGGACAATAGCCATGAAACTATGAGACGCAGACTCTGTTTACGGGTATTTTCAATACAGAAATTCCATTCTCCTTTACTCACCTGAATTATATCATGATTCAGTCAATTTGTTTTATTCTGTTACCACTTTGCCAGTGTTATGCATATACTCGCGGGCTCTTTCTCATGGACGAGCAAATCGTGATAATGCGAAATACGACGACGAGTTTCGTGTTTGGTAAATTGGAACGTAATGGGTTTTTTGTTTCTTAATAATAATAAAATAACATTTACGATCTAGACAATTTTTGCCGAGATAGGTGGAACCGAAATCCCAGGAACTCGCGAAACTCTGTAACGTTGAATGAAGACGTACTTGATTTGGTGAAAAATGCGACGGAAAATGATGGATTAAGAGATTAAAAGTGTGGTTAAATTAAAGGTTCTCGGTAAATAGCGGAGGTGCGGCGAGGAGTCGAGCACATTTTGTCTGCACGTTTAGACACTTCTCGGTAAAAAAACGAAAAGAGAACAAATACCGATCTATTCGAGTGTTTCAATCTGATAATCGTAGAATTTATGCTTTTAGGTGGGAGAGGAAAATGTAAATCTCGCGGAAAAGGATGAGCCAATTGGAGGATAACAAACGTGATCTTAGGTCTGTAAAAGTAGTTAATCGAGGCCAACATCGTCGTCGGGGCTTGGGGCGGATGGCTTTGGCCCGCCGCTAGACGGTTGATTAGGTGTTGCACCAGGGAAAAATCCACCGGGCATGCCACCCATCATTCCTGGGAATCCTCCGGGCATTCCACCGCCTGCACCACCGGCACCACCGAACTTAGTTGCTGCTTTTTTTATCAGTTTCATCACCTTTGGATTGTTTTGATATTTGAGAATGTTTGCCGGATTTGCGGATATGTCGGCGAATGCTTGAGAGACTTCCGGATCCTTATGAAAAGAAAAAGATAAGAAGATTCGTCATGACTTACACGGCTGTCAATAATTTGTTTACCGCGGATTCTACACGGTATTCTACAAATGAAGATCGCTCGGGTAAAATATAAGTAGAACGCCGTCAATATGTACACTAATGGTAAGATAGCTCGGCATAATAAAACAAAAATGATTAAACAATCATTCTTGATATGCAAAGTTAGTAAATTTAGCAGTGAGACTTTCCTTAACACGTAATTCTATAAATCACAGGACACAAACGAATATCGATCGATTCAGTTAAAATGTTCTATGCCGACAGATTATTACTCAAATGTACCTGGAAAGCTTCCAAAACGTCGGGATCATTCAAATACTGATAGAAGTCGCCCATTCCAGGTACTCCTCCACCAGCTCCGGCCGACGCGTCGGTCTGGGACGGACGAGTGTTGTCCTCGCGGGCTTTTGCTTCCTCTCTGGCCTTTTTAAATGCCGCAGCACGTTCTCTCTCCGCTTTGTCGAGGGCTTTGCGTTCCTTTTTTCTGTTGTGTTCCTCGATCTTTCGTGCCTATGATCGAAGAAATTAAAATTATGAGCATAAAATAGATGATGTAATTGGTCTCAGCGAATATTGAGAGTAATTCTAGGATCGCAGCTCATTTAGGCGAAGATTGTGCAATTTTGCAATGACTAAAATAAATCGTGACAAACATAAAGTTTGATGAACATAAAAATAGGATAAATATCAATAAATCATTCGAGATAAATAAATGAAAAAAACAACACAAGCTGCGTCTGCCCTGACTACCTTTAATAAATGCAAAAGTTCAATTGGGACAATTTATTGATTTTTTGGCGGTGGTCTTGTGATAAATTAAATACTAGAAATTGAATTAAAAATCATCGGTTAAAGAAAAATATCAATGGTCGTACGATTTGATGAATAACGCCGAACGACCGTTTGATTTTTCTTTTCAAAATTCGGTAAAATATATCTATTTTATATTTACAATCCGATGTTAATTGTATGTATAATTTATATTCGGATAGAATAGTACCCGATATATAGTAATACAGAACACGCGCAGCTGGTACGACCACGGCTGCGTTAATAACCATTCAAACAAATCTGTGGCTATTGACACTAAATTATTGGTTCATTCAACCGTCTTTTGTTTCCGTCAAGGAAAACTGGATCGTCGAAAGACGATGCATTTCGTTGCACCAACTGCAAAATTGTTCGAAGCTCTACTAACGCGAATATAGAGAATCCAAGGAGAATTCTTCCATAATTATTTTTCTGCCAAAAATCATATAATTTTGAGTATGCGTCGGTTACGGTGGACCTTTTGACCACAAGGGTCATCGGGTAAAATTCCAAGCAAAATGTGCATCTCCATAAGTATTGGTTATACCGAAGTAGAAAATAGAATACGAAATGTATGCCCGATGAGTCACAGTTGTGGGGGTATCGGACCGTTACGAATGTAGACGGCGGCTAACCCGAGAAACCCAAGGTGCACGACCCGCTGAACTCCTCTCGTGTAACATGGTGAAATACGCATCTTCAACGTCGTGGTCAGAGGTCGACGAAGAAAATTACGAAGGAACGTGAAAACGGTCGAAGAGGTCGAAGAGGGGGAGCGGGTTTTTTTTCGCACGAGGGGCAACCTTATACGGCGGCGGCCCGGACGCGTCTAAATATAAAGGCGCTCGCGCGGGGAGTCGCGAGCCCACGATGCTGCTCTCGCACTGTCCGAGCGCGGGCACTCGAGAGCATCTCCCGCGGAGAACCGAGGAAAACCCTGTTCCCCCTCGGCTGTCCAACTTGCGCTCTCTCGCACTCTTTGCTCTCTACGTCGCTTCTCTAGGGGAAATAAAACAAAAAACCAAAAAAAAAAACAAAAAAAAACATAGAGCAATAGATGCGTGTTACTTCGGCGCGCGTGCCAGAAATCGTTCTCGCTCGTCCATCTTTTCCCTGTCGAACGGGCGAGGGGTGACGACCGACAAAAACGGGTGTTATACATTTGCTTTTTTTTAATTCTCGAATCGTCCGATATCGTCCACGAAGAAGCCGATGGTGATGTCATACTCCTTTAAAAACGTTACGCGCGACCGGTCGCGTTATCGTGAAAATGATTCGAACAGGAGATACAGATTCGGATGAAATATATTTTGAGAATGAAGAAAGTAGGAATGGATATTTCTTGTTTTCTAACAATATCCGAAACTCGACGATTAAATAAACACGATACATTGAAAGAATCTCTATCAAATTTCCTTTCACATCATGAAATGGCAACGTTGACTGCAATTGATGAAAACATATAGTCGTATGTAAAAGACACCCAAATTTCAATTAGTGTAATCGTTAAGTGATCGGTGGCTGTTGGCACGAATCAACAAAATTACATTATCCACCAAGAGGTTCTTCTCTCGTCACAGGACCAACAAACAAACAGGAAACTATCAATTTGAGAAAGCGATGCGACGAAAAATTCAATCGCAAATGGTTCGGTCTTTATCCCCAAGTATATTCGGTGTTACGAGGCAGTGGTATAGGCGGATTGCGCTTCAAAAATTTCATCGGCAATCATCCGAGCACTAAGCAACCGATCGCATTAAAAATTCGCTGGTGTACAGACAATTATGGCAAAAAGTGGCTGTTGGTATTTTTTTCCAACATTTTGAAAGTAGTGTTCCAGGCGACGAGCGATTCGAAAACGCCACCCGTACTTTTTCCGGTACTGAGCGTTAGAGTTTTCAGGGTATCTAGAGAATTAATGCAACTATTTTTGGAAAACAAATATCAAGATCCACTTTTTGCCATAACTCTCTGGGGACCTGGCAATTTTTAACCCGATCGGTTGTTTAGTGCTCGTATGATCGCTGATCACATTATCGCAACACAAAAATTATCATCAGGATTCGCGAGGTCGCATCAAGCTCGATCTCATCTCTCATCTCTTCTTTATCGTGCGCGCGACCTTGCCCTCCTCTCTATATTAATTCCGCTATTTTCGTTAATTTAATATTAGCTTAGAGAAGAACGATTTCGTTGCTAGCATCGGAGCATGCGAGCAGCGGAGAAAATCGTACAGATACGGTATTCCTTGATCGTATATGAAGCATTCGTGTTGGCCGAAGACATTTGTGTCTACCAAGTTGATTGACAAGGCTACCGCATGACATCGACCAACATATAGTAGAGAGAATAATGGAGGGAGGGGAGGAGAGAGAGAGAGAGAGAGAGAGAGAGAGAGAAAGATCGTCAGTGACGACGACATGGTCGTACTTTCGTCAAAGCGATAGTCGTCTGCAACGACGTTTTGTCACCCAGGATACGAAAGCCATGTTGGTGGTAATGCTGGTATCGTTGCAGGGAAACCGGGCCACCGAGTATTTTTAAAGCCCTAGTACTGAGTAGTGCGTCGAGAAGAGTCTCACCGAGCGCGTGTATACGAATATATATGCACACCGGTGATGGCCGGTCTGTACACATTCTGACGACGAATCACCCAGGCGCCGATGAAACTCGGAGGATCGCATACAGCGCGCACGAAGGTAACGGGGCACGAGGTATAATATCCAACCTCCGCTGTGTTGCTGCCGAAGAGCCCGAAAGCGAATTGACGGCCAAGACGAAAGTGCCGACGAATCCACGACATTCGTGACCAATGCGATGACGAAAGACGTTCGCACCAAGAAACATTCCATAATCCGAAGACGACTCTCTCCACGAACAATTTCAACGAATTTACTTTGGGTTCGAGAGACAATCGCGACGTTACTGGAAAGCTCGACGTATCTATATCAAATGATACTAAAAGAGACAGTGTCCGCCGAAACATTTATTGACTTTATCATATGGTAGTACGATTATTGAAGACGTGGCGAATCGAGCGATCGGTCCCATTAGAAAATGAATGACATCGATTATTGGTTCTTCAACGATTGAGTTTTTAGCGAATGATTTTAGTTATAAAAGCAATAAAAGCAATCGAGGAACTGTTGAAATAGTTTTAGAAGAGCAAAAGTATCAATGTCAGTGAGAAGAGAACACACGAATGGTCCAGTGAATAAAACACCGGGACGAGAGAAGCTACAATGAAGGATTTTTAATAATTTCGAGGTTCATAGTTCATATCCATGTTCACACGTAGTTAAGAGCATCGAATGCAAAATGTGTTAAATAGGCATAAATCACTTGTAAAATACCTATAGACTATTTTATGAATTGATGTCTCAATAAATACAAAAATTTCGGGATTTAAACGAGTTCATGGAATAAATTAGTATATCATTAAGATGAAGATATATGGTTCTTCTTTTAAATGAACTTATGCGACGTAAGTGGCATATGATGGAGAAAAAACGTAAAATACAATTTTATGAAGCAAAGGAAGATAAAATGAACGAGCGGTAGAGTAAAGAAATTATCGAGAGGGTAAGGGAGTGTACAGGAAGATCCGATAGGAACGATAGCCCACCACCGGGCAGATTTAGTAGATGCCACGAGAGACGAGAGGTAAGCGAGGGTTGAGAAGACCAAGAGCCAGAGGGGGAGATGGAGGGGGAGGGGGATAGATAGATAGATAGAGAGAGAGAGAGAGAGAGAGAGAGGAGAGAAAGAGACGTGTGCGAGTTTCGCGGGTTTCGCGGTCGTCTCGAAGCCTGCCAAGCAGTTTCTCGGGGAGTGTTGAGGAGTCAAACGTGCGGACTTGTCGTGTGATAGAGCTGACGCGTCGCCAGCAGCCTGGCTGATCGCGTAGTGCATAGTGAAGCGACGGGATGACGGGCTCGGCGCGGTTGAGGCCCCTCTTCGTGGTGGGTCTCATCGTGGCTACTCTCGCCGTATCCTTGCACGGTGAGTTAAGATACGCCAACCAACGATTTAATGCTGCTTCAATTATCCAGCATCCTTGATTTATTGATTTTTCGTTAACGAATGAGATAACGTTATTGGCACACTCTACTGTAGAAAAAGCCGTTTGTAACGAAAAGATTTCGTTTCATCCAATTTTGTTCTCATTGATTTTGAGCCCTTGAAAGTAACTCGCTGGATTCATCGATCGGCAATGATCAATCTTGCGTCCTGGAGAATATATGTTCACATATTAATTTTTTAATAGAGAGAGTTCTTCGGACGAAGAACTTCTTTCAGAGTTCTTCGTTACTCCGTATTCCCGGAGTCAATAAAACTTGATAGAGAAAAGTTCCAGTTTTGTCGAGCATCCCCCAACGTTTTTCCAAAAATCTTTCAATCTATCTTTCGCTTCTTCGCGTACTATTTCTCTCTCGTTATCCGGCGTTGACACCCGGTTTTCCGCTGTCATCTATACTCACAGGTATTTATAGTATAGCTCGGTTACGGAATTTCGGTAGCGAGTTATGTAAAGGCTGAGGGAAGGTCGTCTCGCTTGCGGCTTTTCAGAGCAAACCCCTCCCCTAAGCACGGATTTTCATTCTTCGTATAATTTCGAAAGAAAAAAAAACGAAGAAAGATCGAAGATCGAGGTGCGATATCTTAGTGACGTCTCGTTGAATCTATAAGAGGAATCATCGTATGGATTAAAAGAAGAAAAAGAAATGCAAGAGAGATGGATATAGTCGAGGAGCAGGACGGTACAAGTTTGCACAATTCTCACGATAGTAGTACGATCAGTTGCGTATATAGTTTATAACGTAAGTTGGAGCACGAGAAAATGTATATAATATCTTGGCTAGAGTTTCGGGCCAGATTTTCGAAAGTTGATGTCGTCGTCGTCGTCGTTGACTTGAGACGCTGACGCAGGCGTGACGATTGACTGACGAAGGTCAATGTTATGTAAAGTCTTTAGCATCATCATCATCATCATCATCATCATCATCATCATCATCGACATAATTATTGCCTTTTTCATAGTTTCCATCTGTCGTTGATTTTTGTTTGTAGACGTTGATGAATCACTGATTTATTTTTTGACGTCTCAGTTCTGATGTCATCTTCGCTCGGTATCTTCAAGTTCAAGTCGAAGCTCCAATTGCAGTCACACAATCCATCCTAGTGTTGGCTCGTCTTTTTCTCCCTCGGTTAAATGTATCGTGCCCAGAGCCTAGGCTAAAGTCAAATTCCTTAACAGTTTTTGGAGACGGGGGCGTCACGGCGTAGTTTTTTTTTTCGGTCATCGAAGAAACGAGACGACATTGGCCTCTCGAATGAATTTTCTTGCATGAGTTAGCTCACGTATAAGAAAATGTGTTCTCGGGAGAAATGCTCCGAGACTTAGCAAGCCCTCGTACTAAATTCGATTCAAACTCAATCGGATTGATTTAGCAACTCTTATAATTTCCGTTATCAATTTGGATCAGTGATAGGCTTACGAAACGATTTTTACGAAAAGTACGGTTGTGACAAGCACCGGGGGAGTAAGAACAAGGAGGAGCAGAAGCAAAATAAAGATGAGTGGCGTGCGACAGCCGGTGGCAAAAGTCCTCGACTCTTTTCGAAATTGAAATAGCCGATAAAAATAAAGATTCTCTTGGTCGAATTCGAACGTGTAGGTATATATGGAGACGCGCGCAACGCGAACAACTCCCATCGTAGTCACGCGCGTCTGCGTGCGTACGTGCGTGTGATGCGTATAAGAGCGTGTATACAAATATTTCCGTATGTGCTGCCGCGTCGCGAAAACGCCTACCCGAATAGCTAAACTTAGAATCCTTGCCTTCTCCTGAACTGAAGTAGAGATACAGATAGAAAGAGAAAGATATAGCTCTATTCCACTCTAGATTTACTCGAGTTCCAACAAGAATCCAACAAGAATTTCCCTAGCTGAGAGATACCGACGATTCGTTGCCATAGTCGGTATCGACGCAACAGATTATCGGCTAGAACGACGATGTGACATTTGGGCGCACGTCTTGTAAAATTTGGCGTTACAATCATTATGAATTGTTCGGAGACGTTGCACATATCCAATCCCAATAAAGTATAAAAGAGAGGAAAAATTTAACACAAGCTGGTAAGTGTCGAGTAAGTTGGCCGCGTAGGGAATTCTTGGCAGGCCCTGGTTTCGTATGCCTGGGTCACAGACAGGTCGGATGCCCGTTAAGATTGTTGTTTAACTCCCGTAACACCTGTCACAGAGATGACCGTGCATGTCCCCTCTTCAACATTGCTCGATTGCTATAAAGTCGAGAAATTCCTCTTTACTCTGTGTAAGTCGTAATTTTCTTCGTGGCCAATTCTTCAATATGGTTTCTTTTCAAATCTTCAATTTACTACATCGATTCCCACGTATCCGTAGAAAATATCGTTGTAGACACGATGCCATGATCTCGCGTTACAGGTGTCCAAGCCGAAGATGAGGTGGAGTCAGTGCCATCGGAGGTTCAGTGTCGGCCGTACATCGAGAAGGCTTTGAAAGATCTTGGAACAGGTAATACTAGACGTTAGCCGATTAGCCAGGGTCGGACATGGCGATCTCTAGAATGTTTCGTTTGAAGGACCTCCCGAGCATAGCAGCGCCGAGGACGATGCACGCAGCGAGGAGGATGCCGGTGACGATGAGCAGCAAGACATAGAATCTCAGGAGAGCGGGGTAAAGTTTTTGTTTTTACTCACAAAACGATAGCGATAACTAAATTGTGCAATACTTTTGTTATTTCTGTACAAAAATTATTCACAATTTCGAAACATCGTATTTCCGTACAAATCGAGTTTATTAAAACTAGATAATTAAAAGATTTATTAACGATGAGCGAGCGAAAAGAAATTTCCTTTCTTTTCTTTTCTTTTCTTTTCTCTCGCTCTCGATGGATTTCCGTCTTAAAAAAACTGTCCAACAATTCGCGTGACCTGCGGAGCTCGGAGACTGTATAATTATAATGCAGAAAGTCGACGACGATGTAACGACGGAAGATACTGGGTGGCGATCTACGGAGGAAAGCGCGGAAACTGACGATGTGGTTCGGGAAGACGACGCTGTGAATGCCGAAGAGCCCAAGGACGATAGCGACGAGACAACCGAGGACGAAACTGGCGATGGGTCGGAACAGAAAGACGAGCCAGACGAAAAGGATACGAGCGATTCACGAGAAGGTGACGACGATGAGAACAAGTCGGATGCAACCGAAGACGAGAGCAGCGCCGAGGCAGTCGAGAAAGGTGAGACTTTTCGTTTGCGCGCGTCACATAACAAAGAAGGAATTGTTTCAAAGGCTTTTTTTAAATAATCGTATAACGTCGATAATTAGCCATCGAAGATGGCGAAACGGATTCCGGAGAGACGGATGATGGTTCCATCGAGAAGGAAGAAGCTTCCGTGGAGAAAGACGATGGATCCGCCGAAAAGGAGGAGGGGGGAATGGATGAAAAGGAATCGGTGGAAAGTCTAGAGACCCCTGCCGAGAACGACAACGAAGACGAGGAAAAGGGCGGCGACGACGACGACAACGTCGACGACGACGACGACGACGACGACGAAGAGTCTGAAGAGAGGCAAAAAGAGATGGTCGAGGGTGAAGAGTCCGAGGAAGACAAGAATGAAAGTGTCGAGGATGATTTCAAAGCTGCGGATGATTCTGGAGAAACTGACGATGTATTAGAGAGTAAGGAGGATGCGGAGATCGGGGAGACCGATTCAAAAGGGGATAGTACCGAGGACGAGGATGATAAAACTAGCATCGAAGATGGAAGCGAACGACAGACCGATGCTAAATCGGATAGCGAAGACGAGGACACGGTTTCTGGCGAGGTGAGCCTGACTGACGAAGGAGACGAGACCAAAGAGGAAAGCCAAGAGGAGATGAAGGACGAGGAATCCGAAGAGAGCGAGGAGAAAATCGATAGTGGCGAGACCGAGACGAGCAAGGAAAGTGGCCAAGTCGATGAGAAAGACAGCAAAGAGGCAGAGGGTGAAACTCGATCGGAAGAAGAAGGGGCTTATAAAGAGGTAGACGGTTCACAGGAAGATAAAACCAAGGATGAATCCGTCGAGGAAGATGCGCGACCCAGAACGAAACGTGAAATTGGTGGCGATCAAGAGAGCGACGAGAGTGGCGAGGATGGTCATAAAGATGAGTCTGAGGAAGAGGCGAAATCTGAGGACGACCGTGTTTCGGAAGAAGATGGTCAGTTATACAAAAAATTATGAATTCAGCTTTGTTATTTTCTTTCAATCGTTTGGGCCATTTCTCAATTGAGAATAACCTTCGACCGATCTAACAAAGAAATATTTAAAAATTTTGCGTTTATCCGACAGCCGAAGGGAGCGACGAGGCACCGCGTACTCCCGAGGAAGATTTGATCGAAGAGATCGAAATACCGGAAAATCTTCGACCTCGTGATCATATCAATCAATTACTAAGACTCGACGTGGAAAATGAGGATAAGGAAAGGGCTATTCAGAAAGCTGCGGAAGTGATTCTCAAGGATTTGAAAAGACTATACGACACAGCTATCCAACCTCTGGAAACTTTGTACAAATACAGAGATCTCAGCAATAGGCATTTCGGTGGTGAGTTAAAAATGAAAACCAATCATCGGAACACTTTGCACGTGCACTTTGGGATTTTATCCTCGAGTTTTTGTTTGTTTAAAAGATCCGGAGATATTCTCAAAACCTCTGGTACTGTTTATGGGTCCTTGGAGCGGAGGAAAATCTTCGATTATAAATTATCTACTCGATACCGAGTACACGCCGAACGCGCTCAGAACAGGTATGCGTAGTGAGCCTCACGCGCGTGAAATCGATCCCCGCTTTGCATTCGAGAAATGATAAGCAAATTATTCAAAATTATGATGGCGCATTTTTATACACAGGTGCTGAACCATCACCAGCCTATTTCAATATCGTGATGCATGGCGAGGAAACCGAAATACTGGACGGTACACAACTCGCTGCAGACTGGACATTCTCCGGTCTGCAAAAGTTCGGCCAAGGAATGCTCGATCGTCTTCGAGGATTAAAAATCAACAACAAACTAGTCGAGAGGGTAGGTATAATAATAGAGAAAAGTACCGATCTGAAAAGTCTCCGAAATATCGGACAAACTTCTGTCCGGTTCCACACGCCTATTTGTGCATTTTATAAAATATGTGGGAGGACTTGAGCAACGAACGTATTTCTCCTCCGTAACGTATACTTCTGCGCATCGTGCGACTTTCTTATAACTTACGAGGATACCTTTCAGGTGAATATCGTGGAAATTCCGGGCATTTTGGAAATTCGTAAACAGGTACAACGACTGTTCCCCTTCAACGATGCGTGCCAATGGTTCATTGACCGCGCTGATATAATATTCCTCGTTTACGATCCGTCGAAACTCGATGTTGGACCGGAAACGGAGGCCATTCTCGATCAGCTCAAGGGTCGCGAGTATCAGGTGAGAGACGCAAAGTCCTTTCAACGTCTGCTAAAAATAATATTACGCAATGTTGAACAAGAATTGTTCAAATATGTCGATCAACTTTTTGGGCATTTTGGAGAATTTGGACAAAATTAATTGCAGACGCGAATAATTCTCAACAAAGCCGATCAAGTCAAGCCCGAGGAAATAATGCGAGTTCAAGGAGCCCTGATATGGAATATATCGCCGCTTATGTCGAGCGCGGAACCACCGATAATGTACTCGACATCTTTGTGGTCGATGCCTTACGAGGCGGGCGCACCGACAAGACTTCTTTATGCTCAGGAGCGAGCTTTTCTCCGCGATTTGCGCTCGGCGATTGACAAACGAGTCGAGCACAAGATCGCAAGCGCTAGAAGATTTGCGGTAAGTGATGAAAATAGATTACAAGTTACTTTTTCGTTTATAAATTCGGTCCGTCCACGTCCTAGAAGCAAATAATGGGCCGTTTGCCAAATCACGGATTAAATTCAACTTTTAAATAACAAGGGCCAATTCGTAAATAATCATAAAAACAAAGGCAGACAGAGACGGAGGTACGCGGCAAGAGATACAAGGAGATAATTATAATGACTTTCGTACAACCCTCGGCATGACCACTCTGTAATATTATCATTTTTAATATTACAGGTACGCGTACGTAATCATGCAAAAATGGTCGACTGTTATCTAACGACGTACTACAATCATAAAACGTTCTTCGGCAACAAGAAGGAGATGAGCGACAAGATAATTGAGAATCCTCAGGATTATCACATTTACGAGGGTCTTAGTACATTGACCAATATATCGCGTTACGATTTGCCCGATCCAGACGTATATCGGGATTTCTTCCGTCTCAATTCGCTCTTTGACTTCCAACCGTTGAGCTCGACGTGTACATATTTCCGCGGTTGTCCGATAAACAGGCTCGATGTCGCGATAGCCTACGACCTACCGGAGCTCGTTGGTAAGTACAAAAAATCGGTCGAGGCTGCGATGCACGATACCGAGGCAAACCCTCAACCGGCCGCCAGTTGAGAGATTCCGAGAGGAATGTAGAATTATTGCGAGAGTATCGTGACAAGGAGCCATCTGACAATCGGAAGATGAATTCACTCGTGATACTTTCCCAACTTCCTTGAAACGCAACTCGAGTCGTCGATTGATCTATCGGATCGGCATTGCACAAACGAGCCAACTTTTTTTAAGATTATCAAGAATAAAAGATGATAAACTAAACGCGAAAGAAAACCGAGACAAGTCGACGTTGAAGGAGCGAAATTCTTCCAGCTCATCTCGTCGTAATGTGAAATGCCTCGCCGCGGGCGGACAGTGTCCCTCGTCTCGCGCTAACCTACTGTACGAGAATCGTGATAATTAATGAGCTGTCGTATAATTGTTCGAAAATTGCGAGCGCAATTTAAGATCGCTGAAAAATTAAGCGTATCTCCTCAAGCACCTCATTATCATTACATTATCGCCTAAGAGCATGAAAGAAAGAGGACGAAGAGCACGAAGATTCACACAAATTGTTCATGATCGATACTCCTTTTCTCCTTTCCTCCTTTCCCCATTGCCCAATTTCCCATTTTACGTTTCACTGTAATTGTATAATTGTTCTTGTTACCAAAGATGTTTCCGCTGCAAAAAGTGATTGTTAGGTGATGTTTTTTTTTCTTCAAATGATATATACGTATGGACCTTTTATGAGCCGAGATTGTCTTCGTACTACGTTTCGGATTACGAAAAATTAGATTCTGTCGAAAGTTTGGATAAAAAGAGAGTGAAAAAGAAAAAAAAATCCAGCGACAACTACGTGTTACTTAATAATTATTTAGCTTGCCTGAAATTTTCTTTGCTGATATGCATTTTTTTATAGCGGATAATTTGAATTCTGGCCTACCTCTGCCAAATCTCATTCGCAATCGTGCGTCTATCGTCCACCGAATCTCTTCGTATAACATATATCGTCTCCTAATATACATGTCTTTCTCGAACAGCGCGACGAAAATTATGTTACGAAGATGACAAAAATAGAAGCCGACTCTCGTGGCACTTGATCGAAATGAACTGTATTATCACACATCCCGATCTGCTACACGATCGGAATGACGTTGATATTATGATATTATCATTACCATTTAACATTGTCGGCAACTTGCCGAATTTTACTACATAAGAGAACAATAAAGTTTAAAAGATTTAAACGTAAGAAATGTGCACTGCTTAGGATAAGTAGAAAATATACTTGACATATTTCAGCGTTTGGCTAATGACGTTTAGGAAGCTATATGTATTTTTAAAATACGATCGTGTGCTGTGAAAAAAATTATGAAAATTTTCTTCCTCTCCCATTGTAGCTTTGATAACGATTTGTTGCCAATACTCACGTTTGGTGTCACTTCGCGCAACCATTCGTCAGCCTGTTCGTCGAAATCGAATTTGCAGGCCAGTCGAAGATCGGCTGCCGCTTCCTCGAAACGTCCTAGAAGGTGATTGGCGCGTCCACGAAATTTGTGAGCCGCCGCGCTATCCGGATTCAATTCCAAAGCTCGATCGCAGTCGCGAATACAAGCATTTGGTTTTTCCATAAGCAGATATATCTGTCCTCTCTTGGCATAAAGAAGAGCTGCCTGTGGGTTCAGTACGATGGCCTCCGTGTACAGAGCTACCGCTTTCTCGTAATCTTTTTCCACAAAAGCAGAAACAGCCTCGGATCGTTTCACCTGAGACTCCGTGATTTCTTCTTCCGTCGGCACGACAGTTGGATTCCCCATTTTTTGGGGGGCGTCATTGTCGGGCTCTGAATACAATCAATTTATATACGATGAGTCAATTTATATACCGTAAGGCACGAGTAACACCTACATATTTTTATACTCGGCAAAATTTACCAAATATAAACAAAAACAATCAGTTTATTTTTTATTTTTATACCATTGGACTTTCGTTGGATACAACAGAGCCAGTTACTTAAAAAAATCGTTGTCCATTTTGTTCCAAAGTAGCCAAGCTTTTGGCACAAAAGAATCATGCAACAAATTTTGCCAGTTTTGAAAAAATTCTCCAATTCATTGCAAGTACATCTTGTTTAAAAAATCATAGATACCATCGGTGTCTACTTTCTTATAAAGAGCTTTTGAAGATATCAAATATTTTTCTCAGTTTGAATTTACATGTACCGCGTGTATTTATTATTATTAATTCATGACCATGTGCAACATTCAAGCGCGTTAAGATGACAGAACTTACGGATAACTCCGGTCATATCTAGTTCAACATCGCTGTCCTCGCTCTCTGGTTCTGATTTCCGCTCTGTTTCTTTGAACTCGTTTTTGCAGCTTTCAGCAGCTTTGTGTGGTTTTTCTTCATCTTTTGGACTTTCCGCGCTCGGTATCTTGCCACCAAAGTGTTCGACGAATGATTTCAGAAAAGACAAATCAGGACTATGCAACGGGGCAGGGTGTTGTTTCAAAAAATCGAGATACAACACCAACGGTTTGAGTTGTTCCTGGTTGAAGGGAAGTGCCATCCTAAATAACCCGTTTGATTGACAAACGTCACAAAGAAAAAAGTAATATGTAAGATTCAACGGTTCAAGAAGAAGTTTCAATTCGTTGCTGCTGATTAACCGTGTTATTTTTGGAGGAGAGTAAAATGAGCATGTAACATTTATCGCAATATAATGCGATACGCATTACATGGTTGTTTTACCGGTTCGTGCGAAAGTGCCGCTTGTACCGGCGTAAAATTACGTCGCGATTACTACGCTACGACGAAAAAAGTACGCGTGCGAAAGGAACTTCCAGCACAGGCAGAAGTCGTCTCATAAAAATCTTTCGAAATATATCGTACCGATTTACTTAAAGATGTTACTTATTTTGTTAACGAACCTGTTTATCACAATGAATTATAAAAATTTCCGAGGAACGATGACTTGGCAAATGGCGGAGAAGAAAAAATGTCATAAACTGCAATATCCGATAGATTGACTCGACTCGTTCGCCGATGCCTCGATGCATGTTTCATGAATTGCCGTCGTGCGTCGCGGAGATCAGGGATGCGTTCCGCACGAGAAAGTTCACCCAACTATTTCATTTTCTTTAGTCGAAGAGAGTACAAATTACTATAAACGATATTTGTCTATGTTTTATCAAATGATCTCATAAATATTTCCTTTCATATTTGAAGGGTATATGTGAAAGGTACGAAAATGTTTTTTACAATTATATTTACTGATTTCGTGGCACCAGCGTCGGTTAATGAAGAATTTAGGAAGATTGAGGAAAATAATTTGAGTTTTTAAATCTCCATGACCGACCGCCGTCCACTTACCAATAATCCGAATTCCACATACACCCCAAAATCACTCGATTTTAAAAGCGGCGTATGTTCATTCGGAAGGACACGATCTTCCGAACATGAAAACTCATTCGGCCCAACTTTCACAATATGGCCAAGATGTATAACGAGCCCATCTGTTATAAACAAAATATCGTCTGCTTTACATACGATTTCATACATTACATGCTGCATTATTGAGAATCGAATATATAATCGCGGTGGAGCTTGTAATGGCAACGCAAGTGGTGGTGGGAATACACAATACAGACACCCTTGTATCGTGTAACACCTGGTAACATAATTAAAAAGTATAAAAGTATAAAAATAGTACCGTCGATAGTGTCTTTCGACCAATTCTTCGTTATTATTCTTTTCCATCGTATAATAATTTATTTACAAAAGTCGACATAAAGACGTGAATACACATGATTTTCTTGTATCCATCTATGGATGTATCCATGGACATATATGTATGTATACGTTTTAGCATCAAAGTCATTCTACTCTCACCTCGAGGGATCGTGTTCGAACATTTTCACCAGGCTACATCGATCGTTCAGGAATGCGTCATATCGGCTTGCTTCGTTTAATCGGATTTTTAGGTTCATCTCAAGATCGTGTGTTTCAAACTTTGTAACAAAATTTACGAATGCAGTCGCTTTGTTTTACATCCTATACCCAGCCACACGCAGAAAAAATATGAATCTTTATATAATGGAATTGATTAAATTAAACTGAGAGAGGGAGGGAGGGGGAGAGAGAGAGAGAGAGAGAGAGAGAGAGAGAGAGAGAGAGAGAAAGAGAGAGAGAGAAAGAGAATACGAAAAAATATGCATCTAGAATGAATTTATGACGGATCGATACCATCATTTATGAATTCAAAATCGGCTGTATCTCCTTGTTTGTTGCGAGTGAGAGTGATTTACGGCAGCTGTCGTACTGCCAGGAGCCTCGTCTCAAGACTTACTACCGAAGCCACCCATCAGATTGCCTAAACCACCCGTCGCTCCTTGTTGAAGTTGTTTCATCATGTTTTGAAGACCCAACATTCCACCTGATGAAAACGTCAAGTTTTAACGGTTGAATGATAATGATATCGTAAATCGATTTGGCTCTAATTGATTTACCCATTTGATGGAGAACACGTGGATCCATCATCTTGGCCATTTGTTGATTAAACTTAGCCATTTGCGTCGGATTAACATTCTTAATAGCATCACCACCTTTGAACAATCCTTTAATACCGCCCATTTTCTTGACGACGGCTGCGAATTTGGTGTATTGCGATATCATATCTTTCACCTCCGACTCGGTGACTCCCGAGCCCCTTGCCAGTCTCACGACTCTACCAGGCTGTTTACTAAACAATTTTGCACCATCTCTACTGTCGAGTTCGGCGTCGTTCATACTATCCATTATCGTCATGAGACGCTTGAGTCTGGCCATCGACTCTTGTTCCGTACCTTTCGTCAGGAAATCTTGACTAAATCCAGGAATCATACCCTGGAATATACAAAGATCAAGTTTAACTATTATTATTTTTTTAAATATTCGAGAATATGTAATTATGTGTAATTATGTACCATAATTTGAGAAAATGGACCCATCTTCATTATGTTTTGAAACTGCTCGTACATGTCGCGAAGTGTGAATTGACCGTGTTTAATTTTCTCCAACAGTTCCTCGTTTTCATCAAGATTCAATTCGTTTACTTTATCGATTAGACCCTCGATATCACCCATCCCCAATAATTTACTGATAAACGGCTTCGTCTTGAACGATTCGAGATCGTCTATGTGTTCTCCAGTACCGATGAATATGACCGGACTCTGCGTCGCTGCAACCCTAAGTTTTTAAGCACAAAAGAAATAAAAATAATGCGAAAATCGCGACGTCAAACGCGCTGCATCGATATTTCATAGAAACGAGAACTTACGCCGATAGAGCACCACCACCCTTGGCATGTCCATCGAGCTTCGTAATTATGATAGAACCAACATTCACACGTTCCTTAAAAGCTTTAGCTTGAGCCTCGCAAGCCTGACCTATCGTCGCATCCATCACGAATATTATGTTGTCCGGTTGCTACGAAAACGTAACAATGTTTGTACAATTAAATGTCGATCATGCTATACAAATATCCAATACAATACGTACAACTGCGTTTGAAACTTGCAACATTTCTTCAAATAGTGATTCCTCTTGCTTGTGTCTACCACTGGTATCGACGATTATTATTTCATAACCCTCTTTCTTAAACATGTCCACACCATCCTGGGCGATCACAACCGGATCTACTTCTGTGTAACTGCAAAAGTATTTCTCGCAATTAACTCTCCGATTGATCAAATTAACTCAAATTACAATCGCAGAGACATAGAATCATCCGTTCGACAACTTGTATTTTTTTTCTTCTTTTTTCACACCTTCCGTAAAATGGTATCCTGGCCTTTGTTGCATTCTGTTTAATCTGATCGTAAGCACCAGCTCGGAATGTGTCGGCGCACACCAAACAGGCTTTCCAATTTTTCTTCAAATAGTGATAAGCTAGTTTGGTACATGTCGTTGTTTTTCCAGATCCTTGTAATCCAACAAACATTATAACGTTTGGCCTTCCCTTCACGGGCTGATATGCCTTTACTCCAGGATCTATCAACTACGATGCTCAAATTAAATATTATCTTATGGACGAATGAGACAATCTATCCGACCTATTATAAAGTAAATAAATATTATTATTGCGTACTTTGACAAGTTCCTTGAAAACAGCGCTCTGGATCATCCGCCTTTTGTTGAGGCCTCCTGCCATGTCATCAAAATCAATGACCATTCGTACATTTTCACGCAGTTTTTTCACTAGTCGTATATTGACATCTGCTTCGAGCAATGCTGCGCATATCTCTTTGAGCATAGAATTCAATACCTGGTACAGAAAAACAAAAACAAAAAAAGAGACGAATAGAAAAGACAACTCATTGGCGACTAACATTACCGTGACATACATGTGACAAACGCATCGATCATGCTTTTTTTTTTTTTTTTCATATCGGAGAATTTCATGGAAAAGCATGTTCCTATTGACAGATTAAAGTTAAGTGTGTGTGTGTGTGTATGGAATCTCAGTGTCGATGAACGAACGTGAATAATTTGACGGTAGAAAGCAAATGTGGTGCAAGAATTCCATCTGTTTACAGTGTGTTAACAGATAAATTTTATACCTCTTCATTGATGACAGTCGCATTGCTCAATGACCGCAGAGCTGACGTAATTTTACGCCCTAGGTCGGCCAAAACCATCTTGACCCTTTATTCGAGAGACTCGCCTTTAAGGAAGAATCAAAATTTACCTATTCTTTCTTTTTTAGGGGTTTATGAATTTTTACGATGAATGAGATTACATATATATTTTCAGAACTATCTCATCCCCACTCGGCCAACGCGACACACGGCTAGATGACGGCAGCGACGCCATTTCCGGTGGTAGTTGTGGTCACTAGTTTTGAGATCTAAGGACAGATCTCACGGTTTCAACTGAAAAATTTTGACGTTCGAACGTGACCAAAGAACGCATGGTGGCAAGCCTGCCGACACCCATACTGGCAGACTTCCGAGGGGTCGGTCAGTCAGTCTCTCAGTCAGTCAGTCAGTCAGTCAGTCCGGTAACGAAATAAGAAAAAAAAAAAACGTATATTTTTCGGCCCGGAAAATGATTGCAATTAACCTCCGATGAGGGTAAATATTAATAATTTCATACTTACTGAAATGACGTTTGTCGAATTAATTCCGGCAAACTGACCGTTTTTTTTGTTTTTCACGCATCGCGATATATGAGATAAAACCAGTATTCATCATCGTTCGTGTCATTATTCGTTTTATCGCAACATCGAAAGATTGGCCATTAATGACAGGAATCGCTTCGTCGTTTGTTGTCTCTTTGTTCGCTGAATATTATGAATGTATTCGATGATAAATTTAAAGAAGAGTCATTGTTTTTCTTGGAATTATAAGCGTTGGGCCAACATACAGACACACTGCTTTCGGTTCTTTGAGGTTTAGTGTACATGGTCCGAGTTTAAATGTATATACAAAACCTATAAATGATTTTGTTTTGTAGTGCGATATAGGAATTGGAATACTGCAATAGTATTAATAAAATTGTTTGAATTCATGATGCTAAATGTTTACTAAATTTTTGGGCCATTAGCAATTGTATCGAAGAATAATAATATAGAATATTGGTCTTACGTTCGTCCAGTTATTTAATAGTCCCGACTCCCTTTATGACAATGGTTTTTAAATGTGATTTAAAGTTGTACGGGTCACATCTATATCCCATAGTTGCATCAAACTCCTTCAAATGGTCAGGAAAAGCGCAAGCGGTAAGTAAGGCAATACACGTGACAAGGACACGATAATGTTTTGTTTCTTTGTCCAAAAATAATAAAAGAAAGTGTGGTGGAAACTCGATTAAAATAAAAGATTAATGATTTTTTTAATATGTACGAAACACAGGTGGAGTTAATTCCATAGGGAAGGGAGGGGCGAGTATGCCTAGCAACGAAGAATGCGGCATTCGAGATGTGTGGGGACATAATTTAGAAGAGGAATTTCGTACGATACGTCAGGTTGTACAGCAATATCAGTATATCGCCATGGATACAGAGTTTCCAGGCGTAGTAGCCCGGCCAATAGGTAACAAAAACTAATTTCTCACGTTTTTCCGTTGTAAAACTATTTTTACTTATACAACTTGTTACGTCGATTTTTATGTTCAGGCGAGTTCAGGACCAGCGCAGATTATCAGTATCAATTGTTGAGATGCAACGTCGATCTCTTGAGAATCATACAATTGGGCTTAACATTTCTGGATGAATCGGGCAATACACCGGGTGGAAGTTACACAACATGGCAATTCAATTTTAAATTCAATTTACAGTGAGTTTGATCGATTTATGAACAGATCGTTGCAATCGCAACGAATAATCTGCACTTTGTTTAGAAAGTATATAAAGTTCTCATATATACTTTCCTAATTTAACAATCAATTTAAAGACAGACGTACGCTTAGAACCTTGCAACGTAAATATATTTATATGTATCGGCTGTATACGAGGCATATTAAAAAGTCGATTTTCATCATTTCAGAGAAGACATGTATGCACAAGACAGTATAGACATGTTACAAAACAGTGGTATACAGTTCAAAAAGCACGAGGAAGAGGGCATAGATCCATTGGATTTCGCCGAGCTCCTGATGACCTCTGGAATCGTTCTCGTGGATGACATAAAGTGGCTATCCTTTCATTCTGGGTACGACTTTGGATATTTACTCAAACTGCTCACCGATCAAAATTTACCACAGGAGGAAAGTGAATTCTTCGAATTGCTGAGAATATATTTTCCTACGATATACGATGTCAAAGTATGATGCAATGATTTTTAGCATTTATCGTTTTAGTTATCATATTAGTACTTGAAAAATGTTGTTTCCATTCATTTTTCCTCTGTCAGTATCTCATGAAGTCTTGCAAGAACTTAAAGGGTGGTTTGCAAGAGGTTGCCGAACAGCTGGAACTTCAACGAGTAGGTCCACAGCATCAAGCTGGTTCCGATTCACTCTTAACGGGAATGGTCTTCTTTAAAATGCGAGAGGTTCGGTGCTTCGAAATTCTTCGCTCCTAATCTTTTCGATACTTTTTATTAATTCTCGATTATCTTTTCTCACGTTCAGATGTTCTTCGAGGATAACATAGACGATGCCAAATACTGTGGACACTTGTACGGTCTAGGCACATCATTCGTTGTCAATGGCTCGGGTGGCTATCTCGACAGCAACGGTGATAACTCTTCGTCCTCGTAATGTTACAAATGGAAACATCCTTTGCCTCTTACCTCCCTATTATCCCTCTCATAATCCCGCGAATACAAACATTTATTCCATTACACAAATAAAATATAATGAGGCCGAGCCTTTTTTTCGTTCTCTTTACAAGTACATTTTTATACCAATCCCATATTTCTCGAATAAAAGTTTAGAGGTAAGCTCGTTAACGATGCCAATAAATGGAATGGAATGGAGAAAAATCGATCGATAGTTTAGATGATTTTTTTTGTTTATATATGTGCGCTACCCGATTGTCCTTGTTAAAAGAAAACGTTATCGGCTTGATTCCTCGAGTCCTCGGAAATCGCACAAAACATTATTTCTTCTTAAATCTCGAGATCCCGTCATCCACATATTCATTTATTTCGCGCTCGTATGAAAATTGTACTCGATTGTAAGGTGAAAAGGGGCGGGGAGATACGTATAAAGAGAAAGAGAAAGGGAAAAGAAAAAAATTTTAATCAAGTGGAAACAGTGGCGGGACGTCTTTGATGAGTCGAGAATAATAATTGCGTTAGAAACGTAAACGGGGAAAATTGTTAGGAGGGAATGTAGGGCAAAGGGCGGCCGTTCGCGAGCCCGCGCTCCGATACGATAATAGGTGACTTCTCGTCCCAGGAACGTCGAGATATAAGAAGATAAGAGGGTCTTCGTTATCGGAGGAGACTAGCGCGTGATGATATCAGTAGGTACACTACCCATTATCGTAGCTCTCGTTTCTCGTTTCCTTTTTTTTTTTCTTCGTTACACCTGAAACGCTGGTAGACTGAAAAGCCTCAGTCGTCTCGTAAATTTAATTGTCACTGGATCGGTCGAACGTTTCCTTCCGTTCTTCGTCGTACCATTCCTACGGATGATTACAATGGGGTGGAGAAAATCGCGAAATTTGACGTTATCCCAAATGGGAATTTTAGTGTTTCTCGCGACAACGACCTTATATTTCGCGGGTGCACATGGACAACAAAACGAGGATGGAAGTTTCAATAGTGTCTTCGGTCTTAGCGAATCGAATGAAAATCTTGGGCCCTTGGATGGTGATGAGTCATTCAAGTATCGGGAGGTGGTGTCCTCCAAGGATGTTGCGACCGAGTCGGAATTGTCGGATCTGGCCAAGGAAATCGTCGAGGACGGGATTCCGATCGCTACGCATTCCGAATCTTCGCTCGATACGGCAAATATCGATCCGGGCAACGATCCGGGCAACGATCCGAATATCCTCGACGAGGATGATGTACCGTTGCCCGATCCTTTCCCAGATAAAGGTGAGACTAAAGAGGAAGTCGCACGGTTGGATAGTCCGGATAGAATATTCGCTCGAATGGGCGTTGAGAGAAGCGGAAAGTACGTGAGTTACGGTGAGTTATTCTCGTTATCAATGGGCGTGACCGCGGGGGATCTTTGTACAATTTTAACGAGTCTACGTAAAACGAATGTTGATCTTTCCTTCGATTAGATTAATTTCGTCCTCCATCAATATAATTATATGTTATTTCTCTAATTAAAAGACAATTTTCATCACTCAACCATTCAACGTTTATACGTCCCTAACTCTCTTTCCGGTTTAAGGATAATCCCCTCGCCCCGATAGGGTGTCTCTTGCTCCAATAATTTATCACAAATGTTAACAAAATGTCTGTGAATTACAGAAATTCTAAATCTCATTTATGAATGCCGATTTTTCATTCCATTCGTCGTTCTCTATTCTGGTCAAGTATGCAAATGCTGTTATTCAAATATAAGAACCTAATTAATTTTTCATATTTCAAGAAATCAATGGTTATACCAATTTTTATTTATGTGCTTCGTTTGGTTCAAATGGCGAGGGAACGAATTATTACCCTCGATCGCCGCCCCTATACTACTAATACTCTATCGAGTTTCAAAGAAAATTTGATCGATTGTAGAACACTACTGCGTGCATAGCTCTTTATTGTTTGTTGAACGTCACCTTTGATTATATTGGATCTTATCTGCCGTTATCAGTTACTCACTTGGCCCACACTACGTGGGCATGAATCGGCGTGATGACTCACTCATACACCCTATTTGGAAGTAGGTAGTACGCTTTTCATGGTGTATGCGATACGATAATACATATTTAACGAAAGAACGAAGATTCGCCACGGCAAATTCGACGAAAAATGAACAATTTATTGTACAAGTCAAACAGCAAGATTTAAAAATATTATATTCCCGTTTCTCTCTCTCTCTCTCTCTCTCTCTCGCGGGTTCTCGAAAAAGCAAAATTCGTTTTCTTCCTTAATTAAGAAATTATTACTATTAAATATACGTCGTCGATTAATTTGCGACGATGGAAATTTGGTTCCAACTTTTGTACGCAGGGTTGAGGATATAAAGGTCTTTCGATATGTGTATTTATTTACCATTTATACGCGTCGAGCTAGGCACCAATTTTCAATAACGAATAAATAATGCGTTCGATACTCGAAAATTCAAGTTGAGAGAAATTCGTTGGTCGCAGATTCGGAAGATCCGGACGCCGATCGGTACGCGCCTACACCCGATAATACGGTACGCGATTACGTGATGAAAGAAGAAAGATGGCAAAAGATACGTTCGCAAATGATGTATTGGTACTTCGACTTGGGAGGCGAAAATGGAAAGGGCGATTTGCAAACCGACGTGCACTCATCGATATCGCAGATTCACAAGAACTTCAACTTTCAGCTTCCGTTCTTCGGCTTTAGATACAATTATACACGGGTCAGTCTTGTTTCCGTTCTTTGTTTCCGTTTATGTGTTTCTTTTTTGTTTGTTTGTAAATAATTTATTGCAACGTGCAAGATTATTCATAAATTCAGGCGCCAAATGTGAATTTAATTATGCGAATAATAATTGAAATTTTGATTGACAATTAATAAATTCGATAGAAAATTATTCGTAAAAGCGATGATCGTTACACGATTTGATCGAGAATAAACATTGTTGATTTGTTTTTTAAATAATAGCTGTCGATGAACGGTTTTTTGGAATTCAGCGACCCACCCGAGCATTACACGTATCCTGTTGTATTTCCGACGAAAGATTGGCCGGCGAAGAACGATCCCGCCTTCATCGGCATATTCTACAGTAAATGTCGTATAGGAACGCTCAGGCCGACGGACATCGATCAAAGACATCCCGGAGTTTATTTTCGGTTCGACAGTTTGCGTTTTCCTCTTATGGCCGTATATCGATGATATAAATCGCTACTTTTATCGCCATTATGTTTATGTTTATGTTTGTTTACTTTATACATTTGGCACACAGGCTGGAGAGAGATTTGCAGAAGAGAACCGATCAACTCGGGGTTGAAATGCGCGAGAGAGTTAAGTGGGACATACGAACGGGTGTCATAGGCTCCGATTCGTTCGATCCGAAACACGCCGTAATCGTTACATGGAAGAATATGTCATTCGCTGGTGGTATCGATAATTCTTTGTACACAACGAATACTTTTCAATTGGTACTGGCAACCGACGAAGTATTCACGTACGCGATATTCAATTATCTCGATATTCAATGGACCACGCATACCGAAGCTAATGGGGATACGACCAGAGGAGAGGGTGGTACACCCGCATTTGTGAGTTTCTCCTCCTTTACCTACGGAATATTAACCCCTTCCCGTGATTTGTCACGAGCCTGGCTCGTGACGAAGATTTTGTCCCTTGCCTGAATATGACGAGTGGGACTCGTCGACTAAAAGTCGAGCCAAACGTAAACATAACGAGTTAGATTCGTGAAACGATATTTCGCCAATAACGATCGTGGCTCGGTTCTTACCATGTATATATATGAGGTAGGTATTCCCAGGGAGATCGGCCCATTTTTTTCCCTCATAGTACTTAATGAAAAGAGCAAGTTTATACGTCAAGAATAAATGCTTGCTATCTAACAATCTCTTACTATATTGATTGACTTTCATTGAAATTTCGAATTTCCCATAATTTTCAAAATATTGAAAAAAATAGTAAATATCGAAATGATGTTTTTTGATTTTATAAAAAAAAAACACCGAGAAATTTGTAAATAATTGTTTCGTTATTCTTTTATCAAAAAGCAGTTCAGGACGCATAATTTGATGCACTTATAACGTTACTCAAAACGTCTTGTTTCGGAGTTATTTGCATTTGAATTCGTTTTTTCGGAATTTTCAAAAACTCGTTCTATTCATTAAGTACGACTATGAGAGAACAAAATTTGGTCAAAATCGAAGAGAGGTCGGCAGTTTGATGGCCGATTTCCCATGGACATATTTGTTTTACGTGATACAAATGGATATATTACGCGTCGACCCGTGTATTATGATGATGATGATGATGATGACGACGATGATGATCGTTTCCCCGACCTTTGATAGATCGGTTTCAACGCCGGCAACGGCACGCAGAGTTACGAGTACACGCCATATTCCCAAGCATCGACGGTTCGAGATTTACCGAGTCGGGGTTGGGCAAACGGACACAGGGGTCGTCACATTTTCCGCATCGACGAAAAGATAATGCTGGGCACTTGTAACAAGGATATCGGTAATTACGAGAGGGGAGAGATCGATTCGACGATACAACGTACGAACGTATTTTCCCATTATTATTTCACGTTTATTCCTTTTAATCGGCAGCCGGGGCACATTTGCCGTTGGTATTCGCGCCGGAGAGTGGTAATATGCTGGGTGGCACGGTCGTCAATATTACCGGCCCTTGTTTCGAGCCGAATGACAAAGTCCGATGCAGATTCGATACCGAGGAGGTGGTCGGTACTGTGATCGACAGAAATCGGGCAATCTGCATTCAGCCGTTCGTCAAGGCCGAAGGATATATCAAATTCGCGATTGCGATAGGAAGCGGGAGATACGACTGGAAAGGAAAATATTTCATCGGTAATCGCGCACTTACCAATCACCGATCCTTAACATCTTATGAGACAATAAATATTATATATTTTATAATTTATAGAGACGAGTTCAAGTTTTCAGTATGATAATTAGTTGGTATATCGAGTATTCGACGATAGTTGATTTGTCGACGATTTCTTGATTTTTTCGCAGAAACACCGGCAAGCGCGACGGAAAAAATATTCTTCACAACGAGAGCCGTGCACGAGCGTGATCCGCGCGAAATAAAGATAACCTGGGACAGTTATAATTTAACTAGTAATTCAAACGCTAAGGTACAGATATCTCTTTGGGGATACAAAGAAACTGGCATACGACCCGAACTGGAGTACATCGAAGTATTGGAGGTGAATTGAAATTGTTTATTGATTTTACTTGGCTACTTCGATGCTTTCGTTATTAACCGCTTGCCTATTGTAATCAATTTTTCAGAGAGATACGTCCAACATCGGTTCGTACACGATTGTACCAGCGGGATACAGAAATAAAGAAAATCCTTATCATTTGGATATGCACTTTGGTTTCATTCATATCAATCTGACGACACCGACCGAATATTCCGGACTGGACATAACCCCGTAAGTTCCGAGAATATAGTTGATAATATTTCATGGATTGGAAGAATTTTAAACGTAACGAAATGCGAATTATGTTTCTTTTGTAAATATTCATCTCGATCTGTAATTAATAATGCCCAATTGTTGTTACAACGAGTATCGCGACTCCCAAGTGGCTCGATAGTTCAAATAGCGAGCGATAGAAGAGCATGAAACTTGGATACCTGCCGTCGAATTTTGTTCGATCGAACAAATTCCATGGCCGGTAAAAAACAATGATTCGATTATTCTGATTTTGATTAATCAGGGTACTATGGAGCAAGCCAATTCCTCTAGGATGGTACTTCGGACCTCAGTGGGAACGTCTGCACGGTACTAAATGGCCTCAAAAACTCTGCGACAAGTGGATAATGAACGACAGATTTTTGAAGAATTTCGCCGCGGAAGTATCGCTCTGCCCGTGCACACTGGAGCACGCATTGACCGACAAGGGTCGTTTCCTGCCCGATTACGATTGCGACAAAGATTCAAATCCTGATTGCTATTACAACAAAGGAGCGATTCATTGTGTGAAAACTGGCGCTCCGAAGTAAGAATCGATCGCGTACGATTTTAATTGAAAATTTCAAGCGACACTCTCGGAACCTCATCTTTTTCTGAAGGGCTTTTCAAAAATTTTAATATTCTTGCAACGGGAACGATATTTGACCAGGAAATTTAACGTTTCCGCATTATTGTCAGTTTCTAATACGTAAACCGATCGGGTTTCCAGTCTCGACGGTTCCGAGCAACAATGCTGTTACGACAAGAACGGCTACCTCATGTTAACGTACGATCAACAATGGGGTTCGAGGCCGCACAGATCACACAATTTGGGATATCTACCGTGGAACGAGGCCAACAAAGTTCCGAGTCTATCGCATTGGTATCACGATATGGTGCCGATGTACCTTTGCTGCCTATGGCAGGAGGAGCAAGCCGTTGGTTGCGAAACCTTCAGATTCGAGAGAAGACCTTCGCAGGATTGCATAGCTTATCAATCACCGGCGATAGCCACGGTATTCGGTGATCCTCATGTCGTAACTTTCGACGGTTTGGAATACACGTTCAACGGCAAGGGTGAATTTGTCCTCGTCAGGGTCGACAACGCCAAGGACAAGCTCGACATTCAGGCTCGATTCGAGCAAATGCCCAACAATTTTTATGGCCAAGTTCGAGCCACCCAACTGACTTCGATAGCAGGTATTTTTATTCTGGCAAAACAAAAAAACAAACAAATAACTTTACGAAAGATAAAACTTTGCTCCAGTTATACCTACGCTTACACCTTTGCTCGTCTTTCTTACAGCGCGTGGCAATAATTCAGCCACGATCGAAGTACGAATACGTCCTCCTTACGCACAATGGCGATATCGACTCGACGTATTCGCGGATCAACGTCGCGTTTATTTCGACAGGCCGTCCTTGAAATTTCAACATTTTCCCGGAGTCATTGTCTACACACCGACTTATATTCTTAATCAGAGCGAAGTCATTATAATGTTCGATACCGGGGCTGGTGTCGAGGTCGTGGAGAATCAGGGCTTTATGACCGCCAGGGTATATTTGCCGTGGTCGTACATGGTGAGCTTGAGCTTTTTTTCCTCATATTTCATATACCTACCCAAAGTACAGATTTTATAACACAGCGACAAAATTTTATTGTATCTTATCCATGATCGGTGTTTATTCGGTTGGCAGAATAAAACGAGAGGGTTGATGGGGAATTGGAGCAACAACAAACTCGACGATTTCACGAATCCCGACGGTGGGATCGCCAGCATGGACAATCTCAATAATTTCGCTGCAGCTCACAAGGATTTCGCGATAAATTGGCTCCTCGAAGATAACGAAGACGAAAATAAAGGGGGAGCGTTATTCACGAGGGAATTTGGCAGAACGGCGAGCCACTTTGCTAATAAAACTTTTGAGCCCGAATACCGACGGCGACCGAACGAGATTTTGCCGGCTAATCGGTAGGAACAGGAACAGTTCTCGTTCGAGAAAAGATCGATTAATCGATTACGGGTTGTACCAGCGACAATGTTTTTCTTTGTATTTTAGTCGATCGATTGATTTATTTTTCATCGACAGGTCCATCGATATAGATCGCGCGCACGAATTATGCGGCGAAAATTATCAGTGCCAGTACGACTACTCGCTGACTCTCAACCGAGATTTGGCACATTTCACGAAAAATTATTACGACACGTACACGCAGATCAAAGCGACGAACTCGAAACGAGGTAACTCCAAATGCCACACAAACTTGTCCGTTTTAATCATAAATTGTGGAAAATTGTGCGCGTTTACGATCATCACGATCATCAATAAGCCAATTTATAATAAATTCGTTTGTATCAAACGGCTAGGCAAACCAGAACCGAATATGATATTTGAGATATTTGAGAAAAACATCCAAGTTTAGTCGAGCAATTTCGGACGGAAAAAAATATTTCATCATCAGCGTATAATATGTTCTCGATGTTCACAGTAATATCCTGCGGAATTCTTGAAACTCCACGTTTTGGGCGTAAGAGCAATTTCCTCTTTATACCGGGTACAAAGGTCACGTTCGAGTGTAATCAGGATTTTGTACTAATCGGTGATCAGAGAAGAATCTGCATGCCCCATGGTCAATGGGATCCTCCGGAGTACGGTTACACGGAATGCTTACGTGAGTACATGTCCACATTATTGATTTGCATCGATGTATTTTTCCTTGTCTCGCTCGAAGCTTTCCATTACTAGAAATTGTCGATGGACAATCCTTCCTATAGGTATACATAAGTGTGCTACTTGTATATTCGTCTAGCTTCCTATGTTATATCTCGAACACGTATCACTGTCCTCGGACGGAGACAACGTCACGCCCACAGTGCCGGGAAGATTCTCGGACTATTGTCGAGCGATACGTTAAAACCCATTATTATTCGAATATCGACCTATACGAATATCAATTATAGGTACTGATGATTTGTATTTACACGAATATAGGTCAGGTCGAGTATTCCCAGCGTACAGCTTGGACCACGATGGGTATAATAGGCGCGATATTCTTGCCGGTTATACTTATCGTAGCAATCGTATGCGCCTGTATAAGAAAGAATAAAAAATCCGAGGGTTCGGCAAGATCGTGGCGTTTTTCCGGTCGGTATTCCGAGCGTGGCTCAGGATTTGATAACGATTCGGGACTGTCGCGTCAAGCAACCCCGTTAAAATCTTACGACAGAACTATCTCGCCGGTAAGCGATTCGAGTACAACGACCAGTGGCACCGGTGGTCCGAGAAAACGTCGTGGTTATGACAAAGTATATCGTACGCACGAGCCACTACCCGATCGTCCGAACAGCGTGTTCGAGGAAAAAGATTGGGATCTCAAAGAAGAGACGAATTCGCCAAACGGCTCGGATTCTAATGCTACCGATTCGCTTAGAAAAGCCGGAAGTGTCAGCAAAGAGAGCGATGTTTAGTCTCGTATCCCATATATCTATCATATCCATTTTTCACCAAATTGTGAAATTTTTATCTTATTGTTGGCTCGCCGTCGGTAAACACGAGCATCGATAGAGTCGCTCTCATCATACTTACTTATTTTATATATATATAACATATATATCAGTATCAATAAGAAATTGGCCCAAAGATTCCCTTTACAGTATTTCCTGTGGAATAGAAATTCTTTTGCGTATTACACAATCGTGTTTCCTCGATCGTCAAAACAAACTGTATTACATATACAATATTCACCAAGACTGCGCATCTGGTTATACTTTTGTACCGAATATTTTTAATAAAGTTTTGCATACCTCTGTAAAATACGATTAATTATTTTTATCATACGTACAAATAGAAATTTCTATTCTGCATGAAACATTTGTCAAGAATTTTTTAACGATATATCGCTATGTTGTGATCAACCACAATTACCAGTAATCATGGTGGAGTCGAGATTTCCATGTGTATGTACTGCCGCTTGACCCGATCCCTTTTCAGTCTTATCAATTACATTATATGTATTAATCGAGGTCCGATCTTGATCCGACACGAGGTATTCATGATATACATTGTTAAACAAAAATCTAGGACAGCAGGAATACAGCTCACGGCAGGCTGGCATAACGTCCGGAATAATCCTGGGATGTATCGTACCCATTGTAATGGTCATAATCTGCATAGCGTTTAGAGTATTGAAAAGTCGAAAGGCGGAACGAGAACAGGAGGAGGCGGATATGAGGTAAAACTATGATAATATTATTATTATTATTATTATTTATTTTCGAAAGACAAACAAATAAAACAGTCGTGACATTATTTCAGTAATTTGACAACATTGCAATTGCCATAAAATAAGCGTGTAAATTATTTCTCCAGATCGAGATCCGCGGAGCTTCAAAGAATGAAAAAGCTCGAGACTGAGGACAACGAAGAGCTCGTTCCGTACACGAGTAGAGCAACGGTCATTAATTAACACGATATAGGTATATAGATTTGGTTCCATACTAATATTTCTAAGTTATCATATTTTTACTTATCGAACAGGAAATTTTATTCTCGTGTCATTTTGATTAACCTAATGCATGTAATCGAGCTAAAAACGAAAACGCGAGATTTCGTCAAAAATATCACTTTTCCCACCCGTCGTTCCCATACCACGACTTAAATTAAAATCATAAATCATGTTTACGATATTGACAAACAAACTCACGTACCTCGTAGTAATAGTTTTTATTCCAAGATCAAGAAATACTATAAACAATACGCGCTACCGTATTGTATTAATATATATAATACGTACGATTATACGTCAATTTACCTCTTTACATGGGTATGTATAAACGTACCACGTTTTTTATATGTAAAAATTAAAGATCCATAATAATTATGTATACGTATAGTTCATTACGTCCATCTCTAGATATTTTTCAACAATATTGCATTATTATGCAATATTAGCAATGGCAATGGGTTCATCGTTACACACCAATTGGTGTGGCGTACATAAAAGTTTTCTATCGATATTGACAACGCTCTTACGGGAATGATTTAATTATACATGGAACGGTGGAATGTTTGGTTCTCACCTTATCGGAGAATTGGAATCTGAGCTTCGTGCGTCGATAGGGCTTTGAAAGATTGGATTCTCGATACCTACGACGACGTCGTTTAACACATTACAATGGCCACGAGATTCTCGCTGTGCGGCTGTGCGAAGCCGATCTCGCTGATACCCACATTCTTTATACATATTATAAGATTTACAATTCTATGAGTTATGAAGACCGAGTGGAGTACCGCCAATCATATTTGATAGTGTAGGGAATTGGCAAAGGAGATTAACGGTCATAATCACTTATAAGGATTTACTATGTTATATTTATTAACAAATAAAATCCTTCTCTAAACCTGCACTTTATTTCGTCTTATTGGCACTTTACGGCTTTGATCTTTTCGCTTGCCTAACTTCGATTATCGTCTGAAAGGGGAGAGAAAACATTCGATAGAAAAATTTGGTTTCGCCAGTGGTTATTCGCGCTCATGTGCGGCTCGCTTAAGGGGGAAACCACATTAGGAGGTTAAAAATTGATTTTTTATTGCATCAATCGTTGGCTTAACTATCCAAGAATACGCTGTCAAAATTTCAAAGCATAATTCGCGTTCGTTTAAATTTTATGAGCTTAGAACCCAGCGCTCACCGGGTACCGTCTACAGTTCATTTTACAGCATTATGGCAATGAGAAACGCCGAAGAAATTTATGCGCTCCGGAGGCGGTGTCGATACATTTGACAAGATGATATCGAGCTATACTGTGGCGCGTAAAACATACCGATGGCCAATGAGGTTATTTTTCGGAATGCTCGATCAATCGGCCATTAACGCATTCGTTATTTATAGTAGTAGTAGTAGTATTTCATTTCCACCTGTACGCCCTTGCGAGCTTTTACATACTCCTCTCTTACTCTTTATCATTTTTACATTTTTTTATATTTTTTTACATTTTACATTTCCCTTATTCTTATCCACCGCTATTTCTGTTTGTTACTTTACGATTCTTCTCGTTCCCTCTCTTCCTCTCTTCTATTGGCTATTTTCTCGAACTGTCTCATCACCTCACACATTTCCTCAATTATTTCCTTCCCTTCCAGTGCCTTGGCCCATGCCGTTGTTTCCGTGCCCTGTTGTTGTTCTTTCCACTGTTGATATCTCTTCCTCACTTCCCCCTCCATCTGCCTTCCCGCCTCCTCACATTCCCATATGTGCTTCAGCGTTTCTTCTTCTTTCTTACACACTCTACATCCGTTATTCCCGAATCTTTTTTCCTTCTCCCTTTATCCTTTGCTCCTGCCTGTATGAGTGTCCTCACCATAATTTCTCTGTTTATCGAATCGAAAGCCGCTCTGAGGTCGACGAATGCTGCGTACAATTTTCCTCCTTTCCTCTTCAAGCTGTTATTGATTAGGACGTTCAGCGCGAAGACGTGGTCCCTTGTTCCCCTTCCTCGCCTGAATCCGGCTGGTCCTTCCATTATCAGTTTTTTGTTCTCGATCATTTGCCTCAGCCTTTTATTCAATATGCCCGTCATGATTTTGTATCTTACGTTCAATAACCCCCTCCAGTTCCTTGCAACCGCTGTGTCTCCCGCCTTGTGAATCGGTTATATTCTGCCTGTTTCCCATCCTCTTGCCAGTTCCCCGTTCTTCCAAAGTTCTGTCATTATTTCACCTAACTCTTTCCTCCCTTCTTTTGCCTTTCCTTTCTTCATTTTATTCAGCACATCTTCCACGTCTCTCTGCTCTATGTCTCTATTCGCCTCTTCCTCTACCAGACTGTCCCACCATAGTTCCCGTCGCTCCTCGTGCCTCTTCTTCCTTCCATTTTGTCCTCCCTTGCATTTATTTCTGTCTCCTCTTCGTTTGCTCCTCTTCCAAGTAATTCTTTAAAATGCTTAACCCATTCTTCCTCCGCTATTAGTGTGTTGGTCCTTCCTTTTTTCCTTGTCCTAAATGGTCTCAGAGTGCTCTCCATAGTTTTGTCATGTTCTTGCTTTGGTTTACTGCCTCCCATTTTTCTCTCCAACGTTCCTCTGTTTCTTCCTTTTTTATTCGGTTCAGCGCTCTTCTTGTCTCTCTCAGCCTTTCTCTTTCTTCCTTCTCTGCTTTCTCCAAGTATTCCTTCAATCTCTTCCACACTTTTCCTTTTTGCTCTCCGACTCGTCTGCTTAATCCCCTTCCGTCTATGTTGTCATTCCCTACCCATTTATACATTCCTACACCCTTCGCCGCTTCTCTTATGGCCTCCACCAGGTTGTCCCATCTGTCCCTTGCCTCTTGTTTCCTTCCTTCCTTCCTTGTTTCCTTCTCTTCTTCCCAGACTATTCTTCTTTCCCTTCTTCCATTGTGAGTCCCCCTCCCCTCCTGCGGCTCTCTTCCACGTCCTCGTCTCCTCCCCTCCGTTGTTATCACTATTGGGAGATGATCCGATTCCCTCCTTGGTTCTATCCTCATTTCCTCTATCACTCGTTCCGCTTGCATATTCACCAAAAGATAGTCGATTACCGATCTTCCTTCGCCTTGTTCTCCGACATAAGTGAAGTTCCTCTCTCTGTCTCCTTATGTTTATCATTGTGGTCCCCTCTACATTTTTGGTTTTGTCTTTCGATCTTCTCTCGTTGCTTTGTTCCTCCCTGTCCTGTGTATCCACTTGGGCCTCTCCGATTCTTGCATTGAAGTCCCCCATTATTATTATTCCCTCCCCTCTCTCTTCCGATTCGTTCGTTATTTATAATTCAATTCAGCGTGATGAAATGTTAACGAGATTGAATTTTCTGAAAAAGCTATCGCTCGAATTAGTTCGTCCTCAACGTCTTCAACGTCGAATTGATTTCCCAGGTATTCAGAGATCTTTAAAGACGAGTATCGCTCAAACCTTGGGGCTAATGAACGAACGCATGATTACGGGAATAAATTAACAATAATAAAACGATGCTCTTTGGGTGCGCATAAAGAATATCGCAAGACTAACCAATGTTGCGCCCGATGCGGAAAACCGATTTGCGAAGAACACCGAATTAACCTCTGTCTCAAATGTTCATAAAAACGCTTTTTTTAACGAAGTTGTATTGTTTTCGCTGTCAACAAGTGTTATTTTGACAATAATAACATGAATAAATGAAAACAAATTATGTCTGACGTTGAGGGCTTCTTTCTCTTTAATATCTCGTTCCGACCTCCCGAAAATATATCTATGTTCCCATAGTTGAATAGGGTATCTGGTTTAATCTCACACTAGTGTCATATTTTTGTCCTTAAAGAGCAACCTTTTTACTTGAAATAACTGGCTTTTAAACTTCTTTCCCATGTATTGTACTCAAACTAGAATTTAAACAAAAAACGCGTTTTTTCCGCGCATTGCTCGATATTTAATAACATATTTTTTGTTTAAATATCAATATGCGAAAATTTCCTGTTTGCAATTCAAAAGGACATTCTAAGGATCGACCATCATTTTTTCAGATTTTTCTATTAATAATTGTGGGTATAGCAGCGCGCCGCCGAAAACGACCCCGGTACATGGAATTAGGGTGCCGAAAATACCTACATAGAGTGAGGGTTAAGCAACAACCTTAACGTGGATACAAAATAGTTTACGCTTTGGCCACAGCTGTCGGAGAACAAAATCTCGAAGTTTCAAGTTTCGTCGAGCGCTGCTGATCTCGGCTCCATAAAGTTAGCCGACCGACTTTAACATTTTTAAGTTTTTTTAACGAATCGTTTGATCGTCGTTTGATACCGTTTGATCGTTAAAAATAACGCGATGAAACTTGGTATAGATTACGATGACACGATACAAATCATGAAACTTGGTATACATTACTATCAAACGGCGATTAAACTATAGTAAAAGGAAAATGTTCAAAAAGTCAACAAATATAACAACTGGAAGTACATTTATGTGTGACCATAAATGAAATTAGTTAAAAAATAAATTATTGTTTGAATATTTGTTTTCTGTGTTTCGGTAAAGTTTCCTAACCGTAATTATACTTGTAGCACGAGCATAATTTTTTTTATCGGCAATTTATCGGTAAAAGACAACTGTATCTCTCAGATGTCATACGCATTACGAAAACGTGCATTTCAAATTTCAGTAAAAACAATTAAAAATTATATTTAGAGATTATTAAAAAAAAGATTTGTACAGTTTTTTCAACGATTTTTCTCGTAATAAAAAACTCTTATAATTCTTAAATTTTGTTTTCTCCAATATCAACCCCCTTCCAATGACGGAATAAATATGTTTTTTGAAACGTACACTATCGTACTATTTTTTTCACAAAAGGGCCATATCTGATGAATATCAGGTCCAAATTGTAGGCAAAAATATTAAAAATCCACGAAGTTACGATTATTTTAGTGAAAAAACATTTTTTTCCCCGGTTTTTCTTCATTCTGCATTTTTTTAAATATGTTCCCCTTCGATTTCTTTCAGAACAGTTTTTCGTATATAAACTAGAATATATGAAGGATATTTGGTAATTTTTGGAGATTTTTCGGGCCGATAGATCGACCCAGTGTGACCGTCGAGATCGCTGGCGGAAGTGTGACCACGAAGGGTTAAATCTTCACACGCAACAGCGTTCGCACGTGGCAGGTATATATTCAAACATTATTGATAATTATACGTTTGTTTTTGTTATCTATTATTTTTTACTATATATTGCAGAATGAGTTCACACGCGAGCAGTGATGATGAACACATTTCGCCTGATACTCCGTAAAAAAAAAATCAAAATTGTTCATAAGCATCGTGCACACAAATTCCGAGGTCTTTGGCTATGTATCAACGAGTTTAAGACGTGGCTTGCCAAGGTTCCTGGTGACCCTCATAAAGCTAAATGCAAAATGTAAAATATCAGTTTTAAGGCAGAAATGACGGTGATAAAAAATAATATGAAATCGCAGAGTCATCAGCAGAAACTTGTACCGGCTCAATAAAAAATATCTGTATTTTTTAATAAACCGAAAAGAAAGTCTTAAATAATGAGGCCTCTCATCAATTGGAAATAAAATTGTGTGCTTTCCTCGTCGATCACAATGTTTCCTTCCGAGTGTTTGATCACTTAACACCATTACTGACAGAATGTGTGACTGATTCAGAAATCGTGAAAGGAATGCAATTGAAGTCAACAAAGAGCGCTGCAATAATAACAAACATTATCGGTGATTCTGAAAAGGAAAACCTGAGTCAGAAATTGAAATCAAGTTTCTTCGGTGTTTTCATAGATGAATGTACAGATATTGCTCCAGTTGCAAACGATGTGGATTATTGTCAGGTTAGGTAATTTATTAAATGTAAATTCAGAGCTTAAATCATAATGAATTAGAAAAATAATTTTATGTTTCTACAGATGTTTTGATGCTGAAGACGGCCGAGTCGTAAGTTAATTTTGGGACTTGTGTAAAATTTGCGACAAAAGTACAAATGCCCAAAGTGCAACTGCCGAACATTTGTTTGGTCTTGTAACTCATTCGCTACGATCTAACGACATTCCATTCTCGAATATTATCAGATTCGCATCAGATAGATGCAGCACGATGATGAGCCGTAAAAATGTGGTTGCAAGCAGATTTGTACGGTATTGCCCAGGCATATATATTTTTAAATGCATATGTCATTCACTGCATCTATGCGCTAGTGAAGCGTGCAAAGAATTGTCACGCGGTTGTGAAGCCTTGGCTCGTAATGTATATAACGAGTTCAAAAACAGTGCGAAAAAGCAGTATCATTTTCAAGAATTTCAGAACTTTTTCGATATTGAGGTCCATAAGATTCTTCAACCTTCGCAAACTCGTTGGTTGTCTTTCAGTGCTGTTTTTGTAAGAATACTCGAACAATGGGGAGCGCTACAACCATATTTTCAAGAACAAATGCTAACCGCACAATTACACGTAGTAGAGCAAATTGTTGAAGCTCTGGATAACCCGATCATAAAACTTTTTGCGCTGTTTCTCGAGTGGGTCTTGCCCAAATTCACAAAGTCGAACGAATTATTCCAATCGGAATCGATTATTCTCACGAATCTGTACGGTAAAATGATGATTAATTATCAGGAGCTGTTGGAATCGTATCTATGCAGATCGTACGTTCATCAAACGAGCTTGAACCAAGATATTGATCCGTCTAACGAAGAGGAACGTTTGCGTGGTGAGCAAATGTACTTTGGCGCTAAAGTTATGAATATGTTGAGTAAACCTGAAATCCACAACAATGAGCGATTGAAACAAAATTTTCAAGTAATCTGTGTTAAGTTCCTCGTGGTTCGATATTGTCAAATAAAATAAAGGTTCAATCGTGACGATCCTATTCTGCAGCTAGCATCCAATTTGAACCCGACAAAAGCTATGTTGTGAGAAACAAGAGATATACCGTTCCAAAAGTTTATTGCCGTTGATGAAGATTTTACCCCCCGTTGTTTCTTCCGAACAATACCAAGTTATTGATGACGAGTGGCGGAAATTACCTTTTTTCGAGCTGCCGGAAGATATTGATGCCAAAGGAAAAATTGATGTGTTTTGGGCGGAATTAATGATGTGCGATGAAGATGATCAGAGTCGTCTCGGGTTCAGAAAACTCTCGAAATTTGCCCTTGACGTAATTTCACTGACTCGTGCTAACGCAGATTGTGAAAGACTTTTCGGTCAAGTTAATTTGATTAAAACAGAAAAACGAAACAAATTGGTAACTCCGACCGTCAATGGTAGGTATACTTTTGGCAAAGCAACGAGTTTGAGGTAATTTTGCATTGGTTTTCAACCGTCTACACGAGAATACAGTCGTATGACTAAAGCTAGAATGTACCTAAAAAAGGTGTGTAACTGAAAGCGGTGATAGAACGATTAGTCAGTTATACGAAACAAAAAAGTTGAGTGATAATGATGTTATAATGCCGGATGATTCTTCAGTCATATGTAATATGAAGATTCACCGAAAGTCATTAGTTATGACAATAAAAGTATATAAATGAACGAATAAAGTCATTAGTTTGTAACGGACAAAAATTTCGATAGATAATCGTTCACTCATAATATAATGTCAAATATTATATATTTTGTCATTTTTATGCGTATGAATAAAATGAATAATTGACTGATTAAAGTTGGAGCCATTTGATTTTCGTAAAATGTTTGAATCGCACAAATTTTCGCGCCATCTACTGCGTGGTGCACCCGCGTGTTACGTTCCAGCATGGGTGACGCACATCTCCGGTCGATAAATTAGATTATCATCTTGCCTACCTCCGAAACAATGCAGCCTGCCGGTAAAATTCAAATACTATGTATATCTTTTATTCTTATTATCATCTTATTATTTCATTTATTAAGTTACATTTAAGAAACAACAATTATTCTTGCTTCAGTTACGAAACTATGATTTCCCAAAACATTTCTAGATTATCTCCCAAACATTTGAAAGACCAAACTCAATCTATTTATGTAAGCAGTCACGCAATGTAACAAGACACATTCCATATCTTCCCAAACATTCTCCCAATGAACAAACACTTCTCCTATATACATCCTTCCAAGATTAAACCTATAATTAATAACGATAGTATTTACTCTTAAGGGTAGAGTATACTTTAACCTACAAATATCCAGCCTGACAATCTCTTTCTTATATCTATATTTCATTTCAACGAACGCCTTGCGCGATATCACCGCTAGAAAACCTAGTTATCAACAAACTCTGTGCCATTCTCCGAATTATAATTTGAAACTGTATTTTCTTTCTCACGAATGCCGTCCACAAAGCAATGATCTCACGTCACCCTCGTGTGACCAAAATAACCCCCTCCATAGAAAATCGAACAATCTCGCTAGGAATCAGGCCAATCAAATCAACCAAATTTGTGTAACTCCTCCCGAACCGAGGTGAAATGGTTAACCCTTTTAGAGAAGAAAAGTAGAACTAAGCCAACATCGAAACCGAAAGTATCTTAAGGGTAAAGTATCCCAGACTTTGTATAAATTTTGTGTTGTAATTTTTTTGAGTTAAAATAAAGTAATAATATTGTATTGAGTGATCGTTAGCTGTTGGTGTTCAACCTAATAAATTCCCGAGAAACCAATCTAGTTCGATCATCATTCAGGATCCGGGAAAGAACAAATCAATGGAAACGTCTTCGGAGAGGAATCAACCTTGACGATTTATCTAAAGATCGTTGAATTAATATATTGGAGTACAAGTAAGTCTCAGGCGGGGAGCTCACGTCACCCCGAATAGCGCTGCTCAATTCAAATATCGCGCGCACATCGAATTCTCGACGTGACCACAGTCTCTCCCCTCCTTGGGACGTAACACCCGTGTGAAAAAGATAAAATTCGAAAAAAATACGTGTCAGGCGCAATATAAGTTCACGATAATGTCAATTTTATGATTTTATTAATAACTAACGCTTTTTTATGTTATTTGAAAACGTACGATAATTTTTCGTCAGGTACGATAATCTTACGCCCCTGGTACGATCAGCGCCATCTTCTAGGTTGCCAACACTGATAAGCATATTCCTTCTATAGTTGTCTAAATTCGTTGGTGCAACTTACAGAACACTGCGAAATACAATCATCGATAATTGATGTATGTAGTAACGGAGTAAAAAGTAGAAGCGTGTTCCTGTGTGTATTAAAATTAAATTCCCGTAAGGATGAACAAGGACATCCAGCTAACGAAGCAGATTATAACGGAAACCAATAATAGGTGTAACCAATAAATAACAATAGTTAATATCAGTGACGTGGTACATGTGGACATGTGCATCGCGTGATTGAACGCTGATTAACATTGTGAAGGGAGCCTTACGCTTGACCGAAATGATGAGTCGGTTGCGCTGATTCGCCTTGGTACCCTGGGCAACGGCAAGTTTCTATCTAATGTAAACAAACTTATTTTTCCACGAGTTTGCGACAGGAAGAATTAAATTTTGTCTGGATCGTTTGAGACAAAAATCACTATTATGACGTCTTTAGATTTAAGACAACAGAAACTTGAGCAACAGGTAGGTAAAGAGGTTTGATCTCGATCAAATGGATTTGATATACCGATGGTAAAATTAATATTGTAAAACGACTATACGTCCATATTGAATTGCCCAGATTGGTATGTTATGGTATGTTGTACCACTACTATTTTCGTATTTCCAGAGGATATTAATGGCTCAGAAGATGAAGCAGAAAAGGCAGAGTGGAGCGGGAGGTATGGTACAGGCGTCAAATGTTCCAGGTACTCAATTCAAGAGTCACTCTACCAAGTGGATGAATCCGACGAGTAAAGAACTTCATGGTAATTTTATTGTAGTCCAAGCAATCCAAATGTTTCCAAATGCTTGAGAGAGTTGCTTATTTCGTCACTAGGATACGATGGCCCGTTGCAATGTACTATGTCACCAAGCAATCCTAATATAGGAATGCCAAGAGAGAACAATACTATGGAAACTGATATTTCAGGTAACTTGTCTTGGACGACGATGACGTTGTTCATCTATGATGAAACAATGTATTTATATAGTTTAGTAAATTTTTGAAATTTTTCTATGAAATAGAGACGAGTGGCGATGGTGCTTTTAACAAGGGAATGGAAGCTAGTGATTGCGCGGATGAGGAATCCTCCCCTTTAGATATTCGAACGCAATCCGAGGTGCTCTCTTGTCGTTCCCCACTCAGAATAGCACCATCGGACGGGCCTGAAACAATTATAATAAACAGGGAAAATCATTCTTCGGTACATGAACATTAATGCGACAAATTATTAATAAATTGCCGTATCTTGTCCTGAATCCTATCGCCAATGTATTGCAATTTTTCAGAGTCCGGAATTGGAGGGCAATGTCGAGGGCAATGTTGAACAATTTGTTTTGCAACCTGCAAATAAGAAAATGCATTACAAATGTCGAATAACACGTGATCGAAAAGGCATGGATCGAGGTCTATATCCTACATACTTTTTGCATCTTGAAAGAGATTATGGGAAAAAGGTACTGGCAAAAGCATCGTGATCGATTCCGAGTGATTGATGAGTTTGCTTTAAGTTTTACGCATTTGTGATATTCTTTCAACACGGAAATGAGCCGAATATAAAGGGAAAAAACATCTGATTCACATTAGGTCTTTCTGTTGGCTGGTCGAAAGCGAAAAAAGAGTGCGACAAGTAATTATTTGATTTCAACCGACCCGACTGATCTTTCACGCGGTGCTGAATCCTTCATCGGAAAGTTACGATCGAATCTCTTAGGAACCCAATTCACCGTGTACGACAGTGGATATTCATTGATGAAGGACGATAAGCGAGAGGAACGTTCGAATCCTCGACAAGAATTGGGGGCAGTTGTTTACGATACAAATGTCCTTGGCTTTAAGGGACCGAGAAAGATGACAGTTATTATACCAGGAATGACCTCTGATCAAAAACGAATACAGATCTGCCCGCGAGATGATGCAGAGACGTTGCTTGGTTAGTCGATCAATACGAATTTATTGGTCGATTTATTGGCATGTTTTTATTTCAAGAGGATGCATAACACTCGTTTATTATTGCAGAATGTTATAAAATGAAGAATATGGATAACCTCATAGAATTACATAACAAAACACCTGTTTGGAACGACGATACTCAGTCCTACGTATTAAACTTTCATGGTCGGGTTACTCAAGCATCAGTGAAAAACTTTCAAGTCGTTCACGACAGTGACGGTGAGCTCGAATTATCATTAATTCGTTCCGTACTTTACATTCGAATGTGACAATTTTATTACACATAGCTTCGTTACATATTTCAGTTGATTATGTCGTTATGCAATTCGGACGAGTTGCCGAGGACGTCTTTACAATGGATTACCGATTTCCGCTATGCGCATTACAGGCATTCGCGATAGCTCTCAGCAGTTTTGACGGGAAGCTTGCGTGCGAATAGGCGAATCTTGGTCTTGACTGTCCCAAATTGGGAGTATCTTAAGGAATTGTAGTAGCGTTTTTTTCATGATCGAGCTCGATGTTGGACAATCAAATCATGTGAGAGCAAGGTGTGCTAGATCGCAGCACGATCAAGGTTGCTTCCCGTAATACGTGACGCGATTCTCGTTGCGGATAGAACGGGCAGTACATTCGTATAAAGACGTGTGTGTTCACTCTCGATAAGTAATAAGAATAACATATCCTTTCCACCGTGTTGTTCCAAGAGACTGTCAGTAATCGGTACAAACAAGACGTAAGATAGATGTTTTCGCGGCATACTTACGGCACATTGAGTTTTTATACGCCGGTGGAACTTTTCTCCAACCAATCAACCAATCAATCAATTAATTAACCAACCTCCAACGCTCTCTGAATATTAATTAATGAAAAAATTTATATGAAACGAACGACAGTCTTACTCATGCCCAATGTTACGAAAAGTTGTCCCTGTACCACTGGTAAAAATACGCTCTCATTTCATATATCGCGCCCACCATATTTTACATTCCTACCACGTTATTAGCTGCTGAGGAGTGGTGCTTACGAAAATACGTACGTCACGTGTGAGCTCTTGATATTGAAGCCCTTTGAATGTGTACAAGCTCCGGGTGTGCTCGAAAAGCTTACACGGATTCAAGACTTATACACCGTTACGAATTCGAAGTGTGCCTTCGTAGAACTCTATTTGTTGTCGAAACAACTATCCGTTGTCGCGTAGCGTTCTGATAACACTCTTGTTGATATTTATAAAGAATCATATGCGTATTCAACATCCGATGATCATTGAGGCATCATTGCTGTATACGCTGAATCTCGATCATTATATTACATCTCTATTTTTTATTACGCTTGTAATTTTATGGACACTTTTAAATTTTGCGATGTCGAATTATATGTGATCTCTATTGTTGTTTACACTTACGTACATAATCTTGTGAATTATCGGATGTATCATCATCAGCAGCGCCTATGGGCTGATGACATTGTCAATCAAGTATCGAATAATTCTAACCCGCGATCGAATCACGCATTATCACCAAACCCAAATATCCGCTTCAGACAACAAAGATATGTGTTCAATTTAATCCGAGCAAACCGACTATTGCAGCTAATAAATGCGTACAGTATTATGCCGAGAGGAATGAACATTTGTATTTGAAGTAACGTTATAATTAAAATATTATTTTAAGAATTAAACGGAACGCCATTATATTTTTGTTCGTCGTATATGAAATACAAACGTGCGGCATTGTGGAGGCCGCAGGTCGGTTTACCTAGGAGTACGATCATATTTCCGAGTATAAGACACAACGACCTGGAATTGAGATTCAATCTCGATGAACGTGGATGTTTGAGAATCTAGCATACACTTTACTGCTGGTTTACACAACAACGTGTCGCGACTTTTGAGGAAGAACCCACTACACTTAAACGTCTCAACTTTCTGATTAATTCCGGCGAAAATGTGTTTACAATTGGAAAGAAGAGTTGCAAGATTCCGGCATCGCTGTTCATTAATTAATATTGTAAATATAATTTTATTAGTCATAGGGGAAATAATCACCGAAGCGTTATATTAGTAATATACAGAATCAGGGTTCATCGTCGGCTTTGGCATACTTCAGCCTGCGAACTTTCAAGCCACACTTTCAACCTTCAATTTTTTTCGAACGAGCGATTGTTAATATCGCAATTCGTCAACAGAGTATAGAGTGTGTCTAGTCAACAATTCCATAAATTAAAAATCATATTCGGTACTTTAAATGTATGTATGTAAGAGTGTGTGAGAGTGGATCGGTTATTAATTTTATTTCTATTCAAAGTCGATTAATTTTCACGAGTCTGATGGGGTCCGTTTCTATCAAATCACAGGACCGTCGTTAAAATAGTAATTAGAAACTTGTTCGGCGGTTTAACAGTATAATTTATTATGAATTTGTTCTAAAACACAAATACTATAATGGAACGGTAATCAATTCCCATAAATATAGTATAGGTATAAACCTGCGTGTTATGTATAATATTAATAATAATTATAAAACAAATACACTTGCGTATAGAGTGATCGAGTAGTAAAGGCACTTCGGGTTGCAACAGCCGGTTTAAAATGACGATACCTACGAATTCTTCGTGCGAGAATACAATACCAAACTCGTCCCACTATTTACACATTGTAAGAAAAGAATTACTCCGATTTGCATTAAAGGCCGCTGTTTAACCGGAAGGCTACATGCCATATTGATCCGGTTTCAGCGGACAATTTCGTTCGAACAATCAACGTATCGACATGAGTAGGAACAATCTTTTGACAATGATTTGAAAAATTGTATACAAAGATTCGTAATTTTGAGGATAAGTTGTTTAAATGTCAAGAATGTCAATAAATTCATTTGGAGAATTATTGGAAATTTTGAAACCGTACATTTCGAAACAGACCACGCACTTCACAAGATCTATAAGTGCAGAAGAAAGATTGACACTAAAACTTATTGTCCGTAAAAACTGACAAATTTGATTTGTAATTTATGAATTTGGTGTATGAATCTTTATTTCGATCGAAAGAAACTTTTTTTCAAACATCGATATATCGTTCATAAACATCGATGTTTTAACAAAACATCGATGGTACATCGTTCTTCATGAGTGATGTTTCATGAACGATGTTTTATCATAGCGCCATCTTCCGTCCCGTCCGTGATATACAGCTACACACATAAACACATACCTTTCTCAATCACAAGCGTAGATTTTTCTATTTAGTGTCTCGTTCGCTCTTCAATGCAAACGCGCGCAAAACGAAGGAGTTGCTTCGCTCGCCTGCATCGACGCCCATTGTTTTCTTTGTCGTTTGACGTTCACCACATCATAGTAGTCTTAAACGAATGAAGTGAAGAAAAGTTATAGTTAACTGAGATAGATAACTCAACTGTGTATTGCGAACGTAAGTACCTATGATTTCAAATAATAATAGGTACTTACGTTCGCAACACACAGTTGAGTTATCTATCACAGTTATTATTTCAAATAATAATAGGTACTTACGTTCGCAACACACAGTTGAGTTATCTATCACAGTTAACTATAACTTTTCTTTACTTCATTCATTTAAGACTACGATGATGTGGTGAACGTCAAACGACAAAGAAAACAATGGGCATCGATGCAGGCGAGCGAAGCAACTCCTTCGTTTTGCGCGTGTTTGCAGTGAAGAGCGAACGAGACGCTAAATAGAAAAATCTACGTTTGTTACTGCGAGAGGTATCTGTTTATGTGTGCAGCTATATATCACGGATGGGACGGAAGATGGCGCTATGATAAAACATCGTTCATGAAACACTGTCATGCAGAACGATGTACCATCGATGTTTTAAAAAAACATCGATGTTTATGAACGATATATCGATGTTGAAAAAAATCGATGTATCGTTTGCATCCCTAATTACGGAAGGTGGATATGACTACATAGTTCTTAATCCGATGGTATACTCTACGCGGTGGACGATACCGAAAACTGTGGCGCTGCGGTGTTGCGGGCGCTGCATTTACCGGTAGCGCGTTTGTCCAGGAGTTTGCCTGTTATCGCGTTGGTCGTTGGTACGAGGCAACTGCCTTACCGGCAACTGCTACATCGTATTTCTGCTGGATCGAGCAGCTTCAGCATTTTCTGTCTCGGCTTTGCGCATGCGTACTCCACATCGCTTGGCTCTATTCTCTCGTACCATCGTTTTTTCGGCTCAGTATTCAGTCGCTCGCGGAGCTTCGTTTAGTTTGTGTGGTTCTATTCGTCCCACGTCTCAGTTATTCCGCTTACGCTATAACAACTCCAGTGTATCTTTTCTTTCAATTCCCTTGCGTCTCTTAAAATTTGAATATTTATACGCACATGTATTGTATTTAATACTCTATTGGAAATTTGTATTATTAATAAGAAAATTAGGCGCGATGGACGGCACGGTACCTGTTGCTGCCGCTACTGCTGCTGATGCAGGTAGTGCATCGATATTTTTCTCCCGATCTCGTTCCTCGATCGTTAAAGAGACTGTTTTTTACATGCGTGAAAAATCCTGCGCGTAGTGACTAAGCAAAAATCGAGAGTACAAACGAATCGCTTATCGACGAAGGAGGCGGTGGTGGGAGCGGGGGATCGGACAAAGTGACCAGTGTATAGCACAACAACAAAAATGAAGCGCGCTCCTTGTTGATTCGAGTGTTGTTTTGGTGCGTCTGCTGACGCGCAGCACCCCGTTAGAAAGAAGAAAAAAGCCGTAATATGTTTCTCTCGTTCGCGCCGTCTATGGTCGACAACGAGGCACGAGCTTATGTTCTCGGTGTCTAGTTATCAAACTCATAGATAACCTCAAATTCGTGAAAAGTGCCAAGTATCGGGGAATAAATAATAAAAACAATGGGGATCGTGCACAGTCGATACAACAACGAAAATGACGGGAACGGCGGTATCTCGAGCCCTCCCGGCGTTGGCGTTGGTGCTAGCAATGCCGTTGGTATTTCTGGAATGCGGGATGGGCTAGCGTTCGGTATCAAGAGCAATGCGCAACAATATTGTCAGCCGAGTCTCGGGATAATGAGCACCGGCGGCGGTGGTGGTGGTGGTGGCGGCGTCGGCGGCGGCGGCGGCGGCGGCAGCAGCAGCAGCTGTGGGGGAAGTCTAGGTGGACCACACGGGAGAACCGGTAGCATTAGATATGCACCGAGGCAACCCATACCCGATACGAGCGAGCTCGAGAAAAGATTCACCAAAGTTTTGGTGAGTTTGATGGCCCTTTTTTATGGACGTTGTCATTCGGTTCCGGTCTATCATATTAATTCCGTACAAGGGCGAAATACAAATGTTTAAAAATGTCGATATACATATATATAAATATATAAAATTACGAGATGACAAAAAGACAAAAAAGAATTGACTACGCTACCAAATTATGAAATTACCGAGGCTACGTTCGCTCTTCCGTCAATCAACCGTATGAGATCGTGTTCTTCGGCTAAATAATCGGAATTAGGGTAATATTTTTCGTCTTTCGTCTCGTCATAACGAGATCAAAGGTGAACATAACCTTAAATTTTCGGCGAAATCTTTGTTCGGATTATATTGCTCGTTCGGCTTATGACGAAGTGAAAGGCCTGCATAACCTCAAGTATTTTCGACGAAGTCGTCTTAAAAAATTTTCAATGTTTAGATAAAAATAAAAAATTACTTGCCGCTACATTAATTCAGGCCGGGGCCAACGGGGTTTGTTTTTGCGCAAAATATCAGCCATCGTAGAGAATAATATCTAGGAAAATTTCGTTAATTTAAACTACATAGTAGGTACCTATGAATGAAATACGAGCCCTAACGTCATTTGTTGTACGAGTTAATATACTTAAATAATATATTATTCTTCCGGCAGTAAACAATGATAAAGTAAAATACATACTGAGTTATATCCGCGAAATACGTTTTTATCGTTCTTTGGAATATGAAAATGCGTTACTGATTTTATCCGAATAAATAAATGTACTTTATACATACGTCGTTAATATTTCCAATGGGCCGAAAGCGTATCCGAACGAATAAACATACGTCATCCATCCGTATACAATGTCTCGAAGTGTTTGAAACCGTATCCTTATGAATAATTATATAAGTATTCATTTCTATATGTAAAGATGAAGAATGTATAAATCTCTATTCTCATACATAAATATATAATGCATCGGTGGATAAAACAGAATCGGCGTAACTTGTCTCCGGGCGCCTTAATCCGTTGTATCCCAACGCTGCATTAGTAGCAATGGAGATTGGTTCACGGTTGATTTGCATCTTGGTAGCCTTATAGCTTGTCAGGGATGTTTTCGGTGAGTTTTAACGTCAAGGAAAGGAAATTGCATAGGTATACGCATTTCCTTCCTAGACGTTATTACTAGACGAGCGGCCATTTCTCATCGTTACACAATAATAAAATTCGCCAAACTCGCGCAATGCACGAAAACAATTCCGAGTTATTCGACTGAAAGTTTTGCGAGCGTCTTAAACAGTATCGTCTGTTTATTAACTTTAATTTTTAATACGATTTGATCCAAGTACAATTTGTGTTTTATATAGAAAAAAATTGATGTTATTGTTAATGGAAAATGGCATGTTTACGCGCTCTCGCGAGTGCGAGAACATTTTCAAGTTATGATTCTTAAACTTTCTACACGAGTAGGAAGCTTTGGCCAACGATACTTATAATATTAACTCTAGCCAGAATAATCAGAGCCGTGGAAATAAATTAATTTAGAAAGGAATGCAGCGCCAAGATTTTTGAAACTTGCAGTAAATAAATACACCGTGCTCAGGATTCGATTAACGGCATTTTATAAATCACGCGTTTAATTTGTTAGCATTGTGGGATAAGGCCATCCAAATATTTAATAACCATAATAATAACAAATATATCAGCATTAGAAGTTTCCAATAATAATCCACAATGTTTACAGCAATAGAGAATCGCCTTTACAGCTTACGACTAGTTTTACCAACGATCCATTATTAATTATTATTCCAATTGATCAGCCGTAAAATTGAAAAATCATAAATTGTTATTCCATATCATTTCCATCGGCTTCGTTTATTTATCCCAAGGCTTGATATAATTATTGTTATTATGAACATAATTTATTGAATGATGTGAGGCAATTTTCTATGTAAGTCGAGTTTTGTAATGATCCTAAAATTTGTATTATTTTTATTCAATGCCAAAATAAATAAATCGCCTTAATAGGTAAATAGATCGGTCGACCCTAAATAGATAGACCTCGAATATATTCAGGGAATGCAAATATCTCTTTACAAGATAGACGGATTGATCGATCGATCCTCTTATTCCCATTAGAATGCTTAAAACGAGCCAGAAATTATGACGTTGAACATTTTCCCTAGTGAGATTATGACGTTGCTGTCTGCCGCTTGAATCGACGCTTCGACTGCTAATAATGAGGTTGTTATCAATCTAGCACTGTCGCCGGATAACAAAGAGATAGAGGCATATTCAGACTTTGAAAATGGAGAATTAAGTTAGCCTTGAACGAGTCTTTAATCATTTGAACAACTGTTATCTCGATTGAAACGTCGAACGAAAATTCGTCAACTCTAATTATCTCGAGAAAATAGTCGTGACGGACAAACGTCAACGCGCAAAGAGTACACACAAAATGTGGAAGCTTAAAGATATCTAAACTAATACCGAGGACTACGTACGAGAATTTTCTTACTTTTAAATTACGATTAAGAAAACCAATCGATGAACCAATCGGACCTATCGGAGGAACGACTTTCAAAAAATTAATTTTTTTTCTCAAGCATTTGTTTGTTCTCGGTGTGTACCGGATTCTACCACTTTTAATTTCAATTTTCACCGCGTTAGTACTCATGCCATACATCGAACCCCCTTAAAGTACAAACGAATATCTTTACGTTACGAACGAGTACCTAGTGGCGATCGGAGAACCGATAAAGTCGGCAAATTTCCTGTATCTTTAAATTTACTAGCGAATACCGATCCACGAGACATTATATAAAAAATAGTAAAATATTAAAGTGGAATTTATTTCGCTTCTTCGGAATATAATCTTCGTACTTGTTTGATTTTTGATTTCCTGATGTACAGTACGAAATCAGGAAATAGGATCAGCCATGTTTAAAGATGAGCCAAATTTGCAAACCTCGTCTCTTTTCCTATCGTATGTGACCGTTATCCGATCTAACAACAAGTCGTCGGTAATTTTAGATCGGTAGAAACGGGCAACTAATATGGGGGGAACAGAAATCAAAGGTGGCTCGATTAAGTATAAGCTTACTATAATTTCGCGCGAAAGAAATCGTTTTGATGTTTTCGAAAAATTGAAACAAATAAAACAAAAATACAATCGAAAAAGAAAATAACATACGTAGGTACAAACGAGAGTACAAACGATTCCCCTCGATATTGAACACTTTTTTAAAAGTCGGTTGCCAGGTCCACCCGGGTATCAACTTCGGAATTAAACTCGATATGGTATTGATCAAAAAGTCATACTCTGGTATTATGTAATGAATGTTATGTACATTTTGGGTGTCTGTTGTCCTAGAAAATATGAAAGTCGCAATGTGCCGGTAGTGTAAGCCCTGAGTAGGTAAGATAGATTTTTGCATCGAGTCCCACCGCGACCCTCGATACAGAAAATACCACGCATCTTACCATGCTTTGGTATCGTACTCGATCGTCTCTTGCTACTTTTTCAATCTTTTAAGTTGTTACTCTTTGCCGAAAGATATATACGGTATGGTCAATAAAAGTAATCAGGAAAGGTGTTTACCTTTAGGTATTCCTCTTGACGATGGCGATGCTGTAATAATGAGCCGCCGCCACTCCCTTCCTCGTTCTACAGACGTAGAGTTATGAAACGTGGCGAGCATGGCCTGTCTATAAAAGGCGAGTCTTACGAAGCCGATGAATTGACTCTGAATACTTACACAGAGAGATGAAGCGAATATTTTACACCCCGCCGCCATGATGTTTTAAGACCCGGAGAGGGATATTCTCATAATGTATGGTTGATCGGTGCAAGTAATTTGTGTAACGCATCAATTATAGCGTTCGTTAATTTTGTTAACACGTCCAATTAACCTGTGTCGCAAGACTGGCCAATAGATTTCCAGATTCTCCGGCACGTCGCAACACATTAAGATGAAATTGAGCTCAGGGAATGCAGGATTGTGGCAAAAAGTTGTTGAGCTAATTTCATTCCGATCAAGTGCGCATTGTTGAAGAATTTATGAATTACGTATTGCAGCTATGTCTCTCGCATTCGCAGGACAATCTTATCTATAACATCGTGTTTTAAAGATCCGTGAGAAAATCTGGATAGACCTTCTACCCTCCAGATAGAAATCTGGGGATTTTCAATCGCTAATTTGAGGCATGTGAGTTATTTGTATGTGAGAGAGACGTATACGGTTTTTTTTTTATAAACAAAATTAATGTTTGTGAGTGGCATTCAACTACAGTTTATGCGACAATTCTTTTCTTCCAAAGATCTTTGCTTTGTCGATCATCAAATTCAAATTACGCTCTCGGTATAAACTCTTTTTTTACAAAAAACAACGTTCTCTACAAGAAAGGTTTGAAGATTTATTTCCCATATTTAACCGATTAAGAGAAACTTAAGTTTCAAGCTGCTTCGTCAATTAAAGTTTTGCTGCCGATATTCTCGAAAAAGTCACGTCTAAACATTCGCAAACGAACGTTACTCAAGAGAACTGACTTCTGCTGGCATAATTGTGCGCGCGAATTGGCTCAGTTTGTACAATTAGTCGTTAATCGTTCGCTGCCACACAGGGTAGGTACATTCTGCCTCGGCCTAAGCCAGTTCCGGTCAGCGATGGAACCATGTCACGTTTATCATTTTTTTTATAATTTATTTTTACTTATTTTTCATTGTTAATTAAATGTTGTATGAAACAACAGAACACATGTATTGTGTCAACAAATATATAAACAAGTTTGCTTTAAAAGTAAATTTGGCTACCAATCCTTCACTTTAAATTCCGAAATAGATACTTTTTTTTAAACGACTATCAACGTATTTGTTCCTTACTGTTAGACTTATATATTTCAAGAGTATCGTATTAAATTGTTAGCTTTTAATGTACAGAAACGAGAGAATTATGATTTTTTTACGATTAGTGAAAATAGCAATTGTTCCGATTTATGTACATTCTACAATTTTTATATCATACTTAATATTATTTTTTGATAAATCAACATATGCTGTCTGTCGAAACTTCTATTAGGTAATAATTATCATACAACTTTTTAAGTTGAAAAAGTAAATAGTTTCCTCATTAGATAAATCTCTATCGGTAGTGTCTGAGAAGTCCCAGTGTGCCAGCTGAAGGTTAAATTGAGGGGTTATTGTGGTTCAGCACGCTTTGAATAAGGGATAAAGATATTTTCTAAATTCCAATCTGCCCACAGACTTTTATCACTCGAATAGTTTTATTATTAGTATAGATTGTATGCTTTATGAAAAATGTTGCACTTATAAACATTATGAAAGCAAGAAGAAAGGGAAGAAAGAAACGAGAAAGAAAATCGATAACGGTGGTTTCGTCTCGAGACATTTCATTAGCTTTAGATTAACCGACGATCTTTTAAAAAACGGCCCAGTACAGGAAGAATATACAAGATAGCATTTTTATAGAAAGGGCCATGAGTTACAAACAGATTAATCGAACAAGTTTCGCCAGGCAAATTATTACCAAGTATAATCCTCACGCAATTTTGTGTATTTACAATTTTCGTATGGGCTTTCTCGCGAATCTTCTAGTCATCACGCAAGGATTATCGCATGAAAATGGAATTCCAAATATTTCAGAAATCCTTTGTAGATAACACACTGAACTACTCCAAGTAGAGCCTTATTGGCCTTCTGTCGTACAGAAGTACGCGCTCTATTCGATCGAACCTATGAACTCTGCTTTCTATTTTACTAGCATCCTCAATAAAATAAGACAAAGAGAGGGAGCGAGAAAAGAACGGATTAAAGAGGTTTATCTGGTATCGAGTAAGTCAAAAGAAAATTCTTTGTGACTAGCGTAGGCAGCTTAGTACGCTTGACAACGATGCGATCACATAACCCGTACAGCTGTCATAGAACGATAATGTTGTCACTCGTATTGTCGCTTTATCATCGAGCTATCGGACAATGGAAGACACCCTACGTTGCCATGATCAAAATACTGTCAAGCTTAGCCTCATAGAAATCAGCATTATTCGAGATAAATTATTTTATTATGAATCTCATGAGTACTCGATCGATTTTATGAAGCTGTAAAAATGTTCCTTAGATATTTTTTTTATTAATTCTGCAATTTTCGTCAAAAACTGTTTGTCAATGATTACGAATTTAATGTTTATAGACGGAAAAATCAGTGAAACCCATAAAGGCTCATGTTAATTTAGAAAATATGTTTTTATTTATTTCTCACGAACAAGGTATCCTCGGGTCTTGAAATTTTAAGAGATGACTTTTTAGATACTGATAACTATATTCTGATTTTTCATCAATATCTGTTTGTTAATTCGTTGACCAGATAAACCTCCTTAAATGCTATGTAGTTATTTTTCTTTATGTTATCTATGAGCCTGTTCTCTCTGAATTTTTCCTCTCCCGGCAGTACCCTACATATGCCAGTCATTTTATACTCTGAAATTCGAATCATTTTTAGGAATTTTTAATCAATACGAGCAGCATGCGTTCTTGGCGCGTGATCAAATCGCTGAACGGGAGGTCGTTCTTCCGGAAGCTTATGTTATTTCCTATAGGAACATTACAGTTTGAAAGAGCTGGCCGGGCCGCGACACGGGGTTTATACCGTTGCCCTGTACTTTTAGATGGATACGGTACAGTATAGTAAGTCGTCTGCTGGCACACCCGGAAAATAAAATGAGATTACGTGAGCGAAGCGCGGGTAGTCAAAAGGCTAGAACAAAAGGCAAAAAAGGGAGGGGCCGTCAAAGTCCGAAAAAGTATACGTTGGGAACAATAAATAAGTAAAAATAACACCAATCGATCATCGATAATACTGATAGTAACGTTTATAAATTTTGTTTTAAGTATGGACTCCTAGCTTTTTGAAGACTAAAAATAAAACGAAATGTAGGGTATTTTGATTTTTCACTCCAAACGATGTAACATAAATTAGAACCAGATGAATTTTGTCTTGGAGGCATGGAATTCTCTAGAAAGAATTGTACGGGAGCATGTAGGTAGTTACGGCCGAAGGGATTCGAGAGTCTCGCGACAAGGAAGTGGTTTTGTGGGGAAATCACCGAGTGCTCTGATTAAACTCTGATGAATCAGTATCAGTCCGTCAGCGTTGAGTAAAAAAAACCCAAACATTTAATGAGTCGTCGAAACGCGATAAGCCTCGATTATTTAAATTTGTTCATTATTTTTTATTTACTTCGGCAGCTGCGCAAACTTTGTTGTTTCATTTGTCACTAACTAATAATCTAACGACAACGTTAACATTATAGCGCTTATAGGAAATTTAATGTTTAAATGATCAATCTCCTCGCACTCCTTCGTATGGTGAACCGTTTGGTCAAATATTACGAATAAGGAAAAAATTAATTAATAACGGATTCCTGCTATTGTTACAAACATCGGATTTAATTTGAACCCTTTGAGCGCTATGAAAGCATACAAGCATGGGTATGTCGTGTACCAAAGAACGCATATATATGCGTTCTCATAGATTCATTCAATCCGGGCTATAAACACATATATATATATATATATATGCCATTGATGCTTGTAAACCTAGAGAAATAAAAACATAGTAAGGATGTGTTTAAGTGTGCTTTTTTGCAATGCTTTATCACAGTTGGTCGTTAGGCTGTTGTGTGTATTTATTGCGGATTTGTTTACTAAATTGTCGTGTACCAAAGACTTTCGAAATTATCATTACAGCTACGTACCTATTTCTGGACATGTGGTTTTAACTTTTTAGTACTTCATTTTTAAATACCCTTAACCATTTTGCGATTTTCAATATATTTTTTGGAATTCTTTTATCATTTGCATTACACGTCTTTCTTGTGTCAATTTGAAATTTGAGTGCTCATCTTGTGATAGCTCCGAATAACTCTGATCCATAATAATACGTCTTCTTGTCTTATTTTTGATCACGAGGTGGGATATAATCTGTTCAGAAATAATTAATCGATATAAAGGTAAACAAATTTTAAAAATAATTAATTGTTGGTACTAGTATGCCTATGAGTCAGTTGTTGTAAAAAAAAGTAAATTATCTTTCTTCAATAAGCACTAACTTCATCCGCTGCGAACATTCGGACCAGCCTGTCCAAACTGATTTGACTTGTTTTTGTGATTGTTATTATTGAGGAATCTCGTGAGAAACAAACAATAAAAACAAAACAATGCGCAATAACTCCAATTGCTCGTCATATGTATGAAAATGTTATATAATACAATAAGTTTAACATTGGCATATGTATCGAACTTCGAGCTTGGAGATTTACCACACACAACAAAATTATTGAATTGTCAATTTAAAAGTATAATTTACTATTTTTCGTGATGTTCGTGCTATTATTGTTAAATGAAATACATGGTTCTGTTAAGGTTTTTGCAGTCAGTGCTCAAATTATGTCAGTTACCATCAACATATAAAGGTGCAATAAAATTTCCGAGTTAGCCAGCCCTGCATGCGCGTTTTTACTTAACATCCCACAACTCAGCCCTCAAAGGGTTAAAGACTCGGTTGGAAGGAAGGCTAACACTTGTTTTTCCATCTTGTGTGTTTGAATCTCTTACGCGACTTTCGTTTGTTTATTATAGGAAACAAAACGACAGTTACGAGAGACATGATTTTTGGTTTTCAAAAGTCAGTTTGTTTCAAAGAGTAATTTGGAGGTGTATTTTCTCGGTCTCCTCCATCAATTTTAACTCTTGGTGATACGAGATACTTTTTCATACAAATATCAACCGCGAAAAGCGAAAACTTATAAAAAGTTGACAATGTGCAAAATTTTCACTTATTTTTATAAACAACTATACGGGAATGGTCATTGCTGTCAACAATTCTTCATATTAAAAAAAAAAACAGGATCACCCGGCTGAAAAATATAAATAGTTAAAATAAAGTGGGTTTATTGATGAATTTGTGTTTAAATAATTATAGTTTGGAAAAATAAGGGGGTAGTCCGCGATGATGCTGATAAGTGAAAACCGACAATTGAAATCCAGCCGGTCGAAAACTTACAATCCCCAAAAATGCCGAGCTTCATAGTTTCAATAGACAATGAATGAATCTAGTTACAGTGGTTTCACCTGTGAGAAGGCGCGTTTAATTTTCTTACACGGATAGGCATACGCGATATGAGCAAATTGCTCATAGCCCGCCATCTCAAGAGTTAAGCAAATTACAAGAATTGCAAAAAAAAAAGACTACGTTACGACGACTGAAAATCAGTATTTAAGATTTGACCACGAGATGTCTTTGACTATACCTACTTGTGATTTTCCAATACGTGAAACTTCCTATTAGGTAATAGATACTTATGTTACGATCGGCTCTCCTCTTTCGAGTACCAGCGTACGCAGCACGGTTCGATTTCTCTTTTCGAGGCAAGACAATTAAGTCCTTTCCTTTGGGACGGAAATCTCGCCTTTATTTTACTACAAGATGTGTTGGAGGGGCTTTCGACTAGGGCTGTACCGACTTTTTCGACTGTCCATTTGTCAGTTTGACTATGCCAAAGACTGTATTATGTAAAGCTTGACTCACTCTTTTTCGATGGTCGTACGATTCTACAGATTCGCGGATGCTTGGTCCACGAGAATTACCGTTGGATGACTGGATGAAGAGTGATACGCTGAACGCTCGAGATTTTGATACTATGTATTTATTTCGCAATTTAACTGACTTTAAGATACTTAACAAATACCGAGTTTTACTCTCGGTGAGTTTACAAAATGATAATACTAAAACAGTCTGACGAGCAAGAGTGCTCCGCGGATTCTGTTGCGCACGGTATGTGCGTTCCTGTTGAAGTCGCAATTGTAACCGAGTTCTGGGCCAGAGACCCGGTCCTTTATTTGGTCAATGACATCTTTCGATTGGTTACTCTATTATTAATCTATCCCACCATTGGTCAAAAATAACATTGTTTCTTCGGTAGATAGAAAAGCTGCTTAGGTTAATTATAATAAAAGAGGGGATAGGCGATATTTAGAGATAATTGGTATGTCGCTTCACCTCTGAATTTATATTCATATGGTGTAGTCCCTTATCGTAAGGGACGGGCTATTTCTCGGAACTAAGTATGGCGATCGTGAAGACGATGGGAGATACACAAGGTTTATTATCCGTTACAGATGGTGTGATAGATAGTCGTAGATGACCGGTGTATTGTTTAACCTATGAGTCAGTACAGTGTACGAAAGGTAATCCCCTATCGAGTCTTAGGGACCTATCTATTTCTTAGAATTGGCTATGGTGGAGACAATGAAGCGTATGGATTATTCGTAACAGATGGTAATAAAGTCAGTCTTTCCTGAAGTGGAGATGATACCCCAAGCGAACATTTCGGTTGCGAAATGTATGATCTGTAGGAAACAGATCGTGTGGAACGCGGTGTTTCTCGGAATGGGGATGATCCCCTAAGCGTGTCTTTTAGTTTATAGAAGTGGTCTTAATAATTTCGTTTTTAATAAACGATCCTCGGATCGTATCACTTACCTCGAGACTGTGAATATGAATTTAGGTGGGCAAATACTTATCATATAAAATCATCGATCCTGTAACGTATTGGTTTTTTCCATATCGTTAACCACTCGAGAGATATTGAAACGCATGTACACCTTTGTTTGATTAAAATGAAAATTATTCTAAGCGAAAAGAAATTCATTGGGGAACTATTTATCTACTACAGAATCTTTCAATTCTAGCTCACGAAATTGCTGTTGTTACGAAGTGAATAAAACTGCGTCGAACAAAAAATACAATCTTTCTTTATCCACTGTAAAAAATTCAAAAGCAAAGATAGAAGGTCGAGAATACTTCCGACAGTCGCATGTATAAAATGATTTATAGATATGTACAGAATATGGATAGAAATATTTCCTATTTCAAAGCTGTTGTTCATATAACCCATTAAAACTTGTCGCTAATTACGAGTAGGTATTATTGGTTTCGAGTTCACAGAACGAGAGATGCTAGTACGTCAAATTGTGAATTCTTATGGTGAAATACAATACCTCCAGAATGTTTAAATATTTGGATTCACAGCAGAAGTTAAGAGGCTCAGGGGTGATCAGAAATTTCGAATAAATCTAAAATTCTCAAGTTCTTAAATTGTCTTACAGTTAGTAGGTATATATAACAACTGGACTACAAACTTTAATCGCATTTTTCATAAAGCTACATTTTTAAAGTCGGCATTTTTGACTAACCGGTGTTAGACGGTGTTTTTTTAATTGTTTTTTTTTGCGGAGGGCCAACTCTAATTTAAGATATGTAATTTTAAGTTTGATAAAATAACCCATCATGACAAATTGGAGTTCTTTGCGATTGACCTAAAAAGCACGTTATGCATCGAGACTTGAGCCTTCTGATTACTTGATATACGCAAAATAGAAATTGCATTGGCAATGAGAGAAGATAGTGAGTAGCGCACTTACCCACCTTATCAAAATGTCATTTATTTACTGATCAGTGTACCGAAAGCTTGAATTTAACCGCAAGGATATTTCATTATCGGTGTAATTTTTTCGTGCTCAGTCTTCTTGATTATTCGTAAAAAATTGAGTCCTATAAGATTGGCACTAAAAAGCGCTGACGTTACACGTGTTGCAGTAACGAGCATTGACGAATGTCGGTAAATAGTATTTGGTACAATGTGAGAGCCCGTGTTAAAGACGATAAAACAACAAAAAAACTATAAAATCATGATTTCATTACATACCGAATACAGTGGGCTGGGTTTTCGTCCTTTCTATTTGTTACGATACAAATGATCCTCTAGCAAAGTTTTTTGAAGATTTTTAATTACGTTCGGCGCACCAGGAGACAGCGAATGATTTGTAGAAAAAAAAATTCGGTGTTGACCGATAACAAAATAATAATAAAAATCTAGAATGGACAATGGACCTATCCCTTTTCGCACGGGCGCGCACACGCAAGTATGTAGGTATAGTCACAGTATACCTAAATTATGTTTGAAAGTCAGAGACCCCGAGATCGCAGTAACTTTGTAGATGAGAGCGAATATATAGAACGGAGATGATGTCATTCTTGCCAGTAGCCGATTGTACTCCCGCGAGCGACGGTCATTCGAGTCCTCGATGAGAAGGAAGACCTCTGTCTATCTCTCCCACTTGCTCTCACGCCGTATGACGTGACTTTATCATATTTAATTTTAGACAGAGCTCTGTTGTTTCAAGATGCCTCGGCACGATGCGGAGAGGCGTTGTGTACGTTGTGTACGTTGTGTGAGTTAGAAGATTTTAGCATTTGACAGAGATATTAAACGAGTGATTTGTCAACAAAAAAATTGATCAATTATTAGAATATCGTTTTGAAAAATGATATCAATTTATATTTAAAAGAGCGTTGGTCAGCAATCTTACCGATATGAAGGTATTTTGCTACGTACCTATGGCTGAATGTATCAGGGTGACCAATCGTGCCATTAGTAGGCATCCCTAGACCGGTGTTCAACCGAGTCCTCATTCATTGGCATGATATCCACGTACTCGAAAAATGTTTCCGGTCTTTAACGTTCCTCCGGCTTTTCCTGATGATATTTTGTTTTTTAACGCCCTTGCGTAATTACTTCTTATATTCAATGAAACTGAGTAATTTTTTTAAATTTAATCTGTAATCAAATAAAAAATAAATATTGCTAGAACGTTAATGCAGAGCTTGTCGTTTAACTTGAAATTATTTTTACTGTACAATATCAATCATATATCGTTATAACTTTTGTTCATATAATACAACGCGAATGGGTTATAAAGCCAGCTTTACAATGTCTCGCCGCGCTTGGCCATACAACATTTCTTGTTAAAAAAATAGATAGGCCAATAAACAATATTCAAAATAAGAATCATAAGCCGTACCCGTAATAAACAACAACAACAACAACGATGATAAACATGCTAACAGTAGTTATCACACACTTTTGTCAGAGCTCACTAACGTTCGGTTACTATAATAGCTGTTAAAGATCATCCTCCTGCCCATAAATGTATTATTGTAACCTCCACGCAATCTCAACAAGAGTTCGGAAAATTTTCGAACTACTTCTCAATTACTTTGCCTTACTAGCCATTTGAACGAAAAGTAGGTTCACAATACGAGATCGAATTTTCGTCCTCGGAAATTGTGATTTGGAGTACTCGTCAACTTCCATTTTACAATAAAATAGAATTAATAGAATTCCATTATATATACCTTTATATCGTAAAATCGGAGCTCTTAATATTAATATTTAGAGGTGCCCCATCGCGAATTTCTATTTCCCATTTCAATAACATGGGGCAAATTTGTTTTATATTTGGAATTTTATACCTCGGCAATGGCACATTGTACACACAACCTCATGACATATTTTTATAGAGGATTAAATGCTCTACAAAAAAGATCTTTTCCACTTTTCTGACAAACTTAGCCATCCAAATGGTATTCGAGTTCAACGTTCAAAATCCATGAAAATTCATCGTTTTTTAAAATATCCCAGCGAAACTATTAACTCTATTGAAAAACATATATACATATTATAAATGTCAAAACTTTTGGATTTCTGGTGGAAAAGCTGCTACGGAGAAAACATTTCTCAAATGTATCGTATCGGTTTTTGCGCACCACGTCGTATCGCGTGTATTATTGTACCGTGTTAACCGCTACTTTCGTTATTTTTTTTTGTATTATTATCTTCACATCGTTTCTGATTGAGCGACGGTTCGGCCGCGTCTCATCGTCATCATCGCCGACGGAGAGAGTCGTGGCAACGGTGGAGCCAGTGAGCGAGAATCCTCGTCAACGTCGCACAGTGTTGCCAATACGTACCATAATTATGGGAAGATATCATAATTTGAACGCTTGTACCATGTACCATACCACCCATACGATAATTCTCAAATGTACCATAATTTTGCATCGCACGATTTTTCCCCATAATTTCGTATCATAATTTTACAGTTATTCGTGATACTCGAATTTTTTCCCTCCTAAGAAAATTCTAGTAAATGAAATTAGCAAAATATAGCAAGTAAAGAAAATGAAAGCAAATAAAACCGCATGAGAGAAGAAGTGAAGTGCGACTGCAGCGACTTCTAGCGGGATTTGAAAGCAGGCAGACATAGATGTGCAGTGATGCCAAAAACGGGCCTTGATAGCGCTCGCGCTTGTGCGCGTATCCTACCGAGGCCCGTTTCTGGCATCGCTGCTTCACTCACATAACCTTGTACTAATTCCCGATAACAAACATTACTTCACTTCATTATATATCACCGTGTTTTACGTTTTCTTCGTTGAAGATTCTTTATTAAATATATATTAAATGAATATGTATTAAGTAAATAAAAAATATATTAAATAACTCTTTATTAAATCTTCAGTAATTACGTTATGCATTAAGACGTGCGTCAACGAATAAAATGACAGGAATAAACACAACGTTCGCAATAATAAACAATATGGATTTGAGGGAACAAGAGAATCGTTCAGAAAAAAATTACGCGATCGCTCTTCAACGCCCGAGGAGAAAAAAAAACTACGCGGGGATTCCCACATGAAAATTGAAAAGCGAGTCCAAAAATATCGCCTAGAATGGCAAGACGACGACAAATGCAAAAATTGATCGAGCCCGGCACTGAACGAACCTTCGAGAGCACAATGTACTTTGTGTAAATCTAAATTTGTAGCAGATATATTCGTTATTAAAAATCATGCAGCAGGCAAAAAGCACGACTCGTATGTGAAGGGCGTACGGAATTCTTCGATCAACGAAATAATAACCAAATTGAACGCGAATAAAAAAGCGGATACGGACTTGGATTTACAAATAAAATCGGCTGAAATAAAGATCTGTCATAGCTTCGCAAAAACTTAGCTTTGCGGCAGGTTGCCCATCCGACGATCGTCTGTAAATGTATCTTCACAGATTCGAAAATTGCTAACAACATAAAACTTGGACGAAGGTACATAAATCGCGAGTAAGAAGACGCTTGCCGTGTGCACGAGGTATTTTGAAGAGAATGTGAACAGTGTCACTAAAAAATTTTGGAGTTTAGTACAAATTTTCGACTACATAAGCTCAGGAACTTCTAACACGGAAGCTACAGCTCCTGCAGCTGAACGGTTGTACGACGAGTTGATACAATTATTCGACGACACGAGAATCCCGTTTACCAATATAATTGGTCTTGCCAATGACGGATGCAATGCCATGTTCGGAAAGAACAATTCTGTAGCATCGACGATGAAGCAGCTTCAGGATGGCATTGTTGATATGAACTGTATTTGCCATTCCTTGCACCTATGTGCAAGTTAGGCTTGCGAAATCTTACCCAAAGACAACGAAGATTTGGCAAGAAACATATACAACTTCTTCAACCATAGCAGCAAACCACAAGCCGCTCTTCTAGACTTTCAGGACTTCGGTAATGTCGAGCCACATAAGCTGGTAAGGCCTGCACAAACTCGATGGCTATCTCTTCTGCAGGTAGTTGTTTGATTTTTATTATTATATTAAAGAGACTACAATGACTAAATGAACAAAATAGAATGACTCGATACTAGACGCTCGATAATATTAATGACTCGATGAGAATAGCTAAATGATTTATAATATGTAATTTATATTTAAATTAAGCTTAATACTTATACTGCTATAAATTTTTTACAGGCTATAAAACGAATTCTCGAACAGTCGGATGCTCTGAAACTGTTCTTCACGAGTCGGTGGATGGAAGAAAAACTGGTTGCTGCCGAAAATTTATTTCACGAACTGAAAGATGTTTGGTTGAGATTATACTATTTGTTTTTAGACTGGGTGCTACCTAAAGCTATAAAAATGAATGAGTATTTCCAAAGCGAGAAGGTCGTTATTACGATTTTACATTAGAAGATTGTTGAAATATTTATCGAACTTCTCTCGACGTACACGAACCCTCGTGTTATTATGAAAAATCGAGGCCTCAGTAATCTGTAGCTCGACAATGAGCAGTACTTCCTTCCTCTGTCACAAATATACCTCACAAATATATGTCACGGAGCCGAAAAAAGAAGAAAATGTTTGGGTACCGAGCACGCGCATTTATAATAACTCTCTGCATACAATTGAAGAAACGATACGACTTTTGCGAGAGAAACACTGCTTCGAAATTATCATGGTTTAATCTAAGACAGACTCTGATGATTGTGAATCTTATCGAGGAACTGTCCTGTATTGTTCCAAGTAAAGATGTGGATCTCATACAAAACATTGACGATCAGTGGAGAAAGTTGCCGTTTGCAACATTTCCGGCAGAATGGCTGAACGAGCCCATAAATAAGTTGTGGCTAAAAATTCGACAAAAAATGGATATACCAGGAGAGAAGGAATTCTATAATATCGGGCAATTCGTTCTTGATCTCTTGATCCTGCCACACTCAAGTGCATCGTGCGAACGAGTTTTCTCGAAAGTGAACCTCATAAAACCGAAGACGAGGACCAAATTGATTACGAAAACTTTAAATGGATTGATACTATCATCACAGCATATCGTAAAAAACGGTGGGGATCATCCCACTAAGAACATGCTGGATTTGATGACCACATCCAATTTGTATCTTCATCCGAGACGCAATACCGAAGAACAAAATGAAGATAACAGATCGCGAGAATAAAAATGTTCGCGCCGAGAATGATAGTGACACAGATGAGAAGATTGCGATAGATATATTATAATGACATTTTAGACATAGACATTTCAGATTCTAGTCGAGAAAGGAAAAATATGTTTTGGGGGAAAATCTTGAATTTTCAATGGTAATTTAAATAGAAAATTGATACGTCGCTCCATTTCCATATAGTTTAAAATATATTTAATATATATACAATAATAATGTCTAATATCTATATTCAATATATATATATATACAAGTAAAGTATATTCTCGTTACGTTTATATTTAGCAAAACAGATAATTGAGAAATAAAATGTTAAAATGTTTCGTCATAACGAAGCAGTCAGTTTTTAATATGTTCCGTTATACATTCCCTTAAAAAATATCATTAAATTTAATTAACATAACCTTTAATTCGGAATTCGAAACTCATAGTACTTTCATTTTTATACAATCGTGCTTTTTTTCTATAATTTGAAGGAATTTATTTCTCGCTGTATTTGGTTTCGATCTACCGTTGTTATAAAATTATATTGGAACTTCGAATCTAAAAAAATAGTGAAATTCCTCGCACTTCTGATGCTCGAACTTGAGCTATTTCCTGCTGAAGTACCTATATGGTCCGGGCACTAGCTGTCGTTTTAATTTTCTTAAAATGTAGTCTTCGACGATTCAGTTTATGCTGAACCAACTCGGCAAATTTTGGCTCACATAATGTAAACAAATCCAAGTATTTTATCAAAATCTCTTGAAAAACTGAAATTTTCCCAAATCTCAAAAAAGAAGTACAGAAGTTATCAGAACAGCTACAAAGTTTTCTGTCGAGCAAAAAAAATTCCTATACTAGCGCCAAATTTGCCAAGTTGACGAGACTACCGATAATTTCTAGGTAGTATAACTGGTACCACAATGATACTATAATATTACGGCCCTGAGTCGATAATATCATCTGGGAGTGTTGGCAACTCTGACGTCGCAGCAACGCCGTCGAATGTCGAAACGCGACATCCGCGGCTAGTCGAATCGACATCGGTACGAGTTGAAACTTAGTTCACTCTCTTCTCACCAGCTGTTCGAGCGTCGCCGGTGTCGACGGCTTGCGCAAACACGTACATTTTCTCGTCATCGTCAACGCTTTAACTATTATTGAATAATTATCGAGAGGGTGCGGAGCAGCTTCGAGCGTCACCGGGCTTCATTGACGTCGTCATCGAAACGTTTCGGATCAACCCGGAACATTTATTCATACTCTGCCGCATCTACCGAGTTCGCTTCGTATCCGTCGAGGTTTCACTGGCTTTATCGTTGAACCATTCTAATGATCATTGCGATGAAAATCTCCGAACTATAACCAACGTCGCGTAGGCCAGGAGTGGGGGCAGAACGGCCGATATAGCGGACCACGGTGCTTGGCTCCCGAAATTTCGTTGCGGACGAGGAGAAACGTGGTTTGTCGTCTCGTTGCTGTATGTGTATCGATCGAGGTTGGGTTGATGCCAAATATCACCGATCGTCAAAAACTCATACACAGCCATCTCGCTTATTGTTAGTTTTTTTTTTTCGCGTTTTGATTTTATGACACTTTTTATTCCCACGATTTTTTAACAACGAACAATAAACCAGATCTCGACGAAGCATTTACGATTATTTATTCTATATTTAAATAACACAAAATAATTATTTCAAATGGAAATAATGATTTGAAAATTAAAACGTACATCATTCTGGGTAAAATTGGACCACTTTTGAGACAATTTCCTGTAGTTTGTCAATAATTTGTATCAAATTACTAATAATAATTGGGATTTCAGTGATCTTTTGTTGTTGTTAATACCAATTACATTGAAAAGCATGTATATTATAAGCGAATCCTGAGAAAAAGACAGAAATAGAGGTAGCGTAGCAAGCGAAAATCTCATGCTACATGGAAAAGTTAAGGAAGTTTATGAGGTGATTTTTATAATTTATGATAAAAAAGACATTTCAATATATTATTTAGAAAAATCTATAATCCATGAGGTTTATAACAATATAAGTTTCATTGCTTACACACGTACATAGGAACAGGCAGACTGACAATGAGATTAATCGGAAAAGGCACTGCTGGCCGTGACCAGGCTTCTTCAAACATTTTATTCAGAGAGCTACATAACCTACATTGCATATGGTGATTAGCAGATTTTTGTGATATGGACCGGTCTAATGTTACCTCAAATTCCTTACTATTTTGGCTTCCAGATTAATCTCCATAATTATAGAATTATTAACAACTTACAGATCTCTAGCTCATTAAATACAAAATATTGCAAATTGAACATAGCCTTTCCTCAAACACGCAGCTTATACGCAGATTATAAAATATCAACTGTTTCTTGTCACACATGAAATTTTATAAGTGTTAGGTTATTTTTTTTGTAATCTACGGATTCTTTTGTTTAAGTTTGGATACATGCATTTATGTTATATATGTTCTGATCATGGAGCCTAGACAGGAGGACACCAAACTGGGTTAGGGGCATTTTACGAGAATGGTACAGGATTCGTGGAGAGTAGCACTTTCGTTGTTAGCCGGGAGTGGCGCTGAACACAGCAATACCAACTCTCCACGAATTCTGTACCATTCCCGTAACCCATAGTTTGGTCTCCTCCTGTGGGGCTCCCACATGGTTCTGATATTAAAAAAGAAAAAAGGAAAAACGTTTGTTCGAACTGTGCTCCAAAGTTACCAGGATGGTTCAATTTTACCCAGAATGACTGTAAAGATAACATACGTATATTACAACGTAAGTAGGTATATAAATTTCGTATATACGTATAAACGTATAATCTAAAAACTCGTATAAATTTAAGGTACCCACGTACGTAAAAAACGGTGACCATTTTGAGGATAGAATATCCGCTTTTCAATGCGAAAAATATTATTTCAATTAATTTTTACCGAATGTTATCCCTAAGAATAATAGGTTATTATTTAATGTAAAATGTTTGAAAGACTCCGATTGGTCGGATAACTTTTTAATTATTTTTCCCACCGGTTTGAAGAAATTGCCGGACAATGATTTTAAGAAAAGCGTGTTTAAAGTTTACGTTTAACGCACGTAGGTGGTACTTTACGATGTAGGTACGTATGCGCGATCTTATCCGTTCTCCCAATTATAATTTCATAAATAATTCGAATTTCGTTTAAAACTTTTTCGAGCGTATACTTTAAGAGTGGTACTAGTTTCACACATTTCATCCTTGCACGGTCATATTCTCGGTAGGTCACTTTTCCAAGCGAATACATATCATCACAGATTTTCTGGGTTGCTTGGCTCTCGACCGTTTATTTTGCCGTCTCCATCTTGTATGCCAATGCGATTTTCTACATGGAACGATGAAATACCCATCGGTTCGAGTAATTATTGTCAGAACCGAGTGCATTTGTAATTAGAATTGTTTGTGCCATGTATTGTGCAAGCGACTTCTATTTTTAATTGTATCGATAGATGGACAAGGAAGGAGTCCATTGCGAACTACATTTTATACGATAGTTTGACCTAGGAATGTAGCATCGATTCGACTTTGTTTGTTTGAAGTAATTCAACTCTTACGACCCCGCTCTTTGTATCGCCAATTCTTTACGTCCACGATGAAACTCAGCATTGCTTCGGTTGTTCGCGACATAATATACATCTACTGTACGAGACTCGTGTTATTGCGGCTGGGGGGTAGTCGAGCAAGCGAACGTCACGCGTAGCAGTTGGAAAATTACGTCACCGTATATATTTAATCGGGACATCCGTTCTGTACGAGAAAGATTAATTTTTATGATCTTGGTTCGATTAACACTAAAAGGCACTAAAAGGGTGGACTACATCACGTTTTCATTATAATTTACTATCAAAAACCAAAAACCAGTTTTCGAGATAATGCAATGAACCTCGTTTACCGAAGCAATATATCTGTCCACCGTGTTGCGACCAAACCGGTAGACCGACGCGAATGAACCGCGAGAATCTACTTTTAACACTTGATCGTGCGTCTTCGTATCGGAAGTAGCCACAATACAAAAACTGATCCAGTTAACCCCGCTTTCCCTTGTGACTCATTTCATAAATTCATCCAGCTGTAGCTGACATCAAATTTACGTTGTGACGCGATAATAGAGATACAATTCGAAAAATTACCCATATTAACGATGCAATATAAAATTCGAATAATGATAACCACATAATCACTAATTAATAACGAATTGGATTTCACGAGCCATCGTTTATTTAATTATTCGAATGATTAATAATATTTATTTACTGGTTAAGTGTGTGCCTTGATAGATGAGAATTCTCTTTGGGTATTTTAAATTTCAGTCTTTAAGAATTTGGATCAACTCTTCGCGAGTGAAATTTGTGTTGCAATTGCTGGTATCGCAACCACATGTAATTATCTCCAATACATTGGATGAAAAGGGGTCCTTTCTACATGGGATGGGCTCCAATATATTTTCTTTTCATCCCCCATTGCATGGGATCTTTGGAGATATTATCTCCATGGAATTCGCGCACGCGTAGGTACGTGCGAACTGAATGCTGGTTGCACACCTTAGCGGTTGGGAGAAGGTTGCTTAAATCAAACGTCCTTCGCAATGTAGATTTGGTAAAACATATGAGTCGAAAGTCATCGAAGGAGATATTATTCTTTTCTCGGGCGTCATATAAGGAACTTTTTAACGCATGCGGATCATTGAAGAGATTTGCTCCTCTCTTGAGAGAATTACAATCGATCCTTAATTAATTCGAATACTTATTGTCGAACGAGAAATAGTTCTGAGCGACGATGAAATCGATGAAGACTTTTCGCGATTCACCGATGAAATCGACAATGCCGCGGATATTACATTTGCGGTCGCCGAAGAAAATGTGTGCGACGACGAGGATACTTACGTACCCGCGGTAAAAATGCAACTTTTACACAATATCACATAATATATTGCTATGGTGCATATATTATTATAAAGAATATTGTAAAGTAAATCAAGTTCGAGTATTAGACGGCCATCCTTCTAATGTAACATCATTTTCAGCTCTTTCCCGTCAAAATTCATGTTGAACAATAATTACCTAGTGGGTCAAGTATTGAGAAATATGAATTTTCGAGGGCATTTTCGAATTGGCGAGAAAAAATACGTAGAATCGAAGAAAATATCTTCCTACGAGCGATTTTAAAGGAATTGTCGAAATAGTTAATTAACAATAAGCCGCGCGAGGGGTGCCGTGGTGGAAGAGGCGTTACCCCCACCACGCCGCCCGGCTGCACCGGTGACGCAGTTTTCTATTTGGCGTGCGTGCGATCGCCTTCAATATCCATGCGCATTGCGATGATCACTCCAACGGGTTTGTATCATATTGTTATCGTGTTATGCCTAAAGCTATTGATAATCCTCACGAATTGTAAACGCGCGTGAAGTCTTGGTAACAACAATAATAAATTGAAGAAACGTAAAAATGACTGTATAAAGATATTGAGTTACTTTTTAAAAACAAGAATCCGTAAGAATATTTAAAGTAGCCTCAAAATTCAAGTACGTGGGTATTTCATGTTTATATGCACAAATTTTTAATCGTCGAGAAAAAAAGCCTTGATGTACGCGCTAATACCCGAAACATAAATTTTGTTTCTATGTGACCCTTCTGGATCACTCGCTATAAAGAGACGCCGGATTTACGTAAATCGCTTATTGCCGATTAACTATACGACATGGCCCGATACAATTTACAGATATCTTTTGAGGATAGATTCTTCTAGATGCTGTATGAGTTTCGGAACACTACGTTCATTAGCAAACGTTCGTTTTTTTCACCGCGGGTTAGCCGTTAAACGAACAATCCTACGTGATTTTTGTATATGCCCCATTTTGTAGACGTCATCGCCCCGTACAACGTGTTTTTGTAGGAAACATTTTCCAATAAAACGAATTTAAAAAAAGATATCGTTAAAGAACCGTTACTTTTTTTTAACAATCTATGGCGACCGCAAAGAACTTTTTTCGACTTTTTCAGGGTGTATTCCTGACCATCCAAAGAACCTACAAAAAGATTGGCGACACTCTGGCCTACGTGAATAGCAGTTGGTCGATTTTTTCTACATTCCGACTGGACTAATGAAACCGCGTGAAAAACATATACTTACAGTTTCTTTTGTATAAATGAAGATCGATCCTTCTACTACAAAAGCACGAAATTTAAGAGATGTACAATTCTATTTATAAACCTTTATCAACCAATATCGAGAAATCGTAAATAATAGTTTTATTGCGAAAAGTTAAGCGTACAATGCAAAATGCTGACGAAAGCGTGAATTATGACGAAGTATTATACTATGACTAATACTTTTAATCAATTCTCGTTTTTATAAACATATTTTTCTTAGTTGTAAAATGAATATAGTCGAGCCTTTTTAGGAACTTAATTGCCACGTCATACGGCGGAGCTTTGCTCAATGTCTCATATTTCTTCGGGACGCATTTCGCTGCGTACTCTCGTCCGGAAACGTGAAAAGAACACAAATAAAACTACGGCTTTTACCGATAGACCGGACTAAACTACCGCGAAACGATAGTTAAACGTGACGGAAATGAGAAATTAGCACGTGACTTAACGCGAAGTCCAACATCAAGACTGGCGCACCCGATATAATCCGGTGTGATAAGCGAATCGAGGCAACAGTCACTACGACGGCGCAACTGACCTATCGTTCGATACGAGAGAATAACCGAAAGGTTTTTAACAATGCACAAAAAGCGAAGGAAAGCGACGCCTTACCAATAAACGTCATAAATATAAGACCGAGATTCAGCCGGACACCAGGAGCATACTAAACGCCCCCTCGGTTTTTCATCGTATCGCTGTTCTCGAGATGATAGTGCAAAATGATGAAATAAATTAAAAGAGATGAACAGTGCGCCGATCATCTGCCGCTCAATCGTTCAACCTGAGTTTTCCATAATTCTTTTCCTCGACCTGACCGATTATTACTCGAGAAAGGGTTTTTGATTTTTCCAAACGATATACAGGGCGTTACATAACTATCTAGACACAGAATATACCTAGGTACTCGGACTCAAAACCGTTTTTTTGTTTGTCCTGCAATAAAAATTGGCCAAAATGTCTATTCGCAAAATTGAAAATTTGAGCTAACAATGCTGAATGATGAATGCGAGTTCGAGCCCCGCTCAGGAATGTTTTGGCACGGGTTGTGGCTTTTTTTTGTAGATTTAATCAAAATAACAATAGAGCAATATTGCTATATTTAGTCATTCGACCACCGAGGGCAGATGGCGTTGCTCAAAATTTCACACTTTGCGAATTAATATTTCGACTAGTTTTCATTGCAGGATTATTAACAAATCTGTTTAATTTGTACCTAACACCCTGTATATCGTTCTCCGATTTTATAAAACGAAAAATTTCGTATAAAATTCCCATATAATCATTCTTTTGAGAACTGCTTCTGAAGGCGTCCATTTTTAAATTGTTTGCATCGGACCGAAATGTCGTACACTATTTATAATTTGTATATTGAATTTTATTCGTATTTAATTATACCAGAGTTACAAAGTGGCTAAAATTTCATGTTATCTGGAAAATGTATAAACCTCAATATAAATGGTTTGCGTAGTAAATATCGATCGATCGATAACATTGTAAATTAGAAATTAGTACAATAATGCTTCGTAACTTGCTAGCCTTAAGGAATTACTCAACAATTTTCAAAAACCGTAAATTTTCTTTTATTTCCGCTTACTTCCGCAACTTCGCAGAAAAGCTGTATGGGCAACGATCGAGCAGAAATACTGTCAGCCGGAAAAATTAACAATATCGGTAAGAACGAAACTGGTTTGTCCAAGTTCACCCTCGGTGGTTTCAAAACACTTTAAGTATTTCCAGTTTCAGTGAAACACTACTATTATAATTCGGAGGTTAACGATCCATCTGGTCATTTTTGTGCGCTTTGGCAATGACGCAATCAGCTAAATCGTGGCATTTCTATATCCATAATATATGTATGGACGTTTTTGTTCTTATTCGATCAACGTCCCGTCTTACGAAATTGAAAGACAAATTGAATGTCGTGGTCGAAAGAATAAAATAAAAAATAACATTTATTGAAACAGATACTTTATTTTTTATTTGATATCAACTGTCGTAGTGAGTTCCGTTTTTCGGCGACGTCGCTCTTTTAATTTATTTGAGATTTTTTTAATATGGCGATAGAGCTATTTATTTAATGAGCGCGAGTTCAAAATTAGACCGGTCAATCTTTTGGAGGTTTAATCGGACTAGAACGAAACGTATGCTTTTGAATATATTGTAAAAACTCATCGGTGAGGAACAGCAAATAAATATGTATTATAGTCGTCGGTAGAAAGGAAGTTATCTTTAGATGGTGCTACTTAGTATGGCCAACTGGATATTTTGCGAATTCCGCAAACGTGTATCCGGTGGTGTGGTTTGAGACCTTGACGATATCCTTTGGCAATAAAATGGGTTTAATGATGCGCCAGAGGTAAACATAATCTTAAAAAACTTTTAACTCGCTTTTTTCGAACCTGGGTTAATATAACAAAATATAAATAGTAGGCACGTCCGTGCGATTGACAGGCGTATTCGCTTCCACTGTTTGGCTTTCATTCTATCAACTTGTTTTTATGACATATTGTATGACATAGTGTGTCCTTAGATTAAACATAATTATTGAAAGAGGCAATATAAGTTTGGAGGAATGGGGGGGGGGATACCATCTATAAATGCTTGATGTAATGCAAAGGGTTATAACGCATGTATTTCTTATGAATCCTCTAGAAATAATGATCCCGCCTCGAGGGTCTCGTCTAGTACCTCAAACCACAAGAAATCTTCCTATCACCGTATCTTTTACATGTCTGCTGGTGGGAATGTCCGTTGACTCTTAAAACAAACGTTCCAAGGATGTAAGCACATACGTTGTTTACAGTCGACTATCCTAATGTTTTTCGCGTTCTTGCGAAAGTGTGCCACCCTCGTAGCCGCTACGTTCTCTATAAACAAATAAAAACGTCGAATGATTTGCAATAATAAGTATCGTTCTGTGTTCAAGATACGCCGCTTCGTCAGAATGCTTAGATTATCCTTCACTTAACGGTGCTATTTTACGTACGTGAACCTAACACCCGACTTTCAAGACATTAACTTTTTTTTTATGCATTTGTTTGTACTCGACGTGTACCGGATTTAATTTCGTGTGTACCTTAGGGGGGAGGGGTTGAAATCAAGGGTTGAAAAAATGGCGAGCAATCCATTTTGAGACAAACCGATTTTACTTATGTGATTCTGAAGGGAATCGTTTGGACCCATTCGTACTGCCGCGATATTCGATCGTCCATTCAGGGGGTCCGATATACCGATCAATCTATGTTTCCTAAAATCGTATATCGGTACAAAACGGTAATAATACTTTTAGATTTACAAAATTACTTTGAAAAATTATTCTTAAGGAGCGAGGGGGTACGGTTAATTCGGCGAAAACAGACTCTTTTTCAAACATTTTTTCACAAGATACGGGCAATGAATTTCAAATTGAATGATTATGGGAGTGTTGAATAACATTTCAAGAATATTTAAAGCTAAGCCGTTGGCAGCGATTCTCCGGGGACGTATAAAAAAAAAAATGATTTTACCATGACGACTGTAACTCGTTACTCGATCATCTGAAATCAAAAAGTAAAATGTATTTAATTACTTTATGAGTTTCCTCAGGTAACGCTGTCGAGTTTTTTTTCATTGATTTTTCAATTTTTGGTAACACTGGAAAGTCAAAAACGCGATTTTTGCTTAAAAATTCGGCAAAATTGTTATTCTAAAATAAAAAATAACAACGAATTAAAAAAAAACTCGACAGCGTTACCTCATGAATTATACGGAGAAAGAGTGTACCAAGTTTGACAAGGATTGGTGCAATAGATTTTAAACTACAGCCGTCACCGACTTTGAAAACGTGAAGTGTGGGAAAATCGCTTTAAAGTTTTTTGCACTGAAAAAATCGATTTCTTTTTTCTTTTTTTCACTGTATATACTTACACAGAATCATCGATACCAGGTCCATACAAAAAAACAGCTATTAGTCATGATGTTTAAAGCATCTTTTTGTTCTTGTCTTCGGCGAACTCGACCTTCCTTGCTTTCTTTCGCAGCTTGTTCTTTCGCTCGACCGATGCATAATCTGTCGACTGCGCGCGCCCATTCGTGAGAACTTGGTCCAGTTTTGAGTTGCATCTCTCGCATGATGGTTAACAGCGCAAAACAGCCTTCATTGAATGTGCATGCTACTACCTTAGCTGTAATTTCAACCAAAACTGCGATACCACTCACTGATTTCGGAGAAATTTTCCAGATTAGTTGATTCAGGTTTTCATTGTTATTTTGTGTATAACTGTGTTTGAAGGTCTGCAAATTATTTGTCGCTGCAGCTTTCTGATATTCGCACCAAGAGTCCTCGCCGCTTGGACATTTACTATGCTGCGGATTCTCATCAGTCGATGAGTAGTGGTCGTCGTATGTGGCCCAAATAGCGTTTTTCATTTTGTCTACAGAATTATGGTTGCGACGAATAGCTGAACCATAACATACCGTTAGTTTATCTATCATTTTACCCGTAAGTTTTCCTTTACCAGCCCTTACCGTGACTTTTCCTTTGAACTATTTTTCCGGTCTTTGTCTCCGTCTCTTGTACACTCTGTTTACTAGAGCTCGCGAACGAGTACCCATCCGTTTCTGCACGGGCCCTATGCATTCTTTTTTGTTGATCAAAAAATTCTCACCGTAAGGTTTAGAATTTACGACGCCAGTGTACGTCTTCGAATTCCCATCTCCAATGTAGTTTCGAAACCGTACTCCAAAATTGGTAATCGAACGATTGAACATTGCTACAATAGCTTCGACCTCCATGTTGCCAGATGATCCGACGCGAATTAGCCTTGCATTGTCCGCTATTCGTATCTTCCTCAAGCCACTCTTTATATTCTGCGCCGCCTAACTTGCTCTCCCAAACTTCGCAACCGTGGCAATAACTACTTTTCACAAAAATATCAACAACTTTTCCAGTGTAGTTTCCAATCAACGAAGCAACACCATACAACGAAGAAAACCCTCGCTTTTTCCATGTACCGTCTCCTGATAGGGTTAGTTCGAATGTTTCCGCAATATCATTTGCCTTGCACGTTGCTTCTTTTTCTTCCTCTACGGCAGAAGCAAAAAAGGCACTTGCAACTCTTTCTATACTTTCACTCATTTTCTTGATGTACGAGTTATAGTTTGATTTTGCCATAAACGAACTGGCTAAGTCCATCAGGCCGCAAAATTATCGCATCCTGCTAAGCCCAACAGCGCCTCGACAGTGTCGTCATTGCGTTTGTACGGAGGTACACTTTTTTTTGTATTCGCTTAATCGTGAACCACTCCTCTTTCTTTCTGTTATGCTTATTTTTCTTGGAATTTTCGGCAACAAACAAATCAAACGAAAACAGTACAAATAATCGAAAACTTGTTAACGTACGGACACAAATGCTCGCGGGTAGAACGCGTCGTTGTAGAGTAATCGGGGGCACACGAAATATCTGTAAGGCCACGGTACTACTGCAGGGAATTCGAAAAAGTAACTCTAACAATGTTAGGATGGGATTCTAAGAAACACAAAACAGCTACCAGGAAGCAGTCCTTCGCTGCTGTCCACGTATACGAAATCGGAGGGAAGCGACTCGGAGCCACGCATCGTTAAAATTCCATAATTCTGTTAGTTTTGCTTCAATTGCTCTGAAAATTTGACACAATATTCTTGAGATGTTGTACATTCATAAAATAAAACACAATCGAAAAAAAGTTTCAAGCCCATACCCCCTCCTTGAAGCATCTTGAATGAAAATATTTGGGGTGAAAATAATATTTCTCATTTCGAAAGGTGCCCATATTTCGAAAAATAAACAAACTGAAGAACGGCTACTCTAGTAGCGAAATCGAGCCAGTAGAAGTTGGGCCAGAGCCCAACTTCTACTAATTCCGGTCTTCTATAACTTCCGGTCTGGATTTAGCTTTTATTCTTTCCCAATCGATACAAATGATCGCCGTGGAACGCTTAACCGAACGCAAAATCGTCGTTCTCGCATGATTGTTGCTTAACGTATTTTAGCATTAACGTTCGGCCCTCCAGAATTCGCTGCCCGCCTAACTACATCATCTAAAGCCCGCTCTGCATATTCACCGAGACATAAAAAATGTTGGCCAATACGAGAGTGTAGAGGAGAGTCTCGTCTCGCCTCTCGCCGTCTCGTGTCGTCTCAGTTCGTTGTCTTTGGTTTCTTTGATGCTAGTTCTACAGTCTCGTCGAGGTTCGGCGAAGTAGCGCGAGCACGAGAATGTAGATGGAGTCCTCGCATCACCTCGCCGAGCCTTTACCGAGCCTTCACCCCGTTTTTTTTGCCTCGCATTACCTTGAATCTCGCCTCGACTAACCTCGACTAACCTCGACTAACCTCGACTAACCTCGACTAACCTCGACTAACCTCGACTAAGCTCGACGAGAGTGTAGAGCTAGCATTTAATTTGACGTGGACAAAGGAAAATTTCCTGACGTGCAACTGCAGTACCGAGATTTTGACTCATTTTCAAGAAAAAAGAAAAAAACGCAAGCTTACTTACAATTAGCTTTAGTAGATATAAGTCGGGGCTTAGTGACGACGCGCGGCGCCTGAAACGAGATTGGTCTGCAACGTCTGATAACATATTCTTAAGGAAGTAAAGTGTCATTCATCCATATCCAACAACGAACCTTCTCCTCCACGAATTCGGTATGGTTATTCAACGTTACAGCGGAATTACTTAATGATTGTATCACAATCTCGACGGCAATGGTTTTATGTACCCTCGTTCCACCTAATATCGAACGATTCTTATAGGAGTTGAGCAACGAAAATAATCTCTCTTTTTTTTGTATTCGTCACACTTGGAGTAACTTGAATCTGATCGCGCAGCAGGCTCTCAAGTTCAGTCTAATTCTTAGCTCGTATCTCAACCGCGGTTCGAATTCTATGTTTTATTATACCGCGATTACACATGCGTGCTCGCCACTCGCCTCGCTACTCGACTCGCAACTCGCCTTGCGTCCAGCCTCGCCGCTTGTCTCGCGAGTCGCGTCGCTCGTTTAAAAATTAAACGCGCTACGAGCCAACGCATTTTTTACACACGAACATTTCGCCGAACATTTGGTCGAACATCGTTGTCGCGCTTTCGAGGGTCTCTAGGGCGTTGTTTGTCGTTCAGACAGAAATCACTGCTTTTAAACCGTTTAAACCAAGATGCGCACACAACATCGTGCGATACAACACCCTCGCCGAGAAAGGAACAAATCGATCCGCACATTCTTGCAGCACTTTTCCCTCGTTGGAATTTGTAAAGAATCCAGTGTCGGATATGCATTTTATCTGTTCCCATTGTCGACTCTACTGAACTGAATAGTTTTGAAGATTATGTTAGGCTTTCCGGCATACCAACTGTCATTTTACATAACTATATGTCAACACTATATAATCGCAAAAGAGCGGGAAAATCAATGCATTTTAAAGCAAAGACCTTAACTGCTTTAAATAATTTGGATTATTCATTTGTACACCTGATATAAAACATCTCTTCACAATAAATACTTACAATGATATTTCCTTTTTGAATAACTTATAGATAATCTAACAAATTTTACAGTGGTCACAAGCCTATTGTCGTTTTGATGATACACCGAAGTACAAACTGCTTTCTCGCTACTCTACTCTACACGCTAAGTCGAATAAGCATATTCATCACACATCGCCACCTTACGACATCTACAGCGTGTCTGAACTGTCCTGTGATAGTCTTGTCCGTTGACCACATCAATACTTTTCAAAGTGGCAGCCTGCTATCCTTGGCATTATTTTTAGCGTGGCCTTTTTAAAAATGATCGTGGTGCGGTCTTTCCGTATTATCGTAATACCAGAGAAATCCTGGAATACCTGCCAAGCCATGAGCAGAATATCCTGAATTTTGTTTAGCACTATATATTTAGACTTTCGTACCAAATCCTTTTGTCCGTACAATCAGACTTCGAAGTGACCTTGATGACTTTGGTGGTGACATCTACACAGTTATACGACCATTTCCCCGTACCCTTGCGATGCATTTACACGGATCACAATTACAAATGATGCTAGGAGCTAGCGTCATTCGTACCCGCATCGATACAAGTGCGTATGGGTTCGGCCGGAAATAACATCTCGAGAACTCTTCAAGACTCCAGACTTGGGAATACTAGCGATGCTCAGAATTTTCTTCCCAAAAAACGGGAACTATAGTTTCCCGGAAACTACATTTCCAACGTGAACATAGTTTCTCTAACCTTAGGCATGTCGTAACGATTCTTACTCGATATGTTTGGCATTTACTTCGATTTAGCTTCTGATTTTTCGCACGAGCACTATACTTTCTATTCGTGCTTTTTATCGATTAACATATTCACGGTTTGCTGAAAAAACATTAAGCAGCTTATCGGTAGTTTCGAAACAGTCCCTATAATGTATCCATCCTTACGGAATAAATGAGAATCTCATGGGCGATGGAGACCGCGATGGTTTTATCCTCGATTTCACATACGCTCACGAGTGTTACGTTCGCGCGAAAAGTATTCCATCGTACTTCCACTCCCGGTCCTTCCAATCGTGGCAGAAAGCTAACCCGGATATTCCGTATGATCGGTAAATACTGTAACGAGGCCCTCTTAGCATTCGGCCTAGTGAACACACCAGTTGACAGATCGTTGTACCGCCTTTTCGACATTTCCTGTAGGCTCTCCGTCCGCGGTGATATAATTCAATTTATACATTTTATTTGGTACTTGGAGCTTGCGTATCCGCATCTCGACCAGTTGATCTTTGTTAATTGAGTCGTTGAGTCGAGCATGATGGAGTCGTTTTCTTTTCCTCTTATTGTTAGGTACATTGCGAACTATTTCGATCAATTTACGAAGCACACTTCACCATTGTATAGTACTCGTATGGCTCTCCGACGAAGTATCGGCTTCTCATTGCTGTCGGTGCGTACTTACTTGTGCGATCCAAGCAATCTTCTGTTTCACTCGTACCGCTGATAAGGCAACAAAATATTAAGAACGAGATCCAACTTCTGGAACCATTGGAACGATACTCACGTGTATTCGATAACGTATTTTTTGTATTGTCACAGTAAGATGTAATATTCTAAGAGATCTGTTCGTCGTGATGAGAAGCACACGATCCTTGTGTTTCTCAGAGTCTCTCGGAACAATGATATAGATATCGAGGGTCTCGTCTAGCCCCTTCATCAGCAAACGTCTTTAATGCCGATGACGTCATGGGCCCAACATTTGGCCCACAAAGCTTCCCTTTGTACGTCTCGATGAGGGTATTTACAGGCCCTTACGGCAGGCGCTCGAAAAATGAGTGCGCGTGGGTTATTTACATAAGACAAATCGAACGTTTCTCCACGTACATAACATTATATGTCCATCAGCCACTCCATACATACGGTTGCCCGATGTAAAGTGCATATGCAGTTCATATGTACATACGAGCGCGCGCAAACAGATACTCACGCACACAAATTTATATACGCACATATATTCATAGAGGAGGGATCGGCCACGGCCAGAGCCCTCGACCCTGCGGACTGTGGCGCTATCGATTGTTCGTGACTGCCTCTACCTTCTTTCTGTGTTCGCCTTTCTGCCTGCCTGTCCGTCTGGCCCGCTCCCTCTTCTCGATTGCACCGACGCATCGCTACATAAAAACCTCACCCTTTTATTTTATAAAGAGGTATGGGCATCGGCTAAAACCCAAGCTTCGCACTGCAAGTTTTTCTATGATTTTGACAAGTGCTTAATTGCTGTGCTGAGAAATTTTTTTAAATAATAACTGTCCTTTTTTCGAATATGACAGTTAATATTCCATAAATTGTACACTATACCTACATATATTTGCAATACTAAACCAATGCAATGTATTGGTTTGTAAAGTGCGGAAAATAAAAATGATCGGGGAATTCTGCTCTACCGCTGCTCTCCCGAAAGGAAAAAATCGAAAAAAATTTCAATGAATTCAAAAGTCCATTTCATTTTTAACTTCTTTTATATTTTCCTGTGGCTTGATGAGCTTTCTTTACATATATCATGTATAGTCCTCTTAATACTATCTTATAGAAATTTCAATGGTGTCCATAGATCGGAAGCCTAGACCGTATATACCAATCAAAACCCGACTTAAAATAGCGTTAAATAATTGGAAGTATCCGAAATCTACGTAACCTATAATGGCCGGCACTTGAAACGGAAATAAAATAATAATTCAAAGTTAAATCTAATCGAAAAACTTAATGTAATTGAAAAATAATTTTAAAAAACGTTAGAACGACACGAGTACAATTTTTTAAAATGAATTTCATGTCATATTTCTCCGTATGTAGTAGCCCTAGATTTTTTGGCATTCTTTTGGCATTTTCTTGCTTTTTAATTTTACGACTATTCTGCACATTGTAAACACGCGTATGACAACATTTCTTTTCATGGGAACAACGCTTCCTCCATCAGGAAGTAACGTTGGTGAACTTTAATCGTCACGTACCTGTGGATTATATTTTTACTGCTATTATCTCCGTATGGATATGTACGTTTCATTTATTATTTCAAAGTATGCGTCAGGTTATATTCGAAACGCCAAGTCACGTTTGTACCATCTTCCTGCCTTTGAAAGAGGCCCTCTCTGCAACCGCCGGGAACGACAACCTATTGATGCGAGGACACTCTTTTTGATTCGTCGCACTCTGTCTGATGTTTCATATTTAGTTGAAAATGCTTTGAAGATTCCGCAATTTCGTTGTTCTATCAAAGGATCATTATCTGATAATGATAATTGCTATTACAAAATGAAAATAAAATAAAACCCTTAATATATTGTCATTAACGAACGTAATAAAGAAAACGATTGGGTTGAGAAAGTTAGAAAAGATTGAAAATCGTGTCAAACCGTTTAATCGGTCACTTCATATGCAATCCAAATTCCTTTTATATTCTTGATCTTCGGGACAAAGAAAGAGAATACTAAGCTAGATCTAACAATTATTCCAACACTGTGGTTGCCTCTTCTTTCGAGAGGTTTAACGATTTGGAAGAAATTTGAAGCGTGAAAGTATCTCTTGTGTACCGTTAAAAGTTTCGCAACACGTTAAATAAACGGAAGGGTGGTCGCTCAATGGACGAGGATCGGACTCACGAACGGTGGACCTGAGTTCAATTCCCTCGGTTTACGATAATAGCGATTTTATGTCGAATTTTGTTTTAACCCCGGTTGTACAGACACCCGATCTCTGATAAATCGATGCCCAACATCACCTTATAGGGATTATAGTTTTCATAGTCCAGTCGGAATGTACACGACTTCTATTCACGGAAGCCAGAGTATCGCCAATTTTGTGTAGATTCTTTGGATGGTCAGTAATGCACTCTGATAAAGTCGAAAAAAATAGTGTTTTGCGGCCACCAGAGATTGTTAAAAAAAAGACCGGTTGTTTAACGATATTTTTTTTGGAATTGGTTTTATCGAAAAATATTTCATATAAAAGTTGTGCGACATGATGTTGTCTACTAAATTAATCGTATAAGAAAATCACGTAGGATTGATAGTTTAACGGCAAATCCCCGGTGAACAAACAACATTTGTTTTTAGCATGTATTTGGTTTATTAATGAATCTAGTGTTCTGAAACTCATACAGCATCTAGAAGAGTCCACAAAATGTCTGTTAATTTTATCGTGCTATGTTATGCAGTTAACCAGTAATAACCGATTTACATAAATCCGGCGTCTCTTTATACCGAGTGATCCAGAAGGGTCACATAGAAAAGCAAAATGTTTGCTTATAAACAAATTCAAATATGTACTTGAATTACTCAATATCTTTATTACAAGTAGAGTAATATAGGCATTCTTACCTTCAATTCATTCCTATCTTCAATTTGTTATTGTTGTTGTCAACATTTTCACGTTTTTCCAAGTCGTGAGCATTCTCAATATCTTTCGGCATAACACGCAATATGTTGCAATCCACTTTATTTGAAATTGAAAGCTATATTTTTGACCGCACCAATCGGTCGACTGTTTTATGCTCTACATAAAAGTACTAACATACCTACTTACGCCCTAAACTTATTCGTTAAGAAGTTATCGTAGTCAAAAGTCCTCGAATTATTTCGATCGCTCGGCAAGTATCGAGGCAGGACTACCTACGTTATCCATTCCAATGCATTACAGTGTTTGGAAACATGAAACATCAGTAATGTGTCGCGTAAGATCAAGAAGCGGTTGGAAAAGGGCTTGGACGGCAATGGAGGACCGTTCGAACACGTTGAAGTTTTGGCTGCGATAACTTCTTAACGAATGAGTTTAGGGCATAAATATTTTCGTACTTTAATGTAGAGCATACAAAACTGCATCGATTGGTGAAGCAAAAAATGTAGGTTTCCATTTAACAAAAAGGGCAGTCGCACTTTTCTGATGCACCGATGCACAAAAGTGCATAACCCATAGTTTCGTATTATGCACCACTTGATTCCATTCAACTTTTACGAATAACATCTATTCCCAACCGTTTAGTAGGTACGGCCCGTTACAGTTGCGTGGGACATCCTGTATTCATTTGAAAATGCAAATAAACCGAGAAAACTGATTTTTCGATATTATGTAAAGAGGGGCTAAGAAAAGCTTAACTTGAAATAGTCGATCTCGATTTCCTATGAGCTTTCTCTGCCATCTTGAAAATTTGTTTAAATTTTGTTTTTTGCGATAACTCGGATCTTCGTTATGATACGAAAATTTCAACTTTATACTTTTTTGTTGCCCTTTTTGTGCTCTACAGTTAAGGTCCCATAAATTATTCACCTACCGTTGATCGTTCTTGAGATACCGAGCGAGAACGTAAAAAATTAAGAGATTGACACTAGTTTTTTGCTGTTTCTGGTGATACATATCAATGTTGCCCCTTTCTCGTGATTCATGTCGAAAAAATGTCTATTCTCAAACTTGTAGAGCATGCTAATTTTGTTTAGACAAAAAAAAGATTTCATAGCTGGCGCGATTGTATTCGGGGCAAGGCACGAGAAACAGAACACCTGAATATTTCGAAAACTAAATCCCGGAGAAAAAAATGTTCCAAGTAAAAAAGTTTAAGTCGTGGAGGGGCTGAGGCAGCAGTTACATGCGCGTTCGATTCGCATTATGTTTTCAAGGCCATTTCAAGGTCAACTTCTTTTTTTTTTTTTTTTTTTTTTAATGAAAACATATATTTTTCATTACAGATTCTTAATTTACAACTTGAAACAAATAACTTTTGTTTGAGAAAATTTTTCTCTTACTACTTTTTCCAGTCACTACTTTTTACAGTATTGAATTTGCAAAAAATACACAATGTCTCTTTAACAGAGCAAACCATTTTATTAATGACTTAATGCGAGAGCGTAAAAAAAACAACATAAAAGTATATAATCGAAATTTTCGTATCATGACGGAGAGCCCAGTTATTGCAAAAAATAAAATTAACCTTTTTTCAAGATGGCGGAGAAAGCTCATAGGAAATTGAGGTCGACAATTTCAAGTTAAGCTTTTTCAAGCCCCCATTGCACAATATCCAAAAATCAGCTTTCTTGGTTCATTTGCATTTCTTTGACGGTTTTTCGGATATACTGACTGAACTAAGATTGTTGTAAATTTTCCTATCCCCTCGATGAATGAGACACGGTGGTGGGATCAATGTAGGTTGCACTTCCGTACAAATGAGGGGGAGCGGGGGCATAGAAAAAAGTCATAAACAAATCTATTAATTTAATTCATTTTTTGTTTGCAGGCCTCGATGGACCTTCCACCGGACAAAGCGAAACTCCTCAAGCAATACGACAACGAGAAGAAGTGGGATATAATATGCGATCAAGTAAGTCTCTCGTACGATGTAAACTGTGACAAAGCATTTATCGTTATAGATAAACACATTATGTTACATATGTATTATATGCGCTATTCCTCGCGAGGGTTTGTCCTGCTATTGCTGAAGGGTGAAAATAATAATGTTACGGCTCAGTGTTTCTGCAAATTGTAGCTGATAAAAAATCTGATTTTCATCATCTTAGCGTTTCTGAGTGATCTCTTAAGTGACAATTGTGATACTCCTCGTCGTAAAACTTAAAATAAGAGAGCATATTAGGTAAAATTTCAAACTTGCACACATTGTATTTGAATGTTGACCAAAACTTTGAATGTTTGACCAAAACTTCTTTATGAGCAAATCGATTACTCTATTTTCGCATTTCCATAGAAACAGGTTTGTCAACAAAGAACAATAACAGGAAATAACGTGCACGTTTAATTTGTAAATTTTGCTTGAACATTCGACGAAAACTTCGGAAATTTAAAAAGTTTAATGAGAACTGAAACTACCGATCGATTTTCCGCAAATTCAATAACAGCCAATGACAAATGTCAAAAAACGTGGCAGCGTATTAACCCCAAGTAATTAAAAAGAAGTTTCGAAGTCTTGACCGTCATTGCTCCAGCCCGATCACGGCAGACCGAACGTCGCCGTTACTCTTATACCTACGTTATGAGTTGGCCGTATAATCATAACATTCATACTGATTGTGAGAATCGGTCTTACCTTCCTCCACATGCGTCGACTCGATCGAATGTCGATATAATAACAAGTACAAGATAGTTAGACTTAAAAATGACAAAACATTGCCAAGCCAAATTTTTGGGTTATCCTGCAATGTTTAGGTTATCTTGCATTGTTGGATGCCAATTGAGTTTGGATTCCTTACAATTATAATGAACAAAGACAACTTCGACGCTTTCTATCTCGAGTAATATTTGAGTTATCGCAAAATTAGTCATACAAAAATTGTTGGATATTGAGTCCTCTACAAGTTTTAGTTGAACAAAAATTTCATAAAATCGAAAGGCAGCGCTATAATTGACAATAAAAAATTGTTAACATTACTTAGTCGAACTTCTTTTATCGTAACTTTTTTTCTTGCACAGATATAACAAAAATTCAAAAAAAAGTCGTAGAATATATTTTACAAAACTAAAAAAGAATTGTGCGAACTATTCTCTTAAACGGCACAAAATCACTTCACGAAATGTTGTACATCGAACCTATGAGTGCCGGAGTTGGAATAGTCTATACATTTCTAAGATTTCTTTTAAGCTTGATATTATAAAACACTTTTATAACAAGCCCTTTTTGAATGAAAATAACCGTATCGAACCAACCAAAATATCGAACCATTGCACCTTAATTCCTGGTGAACGGCTGACTTCTAATCGCGAATTTTGCGAAAATGTGTACAATAATTAGGCTTGCAAAGGACTACACTAGCGGCGTTGTCCACGATGTAACCAACAATAAGTAGTGGGAATCGAGCAGACAAAAATAAGACAGGGTATGAGGCGACAAACGAACCAACAGGCTAACATAATCTAAAAAGGCATATACATAAGTAATTTACAAATACCTGTTAAAGGATTTGCTTCTAACAATACATAATGCAATACAATTACGTTTACGTTTTAAAATGTATAAAATTCTCAATTCATTAAAAGTAAAGGGTGTGAATGCATAACGCGATGGTTGCGACGAGAATATCAAATAGTAATATGGTAGGTGTGGAAAATGTACTATTTCTTAAAATCTGTTAAAAGACGTAAGTTTATAAATTACGATTATCATTGCTAAGTTGTTTTATTTTGTATTTTCGTACTCTCTTAAATATACAACAATATGTATACACTGTAGAAAGCACGAAAAAAGAAAATTATAGAAATTGAAAACGTATGAAATACTTATCAATGCTACATTTGATCATTTCTCGCTTTAAAATTGCAAAAACATTTCTATTCGGAATAGTTGGGATGACTTTCGCGGGCAAGAATAACGTGAGGCGCCTCCCAACTGATGTGAGGAAAATTGGTTTTTCAATTTCAAAGCGGCAGTTTAAAGTTAGAAACAATCAAATACAAGGGAAATTATTTCATCCTTTTAATGTTTTCATAACAATTTTTCACTACTGTAGTTGAGTATTTTTGAAAAAAATATTATAATTTCTGTTTACACATTGGGATCTTTCGAATAATCTCCGTTTCGACACGATTCGTCCGCGCAATCTTGACAACCGGATATTTTATACGAATTAACGGTGAATTATTTTCTGATCTTTCCCCTGGGATCTGTTTATGTAAGTACACCGAAATTTTGTCTACCTTAACTAGCTGAGATCTAATTAAAATGGACGTTCGCCTATTTTAATTGCCCTTCTAGTTTACACGTTAAATGATTCGTATGTAGCTGCATTGCGCAGTCCAGAGTAGCAACGAGCGTGGCAATGAAGCGAAATATGCGAATGGTTAAAAAGTAGAAAGTCGAATTGTCGAATTTATTTAATTGTAAATATCACACATGTCTCGTCCCACCTATAACATTTGATAGGTATTATCTCTGCATCGTCGCTTCGTCGTAATGAAACCGGCCATTCACTATAGGTACTCGTGTGACCATCGGTCACTGTCATTATTTTACCTTATTCTGCCAATCACTATCATTGTCCCTGGTGGAGTGCATACATATATTACACGAGTTGTATACGCATAGCGTGTGGGAAACGGCTAGAAAGAGATCGAGAGAGATGAGGTGGTAAATCGATTGAATATAAGTACTTTCGGATGACGGCTTTGTCAAAAACCGTTCAATGTTTTTATATATTATCCTGAGTTGCGTATAGTCGAAAATTCTTTTGAAACCAGCATACTATTTTCGACAATTGCCGTTAAGGCTGTACTTCTGCGGTATAGTTTATATGATATCAAATAAAAGCCGGCTTACATATGATCGAATATATTATCGACAGACTCGCCAGATTTAAATGAGATTTACGGTTTGGGAGCCAAACGGTGATTAACCCTTCTTGTACACACCTCTGCCCCGAACCGGGAAATACACACGGGGTCTAGAGGCCCCCATCGATATTTGGACGCTTGCTGTGAGAAGACTATTTGCTCGATTTCAAAATATCAAAAACCAAAATGCAGCTTAAATTATCTAGAATGCGATAGAATGAAAATTTAAAAATCCAAAAAACTTAAGGTGGTGAGAAATGCACGGAAACGAGTGAAGATGTGACAAATGGTCTTTTTTACGAAACAAAAATCACAACTCCGTTAATTTTATAGATAATTAAGTTAAATTTTCAGGGACGTACAGTCACATATGGTAGTTTCGTAAAAAAATAGTGCTATATTGGGTGTTTAAAAAAAGGTATTTATTTGCAAGTATGAACACAAGACATTTTTAAGTAAAAAAATGATCTTTATCTTATATAAATACATGGAAATATATATGAAAACATGAGTTTTATGATAGAAAATGAATATAAATGAATACCAATGTGAGGTTTAACCATTCACTCAACACCCCCACAGTCGAGCCCATAGCGCAACTCTATGCTCATCTCATATTGGCCTCTGAGAGGAGGGGCACAACTGTCTCGTCTTCCGGTCTTTACTCCGTGGGCATAATACGCACCGAATTTTTTTAACGACAAATTGCCTGTCATCTGCAAATATCCCGTGGTCGATTCCGAGAATTCCAGCAATTCCATTCCTTATATCGATGCGCTATGATGGTATTTGAAGTCGCTCTTCGACTCGTTACTAGATCCCTCGAAATCACTGTCGTGAGATTCTTCGGATACGACGTCTTCCTCGGATTCAGAGGAATCGTCGCCGAAGTTTTCATTTTCATCGGTACAATCGACGTACGAGGCAACGTTTCGATGCCGAAGTTTATATGCTACCTGCGCACAAATTTCGGAGCAATAATTTTTTAAGTTGAAACAAAAAATATAAAGAATCGTGACGATTATACTTACTTCCATTACGACCAACTTCACTTACGAAACGAAAAAAAAAATCGCACTTTTCACAAAAAAAACTTTCACGAAATACACAGACGGGGTCCAGCTACCCCCAGCGAATAAACGTGCTCGAATTATCGACTGCCAGGAACGAACTAATGCTCTGGGTCCCGTGCCTATGTTACGTACCTCAAGTCGACACTTCAAACTATAACTGTGGGTGGGGGGAACTCGGGCTATAGGCTCTAACAGTATCAAATTTAGCTCCAAAGGCCGCGTTGGGGTCCACTGGACCCCAGGAACAGGAGAAGGGTTAATGGTTAACTTGTCATGCTTAGAACATACTCCGTATAATAAGCAGGTAGAAACGGCATATTATTTTTATTACATTGCCCAATTCTGATTGAAGCATTACATCTCTGATCGTGTTGCGTACTACGGATTACAAAACAAAAAAAAACGGGTGTGTGCAATCACACGCCATGGAAGTGAATACTTGTATGCATTTCGCTGACGCGACATATTATTTCTGCCGATGAACTAAGAGAGAGAGAGAGAGAGAGAGTGAGGGAGGGCTGAGCAGGGGCGGAGAGGAAAGGAGGAGGTAGTGGAAGAAAGTCGAAAGTAGCCTCCATGTTGACATTTGTGTTTTTTCAACATTTTGTTATTAATAAAAACAAAAATTATCACCATTTTTGTTCACTTTTTCTTTATTCAGCATTTGTTCCTGTGTGTTTGGGGGATTATTGTGATTTTCGGAATTTGCCAGATCAACGATTGTTACAATTGGGTTGTGATAGCTGAAGTATGAAACAAAATGTTTCAATTCGATGCTTTCCAAATTTCTTGTAAAGGCAGCGACAATGACGACGCAGTATGAACTGACACAAAGTTGTGGGCTCACACGGACACGAATAGAACGGCGCGCATGCGTGCTACAATTCTATCCGTACTGACACACGTATACTCGGGTATACTGCTGATGACGAAGCACACGATCCTGTCCCCTCCCTTTGCATTGACTCGCTCGCTCTCACTCGCACACACACACACGGCTCACGCATCATTCTCTATCTCTCTCTCTCTCTGTCTTTTTTGCGATTCCTTCATTCTCTTGTCCGGCCTAAACGTGGCTGGGTGGCTGGCGATACAAATCCGGTGTCGCATAATACTGGGGCTACACTACCTTACCGTCTACCGCCCGTTTACCACAATAATTATGGCATTAAATTATTGCCTAAATTACCGCGTGAAGTGGTGTGGTTACACTGAAGTTTACCTAGATATGACAATGAACGACGCGGTACGTGCGTTTCCGTTGAGCTCATGTCGCACACTGAACAAACTGTAGTGTGGCCACGCACGCAAAAATTACCTCGGCAATCGTCTTTGATGTGCGAAAAAATACTGCCACCAATTGCCAATTGTCATATGCCATATTGATTGACATTATAAAATTATGGAGATAAATCGTAGCTACACCTAGTTGTTGTTATGGCCATAATTATTGCCATAACACTGTAGTGTGGCCCCAGCATAAGAAATATTCACTTCAAGAAGTTTGTAAAACGCGGGCGTGGTAGAGGCGCATCTCTCAAATGTACTGAAAAAATAGGAGCATTGTTTGCCGCATGATCGTTGAACCGGAGTCACCAATAACGTAAACAGTTTTATAGAGGCGGCGTAGAACCGATTTTCACCAACATTTTCACGAGTGGGACGTGAAACGTTCCAATCAAAAAGAAATTATTAATTATTAATGATAGATCTGTTTGTTAGCGTAAATTACTATTGGTCACCGTTTGTCCGATTATTATACCAAAGGCATAATCTTTGGAATCCGCGTTAACCATCTTAGATCACATTATTCAGAGTTTTTCGTAGGTCTAATAAGCGTTTAACATTTAGTCGATATTATGTCATAGACGTATAGAAAATTGATAGGATGTTAATTTATCTTGAATAGTTTTCGGATCTTTGAGTAGTGTTGACGTATAAAAGACAAAAGTAAGGATAAAAGGTGAAGCAACGTTTATTAGAAACACAAAGAAATATAACATCAAACTATCTCGCAAATCGATGCGCGTAGTCGTAGATAGGTACTCATTATAAGTTTACGTCGTCGCGCGAGCGGCTTAACGTTTTTTCCCCCTGCACTTTTCGACAGTACGTCTAGAACTGTGCTTTTGTCACACGTCGATTGATGTCTTCAATCGACTCCTTTATTCCTCTCGCACGGTCGCTTGTTCATCAGTACGCTTTCTAGTATTCTAGTAGGTAATCATGGTTCGCTGTTCTACAGAAAGGCTATCTTACAACTGCCCAATGGCTTTCAATATTGAACAGTAGTAAACAGAAATTTTGCGTCCGGAGCGGTATAAATGATTCCTGGCACAGCTCGTGATCGTGAAAATATATGATATTGCGGTTATATATGACCTACGAAGCTGTAAAAAGCCTCTATAAACTCGCAATTTCGCAGAATACTTCTCTCCTCCCATGGGATACATGCGTCATTAGCGTGATTTATATATATGTTACCTACATAAGAAGAATTGTCCAAGTCAACTCATTCAATGGTGATGCTCGCCCATCTTTTAATGAACGAAATGAAGAATGCACATTTGAGGTGGAGTGGAGGCATTTGAATGGGCATAATAATTAGTGCAATCGAATAAAATCGTATTGTAATTCGATATCCTGAGCTATGTCATAATAAATATTTGCTAATTTGTAATAATTAACACATATTTATATTCTCACGACTACAAATATTTTATTGACCGGAATTTACCGATTTTCCATTTGCATGAATATATTTGATTTATACAACAATTATTGTTCGCTCGGAGTTACTGTTTGCACGAAAATGGAAAATACCCTTCTGTTCGACACGATAAGCGCCAAACTTGTTTTGTTTACCTTTCCGTTTAGCCCGCGATATTCGATTTCACCGATATGCCAGCGGCCGGAGATCTGTTTACTAACAATAAGATTGCGATAAGACTGCATGTATACCTTTAGATATATTTCGTGTATGTGTTTATCACAATTTATACTCTGTATTCTTTTAGAAATGCTTTCTCTTAAGTAAGTTGTCAGTGGTTCGTATGTCAGTTCAGTCAATCTCATATATCTCGTAACATACTGCAGGAAAAACTGGAAGAGTGTCTAAAGCTCAAAGATATTATAAAAAATGCTACGGCGTTAATGCAACACGATTTTATAAAATTTGATAAAAAAAAGCGTTGTACATTCTGCGAAACCTGCACATGACAACCATTTTCGTGCAATTCATGTTTTAAAAACATTCATTAAAAAATTTGTTGGCAACAAATAATATTCGCGTACATTCTTTTGCGATCTGCAATTTTTTTAAATTGTATATCGTTAGCCAACGGTGGTTGACGCAACCCGAACAAAAAGTGTAGTATCGATCACCGGTGATCGATACTCGACTTTCCGTTCGGAACGCGTCGGTCATCGGTGATCGATATGGCGCTTAACGTTTTAATTAACATGTACAAATTACGAAATAATAAATAACATAATTGTAATACTTCAATGATCATTAAAACAATCGACCTACTATTTCGACTTATGATGTCATATTTTTCGAATTTCATATTCTTTAGCACTTTTCTAATAATGTGAAAAAATCGTAATCGATAAGTCGAAATAGTTTTCTCACTTTTCAGCATATGGTTCTTGAGACTACGAGTTAAAATGATCACCTCCTCGTATCAACCTCGTTCACTCATTCATGTCGGGCGCTTTTTGTCTCGATTAACAAGGTCTTTAAAGTCTCGCATGCCTCGAAATATTCAAAATATTTCAAATCGTGAGAAAATTATATTTAGATACAAATTAAACGGCTTAACGTGTGGAATAATCGAACCTTAGTTTCATCTAAACAATTCAAATTTGAGAAAATTCGAAATTTTATAACTAACGTATGTTATTTGTAACATGCGTTATATGCTTCTGTGGGATACGATCATTGTTTTCAAAGTACCAACATTTAAGACGATCTCGTAGGTAACGGACGGAATGATTATCATCAATTTCCGGTACAGTAAACTCCCGTTTATCCGACATGATTGGGCGGCGGCCGGTTCGGATAACGAAAATTTCGGATAAACCGAAGTCCCTTGTTTTCTCGCGTGAAACACCCCGAATTGCGTCAATAGCGCGGAATATGATCGTAAAACGTGCGTACGTAGAATGCTATTGATATGGTTGTGAATAAGTCTGCATGTTTTTCACTGAAAAATTTGTGTTGACGTGTTAAAAAGGCGCTAAAGTATGATTGAAAACTCAAAGTTTTTAAATGCTGAATAACAAAGCTCGTTTATTTTGCGTTCTTACAGAAAAAATCTGCCTTATTTGGCAGCGGGAAAAAAACAGGAGTTTTCATTGTATTACCTACTCTTTTGAATGAAAAAATTAACTACAAAATTATGAAACAAAACTAGAGATTACTGAAAGGAGTGAAAAGTTTGTTTGCGATGCGTCATACAGCGCCAATGTGAGCCGCGTAATTTACGTGGTTGATAGAGTATTTACATATATGAAGAGGTGTCACGAGCAAATAAGTAATGGTATTCGGTGGGTGGGGGTGGGGTAGGTGCATACGTTAGGTTGTTCAACAGCTATTAGATCGTACAAATTTGTTCGGAAAAATTTGTTCGGATAAAGCGGATTTCGGATAAACGCGATTCGGATAAACGGGAGTTTACTGTATTTATTATGAAGAAGAAAGATATAACGTTCCACTTGAACGTCCCGTTCGACGAGGTAATTCATTCCTAACACGAGAATACGAGAAACTTGGCATTCTTCATATCACGGGACTGCTTAAGGTTGTTGGTAAATCTTTTTTGAGGGTGAGGGTAAGGGACGAAGCCCTATGCTTATACATTGGGTGACGTCAGCAATACCAATTTATAGATACTGAAAGATTATCATGCGCACGGAAGAATAATGCGAAAATTCACAAATATATTTATTTTAATCACTTAGGATTATTCGAAAATTTGTTCTCGATAACTGAAAACTATGCTGAAAGAAAGTCCAAGTTTGGCAACGTTGCGTGATTCCTTCGCAGCTGTTAAATTGGATGCAGTGAGACCTATAACTCTATGGTTCCTATTTACTTGTGTCACCCGGCGTTTTGGAGGTTAACATGGAAAAAAATGAAAATAGCGAGAAAAATAATTCGAAAAAATCGTACGTGCCCATGTACATACATAGTTTATATATATGCATAACTAAAAATATGTGTATGTGTTAAATACTGATTTGATAATTTATATTTGGTCTAATAGATTAGTGAAAAAGCTCTCATCAAGCCTATTTGAGGGTGACGTGTTTAAAACTAGCACGCTGAGTCGTGAATTGCTCCCGCTGGTGTCGTAGTTACGACGTTGCCACGTTTCTATGCAGATGTCTCAATGAACCCGATTTTTTTCGTAATGTGGTCACATATTTTACCTGATTTCTTGTTAATTAAGCCGGTGATTTGTCAGTTTTTTTTCACTAAAATCGCGTTATATGTTGCCATTGACCGAGCTCTCATTTTTTTAGTACTTCTCTTCATGCATACGGACGATATACTCAAAAAAGTACGAGTGTAACGGCTTTGTCCCATTTAAGCAATGCAATAGAGTCACCTTTTCCCTAAACTTCGACACTTAATTTCTCCAAAATTAATTCGGTGACCTCAGCTTTCCTTTCGACAGTGTGTTTCGGAAATATTCATTAAAAAATACCAAAACTTTTACATAAAACTGTTCATCTCCAAATTTTTGACCAACAACCTTAATCTTACAATTAAAGACACTTCGCCGCTCACTCTTATTGCTAAGCACCGAGTCTAATATCGAACGACTTCATCATCATCTCTTCATTAACGAAAGTTGGTATTGAGTTTTCATTCGATTAAGTTGTTACACATTCTTGCCACACATCGATGTCATGTGAGATCCTTGAACGGACAAGCTGTTGTCTTTAACCAATATTTATCACTTTTTTTTAAATGGCCTCGCTGCTGATTTACTGCTGTTCATTACGGCAGTTAAAAATATAAGGAAACGACGATACAAAACATTCAAATGCATATCGCGTCTATAAATTATGTTATAAATTAAAGGATTTCACCATCCTTAGGAGCTAAAAATATCAAATTTGACGACTTTTTCCGCGAATATTCAGTCGGATTTTTATCATGCTGTTTATTATTATAAACACCATATCGTATAAACATTATATAAATATATTCATAAATGACCGTCTTGTATAATATAATCCCACGAAGCTCCTCCATCGTTGTCGGCGCAGACGGTGTGACGGATTTTGTTATCAATCTTTTTATGAAATAAGTATCTTTTTTTCACCCGCGCATGTGGATACGCGGTTGATTCCAAATTGAAATACGATTTCGTCTAAATTACGTGACGGCTAATTTCTATCGCGTCTCAAAATATCAATTTTGTTATACCTTGGCGGGGGGGATATGCCTAGACGTCGAAAAAATCTATTTTGTCAAAAATAATTATATATATATCTACATATATATTTTCTGAAATGGATAGTAAAAAATTACCAAAATTAACGAAGTAGCAGCCTTCCAACAGCTAGTAAGATGCCCATTCATCATTGTGTTCAACAATGGGCCCCTCATCCTCGTATGCGGAGATTTTTCAATCTTATTTTCATCTAACGGAGTATAAAGACTATTTTTGATAGCATTTCGGTCTGTGTCAAATTATGCGATACTTGTTTCAACTTTCAAGAAAACATGAATCGCACAAAGGTTCAAACAGCTACTGTCAAAAACCGCGGAAAAACGAGAAGAGCCGAAAAACAATACCGTAGAAAAAGGTGTTAGGCGGAGCAAGAAGAAACTAACACCTCGGCAAAAACATTGGAAAGTGAGGCTAACATGCGTGTACCCGGGGGAAAATCCTCAATTATTTGTTTACTTTTCTCGTTGGAGCAATGTAAAATTTAAATGCGAACGTACTCGTTAACTTTCTTTCAAAATGATGATTTGAATGATCCTGATCGCGTGATCCGGTTTTAACGCTTAGCTGCCACATAGAGCCTTCCATATTTCATTATCAGCCTAGTTCAGCTTCAATTAAAGCATCTTTGTACTCGGAAATGAAACGATTTAAAAAAATTCTGTTGTCCTTAGTGTGAAGAGAAATAAGTCAGTACTTACTTATAACATATATACAATATTTTTTTCTAGCGTGCATAATATAATTTACAGGTTATTACATATAATTGACGTTCTCAATCGTTAATCCTTAGCTACCACCCTGGGGTATATTCTTTCTCAGTCAGCGTAATTCAACGTTAGGTCCTAAACCATGTCACGTTATTTAATTTTTTCTGCATATTATCAAGGTACTAAAAAAAGTATTATCCGTAATAAATAAGGAAATTTACTTCAAACATTTGTTTCGCTAGAAATACCTTAATCCAAATTAAAAAATATATAACGTTTTTAACCGAGAACGATCAATCTATTGCTTTTCATTTAAACTTGTATATTTCCAGAGTATCACAGTAGATTGTTAGCTCTTAATGTATAGAAACGACGGAGTTGTAATTAAAAAATATAAAAATAAACATTTTTCCCATTTTCTCATTGAAACATCTCTCAACAACTATCATAACATTGTTTCAAGTTGGAAATGTCAAGGCGTTTCGTCATTATACAAATTCTTATCGGTAGGATCTGAGAAGCCCCAGTGCGACGTCTATGTTATTCTAATGGAGTGCGGCAGCTAAGGGTTAATTTCATTTTGTCCGGTAATTGAAATCACCTGTGGAATAAACAGACAATGTAGGTTTTTTTGTATCGAAACTCCTTGGAATTTGTGGCAGAAATTTCATACGATGGAATATTGAACAGTGTTCATCCACATGGGTTCGTGGTGTGTGAATTCTTGTTTAAAGACACGCGTCGAGGAAAAACAAGATCGAATTGGTGGACGATAATCGTGTCGACGAGGAATTGCGTTGTAGCCCAGATGGATAAGCTATAAAATCGACTGACTTCTATTCTGGAATAACATAGGTTAGCCAATTTTTTAATAGGTTCATTAGAGACGGACGAACATATTTTTACTTATCCCCCAAAAAATTAGGTTCGGGTTTGTCCGTAACGATTGTTTAAACTTTTGAGACCCCACATTTGTTAAGTAAGGTCTTTGATATGCGTTGTACAAGACAACTGTTCAAACAAAAGTTGTTCGTCTCTAAAATGTCTTCAATGCGCAGCAAGCCAAAATCCGTATATCGTCTGCCCTTTCTCATTTCATTGTCCTACGAGTTCCCAAAAAAATCATGGAGTCAGTTCGTTACTAGTACTTTCCATGAATAAAAAAAAAATTATTATACTCGAAAATCACAATTTTTTGGCGACTTGAATTTTGTTGCTTTTAAACAATTAGAGATATATTTGAGAATTTTCATATTACTGTAAATATTATGATGGATTGTACTTGCCCTTTATTTGATGAGTAATTAAAAAGAACACATGAATATCTTGATTAAAACCGGAGATAACGGTGTTTAAAGGTTATTTTTTTTATTGTTGTGGTAATTGATATTGATGGGGGGAAAAATATCAGATATCTCTCAATACCCCAAGGAATCGTCGTGATTTTTTTCAGATCTCTAGGTGAGTTGTATCTAGTAAAAAAATTGATTTAAGTTCGTCGAGCGCCGTCAGTCGGAGAAATCAGGCGGGGCGGCGTGGTGGGGGGCTCTAGGCTTCGCGCGCCCGGCCGTTGTCACCGCTTACTTAACAAATCAATGACTCCGTTAATAATTATCATAAAATAATTTTGTTTAAACTATGCTATTTTTTCTCAATGATTCGAATGTGTAATTGGATTTTTAATATTTATGATATTTTTTTTCTTTTATGTTTAGTCATATTCTTAGGAAATATTGCTGTAAATAATTTTAAATACATAATATCTGTGAATTTTAAGATAGAATGAAATAAAATAAAACTTAATTAGGGTGCTGTGATCATATTTACATCTATATATATATACATATATAATGGAAGAGCTAGAGAGAGATTCAAAGCGTTATAACGGGTTTTTGCTTTGAAATACCCTCTCTTCTCGAGCTAGAGGCAGATGTTTTAGGGGGTCTTTCAGCTATTTATTTTTCAGTTTTATTTTTCTTACGATTACCCTACGTATTTTAAATTATTATTTTTTAAATTTTGGACGAGTCTAATATATAGAAATATATATACATATAAGGAAAATACATAATTCAAAGCAGAAACCCGTTATAACGCTTCGAATATCTCTCTCTTCCATTATATATATATATATATATATGTGTGTGTGTGTGCGCGTGCGTGCGTGCGTGTGTGCGTGTGTGTGTAAGGGTTATCGTCGAGGTATTGGTTTTTATCACTGAAGAATAATGTTCTTCCAACTTCGGTATTTCTTCCAAAAATCTGAAATAAAAGATTGTGTATTTGAGAAGATACAAGCAACAGTCGAGTAAATAATCAAATTTAACACGTGGTCGAGCCCCCACCTAAAGAAGCCGAAGAAAAAGATGTACCTATTCCGTAGGTAAGGGCTTGTTTCAGGGTTTCAAATATCCGCGAATAATTTCACCGAAGTGAAGGGCTCCGCCCACAATACAATTGTGATTACAGCACCTACTAATAACAATTGACAACGCGAGTTTCATACACAGTTTTCCGAGCTCTCGCTCGGGGAACACACACCTCGACTCTCTCGCTTCACTTTCCTCACGGCGTCCTCCGAACCCAGCTTTACGCGCTATATCCACGGCTAACGTGTGTTCGTAAGGACTGGGGCGTACATCACCTCACTTCACAGATATTAAGTTTTATTTTATTTTATACACACCACCCTAATTAAGTTTTATTTTATTTCCTTTTTCTCAAAATTCACAGATATTATGTATTTAAAGTTATTTATAGCAACATTTCCTAAGAATATGACTAAAATATAAAAGTAAAATATCATAAATCCAATGGCAGATTCGAATTGTTGAGAACAAAATAGCATTGTTAAAACAAATTATTGTACGATAATTATTAACGGAGTTATTGATTTGTTAAGTAAGCGGTGAGAACGGCCGGGCGCGCGAAGCCTCGAGCCCTCGACCATGCCACCCGGCCTCATTTTTCCGACTGACGGCACTCGACGAACTTAAATCAATTTTTTTTACTAAATACAACGCGGGTAGTTCCGTGGGAGGATCGCGACCGATACACACCGAGCACACGTGTTGGACGAAAATCGAAACGTGGTGATGGGGGATACAAATCCGAACTGGAGGAAAGCGAAGACAAACCAAAACGAGAGGCTGATGGATTTACAAGGAGAAGGAATGACATTAGAAGAACAGTGGCCACAAGGAACTCGAGAAGAAGAATGGAAAGAAGTAACAAGGGGAAAAAGAAGCAGTCAAGAGGAACAAGGGAGAGAGAGAAGGATAAGCCGTGAAAAACCGGGAGGGCTGAGTAGCGAAGAGTGGGAGAGAGAATGGCAGGAAAGAAGAAGGAGAAAAAATAATATTTTAATACAGGAAGTATGAGAAACACAGGGGTCAAGCCTTGAATCTTTAAATGGAGAGCGACCCAAGGAGGACTCATAATACAGATGGTGTCGATGGAAAATAAAATTAAAATAATGAAAGGAACAGGCAGGAGAACGGGAGGAGGAACAGTAATAAAGGAGGACATGACCAAGAGGGAAAGGGCGGTGCACAGCTGGATTGAGGATAATGCGGGGGTACGGGGGCAAGATGGAGTGACGTAAGAGAGGGATATCTCAAAATGCGGATAAATGGAAAGTGGTGGAACTGGAATGAAATCAAAGGCGAATTGGAGGAAACAAGAGGCAGGAGGCGCAGAGAGAGGGAGAGAGAACCAGGGATGGGATTTCAACAGCGGAACCAGAAACGGAGAGAGGAATGGCACGGCAGGATCTACGAATATTAAGCTGGAATATAGCAGGAGTGAGGAAGATGTTTGAGGTCTGGGAGTGGGTAAAAAGAATGGATATCATCGCACTACAGGAAACGTGGTTGGAGGAAGAAGAAGAAGGGAAAGTGAGAAGTAAGTTGGACAAGAACTTCGAATGGGGGACAAAGGCGGCAGTGAGAGAGAGGAAGAGAGGCAGAGCCAAGGGGGGGGGCAGTTAATAGGCATAAGGAAAAATGTCTTGGAGAGATCAAAAATAAATAAATGGAAAGGGGGATTAGTGGTGAGAGGAATGCAGCTGGGAAGTAAAGGACAGGAGAAGGGAACGATAGTTACAATATACAACAGAAATTTAAGAGGATTGGAGGAAGAGCTAGAAAGAATAATTGATGAATCGGAAGAGAGAGGGGAGGGAATAATAATAATGAGGGACTTCAATGCAAGAATCGGAGAGGATCAAGTGGATACACAGGACACGGAGGAACAAGGCAACGAGAGAAGATCGACAGACAAAACAAAAAATGCAGAGGGGACCAGAATGGTACATTTTTGCAGACGAAACTGAACGGAGGTGGCAAACGGCAGATGGAAAGGAGACAGAGAGCGGAACTTCACTTATTTCGGAGAACAAGGCGAAGGGGGATCGGTAATCGACTATCTTTTGGTGAATATGCAAGCGGAACGAGTGATAAAGGAAATGAGGATAGAACCAAGGACGAAATCGGATCATCTTCCAATAGTTGTAACAACGGAGGGGTGGAGGGGAGGGCATGGAAGAAATATGGAGATTCAAAGAGATATGGAAAAGTAAAGGAAGGAAACAAGAGGCAAGGGACAGATGGGACAACCTGGTGGAGGCCATAAGAGAAGCGGCGGAGGGTGTAGAAATGTATAAATGGGTACGGAATGACAACATAGCCGGAAGGGGATTAAGCAGACGAGTCAGAGAGCAGAAAGCTATAGTGTGGAAGAGATTGAAGGAATACTTGGAGAAAGCAGGGGAGGAAGAAAGAGAAAGGCTGAGAGAGGCAAACAGAGAGCTGAAACGAATAAAAAAGAGTGAACTATGGAGAGCACTCTGAGACCATTCAGGACAAGGAAAAGAGGAAGGATCAACACACTAATAACGAAGGAAGAATGGGTTAAGCATTTTAAAGAATTACTTGGAAGAGGAGCAAACGAAGAGGAGACAGAAATAAATGCAAGGGAGGACAAAATGGAAGGAAGAAGAGGCACGAGGAGCAACGAGAACTAGGACGGGGACAGTCTGGTAGAGGAAGAGGCGAATAGAGACATAGAGCAGAGGGAAGTGGAAGGTGTGATGAATAAAATGAAGAAAGGAAAGGCAGCAGGACAAGATGGACTGGTAGCGGAACAATTCAAATGGTTACCAAAAGAAGGGAGGAAAGAGTTAGGTGAAATAATGAAAGAACTTTGGAAGAACGGGGAACTGACAAGAGGATGGAAAACAGGCAGGATATATCAGATTCACAAGGCGGGAGACACAGCGGTTGCAAGGAACTACAGGGGGGTTAATAGACGTAGGATACAAAATCATGACGGGCATATTGAATAAAAGACTGAGGCAAATGATCGACAACAAAAAACTGATAAAGGAAGGACAAGCCGGATTCAGGCGAGGAAAGGGGACCATGTCTTCGTGCTGAACGCCGAAAATTGTAGAAAATGTCTACTGGAAGAGGCGAGGGGGATGCAAAACGGGAACGCGACTAACATAAGTGGGAGAGAGAAGTGGAAGAAGCAACGAACGAAGCGGGGGAGGGCCAAATAGGAAACATGCTAAGAAGAAGCGACATAAAAGAATGGGAGAAAAGGGCAGCAAGAGCAGTGCAAAACATGACGGACCAAGAAATACAGTGGAACTGGGAGAAAATAGAGGGATCAAGGTATTGTGCGGGGTACAAGGACAGGAAAAAAGTGGGATGGGAGGAATACTGGATGAAAGAAACGACAAGGCGAAAATCAAAGAAATATGGGCAAAAATGAGATGTGGGAGTATAGGAAGGGAGGAGGAAAAAGAATTCCGAAATAACGGATGTAGAGTGTGTAAGAAAGAAGAAGAAACGCTAAAGCACATATGGGAATGCGAGGAAGCGGGAAGACAGATGGAGGGGGAAGTGAGGAAGAGATATCAACAGTGCAAAAAACAACAAGAGGGCATGGAAACAACGGGATGGGCTAAGGCACTGGAAGGGAAGGAAATAATTGAGGAAATGTGTGAGGTAAGACAGTTTGAGAAAATAGCCCATAGAAAAGAGGAAAAGAGGGAACGAGAAGAATAGTAAAGTAACAAACAGAGATAGTAGTAGATAAGGATAAGGGAAATGTAAAAATGTAAAAAAATAAATAAAAAAATGTACAGAAGGGGAAATTTTGTTTAAAAATAATAAAGAGTAAGAGAACATGTAAAAGCTCGCAAGGGTGTACATGTGGAAATAAAATACTACTACTAGTAGATACAACGCACCTAGAGATCTGAACAAATTCACGGTGATTCCTTGGGGTGTTGAGAGATATCTGATATTCCCCCCCCCCCCCCCGCCCCCCATCAATATCAATTACCACAACAATAAACAAAATAACCCTTAAACACCGTTATCTCCGGTTCTAATCAAGATATTCATGTTTTTTTTTAATTACTCGTCAAATAAAGGGCAAGTACAATCCATCATAATATTTACAATAATATCAAAATTCTCGGAGATATCTCTAATTGTTTAAAAGCAAAAAAATTCAAGTCGCCAAAAAATTGTGATTTTCGAGTATAATATTTTGTTTCCATTTATGGAAAGTAGAAGTAACGAACTGACTCTATGATTTTTTGGCAACTCGTAGGCCAATGAAATGAGAAAGGGCAGACGATATACGGATTTCGGCTTGTTGCACATTACTGCCCAACTATATAACACAGGCAAAAAAACTTTACACGATAATTTTGAAGACACTTTAACTTACCTGTGCCATGAGTTTCAAAGCCACATGTTGTTTATTCGTCAATTATAACTAAAAATGTAAATTTTGTATTTCCACGGGACTTTGCATTTTGCAACTAAACAAATAATGATAATCGATCTCCACAACGGCTAGTTTTTTTAAGAATAATGAGACGAACAACTTTTGTTTGAACAGTTTTCGTGTACAACTCATAACAAAGACGTTACTTATCAAAATGTGGGGTTTCAAAAGTTTAAACAATCGTTACGGACAAACCCGGATCTAACTTTTTGGGGGATAAGTAAAAATATGTTCGTCCGTATCTAATGAACCTATCCCTCATAGGATGATTGAAGTTGATGATGCTCGAGCAAAATCTGATTGTCTAATACTACCGGAGTATGAAAAATGAACAACGGAATATGAACAAACTCGTAAGGCAAATAATGAAGGACCGCTGTGACTAAATGGAGGTTAATGCGATCGACGAAATTATAACAAGATTGGTCATGGGATACGAATTACATTTGGGCCGGTGACGGAAAAACGCCCAAAGGATTTCTCGATGATCAATCCTACTTATATAAATAAAAGTGAGGGGATATAGGGAAAATGCTCAGAGGCTCCGTAAAAAGCAGATAAAAAACTTGGCGGATGAAATAAATTAAGGGCAGACAATTATTCATGAAACGTTTACGAAGAAAAAAAAGAAATATATTATGTGGGCCACTTTTGCCTATCGCAGCTCTACGAACGAACATCCGAAACACGAATCATGTCCAAAAAGAGACGTCGATACCTTCGACAGAAAGCAAAAGTTAAGAACGCTTTACACTTATACACACGACTATAAAACGCTTTCTTACGGAATCTTCAATGCAATAATCAAGCCTCTTTACCGAAAACTTGGCGAGGAAAATTTCTCATAACGATGCGCGAGAGACTGCGCGACAGATAATAACAATAGTGTGAATAATGGATCCGGCAAATTTCACTCAAAGAAATCAATTATGGACCAATTGTAGTGAAAATTGTTGTCGACACATTGCTGTGTGCATTTTCAACGTTGGAACATGGTGATTATTTAAAATTCTATGCGTTCGATGGGCTATCTCCGAATACATTCGATGTGTGAGTTTTGCGAAACGCGCGACCTTTAGTAGGTACCTACAACTCACAAGGCAAGAAGAATGTGGTTAAAAACAATCCAAATAAGACGGCACGGCAATCGATGATTCAGTGTGAATATACAAGAAATTAAGTCTTTTAAAATTGTACGTAAAATGAAAAAAACCGGTTTTCTTCAAAATAGTGATTCTTTATAACGGTCTTCGATATATCTCAATAATTAATAGACCGAGTAACCTGAAATTATGCACAAATATTTTGTACAAAATTACTTTGTCGTAGAATTTGTTTAAATACAATCTATAGTTAATTCTGTGTGCATTAAAACGATGTTGAAATAGAGACTTATTTTTTACGAGAGCGGGATTACTAAAATCGACTCTTTTATTCTATTTAATTAATAACGGTTATGGTCGAATAAGGATGAAGTATAATTAGATTTATTTATTAACGAAATTTCACGAATCGTTGGATAAATAGCTTACGATGTGTAATATTTTTTTACGAGATCAATCTGTCCGAAAAAGAAATTGTCCAAATACAATCTGATTTTCTTTGTTCGCAGTATATCTTGCTCATTAATCAAGATGAACTCTCGACAAGCATGTAATTTTTATTCAGTGAAAGTGCATTTCTTGTGGCTCAATCGACTCGGAATGCCTCCTTCTTACTCCTCTTCGATGAAATCGATAGAGACGGAGAGAGAGTGGGTGGCGATACACAGGGAGGGGGGTGGCTTATAAATAAGAAAAATATGATTTTCAATGACGACGTGTGTGACACTTCCTGTAAGCGATTTTTCTTATTCTTTGACGGGTATTATGAATCAAGCTTCACAATGCTCGATGATTCTTGAATCTCCAAGGAGAGTCACTGTGAAGTCTCATCGGCTCGCTGACTCATCTCACTCGCAACGCCGTTATGAGCGCGAAAAAAGAAAAAGTAAATCCCGATTTCCCTCTCTTATTTATGAGATATTTATACCAAAGGTTCGAGTGAAACAAAGCAGAGTAAGCGAATTTCGATACGATCGATGATTTCATAAAAATAAATAATTTTAAATAATACATTTAGTAATTCATGCTGCTTTTAATTTTTCGTGTGTTTTTTTTAAATAACTATAACAATAATCGATTGCGATACACTTACGGTTGGCGTGATGGATGCTGAAGTTAAGCATCATTATATACTGTCAATGTTTGGAATGATGTCTAATTGTGCACTAGCTGGCGCACCGGACGGATGAACGAATAGTAAAATTAAGGATGCACGCAAGCGTGTTCAGGATGCTGAAATATCGATGATTGTGGGAATTTTTGTCAAGAACGAAGAGTGAGACCGATCTTATCAAAACATTGGCAATTATTTATTATATATGTGAATAATATAGATCGACCATTCCAAATGAAAATAATGACTTTTAAACATTAAGGGGAATTGGCCACCCTGGCCGCTCGGAAAATGGGTATATTTTTGAAAAATTCATAAACTTGAAAGTATAAGACGAAATATTTTTATTTTTACCACAAGGTAAGAAACGACTTTAAGAATACCTCAAATAAATTTTAGTTCACAATATTAGAAAATAGCGGCGCTATAGGAATTTCCGCGGAGGCCCCACGCACGACACGGGCGTATGTGTTTCCAGGTGTGTCACCGCCATGTTGCATCTGATTGGTGTGAAATTTGTGCACAATACTTTTAGATGAAAAACGTAGCGTAGGATTTTGTTTTTTTTCGACGTTTAGGGAAATTATGATGACCCAAAGAAGAAAAAATGTGTATTTTTCACCGCAATTTTACGAGACAAAACGGCAATTAATTACATATATATATATACATTATACATAAATGTAAATTTTGTTTTGTCCCGTACGCGTGCATTTTTTATATAGAATTATTTTCCTAATGCAGATACCTTCGCGGGCGTGCGCGCTACAACTCATCAAATTTTCATCGCAATCGGATGAATGATATAGGAACTCAGTCGTGACATACAAACAAACAAACAAACATACTTCCATTATTATATATATAAGATTCACCTTTAATATTGTTCATAGACTAAACCCCGCCAGGGCGACACTTCGGGGTGAAAAATTAGGGTAAACAATATTTCGTGCGGTTTTTTGAAATTTCTCTTCGCCAGGTCCATTTTACGAATTTCGTGTAAATGTAAAAATTGTTGCCGTTAAACATTCGCATAAAATGAGTATTACATCAACCCTCATCCTTGATATTAACCCCCTTCAAAAAATTGATGAATTACGGTTACATATTCAGTGGCATTTCATGCGGTGCTCTCGACATTCAAAGGCGTGAAATCCAGTCATTTAATTCTCCAACGCTGCAAACTGCCCTTAAAATACATTTACCATCCCCTAAACTATTAAAATATACTTTTTTTTATTACTCGTAATATAATTGTTAATACATTTCTTGTTAAAAATATATTGACGATTCATGCAAAATATATTCCTAAGCAGGAAATATTTTTCGGAAAATCTGTAAAAGGTTTTCAATCACTTTTAATACGACGATGTAATAAGGAGGATGTATTATAATAATACCCCTAGAGGTAGTCATCGGCGCGTTTTGTTTAAACGTGTATTAGGCCCAGAAGGCCTCAAGGGGGTTGATATCGAGGATGAGGGTTGATGCAATGCTCATTTTACGCGTATTTTTAAGGGCAACAACCGATTTTTCTGAACATTCTATCGCATGGGACCGACCTCGTAGGAATGATAGTTTAGCACTAATTTACCCTCATCCTCCTTCGTCCCCTAAAATAAACCTACACCCCGATTTTTAGGCAAACTTGGATTTAGCACCCGCGTCACCTATAGAATCACTTGTCAATAAATTGGCCTTCTTGTCATTTTTTTCGATTCTCATATACAGCACGACTGGGCTATTAAGAATAGTAGGTACTATCGACAATTACCGTCGTTAGCGATCGTTCTCCTATGGTGAGCGCCATGATTTTCTAAGGCGTCTTGATAGCGAGCGTGCCCAATAAAAATCTTGAAATAAATTTTCTGATAGTAAATACAATTTTTAAAATGGCTAAAAAATTGCAAGTCTCCGTTGGTACCTACTAGTAACGCAAAATACATCGTAATTGTAAAATTCGTATCAAATTTCATTGCTGCGAATTGCCTTCGAATGTTATAGAAACTTTTATGTTGTGTAGAGTTGTAAGTTATCGTACGCTATGCTGGTACGGTTGCAGACAAAATTAATCGGTTACAACTGGTTTCGTATAAGAAGAATAGTTGGATCCAGCGCTTGAATGAGACTGCAAGACTGTATCGAATTAAACTTTGGTAACCGTCGCTCATTTAGCAGCCAACATGTTTTCAATCAACATGATTCGTTATCGCCGACCTAGAGAATTATTCGCTGATGATGCGCGAAATGAGCAGCAGCGAGGGGTCTCGGCTAAGAACTAGAGATGAACGATGAAGCGAAGTGAACGAAATTACATATCGGCCAGATGGAGGTTCCATGTGATCGAAGATATCCGGACAAGGTAGCGAAAACAAGGAAATGCTCGTCGAAAAGGAGGAAAAATACTATAAAGCCATTGCGTAACCGATGACCAACTATTATTGTAAGTACCTACTCGATATGTCTTCGAACACTGCTTCAACAAGCTTTCTCGATGGGTCTTTTTATTGATACTGCAATCGATAGTCATTGATAGTCAATTTTTCTCGTGAAAGTGATGATTTTTTTGGACGCTGCAATATCCTTATTTATGACAAGTTTTTACGCCTTCGGCATTTTCAAACTGGCCATAATGTTGGTAGTGTTGTTTATTTTTTCTATTTTATTTAGGTAGCGAGAAACCTTTCCGAGCTGCGACCAAGGAACACCGGCACGACGTCGTTGTCTAAGGATACGTCCAACAATAAGAGGACATTTCTGACAACAAGAATACACAACGAACGAAATTTTAGAACAATGTGAATGCCCTAGTCGAATATAAAATGAATCGACCGTGTAGAATTAATTAACGATTAAGCTAAGTCTCGTAATATTAATTGGCGTAATCGTTGTTTAAATTAACAAAACGACAATTACTTAGAACGATATTATTCACGCTTAAAATAAAATCTTCGATAAAACAATAGCGGCAATATCGACGTCGTTGAGGTTGTTGGGCTCGTTGATCGAAATACACCAACGGTCCTGTACAGCTGACAATGAGGATACCATGTGCCCTCTCCCTGCGCGTGTTGCTTTTCAGTGGAAAGAAGAGAGAATGTCAAAAGGGTCTGTAACGGGAGACGGATGTAATGCAAGCCGCGCTATTATACGATACAAACGATGCGACGCGAGAAAGAAAGAGAGCGAGACTCTCGTTTTTTCTTTCTTGCGATGGCGAAAGAAAAAAGGATGAAAAAACGTTCGTAGAATCCCTTCTTCGCTTTTGACGCACTTTTCTTCTCTTTTTGTCTGTCCCTTTCTCCGAATTTGTTCGGCTTCTGCTTGATACGCTCTGACTAACAATAAATAAAACCAGACACGGGAGAGCTAGACTTTTCGTCTCTCTCTCTCTCTCTCTCTCTCGCTCGCTCGCGCCATTGCTTTTTCGCGTGTAATCCAACGGGACTCAAAATTAATTCCTCGAGAGTGAAAGGCAAAGAGTCGATGAAAAATCGATTTCCAATTGTCAGTTAATATTTACTTTAATTTTAGCCACATTATATATTATTAGTTTATTGTAATTTAGCCTTTATGGAATAAATAAATGAAAAATTCGTCAGCATTTTTTTTTTTTTTACAAACTTTCTACCATTTACAAATTTCCCTTCCAACGACTCGTGTTATCGAAAAAAAAAATTAATTTGACGACGTATATTTATATCGATTCAGGAGCGAGTGCAGGCCAAGGATCCGCCCTCTCACTATCTTACGAAGCTGCGGACTTATCTGGACCCGAAAGCCTCGAGAAGCCATCGGGTAAGTCGATGAAAGGAAAAAATGAACGCCAACGAGAATTATGATTGATGAGCACACTTTAGTCCATTACACTCGTAATGATAGATCTTCCCAAACGACACGAGAAACGATGTTGTGAATAAATAAAATTAATGACGAAGGGAAATTTATGTCTGTAGAAAAAACATCGACAACGTTGCAAAACGTTAATTTCACATTAAAATGGAAATTTGAGTAGTACATTTTGTTTGTTTCGACGAACGACGTTTGCTTCGCTAATCGCATTCGACTCTGTTAGTGATTTTTAATACCGGAACTGTCATTTATCAAGCCAATACCTGCCAATTTGTACTATTTATAAACTCGTCCCTTTGACTCGGAAAATAACGCGTATGGTTTTCTTAAATACTTTTTAGTTTGTTTGTATTATTGTTTCGTTTTCTTTTTTTTATGAGAAAGAATAAAGAAAAAGGAAATGGAAAAAGGCCGATACTAATCAATTACACAGTCGTATCGTTTTTTCGCGTTCTTTCAGAAGAGAAAAATGGTCGGTGAGTCGACCTCGACCCAAGTTTTGCGAGACTTGGAAATATCTCTTCGTACTAATCACATCGAGTAAGTTGAAAAATAAAAATAAAATAAACGGACATTTTGGCAGAAGCCCCGTGAAAGAAATATTGGTTCTTAAATTATTCTCCCCCTGTATTTTCAGATGGGTCAGAGAATTCTTGGACGACGAGAATCAGGGCCTCGATGCGCTCATAGACTATCTGAGCTTCAGATTACTCATGATGAGACACGAGCAGCGTGTGCTCGAATCGCGAATGAATTCCGAGGAAAAATTACACACGAGTAGGAGGCGAAAAGAAACTTTGTTTTTCAACGATCGATCGATATTTTCTTTTGGTTTAAATCGAGATAAAAAAAAATTGACATTCAATATCGATTTCAGGTGGTACAGTAACGGATAACTCATCATTGAATAACGGTTGCATAAGACCACCGCTTTACGAACTCAAAGACAGTCCCGGTGTTAAACGACGATCGAGACACGTCGCTCGTTTAAACATGGGCGAAGCTAAAGACGACATTCACGTTTGCATACTATGCATGCGTGCCATCATGAATAACAAGGTAATACCAAAAGATCTATTCCACGATCGAGACTAGTTTCTTCATCTCTTTTCCTTCTTTTTTATGCCCGTAATCCTGGAACGGTCCAACCGATCGACTGTTATGAAGTGTAAATAAATGTTTCTTACGCGTTTCTCTCGATATAAACTTCGCTGACGACGTTTTTGGGGTCCAAGTTTTTAATGCAGCGTGTAATTATTCCCAAAATGGTATGTGCGCGAGTTATATCAGGGAATAGAAGTTTTCGAGATAGTCGGTGTTTCAAATTCATGGGGTATCTGGAAAAGAAGCATTTTTTCATTCAACTCGATACACTAATATCGTGCATTTTTCGTATCTGGCGACATTAGAAAATGAGAAGAGAAGTAGCAGCAAAGTCAGGTGATTGGTGACCAGCATCCTACGCAAAGTGTCACCAATCTCAAATTGTCAATGTGCATTCTAAGTACGTACAGTCGAATCTCAACTAAAACAATACGCGATGTATACCTATAGTGGACGAGGAGAGGATATAACGGCGGTTAAGATTACGACGGAAAAGGCGGTTTTGATAATCGAGCGGCGCAGCGGGGTTACGACGCCGTCGGATTGTATATACGATACGCCGAGTGAAAGTATGCATGACGTCGGCCCAACATACGGTTGCGAGCCAAAGTATGAGAATATGACAGTGCGGCGCGAGAATAGGTACATTGCGGTGGGTGTGAGCACGCCGGTCGATGATCCAACACGGACGATGCTTCCCAGTACGATATCCGATTATTAACGGGATTTAAACGTATAATTACGATATACAAAGTCGTCATTTGTCCCATATGAAGATTATTCAAAACCAACCAAAGCACGACGATGGATTTAAATACCTACCCCATCGACTCTACATACCTTCCTACTCGGCTCTAAATACATTCCGATTTGCAATTGGAATGTATTTATTTAATCGAAAATCTTAAGAATTCTTTGAATTTTGGTCTCTCATATTAGATCCACTATTTTCATTTTTCAAATTTCGAGTGACGATTCGTGATGGTAAACCATCTATAAAACTTCCGGACTGTTACGATTACAAATAATTTCGTGCAAAAATCTTTCGTATCCGACTATTATTGCTCGAGTTATCGTCCGCACCAGTTCGAAAAACGTAGCTTCGAGAGAAAATTTATTGTACATCAACTATAGGTTTTTTGTTTCAATAAGAATTTACTTGAATCTACTTTAATGTATGTGGAATAACGTATCTTTAATTGAGCCCTGAAAACACCATTAAGTGAATTACAAAAATTCATGAAAAAAAAGCTTATTTTTCTGATTAACACGACGTAATATGCATAGAAGAAAACAATTCGGAAGCGCTTCGCTCATGGAAGTTTTCGATTCGAGCTGCTACGTTTTTACTTTGCGCACGTTCATGCATATCCCCAATTGACGAAATATCTCGGGATGAAGCAGTTAAAAATAATGTTCCGGTAGCCATGGCCCGCTGTCTCTTCCGGTATCTTCGCGCCTGTAATCTTTTTCATTGAGCATACAATTTTCTACGAAAAAGTCTATTAGTTTATTTTTCGCTCGTCTAGTCGATTTGAAGAATATCGAATATATTCATCGCACTTGGAAGCTTCGATTCTTTTGTTTCAACAAGTAACGATATCTAGGAACTTTTTCGAAAACGGTCGGGCCTGCGAATGTACGTAACGACCGGATTGTATAAAAAGTTACGCTAGACGATAAAACGTCCTGCAAAAACTTTGTCAGACTCGCCATTATAGAGATAAACACTTATAAATATATATATTGAGTATAACTATCGATCTTTCATCCGCCACGGGATACGCAAGTTTAAAAATTATCTACTCCAAATGTGACGAATAATTTGTTCTTTTCGTTGCAGTATGGTTTCAACATGGTGATACAGCACAGGGAAGCGATAAATTGTATCGCGCTAAGTCTGATTCACAAGAGTTTGAGGTAATTTTTCATAATTTTAATTATTTTACCTCCTCGTAGGGAAACCTTTCTTTTTATGAGATGAAAAATCGAAGACTTTCATCATAAGGGTACTCAAGGTACTCATGGTACATCAACGAATAGTCACAGTCCATTCTACCGCGTGATATATATATATATATATCTATACCATGAGGACATTTAAATTTTGTCAAAGTTGTTATATCAACGTCGCTCGATATATTCTGCAATCAATTATATTTCATTATGCATCAATAATTTTATGATAATCGTATTGCTAAGTACAAATGGTAGTATTACGAAAGATAAAAGTTTTCATCTTTTGAAGAACTTCTTGACTACGAGTACTTCTTGCCAAGCTGTGGATATACGATAAGATACCGTATTACAGGCGGCCGAGTTTGGCTCGAGTGCGAAGGAAACATCTGCGGAACGCGATTCATAAATTAGCCGAGTCGAGTCAACTGATAGGAAGAAAAGATACGAGCTACTTTCAGCCAAAGTTTTACACTAGCTGAGTTACATATTTCCCTACTATCGATTCCGTCGTCTCGAAGAATTTGCAACGCAATGTCAGTACACGATACAACCACTTGGAAAACGCGATTTATAGATTCTCTGGCAATAATGCCAGATCGATGTCGAGATGAAATTTGGCTCATCTAGCGGACAATTGCGGCAAAAAATGATTGAGCTGACCGTCATCCCGATCGGTTGGTTCGTGTCGACGAATTTATGAGTAGTTGGATTTCCGCAGTAGTTGGAACTCGACATGAGCTCAGAAAATTTCAATCGTAACTTTCTGGATCGTGGCCCGACGCCATCGATAACGGCGAGTGGATTGATACTGTCAAGTCGTGATCGCGTGAAAATTAACATTGTAATTGAGCACCCCCTGTCCCGCATTTTTTCCCACGAAGAGGAGAGGGTTTAATCTCGCCTTTAGAGCGGGCTAAAAGTCAAACATAACATGAAAAATCTTTCAACCCATTGGGTCTCGGAGATGGTTCAATTAAGTGAATTATTGAATAATGGGGTCGCCTGTGAAATTGCAGATGCAGATGAGTCTGCTAATCGTTTTTCATTCGATCAAGCCGCCTGCGAGAAAAAAAGGTTGGAAAGTTTGTCCCTCCGTCTCGATTCCGCTCGTGTGGGCTTGGCCTCCCCTTAAGAGTCAGTGTTACAGGCGACGAGCGATTCGAAATCGCAATCCGTACTTTCTTCGACCCTGAGCAACCGATCGCATTAAAATTTGAGGCAAAAAATGGCCAAGTGTTTGTTTTTTCCAAAAATTTTGCCATAATTCCCTCAAAAATTGTAACGCGATGGGTTGCTCGGTGCCGGAGAAAGTACGGATACGAAGCCGACAACCGTTTCAACAGAGATGAGGAGAGCGTGAAGAACGCCTGTTCCGATATACGACCGGTCTCCTGTGTGTGCGTGTGCGTGTGCGTGTGCGTGTATCTCCAACTGCGTAACGTTAAATTTTTATGACGCGGCAGAAAGAAGTTTCGGCAATACGTTATACGAACAAGATTTCCGCACTTGACCTACGCGAATGAAAGAGACAGACACCGTTTCTAAATGTTTATCTTGGAAACAAGAACAAATCTTTGTGATACGCGTTGTTCAATGTTGAAAATAATTCGTTTTCAAGCTGTTTATACACGTATTAACTATGTTTATCGAGGTGGCTTGTAGATTTGCGTACATACGTTTTCTAAATTCTAAATTGACAAGAGCTTTCAGATTTTATACAATTCTGAAATTTTAGAAGATTTATGTTTTTCATAAAAATGTATAATCATTACATTTTCATAAATGCGCAAGCAAATGTTTTGAATATAAATTAGGTATCACGGGGACAAGCGCGCCCGACGGTAAATTGGGCAAACCAATTAAGGAGGATGCGATTTTGAAAACCGAGACTCGACTTAATGCAAAGGAAGAATGAATCTTCCAATTGAAATTTCCATGTCGTTTCCTCCTGTTTTTCGCTCACAGATCGACAATCTTTTTCTCCACGAGAAAGCTAAAATAGCGAAAGCTTCTCTATTTGTTCTATAATTCTTCTATAATTTCAATTATCCGTTTTACAATTAGTTGATTAACTTTTGCGCAATCGTATTATTTGAAGTGATTTGTTGTTTTTGAACAATTACAGAACGAAAGCTCTCGTACTCGAGCTTCTTGCTGCAATATGTCTGGTCAAGGGCGGTCACGAGATCATTCTCTCGGCATTTGATAATTTCAAAGAGGTCTGCACCGAGAAACGAAGATTCACGACTCTGATGGCTTATTTCACTCAGTACGACAGTTTTCACATAGAATTCATGGTCGCATGTATGCAATTTGTGAATATCGTCGTGCACTCGGTCGAGGACATGAATTTCAGGGTACATTTGCAATATGAATTTACAAAACTCGGACTCGACGAATATCTCGAGAAGCTCAGGCACACGGAGAGCGAAGATTTGCAGGTGAAGAAATAAGATTTTTTTGTTCTACTGCCCCCCCCCCCTCATCGCAATTCGCTTGTTCGAATTCATTCGAGGCTTCCAATTCTGCTTGCATATCGCGATGACATTTGACTTTACGATATATGTCAATTCCCTCCTGCACTCGATACTAGCCAGAGTAACGAATTATTTTACGTCACGTACGTATCAGGTACAAATCTCGGCGTATCTCGATAACGTATTTGACGTTGCCGCCCTGATGGAGGACAGCGAGACGAAGACTGCTGCGTTGGAGAAAGTGGCCGAGTTGGAGGACGAACTTGGACACGTGAGTCGTTTTATCATTTTAAAACTAATTATACCCGTGCCAATGTAACTAGAAGCTATAAATAGAAGCTAATTAATTAGCAGGACTAATAATAATAATAATAATAATAATGATAATAAGAAGAAGAAGAAGAAGAAGAAGAAAAAGACGAAAAATAATAATAATATAAATCACTGACAATGTAAATGAATACAAATGATTGATTACATGGTATAAAAATTGTTCACGAAACAGGCTCACGACAGAATGGCCGAATTAGAGAGAGAATCGCTCGCAAAGCTGGTGGAGCTCGAGACGGAGCTCGGTGCGATAAAAATCGAGTACGTAGAGGCGCTCGAGGCGCGTCGTACGGTCGAAGACGAATTAACGGCGCTGAAGCGCCAACGACAAGATTCGGCGAGACGACAGAGCGTTCTCGAGAGTAAGATAATCGAATTGGAAACGCTAACGGGTACGTTAACGAAAGGCACGACGGTGGCGAGTCTTCGAAACGAATCACCGGGAAATTCGCCCACGTCGGAAAAGATTGTCTCGTCGACGATGTCGGTGCTGCCATCGCCCGGTACGGAAAACGTGCAAACTTCATCAATCGCGACGGCGGCACCACCGCCGCCACCGCCTCCTCCCCCTCCTTGTCCACCCCCGCCCCCAATGACGTTGCTCTCGCCGACGGGCGACACGAGATCAGTGCCACCTGTGCCGATACCACCCCCACCTGCCGGTATGATGCAGGCTCCGGATGGCGCTATGACGATCAAACGAAAGGTCCAGACAAAATACAAATTACCGACGCTTAATTGGATCGCTCTTAAGCCCAATCAAGTACGAGGCACGATATTCAACGAATTGGACGACGATCGTCTTCACAGCTACATCGATTTTTCCGATTTCGAAGAGAGATTTAAGATCGGCATGGGCGGCCACGTGGCCAATGGAACCAACGAAATCGACGGTCTACAGAGTTTTCCTAGCAAACGTTTCAAAAAACCGGAAAACGTTTCGCTGCTCGAACACACGAGGCTTCGAAATATTGGTAAATACCCAGTTCTCGACTTCACGCTTTATTGAAACCGTATAAAAAGCTTGTTTATTCGGATCACTAGAACCAAGCAATTAAACCCAAATCGAATCTCGGTTAAAGAATAATTAAGCTAATCTAAAATTGTGAGACGCGAGGAGTTGCACGCTTCGAAGAGGCAATTAGTAAATTCTCCGGCATCGCCCAGAGAATCGCCGTAGAATTGTCGTAAACAGGGCTCGAGCCAAATTTCATCACGATCGATTGTGTCGCGCGTGAAAAAAAATTAAGAAATCGCGTTTTCCAATTATCTCGCGTTCCTTCCTATCTTAGCCTCGGGTCAATCTATGTATCGATATAAAGTACAGTATGGAGTAAACCTAGGAAGCAACCCATACTGGAATATAAAACGAATGCCGAATTATTACAAGCTTTCACTCTCCTTTTAGCCATATCACGAAGAAAAATGGAAATGCCGGTAGAAAAAGTAATAATGGCCGTCAACGCTCTCGATCTCAAAGTACTCTCGCTCGAGAATGTCGAATTGCTGCAACGAATGGTTCCCACGGATCAAGAGGTAATTATCGACCGACTAAAATTCAAATTCGTCCTTCATCGTTTAACAAATATTTACAATCATTTTCGCAGATAAAGGCATACCGCGAGTACATAATCGAGAAGAAGAACGTGAACCTGTTGACCGAGGAGGATAAATTTTTAATGCAATTGGGCAAAGTCGAGAGAATATCGACCAAGCTCTCGATAATGAATTACATCGGCAATTTCTTTGACAATCTGCATTTAATCACGCCTCAGATACACGCTGTGATATCGGCCGCGAGTTCGGTCAAAAGTTCGAAAAAATTGCGCGCCGTTTTGGAAATTATATTGGCATTTGGCAATTATTTAAATAGCAGCAAACGCGGACCCGCCTATGGTTTCAAGCTCCAAAGCTTGGACACTTTGCTCGATACCAAGTCCACCGACAAACGCATGTGTTTGTTGCATTATATCGTCGCCACTATAAGACTCAAGTTTCCCGAGCTCATAAACTTTGAAAGCGAGCTTATGTACATCGACAAAGCCGCGACAGGTATTTACTGTTTTCTTTATTTATTTATGTATTTATTTTTCTCCCGTTGATAAGAATGTCAATAGGACGATTTCTTTTCCATTCGTAAATATTCTTAATTCATGTTTTATTTTTAATCAACGAATTATTAAAGATTTTTGTTTTGTCGATTGTATAAAAAAACATTCAGTCTCGATCGAGAATATCGCGACGGACGTTCACGAGCTCGAGAAAGGCATGGATCAAGTTCGCAAAGAATTCGAGCTTCGTGGCAAGGAAAAACACAATACCGTTTTGCGGGATTTTCTGAACAATTCCGAGGAAAAATTGCGACGTCTCAAGTCGGACGCGAGAACGGCCGGTGAGGCTTTTCGCGAATGTATTGAATTCTTCGGTGAGAGTCCACGACAGGCCGATGCAAATACATTCTTCTCGCTTCTCGTGCGATTCGCGCGAGCATTCAAGGTACGTTAAACCGATACAACGCACAAAGGTTTCTTCGCATTTCATAAATTAGATCTTTTTACCGAGAGTTTCATATTTTTAAGACTCTCGGTTTCAAGGTTTGTGATTGAAATTCAACACGTTTTCCCCACATTTAAATGATTAATTTAACTATCCCATTTTTTGCCTTTCATATTCCGAATTTAACGGAGAATTTATAATTATAAAAACGTTCTAATCGCTAATCCGTTGACAAAATGTTGATCAATTTTGTTTTTAATTCATCTTGAAAGGCTGCGGACCAGGAGAACGAACAACGTCGTAGGCTCGAGGCAGCGGCTGCCGAGGCTCTCAATACGTCTGAGGAAGTTACAAAACGCAACAAACTCAATCAGAAGAAACAGCAGGTACGTCGTGTCGATTGTATTTTCTTTTTTTCATTTCGGACATTTTCTGTTTCTTATTTTTTTTTTTCATTAATATTCCCTTTTTATTTGAAATATTGCTCGAAGCATGCATTCTGAAAATTTAACCGATTTCAAATAGCTTGCGGCGTTACTTTTGTTGCTAACACACTCGATGAACTCCTCACGATTAACGAAACGCACACAAAATCACAATCCATACAAAAAATCACTAGATTTTCTCTCTCTCAACATCGGTGCGCTCGAATCTGCGTTTGTGCTACAACAAAAATTCTGTCGTCTCGGATACGAACAAAAAAAAACTATGAAAAACTGCACGTTGTGGAAAAGCATGCCGTTTATAATAAACAGTACAGATGGGGCGGGAGGGGGGGGGGGCGAATTCAAACAATTTGGCAAGTGTTCTGTCGTTGGTGTTGTTTTTGTTCTTTCATTATTATTGGGAAAATACGGTTGCTGCTCCTAATGCACCATAATCCTTGATAAATGTTGATATTAAAAACCACATTACTTTTTTTTGTTATTTGTTACATACTTATTTGGGGATTGTAAAGTCACCGAAATTTTGCTGTAACACGAATAAGAGCCTGTTACACCGGCATCTTAACGAACTGGAGCTCAGAACGTAAAGAAATATAGAGAAAGCAAAAACCGATTCGCAACATGTAAGTTTTCTTATTCTTCGTTCATTTCGTTGATTTCGTCCTTCTGTACATTTTGTTCGCCGTATCCCTGTTGATTACGTACCACTAGAGACATTTTATGCTCGGAGCAATGAATATTACAGCCACGAATATCTGAAATTAACTGCCCTTACCCGGGGCTTGAAGAATTTGCGGCAAATTTCGCACCTTTCGAACTGCACTGACCTGATCGTGAATGCTGATCCAATCTTACTTGACATTCGCTGAACGTTGACTGACCTTACTCGAGATTTTGAGCGAGTTTACCTGACTCTGAAAAGACTGAACTATCGTAGACTGACGATAGCTCGCTGATCCTAATTTACCTTCAACGACTTCATTTAAGGCTGGTGCAGGCCTTAAGAGTCAGTGTTACATGCGACGAGCGATTCGAAACGCGCGCAATCGATCGCGTCAAATTTTTTTTGTTTTCAAATTTGTTTCCATAATTCTCTAGGTACCCTTAAAACTTTAGCGCTCAGGCGCCGGAGAAAGTACAGATCGCGTTTTCGAATCGCTCGTCGCCTGTAACACTGACTCTCAAAGTTTACGGATTATTATCCCATTTTACATTATACTACCTTATCTCGCCAGACCGACATTGAATTACCCTAATTGCCCTCGCATAATCCTAACTGGTCGTACGTTATCTGACCTGCCCTATGACAGTATATTTAAGTACCGTTCAATTTATACACCAATTATACTTTGAGTTAAATCGACTTTTTAATTTGATTATGGTTTCTGAACGTAAACAGAATTACGCGATACGAACGAGAATACGCTATGGAATGTTGAAGCTTGTATTGGTGTTGCTTGAGAGAAAATCATTCCACTCCACTCGATTCGTGACTCATCTCAAACAAATTCACAAATTGATCCTTCGTCAAGGTAATACTATCACGGACTTGTCAATTAGCTACGTCGCTGATCTTTTTAAATTTCTAATAAATAATCGATAAAGGAGCATCTCTTTACAATCTCGAAGAGAATTTGCTGATATTAACTCCAAATAAATAAAGCCGACGTTTGATACACTTGGAATGGTATTTCGGTTAATATTATTAATAATTTTCGATTAAATGCATATAAGGATAAAATCGTGAAACGCGTTCTGAAGATTTAAAGCGGCGACATAATATAATCGGTCATATTTCAGTAAGAAATTTGTAGTTAAAGCAAGCTGAAATGCTTTACACCTACAATTTTTCTCCGAATCAATAAGAACGAGAGAAAATTAATCTCGTCGTTATATTTTACAGTTCGTCAAAAACAGAGTCAAATATTTGTATGCACATATAAAATTGCATTATATCATATGACTACTTTTGAGTATGTATATCTTAGGTACGTCAATATTTCAACATTTTTATGAATGGTGAATTAACAACTGTTAATTGACTTGCTGCTGAGATAGTATTACCTTCGATCATTGATTTTCTATATTATTATTATTATTATTATTATTATTATTATTATTATTATGCGATATTTTATTTTTTTATGGTTTTTATGTTATATTGTTTTGTGTCTGGAATTGTAATTGACGCAACACCGTCAAGGATGCGGTAATAAATGAACTGAAGAACAAAACTCGTCTGGTCCAGGAGAAGAAGCTGCTACAACAGGACGAGGTTTACAACGGTGCACTCGAGGACATTTTGTTAGGTCTTCGTTCGGAACCTTATCGCCGTGCCGACGCTGTCAGACGAAGTCAACGTCGAAGAATCGACAATCATCGACTATCGCGCACTGCCGAGGAACTTGAACTGTGAAACTCGCAGGAGATCACATCTCGAGTCTGAATTCATTATCATAGATAAAAGTTAAAGAAACCACAACTTTTTTTTCCACGGGCCGATTGTTTCAATAGCCGCAGGAAAAATAGAAACGTGACGCTAGTCCGAAAATCGAGGCAAGCGTGCTCGACTTGAAACAAAAAATGACAGACAGGTTTTGTTCTGAAAACAAATATCATTTCTGTCAAGAAAAAAAATCTTTACGTTGAAAAACATATATTTTCCAAAAAAAAAGTTCTATTTACTTGTGGGGGGGGGGGGGGGCACTTTCATAAGAAAAATGTTCTCTTTCATAATGATTTTTTTGTTTCCTGAAGAAATGTTTGTTTCGACGTTTACTTTTTTTTTGCGTCCTCGCGCACAGTCATACGTTGTTTGTGTTGGTGCTACGAGACGGATAAAATTATTTATTTCAACTGACGTAGTTAAGAAAATTTCGACCTTGACAAGGTCCAAACTGGCACAAGAATATAACTCGCAGCGCCATTGGGAGGAAGGAAAGTAACAACAGGTTGGCATGTCGAAAGTTAAACGTACAAACGCGTTTTTGTCACATTTTTGCCTATTATACGTATAGGGCGTTGCATCCTAAATCGACTATTCCAAGATCCCGAACAACACCATTTTCGCCCCCAATTTATTTATATCCTACTATGACCGTAAAAGACATGGAGTTATTTCTGGAAGCCCCTACGAGACAATATTTTTCGATGAAAAAAATGTATAACAATAAAAAGGTTATACAGGATTTAAAAATAGGGAAACCTTGCCAAAAAACGTTGAATATCGACGGCGTCAAGCCAGATCCCAAAGACATTTGGCATTCGTGTCTATCTTTTGTTCGAAACATTCTTGGTTTAATTGAAACGCAATGCCGACTCATTCCCCAAGGTACGATGACAAAATTTGATATCTACCAGACCATTTTTTCAGTTTTTTCTTGTATTTTTTAAGCGGATTTTTGTTTCAAACTTGAAGCACGTTTAATAACGTACAGTGGAATAATTACCGAATTTAAAAAGCCTTAAAAAATGTACAAAAATCTTAAAATGTCGCGTAGAATTAAAAACAAACCTTCATCTACTCTGAGATGTAGTTTATACATTTGGTATATATTTCCTAATGATTGTTTGTGATTCCTCACAGATATCAGATATCGACATTTTTCTTTCAAGTACAATTCGAATAACAAAATTAGAATAAATATATGCCAAGTCCATTCACTCAGAAATATTGGTAACAATTATCCATATTTAACACAAAGTTTTTTTGTACGTCTTCAAATTTGTAAATTGTGTCAAACCTTTTGTTGTATATGTTTTTCTTATAAAATTCGTCCAGTAGGCGTTAGCCAAAAACATTTCCAAAAATACAAAATTGGGGGCGAAACTCGAGAGGGTGAGGGTTGTGAATCGGTCGATTCGCACTAGAATACCTGATATGCAGAAAAAATACCATTTAGCATTTAACGAATGCAGGGAACGAGTGATATTTTCTGTCCTTCGGAAGTAAAAAAAAGTTGCCATATTATAAAACGCTACATTCCTTCGAGAGAGTTGTGCAAACTACAAAAAGGGACATAATCTCAAATCTATTCAAGTACAGCCAATTTTTCACTTTTTATATGTTTTTTTATAAAAATAAAAATAAAACGACGATAATCTCGATAGAATCAGCGACAAAAGAGCTGAAAATTATCGATACGCAAAACAACAGAAGGATTAAGACTTGTAAATATCATTGTGTGTGTGTATATATATACAGACGCGCCCGCACACACACCCACACACACACACATATACATATATGAGACAGTTTTTAATGATTATATAATAGTATAATGATCATAATAATATTTACCATTTATGAATAATTTGCCAATGTGATGTTTAGATAAAAAAGAAATACGAAAACGGAAAAATATTATTAAGAGCATGAAAAACAAAATATATGACCACCATGTATGGAATGTAAAATGAAAAATTCGTCATTCGCCGTAATAAGTCCCAATAAAATAACAAAATAAAATAAAATACAATTCACCGACGAAAAATACGAGAAGGGAATTACATATATGTATCTCGTGTCGTCAAAGAAGTAAATTAAAAAGAAATGGTTATAAATAGCCGAAGGGATAACAATGGCTGTTATATTTGTACACACATCAAAAATTCCACAGGAAAATGCCAATAAATTTTAATAATGTGAAAAATAAAAACATATCGAATAGCCCAGATGTATCGGTCATGGGGCGGTCATCTTACTAAAACGTAAGATGCTAACGAAATTGCGCAATTTCGTCTCAATAGTCTAAGCATTTTCGGTCGAGCTTAAAACTAAATTACTATAATCTTGAGGCTAGATCGATAGCTGGTAGTGGAACGGTCAGATTAGAAAATGACAGTCGAATAACCAATTTTTATATCATAATTAAAATTCGGATGTTTTGGAGATAGTCGTGCTACAACACTACTAAAATATAGGTAGTCATAGTTTTGGATTGATATATAACTCGTTTGGCGGTTACACTCGAAAGTATCGGTTACGCTGGAATGACTTGGTCGCAATGACGGAAATCAAAATTTCAAAGAGTAGAGAATAAAAACGGCGAAAAAAATGAGCCGACTATAACCGACGTGAAATGAAAATCACCGTTTTTTAACGTTGGTTCGTAGTGGCGGTAACTTTCCACCAACCGACCTTTTCTCCACCTCGAAATTCGAATAAACGTGACACTAGCGAAACATTGCAGAACTGAGCTTTTCATCAAAGGTTTTTATTGAACTGCTCGTTTTTCGAGTTTCTACATCAAGATGTACAATATTTTTTATATACAAATGTACAATATACAAAAAGGCACGATATATCTACATACTTCGGTTCATGTACAGTGAAAAAGAATGTGAAGTACGATAAAAACGACTCATAAAAAAGCCAAAATTCTTCGCTCAAACTTCGAGATATAACTTGTAGATATATAAAACTTGTCCAATACATACGAGTGTATTTATTGCTCAGTGTTTTAAAATATATATGTATATAAATTTGCGCATACATATGTTTGTGTGCGTATATCAGTGCTGCCTATTTTTGTTTCGATTAACGCCTCGTACAAAAACTGTACGAAGTAAATTTCTTAGATTGCACGGCGTTGGTGAAACCCCAAGAGCGGGTTTATTAATTAATTAAATAATAACTAATGTTTATTCATCATTTAATGAATTAATGGGTCATTGAGTAATTAATTAAGAACTTATATTCACTTGATTTGAATAATTATACCGATAATTAAATTCTCTATGTACAGTAAACGGTATAAAAAATGTTTCCGTAGATATTTAAAAAAAAAAAATTACCTCGTACGCCCCTCTATATGGAACAATGGGTAAATTAAATGTAAGGAATGTCATGAGGGGAAGAACAAAAAAAACGAAAATAATTGCAATATCGTAATGATCGTTCGACGTTTATTTTAAAGACGTCTCAATAACGATTTAATGAATCACTTACGATTCGACGAACGGGAAAAAATGCGAGATTGAACCCAGAAAGACATGAAAAAATGTTACACGATAGATATCCTATAGCTTTTTTTCTCTATTCAGTGAAAGGAATGATAATTAATAGTAAAAGATTAATATGGATTTTTTGGACTGGAAAACTAGTTTGGGAGTGGATATTTTTCTAAACCACGATTGGGTTTTCTATGTAGAAAAAATGTGAATCTGATTTAAATGAAAAAGATTTAGGGTTAGGTGCAATTTTCCAGAACGAAGTTTTTTTTTGGGAAAAACAAAGTTCTTTTTCTGAAAAAAACCAAAGCCACAGCTTGTTATAGGCTTCTTGTAAAAAAAAAAAAAAAAAAAAACGAAACCAAATATATTTTATAAAACGTCCAATCCAAACCTAAACATGAGCGAAAAATATCATTTTCACATGAATCAGGGGGGGGGGGGGGGTTCAATAATACTGATTATCCGTTTCGCGAAAACAACAGTTACGGTGAAAGAAAAAAATTATAATTGGCGAAACAAAAATTTGTTTCTTAATTATTTTCTTCGACGCTGATGGTCGTGAACAAAATAACTATAAAATTTAATTTCGTCCACGACAGTTTGAATGAACACAAACTGGTTCTACATTTCATTTGGTTCATTATGGCGTGGATCTATTATTTGGTTTACTCTGTTTTTTTCTTTCTTTTATTTATTTTTTTCTCAACGAAAACTATGGCTTATCGAATCATGCTTCAAGAAAATAACTTAACTTCTCATACCTGCGAACATGATCTCATCAATTTTTACTTGTATCTTATAAATTTTTAAAAAATCGAATTTTTCGATCAGTCCGTCCAACTCAAAGTATGAAAAATCCCAACTGAGGCTCGGTTGGCGTGAATACTTCTTTTCTTCGTATCATTATTGTTATTTTGTATATAAATATATAAATTCATCATCATAGAGATTATGGACAACGCTTATATATATATATATATACATATATATATGTATATATATGCATTCATAAGGGTGGTTCAAAAAGATTAGATTTTGTTCTGTATTTACATTCATGCACCTTTTGACTAAAAAAATAGCTGATTCGACGGTCCAGGCCTGAGTTTTTTCTTACTTCACTTCATCGAAGTTGACACCTCAAGGGGCATTTTTTGAATTTGAAAAATTCTAATATTGCTAAATCCTACGTACTATTTACGTACAAAAATATCGTCAAATTACAATTTCAGATGATTGTTTATGGCACCCATAATGGTTGCATTTTCTCCAATTTCAATTTAATATCTGTAAAATAACAGAATAACCCATGCTTCCGGTTTCTTAGGATTGATTTTTGAGAAAAATGGTGTCGATGAACAAATTCTAATATATATTTGGCAGTCCTTAATTTTAGCGCACGTCTCCCGATTTACTTTTTTTTGATTCGCATGAAAGCAGACAAAATCCAGGGAGAGACAAATTCTCATTGATTGCTAATGCATAAAAGAACCTTGAGTCGAAAAGTTGACAAAGACTTGCCATAAACAATATACCGAGGAATTTAACAATATTTTGATATTCAAATACGCGGTTATAACCTTTTTCGATATCCTAACTACGATGAGCCAGTAACAGAGAAAGCTTCCTAGGCCTTCGAGTGAGTTATTATCTAGTGGAAAGGTGGGGAAATTTTTACGAGGAACTATAGTTGAAAAAAGTCCTTATTGACCGCCCTAGCATGTGTGTGTGTCCGGTGTGCGTGGGTGCACGCGCGCGCATGTGTTTATATATATATATGGATTACCAGTCGCTATTTACACGATATATTATTATGTATATAACTTAGAAATCTCATAACTCTTCAATATTTATATCAAAAATGGGGCGGAGGGGTGGGGAAGGAACATGCTTAAACGATCTTTACATTTATAATCAGGCAGTTATCAAACTTGGCTGTTTGGAAGAGACTTTTTCAATTTGCTAGTTTCGATCGATTCTTATATATATATATATATATATTGTCTCACCTTTTGCAAATATTGCAAATATTTATTAAAAAAAAAAAAAAAAACTATGAAAATTCTGTTAGACAATGGCGTTTGTTTTTTCAAAATCACGACAAGATTTTCTTTACAGCTGCTATTGCAAAGCTTCGTTTTTGCTGGACCTTAGCATTTTGGGTCAAAAAATTCTAGACCATAAAATTTGTGCGAGTTTAAAAATTGTAAACCGCAAAATTCTTTTGGGTCTGAAAATTCCAGGCCTCAATATTTTGGTTGGGTGAACCATTTGTAGGTGTCGATTCGTTTGAACTTGAAGATACTTGAGGACGTGAAATTTCCTTGTGCTTCGAATTTCTATTGGCTCTATAAGTTGTAGGCTTCATGATTTTTTGGATCCCAATACCGACTATTTCTCAGGCTTCAATATTCGTTTATACTGCAATATTTCTCTTTTTACTGAAGCATGAGTGACTCTAAATTTCGATGTAAAATCGTATCTTTGACAGCATTAAAGACGACTTTAATATTTTCCGTATCAACGGCTGTGGTGAAGTGATGAAACAACGGCTTGCGAGGATCTCTCTTGACCGATATAAACATATCGAGTATGAAATTTTGTACATCCTTCATGGAATGTGAATCGCCGGTGAATTGAGGAAAGTACCAACTAACGTTTGTATCAGGCGAGCGAACTTTTCTCTCTAGCAAATCGGTCTTGTTCAGAAAAAGTATTATCGAGACACCACCGAAAATCATGTTGTTGACTATCGTGTCGAATATATTTCTCGATTCTTCGAGTCTGTTTGTTCTCCTGAGAAAAAAAGGCAATTCTTTGTTCGGTTTTTTTATTCGACGAGAAGATAACGAAAATGATGAAAATTTGAGATCTCACCTGTCTTCTAGTAAAACTTGATCGAATTCGGAAGATGAAACGAGAAAGAGTATCGACGTGACACAATCGAAGCACTGATACCATTTTTGTCTCTGTGACCTCTGACCACCAACATCGACGAACAGAAATGGTATATTGTTTATCGGTATTACGAACTCCGAAATTCCCTTTGTTGCTTTTCTGCAGTGCAAAATATCCTGATGCGTTGGTACATATTCCTAAAAACCGAACACGTGTTATTTTGTATATTTCATTACTTTTCATCAATGTTTTCTGTTAATAAATATATCTACACTCACGACTCTTGAAATCCTGTCAAGACTGTCCAAAAAATATTGCACTGAGTCGCTCTGAAACGAAAAATAAATGTCTCAGTTAACAAACCAAGTCAAAATCCGATATCATGTTTCGTAAATTACACGGAGAAAGGAACCACATTATCTGTACCAGCTGAAATTCTCTTCTCCTGTCGAATGCTTTTCTGATCGACGCATCTCTCCATAAGCCTTGCAACGATGGCACATAGTGCAAAAACGATCTCGCATCAAGAATTATCGTATTCTCGAATTTTAACAGCTGATATCCAATATCATAATTCCTTGGATTTTCCCATGGTATGTTGAGCTTGTCTCTCGCATCAACAAGAACTTTCATCCCCTTTATTATATTTTGATAAATCACATGCTGATATTCCTTTATCAATTCAGGCTGAAATATTTTGAAAATTTTTTCATATATCGAAATAATGTGAATTTCGAATATCTTCAATTGTACGAATAAATAATAAAAATAATCGAAATAAATAGATTCAAATGATGTCACTGTATATTGCCACCGATTATGTACATATTTCCATTTGTGTACATAATCTATCGGATTCGATCGGAATACAACAGAATTCTCCAAATTTTCTTAAATTGTCGTTCTAGTATTTTTCAATTCCTCGCGAAACGTTGATAAAACATTTGTTGTAAGCATCAGAGATACCTATCGATTGATTGGTATTTAAAAAAAAACTTTGCCGATTAAAAACCAACATTTATCGTCTAAATATTCGTTTTTTTTCATCAGATCTGCATAAGAGCATCGAATGTTTAAAATTCTACAACATTACCGACTGTAATCATTAGTTTTCTCATGGTTTCAAAAAAGAAAAACTTACAAATGTTTACAAACCTCAAACTTGATACCATGAATAATTCGCATCTGTTTGAGAAAAGTCGATTTTCCACTTTCCCCTGCACCGAGTAGTAATAGCTTGACCTGTCTCCTGAACGCATGTCTGTCCTTCTCGAGCATTCTGTCAATTTCCTGGCTCTTGTAACGCTGCTCGATCTCTTCAGGACTAAATTTGAATCTCAGGCAACAAGTGCACGACCACGTTAACGAACCCGCCATCTTGCCTATTTTCCTACCCCACCTCTCCCGCCCGCCCTTCTCGCCCTTTCTTCGCTATTATAAACTTCAATTACTTTGGACACCCGCCAGCTTCGCGTCTAATTCGTTCCGTACCACGAAACAAATATAATGATGACAATTTGATAGCTGACTGCGAGACATTCGTTTTGTTGCAAAAAATACACATACGCACAGGCGCACACCCACTTAATGCACGTCTGTCGATATCGAGTGACGTTCGATCACAGGCGAATATTTTTCACCTGGGCGTCAAACGCACTCGTTCGGAATTTATTATATCCTATAGATATAACACTCCCGACGCTCGACACTATGTACCGTTTAATCATACATATACATAAATACATGCATGTAGGGGGAGGGGGGCGTGTGTGTGTGTGTGTATAACTAAATTCGCAACAATTTATAATAAGTCGTCGAGCCCGAAGTACGTGTGGCTTTAACGCACTTGTTCTCTCGCTTTCTTCCGCTTTTCACTGTCCGCACACGTTCGCGAGTGTCACACACCCAAATGCGACTTATTCGCGAATTGGTGATGATTAAATAATCGTGCGTTGTTAAATAGATGTGAACGGCGGTGTCTCGTAGTCCCGCATCGTCACGCCGTCGTCGTCGACACGGTCGACACTCACCGATGGAGTCTCGACGCCGGACACTCCGAGATTACCCCCACTCGTCTCTTTCCACTATCCACACTCACTGAACTGTCGTCTACCCTTGTATACATACCATTCGGTTTTTTGTTTGTCAGTGTTATTTTGTTATGTTGAAAAACACCATTATTGTCACTCGTACGATCGGATATAACGAATATAGTCAAAAGCAGCTGTTAAGCCCGTGTCTCTTACGAGCTGTCTAAAGAACTATTTTTTTATCCTACTGGTGCCTACACCCCACCGACACAGAGCGCACTCTGTGCAGTGACTTGTAACACACTCATATATATATGCATGCGCGAAAGAGGGCGAGAGAGGGAGAGAGGGAGAAAGAAGAAGCGAAAGAAAGATATGGATGTATAGGAATGAGAGCGCAGTGAGCTTCATCGGTAATAAAGGGTTAGAATTGACCGTGTCGATTATTTGTTTCAAAATTTATGTCAGATTCTTCCGGATTCAGATATTCTACATATGCATGTTGATATATTCAATCATATTACATACATGTAACATAGCCAATATTGTGTGCGGACTAACCGAAGTAGCATTATTTCGAATAGATATATTTACCGATAAGATGTAATTCCCCAAGCATACTACTATAATTTCCGGACGTCAGATGGCCAATTGAACCAGAGTATCATCTAATGTCGTCTGATGGCGCCACTGACTGTAGACTTGTGGGAGTTCCACCTCACACCGCTACGCGGCGCAACAGTTCCAGCGTTTCTCACAAGTGATCGCAGGCCGAAGTATTTCCATATATAGAACGTCCCCTAAACTCCATACACCCAGCGCGTCTAGGGAAGGGTACAGTACATAGCCCTACTGATGAGTGTGTCACTGTACCCGAGACGAAACGCACTTTCCTCTTTCCGGCCTCACTCTACCTTATCGACCACCAGTCACCTATTCGGACTCCACAGACTTGTGGAGGAAATCTCCATTGGCAGTACGGAAGCAGGGTGATTAGAAAAAAGGAGTGTGACACTGGCTGATTTTTCCTATACGAATAGATGATACACGTTTTGTCCACGGTTTTTAACTTCGCGAACAGCAACTGCGTGCGCGGGGCATCCTCAGACGATTATATATATAGCAGCTATATATTAAGTGCATGGAGGCATGGAGCCTAGAGCAACGGAACCCGAACGCTGTACTATGGATGTGGACCCTGAAAGCGACGAAAAAGATTATAAGCTGTGGTGGCGCTGCTGTCGTTAGTATAGGATGACAGAGTACTGAAAAAAGAGAGCAGCGTATTGCCGATAGTGCGGACCGAACTAACCGAACCCGACGAATTAAAAACCAGAATAATGCAACTGGCACGAATTCAGAACCAAAATAACCGAACCTGACGAAATGAAAACCAAAATAACGCAACTGAACGAATTGAAAACAAAAATAACGCAACTCAACGAAGTAAAAACCAAAATAACGAAACTTTTCGCACATAAAGAAATAAAATAATGTGTCGCGGCGTGTAAACACTAAAAGACAAGTATTATTCTTATTTCAGCTATGGCCGGGCGTCGATAACGAATACTCCTCACTTCATGGCATTGTTACGCCCCAAGGTAGAGAAACAGAGTAGCTCCGTTGATAATTCGATGTGCGCGGGATTTTTGAATTGGTTTGTACTATTCGGCTGAACGTGAGCGCAATGCCTGGGACTTACTTGTGCTCAATATACTAACCGAAGTTTTCCCAAACTTCTCGATGTTGATCCGTGAGAGTGAGTTTGTTGGGAAAAATATTAATTGCAACACCAACAACACAACGACACTTAACAAAAACTGATACTTTATTTGACTATAAAATTACAACTCAGAAATTTGTACTTAGAATAGTTTTGTAAAGAAACTGGGATTTGACTTCCTTGAGATACTGTTTGATTCGAGGTTGATGATATTCTGCCTTTCCTCCCTAAAAGGGGTGACCATTTCACCTCGGTTCGGGAGGAATTACCAAAAATTGGGTTGATTTGATTGGTCTAATTCCTAGCGAGATTTTTCGATTTTCTATGGAGGGGGTTATTTTGGTCACACGGGGGTGACGTGAGATCATTGCTTTGTGGGCGGCATTCGTGAGAACGAAAATACAGTTTCAAATTATAATTCGGAGAATGGTACAGAGTTTGATTATAACTAGGTTTTCTAGCGGTGATATCGCGCAAGGCGTTCATTGAAATGAAGTATGAATAAGAAAACGATTGTCGGCTGGATATTTGTACGTTAAAGTATACTCTAGAGTAAAGAGTAAATACTATCGTTATTAGTTAAAGGTTTATTCTTGGAAGGGTGTATATAAGAAGGATGTTTCTTCATTGAGAGAATGTTTAATAAGGTAAGGAACGTTTCTTGTTGCATTGCGTGACTGTTTACGTAAATAGATTGAGTTTAGTGATTCGAATGTTTGGAAAAAATAATCTAGAAAAATTCTGGGAAATCATAGTTTAGTATCTGAAGCGGGAATAATTGTTGTTTCTTAAATATAGCGTAATAAATGGAATAATAAAATGATCATAAGAGAAAAAGATGTACATGATATTTGAATTTTACCGGCAGGCTGCATTGTTTGGAGGTAGGCAAGATAATATTCTAATTCATCGACAGGAGATGTGCGTCGCCCATGCTGAGACGTAACAGCATCACCAATGCCATACTTCATATCCTATACTGACAACGCAAGCGCGTTCGTGCCTGAATTTCGAACTACAACCAACATATATCTTTTTCGTCGATTTCAGGGTCCAAATTGATCATGATTCTCCTATGTCGTTCGGTCTCCTTCCCTCTAGGCTCCATGCTATCTCGCTTACACTTATGCGGGCCTGCCGATAACTGTATCTCACTCGCTCTTATATCAGCGGCACAAGAATCACAAGAAATTAACAAATATTATTTAACATGATGACAAATTACATTTACTTATGCGTTGAATGATTTTGTGACCATATTTTTCTGCCAAACTGAAGTACGCGAATATCCCAGAGAAATAAGAAGAATGTTTCATAATAATAATAGTGATCAAAGTATGAAATTCTTCGTATGGCTTAAATTTGTTATATTTTTGGCAAATTTGGTATTTTATGTTCATAGGGATTTATAAATCGCGACAATTTATCAGCAACCACTGTAATGCCATCAACAACTTTTCCTTTGCCAGAACGTTTTTTTCAAATTGTCTTGCGGAAAAAACATCTGCTTCAAATGTTTTCCGCGAGGAGTCAATACTTTATTTGTTTGCCATTCACAATTTTAGTTGAATCGCGAATAATTTATTTCTCGGTCATGATCAATAAATTTTCATTTCCTGAAAAAAAAGGAAAACAAATTGCATGCTGAGGAATCCATCAGTCAACCCTCACATCGCCATATCTGCAAGCTCACCGAGTGACTTTTTTTTAATCAAGTTTTTTATTCAGTTTAGGTACAACCATTTTTTGTGTACATCCGGACAGTCTTTGGATAACTTACGACTAGTAAGAAAACTTTAAAAACTAGCCATATCACATATTATGAGATGGATAACTACAGGCCGCTTCTCCGAGTTATATAATTATCTTACTTTTGTATGAAAACATAAATATCTGTAGTGTTTAAACAGTGTTTAATCTTATCTAATGATTATGCGTGGAAAGTGCGAAAGAGCTGTTTGTCATAACAAGAAAAAACCACGCTCATGCATTAGAGTGTTAATGTAAGCGTTAATAATTTAGTGAATTACTATTCATTAACGCCTTCTCATTATTTTGTTTCAGTTAAACAGTTACTTACTCCAGTTGGGTTGCGTGCTTATATATATTTACATCAGTAGTCTATGGTGCCAGGAACAACCACCGTATTATATCATTATCCGTTGACGGCAACTAGGCGAACTAGATGTCATTTATTCTTTTTTATTATTATTATTATTTTTCGCTTGTTTTTATCACAGTAAATTATATACTATTAACGTGTAATTAGTTTCTATTAATCTGCCTTTTTCTCCTCCTCCTTTTCCTGTGCGGACGAGTATTTTCGATAGTTAGCCTGTTTTTTAGATTAATAACGTGTTTTGCTGTATTATCCAACCAGAAGTATTTTGGATCGAGTCTGTGACCGTCCTCCTTTATCAATTTTGGGAATTGTCATGTTGTATACAAATTGCTGTGTATTATCATATGTGCAAAGCTTGGCGGCAGCTTTTTGTTCGTGGCGTGCCTTCTCTAATGGTATAAAATTGGCACTTTCTCATGATTTTGAATAATCCCATCTCTATCATGTGCTATAAAAGCTTGCGGTTGCGAATAGCCGGTGACGGTGGCTATCTCACCGAGTGACCATTTTCCAAACTTAACTCAGAATGGATCATTTATCGATCCCATTCATCAGGGAGGCTCAATTTCTTAAACTGTTAATTCGGAATAACATTGTTCAACTTTCTAGGAAAGAAGAATCTTTATTGTCTGTTATGAATAAAATCTATTTTCGCTGTCATACACGCTCTACAAATAACAAAAAAAATGCGCATGCCTGGGGTCCGGAATCTGGATTGCCTTACATCGAGACCTCAAGTACCCCAACCACGAGGTACACAGCTCGGGGGTGCGACCGAGAGCGGAACAGTGCCCCAAGCATGGCTGAACGCTTCGGTCGGACCATGGAGCCTAGAGGGAAGGAGACCGAACGACGAAATGAAATCGACGAAAAAGATATATGTTGGTTGTAGTTCGAAATTCAGCCACGAGCGCGCTTGTGTTGTCAGTAGACGATATAAAGTCAGGATATGGCATTGGTGATGCCATGAAGTTAGGAGTATTCATTATCGACGCCCGGTCATTGCTGAAATAAGAATAATACGTCTTATGTCTTTTAGTGTTTACACGCCGCGACACATTATTTCATTTTGTTACGTGCGAAAAAGTGTTGTGAGCTGATTGTTCCATATTTTAAAACGAACAGGTAAGAAAAAACGGTATTTTTGTTAATAGTACGTAGAATTTTCAGTGTAATTAATAATATTTTAAACGTATTGCGATTGTAATTCGGAGATTGTGTACAGTGAAGTCAGCGTTCATACTGTCACATGCTATCACAAAAATTACAATAAATCAATTTTTTTTACGGAGAGTTTTATCAGTATGGGGAAATACTGTTCGTATAGAGAGTGTCGAACTGCACGCGATACCGACAGGGCGAAATGTAAACGTTTGGGTTTATGGCAGTAGTCGATCTTCAAGGTTCCAAAGGTAAAAAAGAAAAAAGAATTATATTTACTCAGGTAAAATCCTTTCTTCGATAAATTTCAGTTAAAAATATCAGGAAATAAAAGGTCAATCCAATGAGAACAAGAACGCGATTGCTCCCAGCGTAAAATTTTCGAATCCACTGGACAATCTCGACTAAGTATCAAGAGAAAAAAAGATAAATGATATAATGAAGATAAGATAATAAAGAATAATATATCAAAATAAAGATAAATAATATGAATAAAGATAAACTATAATTTCTTGCAGTCGAGAGTGAAGAGTTCAAAAGGCGTAAATAACCTAGCAAAGCTGTTGAAAATCCGCCGGCACTCGAACCACCTCGTGACGCTGGCGGCGTGCAGCAAACTCGTCTGCGAGTGGCTCAACCCCTCGGCGATCGCGAATCCTAGCTCGATGATCGTCAAGGGCAAGCTCTATCCGATAATGCACATGGACCTGGGCGATCAGATGCTGAATAACGCCGCGATGGCTCTGAGCTTGTTGTACATACAGGATCTACGAAATCTTCAAACCAGAATAAACGAGGCGATCGTGAGCGTCCAGAGGGTGACCGCCAATCCAAAGACTGACACGAAGTTGGGCCAAGTTAGAATGTGAGCGAGTCTTGCTTTTCAAATTGTTTTTCTCAGTGGCACATCACAACCCCCAGCGGGTCTGAAACGCGAATACTCATCTGTAAGTTTTTAAAAATTAATGTAGCCTGAGGGAAAATTAGGTGGAAGCACTATGTGCGACAATTTTTCTTGAAAGAGAAAGACAAAGTCGAAGAATCGTTTTTTAAAGTTTGTTTTTTCCAAAGTTGGCTACTGCTAAGTTGGTTCTTGCTGCAAATTAAAGGTGCACAAAATTTGCTGAACAATCGTTCAAATTAGTCTGGAAAATCCTCATACGCCGTTGGTTTGAAAATAATCTGATTTTTCTCGAGATCTCTCTCTTAATTTCGTGCAAACGGAGGAAAGATTGGATTTTTCATGAGAAATAAGAATTGTGAGCGATGATGAAACTCTGCTGATAATAAATATTTATTAAATCAACAATTTAGTAATTTGAATATATTTAACTTGTGAACCCTTCTTGCATATTTTTTTCTTTTCTCCTTACTTCTATATATCTTATTACACTATTATCTGACGCGCCTTAGAAATGCACGGGGCAGTCGAAATAATCGTACACGCCTAATCAAGCAGGCACTAATATCATTGATAACAATAGTCTCGTTATTCTTCGTCGAGAGTTGAAATTTGCACACTTATGTCGTATCCCACCCGGTGTATATAACCGCACTATCTGCAATACGCTCCTCTCTCTCTCTTTTCTCAGTCCTTGTCTGTCATCCTATACTAACGACAGCAGCGCCACCACAGCCTATATATCTTTTTCGTTAAATGTTTATTATAGCTTTTGTAAAGTTAACTGTCACGATCGGTGGCAATTTTCAAGACCAGATCAGATCAGAGATTTGTAGGCTTGATCACTATATGACGAGAGCTGGTGCATTTCAGCGTGGTATGGTCATTGGTGATAGTTTATAACAATTTTTTAGTTGCCACGATGTTACCCATGACAATGAGTATGATCGAAGATATTTGGGGCCGGTTGGTTATCCTTCTCCAGGAATACACTGCAATCCCCCAAAAATTCCGATTCTAGCCCGATCCTAAGCCCTTTTTTGCATGTATTTTTGTTTGTGAACAAAAAGAGCAACCCTATGCTGGTGTCCGAATATTTTCGTGACCGATTATACCTGTCAATTTTTTGACTTTATTCTTTTTCATAGCTGGATACTTTTTTTATAAACCAAAAACTACGTAAAACACTTTGTTATTTGCGATTGAATACACAACTAGCATAAAATGTTTGTGACATAAAATTAAAAATAATTAAACGAGCGTATACAAAATGTTGTAAATCACGCGAAAATTCGACGAAAGGTAAGCTATACAGTATATTGAATGAACCGACCAGCTTTATAGTTTTTCATGGCAGGGCAGAAAATATAAAAATAATGAAGCCAAGTCGGTCGATAACTTATTCACGTAATATCGTAAAAGCTGAAAAAGAAGATTCGTGTCGGCGTGCAAATCCGCTTCGTTGACATTACCAGCAAGAGACTCATGAAATAATGAGCCGTGTTCATACTTTTTGACGGTAATCGAAATATGTAAAAATAATAATGCCAGGTACATTATAAGAAAAAAAAAGAAAAAGCCGCCGCGATCTCGCGCTGCTAGTCCAAGTTTCTTCTATTTCTGCGAAAATAATATCCTGCTATAGCAAGAAACTTCAAGCCCTAGTTTGACGGAGTTGGACTGACCATGATAAATTATATATTCACCACATTATTTAATTTTGTGTACAAAATTTTCTAGTTCGTCTATACAGATTTGATAGCTGAAAGAATAAAAAACGCAGAAGTGAATACTTGTATGCATTTCGGTGACGCGACAAATTATTTCTGCCGATGAATTAAAAGAGAGAGGGACAGTGAGAGAGCGACGGAGCGAGAAGGGGTGAAAAGGAGAGGAAGAGGTAGTGCAAGGAAGTCGAAAGTAGCCCACATGTTGATATGTGTTTTACAAAAAAAAATTTATTAATACAAAAATAATTATAACCATTTTTGTTTAGCTTTTCTTTTTTCAGTATTTATTCTTGTGTGTTTGGGTGATTATCGTGATTTTCGGAATTTGCCAGATCGACGATTGTTACAATTGAATTGTGATAGCTGAAGTATGAAACAAAATGTTTCAATTCGATGCTTTCCAAATTTCTTGCAAAGAGAGCGTCAATGGTCGTGGTTTACCACGATCCAACCTTTAGTGGTTGGATCATTTCTCCCATTCGCTAAGAGAAGTGTTCCTCCAGAAATTTGAGCAATGGTTCTGCTTGTGGCAAAGACTTATCCACTTCGGGATCGCTTTGTATAATGTTAATTTATAAATATTTCTTTTTAAATGGATGGAAAATAAAACACCACTGACAACAAAACTCTTAACAAAAACAAAAAATAAACAAAACAGCATCAACAAATAACAATATAAAGATAACAAAAATTATATATTTTCTTGTTTTGTATTAATAAAAATATGTTGAACAACACAAATATCAACATGTGGGCTACTTTCGACTTCCTTGCACTCTACGCCCCTTCGACGAGAAATAATTTGTCGCGTCAGCGAAATGTATACAAGTATTCACTTCCATGGCGTGTGATTGCACACACCTGTATTTTGTTGGGCATTCCAAAAGTCGAAAAAGGTAGTCTCGAACGATTCGTTATCGTTATCCCCGTCGGGCCTCCAAATTTCATGAAAATCGGATAAAAATTGTAGATTTTATGGCCAAAACACGTCTTCTTCTAATCGCGGGTTGCCGTAACGCCTTAGCCCCCTTTTATAAAACCCCCGAAATTTGGTTCTTTCTGTCCTATCTCTTACCGTTCTTGAGATATGGCTGTTTTACTCGCTGGAAGGCTCAACGGTGCATCTTCTGCGCATAAGCATACGCGTTACGTCCCTACGGCTATCCACTGCAGTAAGACAGAAAGAACGGATAAAAACCCCGCGCATGCGCCGGCGACGGAGAGGGAGATACTCTCTGCCGCTCGCTCGAGCGAGAGCCAATGAGATGGAGATGTGAGCGAGAGAGAGTGATGCTCTCTCTCTCACGCAACAGTCTCCCGCTATCTTCTTCGATTCCTCCATTCTCTTGTCCGGTTTAACATACCCAGTGAGGGAGAGAGAGAATATCGTTCTCTCGCTTACACCTCCGCCTTTTCAGTGTCCCATAAGAAGTATTCACTTCAAAAAACATCAGCGGCTTTACGGAAGTTGTTCATGCGGAACTTTACATCCTTTACATATAATTCTCTCGCTCGGATCTCGGAACATTTAAGCAACGCGTACAGGCCTCGAATATATAGACATATGTCCTCATTGCAGGCCTGTCACATTCACGGAAACATCCGACCGGCGTATACGGATCGCCAGATTATATATATATTTGTATATGTTCCCTTCGCCGTATATATGACTACGCTAGCTTGCGACCAAGTTAACGTGGGTACAAAATAGTTAGCGCTTTGGCTTTGGCTTTGGTCAGTCAGATGTCGCAGAACAAATTCTCCAGGTTTCAACTTTTGTCGGGCATTGCTGATCTCCCCCCTAATCACTGCTGTTAGCTACCGGCTAATTTACCTGAAGGTTGGAACAACCCGCCCTAACAGTTTGTATGGAACGCTACGCTAGCGGAGCCAACTTCATGTCTAACTCAGAAAAAATTGCTTGTTTGCCGTTTGGCCGCTCAGATGTCACGTTCCAACTTTTACCCAAGCGTTGCGGGCAGTTGCGGGTCTCCGTGCTCATCCGTGGTCATTGTCGTCGTTCATCGTTCTTGGTTCTTTACGTACGACTGTCGAAACTAGAGTGATAGAGTCGAGTGAATTCAGTGAATCAAAACTTGGACGAAATAGCTCTATATGCTTCACTCGCCGGAACATTAAACGTGAATTTATACGTATCATGAGTGATATGGGTCTGAGCTTGGATGATATAATTAAGAAAACAAAGCCGTCGAAGCCCGGAGTAATGCGCGGCAGAGGAGGGTAAGCTAGGTTTTGATAAAATCCATTTAACAAGTTTGCAAATGCGTCAGTGGCAACCTCAACATAACCTCAAAGAAAAACTTTTCATTTAAGCTAATGGCGAAGAAAAATTTGTTGAAATATAGTAAAAATGTTGTTTTTATGTCATTTCATTTCAAAAAGAGGCATCTCTGTTCCAAACTTTCTAGTATACGTAAAGGAGTGAGTCGCGGTGCTCGCGCAAATGGTACGACGAGGCCTCGAACCGTTCATCCAGTGACGGATGCTCGTTTCAAAATAATTCAAAAAAATCGAGAAAAATTGACCGATGCAAGGGACAAATTGGCCGAGATCGCAAAGCAGAGCGATGCCAGGTTGAAGCTGAACAAGCTTCGAGCGACTCATCACATGGATAAGAGTGAACCTCCTATAGGTGGAATATCTCGTAAAACTGGACGTAATGGAAGAATTTCATTAAGGACAAACAAGATACCATCATTAGTGCTTGATATTCCTTCTCAGAATTATATGCCACCTACGCCTACAGCACCAAGGAATCTCAGCTATAACCATTCTGCTGTTCATCCTCATATGGAAGTAGTAGACGATCTGCGAATGGATTATAACGAAGGTGATTTTTTTTACCAATATATGACTACCAATGCGATCAATACTGTCGCTTTGATCCAAATTTAAATATTAAGAACATTAGACTATCGTACTAACTTATGCTACATAGCAAATTAGTCAAATCATAATGAAATTCGAAGAGAAATCAAAAGGACGTTAGATATAAATTGAAAATCTAATGCTTTCCCATTTTTGGTAAGTTTTTTAGAATTTTTTTTTTTTTTTTTCAAAATGGCTAATTATTTTATCTTCATGCAGATCCTTACTTGATGGAAGCACCTCCCTTGAGACGCACGGTCAGCAACGAGTATGCTCCAATCCCGCCACCCCCGCCTCCTGTTTTCAGTGTTAAAGCAGACTCGCCGTATACTTGGGTTAAACAGCCAGGAGGCAATTTTTTGAGAGGCCCATTGCCAAGAAAACCCGAACTGGAGAGAACAAGAGATTTCAAAGTCGTTGCACGCTCGCAAATGGTAGGAAATATCATTGATTAAAAATGTGTACTGAAAAAAAAGAAATTGTGCCTCATTGTCGAAAGCGATGATAAAAAGCTAAGTTTTTTCAGACTAAATACGAGCCTCCATTGTATAAAGAACATTGGTCATTCGGATCGAAGTCGAGGTGAGTTGCTCCAAAAAATATATATAGTCTGCAATATAGCCGGTGTACGCTTCATCGATTTAATATTAGACACATGGTATGTGCCACCCTCAATTTTTGTATGCCCGTAGTGACGACGTCTTATTACTTAGAGAAATATTTATATATACTATGTTGGAATAAACTGAAGGAATTTTTTTTTCCCCCTTGATAAAATTGTGAATATTTGACAGCATGCAACTAGTTGTTATTCGTCTTACTGGATAAAAAAAAAGCAACTTGAAGCTTAAAGTTTGTCCATTAAAGTGCTGCGAGGAACAAAAATTCCTTACATTTTCTTCATCTATGCTTTTTGGATCATATTTTTTACAAAAATATTTGGATTCCATTGCAACGTTTGAAAATTTGGCTAAAAATTTGTTTCTTTTGGTAGCTGTGATACAATTTTTGTTCACCGTGTTATGACTCCTTAAATTCAAAGTTGTATTTTTTGCTTCAAAGTTCAATATTGCCTGGAGGAATAGGGCCATAGAAATTAAAAAAGAAAAATGAAAATAAACTTGAAACACTAAGCTTTCGAATGGTTTTATTGGAATAGAGGACAGATTTGTTTTCATTTGTTACCGTCTCGTACAGAGCAGTCAAATTTTCTTTTAAATTGATCATTAGACATGATTTAAAAAATTACCTGTAAACAAAACTTGTTGAAGTCCTTTCATCGTTACATGTCCAAATAATGCATATTCTAAGCATCAAAATGTTTTTTTTTTATCACCGCAATACGATTGTTTTTCACCGAGATATCAATGTTCAAACGTTAGCACCACCGGCATTAAGCGGTATCTAAGGTGTACGACGGGGTACACCTCGGGAAGATGTTTTCGGACGATTTGACCCCTGTCTGTTACGCACTGTGAGATATTAACAATTTTATCGAGGGGGAAAAAATTGCTTTATTTTTTTCGAGCTGTATATATGATGTATATAACATGTATGTAAAGTATAAGATTCGTCCGGTGCTCGAGTTTAGATCCTGGCAAGCTAAAGCTATTACGTACAAAATATATAGTAGAGGCTTGCACAGCGCAGACTTTGGCAATGCTCTTCGTCATTTGTGTAGCATAGCTTGCAGTCACGTTTTATAATGAATGGCACTTAAAAATAGTATGTCTTTCTATGGACAGATGGGACATTGCCAATTTTTATAATATTTTCGAGGAATATAGTGTAAAGTTCTTCCGTGATCGTAGTTTCTCCATGCTGTACTTCCTTCGATACTTGACGCCCTGGCGGACATAACACGAACCTTTAAATTCGGAATCTGTCGATGGCAGGATAATATATTCTTATAATATATATCGAAGTTTGGGGAGTAACGATATAAATTTATTTATTTTTTTTCAGAACCATCCTGACTGAGGGGGTAGAGCCGAAATATCTCGAGCCTCGTAGCCACAGGGAAATAGGTGTAAAATCTCGTCTCGACGGTATGCCGGGTAAACCTCGAACTCTAGGTGTTTTGGTGCGCCCGAAATCGAGCGCAGCATCTTCGTCGTCTTCGTCGTCGCAGTCGACTGGTTATAGAATCGTCGTTTCGAATCTCCAAGCTAATGTTACGCAAGAGGATATCAAGGTAGGAATTAATAATATTTCTTTAAAAAATATACGAGCTACGATATGTACGGTATTGAGCTTTTTTTTCTTGCAGGAACTCTTCGAGGATGTCGGTGAATTGCTCGTGTCACGATTGGTCAGACCGGGAACGGCCGAGGTGATTTACAAAACGCTGAAGGACGCGACGAAAGCCGTGGAAACTTACCACAACAGGCAATTGGATGGACATCCGATGAAATGTCTCTTGGTCAATCCGCGACCCAAGAACAATCCAACAGGCACAGCCGTTAGATCTCTTACCGAGTATGGATTGCAATATTTTCCGTTTTCTTAAAATAATTTTGTATTTCTTAAGTTTCATGCGACGGTTATAAATTTTCTGTATAGCGTATATTCCGAAGTAGTATTTACCTAGATTTGGACCTTGTTTAAATTGGATTTCGAATGTGAACCCAGATTAAACGTTGGCAGTGAGTAATACAAAAAGTATTTATGTTCAGGTTCCCAAGTCACTAGGAATGAAATTTCAATCTGATTGTAAATGACTTTAGGTTTTAATTGAGGTCTTGGTCGTATTGTATTCCACCACGACATGCGCGACGAATTCTTATTAACAAAAATTGTTTTTCTCGCTTAAACAGATCTAGGAGAACTGCCAGTTCGAGCTGCGCACAACCGAGTTTAGGAGCTGTTCATCGAGCATTATTCGACGACATCGTCGTTAAGCTACGACCAAACTGAGTACAACGCCGCCTGACCTTCCCTCATTCTATCATAAATGAAGCGCATCGAACAACGGAATGATTTGCAGTTTCGTTAACAACCGCGCCGTTTTTTCAGGCCTCAGTTTCCATCCATCGCGCTCCTCAACTCTCTCATCAATAATACGAATACGTATTGGACATGTCGTAAAAAGGCTGACGTATTTCAAATTGCGAATTGAACAAGAAATGTGTCAATAATCAAATCTATAAAAAAAAAATATTTAATATTCCACATTGACAAATAAAATAAAAATGCTCGATCACAGAATAATTCCTTATAGTGTTTTAATTTCATCATATATTAGTTCTGTCCCGACAAACTTGCGATCGACTTGAGTCGAGTCGAGTCGTAACATCCAGCATGCAACTTGTGCAATGAATTCGGAATAGAAATATATCATAATCTGGGTTACATAATCGAATACTGTTTTTATATAATAAGAAACTGAAACCTGGCTGTCGTATTTATTTTTCATATATTTTATAAGAAAAATGTAATAAAAATATCCGGGTTTCGGAGCGGGAACTCGCGCCGCTAATATTACCAATCTGAGACACTCGTGTGACTTATCTACACGGAGCTTGCCGCCCGAGGGTGTTGAGCGATATTTCTTCAAAGTTACTTTATTTCCATTTACGGGGCGGGGGATCCAAGGGAAATTTTCAAAAATTTACTTTTTTTTGCATAAAACTAATTTATACCTCTAAAAGTATTATATCAAAGTTTGGAAGCAAATTTCGAAGCCATATGAAAGTTGCAGCTTGTGGGCGTAACTTGTTTCGGAGCGCGTGTTACGCGCGCCACAGGTACGTACAAACTTTAAACGAATTTTTCTCAAAACTGCTTTTTTCAAATCGGCGGGGAGTCTCCCTTAAAAAGCATTTGACAGATCTTGCTGAAATTTTGTACGAATTTACTTTATAATTTTGTTTTCTATATCAACTTATAAATTTAAAGCTATCAGTTAAACAAGTCACTTTTTTTTACATTACAAAAAAGTGTACACAAATTTTCAGACGATTTTTTTAAAAAGTCGCCGAATTCCAATTTGTTATATTTTTTTAAGTTGATATAGAGTGGAATTACGTTATTAATGAAAAACTTGTTCATTTTTCTGTTTCAGACGACCCAAAAAAGTGTGTCGGGGTCCCCGCCACTTCAAAAGTCGCGCGTGACTATGGCTGCAACAGCGCTGGATAACTCCGCCACTTTCTTTTTTTTAGTTAAATAAAAAATCTTTTGAAGAAACGAAATACGATAACAAAATGTTGTCGAAGTTTCATAAATAATAAATATGTTTATCACCCCCAAACAAATTTCCGGAAAACGTTTCAATTTTGCGCTTCTACATGTATTTTCTACACGAGCGACGATCCCACAATAATGAGTTCGCCGTTTGGCCCCTCGCGTGCCGCGCCGACTATCCAACTTTCGGCGTTTCAAACTATATCCGAGCGATGCCAATCTCCGTACATACTCATCTCTAATTTTATGAACGATGGTGATTTCTCCATCACCAATCGTTACTAGATATTGGAAAAATAATTAATCCAATTACATGATTATAATAAATGGCACATAAATAATTTTCTTTATTCCTTAATTGACCGCTGGTGCGGGGAAAGGGGAAAGGGTCAAAGCCCAGAAGGTACTACATGCTCTTTTTTTGGTCATATATAAACGAGTACATCGTCGCCGTTTTGTGCCTTTTAAAATTGATTTACGATAGTGGCGCCCTCCATGTAATAACGGCAATTCACGGGAAAGAAAAAAAAACAAAAAAACGTAAATATTGTAAACAAAACAAATATACAAGATTTGTAAAAAAAAAGCGAGATTTATTCTAGCCCGACGTGCGCGGTGCATCAGAAGGTACTCGTTTCATTTCTTCCCTAAAGTGTATACGAGCAAAATTCATTCGTTTCGCGCGTCGTTACAATTGTATGTACAAAAAATCAGGGCCTTGGAGAAATATTCGCAAGTGGTCGTTGGTAAAGAAGATCGATTGGTTTTTTCGACGATTTACTTTTGACACTATGATCCTACTACGCTGAAATCGACGATGTACAATTTATAGAGTCCATTCGAGCATATTTTTTAATTGAAAAACCGTCCCAATTATTTTTTCTCGATCTTTGCTTCTTCCGCTTATTTACTCCAAATTATGTGTGTGTGTGTGTGTGTTTTTTTTCTTCTTCTTTCGGGAAGTAGCGAGCCCCATGAATACTGATAAAAGAAAGCCTTCACGGGGAATCATTTAAACATGCTTACAAAAAAAATACAATTCGATAAAATGCCACTTGCATTTCGTCTTTCCACGCGTCAACCTAATTTGTGAGAAAAAGTTGGTCGCTAAAAAAAAACCAAAAATAAAGACCGTCGGAAAAAATAATTTTCGAATTGGTTGCCTCTACGCAAAAAAAGTAATTTTTGTCTTTCTAATGTCTACGATTGCTGTGTACATTGGGTATGTTTGGCATTCTCAGGGCGTCGGCGTACGACATCTCGAGTCTTCGAAGTCTCGCCACTTCTTCGGACGCTGTACTGGGCTTATATTCTTTATATTCGAGACTCGTGCTGTGATGATGTTCGTTAGTTGCGTTGCGCGCGAAACTTCGATTTTCAGCGTTTACGGCCGATAGTCGTGTTTTGCTCGAAAATATGTGCGTCGTATGACCGTTCCATATCGTTCCATCGGCCTGTTCGGAGCTCGTCAGAGGCCTAAACCTGTTTCGTTTGCCACTGCTGTTGGATTTACCGGCTCTCGGACTCGTCATACTTTCCGGTGTTTTCGAGCGATGCTCCTCGAACGAATTCTTCTTCGCGTTATTCTTCTTGGCCGTATTTTTCTTCCTGACCTGGACGTTTATGGACAAATAATCGAGATGATGTCGACGGGGCTGTCTGACGTGATGGGCTCCGTTTTCTGGGGTCTTGCCGTTACTGGGCGTCGACGCGGACGTCCCGCTCGGCTTGTCCGCAGTCTTCGACCTCTCGTCGTTTTTCGTAATTTCGGGTGGACTCGGTGTATGAACGCGAAAAACTGGCTCGGAAACGATCGACGAGACCACGGACGACATGACGCTCTGGCAATCGTCGGTTGTCTCGCTTTGGAAATCGTCCTGCAGTGAATCCGTGGAAACCTCGTTTTTCGGGTTGTTCGAGGAGCTGTTGTTGTCGAGCAGCGGCAATTTTTCACCCTCGTCTTTGGCCTCGGCGGCGCGTCTCAATACGCTAAATATTTCGCTGAATAGTTGACGATACTCGGGTGTTTTACGGAAACGACTCTCGAACGGGCTATTGTCGTCGTAGATACTGAATTTGCAATCATCCCCATCGGCTATGGAGCACAAGAGCGAGCCTGGGCGACCGTCCGTCTGGGTTGATTTATTGCTGGTTTCGTCCGCAAAACCCGAAGATGATGTTTCGGCCTCCGAGAAATCTGTTGGGGTAGCGGAAAATGGTTTTTTGGTAAAACCACGACGACCGCCAACATTCCCGTTTGCCTTGTTGCCGGAATCGTTATTGGATTCGTATTCGGCAGGCGATGGATTTTGAAAACTGTTGAATTCACCGGACATCTCGAGCTCCTCCTGAAGAGACATGCAAGGGGTTGGAGCACTCTGCTTACGACGAATCGTCGGTTGACGCTGGACTTCGAGAAGTGCTTCGTACTTCTCGACGAGAACTCTGTATGGATTCGAATCGGTATCCTCGATCTCTTCGACTTTGCTGCTTGTTTCCTGCGAACAAAGGTTATTCTTTTTATTTGCCGAAAAGATTGTTTACATTGGTCGTGAACAGAGATAGGTAAATAATAGTTTTAACGTTCGATGCTAACTTGGGATCTTGGTATCGAATCTTGGACATCTGAGCAAAATCACAGAGAGAGAGAGAATTTGTGGAGAATTTATCATGGAGAATTTATCAATAGCATTTTCGAAGTAAACAGAACATAAATTGAAATAATTCCAAATGGATTCAAAATAGCCAAAGACTGATCGGGGGTGCACCTAAGTCTGACCTGTGGCAATAAAAGATTTAATATACATAAATATGGATTTTCACGAGGGATAGAGGATATCGCCAGATTTATAGGACATTCGATAAAATAAAATCCGACAATTGTAGTGGTAACAACCATTTTATTTAATATCGTATAAATCTGGCACTTACATTGTACATAAATTGATTAAAACGAGCAAAAAAAGGTAATACAGTGAAAACTTGTTATACTAGTAAACAATTAGACGAACTAAACATTAAATATTGATCATGCCGAAGACGATAGCAATGAAGGTTTTTTTTCTAAACAAGCGTGAACACGTTATTTATTATTCGACCAATCGAAAACCCTACGAAGCCCATTATTTTTCTTTAAACGTAAAGTTTTAAGAAATCAATTGGTAATTAAAAAATAATCAATTGCTTAGTGTTAACGGATGGTATTAATTAATTCATTACTTTTTCGTATATTGATTTCACATTCTTTACTTAATAAATCATTAGTGACGACCTCGGCCCCGGGCGTTACAAATAAAACTCAATTAAATTAACGTACGAAAAAAGAACGATCAAAAATAAATTCTATGTATAATTGGATATATCCTCGACAATCGCGTTGCTTATCGCGCATTATCGCCGTGAACTTCTTATCAGTGGTTCCCTATGTATCACATACATTAGTAGTCTCGAGATTACGTCTATCAGTCCATTTTATTTTTGGTATATTTTGCACAATGACTTTTATGCTACTTGTTTGCAAAGTAAATTAAAAAAGCACGATTGACAGCCCGAGTCAAACGGTACGAAAATCATGCTATTTTCATCTCCCATTTGAGGCCATAAAAATATATAACTTCGGAAGCTTAATCCCCTTTGGATCTAAGAATTTTCGAGAAACTCCTGATTGGACTGCTTTCGTAGATGCCAAAATGGACCTTGAGATGCGGTGTTGTACGTTCCGATCGCTTCGAAAGCGCGATTCATAAAATCTCCGGCATTGCGCAGCACATTGATACGAAATTGAGATTAGTCGATGAAAGATTGTGGCAACAAGTGGCTGACCTATCATTTCATCGGGATCGATTGTCCGACAATTTGCGGATCGCGTTTTGCAGCAATTTCTATTGCACTCAAGCGTTAACCATAACCTGTAACACTGCATCTTAAGCTTCATCCTTTACACCGGCAACTCAAAAACGAACATTCAACTACGGCACATCACATAGAAAAGAAAGTCCATGAAGTTAGGACCATAATTATTAAAATCAATGACTTTGATGATATAAAATTAAATATATGATAGCAGATCAAGCATTGGGTGTCGGATGATTCGGCGTATAATGGTAGAATTATTCGTATTTGTGTACCTGTTTACGAAATTCATCGATCGTTTACCAAATTCTGCGATAATTCTTGAACGGCAAAATTTTCCTGAGTATAAAATAAGACAAACGAAAAGGCCACAATATGCTCGGTATTATGCATGCATTTTTCACGAAATTCGGCGCGTTGATAATGACAGACAACAACGAAGTTGATTTCCATACGTTAAAAATCATAATCCAGACCCAGGTAAACAAACTTTTATGATTTCGTCTGGATGCGATTTCCCTATGTTTTCGGACTATCGTTTCCTGAAGGAAATAAAAGTCATTGTTAATGGTGGTTGCTCTTTCTTCAAATTACTCGACAAATCTTCTTTTTTTTTGTCAGTATACGATTGTTTACGATTCTTTACATAGCTCACGATCGTTTACTCAAAATATGTACACGCGTATTTGAGAGTTTTTTTTAACGTCTTTCGTCGGCAACATTTTTCTTTTTGGTAGTATTTCACTTTTCGAGAGCATGCTTCTCAAACGTGCTGTGCAATTGCAAATAAGCGCGAACGAGAGGATGACGATACGAATGATGGCATGCTCCATTGACGATATACCGAGAGTGCGTGTGTTGGTAATACGCTCAAAAGCATTTTACGAACCCTTACCTGTATCGAAGTCTCGGAATTGCGTTGGCATTCGTTCATCATTGATTCGGCCATGCTTATGTCATCGTCCTCCTCCTGATCGAGCATTACGGACAGTTCGTCGTGAGTGCTTAAATCGACGCCACGCAAGCAACGTCCACACAGATGTCCTTGTCTGTAACAATTCAAAGTTAAAAATATCAAAACGATATTAAACAAAAACAAAAAATCTATTACATTTTTATAATAATATTTAGTCTTATATCCATTCGTCGATAACAACTATTAATAATAATCGAAAATCCGTAGGTCTATAATAATGGAGAAGGAGAGAGCCGGAATTTTTGAATCGTAAAACTGATGAAGCTGTCGAAGAACGTCGCCGAGGTGAACTAAAGGGAATTAGATGAGTACAAACGGAATCGAGAGTGTAAAAGGAAATGTGGGTGGTTTATGAGAAACGTGGGAAGCTAATCAAACAAAGTTCGAAAAGAGAAAGAGAGAGATCGAATGAGTGTTCAAATCTTAACGAACTGGAAAAAGATGTTGAACAAAGGTGCGGAACGACGAAAAGTGAGGGTGAACGGAAGTCGGAAAAAGTAGTCGAGAAAAGCCATCGAAAAAAGCAAAGGAGCAAAGAGTGCGGTGCCGAACCAAAGTACGGCGGGGGGGGGGGGGGGGGCAAAACCGAGGTGACCTGGTGGTTAAGGACGAAGAATCGCTGCGTTAAGCGGAAACAAGAACGGTCGAGAATGAGCAAGAAAGTGTATCGAGAGCAAGAGTGAGGAAGAGAAAAGAGGGAAAATGAAAAGAACGAGGAGACGAGAAAGGTAACTGCGTGGGACAAAATCGAAAGGAACGTGGCAAAGGTTAATTAGACGAAGAGATAAATGAGAGAATAAAGCCGAGTGAAGAAGTCGAGAGAAATTGAAAATTGATTAGAAATTAAGAACAACAAGATGACGGAAGGAAAGGGTGCGCGAACTGAGAAAAAGAGAAAGAATAGTGCAGAAAGGTAAAGAGAGAGAGAGAGAGAGAGAGGGATAGGTAAATGAAGTGCGGGTAATGGGGGGGGGCAGGGAGGGGGCAAGAGGAACGAAGTAGGTCCAACACGGGATAAAAGGTATTGGAGATCGAGATAGAAGTTACTAACAAGAGAAAAAGGGAAGAAGGGAAGAAAGTAAAGTACAAGAAGAGAAATAGAGAAATAATGTGGGGATGAAAGTGCATGACCCGGAAGGAACAAAGGGACTTAAATATAGTAGAAGACGCGATGAAGAAAAAGCTGGAAAATAATAAAGGCAAGGAGAGTGGTGAGAAAAGCTAGGAGATGATAACGAGAATGGGAGAGAAAATGGCGGGACATGGTGTAAGCGACCTCCGAGCGGGGACTGACAGCGCAAGGAAAAGAAATTACGTGTTGGGAATGAGTACGATGTAACGAGCGGAAGCGGACGAGATGCAAGGTGCAAAGTTCGAAGATAATTGCAGAAGGCGTATGATGGAAAGAGGATAGAAAAAAGTGGAGAATATGGGCCAGGACGGGGAAGGTAGTGGGCGGGTGCGGATGAATAAAGTGGAATGAGTGGAGAAAAGATCTGTATGTAAGAGAAGTGTAAATAGCGAAAACATAACAATGCCTGTAAATAACAGAAGGTCACAAGACGCGAAGGCCTCTTATCGTTTCCAACAATTAATAAAACGTTCCTGGATTAATAAATATAAGCGAATCGATATATAACAAGCCCTCACCTGACTTCCTCGAGGGCGTTTATTTCATCTTGTAGATTCTTCATGTCCCGTGCCTTATTGCGCCATACGCTTAATTGATCCTCGAGAGCGTTGTTCTCTTGTACGAGACTGGATAGCTGTTTGCTGAGTTCGGCGACTCTCGCTTGTTCGCGAGCACGTTGACTGCGCGCCTCGTGCAACTGTCTCAGTAACTCCGTGACCTCTTCGTCATCGCCCGCGACGCCAGATGCCAGCTGCCGTGGGCACGTGTCAACCGGCGTCTCTTGCAAAGGCCTGGATGGGCTTCGTGCAGCGACCTGGAAGGCAAAAGTTCGGGTCAGCCCCCCAATTAAGGATCGATTACGGATACTTGTTTGCTTCTTCTTCAAGGCTGTTCCGTATTCGGCAAACAAAAAAAATTCGGGGATATTAATGTCCGGGTGTTCACAATATCGTAGAGAGCCTGAAGTAAGTATTTACGAGCACTATAGGTACATATCTGTACCTACTCTCTGTCTGACAATGAGAAACCATTCGGCAAATGCTTTCGTTTTCAATTCTTTATTCGATTTAACTTCCAATTGTATTTAAAACTTCGACTATTCCGAAAACACGATCCGCAAATTCTCCGATGTCGCACAACGGATTGGGATGAAATTTCGCTTAGCTAACGGAGAATTGCTAAGCTGAATTTCATTCCAATTGGTCGTGCCTTGCCAGAGCCTTTGCAGCTGCCTTTTTTGCGCTCGAATCTGCCTTCAACAATTCCATCTTAAGGTAAACCGAATCACCCTATTTACCCGTTTCTCCTACATTCAATTTTCGATTCAACTATTCTCGACCGTGTGTCAAGTTTTCGGTATGTGTAAAAATATTTCACACGTATTTGTTTATGCATTTCTCGAAAAAGACTTTATGGGATAAAAAAAGAGTAGTGAGATTATGTGCGCAATTGGTACGCATACACCACCCCATTATTCTTCTTTCATTTCATCGACCCGCGTTCCAGAAATGTAAATTTGTTTTTTAGATATTTTTTCTTTTTTAGATTTTGTTGATCCGGCGATTCGAAAATGTGGGGCTAATGAGAAATGAGTTGATAGTCAACAATGGTGTAGATATAGTGCGAAGACTAAAGCCAACTAAGAACACAAAAGAAGATTTTAGTGGCAGCACCCCTGAAGAGATTAAGATTGAGATGCTTTTGTAGGTGTCATTTATGCAAATAAATAGAAGCTCATTGAACCTAACCAGTGCTAATCAATATAAATGATACGATACTTTACTCTTAACTATAAGTTACAATTTTGTAAATTGGATTCTAACGAGTTTCATACGCTGTCTATTTTGGGTTTCAACCTTGTTTTTTAATTCTTGTTCCGATGACAATTTTATATGAGAAACAATTAAAAACGGCATATCATTAGATGGCTTTGTTAATACGGAGTCGATATGCACGAACTTTGATTCGTTTTTTATTTTACGCTGGAGTTTGGTCGAAGTAATTAAAATATAATAATGTCTATGAGACTTTGGGAACCCAACCACCAGCATTTTATATCCATGCAAAGATATGAAAGCGATTCATCAATTTTGAGCAAGGGCTTGATCATCTGCGTATAACAAAGGTTTTGTAAGAGTTACCTCAATGATGGTCAGTTTCCTCACCTCAGGATAAGTTCTGCATAATTTTATCCGGAAGATATTCTGTATATTCCTTGGATGATATCTTTCGGATAAATTTATCCAGAGGTGAAGAAACTGGCCATAAGACGATTACGTCGTGCATTCTATACGGGTGCGTGCGAGTGAAAACGCAACGTCATCGCAAGTATACCTATACGAGGACCATATATGTATATATATATATATTTTATATACTATGCTTACGCGAGCTGAGTTACCTTGTCAGTAATATAGAAAATACGTGCGTTGAAGAAAGATATCGTGTATATTGCTACGCGAGCTCTCCCTCCTATGAACTAATTGTAAGATACTCATTACGGCATTACGGGTGAACGTGGTGATATGCTTCCGTGCTCTTCGATACATGTCGCGTTTCTACCTCTTACCGCGACGAGCGCCGCCTAGCGGTCATATCATGCCCTAATAACTGGAGGCTAACCGTGTCTTTCCACACCACGGAGATTAAAAACGTGTTTCACGATCTCTAAGTAATATCGCTGCTACCACTTTCACCACAATCTTTATGGGTTAGGGATGGTCAGAAACTTCGAAAAATATATTGTCTTGCACTTTCATATTATAATATGACATCTTAAAAATATTCTTTGAAAATTCTAAATTAATCTGACGAATATCGTTGGGGTTATAGAATAATGAACCGTAAGTAGTTCCTCGAATTGCTGGGAGTTGGTAGTGTCAGAGAACATAGATTTGTAAATCTATGTTCTCTGGTAGCGTGTAGCAGATGGCAGCCGCGTTATTTATTTGTCTGTAAAGTGGACAACGATAGGTTTTCCCCTTTCTGCTAAATTTCTACTGGGCTCTAATGAAATCTCCACCTTCTCAAAAGTATACGTAAGTACCCTTGTATAGGTATAATTTTCAGTTTGACGGCTAATGAAATTTCGAAGCAGTGTCGACCAGTCATTTTAAACTCTGCAGTTGATTACGCCGTGAAATTTCAAAATTGTATTCCAATTAATTGACGATAGGTGGTGATAATAAAAAAGGTTCAAGAGACGCAATTCAAAAGTGCAGAAGAATTTCGAAAACCCCCGTTTTCAATACGAAAACGTTCAATTTATCACAGTATTTCCTTCTCGAATCATGTGGGATGTAAAGAGAGTGACGGATGTCTTAAATTTCAAACTGCAGGCATCTGTAGTCTGCGAATAAAAATAGATGTATTGTGCAATACCTGCCTCAATGAGTACATTCCTTTGTGTTCCTTCATGAGAACTTCATAAGAATTGAATAGAAGATTTATATTTCCAATGAGAATATTGTGCATTGGATTGGAAGCCATTTGAAAGTTGTATACTCAATATTATTACAATAAATATGGAATGATTGCAAAATCGTCGTGAATATTTTATTTAAAAATATTGATGTATGTTGATGAAACTAAGATAGTGAATAGTAGTTCTACCGTGATATCAATTGGCGCAAATATCGTTGCTTGTGTATTCAACTAAGATAAACAGGTAGGTATTATCAACAATTTTAAGTGAACTCCGGATAAGCTGTGGACCCAATGCACACTGGTATGCTGAAAAAGAGATGCAGATTGCATTCAAGGGTCAAACAAGTCCCTGAAAAAGAATATTTGGGAAGGAAGAGTGCTTCGTCCATCGCACCAAATAGACATTTTGGAAGCTTCCACGTCAATAAAGAGACTATTATGTAGGTTTGAAATAGATGACCCTGTGTAAGTAATTTAATTCATTGTCTTGATATATAGCAACTAGGCTTAAACCTTTAAACGGGTTCCTCGCAAAACTACATTTTCACATTCGGTGGCCACTATTTCTGAAAACCTGCTCGAGCGATCAATATCATATTTATACAGTATCTTTGAGACATCAGAAACGATTACTTAATAATTGTAGGATATTTATTTTTATTTAATTTTTTTCATATACGAAAACGACCCATTTTCCCTTAAAATGCATAAAGCGACCGTCATTTTATTAAACAATAATTGTTTATAAGCCTTGTTGAGGCACTAGATAAATTAATAAACCAGATGAACCTATTAGAAGTTATAGCTGTCATCGCGAAGCACTGTTTGAAAAAGACCTTTCGCGCAAGTGCAGATAATTCTCTGTCCAGATTTCATATTTTTTCATGAAAGTCCTCCATAATATTGTTGGCTCGTCAGATAATTACGCAATAATATAAAAAAAATATTCTCAGTCGGTTTTAAATAATAGCAAAAAATATTTATTTTTTAACCACTGACTAACCCTAACCATTTGAGAGGCTATATACATGTACATAGAGGAAAGAAAGCGGAACTCTGACAATTTTTTTAAGTGGGGAATATATATCTCAGTAACTACTGGACCGATTCAATTATAAGGGGATTCAGCCTTCTTGAAATTTATCTATGAATGAATAATATGGGGCTAGGGTTGTTGTAAAATGTGAATAATATTTATTTACGACAAAAATTCATGGATAACTATTTGTAGTCGAACCGATCCGATCTTCGTACTAGGATAAGTGTGCGCATCGTCGTGCTAATGCGCATAAGCGAGAGCGATACCAGGGGAAAATCGTATGACAATTGGTCTCGCTTCCACGCTATAAAACTGCATGCTTTTCATACGGCACTCGTTTAATTCGCACCCTCTACCTGCTATTAACAATTCTCAAGCTTTATCAGAATGTTCGTGTGATGCCCCTCAACCGTGCTCTACTTATTTATATTCCATGCTTAAATGGTGTTTAGACGATGGACTGAGAAAGTCCAAGTTGGACCATCGTTTGTACAGTGAAAACATGCTAACCATCCTGACTTCATTCGCCTTGGCGATGCAACCGTAAATCACATTTTCAATGTACACGCGTTCAGACAACATGTTAAATTACGTATACGCTAGAGTTTGTCAATTCTTTAAAAAAAAACATATATGTACCTACATATTGAAAGGAGGCACCGGCATAAATATTAAATTCTAGGTTGAGGAAAATTTAGAGTGCGTTGACCGGTCATCTGAATAAGAATCATATATTTTTGACGTGTACGCTATGTTCAACAGTGCGAATTTATTCTTAAACTTTAATCGAAACCGCGTTTTCAAAATCGGTGACCCACAATTTCTCAGAGGCTAACGGACAAATCATGATCAAATTTTGCCTGTTTATTTTTGATACCTAAACAAAATTATAAACTTGAATATTGAATGGCTGTTATTTTGGCCCTAATTAAAATGTTAACAAACCGAACTGTCAAGTACTGGGTAATTCATCATGTTAATTAAAATATCCTTGGTTTTTTCATTTCATAGGCCCAATCAACAAAATGGTCGTTATCGGAAACGCGGTACGAAAGACCACGAGTGGCTGGCATACACGCACACGCACGCGTATATATATGTCATGAGATATACAAACATTTTTAAAAAAGTACGCTATAATTTATAATAAAAAAATCCCAAAAAATGCAATTTTCTTCGGTCTCTTTATCGGCTAGAACCCCTTGAACTTAAGATAAAAAATCACTAATGATTACTATATTATTACTTGGAAAGACGACTCGTATTGTCCAAGTAACACGTTTTCTCACTGATGACTATCACAACGCCGTTCGTTTTACGAGCAGAAGTTAAGACTTCAAGCGTCTAACCGATATCGATGAAGAAAATTATATGGTCTCCTTACCTGTTGTATGCTGCGATCTTGCAACACCGATGCCTTCCGAGACGCCAGCAACTGAGGCTCGTTGCATGTTTTGTTTATCGCACTTGTCTGTTGACGCCGAAGATTGTCGCACTGAGCTATCAAGTCTTCTATTTTTTTCTGCAGATCCTCGGTCTTCGTCTCGAGACTTTCGATCGTCAAGCCTTGACTGCGGAACGAAAATAATAATTTCGTTTTGAATTTTAGCAAACTCATTTCAAATACGACTTTTAATGTTGTTCTTATCATAATAACACAATGTTACCTTTTTATGAGCTTTTTGTCACTGGTGTTCTCAACGACGAGACGACGATTGGCACGTTCGAGATCCTGAATACTGACTTCCAACTGTTCGTAAATTTTCAGCCTCGAATTGTTGACCTCCCTCAATGCAGCGGTCTGTTTTTTCATATACTGTCGAGAAGCAAAACACATACTCGTATATATGGGGCATTCCACGCCAGATTGGACACCGTCTAGATTTTGCATCTCCGATTTTTTGAAAAATTTTTATGTTTTGGTATTGGTTGAAAGGGGCCTCCATGATTTTTTTCAATTTTTTTTTGTTGAACCGTTTTCAAGATATCAACTTTTCGAAAATTACGTTACTTCTTTTTTAAACATCCATAACTTTATGAAAAATGGGCCAAATTGAGCGTTTTTTGGAATTTTTTCTTTTTAAACGCACTTTTGAGAAAAAATATCGAAGAAAATTTTGAAACCGTATTTCTATAAGATTTTCAAGATTAAAATATAAATTGTTGATTTACAAAAGACACGTACTGAACGATTTTCTAGATAATTTTTTGTAAAAAATTGTCGTTTATTCCACAACTTTTAAGGCTAGTTAGATAATGGGCCATATTCCATATTTTAGTTATTCGTGTTGAAAAATATCTGAAAAAAGTACTATGCACAGGAATTACTATTAATAATTATTCGGCACATAGGGATTATTAATTAGTTCACAGATTGATTTCAGGAAACAGACAGAGCCTAATAGCATTTATTCTCTTACCCATTTAAATATTTTATAAATTCGAGATTCAACAGATGAAGAAAAATTCTTTAAAACTCAAAGTGCCTTCTCCGTCTGGCAATAAAACCGAATTGTTTGCCGAATATTTATGCTCAATTTTTCCCTAACGAAGATTATATTCGGGCCAAAGAATCATTAGAGAAACGATATATGAGAGCAAAGACGCATAGGGGCGCAAAACTATCATTGTGTATTCCAGACGGAGAAGACACTTTGAGATTGCAAGAATTTTTCTTCATCTGTTGACCCTCGAATTTATAAAATATTTAAACGTGTATGAAAATAAATGCTATTCGGCGATTTGCCTCTATCTGTGGAAACAGATTTCAGGAATGAAACCAATCAGTGAACTAATTCGGCACATAGGGAATAATCCTTATGTGTCGAATAATTATTATTAGTAGTTCCTGTGCATAGTACTTGTTTCAGATATTATTCAACACGGATAACTGAAATATGGAAATTTAAAAATCGAAAAATATATTTCCCATCGTTGTCCCATTATTTAACTAGGTTTAAAAGTTGTGGAATAAAAGACAGTTTTTTTTACAAAAAAATGCCAAGAAAATCGATCAGTACGTGTTTTTTTGCAAATCAACAATTTATATTTAAAACTTGTAAATCTTATAGAAATACGGTTTAAAAAATTTGTTCGATATTTTTTCTCAAAAGTGCGTTTAAAAAGAAAAATTTCAACAACAAATTCTCCAATTTGGCCCATTTTTCGTAAAGTTATGGAAGTTTAAAAAAAAAATAACGTAATTTTTGAAAAATTGATATCTTGAAAATGGTCCGAAACAAATTTTCAAAAAAAAAATTGAAGATGCAAAAGCTAAATGGTGTCCAATTGGGCGTGGAATGCCCCATATACATTATTTAAAAATATTATTATCATACGTAAAGAGAAAATCGCGAGTACTTATATAACGCAACTATCCCATAGTGTCAGCATTAATTACACGATCAAGCGTGTTATTTAACAGAAGAAGAAAAGGAAAAAACGAGCGTACATGGCGGCTCTGATTGGCTATGAGAATAACTTTCATGGGAATCTCTTTCAATGGCATGTTGGAAGCGACTAATTAATATAATTTTCCGAATGAAAGTCTAGAGACTCTCGGCGACGGAACAATAATAATCCTTGTCGTCTTTTTCCAGCCTCTTCGTTATTGGGTTATCGATATGTCCTTATATGTAGTTTTACTTTTTAGTACGGTCCATTTGCGGCGTCGTGTGGTTGGCCTGGAAAGTTGACTTTCCACAGACGTCCGCCGAACGACATGATAAAGAAAAAGGCTATTATCGTAATTATTAATGTTATTAAGTGGGTTGATTATATCCATTATTTCACCCCGTTCGCTTCGTCCTGTTGTTTCTCGTTTGCATTGCCAGAGCTGACGAGTCGAGTCGAAGCTAGTCGGATCTCTGTCGTCGATCGTTCGCATTCAGGCAAACAGAGCCGAGGTCTTGTCGTTATTCGGACACCTTTAGCACCATCTATGACTTTTTTTTCTTTCCATTTGTTATCTTCGAAGTACACAATACTTGCTTCGTATTGCCGACCTCGGGTCAAACCCAAACTATTCGATCTTCGAAAACCGGCTAGCTTGACTTTCCTTCAGAACGACGTTTCGTGTCGTCAGGTGGCAGTTATTCGAAACGTTCGTAACTGCCGGTTCTTTTGCTGCGTAGTTTACACGCTGCCAGCGTCACGTCGCGTCTTTGTCACCGAGAATGTAAACATTCGACTTTACAGCGGTGTACAGGAGAGACATACCATGTCGTGTCTATACGGGGTACATATACAGAAGTACTTCACGCGGTGCGTATGTATCTGGAACTTTGTGTCACGCCCATACTTTTATTTGTCGACGCGACGCGGCGAGAGCGGTAGGTAGGTATTCGAAACGTAACGTCAACCGTCTCGATGTTCTGGTTTAGAGGCGTGCAACCCGCCTGTACCTACCCGCGCCAAACCGCCTGTGTCTGTGTTATTCTTATTCTTATATTTCATAAGTAATTATATTATGACCATATGTGGTTTAACTGGTGTGGAAATAGAAAACGATAGGTGAGGCGAATATTTCGAAATAAAATAAAGTAGGATAAGAATTTTGTTATTTTTTTCCTAAGTACAACAACCTACATATAATATAACAAGTAATTGTTGCCGAAGACTTATTGATATTGTTATTATACGTATTATTATTGTTGTTGTTATTATTGTTTTTTATTCTTTCATTGAATGGAGGCCTCTAGTTTGTTTGTTGAGTAAAGAAACGAGTTTTTTTTTACAAGTTTGCAACGTTTGTTATTCTTAACAGTATATGATAAAAAATTCGAATAAAAACTCATAAAATTGGCCGAGTAACTGCACTATATGGTTTTCGGATAGCAGATCAGTTGACAATGTTAGAGAGGAAAACGTTAAGCGCGTTGCTGTTAAAAATATAGTTTTTTTTTCGTGCAAGTCCTCTTACGACGGCCACATTATGCAATTGATTGTGAAATGATCACAATGTTTAGCTCGCAATATGTTCAAATCTTGTTCCTGTACTTCTTATTTGAATGCTAACGCAAACTTTAAACTTCGTATCTTTTATTGTTTATTTTTTAAATTGTCCGACTAGTCTTGCTACCATAACTCGATGAAAAATTATATATTTCTTTACTTATAGTCGATTTTATGCAAAACATCTGTAGATTATAAAACTGAACTTTTTTGTTTGTTTCGGATAATTTCTCGACGCTCCGGAAATTCCACAGTCCACGCAATCTCACCACGTTATATGCTTCGCCTACTCCACAGTTCCGGCTTCTTCTACAGCTTCAAACAATGTCTTATTTTTATTCTTTATTCAATAAAGATTTATTATGATATATAGAGCAAGTTTTATCGCTACATCTATATTTTTTCCTTTCGCAAGAATCCGAAAAAATCGATTTTTTTGATCCAACAAAGTAGAAAGCTCCCTTCCCTGACAATGAGTATTTGACACATTGCGTACGATTATCTCCAAATTCAAACCACATTTTTCCACAATCTTTCAGACATTTCCGAACTTTTGCCAGCTTCCTCTATTTTTTGAATATCCACTTCCGAGTTAGGGTTTTAAAAATGTTCTCAACATCTTAGAAAATCAAGTCGCGCAAACAACAATTGAGACAAAAGATTCGCGTTTGTCCTTCACTTTGAAATACTATAGTAATTGTATTTTCATTTAATTGTTTTTACGTTGCTTCAATTTGATTGTTTTATCAATTTTCTTGCCGTTTCATAAATTTCAGGCACGTTCACGAAAATTCAGGGAAAGTAATACAATTGCTAGAAGCGTTGCATTTAAAACAATCGTCTATACGACGAGCGAAATGTAACCATTATTGTATTCAAAATTTGCGGAAAGGCTCCTTTTTCAGCTCTACTTTTTTTTTACTTTAGACTTAACAAATATTACAATACTTTCACGTGGTGTCACAAGTTGGCGAATAATGTAAACTATCTGAGATGCTTGGCAAACAGATGTTTCCATGGAGTATACCTGCCACGTATAGGTATAACAATAAATATGCCTACCTCGATTTCCTGCGCTTGTTCCTCGATCGTAGTCTGATGAGTCTTAAGACTGTTCTCTAGTGCCTTGTTACGTTCGAGGAGAGTCTTGCCGAGTTCGGCAGCCAATTGAAGATCTGTAACGAAAAAAGTGATTTGAAGATTGGAAAAAAAGAAGACAAAATTCAATGAAACAGGACAAATTTCGGATATATCGATTGTCCCGCATACAAGCGTAGACCCTAGCTTAGAAGAAAATATGATGGTCATCAACAAACCACGACGTTTTCGAAAAAAATTATGATCGGCGCATGCATAAAAATCACAAGAACAAGCGAACATTGTCTACAACAAATGACTTCTCTCACTGTATTGACGACATAGAATAGGGGAACGTAAAAAAATACCCAGCGGTTGTTCTATCTGAAAGAGACAAGGTAAGTATCGGTTATCCACTAAATTACGAGCACAACAGAAACGAGGTCTGTCGAACGAACGTTAGATATATCAATATCGAAAGTAGAATCAATTTTGGCTCGGGGAACGACAGATCATCGAGGAATGTATCAAGTGTATACAGTATTTCGTACTTGAAGGAATGACGATATAACCGAGGGAATAATATTATGACGTTGCGATACATGAATATCGGCTATCGTTAGAGGTAAATTCGTAACAGTCAAAAATGATAACGGGGCCAATATGAAAAAGGACTTATATTCAAAATGGAGAAATTGGGTGTCGGCCGAGACGTTGTGGATTTTTTCGAAGATAGTTCGGTCGGGATTCCGTCCCGACCAAAAGGTTAGGTCCAAAATCACGATTTGTATACTGCAAAAGAAAAATGAATAAGTCCGGAGGAACCCGGGCAACCTGGTACAGAAAATTCAGTTATTGGATTTCGAACATGAAACGGCACCTGAGGCACGATAATAGGTCGGTACATATATACTGTAATGCATGTCTGTCATCGCTGTCCAGACTGCTATTCTCTTTCGGTCATGCTCTCGATAATTTCGAATTGAACTCGCAAGTTTCCGCGCTATTATTTGTGCACTACATCCGCTATATTAACGATTTGATGGGTTTCATGTAAATAGCATAATTTTTTGTCTTTTCCAAATATGATTACTATTCTTCGTGAAAAGGAAAGAAAACTATGATTACGGGAATCATTTGATTGATGAGTTTCGTACGATACCCAGTTTCCTTGTAATTATGGAGAATCGCTGTTACGACGGAACGTTCGATAAATTCTCGGAAAAATTTCAACGATTACGGAAATCGAAAGAGACGAAAGTAAACAAATATTTATACTCAAATATTCAAATTTGGATGATGATAATCAATCACGTTAAATACCGATCAAAACATATGTTTCGTCGAAATTAAACGCATACCTACAAATTAAAAGTTGCGAACCCGAATCATAACTTTTAATGAAGCCCCATTTAAATATAACCCAAAATCAAATTTAAACCCGTATTATCTAGCTATTCTTGTTTTCAACTGTTTTATTATTTTTTTTATAACGACGCCGTAAGTTGTAGAGATATTTTGCATCGACTGATTCGTAAAAACTCGGTTCAAAATATTTGTCACAACTTGAACAGGAAATCAAATTTAAACGATGTGTTTTTACAAAATAAGCAGGTGCATTTTCAGTTCCTTAATAACACGGGAGGTACCAGGTCAGTTTGTATATCTTTCTAGAACGGGTAACCACAACGCTCGGTGGATCCTCGCCCGCGGAGCATCACAAGTTAAGAATGCCTGAACTCTCTTTGCTAGGGCAAGGACCTTCTTCAGTACCCAGCCGCGCACTATACGGCGCCACTCTCTCTCTTTCTCTCCCTCTCTCTCTCTCTCTCTCTCTCTTTCTCTCTCTCTCTCTCTCTCCCTCTCTCTCTCTATCTCTCTATCTCCCTCTCTCTCCTCCTCTCTCTCCTTCTCTGCCATGCTATCTGTGCACAACTTGGAGATCCTGAACGCGTTCTCGGGCAGCACCAACGAGTAACGAGAAAACGGGACAGCAAGCTACTCGATATTTCAATAACACCACTTATCGCCAAACGTGCTGGGAAATGTAATCACTTGCGGGATCGAAGTAAGAACCAAAAAGGTCTATTTGAGTTTACGAAGAAAAAACATCGCTTCGTTGAATTTGTATACCACCGATCATTTTATCATCGGTTACAGCTATTAATTTATATTATTATCGTAATTAATCAGAATTTAAATGTAAATTGTGAACTTAAACCGTTAATAATGTTGTTGAAAATAGGAATTAAAATCGAGATTCATAAATGATTGCTCGAATCGATTTAACGGTGGATTTGAATTAAATTTTCGGTCGATTGTAGGTATACTTCGATATAAGGTAAATTTATATTATCATTGAAATTGAACGATATTTGTATATAAACTGTAATAGGAATAATTGATATAAAACATATTATTTTATCAACGATAGACACAAGAGCCGGTGTTATATTTTACTTTCTCGATCGTCTTCGTGGCAGTACCTTCTGGCCCTTGAAGACAGGCCAATTCGATCGAGTAGTCCCAATAATCGAGCGAGCTCATCTGCGTCGGGGGCTCCCAGACCACGTCGACGCTCGGTCTGTTCATCTTCATGCGTATTTCTTCCTCGATTACACGCGAATAATAATCCTTGATTGAAACTTCACCCGTACAATTTTTCAAACCAACGAAGGCTCCAACCGAAACACGATACAACGGGAAATAAACGAAAAGAAAGTCTCAGTGTAGAAAAGCGCAATTTTAATTATAATTTCGAGAACTGCACTGTTAACCCTAACCGCACGACATTAGGATTAAAAACGAATTTTCCTCGGAGCACTATGGTGGAAACGACAAAATTTATAATACAAATGAAAACTTCGAATTCGTTGCCGATGAACACCAACCGGTTGTTTCGACGTTCACCGGTCTTCTGTTCAACACGGAATTACTTCGCCGTCGCAGACCTTGTGGTTCGCATGTGCTGTGTGTGTATAATATTCCGTACCGGTTGTCAGCTACCCTTCTCCTTTCCACGACGCCCCTCTCTCTCTCTCTCTCTCCCCTCCGCGCCATTTAAGGCGATGTCGAACCCCCATCCAATCTTCTCCCCCCCACTTTTCAAAATAAGCAGTCCATTCTTTTCAATTATACTTTTTAATTCAATTACATAGAGATTTTTATTCTAAAGCCTAATGGTAAGTGTAAGAGTAATTCGTACGATTTACATTTTTTCCGAAATCTATGGATTTCACAATTTTCACGATATTTTGCTTCTCTAAAATCTCGAAAGGACGTTCAAAAAATGGTCGGCCTGATGTTGGAGTAGGGGATGAACTGAATGAAGATTTTACATTGCTCTGAAGTGATATGAAACACGTTTTATGTCGTTCCTTCTCACGACTTCATGGCCGCTTATCCCTCTCGTGCTCCCAGAGACTCGATAGGAATTTCACAGTACCTTCAGTCTCGGTGCGATTGGCAGCATGGTGGGAAGGCAATGTGGAGAGAATGCGCGAAAACTGGCGATTCGAGAGGAACGAGCAGTCTGTTGGAGAGAGGACTGCGTACAGTGTGCACGATCACGAGTGAGACGTTGGACGCGAGCCTGAGGTTTCCGATCCTGTTGCAGGTAGTTTAGCATTACAGCATTATTATATGATCGTAACAATCGGCAGGATCTAATGAATAATTATTCTATTCACAGTCGGTCAGATACGATGCAAGGAGCTACTGCGTAGCCTCTCGATATGATCACGTCAAATGTAATTTTTCAAGCCAAGACAAACGATGGTCGGCACGAATCTTTCGAACAAAACGAAACTGAGAACTGAGGTTTTCGAGTATGAGCCAGAGTGAAACTTCTGCCTTAATTCTCGAGCTGTCTACGATACACTTGCCCATTTTTGTTTACTCGGTGTCAGCAAAAATCCCTTCCTATATCGTATCGTAGTATACACTCGAAGTTCCGACAATTTAACTGGCCTGGGCCCGACTTGTTTCCACATCGTAATCGCAGCTCCAGTCCCCACTCTGACTATGAATGGTGTGCACATAGCTTGCGCGCGAGACTCTCCCGTAGTCCTACGCAGGCGTGCAGTCCGGAATACGGGAAAATGGTCGCATAGTAGTGGGAGTTGAAACGTGCGAATCAGTATCGATGGCAATGAGCTAAAACATGCGAACGGTTGAAGAGCCAGAGGGAGGGGATTTGAATCGTGAAGACTGATTGCAGATAGGTATATGGAGTAAATAATCGCGATGTCGTCGGTAAAATGCCCATTTTCTTGACTGCTGAAACGGTGCCAATGCTCTTTTCAACTTTTCTCATTTATTACTTCCAACTTCCTGTAGCGTAAATAAACAAGAATAGGGCATTTCGCCGGAGGTCACGGGACTTTCGTGTTTATGTTTACAGCTACGTAAAACAAAATTTTCATAAATTATGAAGATCGTTTGTTGCCAATTCGCATAGAAACCGGAGTTCGAAACAAGCGTAGCGAAAAGGGCATCTAACTGTATTGAACCGAGGCCCTGTGTTGTGTTCACTATAGCGGGTTATTCGCGATACATAAATAATCGTTTTCACTACCTGCTACTCAATTGTGCCGTCTTAAAGTATTGTAGTAGAAGGTAAGGGCCTTCTGATATTTCACGGCACGTTCAAGTGTTTATTCAGTATTATTAAAAATTGTTCACAATTGAGATCTATCGTTTGGCATTTTTTATTCGATCATATCGAATTAAAATCAGCCACAGATCTATCAAGGTATCGTTCGCTTGGTTCTACTTAACAATAAGTTACGAGGACCATTGAATCACTTTAATCTTACCGCTGCTGTTGATAATTGCGGATTGAAAACAAAAAACTTGCAAATATATAGAAAGACAAAAAATGTGTTTTTTTCGAAACTTCTAATTACAAAATCTTGAATCGCAAAACTAATAGAGAAGTACATTTTTACTGGTGTAGGCGATTTGTTTGACCGGTGCCTCTAAGCATGTCGAATTGGTGCAAATACGTCGATACATCAGATCCTTTAATTAACGCTTTTCGAGTATTTTGGAAAACTATACGCACTCATGCCGCGTTTGACCGTCGCGCAGTTTCTAAAACATCGAGGCATCTGTATATATGCTTAAATGCAAGTTCTCCCGGGATTGCTATTATTGCAATCTCTCTATGCATATATATATCTATATATAAATTCGATCAACACGAAGCTACTTTCTTTTATACGCTTATAAGTAGCAGTAACGGTTAATCGAATGCGATTTTCTGCTGAACATCCGTTACATTGAAAGTCACGAAAAACATTCATGCAACAGCAAATCTCAATTTCTTTTTATCGACAAAACTATTGCCATAAATCTGTTAAATTTACGATTGAATATTAAATTTCCGAATCTAAGATATCCGATATTAACAAAATTGAATAAGGTTAAGATTGAAAAGTTTCAAAACATTCAAAATATTTGTATCTTTGAAAAAACAAAATTATATTTTTTAGAATCATTTAAATTTGAAATCTTTTTTTCCAAGTCTGACAAAGGAGTCAGCTGCGAAGATATATTGAACCCCTCGGATCTCAAATAAGTCATTACCCAACGTCAAAGGCCGAGGATCCCGCGGTTTGTGAATCTTCCTTATGTAAGATAGACCGTCGAGAGATAAGGCACGCGTTACGTTTTTTTTCTGTCTTATAATATATAATTGGTATTCGCTCTTGCGTACGCGCGATAGAACCGTCTGAAGAATTGTGAATGATGCTTCTTTCAAACCTCTTCCTACGTATATAATTACGCTCTTCTTTTCATTGTTTCAGTGCGGTCTGATTACGAATTACGTGGAGGTCATCGACAGCAGGTTCTTTTTACTCAAATAGAAAATACGAGAGTCGCTTCGAGAATGAATAAAAAAGGAGCTCTTAGAAACACGAAATATATTATTTCTTTTTGTGGCCTTTAAAATATACGAAAATCATTCGTTTTTGTATGGATTCCAAATTGATTAATTATCACAAACTTTTGGTTAAATGTTTAATTAAACTACATCTGAATAATTTTGTTTAAGTATTACGAATAACAAAATAGATATCTCTCTATACGTGTTATAAGAAGATGTCGTCGTTGGCATTACCATTACTGGTGCTGCCTCAAGTACAGGATCACGTCCTAGTAGCCCACTCGGAATGTACACAAAATCGGCCAAGTTTGTAGATAATCATACGACGTACAAATTTTGTAGGGACAATTTTTCGATAAAGCCGGTTGCAAAAAATATGTCGTTGAAAACCCAGTCTTTTTGTTTTTAACAATCTCTGGCGGCCCCAAACCACCATTTTTTTGTATACACTTATTCAGGGTATATTTCCGACGCCCCAATGCACCTGCAACAAAATTAGCGACATGCAGGTCTCCGTGAATAAGTGTCGTGCAACACCAGTGCATAGCGTCAGGGACGTACGAAACCCTGTTATCCATATAGATATAAATTAAGCGTACACTTTTTAAAATGTCGAATGTCGATTATCACGGGTCAAGAAATTTGGCCTTCTCGACGATTGCGAGAACTGGAATGTCAACGGTGTTCGCTGACGAGCCGAATAATTTCGAGAATCTTACGTATTACGACCATTAAACTCATCATTCCCAGCAGCGAAGTGACATATTTGAATTGTATACTGAAATTCAATCGAAATTCGAGCCAATTCAACTGAAATCGACCATTTTTCTCGACGTCAATATTGCGAAACTCAAGATCGAATCACGATCGCTTGCATCGATTGTCTATGGCAAGGAGAAATTCGAGAGACCCTTCAACAATATTCTTCTTCCTCTGACTGATTAATCTCGTTGCGATTTCACCGAAATTCACCACGGTACATCTTTTAAACTCTGACCTACAACGAACAAGTTCCAAGACTTCTCGGACTCGAATGCACTTTCACCGACGATTTACACATAGGACTATCCCTCCCGTTTCTCTCGTGTTAACGTGAATGTCGATATTTCTCGGTTCTCCCGATGCAGCCATCTTGGCCAACTGCAACGATGTAGTTATTTCGAGCCATTGATTGCAAAAATACAGATCATCCTCAACAATAAATACGTCCATCGTTCAACATCTTTACAAACAATTACTAACTCAATAATATCTTGATCCGTGCACTTGTTTCAAGATGCCAGTTTTGAAAACCATGAAGTTCTCTATGACAAAAAAGGTATATCAGACACGCCGGTTTAGGAGAAAATTAGTGAACCCGAATAGGAGTTGTTAATCAATAAGCCAGAAGATGTTCGTAAACTCTCTCGAAACCAGTTGTATAGCATCGCACTATGAAGGAACAGGCCAATATATTCCTTCGTTATGAGATATTAAATCGATGGAATATTAACGAAATTTCGTTGAAATGGGTAGTTTATAAGAATGATATGTATATCATTTTTTTTTCATGGAGCATCGCGTAATTTACTAAAAAAAATATCGTATCCGTATGTATATCGGAGCGGAGAAAGGGTCACACGGCAATTACATACAATTTTCACTATTATCAATCGTAAATAAAATCGCCCAGGGGAAAAAACTCGAGGGAATATTATGTGGATTATAAATCGCATGCCCTAATATAGACTCGAATTAGAACGCAAAGATTTATTAATCAGCGGACGAACAATCGAAATGACCCAGACCATAGATTGTTATGTCGAAAAACATCGGGGAGTGTATACGTACACAAGACGTAATTGCAATGCTTCCAGACACGAACTAACCACGGCTAAACGATTATGCATGGAAGAGGATGAACAGTTTTTCATTTTTTTCCCTCGTTATTACACGGCTTTTCTTCTTTCATTATAAGTTCATTCACATGGCAGAGGTAGAACAAATATTCTAGCATCGTCGATGAGATATCTTCATTCATCCTGTATTCGAATCTGATCGCTGACAGCAGATATTAGGGGGAGACATGGAGCCTAGACAGGAGGAGACCAAACTCCAATGGCAGCATACTGAGAAACGAGCATGAATTTGTGGGGAGTAGCACTTTTGGTGTTAGCCGGGAGTGGCGCTGAACGCAGCAATATCTATCGCGAGAATACCACTCTCCTGAAATTTAATTAATGACGCTTCTATTCCCGCGTAATTCGATTATTTATTATTTACGCTATTGTTTGTGAGCGCTGAAAAACTTTTTATTCTAAACAACCGTGAATAATAACTAATCGCAATTACCCGGGAATAGAAGCGTCATTGATTACATTTAGGGAGAGTAGTATTCTTGCGATACATTCTGGAGATCATGGGGGGAGATCAGCAACGCTCGACAAAAGTTGAAACCTGGAGAATTTGTTCTGCGACATCTCAATGGTCAAACCGCCAACTATTTTGTACCCACGTTAAGTTGACCGCAATCTATCGTAGTCATATATATGGCAAAGGGAACACATATATATATAATATAATCTGGCGATCCGTATACGCCGCTCGAATGTTCCGAGATCCGAGCGAGCGAATTATATGTAAAGTTCCGCATGTACAACTTCCGTAAAGCCGCGCATGTTTTTTATTCTTTCAGCTATCAAATCTGTATAGACGAATTAGAAATTGTTTAAACAAAATTAAATAATGTGGACGAAATATAATTGATCATCGACGGTCCAACTCCATCAAACTAGGGCTTCAATGTTTCTTGCTATAGCAGGATATTATTTGGCAGAAACAGAAGAGACTTTGACTAGCATCGCGAGATCGCCGCGGCTTTTTCTTTTTTTTTTCGTATGATGTACGTGGCATCATTATTTTTACGTATTGCGATTCCCGTCAAAAAGTATGAACACGGCTCATTATTTCGTGAGTCTCTGACTGGTAGTGTCAACGAAGCGGATTTGGGTCCCTACATGAATCTTTTTTTTCAGCTTTTACCATATTAAGTGAATAAATAATCGACCGACTTGGCTTCGTTATTTTTATATTTTCTGCCCTGCCATGAAAAACTATAACTATAGACTTTTTGTCGAATTTTCACGCGATTTACAAAATATTGTATCCATTCGTTTGATTTGCTAGTTGTGAATTTAATCGCAAATAACAAAGTGTTTTACGTAGTTTTTCGGTTTTAGAAGAGTATCGCCAGCTATGGAAACAAATAAAGTAGAAACAATTACAGATATACATACCTAGTCGGCCACGAAAATATTCGGACACAAGCATAGAGTTGGTCTTTCTGTTTTTTATTTCAACTAAATGTTCGAAGGACCATCAGCAAATTACGGTATGATATATCAGAACATACTTTTTAGGCAAGACGAATGCAAAAAATAATTATTACGTGCCTACGATTACCTCCATAAGCCTTTTTTTCAACTCTTCCGTGGTTATTATGGGGATTTTCCGAATTTATCGGTACAGTTCGTCCCACAAATTTTCAGTAGGATTCAAATCCGGCGATTGTGGAGGTGGGTGCACAGCATTACCACATGTATACATTGAATCTTCATGAAAAAATCCGTGCGTAGTGCTTAGCATCGTTGTCTTGATTACATTTTAAGCCTTGCCCAACCCCCATTCCAGCAGCACTTTTTTAAGTTCTTTTATAAAATGGTTGGGTATGTACACTCACCCAGAATACCCTCTATAAATACTAATTATTTCGTCGGCGTCGAAGGCAGCTCTCGACAGCCCTGAGAGTACTCTCAAAATACGAACCGAGTTCGAACTTCTGCGAGTAACTCGCCGGGAGCACGTTTCACCTCGTTCACATGAGAGCGCGCTCTCGCGAGTCTACTCTCGGCGAGAATAACGTCATTGCCTACGAGTTACTAGTAGCACTGGCGAGAACCTGTCCACTGGCGAGAACTGCTATTGAGAGCAACTCTCGAGAATTTTACTCTCATGTGGAGCGGCACCTTTACGTTATTCCAGCATTCGTTTTTTTTATAATATAGTATTTTGCAAAGTCTAATCTCATTCTTCTGTTTGTTGCGTTAATGTACGGCTTTTTCCTGGTTATCCATCCGCGAGAGCCATCTTCTCCAAACACTTTTCGCACATTTTCTGGATATACCGTAATACCCTGTTCTTCGCGAAGCATCGTGGCCAATTTTGGTGCACATGTCTTCGGTTCTTTTTACTCTGTTTTATAATATCCCGTCGATCACGAATATTTCAAACTCGCAGGCATCCACTTTCGCGGACCAAATGAGTAAAAGTAGCTACTTTTACTCATTTTCAACAGATTTGTAATTTCACGATAATATTTTCCTTTTTGACGACGGAAAATAACTAACTGCCGTGGTTTAAATACTTTTCCGATTCATTTTTCAAAGAAATTGCAACGGACCCGGTGCATATTCGATCATACACATTCTTTATAAGCCACTTAAGAGATATGTTTACGAAAATTGTGCTGGTACCTACTTCGATTCAACGACTATTGTATATGTTTATGAACAGTACACCATCGCTATCCGAATATTGTTGTGACATACAAATTCGTCATTTCTTTGAATCTCTCGCATTATTTAAACAATCGTACGTACGTAATAATTATTTTTTGCGTTCATTTTACCTGAAAAGTACCTGGATATATACCCGGCCTAGAATATATAGACATATCTCATCAATACACAGCCTGTCTCATTCACGAAAACACCCGACCACCTTGCGGCCAACTTAATGTGGGTACACAAACTGTCGCCAAACAAATTCTCGAGGTTTCATCAACTTTTGTCAAGCGTTGGTGATCTCCCCCCTAATCTCTGGTGAAACTTTGAACGGATTTTTCTTTAAACAACATTCTTCAAAAAGATAGTGACGATATCACGAGCACTAATTATACGACTGAGATAGCATTCTGTGACGTTATTCAATATTATAATTTCTTCATTCCATGTACCTAACTGATTTTTTCCGTTACAATTATTTCGATTCTTTTCAATCATCGATCAAGAAAGATCTTACTCCTCTGAATATAACATCTATTCTTCTTCGCACTTTTCAAAACAAGTAAGTGAAAATTATATTCAATGTATATGTATATATAAGTCATGTATGTATATACGACATACGTATATAACTAACATTTGGTTTATTGTTATTTATTTTTATTCTTAGCGCGTTTAACAATAAAAAAATTGAAAAATGGTGCTTTTTGGACTCACCATAATCGTTTTCAGTCTTAATTGCACTGCTTCTTATCGTAGAAAAACCTGAGCGGACTCTAATCGTACAATCACCACGTATGAGTGTATATAGGTGAAATTAAGATAATATATTGAACATTGCTGATATGAAATATAACAGTCAGTTCGATACAGTGATATGAATTTTGAACTTATTGCTGTGATTATTGCCACGATTTCGCGGTGATTTTGACGCGAGTAGGTACTAGACGTACCCGTGTAGTACTCGCGTCGTTAAAAAAAAACAAACAATACAAGATTACGAACTTCATGTGATGTCAACGTGTCGACGGAAAACAATCACAGCAAAACCATCTTGCGTTTCTCTGGAAACCATGAAACTTTCATGGAACACTTGTTTTTGTACGACCTCAATTTCTCGACTAATTTCCATCGATAAATTGAAATTAATATCCGGGCGCCCGCGGGAAAAGTGCCCATTATATCTCATCATTATATCTCTCCATCCTTCACGTTCAGCTGTTGCTGCCACACTGTACAAAAATTCGTATTTCGTACGAGTTCAATTGTAATAGTATACTGTAAGCTATTCTCACACTTTTTTAAACTGTTCGCTTAAAGCCCCTCCTAGTCCAGTCAATTTAGCCCAAAAAACGCCAAAGAAATGCAAATGAACCGAGAAAGCTAATTTTTGGATATTGTGCCGAGTACTCGGCTGAAAGCACTGTCTCGCCCGTTTGCTCGGTACGTGTGATCAAGGCATTGCTAGCGAACTCGCTTGCCACCCGGACGACCGGGGTTCGATGCTACCTCTTGGAAACTTTTTTTTTATTTGTTATTTAATTGTTTTAAATATTATAACAACTTTTAAATAAAGGTAATGACCTAAAAATATTATCAATTAAATCCTAAGTCGTTCTTTTTATTTATAAAATTACTGTTACAACTAATTGAAATGTGAATTAAAGATAATATTTTATTTTTAAGAAGTTGAATAATTTCAAATGCATTTTTACTGGAGGTAAATTAAAAATTTAATTACCACTATAACAAAATTTCGGGCAGGGTTTTATTTATATAACAAATTTTACAATATCGTCTTTATTCGTCAATTTTTTATATTACATACAAGCACCAGAATGATAATTATCATAACAACATTGAAAACAAAAAATATTTTGACATCTTGCACAACTTGTTTACGCGAACAACCTTTATGTAAAAGATTTGTTGGAAAACATAGTTCATTTACATTCATGACAATTTCTCTTTCATCAGAAAGCTTGGAAGCGTTACCAGGCATACCCGATCATTTTGTTAACAATTGGCGATGATAGTCGACGATGCACTATTGATTGTATTTTTATAGAGAATTCGCGGGAATTTATTTCTCTATTATTTTCAATCAGATAAGCGCAATTTTGTATACGCTTTATTAGATTTTTCACCTGTCTATAAAAATGGACGTGACACGTTTGAACAAGAGTACATTTTGGAGGAATCGGGAGGAATCTACTGCACTGTTCTTAGAATATGTAGAAATCGTCGACTATATGAGCTGCGCGTAAAAACTTTAAGGCCCTTTTTCTCGGAAACTTATAGCTAGTGCGCTCTATTACTTTACAAGGTGGATACCCTTAAGGTATACTACTAACCTGCCAAGTCTCATCCCGACGTCAATTTCCGAGACTGTACGGTCCCCTTGTAAGAGCGAAATTGCTCATCGAGCAATTCTCCATGTTTTTTCTTTACAAAACAGCGTTTTCAAAATATGTGAGCACGATTCCTCGAAAATTATTGCACCGATTTTGTTTAATCTTGGTAATTTATACACAATACTTTTAGATACATTATCTAAAAGGTAGCGGAGGATTTTTGCGATTACTTGATTGGTTTCATTTTACCGACGTTTTTTCTCGTGAAATGACTGTGAAAAATACCCATTTTTTTTCTTCGGCTCACCATAATTTCCCTAATGGCAAGGATTGCAAGGGAATCGGTTACACCGAGGTCCCCAAGTATTTCGTTATTCGGAAGAATCACTCGTACATATCAAGGCACCGATGCCACGCAAGAAAATTCTCATAAGTATAATTGGTGAGATGTAACAAGAAATATAATTGTACACGTCGGTCTCAAGGTCTCTCGTGTAGAATCGTAAACTGGAGGTTTCAACCACTGATTAGCGTGTGCCGGGATGCGTGTAACATTACGGGATACTATACGCACGTATTAGACAGATGTCTAAAGAAGAAGAAACAAATTAATTGGGAAGTATTTAGATGTTAATTCATTTTTTTTTAGATGTTAACGCCATGGTCCGTGAACAAGGGTAATGTAGTGCAGCCGCAAAGTACGAAAATTCAATAATTCAGAATACATAAACCTACATTAAACCTACCGAGGGTTTACAAAGGGCTCATACTTTAACGTAAAAACCGATCATAAGGCCGGTCGTGATAGGTTTAGCTTTACAATTAGAGCACCAATCGTTGATTTCTTCTGGCATCAATAGTATTATATGTAGCAAACAATCCAGGAACCCCATCGAGTCGAGGACGCAAGAAAGTATAATATGGTTTATTGCGAATGCGAGCTGTGGCATTAATGGACGTCTAATCATTTGTTACTACAAAAATATGCCTGGAAATACCGTGGATAAATTTTAGCCGGGGCCCGCCTAGTAAGTAGGGAAGAGTTGCATGAAAAAGCCAGTTTTGAAATAAAAGGCAAATAATACAAAAGGAAATAAATAAACAACATGACTTGGATCATAACTTGTTGTTTGATTCCTTATGTGCGTAATGTCATAAAACATTTTCCAAATAAAACAATATTCTTTGAGTTCTAAGCATTTATAAAACGGCTCTTTCATAACACATAGGCATTGAAAGAGCCGACAAAAGTTTTTAAAGAGCCAAGTTTTGATTACAGGGATCTGAACGGTAAATTAACAAAGATATTATTGAACATATTTATTATTATATATAATGTTTTAAATAATGCCAACTCTGAATAAACAACGACAAATAATTTACTAACAAATCGAAGAAGCTAACAAAATCAGCCGTTCGAGATCATCATTGCAAACTAACTATGTCTCTTTAAGAATATACCTATCATTAAAAACAAAAATAACGATTTTGGAAAACTTAAAAACATTTTTAGCAAAAATAATGCAATCGTCCTTCCACGCCACAGGATTCATGTGCCCAACCGGAAAAGTTTGCGCTGGGGCTCTTGATTGCTGTTACTATCATTTTCATTGCACCCTACACAATTATCCTGTGCTCTTCCTCTTTTATTTTCGTCCTTGATTGAGACCTTTTTTACTTGTAACAATACTATATTTTCGTCAGAATCTGAATCTCTATCATTACTTTTTTTAGATTTCATAGTGAGCGCTTTTATAGATTTTTTTGTAGTCATTTTCTTTACATTCTTTCTCTTTTGGCTTGCATTTGCGTCCTTTTCTTCTATCTTGTTTTTCTCCGGAGAATCCGTTATAATGGCAGAAGACATTTTCCGGCTCTTACGAATCGTGTTTTTCTGCGACCCTCCTTTGAAAATGGTCTTATCATTTGCGGTGATATGACTAGTTGCCCTGATGTAGTCGCGACTAAAACTATAGATGCCGAAGCCGGTGAAGATGGAGGAGGTCTAAAATTATCTTGCCATACAGTTTGTTGCTCTGAAATTCTTGAAATTGGCAGTGAAGATGCACAAACAGATCAAGGCGGACGAGGCAAATTCTCTTCAATTTCAGTCACATTGTTATTATCATTTTCCTTATTAGAATCGACTTCAGCAGATGGATCAGATCTATCAGTCACAAATGATGATAGAAACTCTTCTTCTCTAAATATTTCCGAATTCAAGGGATAAATACCCGTTTTGAGAAAACCTTGGGTAATATTGTGAGGACTGAAAGATGATAGATACGCATCTTTGACAAACTGTCCCACTTGGTAAATGGTCACTGTTTTACCGGGATTTGATAACATCCACTCATTCATAGCAATTCTATATTTGGTTTTGAAGGGGTCGTATACTGCGACATCAAGGGGTTGTAGCTTATGGCTACCGTTTAGTGGGAAAGTGAGGATTACAATAGACTTTTCTCTAGCATATTGAACCACTTTCAGGTTAACATGGGAACTATGATTATCCACTATGATCAATGCCGGATTGGTTTTAGAGGGCCTCATACGGAGTACAAAATGTTCCAGAGCTTTAATGGAACATTCTTCATACCTCCATCCAGAAATATTTGCCAATCCAAGAGCTCCCAGTGGGCCATTAGCTAACATGATGTCTTTGTAATTTACCCGCGGGAATATCATAATTGGTGGTAAAAATCCACCAGCAGCATTAATGGAAAACAACGTTGTGACCAAAGTTCCTCGTTCACTGGATGTCACTTGTCCGACTTGTTTCGATCGTCTTTCAGCAATAACTTTGGGAGGATTGGTTACAGAGCTCCGAAAGTTAAAAAAAAACGTGCTTACGTTCGTTTTATTAAAACTGGTTGTTCTGGAAAGTGACGTACTTTCAGGTTTTCTACTGCTAATTCTTTGTGTCTGCTCATGCATCCTTTCAACCAATCATCGCTTGCACATTGAGAGTCCTTCCATTTATTTGGACAAACAGAATTCAATTCTGCATAATCAAATGCCAGTTTTTTGGTATGTTGTCGTCTAAGCCCATAGCCCGTTTTAGATGCAGTTTTCAAATAATCTGCTCGCAAACCCTCTTGTTCCACAGAAAACACACGTTTATTGCCTACATTAGGATTATGTTTGTACGATAATTCGCCAGAAGATTTTATCTTATTGACTATTTTAGGTAAGTAAGCTCTTGAAACATTAAGGCAAAGGGCAGTTTTATTTATAGACTGGCCTTTCTCGATTACTTCACTAACAGCTTCCTCTATTATACATGCTGCAGGTCTTTTACGCTTCCTTTGACTTCGCTGTTTCAGATGAAATTGTTTTCTATTCTATTATGAACAGAACACATATTTCAAAGCTATTGGAGGGTCAGCTGCAAATGACGCAATATGACGATGTTTCGTACGTACCTTTACCAATGAACTCGCGACAGGCTACTCTAGGGAAGGTCGCCGAGGAAAACATAAACTAAAAATATTGGAGGTCATGAAGCTGATATATAGTATGTATACATTATCATTTTGAGAGCTCAACATTATTTACGCACATTAAGATGATATGGAATAAAATGAATTTAATTTTTTAGAGCCGCTCTCTCAGACTTCCAAGGAGATGAATGAAAAAATATTTGAAGTGAGAGTCCGAGAGTGGTTTCGGCAAGCGCAGGGTCTCCAAAATAATTTATTGGCTAAAAGAATAAAACAATAAATGGCAATAACGCACACGAATAAAATGTGTCAAATGCAAAACGATCGAAAATCGAAGATTGAATTCGTGTAATAAGAACAAATTCAAGGTGATATTGATTTATAATAGATAAGGGTTTCTGTTTTCTAATTTTGTTTGATTACTTGAATTAGTAATTTATTGTTGTTAAGCATAAAACTACGGTTTTGTTTCTTCGTTTATTTTTTCATAAATGTTTATACGGCGCATGTACTTTGTATGTACTCTCTGAAAGTAATACGTAACGCAATAAATGAATAACAAGTTTCACATAATAACAATGACCAAGAGCTGTATTTGATGATTTTCCATATTCACCGCACGAATTTATAAGTATACGACGATTTATATGTATTGTAACAGTATATGCGTATTGCCATACGTGTGTGGAATACATTTTTCATGGATTTATTATTTGCGTATAAGACATTTATAATATGTCAAATATACGTTAATAAGATGTCGCTATCGACGTCTGTAAGATTCATTTAGTACGTATACTGAAGAGCTAAATGTTTCGCTAGTACCCGTATAATATATATATTCTGCGTTTGTCGAACAATACATTTGACGTATTTTCGACGTCTTAGATACATAAAATATACCGTTTAATAGACGTAGAATATATATACATTATACGAATATTAGCCGGATATTTAGCTCTTCAGTATACGTAATAAAAACGTCATACAAACGTATATGGCGACGTCGTTTTTATGTTTAATATACGTCAATGTTCTATCTGGGAGTCTTATGTGAAATCACAGTTTTCATTGTATTTTACAAAAAGTATCGTTCAGATTTCAATAAAAAACGGTAGAATAAGAGAAAATATTATAAGGAACATTTTAAATCCTTAAAAATACAGGTTGAGAGCCTGTGATCGTTGTAATTAACAAATACATATCCGAAATGTACTTTTATATCGTAGTTCAATGTAGCGTGGCAACGTCGCGAAGAAGTTACAATGCGCGCGAAATTTAAAAATGAATGAAATTTTTTTTTAATTTAAAATTTTTTTTTTTAAATTTAAACTTTTATTAAGAGAGCTATACTTTTTGAACTCAATATAATAACAATTACTTGTTTATTTTTTTTCTTGATTTAAAAAAAAATGAAGATCCTTTGCAATATATTTTTATTTTTGGTGACTTTAACACTACCGTTCTCATCTTTGCCCAAAACTCTCGATAAGCCATTGTACTTATCTTGTTTATACGTCTACAAGCATTTCGTAAGTAAAATTCTTGCAAGTAATTTTTTTGTCATGGCTATAGGTATCGTTGACGGTACCCGTTTTTTTGAAAATTACTATTTCTTGAATGAAAATATTTTAGGTGCAAATAACATTTTTTATTTTGAACGTGGCCATACTTCTAAAAATAAACAAAATTAAGAACGGCTACGTGCAACGATAGCTAATACAGTTACAAAAAGTCCGTCGTTCAGAAAACCTTTGACATATTTTAGAAAAACTTGAAAAAACTGATTATTAGTATATATCTACTGGATATCGTCAACTTTCATGACAACAGATATGAAAGATACCATTCTGAGGTATATTATCGTTTATGTACTTCGATATGTTGTTCGATTCTCATAATTTTTTTATTGTTTAATGCAGCGATAGTAATATCTGACTCTCTATATTAACGCTATTTTGTCGGATTGCACATGCTTTCTTCAATGAAATTTTGGAAAAATGTAAGATCGAAAGTGAGAAATAATAACCCGAAATGGAAGTGTTACCTCGAAACCTCTGAAATCATTTTCACGGGAGTGTGCCTATGCGGACCCTAACTGTAAAAATTCACACAGAAGCCCATTACCCCTAAATTCTGTCAATCTTTATTGATAATGAATGGGTCATAAGTTATGGTGAAACTTTTCACGGAACATATCACTTAACGGGTCACGTACAGTTAGGACTTCGAAAAAAAGGGGTTTTTTGCGAATTTTTTTTGGGGACACATTTAAATAATTAATCGTAAATCTTTTTCCATACAAAAGACATATATTTTAAGTAAACAATACAATTTTTTCATTGCAAAATATGCAGAAATTTTTCCATAACCGCACGTAACGTAGGGGTCCCAAAAAAAAGGTCCTCCGCGGTGATCAGTGCAGCTCGTCACCGGATCGTCCGAAATCAAAATAAAAGTAGGGATCATTAGTTAATGACATAATGCTCCGGTTGATCGAAGGATTTGAAAATTTTATGATTTTTCACAAAATGGTGGATGTTGGAAGTCAAAGTTGTGTTTTCGACCCAAATTTTGCTCACATTTTCAGCTATAAAAAAAAAAAAAATAATCGCATAGAAAAATCCTTCGTTCATCCGGAGGACAATTATGTCTAGAAAAAGTGAGCAAAATTTCAAGTCGATCGGTAAAGCCGTTTCCGAGGTACAGTGATCACCGTGTTCGAAAACATAGTTTCGAGAAAAACGCATTCAAAGTTTTCAGTACGATTTACATGCAGAAGAAAAATTTCCGTTCAAAGTTACATATCTCCATACCCAACAGTCGGATTCGTCTAAAATTTTCACAGAATACTTTTCAAATGTGCTACTTTTAGAAAATGTAAAAAAACAAAAATCGATTTTTTGAAAATTCTAACTGTACGTGACCCCTTAACCCATATACCAACGCGAAATTTTCTACGAATTGCACTTTTTTGTAACTGTTTGCACCATAGTTGAAGTATAAAATAAAATTGTAAAATGGCAATCTCATGAATAATATAGAATATAGAATAGTAACAGTTGTTTAGTGCGCTGATATAACAATTCATCGAACATTTCTGTTAAAGTCGGGAGATATGTTATTTTTCACGTGAGTCCTATAGCAGTGTTTTTTCATCGTCCGAAATTCCTGATGATAATTATTGAGCAACAATAATTGTACTATTATAATATTGTTACTGGATCATTTTCTAATTGAATAATTTAACTTAAGGCTGGACAATACTGTGACGGTGAGAAAAATAAGTTTTCTTTCATGAATTTGTTTAATTCACTTAAGGACTAACACCACTGTAATGAGCTAAAAAGCGCGTTTTTGACCATTTTTAGGGCGGAAGGAAAGGTGATAGAGAAATAATACTTGGGATAGTTATTGAGCATATATTTAAGTATATTACAAAAAAACATTGTAGGAAAATATTACAAAATGGCGGCACTGCAGAAATTCTCCCGAGGCATGTTGAATTTTCGGCACGCACTATAAGTGGTGCCAATTTGAATCTGAAAAAAATGTATGTAATCTACATGAGTATAGCTAGTGAAGTACGTAGGGGATTTTAGAAATATTTGATTGTTGTGTAATTGGGGAGTATTTGAATAAAGTCATTCAGTTTTCACCACAAAAAAGGACAGTTATTTGTTAACAAATATTGTTTAAATTAACTAATCGAAAATCCCCTACGTACTTCATTAGCTACACTCATGTAGATTACATAGATTTTTTTTCCATATTCAAATTGGCACCAGTTATAGTGCGCGCCGCACATTCACCATGCCTCGGGAAAATTGCTGCAGTGCCGCCAGTTTGTAACATTTTCCTACAAAATTCGATTGTATTATACTTAAATATATGCTCAATAACTACTCCAAGTATTATTTCTCTATAGCCTTTCCTTTCGTCCAAAAAAATGGGTAAAAAAGCGCTTTTTAGCCCGTTACAGGGGCGTTAGTCCTTAATGGTTTTTTTGGACTCGATGATAGATATGTTAATCAACATATATTAAAGTAGATTCGAATAAATTTGTATCGAAAGAAACACAATCGTTGCCTAATAAATTTGTTTCGAAATGACTCGAGCAATAATAGTTGGATATGTACAATATGGCACGATTTTTTTTGTAATTGTAATACCTATCGTTGACCGTAGCCGTTCTTGATTTTGTTTATTTTTCGAAACATGTTCACGTCTAGAAATAAAAAGTATTATTTATAGGTAAAATATTTTTTCTAAAAAAATAGTAATTAAAAAAAACGGCTACGGTCAACGATAGCTATTGCAATTACAACAAATTTCGTGCACAAATGTTATATATCCGACTATTATTGCTCGAGTTATCGTCCGCATCATTTCGAGAAACGTGGTTTCGAGGCAAATTTATTGTGCTTCAACTATTGTTTTTCTTTACAATAAAAATTTACTTGCATGTGTATAATATGTGGAATATTATATTTTTGATTGAGCTCAAAAGAACGACCCAAAAAATTAGGTGTATTTTGAAAATTCACGAAAAAAATGTTATTTTTCAGACCGTCGCAGTGTTGCCCTGCCTTAATCTTTTATATCGCTTGAGATTTTACCCTTCTCGGATGCATATGCCTGCTCGTTCTCGATCTAGCATATAGGTAGGTACTATTAACTGTTAATCCCAAATCTTGCTCGGTGATCACGAAGAGGACCTTTATTATTTCCAGGTAATGGATACCTGTCGGGGAAAACCTTTGCCCTGCGGTTCAAAGTTTCGAAACGAATTTTCACACTAAATCGATGTGATCTGGACGTTTGGTCCGAAAGTTAAATGATTTCGAGTAGTGATTTGTACTGCCTGACATATCAAACGATGCATCAACACTCCCATACATTTTGTCGAATTCGAGACTTCAGTAATGATAACGATAACAGCAACGATAATAGTAATCTGTATTATAAGCAGCGAAGAAGACAACATTGAGGGATAATTTCGTACATTTCCGAAGCGTGGGTTCGGAAATCTTACGTCGCAGTGTTGCATGTTATGGTCGGTCTAGGATGCAAGAGATATAGCTGGAAAACGCGATTCGCAAATTCTCCGGCACGGCATAGCCGATTGGAAAGAAATTTAGAATTCATAAAACGCGTGTTCGAATTAGTCAGAAAATGTGATACTGCGTCTTATCTTAATCCATGACGACTCATCGAACACGTTCTCTCCGGTAAAGCACCCGAAATTTTGTAAGAAGGCTCTTATTTGCCCGTTATATTGTCCAGACATTCTATGACGCTTCCTCGGCGATAATGAAAACAAAGTATCGTGAACTTAGTTTGACCCTACCTTCGAGACAGTCGTGACTAAACGAATAGTAAATAGCGGCGACGGGCCTCTCTACCTGAACGCAAAACATAAGGCAAAATTTTCCCATAATTTCATGTACAGTTACATTTATTTACGACAGCCGAATACTCATTGTCTTCGATGGATCGTCGAGTAGAATGATGGATTAAGACGAAAATTTTACTTTAGTACAAACGAAAGTATGACAAAAGTAAAGTTTTGTACGGGATCGTAATCCGCAAAACATTCTCGTTGGTGCTCAATGGTTCACCCTCGGAATTGTTTGCACTAGACAGGGCGAGAAAAACATATATTTACGCATCATTCGGCGCCTATTTAATTTTCCCATGTCTCACACGTTTCAAAGTTTTAAGATCATTGAGATATCAATAATTTAATGACGTGGTTAAGCGGGTTGAACATAGTTGTTTCTTTCATCGACCGAACAGGCCACTGTAGCAACGAGCATCGCCGCGAATCGGCCTTTTCATTTTTTAATTTAAATAATTTGGAATACTTTAATTTTGTTCCATCAGCCTACTTGATCAAATTGATTATATACTTTCATGTGCAAGGAAACGTTACACGGATAAGATAGGAAAATTCGGATTTTTACGATAAATAATTTCTTTCTCGTGGAAGGGCCAGCTCAGCTTTGAAAGGGATAACAATTTAATTATAATTATGTTGAGAGCTACTTTTTACCACGAGTCTACACTACCTACGCTAAATTTCCTTCCAATCGGTGGTATCGTGCGGGAGAAACTAACGAATCGCGTTTTCAAAATGGTCAACGCGTCTCACGCCTCTCAAGGGGTCACGACATCCTAAAATCCAAAGCAAGATCTATTTATGTTTTTCCTGTTGCTTTAAGTTTTTTAAATAATTCGAGACCATTGAGAATGTGAAATTTCTCAATATTGGCCGAATTATCGACGTTTGAAGGTAGCGAGGACTCTGATGCTCCACGCATACCCCTAGGTACTTTTTTCTTGTTATGTGTTTTTCTCGACATTTTTACATGTACATTTATCAATTTGCTACCTTCAATATCTCTAAAATTGTTTCTTAGATTTGTTTCATATTTAATATACATATTTTTAATAATACTATTAATATCTAAAATAAAACTCAGAATTTTCTTGAAACGATAACCTCTTTGTATATAATTCATTGTTTAACTTTGTTTTTTCGGGCCCAAACAAAAGTCAATATTTATTCTGCTCTCAATTGCACAGGAAAAACTTTTAACTCTATGCTTCATTTTAAACATACCATCAATGAAACGAAAAAATCTATATTACTTTTTGATTATTTCCGACAAAATATGACGTGAAATTCGTGATTCTATCCGCGCGCATAACAGTGACGGAGCTTCGCGGCACTCCGCGAAATGCGTCAATTTAAAAAATATTATAATACCATTTAGATATAAGTCACTGTTTAATATACACATAGCCGAAACTCAAATACATAAATAATTATTGGCGTTAAATACTTGGGTGGAAAAAAATCATTGGTTTTAAATACCGTTTTGGGCGCCTTATACGGGGGTATACACTTTCAGCAATCGATAAATAGTTGTGAATTCAAAAACTTATGAGAATTTGTCAATCGCGTATATTTAAAAAATAAGTTGAAAGTTAATTCGAAAAATATATTAAGTTGTAAAAAAGTAGGAGAGAGCGGTGTTATCTGCAGCACTTTTTTTTTGTATTTCAAGCCATTCGGGATACGAGGGCACAAAACCGATCCATTTATCGATAATGAATCCATCTTACGAAAACGATCGATGTTTCTTTGTCCCAAAAATGAAAGACTCCAATTGCATCGGGTGCGCTTGCATCCTCTCAAAAATTCCGATATCACGTTATCCCTCACTTTACTCTTATTGCAATAGTGAAGGACAGGTTTCTGTTGCAGTTTGTTTTCTTCGCTTTTTCATTTATCATTTTTCGTTCATCCACTTTATCATTAACCGTCTCTGCTGAAGAAGAAAGTATTGTTCACCCTCAAGAATGTATTTGGCTTTGTCAAACAATTTGCAATAAATGTTAATTTTGTAGCACAAATAGATCACACGAGGTATCCACCCTGAAGCCTACAAACTTTATGTGGACATTGTTTTCACGCCGTCACGACAAGATGAGCAAGGTCTTGCTCGATCCCGAAACGGTCAGGGACACAGGACGAATGAAATAAAGGGAACCTCCCCCGTACGTATTATGCACACATGTATTATCATATTTTGTATAGACGCGCTTTGCCCGTAGACAATATTTCTTGATCACTGGCACGTAACAGAGAAGCTATAGTTTAAGAGAGCTCTTGCAATGCACAATACGCCTTTTTACATAGTACGTATACGCAACCGCTGTTATTGACAAATTGACAAGTAGGTAGGTCATATAATAATACTATAGTACCATCACTATAGTAGGCCATATAATAATACTATAGTACCAACGTTGATATCGCAAGATGAGAACAAAAACTGAGTACTGCAGCTCTTTGCATTTGCGTATTGTTTTTTACCACGAGTAATGGGACACGACTTCTCGAGAAGGATAGGGGAAAACACATTACGTGTCTTTGGTCGACCGTCATCGTGGATGCGCGCAACAAATGATAAAAATCCTTCGAGAAACTTATTCTTATCCGGGCTTCTATTCAAGCTTCAATCTCGTTTTGAACTTTTTCTCACAACTTTAAGTTTTTCTTTTTTGGAGGACAAATCGAATAATACTTATAAAAATAACGTCATTTGGGAATATACTGTCCTCTTTGACGATTATATAAATGTCATTGTACTATGAACCCTTGAGTCATCGACGAAACAAAATTTTACTCTTCTTCCTCTCTGATAAGTATATTTATCTAGATCATAAAAATAGATTGTTTCGAAAGCTTCGTGATTAACAAAACTATCGCTGTTTCGTCAATCTGCAGCTTTATTATGGCTTCCAGTAATTTAAAAATATCCATTCAACAATACCTTATCACGGACGAAAGTTAAAATTTGTCAAAAAAGTGATAGTTCTATCATCGGGAAATAATGTACCTTAGCCAGTGTAAACAAGTAGTAAACAATGGCCACATTTGTTAGCTACATTTCGTCCCGATCGGGTGAGTCACGATGGAGAATTAATGAATCGCTTTTGCTGCTTTCCCTATCACACTCGAGGCTAATTCATCCAGGTAATGTGGTGTATAGTTATTTGAGAGTCAGTATTTTTTTAAAATATTTATATTCAGATTTTTATTAAAAAAATAAATAAATAAATAAATAAAAAAACTTTTATACATTGGAAGGTATGAATGGAGTTGTAATTCGACTTATTTTTCAAACCTTTTCAACATTTTTTCGAAATCTTTTTGCGTTTTCAAGTTATAAATGTGTCGAAACTCGTTTTTTTTGCAGATTCTTTGTATTCCTATAAATCACATCTCGAAAACAATACGCTGTAATAGTTTTCAACAACAAAACGATCTTAATTTTAGAAAAATAAAATTTAGCATGAAAAAAATGGTCGGTTAGAAAAAAAAACGTGGTCAGCGCAATATTTGTTGGCAAATATCCATTTTATTAAATTCTGTAGATTATTCGTGAACTACAGCCCACTCAGCGTGATTAAGGCCGTATAGTCGTATCGTTTAACAGTTCGTGGGTACGTACTTTTAGTTTTAAATGATCGAGCGAGATATCGTCGGGCACACGTGAAAGCCTCATTCTATTTCTGGTATATCGAATCTCACGTTGCGTATACCTACATACTCGTATATATTTTATTCATTGCTTTTAATCGAAATAGTTCGCTATATTCACTTCCTTTGTACTTTTTTCCATTTAAAAAATTTCCCGTGGATTTGTTTTACGTTCACGCATTTTCATCCGTTTATTCCACGGGAATGAAATCGTCTCTGTTCTCACGCTCTTTCACGAGACGTCCTTCATGCGTTATATACTTTAAAAAGGCGACAGCCGTGGTTCGTACGATATACGGGAAAAATGAAAATAAAGCACCGTACCGTGGAGCGAGTGTTTTTTATTCAATTCGATCCAAAGCTACGAAAGTGTATGCAAAAAGGATTTGGGACGGCGTACGTAATAAGAATCGAACAGTTGAAATTCTACGATGGCATGTTTTTGCTAAACTGAAATAATTGACAAACGGACGTTGAAAGTCGTCATTTTTCCGCGCCACACACACTTTTACTGCGAGAAAATTTGTTACTGTAAGCTTCCTGTAAAACCCGCAGTAAGAACATGCTTTTATCTTTAACCCTTTGACCTACGATTTAAGTTCAAACAGCGCGGGCCCGAAACGTAAATAAAATCGCCTAGCCTTCGAACCATTCCACGGTTCGGCAAATCGCAAATTGCACATGACTTACGGAATGTAAATACATGTGTAAGGTACAACTGGTTTAACTTTGTAAGATATTTACTTTAATAAGTTATAAAAGTACGAGTGAAAAACTAAAAACAAAGAAATTATTAATAATATTTTCAATTAAACAACAAACAATAAAGGTTGATAACTGTAGTAGATTTGCCACAAAAGGTTTATTATCTTGAAATAAATAATAAATCAATAACATTTAAGTCCAATTTCCGAATAAATTCTCATTTCACCTAATTAGACATTTTACAAAAATTAACAAAAAATGAATAATCTTCAGTCGTATGATATCTGGTACATGTAATGGAACTTTCTTTTTGGAAAGAAATTACATAATGAAAATTAATGGAAATTTTCTTTTTGAAAATTTTGTAGAGATTCTTTTTCTTTTATTTCTAACATTTTAAAGAAAATATATTGCAGTGCGTGAACGTGACCAAGAATAACAAGTAATTGATTGTGAGACAATATGATGATAAGAATCTACCATACGAGCCTGGCCTGAGCTGTTTGCGATCGGTGTTCACAAACCACGAGCGTCGTACGTGATGTTTATGTTTGGCCCGGCCTACGTACCACGAGCCCGGCTCGTGATATTCCGTTTCGGCCCGAATACCTGACGACGAATCTTACACGTGGTTGTAGGGCAAAGGTTTAAGGAGCTGAGGAAAAAGCAAATGTAGGCAAACTGAGGAAAAAGAGGGCAAATTGTGACAATGTTTTTGTATGTAAACATTTTATTTAGAAAAAGAAGAACAATATCTTAATTTAAATATACTTTTAACTATCGCGTCTGTAATTATTATTAAAAAAGAATTAACCATTTGTCATGTGGTAGCAAGTCCCGTAAGACAGTTATTTAACATGCTAAGTGCTTACAGACCGGCATGAGGCTCTCTTTTTACAACACGACGGTCCGTACGGATTGGCGTTCAACATTTTGTTTACAACGCGAGAAAGCAAAATTAACTTTGTGAAACGTTGAATTATTTTTCAGAAAAATTCGAAAGAAAATACGCAATGTGTTGCCAATTTGCCGAAATCGAATATATAGAAATAACAATAGATCCAAGTCAGAGTTACATTATTTTACGTACGTTTCTTTTAGATGATATTAAAATGGTATGGACTCATATTTATTAGGTATTACATGTACAAAACATAAATTTACTTTGATTCCTGATGGGTTTCACAATGGTTCTGCAATTCATCGAGAACACTTGCTGTGTATGCTGTGTCACCAAAGTCCGTACGCTAACTTGTTCCAGTGGAAGTTTATAAAGAAGAACTCGGAAAAAAAACGCCGAGGCAGGAAGCCAACCATTACATTTGCGAGTGTATCTGATAATGGATCTTATTGTTAGAAGAGTGGCTGACTCTCCGTCGTTCTTTCGAATGGCTACGCTAATAGGCAACTATAGTAATAAATTGCGTATCCTCGTGAAAAGGTCATCGTATTGTCAGGGATAAGTGGGAAAAGAAAAGAAATACGGTGAACTTACGCAGAGTGGAAAGAATTCCTAAGGGGCTAACAGGGCGAATCTGTTTGAGATTACCCGGGAAATGGAGGTGGACGCAAAGAAATACATGTATTTTTGTGGGAATTCCACGAGACGGGGTCAAATACCTACAGGACCATTTTATTGGTTATCATCAAGATACCGATACGAATCTGTTTTTGATCTCTTTGCTGTAGGTACCGAAGCGGTGGAGATAGTATACAAAATAACAATGAAAGTTTCAACTTCTGTGTAGGGATATATGTTTTCAAATACTTACATAGTAACACGAGAATCCCAACGATTGAACGAAGAAGTTTTGCTACTTTTGAAAATGAGAAATGTGCTTCGTCGTAGGTCCAGGATAGGTGATTTTTTGCCAACAGTCGACAAGGATATTGTTGACGAGTCCGAGAAGTTAACGTCTCGGACTCGTAAGCACCGATTTTATCGAAAAAGTCGAGAATTATAAGAACAAAGGCTGAAAAAAACCGGCGGGTTTCCTTAGTGGAATCGGAAAGTCTATTTTATTATATAGCTCTAGAAGCCTCGATTAGTGGGATAAAAACTAATTTTGCTATGATGTATAAATAATCAGCGTGCATTAAATTCAAAATGGAAATATCTATAGCGCGTTCTTCAAATTGAGGGAATAAATATCTTCCGTGTCAACAAACTACATAGTTACCTTGACTGCTGGAGTTATCTTTTTTACAAAATGATAGAGAAATTATAGATATTTTCGAGATTTTCCGGTTGATTTTAGTCTTAAAAATTACAGAATGTACTACTAACTTCAGCAAGTGGCCATTTTTGACATTTTCATCTTGTTACGAGAAACTTTGGTTCATCCCAAGTCTAATTTTTAACACGATTTAGTAATTTTTTCGTTTCATTTCTTACAGATCGATGTCCAGCTAATTATTTTTTTCGGACATTCGTACTAATTTTCTTAAATTGCGTCAAAGTCTAAACTGCATGTAACGCTGCCTCTTTAAGCTTGTAGCATGTATATCTCTGGAAAGATTACCGTTGACGAAGTCGATTTGCGGCCAACTTGCATTTTAGTTTAATACCGTGAGTTAATGTCCAACATTAGTCCGAGATTATGGTCATTTATAAATATCGTAATACTCGACGAACGTTGGAAATATAAGCTGTATTTTTCCAAGAAATGTAAATATTGAAGCGCGCCGAGCTTAGCAGACCGCGTAGCGGTAGTAAGCGGGAAAGCGAGAGAAAATAGTCGATAGTCAATTCGTTATCGACTGTCCGATATTTCAATGCGCACAATGCTATTTCGATAAATACAAATAATTTGGCTATTCGAAAAAAGTCGTTTATGTTCTCAAGTTTATGATTTTTTACGCCGAAATATGTTTAAGGACCATCATATCGACTTTTTGTTTTAAACCCCCATCTTTTTCTAACCCATTATATTATATGTACCTATACCTACCGTTGGAAAATAAGAAAAAATTGATTTATCAATTATATTCTTCTTTCGATGGTACTTTTTTCAACAATATTTTGTGGAAAGTTCTTATTAAAACTTTAAGATTTTAAATTATAATACGAGGAAGGTAGGCGTTCAAGTACCGACAACCAATACCTGGCGTGTACGTGGGTATTCGCGATTCATGCTCGATTTAAAACGCAATTTTCTCGAACCAACGTTTCCCTCATCGGTATCGGGAATATTTTCGAGACTATTCATCCGAGACGAATGAAATTTCATCGAATTAACTATGATATAGTTATCTAATACTTGTAGGATTTGTCAGATCCGTCTTTTAGTTTTTCTTTTTATAAATAAAACAATTTTGATTTAAACGTTAGCAGTTTGATTCTTTATTTTAAATCACTATTATTTTTCGATAGATGTATAAATATATTGAGACGGTAGCGTCTCATACCTCCACCACTTGTTCTCCGTTGAGAGTACTAATTGTAAGACCCGAGAAGAGAGTCGAAATTAAAAAAAAAGCATAAGAAAGAATTGCGCGCACGTGACCACATAAAAATCTGCCGATTGGTTGGACATCGCGACATGATGAACGAACAAGAAAAGGGAAATACCACTAAAAGTACCGAGGGAAGCGAAAATGATATAAATGGCGACGAAATCAACGAAAGAATAGCTAGATTTTGCTCGAGATCCGGAGAGGAACGATCCACAACAAGGAGCACCACGCAATGGAAACAACGAAGGCAGAGGCAACATCAAAGGAAGAATGCCGGAGTGCAGGAGCACCGAGCGGAGACAACCTTTTATTATTGGAATCTCGCCTGTAAGAAAGAGACAGGGCCCGCTAAAGCATAAACCGAGTATTGGCAATCCAGAGATCCGCGAAGGCCCGTGTCGTGTTGACATCGTCGTCGATGGCATAGGCAGTGCACTGCGTGGACGGAAGACCGGTCATTCATTTTACGAATTAACGTCAAGCGCAAGAAGCTGATGAGACACCATCGGGAAGGGGAAATGGAGAGAGAGAAGAAGATATATGAGCCATGAGCATACAATTATGTACAGAGAAAAGGATTAACGATTAGAGTTATCAACGAAGGGAATAAAAAAATCAGTATTAAGAAAAATAAAGTTTGTTCTGTTAAAAAATATTCCTCATGTCCTAACCGTCAAATGAATTATATTGAAACTTTCACCGTTTCAACATATATATTTATCAATATCGATATTCGTAATTCAAAATCGGCCATGACAATCTCGAGTTTTATCGATCGTCTTCGACAAAATATTTTTCTCTTTCGGATGACAAGTATTTCCATAAAGGCGTTTCAAGAGAAATTTTACCGTGAAATTGTACCACCGGCATTGAACATATTTTTTAATCCAATTTTGTTTTTATACAACATAAAAACTGTCAAATTTGTATATAATTTCACCACATTTAAGGTTATATAACCCCCTTAAGGAATAACACCCGATCTAGCGCCCAGAAAAAATCCGACCTTTAACCATTTGTTGAGTGAGTATAATAAAAATATAATTAAAGGGCTTTATTTTATGTACTTTTATATACTTTGGAGGGTATGAAATACAAATTTTTTTATTTGTAATTTCGAAATGAAATCCCCAGATCTCGAAATCTATTATCACGACAGATGTTCCACGGCTGAAAAGGAATCTCCCACAATATTTCTTTTAGAATAAAAAACAAATATTTGTTAAGTCTATGTAATAACAGCTAAAGAAATCCAGACGGAAGTATTGAAATACTGTTTTTTTGCAAAAGTAATACGAGTTTGAAAAAAAAGGTTTCATTTCGAGGGGAAACAATTATGTGAAGAATTGTTGTTCACAAAATTCCGAACCTACTTCTCTACATTATGTAATTTTGGAGTTCAGACAAAAATTTCAAACGGATCACAACGAAGATCCCTCAAAGTTGCGTTTCCGGCCAGTTTCAAAGACACGGTTTTGAGAAGAAATCCGGGAAATCCGGTATTGGGCGGGCTTTTTCCTCCTATAAAACCTATTGTACGTAAAATCCTTCGATATCATTTTAAAGAAAAAAAACGAATCTTTTTCGAAATTCTAGAGTGATAAACTCTAGCCGAAATAACGTGGACAGATTTATTTGGCAACTATATCTACTTTCCAAAAAAAAGTAACCGGCTCTTAATTCTCGTTCCTGGACGGTGGGTAGCGCGACGGACGAAAGCCTTTGCTCGTACCTACGCGTTCCCCGGTGTATATAACCAACTTCTTGAAGTAAACACGTTGGAGTGCCGTGCGTAGAGGAAAGGGGGCCATCGAGGTGTGCGAACGAGAACGGTGAAGTTACATATGCGATGTCCTATTATATATCCATCATGGGGCGAACGACTCGCGAGTGCATGTGTGCGTGTGGGTGCGTGCGCGATAGGCACGCTACAATGTTAGATGGCTATATCGTGTCCGTTAGTACTTAGGTATAGGTACCTATGTATCGAAGATTCTTATGAATCCGGAAATCGCACAAAATAATTGACAACAATAAAACGTAGACAAAGTCGATTAACCCCGGGCCTTGATGAATTGAAACGTATTCCAAACAGTAAGCAAACATCATTTGTGTAATACATCGTAATAATAAATGTCATTTCTAACCATAGCGAATTTCAAGAGTCAATTGAGATTAGATGGATAGTGTGAACTTGTCTCGAAACATTATGTACAGAGAGTCAATATATAAAATTGACAAGTTTCAATTCCGCCCAACTCTTCTGATCGAAATATGGTCCGTGAATTTATCGATTTTCGGTAATATCCTGCTGCAACGAGGAAAAAGCGAGCAAACGAGTGATGTATCTGTGACGTGTTCGTGCAGCACGCACCGATACAATCTAGCGCACAGCAGTGTCTCACGCGACGCCTTGACTGTGTAGAAAACCTGTACGACAACGAGAAAGGATCGAGGTGCAAATAACCGAGAAATGCGAGTCACGTTATTTTACAAGTCAACGAAACGACCGTATCGTAACGAGATTAACGCTTTCCTTGAGATCATACTTTTTAGTGCATACGTATCAAAATGTCTTTACCTGAACGGAAAGGTCTTCGATTAGTAGGTACACTCCCTGATCGAGCTTATGGTTATATCTCGAATCTCGATATAATGGAAACTGAACGAGAAAGGTATGTACCCCACACTGCTACTATGTATTTTGCTCCTCGTATCGTTTGGCGCTAAAACTTTCGAAAGGACGTGACGCTTGTGGTTTTTTTTTCAAACCCCACCTCATAAATCCGACATCTCGTCATTTTTGTCGTTCGTCGCATTAATTGATTTATAACGAAGGCTCGCCCGTTGCAATTGATCATTCTCCAACGGATGATTAATCGATTTTTTATTCATCGCTACTCTCACCTTAAGAGTCAGTGTTACAGGTGACCAGCAATTCGAAAACGCGTTCGGTACTTTCTTTCCGTACTTTGTTCGGCACTGTGTGTTTAACGTATCGTAGCCCCAGCCCTCTTGATATTTATACAAGTCTCGAAACTCTGCGAAAAACGAACGTCCCGTATGTCCAGTGATTAACAGTTCAGCAATAGTCTTTTGTAAAGAATTTATCTCCATCGAACATATTTCAGAAAACACTGAAATCTCTTCGTATTTACAGCGGTACAATTTACAGTCCTAGGCCGCACGAGCACAAATGACTGAAAATTAAATTGTATTAATTTTTCAATATTTTGTTTCGAGTAAATACTTATTGAGATCGGGTTTTTTCACTCAATAATATTAACTCTTCTTACTGTTTGATTGCGCAAAGTGATGTACAGTGGGTTATCAAGATATTGTAAAATATCTTGGCGTAGACGGGTAAGAGATGTAATTAAATCCAGAATAGGATGTGGATAGAATATGTGATAGAACTGGATGTACTATTCTGCCCTACTCTATGCCCGGGACATAATTGCAAATGCTTGTTCTTTACATGAGGCCACCATATCTAACAATAAGTTAAGCCGGTCACGCTTGGCCAGTAGCTATGAACAGAACATTTTACTGAACATTCCTTCCCCATTACCTCTCGTCACCTTCTCTTCCTGCATTCTCTCCGCTATCATCAAATAACATGAATTTATTTGGTATTTGTTAGTTTCAATTCGCATGCTTTTTATTTTTTTTTTATTTTCAAGCACCTGTTAAAAACACATTTCAATATTATTGTATCGTTGTACTAGTCCTACGTGTACTAGTCATAAATTGTATTTCAGGATAAATTTTGTTCTCATTGTTATTTATAGTAGATTAAAGTATATGCATACACGATATCTTTAATGTTTATAAATGTCTTGTTTCTGCCTGTTAGATTTTCAAAACGATCTTAACCCTTTAGCAAATGACGGTTAAACTTTAACATACATGCTGGCAAATTCAAATTTGAAAAATTTTGTCACGTAACTTCCGATATCTCATAAATTAATTGACCAAGCTTTTGATAAAAGTAGATTTTTATTTGTTATTTTTGACCTAAAGCAAAATTTTATTTTCCGAGGGTTATTCGAAATTTTCGATAACAATTCGTTTGACCGAAAACGTTTATTGAATTGTATGCATGTTGCTAAAGTCTTGACAAGTACTAAATGTCATAAGTGAGAAACGTTTGTTCGCGGGTATCTCAATCTCATTTGGAATGCGGTCACCATTGTTTCCGGAAATAATTAAAAAGTGGCATGCGAGTTTCAGGACATTCGAACGATGGCAGTCGGAAAGTGAGTTCAGCTAACAATAAGTGTATACGATCGTGTGCAGTGCACGGTAATAATAGGCTACAAGAGCGAGTCTTTCTGCTTTTAATTTCTACTGATCGGCCCTTTTACACACGCATTGCCTTAAACAGGATAACCCGTTGTCCTACTTTGTGCCTCGCTACAGTATAATTATATCCACTCACAGCGTCAATGCCGTCTCTCTGGCTGTTTCTTTTTCGACTTGTGCCCTTTACGGAACGATCACTCTTCCTGTTACTGCTGCTTGACAATTTAAAAAAACTATAATTCATGCGAGAATTTCCCTCCAGATTCACTAGGAAATTAAAACGGATTCATTGACAAAAAATGATGAAACCAGTAGTGAAACTGCGCGTTAAGATTTCACAACGTATATGATAATGTTGTACAGTTTTATTATTTATCAATAGATTATAAATAAATGAATAAATAACAATACATAAATAAGAACCGTTGCAATAAAGATGAGAGCTATATATTCTCCAAAAAACATTATAAATATTCGCAGCTTAATCCTAAACTACTGTTATATAGGGCAGCACATAAGTCACCATAAGTTTTCACTATTCGCGGTTATAATATACATGGTATTCGTTTCGTGCATTGTTTTCCATATAAGTAAAACAGCGATATCTTATTCTCGTAGCTCCCACGAGAGATCGCATTCTAAGAACTGTATAAAGTTCCTTGCACGTATTATCATATATTCCAAGGCAGGAAGATCTCGGAACTGTAACTATCCTCGAACGAGAATTTTTCGAATCTTCTGTGAAAGTCAAAGAAAAGGAATTTTTCATACGCCTCGCGTAGGAACTCGCGTGAACGCGAGACTGTATTAGCCGCGAAAAACACAAGCCATTCAGACTAGTGGGAACGATACATTAGGCGATCGGGTTAATCATTTGGAATCGTAGACACCCCGGGGTACTATCCAGGAGTTAAGCCACCCTTGGATCTTCGCCATTCTAACCATTCTGGAACGCACTGGTGTCTCCGACATTGTAATCACGTAGGTCCGACAATCTAGAGATTGTGAGATTTTAGTCACAAGGGGTTAGTGCTACCCCAGAATTCTAGACACCTCAGGAAATGAGCTGATTCGAGATTGCCGTCCTGAGATCATTCAGCTACTCCGCAAATGTGGCTTTTTGGGGATGAATCCACCCCGGCACTTTAGGCACTCTATTTTCGCAGTATCGTAGTTAATCCGAGACGTTGGTGCCTTCGGCTTTCTGGACGCAAACTCAACGTCCGGTCGCTTTGCAAAGCTAGCCATTTCGGGATTACAACAAGTGAATTATTGACTGGCTTTTTTTTGTCACGCCACGGTTCTGGCCACTCCGGAAATTTAGTCGTTTCGGGATCTACTCCGAGAACGTAGTCTCGATGGGTCCCTCCAGACACTTTAGTGTTTTAGTGACTTTGAGATAAAAGTCTCCGGCATCCTAGCAATTCCGGAATTCTCATTACGACTAGTTTCTAGCTGGTTTCTAGCTGGAATCTTAGACACTTTAGGAATTGAGCCACTTCAGGACGTTAGCCTCTCGATATTTCCAGTGAAACTCGCACCTCCGAAACTCCATTATTCCAGTCCTTCCGGGGTCCAGCTACTCCGGGGCCCTCTCAGACTCCAACTATTCATTAGTTCCAAAGTAGGTACACTGGGAAAAATACAATCTTGTATTTTATATAATACATTCATAATATGCATGACCATCCGGCACTAAAAATGAGGACACAAGAGTACGAGAAAACCGACTGTGAGCATAGTCTAAATGATTAATATCATTGACCACAACGCTCTTATAGTGAAAATTACGAGTATGTCACGAAAGCACTCAAGTAAAAAACTTGAGACGGATCGTCGGCTGAATATTTCTCTCGGATATATCAATAATGAAAGAGAGAGGTGACTCGACATGGCGCCAATAGGAATAATAAAAATAATAATCGTCCGAGAGAGGATTTCACACGATAACTGCCTTATCATGGATGAGAGAATCGACAAAAACAGCTGTGCACCCAAACTACGTATATGTACGTAAAGAATAATAAAATGAGTCCATTGAACTCCCACGATCGGAGCCCGAATACATTCTTATTATTATTAAGATAATAACATATGATTAATCTAATTAATGCTTCATAGCGGTAACATGGATCGATGATTAATAGAATTGACGATCGTAGAGGTTGACAGCTTAAACAGGAACTGAACATTGTCATAAATATGCCGGTTCCGTAATAATATTATTATAATAAATAATAAATTCAGCTGTTTCCAGTTATTTGAAGACTGATGAACGCGAAGCAGAGTTTCTCTGTCAACGTGAGGACAAGCATTTCTAAATGGTAGGCATTCATAACTTGTGAGCTAGTGGGGATGAAGTAACAATATTAAAGAAATCTTACTCTGTGGTTGAAACTAAGTTAATTTCTTAAGGAATATTTGTCTGCCTAATTCTTGGATAGTTTTAAAAATACTTACATATGAGGATGTATCGGCGATTAGAACGTTCCATGTTTAAGTACTAATGAGATAAGATTTTGAATAAAAAAATGTTCAAGACAGGAGATTCTTATTTTTTGTGTAGAATGATAATCTAGTTATAAAAGTATGCATTTGCATTTACAATAATTAAGATGATCTAAAAATGATTTTGAAAACGTTCATCGAATAAAAAATGAACGAATAAATTATTCTTCCGCCTTCTAAGTTACATAACTTGTGTACAAAACATGTTTTTCTCCAATGATTTATTTTCAAGTTATTTAGGTTTCCGCGATATATAAATATCTATATATTCTAACAATAAGTTTCTATGCGTATTTGTTCCAAAGTTGCAGAAAATAATGCACCGGGACCTGAGCATGCGGTATTCGCGTTGTACGATACTGCGTTGCGCGCTACACTCTTTCCACTCTCTCCCCACTTTGCTGGCCGATCCGCGAAACGACTTACTTCTCTCGATGAAGAGAGCAGCATTGACACGATCGCTACATTCAAATCAATGATCGAGATCGAGATAAATTACCGCAAATGAAGGACAATGTTAGGGACAGAGACTTCTTTCCTTAGACTTCCTGTGTTATTGAGCTGCCTTAGGTATTACTAATTGTGCAAACCTAGGTCAGACTTACAATTAGCTAAGCCCACCTAACCTTGATGACCATCTATCTATTATTGATAGATGGTCATCAAGGTTATGTTCAAATCAATTATTTTCCTTGAATATCACACAACTAACGAGACCTTAATCTTGCAAAACTCACAGTTGTGCTTGATTATCGTTACTGAGGCAACACAAAAACTCAATTTTTAATAAAGGTATGGAATAAAACTATTTCAATGAATTTCGTATATTATATTTTATGCAATATGCGAAATCAATTCAAGATTTTAGATATGTGTAATTAATTTTATAAAAAATATTGAATAATTAATTTAGCTTTTATGTACTCCTCGTACATTTATTTATCGGTCTGACGTCCATTATATCTTAATCGATCTTCATTACACCCCCCCCCCCCCCCCCCGTCAGGAATACACTCTCGTCTTTCTCGTTTGAAAAGAAAAAAAAGTCTATTCGCAATAATAAGTATGATCTTCTGACAAACGGTCTTGGCTACGAGTTTGATACGTCCTATTGATAAAGTAACGGCAAATTCTACCGCGAAAGTTACCGATGTGTGGCTATATATGTAGTACAAGATAGATCAAAAAGTGGCACATATCTACAAAACGGATGGGCAAGCCTAATTTTTTAGGACGAGTAGAGGGTCATTAGGAGATGCCTAAATCCGTCGGAATCCAACAAAATTTCCTTGTGCTTCCTCCGCCATCTTGAAAAAAACCAAAAAAACAGATAATCATCGATATCTCGTCTTCTGTTGATTGGATTTTCGTTGTTTTTTTAGTTTTGTAGGGAAAAATATGTTCTACGACTTTCGTCTGAAGATTTTTTCGATATCTGTTTAAAAACAAAGTTACGATAAAAGAGGTGCGTCTAGTTAATGTTTACAATTGTTTATTGTCAATTATAGCGCCCCCTTTCGATTTTATCATGATTTTTTAAAAACAAAACTTGTGTAGAACTCAATTTCCAACAATTTTTGTATAACTGGTTTTGCGATAACTCGGATGTTGTTGTGATAACTCGAAAGTTGTCTTTGTTCATTATAATGGCAAGGAATCCATCCGAAATTGGCATTCAACAATGCAGGATAATAGTTAATTATTATTATTATTGTTTTAATTATTATAATATCTATAATTGCATAATTAATACCGAATTAATAACAATAACAATAAAATTCTAATATTTTTAGGTTATCCTGCATTGTTGGATGCCAATTGCGGACGGATTCCTTGCAATTATAATGAACAAATACAACTTTGATGCTTTCTATCTCGGGTAATATGCGAGTTATCGCAAAATCAGTTATACAAAAATTGTTGGAAATTGAGTTCTATACAAGTTTTGTTTCTAAAAAATGATGATAAAATCGAAAGGAGGCGCGATAATTAACAATAAACAATTGTAAACATTAATTAGCCGCACTTCTGTCATCATAACTTTTAATCTTACACAGATACCGAAAAAATCTTCAAACAAAAATCGTAGAAAATATGTTTCCCTACAAAACTAAAAAAATAAAAACGAAAATCCAACGAGTAGGAGCCGAGATATCGACGATTATGTGTTTTTCAAGATAGCGGAGGAAGCACAAGGAAATTTTGTTGCATTCTAGCAGATTGCGGCATCTCTAATGACCCTCTACTTGTCCTACAAAATTTGGCTTGCCCATCCGTTTTGTCATTTTCAAGTCTAACTATCTTGTACTAATGTAGGAGTAGAGCAAAAAGGAAGTGTACAGCGCACTTTCAGCGACGTTCCGAGTCGAAAGTCCATAAGCCATGGCGAAGAAGGCTTATCCGCACGTCAGATCACTGTTCAAAGAAAGGTTAAGCACGAATTATTGCTGTAAACTAACTTCCAATATATATCCTCTACATATATACATATATTGGTCATTTCACTATTCGTCGACGAGCCAGGTGGTACAAAACTTTTGATTCGTTTGCCATTCCGACATTATGTAATGTCGTAGAAATAGATGATTTGGAAAGCTAAAGGCCTTTAACTCTATGGGAATTGAATCTTCGAGACACTCGAGATTGAACTGTTTTCATCTATGGCAAAATAAGCTTTCGTTATATCAGGTTTCCTCTTTATAATTTCTATCGTTATCTTGAGAAAGAGTATTCAATTATGGCTCTCCACGTTGAAAGATCGGAACTATCTGAGAAAGAAAAATCTTATGTTTATACCGTGAATCGCGTTTACCCCGCGAATGCTTCTTTTTGCGAACAAGAATTTAGCTGAAGAAAACATGTTTATGTAATTCACTATGTTTGTCGTGAATTGTAGTTGTATTAGTAACGGAAGATCCGTTCTTCTACTTGACTTCTACAGCCACCAATTTTATGTCGGGTGCGGACTTTGTACGCCCATGGCCCAAGTTAAAAAACGAATTATGAAGAATTTATAATACGAAAGCTATCGACTTTAGAAATTCTCACTGTAGAACACATCGGTCATCCATCGATCTTCTGTATTATTAAAATTAAAAATAAAATATTGTATTTGCAAGAAAGAAGTAAAAATTTACATTAATTAGTTTAATAGCCCCCCCCCCCCAATCCACGTCTTACTCTATAAAATTCCTGTTTTACAAAAAAAAAAAGGAAAAAGAGACGTTTCCCAAAGAAGTTAATTTTACTATGCATGAAAACAGTTCGATATTAAACCTTTTTAGGAACGAACTTATTACACAGAAAATTAAAAACATTAATTCATTGTCCGATTACGTTTTATTCTCTTTATAACGACAGCACTTCAGTGAGCCAACATCAAAAGATACTACAGTGAATAGTTTCCCAGCAGATTGTTATATATTTTTTTCACTTAAATTAATTTGAATTGAAAAGAAGACAAGCCTATACATGCGTTAGTGTCCCCGAAGAGGTCAAGCTCCATGAAATTCCATTGATTTTCAGTTGAGGACCTCGAATTTCTGAAACGTTATTTTTTACGACAAACAATAAGACGTCAGAATGACGGACACATAGAAAATTTGATAGCGAAGAATACGGTGGCTGCTTTGTTTAAGTATATCGTATACCTAAATATTTAAATAAACTTTACTCTTGTATATGCACATAGTGTTGAAAATCTTTTCTCGCCACCGACACAACAGATAAATTGGTCAACTGAAATCGGATCCGCAAATTGGCACAGCGTGTGCGGGCCCATAACTTTAGTATGACGCTAATTCGATTGAATCACCCAGAGAGGTCGTCTCGTAACGTTAGTTCAGATACGGGAGTTAAGGAAGTTTATCTGGTCAACGAATTATCAAACAGATATTGATGAAAAAATCAGAATATAGTTATCAGTATGTATCTAAAAAGTCATCTCTTAAAATTTCAAGGCCTAGGGATACCTTGTTCGTGAGAAATAAATAAAAACATATTTCCTAATTGAACATGGGCCTTTATGGGTTTCACTGATTTTTCCGTCTATGAAACATTAAATTCACAATCATTGACAAACAGTTTTTGACGAACATTGCAGAATTAATAAAAACAAATATCTAAGGAACATTTGTAAAGCTTCATAAAATCGATTCAGTACTCATAAGATTCATAATAAAACAATTTGTCTCGAATAATGCTGATTTCTGTAAGGCTAAGCTTGACAGTACTCTGATCATGGCAACGTAGGGTGTCTTCCATTGTCCGATAGCTCGATGATAAAGCGACAACACGAGTGACAAAATTCTCGTTCTATGACAGCTGTATGGGTTATGTGATCGCGGCATTGTCAAACGTACTCAGCTGGCTACGCTAGTCACAAACAAATGTCTTTTGACTTACTCGGTACCAGATAAACCTCTTTAAGAGATTGATAGAAATTACATATAAAATCGCACTAATCAATCGACGATGAAGTATAACCATTATTTTCCTAAGCAACGTTCATATCGAGCTGACTTCTTTAAAATCTTGCGTAACACAGAAGGTAGTTGTCTTGACGCATGTTCCTGTAGACGCCGCCAGAGGGAGGCTTGCGTGGCCGTTAAACTTGAACCTTCCATAGTCAAGGCGATCGATCACATATTAACCAGTGATTTTACAACGAGTCGTGTCTAAGAGCAATATGCATACGAATATTTTTCTACGAAACTTCACGCTCTACAAAAAAATATCTCTCGATGAAATATCATCGGATAGGCTGTTGTTGAGCTAGACGCTTGCAAATCTTTCTTTTTATTTTCATAGCAATCAATGGACCACTGACATTTTCAACATATCTTAGATAGTTCGCTATCATTCAGGCACAGATTGACAAGGTCACAAACTCGAGCGTGAAAAATATATATTTCAATCGCACCTAAGGATTCTCGCCTTTCGAATTTAATAATAGCAACGCGACCTCGATATGCACGCAATAATAACGCGCGCTGTGTTTTGTGTTATAGAGGAGCTGTACTGGTGCAAACCCAATTACCCGACAAACTCACAGGATTCCTGGCGTGCTTCGTGCACTTTCACACCTTTCCTATATCAAACGCTTTATGGTACATTCATGTTATTATTATGAGAGTATGCACTCGATATAAGGATATGCGAGTGAACACTTCAATATGCAATTTAAAAAGTATCGAATTTCTCTGCCGGTGATTTTTCGCTACACCGATAATTATTGCGTTACGCTATAGAGGATATTCATATTAAAATAATTCTTTTTATCGAAAACTCCTATGATGTTTACGTGCTATACAGAATTTTATATCGACACGCAGAATGATTAATACCGAAGATAAAAAATAAAAAATTTTGGCTAGTAAATAAAATCTGCTAGATCAAGTGATTAATTGATCGATTTAGAAACTTCGTCGTGATATTTAAAGTCTTTCTAAATCTTGATTTCATGGATAGAATTTCGTTGCAATAAAAAGTGTAAATTACAAGCTATCTGATTTGAAATAGGCCTAATGAAGTTGATTGTACATGTGATATATAGCCGTTTTAGTTATCGCTAGATACCCCAGTATTACGATTAATAGGTAATAAAAAACAGAGACGCAGCGTGTAATTAATAATATGAAAAAGGAAGTAAGATAGCATATTTACTAAAGCAGCGGTTTTATTGTTCATTTCCTATCAATTGTCGTAGGAACCACAACTTTCTAATATTGTTTTTCAGCGATAGATCGACGGTTTAATTGTAACAAAGTGAATACTGAAAGCGCCACCCATTTCGTCGAAGCCGTCTCGGAGAAAATGCGGTTGGAATTCTTTTGAGGTTATGTTGCTGTTCTCCGCACCCCTTATTGAAATTAATCCTTAAATGCATCATGACCCAGAAATACATAACTTCGTATTTCAAACTAAAAATTAAAACGCTGACAGCCTAGGCACTATTAGTTTCGTTTTTATTACTACCAATTTTCCAAAATTGACCTTGAACGGTACCATAGAGTATATAACAGTGGATTCTCTAAATCGTTACTTTTTAAACGCTTGTAGCGGTTAGTCGATGCTTCGATTTTCGCGCGACATGAAAACCCATGAATTTAGATGTTAAAGTAATAAAATACTGTCGGTATTCAAGGCAAATTGGTTTATGATCACAATAATACTCAGAAACCGCCTTAGAAATCATCAATTACTGGTAAAAACAAAGTGCCGCATAACCCTGCTGCATAAAAAGTGCTGAAAGAAATTAACTAAATACACCAGCTATAATTCCATATGCTATAATGAACTATGCACGTATAATGCATCGTGCATAATAGTCATCTGCGATTGAAATAACATCGTTTGAAACAAAGTACTTGACGAGTTAATATGGTATAAAATAGATATACTATGCTACTATGTTAGTGGATAGACGATAAACAAAATAGAAATCGATGTATCTCTAATATGAATTCTAATCCAGCTTGAAGAAAACTAAATATAGTCGGCGATTATTACTTCAAATGGTGTTGTATTCCTTGACAAGTTTTTGAGAGGATAAACCAATAGACTCCTGTAAATGAATATATATGAAATTTTAGTATATCGCTTATGATAATCTCAAACCGTACTTGTAAAATCCTGTTGAATTTGATCGACGTACACCTTCTAACAGTACATATGCAGGAAGCCCACTGGTAACGCTACTTGTAAAATCCGTTGAATTTGATCGACGTACACCTTCTAACAGTACATATGTAGGAAGCCCACTGGTAACGCTACATAAAAAGTATATTTCTAGCGAGCCTCATATCGTATTCATTCAATTTACTCGGCAATAGAAAGAAAAAAGATTTGGCATTTTAGTGATTAAAAGTAAATGTAGGTATTCCGCCCGAGACAGAGTGGCCCAGACACAATAGTGGCCCAGTACCATTGTCCGGAGTGTTGTGAGCCGTAGAAATCGTAATCATAATCGCGGCGAATTATGGTAGAGCAGTGCTGTGAAATCCGAGAAACACCTGCTGTAGTTCCCAGACCACGCCAATCAAATACGGGGCGTTTAAAGACATAACAAAAATGAAATCTTATGCTCTGTGCGGTTTCACACATTTTATACCAGGACGACCAAAAAGAACTTACCTCTTTATATAATCTTGTGTCTACGCAACGGCGCAACGCCATTTTAAGTTATTAGTGGATCCACCGAGTTTTAATTCTGTCCAGTTAATCACAATTCGTTTTTTAATTTGGCATTCGATATTTTCATATATTTTTGATTACTTTGGTTTAGAAAATTCGAAGAACAGAACAAACGCAAAAGGGCAAGCAAAAGTAATCGGAAATCCATCGTGACTCTTTTAGGGGCTTTCAAATCGCTGTTTTCGAACGGCACCTACAATTAATTCAAAATCGAATCGAATCGGATCAATTTATACACGAAGCCGTATACATTATTATGAAATCAGATCATCGTTCGGACCGTTATTATTCAACACTCTACGAATTGCCGTTTTCTTCATCGAAGCTAAAAAATAATGTTCCGTCACATTTCTTTTAATTTTTTCGTACTGCCCCTGGCGAACGGGAAGCAGTTTATATACAAAGTTCTGCATTTGACCCCGCTCTCCCCTATATGTATCTACATGTGCTCGATCCGGAAATGGGACGTCTGTGGCTACCTGCTTTTGCTGTCTACTAACGATTAATGAACGATAGAAAAATAATACTTTCTATAAAGCATTTTTTTGTCACTTCTTGTAATAACGGTTCACGCGCGATTTAATTATTATCATCGCGCAAGTACGGCAAATAATTAAGCACGTTAAGAATATGGAATGCGCGGGTGATTTAAAACGCATTCTGCCGATATGGGGTACCTTGGTATATTAAAAGTATCTCGATCAGCCACGCCCTCCAATGCCTATATTATTATTATCTTCTTCTTTCTTATATATAAAAATGGACGAATGTTTGTTTGTCCCGCATTGCGATGAAAATTTGGTGAGTTGTAGTGCGCACCTCGCGAAGATTACTGAATTAGTAGAATAATTTTATTTACAAAAATAAACGCGTAGGGTACAAAACAGAATTGGCATTTATGTATATATATATATATATATAAATTAGATTATAATAAATTTGATAGCTGTCAACGTATGCCACCAACATGAAAAGAAAATGAAACACTTATTTGTTTTAACGACTCGATCGACTCGTTATTACATATATTTAGAATACATGAGTGTCTTTTATTTCGCTTTTCGTTTTGGTGAAATAATTCATTTGACAGCGAATGTCAAATGAATCATGACACTAAAACAAAAAGCGATTGATAGATCTACACGTTGATAAAAACAAGAACAAAAAATTACGAGCTTCAGAAACAGACGAGCAACGAGAAGCAAGACTGGAAACCGTTAGAGTACGTACGACGTACACACTTCTGTAAAATAACAGCAATAACAGCCGAATTTGATTGACAAAATTTTTGAAAATGTTACACATAATTGCAAAAATCATAAGTGGTTAAGTAAACGTCCTATATTAGCAGCAAAAACAACGATATCAATTATATAAATAAGACGATTCAAAACCAACTCCCAGGAGAGGCTAAAACGTACAAGTCGATTGATACTTTAATGAATCAAGAGGAAGTTGTTAATTATCCAACTGAATTCTTGAATTCACTTGATTTGCCAGGCACACTGCTACACGTTTTAACATTGAAAATTGGCGTGCCTATCATTCGTGTATGACTTATCAATCCACCACGACTTTGCAAGGGTATCAGGATTTCAGTTAAAAATATGACGAACAATATCATCGAAGCTACATTTTTAAATGGAAAATTTAAAGGAGAAGATGTACAATTGCCACGCATCACAATGATACCAACCGATATGCCATTCGAATTGAAACGTTTGCAGTTTCCGGTGTGACTCGCATTTGCAATGACCATTAACAAAGCACAGGGACAATCGTTACAAGTGTGTGGATTAAATTTCGAAAATCCATGCTTTATACATGGACAGCTATATGTGGCCGACTTATGCGTAAGAAAATCTTCTAACTTATTTGTATACGCACAAGATGGTAAAACAACAAATATTGTGTATCATAAAGCACTTGAATAATTATAATTTAAAAAATTCTTTTCTTGACATTAGCTCTAAAATAAACTAGGACACACAAAGGGCATTGCAACGTATGCCGGGTACCGCTAGTATTATATATATTTTTACCAAACATTTAAGATATTTGTGCTTACTCGCCGGTTTGAATTTTATGTCACACTACTTACTATGATTTGTTATATCAATTATACAGACATCGAGTCAGGACGCCCCATTATCATATCATAAAACGGGTCGAGAAAATGAGGCCATATAAAAAGATGCTCCTTATGAAAGTTGCACGATCCGGTGGAAGACAATGGTCATAATTATCGTATTTTTCGGGGACGCGTAAGGTCACGTAAATATCATCGTTAATTTCGAAACAAAAACACACATAATTCTCTTCCGATAAAATAACATTCTGAACCAGATCAAATTCTGTAGAAATGAGAAAAAAGTAGCTTTAACCTAAAAATTCATGCCCTTTCTGATGAGCCATTGTACGTCGTTTGGAAAATAACGCGACCCGGTCGGTTAGGTTGAAATCGAGGTCGGTTCAATTGTCAATAACGATCTCAGCGAAAAAAAGATGTTTCGTATTTGTTGAAACCATGCCAGATTACACTCCTGCTAACATCGCCGTTATTATACAGATGGTGTTTATGTCCCTCTCTACCACTCACGTTGAAGGACATTTCTACTTGGGCAATTTTCGGAAGCTTAAAGTACCATAACTCCATTAGTTTAAAGGCTTATGTAGTTTTCATTCGATTAATTTTGAGTCCTAGGTGACGAGTTCCTGTCAACCCTGCAGAGGTGGCGCTCGTTTATGTCACACCGTTTACGACATTGCTGGCCACCCTGGAGAGGTGGCGATGGCTTTACACTACGCCTTCGGTGGAAAAAATTGTCAGTATGATCATCATCGCTCCTTGTTGAAACATTTTATCGTTGCTATTATCGATGGCCTCGGTCTGTCATCTCTGATGGCCAGTCTTACCCCATCTCTTGCTTTCTCAGCTTCTGTACGTCCCCATTGAAGCGCGATTTTTCAATCATCCAGTTGCACTAATTTGTATTCCCTATTGTTTGATTTCTTTTTCGATTTGTGTGTGTTCCCGTTTCCGATCGTTACATCTAATTTCTCATATTTTTCTTCATTCCTTTCGGTTCTTCAATTTTCTCACCTCACATCTCCGCCTCCCACTTAAGTAACTCCTTTCCTGCTTGCTCTCTCTTAGATCTGTATTTGTTTACCGCATTCCAATAGATTGTGCCTGCACATCATTATTCCTTCTTCGAAATTTATAATTCACTTTCAATTTATTTACTTATTTTATTTATCTTTTTATTTTTATCAGTCTTCGTTCGGCTACATTCTCTTTGGATTTTCACGATGCTAACGTATCGTATTTACACGAGGGCACAAGGAAACTATGGAAAACCTATGCCGATACTAAAGGCTGATGCAAGCTACACCGTATCGGGGACGAGCCGTGCCACGGACGACGCACGGTGAAAGAATTGTACGTACATTTTCAATATACTAGTTCACGGTAGAACGAGCCGGGCCCAAGCCTCGCCCGTGCGTCGGCGTCGGCCATGCCTCGGTGCCGAAACGTCGTTGTACATTGTTTTCTCGTTGTCACTACATCTACGGAACGGCAGGTTGCAACATGTATATGCTCACCGGCTTATCAATTTACTCGAGATGAAATAAACTGACTCGGTTTCAGCTCGATGTAGCATGTATGCTGAGCCCGGCCGACGCTCGGCGGTATTGACTCGTCAGTGTCGGGGCGACTCGTGCCACGGACGCGTCAATAGTCATAGTCGGAGCCTATGTCCACCTCCGATCTTCGATCGTAAGTACACGACCTTCTAAATGAACAGCTCATACAGAATTTTCACATAGATAACCCATTGGGTAGCGTATCATGCCCATATTGAATTTAACCAGTACCCCGTCGAATTCTAACTCAACCATGTTACATGGATGTCTAGTGAGTAATATGCGGTTGAGAGTTAATACACCCGAGGTGCCCGGTCCAGTTGATCACCTGGCTCGGGCACTTAGGTTCTCGAATGCATTCTGCGCCGAAACGGTTGGTCATCCTGACCGAGACTGCTCTTCTTGTCGACAGAAACTGGTATTTGTTTTCACAAACTCAGGAAAATAGTTTCCTGCACGGCAATTCAATGCGTCTAATCTACTAACAAATGGCTAAATGGTCACCAAGCCAAGCTGCAGGGACGGCGCTCACCCATCCAAGTAGTGGCTACATCGAATGCTACTTTACGTTGGTGATCGCTTGAATCGCGTAGTATTTGCACCGTTTTTTCCATGGTATTTCATTTTGTATTTCCAAAACTGCCAGGTGGCCGCGTTTCCTCTATTTCCTTTCCTTTAAATACCTTCCAATGTGTTCTCATCTCATGTGCCTTGAGCTGAAGGTTCTTTGGATTTCCACTTATTTATTCCTCAGATACTGCCTCCGAGCCGCTCACTCACTTTCTATACACTTATCCAACTAATTCTCTGAACGGCGGTTCACTGTAGCTCGCGCTCGAACCACTTTTCGCAATTTGAGCCATCTGTGTTCCCTCAATGCAAATATCTAATTATTTTCCTTCAACTAATGAGTATTTAACCCTTGGTTGCCACGCGTCATTAGAATAACATAGCCGTCACACTGTGGCTTCTCAAACCCGAACGACAACATTTGGGTAATGTGGAAACTATTGACTTGGTTAATTTTAAAAAATGGTATCGTAGTTGTTAAGAGATGTTTTAGCAGACAGTATTCGTTAATTTATCAACAAATTGTATAATGCACAAACGTGCAAAATTGGCGATGTTCACTAATAAAATCATAACCCTCTCAATTCTGTATATTAAGAGCTAAAAGTTTAGTGTGATACTCTTGAAATATAGGTATGAGTTTACGAAGAAACTAATACGTTTATAGTCGTCGTTTAAAGAACTGTATTTATTTTCGAATTTGAAGTGCGGGATTGCTAGCAAACAATTTGTTAAAAGTGAACGCTTTTATTTTTTATATAATATAATCATTTTCGTATACTTTTTCATAGAAAATTTAATTAATAATGAAAAATGAATAACAATTAATACAAAAATTGAATAATGTGACATGGTTTAGGAGCTAACACTGAGTCAGGCTAGGGCAGAATACCCCAGTGTTGCAGCTAACGGGTAATGTTCGACAGCGTTAATTAAATGCCGTCTAATAACCTCTATACAGCAGGGTGTTTGGCAACTATCTCGACAGAGAAAATATCTAATTGTAAGTAATTCGCGTCTGCACAAGCAAAACGGTTTGGTTTTTAATTGTCCTGCGATGAAATTTGGATGAGATATTAATTCGCAAAGTTTAAAACTTTTAGATTAAGTTAACAATGCAATCGAACGTTCTATTGATAAATGCCGGGATTGCCGGTTCGAGCTCCGCTCGTAGTCATATAGTAAGTCCAGTCATTATATACATTTGGAAATGCAAGTGAACCCAGAAAGCTGATTTATGGATATGGGGGGGGGGGGGGCTTAGAAAAGTTTAACTTCAAATCGTCGACCAAATATCCCATGTGCACTTTCCGCCATCTTGAAAAAGGGTAACATTTTGTCTTTTACGATAACTCGACTCTCTGTCATGATACGGAAATATTTCGCGTAAATACTTTTCTGTTGCTTTTTTGCACTCTACAACTAAGGTCCCATGGATCTTTCACCTACCGTTGGTCGTTGTTGAGATATCGAGTGCGAAAGTAAAGCATTACGAGATTGAGACTAGTTTTTTACTGTTTTTCGTGATACATATCGATTTTGCTCCTTTCGCGCGATACACATTGAAACAATGTCTATTATGAAACTTGTAGAACATGTTAATACCTGCAATGTAACTTGTTTGTTTTTGTTTAGAAAAAAATTACGACTTGTAGTGCGCCGTAAAGTTGCCAAGTCCGTGCGAAATTTCGATGTCATTGCGCGCGCGATTGTCTATAGGGTAAGGCACGAGAAACAGAACACCTGAATATCTAGAAAACTAAATCCTGGAGAATAAAATATTTCAAATAGAAAGTTTAAGTCATGGAGGGGCTGATGCAGCAGTCACATCCGCTTTCGATCCACATTATATGTTCAAGGTCATTTCAAGGTCAACTTGTTTTATCAAATGTAAACATATATATTTCATTACAGATTATTAATCTACGACTTGGATCAAATAACTTTTGTTTGAAATAATTTTTCTCTTAGTGACTAGTTTTGACAGTATTGAATTTTCAAAGAAAACATACACAATATCGAGAAAATCATTTTAGTAATGACAATGACTATTAGTAGTACTAATAATGACTTCTTTTCAAGATGGAGGAAAATGCACATGGGATATTTGCACCCCCCCCCCCCCCCCCCTCCCACACAATATCCAAAAATCAGCTTTCTCGGTTCACTTGTATTTCTTCACCGTTTTTTCGGATATAATGACTGGACTATAGAGTAAAACACCGAGTAGTCATCCTTTTAAACATTTCTCAAGTTTCAAATACTGCCCTATGAACTAAAAAATATATGACAAAACATAAATAGTGTCAAGAAAAATTTATTTATCAAACTTTGTTGAAAATCTGATCACAAGCGAAAAAAAAACGATACGAAATCTTAAAAAACGATATTTATTATGAAAACAACATTTTCTCCAGTGCCCAGTCGCTTAGAACTAATTAGTCTTCATAAAGCTTACCGTTAAATTTAGTGCATTTTAAATCATACCATGTGCGACAAGTATCGAAGCCGATATTTTTATTTGTTTATTCATTTATTTATATTCGTCTGACGATATAACTCCCCACTGGATTATAAACGCGAGCCTTTTGCCAAACAATCAGTCTGTCGACCGCGATGAAAAGTACAGGTCAACCTATTATCCCCAAAAAGGATGAAGTCTCTATGGCTTATGTCTATATTATATCTATATTATGTTTATTTATAGCTTATTATATTACAGTGTGTATTTATGGTATTATCTTGGGGATGATTCTGATAAGAGACCGCGTTTCGGAAGCGTAGTAAAGCGTGTATGAAGCGTGTGGCAAGCCTAGTTCAAACCAGACCATAGTACGCGCTTTGCACGAAGTCGAAACGGACTCGAAACGTAGTTGTGCACGAATTTTTCATGCTTTTCACAAGCTTTGGCGCGTTTCGGAACGCGCTTTGCACGTACTTGAAACGCGGCGAAGCATGTAACGAAACCGCGGTTGAAACGCGGTACATTTTATTGGGGCTCCGGTGTTTTCATGATTGACAATAAGACGGACTGGGCAATGATGAGATATGAGCGGATTATATGTGAGCTTCCGCGTGTACACCTTGTGTAAAGCCGCTGATGGTTTTTATTCTTTCAGCTATCACATTTGTATAGACAAATTAAATATTTTCTCAAGAAAATTAAATAATGTGGAAAACATATATGTAAGTTATCGTCGTCAGTCCAGCTCCATCAAGGTAATGCTTCGATGTTTTTTGATATATCAGGATATTATTTGATAGCAATATAAGTCACACGGACTAGCATTTTTCCATACTTCGATGGCTGTGACAAAATACGAAGACGGGTGCATTATTTCGCGAGTCTCCGATTGGTAATGTCAGCAAAGCAAATTTGTGCTCTGACATGAATGTTTTTTTATCAGTTTGTACGAGACTTCGTAAATAAATAATCGACCGACCTCGTTTCGTTATATGTACCTATATTTATTTTTCTATCCTGCCGTGAAAAACTACAAAGCGTAGCGGATTGCTAATTCACTGTAGTACATATCTTACTTTTCGTGGAATTTTCATGTGATTTACAATGCTTGTATGCATTTGTTTAATCATTTGTAATTTTATGATATTACAAACATTTGATATCAGTTATAAATTCAATCGGGAATAACAAACTGTTTTACGTAGTTGTTAGTTTTTGTAAAAGTATCCACCTATGCAGATGAATAAAGTAGAAGAAATTATAGATATTTGTGGGTATGGAGACTGTTATAAATCGGAAGTGCGTACACATTCGAGATTGTATCGGTTTCCGTTACGTGAGTTTGTGGTTTTTTTTAAGGGGAAGAGTTTGTTATACACTTTAGAAGAAAGCAAAAGCAATAACCACAACGTAACCACGTTGTGGTTATTCTTTTTACGTAATATTTTATCCTGGCGTAGTTGTGGCTCTGTCTTGCGGGCAAGTTGTAGGGTTAGTTGTCGAACTATGTGAACTTCAAGCTCTGCTGTATTAATGTCAAATACACACTTAAAGAAATTTCGATTAACCACACTCGTACGATATCGGTGTCGGTGAACGTAGGTGTAGTTTTTAACTAGTAGTCAGGTCGGTCGATTATTTATTCGCAAAAAATCACAAAAGCTGAAAACGAAATCATTCAGGTTGGAACATAATCCCGTTTGCTGACACCAGTCAGAGACTCACAAACCAATCCACCCAGATTCGTAGTTTTTTACGACAATCGAAATATGGATCATCTCATCATTGCATTGTCTGTCTCATGATTATTCACAAAAACGCCAGAGCGACTCGCCGGGGACTCGAGGGCATTGTTTAAACTTTTGAACATTGCGAATTCTTTTCTCTCCACACCAAGGAGAAAAACAAATTTTTAAAATCGATAAACCCTTCGACAAATAATTATACTTGCTACATTGGAGGTCATTGTAGTCACCACTCCGTTTAACACGGCTGCCACAGTTGCACTGGTATTTTTAGGGGCATGCTTTGTGCTGAAAAGAAAGGAGGGTTTCTTCAACTAACACTAGGTGCGCGACGAATTTACAATTTGTCACTCGAGAGTAGCATGCCGCCCAATATCTATCATAGCACTGGACATCTATGAAGCAGCCATTCCTATTACTCGAAACTTTTACTTAAAAACTATGAAGTTAATATTAACCTTCAATGATGTCGAAGTGAAGTAGTACGCCGCAATATTCTGAAAATTAAAGTATTTCGTATGTTGATAGATCATAAGAAAATATGCGGAATTGGGCGAACTGATACCATGTCGGAACCCTCGTTGAAAAAATATGATATTCGAATTAACATACATGGAACAATATTTTCTCTCGTCGAGTCAAGTTTCCAGACGATTAAAGTATATTCCATAAATTTTCTAGCATCAGATAACGCGCGATTTTGTCATGGAATTACCTAAAGAAGAAAATAGTCAGAAAATTCAGAAAGCTTCCTCAGGTATATCGATATACGTTATTTCATGGAATTACCTAAAGAAGAAAATAGTCAGAAAATTCAGAAAGCTTCCTCAGGTATATCGATATACGTTATTTCATTGTCATTGGCAACTTTCTACCGCAAATGTGTTTGACATAAATGAATTATTATATAATGGTTGTAACTAGTTTTTCAACAAATGCGACGCAATTACAAAGTCTTTCAGATTAATATCAAAATACATTTCACACCTAACCCAAAATATTATTTTTTAATTCGCCTAAAATGGCTGATATTTAATTCTTTATATGGAAACTGATCCAAAGATTTGCGACAGTAGTTCCAAGTTTAAAGTCGCTCCTATGTTTTTTGATAATAAAACCCGAGACATTAAAAGTCTCGGGAAATATCATAAGAATTCTCGGAAATTGTGAAAAAAATTAAAAAAATACCGATAGTAAAAATAGTTACGTTTTGCTGAACGTAACCAAACAATTACCACTTAAAAGTTTTAAGTCTTTGCATAAAATTATCTCATTTGCAAGTAAAAAAGAAAATACGATGCGCGAACATTACAAACTCGCTTGGCAATATGTGACTCTCTGAAAGCTTCAGCTTCGAAAAGAATCTGTGCGCTATTATAAACACTGGGTAGCTGAACCAGCATATAGCTCAGAAAACAAAGCTTCTTGATGACAATACTGACATACAAATGTCGAGCGTAAAGCGACACTTCTCTTTTGACACGTGGGCCCAGATTGTCGTCCTCTTCCTGCTTTTGCAACACGAGTCAAGCGGAAAAAAACTCTTCTCAATTCTAGAACAGCGTGGCTATCATATAACATATATGTATTCATATAGACACATCGTATAACATATTCACACACATCGTATAATATATATGTATTCATATAGACACATCATATAATATATTCGAAAAGGTTTACTAAAAGTGGCTAAAATCAGACATTCTGTCAACCCCTTCACATCATTCAATCCCTTTTAATATGGCGGGAGTGGACAACCCATATATTATTTAAGCCCTTCTGACCGGTTTAAAATGGCACACTTGGTATACAATGGAAACCTTTCTAAAACATTGAAAGGCGAGACAAAGTGTGTAGCCATTAGGGACTGACAATTCACGCCCTCTGGCGGCCCGTTGTGTACCGCCCCCCCCCCCCCTCCACTCAAACACAGGTATTTTAGTATACGACTTAAAAAAGCACGAAAGAACCACTACAAGAACGCATATCTTCTAAAGAAGAGGCCGAGAATGTTCAATGAGCTGCCGAAGGGGACATGTATGGACCAGGAATCGCCGATTGAAGGTAGAGCTCACAAAAACTGCACCGTTAGCCGAATAACCGCACATTTACTTTCTTTTGCGATTATCTCGAAACTATATTTTTTGAACTGCGGCGAAAGAAATCTCGTAAGCTATCGGTCCCATTGCTGTAAAAATTGTACACAATACTTTTAGATACATTATCTAAAATGCCACGTAGGATTTTTGCGATAACTTCATTGATTTTTTTATTGGCGTTTTTTCTCGCGAACAAATCGCCAAAAATGTATATTTTTCACTGTAATTCCCCGAGAAAAAACGTCAATATAAAAATATATAAAAAAAATACATGCATACGGGACAAAATAAAATTAACATTTATGTATTTTATATGTATATATAATTAATTTGACAGCTGTCAAATGAAGTATGACACCATAATGAAAAGCGGAATAAAGGACGCTCATTTGTTTCAACGACTCGATCCACTCGGTATCATAAATATATATATGTAAAACAAATGAGTATCATTTATTTCGCTTGTCATTTTAGTTGCATAATTCATTCGACGGCAAATGCCAAATCATGAAACTTAAAAGGAAAAGCGATTGGTTAATGTACACGTCAATCATAAAAGAAAAAGAGAAGAAAAAGACGAGTTTTAGAACCGGACGAGCAACGGGGAGCAAGACTGGAAACCGTTAGAGTACGTACGACGTACGAACTTCTGGAAAATAACAGCAACAACAGATGAATTGATTAACAAAGTTTTTAATAATATGGCACATAATTGCAAAAATCATAAGTGCTTAAGTGAACGTGCTATATTAGTAGCAAAAAACAACGATGTCAATGATATAAATTTCACGATTCAAAACAAAATAACAGGAGAAGCTAAAACGTATAAGCCGATCGATACTTAAATGAATCAAGAAAAAGTTGTGAATTATCCAACTGAATTATTAAATTCACTTGATTTGCCAGGCATGCCGCCGCACGTTTTAACATTGAAAATTGGCGTGCCAATCATTCTTCTACGAAACATCAATTCACCACGACTTTGCGCCGGTACCAGGCTCTTAGTGAAAAGGTGATGAACAATATCATTGAAGCTACAATTTTAAACGGAGAATTTAAAGGAGACGATGTACTATTGCCACGTATCCTAATGATACCAACAGATATGCCATTCGAATTCAAACGGTTGCAGTTTCCGGTGCGACTCGCATTTGCAAACTCCATCAATAAAGCACAGGGACAATCACTACAAGTGTGTAGATTATATTTTGAAAGTCCATGCTTTACACATGGACTATGTGTAGAGGTATACGTATGTGGGCTGCTCACGCATAGACCAAATTTAAGATTTATTCGTGTACGCACCAGACGTAAAAAGAAAAAATATTGTGTATCCAATAGCACTTTAATGAACATAATTAAAAAAAAAGAATTTCTTTCTTTCGTATTCGCTGTCAAATCAATTATGGGACTAAAACGGCATTGCAACGCATGCTGGGTATCGCTAGTTCTTTACATTTTTGGTATCTTAAATTATTCACCTGCACCAGATTTATTATCTTCATTAGATGTCATTGCTTTAGATTCTTCTATTACTTTACGCCGTTTCGTGACGCCGTAACATATGTTCGTAACGTTTTTCTTTATAAAACGTCCTTGCCATGTTACAACTTTATCCATATTTAATCCTTTACGTAAAGAAATTATATCAACACTACTTTTTTCGAATGATTTATAGGTTACGGTACCCCCAATGCTGTACTCGCGTGCGTTCAATTATGCCTATCACTATAGATATTATGTGGCAAGTACCAACTTAATAAAAGTCGGTACAGTAGATATTTCCCCTTCCCGTCTGCCACCCGAACGAGGGGCTACGGAACCTCATTAAATTGTTTGTAACATTTCAAAGTTCATTATGAACAAACAAGACGAATCAAAAAATTGCAGAGAAAAAAAATACGCGAAATATGTGAAATGGGTGCTTGTATACGAAGTCAAAAGCAATAATACGCAGTATAGGTGTACTTTTCAGGACGCTCACCTGCGATATGAGAAGCAGATTTGGTTTCGCCGCCTGGACGGTGGCTACACGAACTACTTGCTTGCTCGATCGATCAGTTCCGCAATAAAAGTAAAACCGTTGAATTCTTTGTGTTTTTTTTTGCATTTGGGCATGAGCACGTCATTTCATGATTATATGAGCTCGCGATGGTTTCATTCGTGTATATTTACCGTGCCTAGAACAATAGTATATGATAGAATGGTACAGGCGAATCAACAACAACCTGACCACTATACACGCTTTGAAATTGAATTAGTGTTTCGCAAACTCACGACTATGTGTTACACTGATAACGTTCATAATTATTATTTACTTACATTTCATTGTGATGTGGGATGCGTCGAAAATCGATCAGTTTGTTGAATTACAGGTATGTTTGATTACGGGTGTGTTCTTGGATTAATAAACTCTTTTCTGGATTATGAACATATTTTAATTAAGAAATATCACTACAACAGTGCAAAGTGATCGCTGGGTCGCAGTTCAGTTAAACAAATATTTAGTTCCCTGGAATTGGGATATCATAGGGTTTCAAAATATGTATAAGACCAATGCACTAAACAACTTATAGAATTAGAACTACAGAGCCAATTTTATTATATCAACCAATAAACTCAAACCAACGACGTCAGTTCAATAAAATATAATTTCAAACGAAATAGTGCTTCGATTGCTGCGATATGTTCTCTCGATTGGCAGAGGCAATTATGAGCATTCCCTCGCGTCTAATTTCAATGCTCGAGGTCATCGTGCAATTTAGTTTTGAAGTACAGTATTTGATTGGCATAAATAGCAACGGGATTTCTTTAACCGTTTTTATTCTTAAATTCCCTCCAATATAAAATTAGTATACTGGAGTTACATATATTTTAGCTGTATCCTAATAATAAAATGACAATTTTTATTGATGTAATTACACATTTTTACGTCTTCCGTGAAATTTTCAGAGTAGGATCATTATCGCTTTACCGTCCAATGAAATAAGATACTTTACTTGTCACATTAAAAAAACAGGTTCGTCAGTCAAACCGGTGTTATAAAAATGTTGAGAAATTCGCAAGTATTATCTTAGTAATCATCGACATGCCCTGATGTTAAAAGCAGATGGATGAAAGTGAGGTCCGCGATAGGAGGGAGGGAGAATACACGGAGATGAGCTGTTAGTTTTTTATTCGATAATTGTAAATTACCGATTTCAGATCGGACGAACCATCTCACTCACATTGTTTAATGTTGGTGATTGTCAAATAGCTCGAACACTAGTTCGGGTACATGAATTTTTTCAGATCGTATCGCATGTTTTCGGTAAATAAATGTATTAATATATGCTTCGTCACATATAAATAAATGTATTGTTGGTTTCTTTATATGCATATCAGTATGTACAAAAACTAATCTATCATATACTGAGAACGCTACATGTAGCCGATACTGTTTATGTTTATATTACGCTCGTATTAGGCCAGGGCGATAAGTACGGACCGAATAACCGATCCCTTAAATCGGACTCTGCTGTTCTTTAGTCTTAACTAATATATGCTCGGAGATAGATGTGCCTTCCAAGTGTTCTATAAAGAATCAATTCTAAAGTCTATGAATATAGACTAACAACGAGACGCACGACCGTGGGGTCGGGCATTTGGCCGAATTTTTTCGTGATGAAAGAGGATCCTTAGTGGTTAAAGTAGTAGGACGCACTACTCGGAAAATTCCGTGAAACCGATTCAAACTTTCCTAGGCGCCTTATGGGTTTAAAATGTGAAGTACTTATCGAACCATCGTCTAGTCTAGACGGTTAGGGCTCGGTCTTTTGCGCCGGAGGTCTCGCGTTCGATTCCTCCTTTGGATCTTATTTTTTTTCTTTTTTTCTTTTTTTTTGATATCCCAACAATTATTCAAAACGTTTCTCATCCCTACATTATTTTTTTAAAATTATTTTCTCTTTTCTAATAAAACAATTCATAACGGTGTTTTTTTTTATTTTTCGTTGTAAAGAATATGAGGAGAAACATTGGGTTTTTAATGGGGATAACAAAGTCGATTAGGAAAAATTCAATTTTTATTCATATAATAATTACATACAAAAGCCACAATGGTAATTATCGTAGAAACAAATCAAGCAATAATTTTTGCGATATCTTGCGCAACATATAAACGCGGATGTTTTACAAGCGCAGGGAGTTTGCAATACATCGATACAAAAACATACCTCATTAACATTCATGAAAATGTTTCCAGTAACTGACTATTTTGAGGCAAACCATCAATTATCGTCACCAATATTCCGATACATGATACAATACGCCTGGTTTGCCTAAAAATTGTCAGTTACTAGAAACATTTTCATGAATGTTAATGAGACATGTTTTTGTACGGGTGTATTGCAAATTCCTGGCGATTGTAAAAAATCCGCTTTTATATGTTGCGCAAGGTGTCGCAAAAATTATTGCTTTGTTTGTTTCTACGATAATTACCACTGCGGCTTTTGTATATAATTATTATATGAATAAAAATGGAATTTTTCCTAATCAACTTTGTTATTCTCATTAAAAACCCAATGGTTGTCCTCATATACTTTACAATGAAAAATAAAAAAACCCACCGTTATGGGTGGGAATCGAACCAGGGTTCGCACTCAGCGGACCCTGGTTCGATTCCCGCAGCCGACACCAATGGGAAAATAAATTTTTCTATGTGTTTATTCTGCAATCCTGGCGGTTCGGATTCCACCAAAACAAACGTCCAAAAAAGACCTCGCTGTGATGAGTGGGGGGTCGGTGCTCGGCCTTGGTGCTCCCGCAAGGCGGTTCTCATCGCGCGGATGGTGACACCTTCGTCGAGTACGGGCGGTCCATATTATCACAGATGAGAAGGTGCCGGTCCTAGGAGACTCTGGTGAACGTGCTTGAGTTTACTCGCATTAACACTGGAGGAAACTAGGTAGGCACCGACCTGTATCGACGGAGGTTTTCTGCAGTTTCCCTCCGTCCGTGGCAAATGCGATACAGGGAGGTTAGGGGGAATGCGAAACGGCTGCAGCCGTGGTCGCGAATAAGAATGTCGGAGGATAGGTTGGAAGATTGGAATGATAATATAGGTGTGTAAAAACCGCAGAGGGTGTGCACGTTAAACTCCCACATTACTATTATAAAAAATAATGTAAATAAATGTTCAAAACTAATGTAGGTTTGAGAAACGTTTTGAATAATTGTTGGGATAACAAAAAAAAAGAAAAAAAAAAATAAGATCCGGAGGAGGAATCGAACGCGAGACCTCCGGCGCAAAAGACCGATCCTTAACCGTCTAGACTAGACGACTGTTCGACAAATCTATGACATTTTAAACCCATAAGATGCCTAGGAAAGTTTGAATCGATTTGTCTCGGAATTTTCCGAGTAGTGCGTCCAACTACTTTAACCACGCGATGTGCTAGGGGTCCTCTTTTACCATAAGAAAATTCTGACGAATCCCCAACCCCACAGTACTACCGTCTCCTTGTAAGTGTTACTTATTCCACAACCTATTTCCTACATGTATGACCCTTTTTTATTTCGGGCAAAACTAACAAGAACGAGAACTTTTGAGGGAAGAATTGTAAGCTTTAAAATATATACAGTATATGGTTGGCTCGGAGCCATGGTAGCCATGACTATCGATTTCAATCAAGGTGAAGTTAATATTTATGCGTCTATGCTTGCCAGACTGGGGGCAACTCACGCGCAGAGCGAGATATATACATATATACACTACCACCTCTATTAACGTAAGAGCGACGGGACCGCGTCCACATCGCACTTATAGATATAATACATTGCGCAAATTGGCCAAAAGTGGGTACTGCGCAGGACGCAGGCTGGCGCGACGGCTCTGGCGCTTCTCCCTCTACCACCGGCGATCGATATATAGTAGGGGAACTTACGTTTAGAGAGTTTACGTTAATAGAGGGTGTAGTGTATATATATATATACATAGAGAGAGAAAGATACTTTAATGGGTGCCAACACGGGGGTATATTGAGACGAGCTACCCGGAGAGCTGAAGCAAGCATCGATCGATGTTGCCGACGGAGATTGGAACTCCTGTATTTTATCGTTGCGTGTTCTCTCTCCCTCTCTCTCTCTCTCTCTCTCTCTCTCTCCCTTTCTATCCATATCCGTCTCACTCTTCCGCCCCTCGACCGGTGAGCGAGTTAGAAGAAAAGTGCACAAAATACATATGGTACTAATATGCAGCGACATTTTGTAATAACCAGGCCCCTTATCAAACGTTATACATTTCCTGCGTGACGTATTTGGCATGAAAACTTGATTATTTCTATTTGAATTCAAAGAGAATCTCAAACCTAAAGTTCAACTTAAATCTAGACGCTTGAATAGCAGACGATAAAATAAGAAAGAGGAAAATTCCTATTCTACCTATTCTTTTTTTAATCACAAAAATGTTCACCGTGTTGAGGAAAAACGTAGTTTCTCAACTTGACTTCGTAATAAAAGTGCTAGCTTTGATATTGAGTGGCTTTTTTGAAGGTGCCATCATATAGACTGAAGTGTTGACCGTGCATTACTTGATCGACAATGCATTAAAAAAATCTGACCTTTTCCCCAAGCGTAATTTCGCGTAAAAATCCTCTACCTACTACAACTTTGAATAATGGATAGAAAGATAATCAAAAGCTGTAAAGTTATTCAAATTTTTTAAACTATTAAAATTAATCGCATTACCCATGCTATTTTGTAATAATTAATTTCAGTTTCAAATTAAATTATTCACTTTGATTTCTTGAGACTTTTGAATATTTCCTTATTTGAAATGCCGCTCGTATCGAAGAAAATGGAAAATTTCGATCGATTTCAATCGATTACCATCCGCCGGTACCGATGACTCGGCAGACTCTCGCATCATATTTATTGACAAAACATGAAATAAAGGGGACTGAATGTAGTGTCGAGTTAGAAGTTCATGAAAGACTACTAAATGGTTCATAGAATGACGTTCGAAGGTAACTACACCATCGCAACGATGCGTTGGCGTAAAGAATCGGCGATAAAAGAGAACGATATAAATCGGCAATTTTGCTGAAGTAGTGAATCTATAACTGTGCACTTTGCATTACAACAAAAATAATAATAGTAAAAAAGAAAATGCCCCCACCCCCTTCATTGCCCCCTTCAAGCCATCGGGATGGCGCCGGCGTAGCTTGACGCGATGAAGCGGGACGTTGACAACAGACCGCAGGCAGTAAGACACTTTCGACTCATATAAATTTTTATTGTTGTATTTCGTTTGTTTCCTCAGTTTGTGTTTTACAATTATATCAATAAAAACAATTATTCTTTGTATACATGCCATACAAAAAAATAAATGATTTCCTCACTCGCCTACCCATTTTGAAAAGAAACACAAAATAGAAATACGTGGTCCGGCCGTAAAACACCTGCCACAATTCGTAAGATCCAACACCAACGTACCGTATGATACAATAACAAATAAAACAGAACGTAACGAAAGCACGCGGAACACTCACGCAGAAATTCAATCCACTATAATGAATGGATGCAATAAATCATAGAAGCAAAGTCACGTTAAAAGCAAACCCTTAACGAAAGAAACATCTAACAAAATTGGGTTTATTTTATGGCGTACTTTCGTTAGAATGCCTTCCATTTTTGTGCGGTCTTTGTTAGTACTGTCTGAGGAATCTCATATAAGTATCTTTATATCGCGAGGTTGGCCTGAATTTCGATATTTCGAGTTTAGATTTGTAATCTCCGATCTCGTGATTTTTCGAGTACTTCAAGTACTTCGAACTTCTTATAAAAGATACGATTTCTTGCATCACAGTCTGCCTTACTGGATCCAGGATAGCGTATTTTGAGTATTTACTCAAGCATAGTAGACCGTTATTTGATGACGGCAAAGGATTAATTACCACCGAATGCGATTTCGTTTACGACGAAGGAAGCTTTGTTTTCCATGAAGATCGTAATTATAGGCAAGAAATAAAGTTCAGACGAAATGACACCATCCCTGTATGTTTATGTACGGGCATAGTTTAAAACATTCAAATTCCGATATCTCGGATATCAGTCGAATGCTGAACCCTTTACGTTCTCTCGACTTTGCGTAAAAATTAATCGACCATTTGAAAGTCACGGGGTGGTGGCGCCACTCGTCGCGAGAAACCGAGTTTTGGTATATGAAGAGTGGCGCTTCCCGTGACACGTATCCGAATCAATGCGGTATTGATTATCGGTACAGTAGGGACTGAGAATGCGGTAACGACTTATTGTTAGGGTACAAACTCAGTGCGACGGAGCGTCCGGCGGGGCGTTCATTTTCGACATATGCGAATGCGAACGAGGGTCTCCGCCGGATACTCGCATTCACAGTTTGTACCGCTAGGGACAACTTATATCGAACGACGTACACGTATTAAACTGATGCTCCATTGAGATCTCACAATCAGAGAAAATATAGTAATGGGATAGACAACAATATTATCGCAGTCGAAATAAAACGATAAACATAAAGTATTAATAATTGTGATAAGAAGCAGAGTTCTCTCTATCGTACCAAATTGTTGTCACAATTTTAGCGCCCTCGTACATATAATTTGCCACGAAAAATGAAATTATTTATTTATTTATTTTTTTAACGAAACAGATTTTGCTGTTGAATTTGGAAAATGCTTGGTCGTTTATTTATTTTATTTCGTTAATTTTTGTACGAGGTGTACACGTCTGGTGAAATATTTTGCAAACTCTGTACCAACATTTACGTAGTGTTTATCGAAGACAATTTTTTGCTTGCTTATTTCTTGGCCGATGATTGAACGTGAAACGCCCATTAAAATTAATATAAATTGCATTGAAAAATAATGGCGAATAACAATAATAATTGACGAGGTTCATTTCACTAAAAAAACATAAGCTTCGCGTTGTTCGACGCACACGTCAACCGCATTTAATTTGACCAGGTCTGCCGCAACTGCGTAAAATCATAGGAGACTAGAGAATGATTTCGCAAGTGCCATTTTATATAGCTGCTCGTAATTATAACACGCAGAAGTGTATGGGGCGTTTTAGACTTAAAGCAGAGGACTAACGTTCTTTTTTGGGTTTATTTCTCTTTTAAGATGATGAAATGCGAGACAAAAAACTCTTTACAAATGTTAACATTTTTCAAAAACAACATTAGTCACGGGTGGTGATCGTAGAGATTAGGACTACGGCACGATGCTATTTTTTAGATTATTCTATTCAGTTATATATTAAAAACATTATGTATCTACCTAGCAATGCGTGTACAAATAATACATCTAATGAAAATGAAGGTGTAAACAATCGTAACGCAATACCCCATATATGCCATAGAATCTTGGGCAAACGTTGTAGACGCTGTCATAATTATTAATTCATATGTCATTGATTTATTACAACATTTTTCCTTCGGCCAAGTAGATAAGTTAATTTAATGATTTAATTTTTCTTCGTTGATGACGTTTCTCTTATTAAGGCCTTAATAACTTATTTACGAGTGAGTCAAATGCAAATAGTCAGATTATAAAAACGATTTTTTTTTCCTCAGGCTCAAACATTCGTTTGCCCTTTTACTGCGGCGCATGCGCTTTTACCGTCAAACACAACGAGCGCACCTAGCGTTGGAAGCTCACACTGCGAGCTACATCACTCGAGCGGCAAATACATATGGCTGCTCACGCTTCGTTAAAGTCCAGAGTAGTTCCGGGCAGATTATTCCTCAGTGTATTTATTTATGAATCATCGCAAAATTAGTTTACAAGGTATAGTATAAAAGTGGTGTACATGGCTTAAATGGGGCCCATGACCCGGTTCATATTTGATGGGCAAAGTAAAATTTATCATGAAGAGTTAAGACTACATAAACAAAATCGACAGTTTGTCGACATCGTACTCTAAGGATCCAAATTTATAGCCAAACGACTATTCATTACCCTTGCCAATGACGCTAATGAACCATACTGTGAGTTTAATCCTAACAGTGCTTTTATATTTAAGGCGTAATCGATCAAGAACAATTTTCCATCGAAAAATGCTCGTTTTTTTGGCAGTATGGGACTTTGTACGCATGAAATCCATACAAGTGCGCAAGAGATAGTAGATCTTTTTAAAAGTATCTTTTTTGAAAACAAATAGATCCTAGGCCAAAGGAGAAAATTAGATGAAATTTCGGAGACTCCCAATTTTAATGCTCATTATGTTCCGCGTTGGTCTCTCGAATTTATCCGTAAATAACGTACGAATAATGTATTCCGAGTAAATTAAAATCGTCCATAGTGTTTGCACATTATTGCAGCTCCCTTAAAAGGTTTCCTGTGTGAAGGAACAATAAGTGAGTAACTCGTTCGTACGGAGAATTTTACGAGAGGTAAAATCGTGAGGGAGCAATGTGCAAATTTTCAATTGTCACGATTTGTTGTTCGCTACGCGGTTTCTCATTTGCAATTGAAGTGCGTGTGGCGAGGAAAATAGATATAACGTCATGTTCGAAAAATCATCGATAGCCGTTTGAATAGGTTGAGACCTATTCGAACGGCTGAACGATGATTTTTCGAACGAGAATATTTCAAGATTGTTGGCTTTAAATTTGGGTTCGGGTGCAACTGTGTTCTTTCTCAAAATGGCTGGCCCTCGACCTTTGTTTCAAAACAACCGAACGTCTTTTTGCACTATATCCTTAAAATATGATCGAGTATGGCAAGCAATTTAATACAGCGTTGAAAATAAATAAAAAAATTGCATCTTACCTTGAAGCATATTATGGTCGTTTTCCTCGTCGGCAAGACACCGGCCGTTGTTGATCGACGAAAACAGCGACATTTTTTCCGGGACGTGAATTAGTAACTTCCAGTTCCCACAGACGATAAAAAAAATTCACAATCTTATACGTTTTCACTTTTACGTGGCCGAATTTTATAATTACGACTGTTAGGATCGGACGGTCGGAACGTTCAAGGACGAGCGCGATGGGTGGCAAGAAAATTAAGTACTGTTAAAGGCCGGCCGGCCAGCTGATCAACCTTCCGCAAGTTGTCTCGCCTCTCGTATTAATCGCGAGCCACTTTTAGGGACAAGAATACTTTTGTTTTGTTTCAGGATGATGTAAGTTTTCAACGTATGTCCGGTAGCGCTATTGATTACAAAACAACACGCACAACACTCGCGCACTTTTCCAAACGTTGACGGTAAATTCAACGAATATCAATATTTCTTCAGTGACGTTTGAATTTGAGGCGAAACAGCGTTTGCACTTTCACTCCAGGCTGCATATCGTTAAGTATGTATGGTTGGACGCAACGACGAGCACATCGTGTGCTGTCCATCCACTGTCGTTTGCACGTCCAGTCGACGCATGACGGTTCGAGAGTCCCTCGGGCACGCGCGCGCAGGCACGCACGCACCCACACGTACGCGCGCGCACACACACACACACACGACACGCGCGCGTTCAATGTTGGGTTTAGGGTTTGTACGTTTCCGCGCAACGTTACGGTGGTACGCCTCTTCGTAGTCCCGTCGAGGAGATCAATAAAACGGGCGGCGACTGTACGGACTTCGTTCCGTACGTTTTTTCCCTTCTTTTAACCGTCCGGGCGGTTTATCGACATGCACGAGACTCCCCAATTTTTCGTATCACGCAAATCGAGTACGAACGATGAATCGTTTTTTAGCTTTATATATACATGTGAACTTTTTTTTAAATAATAAATTTGGAATCGAGACCAACAATAAGAGCGTATAACACGAGGACACCGCGAGGAACGGTTCGCGCAAACAGACTTCGGTCTCGCCGTATCGCGCTGTCTCGGCTTTTTGTCTCTCTCACTCGTGCGCACACGACCTTGCAGCCGATTGCGGGCATAAAATTTATCACAGTAACGAAACTCGCCGCTACAGATAGCGCCACCGAATGGCGTATCGACAGTTTTATTTGCATTCGACGATAGCGATTGAGAAGACTCGGTATTTGCGCGCGAGATATCTTTTATATTCCCCGTACGATATGAATTCTGGTAAAATTTGAATGTTGTTCTTTCTTTAGTTGAATTCAAAGGATAAGATTGGCAATAGGCTGTTACGTCCCAAGGTAGAGAGACAGAGTAGCTCCGTTGACAATTCGATGTGCGCGGGATTTTTGAATTGGTTTGCGCTATTCGGCTGAACGTAAGCTCGCTACCTGGGACTTACTTGTGCTCAATATACTAACTCAACGATTTTGGATTAATCGTCGAGGTTGATTCCTTTTCGAAGACGTTTGGTTTGATGATTGTTTTCCCACACTTCTCGAAGTTGATCCGTGAGAGTAAGTTTGCTGGGAAAAATATTAATCGCAACACCAACAACACAACTACACTTAACAAAAACTAATACTTTATTTGACTTTAAAATTACAACTCAGAAATTTATACTTAGAATAGTTTCTTAAAGAGACTGGGATTTTACTCCCTTTAGATACTGTTTGATTCGAGGTTGAAGAAATTCTCTCTTTCCTCTCTAAAAGGGTTAACTATTTCACCTCGGTTCGGGCGGAGTTACAAAAATTGGGTTGATTTGATTGGTCTGATTCCTAGCGAGATTGTTCGATTTTCTATGGAGGGGGTTATTTTGGTCACACGGGAGTGACGTGAGATCATTGCTTTGTGGACGGCATTCGTGGGAAAGAAAATACAGTTTCAAATTATAATTCGAAGAATGGTACAGAGTTTGATTATAACTAGGTTTTCTAGTGGTGATATCGCACAAGGCGTTCATTGAAATGAAATATGAATAAGAAAAAGATTATCAGGCTGGATATTTGTACGTTAAAGTATACTCTATACTTAAGAGTAAATACTATCGTTATTAGTTAAAGGTTTATTCTTGGAAGGCTGTATATAAGAAGGATATTTGTTCATTGGGATAATGTTTGGGAAGGTAAGGAACGTTTCTTGTTGCATTGCGTGACTGTTCACGTAAATCGATTGAGTTTCGTGATTCGAATATTTGGAAAAAAATAATCTAGAAAACTTCTGGGAATCCATAGTTTAGTGTCTGAAGTGGGAATAATTGTTGTTTCTTAAATATAGTTTATAAATGGAATAATAAATGGAATTATAAATGCAATAATAAAATGAGAATAAGAGAAACTGATGTACATGGTATTTGAATTTTACCGGCAGGCTGCATCGTTTCGGAGGTAGGCAAGATAATAATCTAACTTACCGACAGAAGATGTGCGTCACCCATGCTGGGACGTAACAAGGCATTGCCCAATGAATATTTAATAGTGCCCATTATTTGGATTCTTTTGATTCGTAGTTTTCCGGTAGCATTTGGCACATTAGGTTGTTATACGAATTAAATATATTCCATTGCTTCTCGAACTTATTCTTCATATCGTTACAAAAAACTAGCTCTATGCATATGCCCCAGCGTTCAAAATAGAATCAGCAATATTCATTTTATACGTGATTCTATACAAGAGCTGGTACAAGACCCGTACTACCAGCGATTAGGGGGGAGATGAGCAACGGTCGACAAAAGTTGAAACCCCGAGAATTTGTTCTGCGACATCTGAGTGGTCAAAGGGCGAACTTGTTTGTACTCCCGTTAAGTTGGCCGCAAGTGATCGTATTCATATATATGGCCAGAGATTAGGGGGGAGATCAGCAACGCTCGACAAAAGTTGAAACCTGGAGAATTCGTTCTGCGACATCTGAGCGGCCAAAGCGTCAACTATTTTGTAGCCACGTTAGGTTGGCCGCAAACTATCATAGTCGTATACATATATGGCGAAGAGAACATATATATAATAGCCAGATTATATATATATATATATAAGCTGTTCCGAGGTCCGAGCGAGCGAAAATGTAAAGATCCGCACGTATAACTTGCGTAAAGCCACCGATGTTTTTTTCATTTTTTCAGCTACCAATTCTGTACGGACGAATTAGAATTTTTTTTAAACAAAATTAAATAATGTGGAAAAAATATAATTTATCATCGTGGGTCTAGCTTCATCGCTGCCGCGGCGAGATCGCCGCGGCATTTTCTTTTTTTTCCCTTGAATGTACCTGGCTTCATTTTTTTAAATATTTCGATTGCCGTCAAAAAGTACGAAAACGGGTGCATTATTTCGGATTTGCGCCCCGACACGAGTATTTTTTTCAGCTTTTACGATATTTCGTGAATAAATAATCGACCGACTTGGCTTCGTTATTATTATATTTTCTGCCCTGCCGTAAAATACTACAAAGCTGGTCAGATTGTTCATTCAATGATGTGCATATCTTAATTTTCGACGAATTTTCACGTGACGTACAACACATTGAATGCATTCATTTAATCATTTGTAATTTTATAATATCACAAACATTTTATATCAGTTGTGAATTCAATCGCGAATAACAAAGTGTTTTACGTAGTTTTTGGTTTATGGAAAAGTATCCAGCTATGAAAAAGAATAAAGTAGAAAAAATTACAGGTGCAATCGGTCACGAAAATATTTGGACATAGAGTTGCTCTTTCTGTTCTCAATTTTAAGCAACGCCACATGAAAAACAAAACAATAGTTAAAGTACAATAAACTTTTTGCGAAACCACGTTTATGGAACTGGTGGGAACGATAACTCGAGCAATAATAGTCGGATATGTAAAGTTGTTTCACAAAATGTTTTATAATTGTAAAAGTTATGGTTTACCGAAGTGTTTTTTTAACTTACTATTTCTTGAATGACAAATTTTAGGTGAAAATAATACTTTTTATTTCTAAACGATTTACCGTCCTCTATTTCAACCAAATGCAATGTTTAAATAATCATTCTTACCTTAACATTAATATTTTATTGGATATCATTGCTGTTGCACAACATGGCTTAAACGGGTTGACACGTTAGAAATATATGTTTTTAAATAATCTGGCCTAATACGACCGTATTCCTCCACAAGACGTTTTTTCAATTCCTCCCTCGTTGTTATGGGGGAGGAATTGAAATTTCTATTTCTATTTACTTTCTACAAAAAAAATCAGTATTTTATTGAGCAACACATGCCTTATATCAAATCAATTTCATTTTTGATTTGCGCGCGTCAATTCGTCGCGACATCTTTCGACCTTGAGTGGCAACGTTACAGCGAAAACCGTGGTCGCCAGAGATACAGCTTACAGCAGAGAGAGGCTTTACATTTTTATTTACGCTGTTAAAGTTGTGTTCTATAATTAATAAGTTACAGTTAATAAATACGATTACGAAAACTAACACTCGTACGCCCATAAGATCGCAAATATTACGTGTATTGTGTAAGCGAAAGTAAATAATTAAACGATAATGCGTAGGAATATTAATTTACAAATTGTGGTTATATTAATTCCAGACATGTGTTGATCTAACCTGGACGTTAAACCAGTGACCAAATCAAACCATGGGTAAGTACATATATTTCAATAAATATATTGTGTCCTACGTTTAGTAAACCTCGATCAAGCATATAATTGATGCGACTGTTTTAAGGTGGTCTGAGGAAAGACGATAAAAAATTATCATGGACTTATCGCAATAAAAAGCGACAAGCAAGAAACGCGAGACAAGAGGATGGTACGATTGAGAATGTCCAAGTGCAGAACAAGAAGGCTAGAATAGTGATACGCAATCTTTCGTTCAAGGTACTTTAGCAAATTTAATAAAATATACAAAAACGGTTGTACCAATGATATTGAAAATTGGAATACAAAATTTTACAGGTTACTGAATCCGATATTACAAAGTTGTACGCACCATTCGGGCCGATCGAACAGATAGATCTCTTGAAACGTTCAGATGGCAAGCCAGTTGGATGTGGGTTTGTACAATTTAAGAGAGTTGAAGATGCATCAAAAGCCATTTTCAATACCAATAAGAAAGAATTACTTGGTAGGTTTGGGTTTGTAGTTCAGCACTTCTACATTTTAAGTATTTGGTCTATTTTATATTTTTGGTTATAGGAAGGCCCATAAACACTACCTGGGCAATTCCTAAGTCCAAATATGCGGAGCAAATCATTAAGAAGCCTGTAAAAGTTGATAGTTCCAATGAAATAACGGATCAAACTATCAATGCGGAAGAATGTGACAATATGGAAGGGTTGGATGGTCAACAACATATTGAAACTGAACACAATAGCACAGTAACAGATTCAGAAAAAGAAAAGAAGAGTGTTTCAAAGAGAGCAGATCGTAAAGTTCAGAAATTGTTAAAGACAAAAAAACGTGCAAGAATAGTGGTTCGCAATTTGGCTTTCCAGGTAAGTCAACGACATTCGCAAATTTCCCTCTTGTAGGCATTGCCTGATATTTCAAACGAAAATTATAGGTCAACGAGGGAGCACTCAAAGAACATTTTGCTAGTTATGGTAAGATAGAAGAAGTCAAAATATTGACCAGGCCTGATGGAAAACCACTCGGTTGTGGTTTTGTTCAGTTTGAACTCGTTCAAGATGCGGCAAAAGCAATTCACTATGCAAACATGAAACCTCTCCTTGGTAGATCAATAGTAGTTGATAGGGCTTTGCCCAAGACAAAGTTCGAACAAGCCACAAAGATGGTTAATGTCGATCCACAAATTGAAGAGATTAAGGTCGAGGAAATGGCGGAAGATGATTCAAGCCAAGAATATGACACGAACGAAAATGATGAACTGGATCACAGTGATGATGTGAAAGAACAGCCAAGTTCGTCAGATGAAACTAGTGATATATCCATCAAGGGCGAAGAAGAAGGAAATGAAGTAGAAGATGATGGTGAATCTGTAAACGAAGAAAAATCGACTCGACCGCGCGTAATCTCGAACGATGTCAGTGAAGGCAAGACTGTGTTTCTGAAGAACGTTCCATTTGCCGTTAACAACGAAGAGTTGAAGCAGTGTATGGAGCAATTTGGTCCAGTATATTATGCTCTAGTTTGTATGGATTCTCTGACAGAGCACTCCAAGGGAACAGCATTTGTGAAATTTCGAGTAACTATCAGTGCCACTTGAATCGATGTAGTGCAAGCTTCTTTTTGTTCAAAAAACGAGCTGTCGTTAATCATGAATCATTGCTATTACAGGAAGTCGCGGATGCCGAAAAATGTTTATCGGCTGGAACCGAATTGCGTCTGCATGACCAAGTGCTCGACCCTCATCGAGCATTAGATAGAAACGAGGTTAAGGACACAAAAGGTATCAAAGGAGAAAAGATCAAAGATTCAAGAAACTTGTATCTTGTCAAAGAGGGTGGTACGTACACCAAATCATTTTTACACTTTTATTCATTAACGAGGACAATCTGAAGACATTTTGATGTATCACGACAGTAATATTGGCCAACAGTCCATCTGCCGTGGGTTTGTCTGCAACAGATATGGCGAAGCGTTTGCAGATGGAACAGTGGAAATCGCAAATGTTGCGAAATCTCAACATGTTCGTTTCGAGAGTTCGTCTCGTGGTGCATAATTTACCGCCAACGATCACTGATTCGCAGATCAGACAAATATTTAAGAAGCATGCAGGTCCCACGGCTTTGATACAAGAGGTGAGGATTGATATTCCGTTTGTTAACCGTACATTTTTTATTGATAAACTTCATACAAAAAAATATGTCGTTCAGGCAAGAATAATGCGCGATTTGAAGAATGTAGACGAGACGGGAGTTGGTAAGTCGAAAGAATTTGCTTTCGTTGCGTTTACTAGTCACGAAGATGCACTGAAAGCATTGAGAAGTATAAACAACAATCCAAACATTTTTTCTAAAACTAAGGTACGTACATCTCGATTGGAACTCATGCCTACGTTGCAATTGTTTCTCATATTCGCAAATTTTTACACAGAGGCCAATCGTAGCCTTCTCAATTGAGAATCGTGTAATGGTCAATGCGAAAAAACGACGGATTATAAAAAGTCGCGAGCATAATCCTCTTTGGAACAAGGACAAATCGGAGGTAAAAAAGGATGAACAACCTCGTAAGCGAGCGAAAGGGATCAGTACTCAAAACAGTGGCGAGGATCACGAGTTCTCTGGTGTAAAGAGCAAACCTGGCGAGCAAAAAATGAGATCTAAATTCAATCTAAAAAATCAAGCTCTATTGCACAATAAAGTACGTAAAACTGAGAAGAAACAATTGAAAGAACAAAGGCAGCTTCAAGCGAAAAAACGTGATGTACGAACAGCGAGAAACGTCGTCAAGGTAACGCGTATTATTGGTCTTCATCTATGCTTGTGTATAATTATCGCTAAATGTTTGACTCATCTCGGTTTCGTGTTTCAGCCAAGACAAGGCTCGAAAAAACATAGCGCGGATGAAGTGAATTTCAACAAGCTCGTTAACACTTATAAGAGCAAACTTCAAGCTATTCCAACAGCAAAATCCAAGTGGTACGACACCTGAATTATACCGAATGTAATTGCACAACAAATCAGCGCTAATGAGCATTTTTTATTGTAATATACATATACGCAATGAATTCTCGACAAAGATCATTTCGAGTGGTATAGTAAACCTTTTTTCAATACAGAAGATTGCAAATAACGCCTTTTATTTTCTTCGAGAGAGAACGCGAAGGTATACACCAACATTTTTAAATGATCGACAAACTTGTCAAACGGCGAATAGGAATGTGATATTTGTCTTGTACGGGAATTTTCCGATTCCGCAACGTTTCTATAAAATCGTTTTGGACGAAAAACAAATTTCGTCCGTTCGATCTATCTGACGTTTTGGACGTGGATGATCAACTTTGTCCGCTCTCGCTTCTACGTTTCTTAAAGAGAGAAAGGAATAGCGCGAGTATAGTTGCGTTATGCTACCGGAAAGAGAAAACCCATTCTCCGTTAAGCACAGTCAAATACCGCGTAGTGTTGGCAACCTGGAAGATGGCGCTGATCATACCAGGGGCATAAGATTATCGTATGTTTTCAAATAACATAAAAAAGCGTTAGCTATAGATAAAATAATAAAATTGACATTATCGTGTACTCATATTGCGCCTCACACGTAATTTTTCGAATTTTATCTTTTTCACACGGGTGCAACGCGTAGTAGATTGCGCGAAAATTTGTGTGATTCAAAAATTTTACGAATACTAAATGGCTCCAAATTTAATCGGTCAATTATTCATTTTATTCATACACATATAAAAATGACAAAATATATAATATTTAACATTATATATATTCATATATACTGCCGGCCAAAAGTTTCCGTAACGGTTTTTTATGCCATTTCGCCGGTAGTTGGCCTACGCCAATTTAACCAACGCCATTTTAAAGAGGAAGGATTTACCTTCATTTTGGCTATTTTACAAAATTTTATGATTTTTTTTACAATTAGCACCCAGTTTTGAAAACGACCATTTTTTGTCGTTTTTTTGTTCTTTCATGAGTGGACCCCGTTTGTGGTAAAAATTTGTTAACGCATTTCTTTCTTCGTCATCATAAAGGGGGAAGTCTAAGCTTCAATTTTGTTTTTTAGAAAATTGTCTACGATTTTTTTTCCAAAGATATTTTGTTTTTTGAGAAAAAATAGACAATTTGAAAATCGCTTCGGAGGACGAAAACGATGAGGTTTACAACAAACCCTCAAGATGGTAAAAAGTTTTATTCCTTGTTGAGTTCACAAGAATGTTTTCAGATTTTTGTTTCGAAATTTTGTTTTCTATCTATTTCCTGTTAAAGCTCGATTGATCTAAATACCATGAAAATAATATAATTAAAATTTTACTTACATGTTAAACTTTGGCCTCGTCGAAGAAACCTCCTCTCGCCGACAGCACGCTTTTCACCACACGCGACATCCTCTCCACAAGGTTTTGGAATATCTCTCGGGGTGTTTCTTTCCAAGATTTTTGTCAACAGTGTTTTTGATGTATTCATGTATTTCAGTTATTTTCATGTTATTCAGATAAATCGAGCTTTATGATAGATGGAAAACAAATTTTGAAAAAATTCTCGTGAACTTAGGCTCCCCCCCCCCCCCCTTATTATGTCGATAAAAGAAATGCGTTAACAAATTTTTACCACAAACGGGGTCCACTCATGAAAGAACAAAAAAACGACAAAAAATGGTCGTTTTCAAAACTGGGTGCTAATTGTAAAAAAAATCATAAAATTTTGTAAAATAGCCAAAATGAAGGTAAATCCTTCCTCTTTAAAATGGCGCTGGTTAAGTTGGCATAGGCCAACTACCGGCAAAATGGCATAAAAAACCGTTCCGGCACTTCAACTTTTGACCGGAAACTTTTCGCCAGCAGTACAATATATATTGAACGATTATTAATCGAAATTTTTGTCTGATACAAACTAATGACTTTATTCGTTCATTTATATACTTTTTTTTATCATAACGAATGACTTTCGGTGAATCTTCATATTAAATATGACTCAAGAATCATCCAGCATTATAACATCATTATCGCTCAACTGTTCTGTTTCGTATAACTGACGAATCGTCCTATCACGGCTTTCAGTTACCCACCTTTTTTAGGTAGCTAGCTTTAGTCATACGACTGTACTCTCGTGTAGACGGTTGAAAACCAATGCAAAATTACCTCGTTGCTTCGCCAAAAGTATACCATTGACGGTCGGAGTTACCAATTTGTTTAGTTTTTTTCTTTTAATCAAATTGACTTGACCGAAAAGTCTTTCACAATCTCCGTTAGCACGAGGCAGTGAAATTACGTCAAGGGCAAATTTCAAGAGTTTTCTGAACCCGAGACGACCCTGATCATCTTCATCACACATCATTAATTGTGCCCAAAATACATCAATTTTTCCTTTGGCTTCACAACCGCGTGGCAATTCTTTGCCACAGAAAAATATATATGCCTGGGCAATACCGTACAAGTCTGCTTGCAACCACATTTTTACTGCTCATTATCGTGCTGCATCTATCTGATGCGAATCCGATAATATTCGATAGTGGAATGTCGTTAGATCATAGCGAATGAGTTACAAGCCCAAACAAATGTTCTGCAGCAACTGCACTTTGGGCATTTGTACTTTTGTCGCAAATTTGACACAAGTCCCAAAATTAACTTACGACTCGGCCGTCTTCAGCATCAAAACATCTGTAGAAACATACAATTATTTTTCTAATTCATTATGATTTAAGATCTAAATTTACATTTAATAAATTACCTAACCTGACAATAATCCACATCGTTTTAACTGCAGCAATATCTGTACATTCATCAATGAAAACACTGAAGAAACTTGATTTCAATTTTTGACTCAGTTTTTCCTTTTCAGAATCACCGGTAACGTTTGTTATTATTGCAGCATCCTTTGTTGACTTCTATTGCATTCCTTCCACGATTTCCGAATCAGTCACACGCGCGTACCGCACCCATGCGAATTTCCGAAAGTTGTAGCCAGAGATATCGACTCTGTGTCGCTCTGTGTCGTTGGAAAGCTCCCATAATATCTAAACTTTGATTTTGTTAGAAAAAAAAATAAAAATCCTCGATATTTGAATATTATCGTATATTTGCGTACGATAATGAATCGCTATCGTACATCGTACGTTGGTATGAAATTATCGTACATGTACGATAATTATCGTACGGTTGCCAACACTGATACCGCGCAGACCAATTCCCCGACCTTGCTCGGCTCTATCTCGATCTAGCGTAATTTGTCGGGCGGCGACCTTATTTTGCGGTCCAAAGCTTCGTAGGATATGCTTTGTCTGGCTATGCTAATCTGGATCGTCAAATCAAGGCCATACGCGACGATAATATTAACATTGAGATGTTAAAGACAATAGTAATGAAAATAAACATATGATAATAATAATAATTTTGGCGCATGGATCTTGGTGTGCCCACCGCCCGGGAGGTGTCCCTAGCACCGTCTCACAATAGCCACTGGCGTACCGGCCTAATCACTCGACATGCCGATAACACACACAACACCCGAATCTCAAACACCTAAAGAAACACGTTCGAGCGACATACCGTAGATGTGAATTGCTTTCCCAAAAAACGAATGGGAATGAATGCGCGTATGAATGTAGGAGGGCTCAGTTCGGGCACCTCCGGCTCGGCTGCCGGATGAATGCGAGAAAATGAACTCGTCATGTCACTAACCCCGACATTCGTTAACACGCGCACTTCAAATCGGGAAGCGGCACTGTGCCTCCTCTGTCGTCCTCCCGAACAGGCGGTCTTGGCGCGGGTCGCCAGAGGGTACTCCGAGGAAAACCAGGCCTGATGCTCCTAGGCCGTTGGATAGTATAGGGGCCCGGGACCCCGTAACCAGATAGATCTGACTGACCTGTCAGCCAGCAAATAATCCACATACTGTTATAGTTACGGTTGGCGCCCGGATGGTGTCATGCAGCATTAGGCGGGGGGGAGGGGGGGGGGATACTACTGGCATCCGTGCCGCGGGGATAAGGCGCAGGGGCGGTTGCGGCGTCTCTACCCCAAAACAGACTCACAGGCATAAACACAAGGGGAAGGGAAGGGAAAACGATATACAATGGTAGTACAAAAGAAAGTAAACAGTACAAACACGTCAAAAACGCGGGAGCCCCAACCCTAAAACCATGGATGGACCAATGGCATAGAAGATTGTCACGGACACACCTATGGCGGTGACGGTCGAGGCTCGAATTCGGGCGCTGCCGCAGCGGATCCGAGAGTACCTGATGGAGGAGAATACGTGGGTTCAGTCCACCATCAGTTCTATTATCACGGCGAATATGGCGACGATCGGAGAGGCTATGCGTCTGGCAGGGTACGAATGCGACAGGATGCATGTGTTCGGGACTGCCGATGAAGTATGTGGCGTGGACAAACTAGGGACGCTCAGACAAAACGAAAACGGCAAACCACGGGTTCGAGCTCGGATCGTACGCCAGCCAAAAGGCTGACGGAGGGAGTCAAGCTTAACTCGTGGAAGACAGTGGCGAGCAAACAGAAGGCAGAGGCGAAGAAGCCGGACATACATGATCGATAAAAGACGAAAACGCTTTCGGTAGCGCCAGTGACGCTGGTAGCGAAAAGGAAGATGAGGGCCGAACAACCCGGCGATCCGGTGTTCGAGTGGTCATTACCAAACCGGCGGACGGAAGAAAGCGGACACGTTACGACGGATGAAAGCCGTTCACTCCGGTATCGAAGAGGTGCAAGTGAACGCATAACGAAAGACGAAGGAGGGAAGCGCCCTGCTCCGTGTAAAAAGCGAGGCAGAGGACAGACAGAATTTTCAGGGAAAACTTCGGCAAGCCCTGGGAGAGGACGCATAAATACGGAACCTTACCTCAAAAGTACAGCTGGACATTTTACACCTGGACTGTGTGATGGACAAAGAGGAAGTGGCGGAAACACTGATACCGGAGACAAAGAACATAATGGACCCAGAGATGCATATCTTTGGCTCGAACATGTAGCGTCAATGCATGGCTGTAATGGATGTGATCGATGACTACACAGCTGCGATCATCGTGTTTGAGGTTGCGGGATCCACAACGACGCGACACAACGTGTTGGAGCGGGCACCGCGGTGGGCAACAGGTTCTCGAGGGTGTTGCTGGAAGTAGTCGCACCCTCAAAGAACTGGCAGGACGTACAAGGACCGAATGATTCGTGGATGAAACACTGACGAAACGGCTCAGCAAAGCTTCAATGCTACGCAAGAATACCCAGCACCATAGACTAACGACATACTGGTGGACAGACGATGTCGCCGAATTGCGGGGGCTCTGCGTCCGGACAAAGAGGTGGTTGTACTGGGCTCGTGAAAAGGGTAGGCTGTACGCGACCGCTCTTATGACGGAGTAGAAAATGGTACGAAACACCTTGATAAATGCGATTAAAGACAGCAAGAAGTTCTGCTGGAGACAGTTATGCGAGGAGGTGGAGCGAGACCCCTCTAGGGTTTGGGTTACAAGACTGTAGCCCAAAACAGTTAATTAAAGCTATGACTTTTCTGAAGACGGCTAGACCGTCGTCTATAGGAAGACGACATATGGAGTCTAGAGACCATTGAGTCTCCTGGACACGACGAGTAAAGTTTTCGAACTTTTACTGAAACCAGGACTGATAGGCGCAACAAGAGTGACCGTGAGCTTCTCTGAGAGGCTTCCGCAAGGGGCGATCGACGATGGGGCAATCTGCAAGGTCATCAAGACCGTCAGAAGGACGGGCTATGTTTATCACGCAGCAAGCGCCTTAGTCATACTGGTGACGCTCGACATGAGAAAAGCCTTGAACGCGGGTAGGTAGGGGGATATCTTGGGGGCGCTGGAAAGCCGTATTCGGATTCCCCCTTACCTTCTCCGGGTAGTGAGGGACTATCTCAACTACAGACGTATCACGCACGAGACGGAGGACGTACAGGTGACTAGAAGTATCACCGTGGGCGTCGCGCAAGAATCAATTCTAGGAACGGACCTATGGAACGTGACGAATGACAGCCTGCTGAGGCTGGATATTCCGCGAAACGCATCACTTGTCGGTTACGCCGATGACGTGGTGGCGGTGCGCATGGAGGGTAGTGCGGATCTAGCCTAGCTGACATTGACCGAACTCATGAGACGCGTGGACAAATGGATAACAGAGCATGGACGACTCATGCACTGGACAAGACAGAGATCCTCATGCTCACGAGACAACGAATACCAAGGATCATCCTAATGATAGTAGCAACGGAACGCACGGAGACCAGGGGGGAGACGAAGTATCTGGGGGTGACTCAGGACACGAAGCTGACGTCCTGGCTACACATAAAACGGACGGCCGAGGGGGCGGCGGCGAACGTTACTTCGCGTAGCCACCTGAGTGCGAACACGCACGGACTTAGGCAGTATATACGCAGGCTACTGACGTCGGCGCACTCGATCCTCCTGTATGGCGTAGAGGTTTGAGCGGACGCGCTGTCGATTACAAAATGCTGGAAGACGAGAATGTATGTACAAAGACAGGGGGCACCGAGGGTAGCGTGTGCCTACAGGACTGTCTAGACAGAAGCGATGTTGTTCGTGGCGGGCGTGATTTCTATAGACTTACTTGCCACAGAACGAAAACGAATTTGCGAACGCGACGAAAGGACCGAAAGGGCTGACATGGCAAAGCGTGAAAGAGCGAAGACCCTGACGGACTGGCACACACGCTGGATAACCGAGACAGGTGGAATATGGCCCTGTTGACTGATAACGAACCTAAGACCGTGGACCGAACGGGGATTTGGGGAGATAAATTTCTACCTAACCCAGTTCGTTACGGGACACGAATACTTCCGAAGTTATCTACAGAACATAAAACGAGTATGAGCGCCGGACTGTAAGTACTGCGGATACACACGAGCCGACGCAGAACATACGTTCTTCGCGTGCGACATGCTTGATAACATAATCGGGCTGATGTTACGGGGTGAAGAACAGTGGACAGACAACGCCACGTTCGTCGAGGCAGTGCTCAGCCGTAAAAATGAGGATGGATGTCTGCAAAACGAGTGAATGAATGTACAATACAAGTAAACAACTCGAGACGACTCGACGGCCAAACGATACGATGCAGACGATGGACAGGTCCCGCAGGGGAGAAGTTTTGCTAACGCGTGCCACCCTGTGGGGCAGACAGTGGAGGGGGATCTTTTAGTCGGTAGACAATATCTTTACCGCCATTACCGGCATGTGATCAGAGTTTGTGTTTTTTAAAATTTGGGTTAGATTCCGACACACAGGGGAGTCCGCAAGGCTCTTCCATCGTGCGTCATTGGATTTTTATCCCCTCCTTACAAAAAACCAGAAAAAACGATAATAATGCAGGAATGCAAAAAGGAGCGAAGATCGCATCAAGCGAGGAGCGAGCGGCATTCGTGATAGCATGCGTTACGTTGTCACGGAAAGAATCACGGCAACAATCTTTAGTCTTGTTACGAATATGGAAGAGTTAAGACGTTAACATACTTTTGTATTTCATATATTGATAAAGAGTTGTTAATATTCGAATCACATCAACGTTCTTTCCGCATTATATGGATTCAATGGAAGAGAGAATTCATGTGCCGCGTTATAAAATCTATTAGATCGTTGTGCTAAATAAATAAGATTCTACAATAATAATAATAGTCATTGAATTAATAATGACAAATAAAATAACAATAAAAAAAGTTAAAAAAACATAATAATAATAATTTAAATCAATTGAAAAAATTGAAATAAAAATAAGATTACAAAAACACGACGATTTAGCGAATCCTGCAAAAATGATCGAGATTAGGAGAAAGGTCGCAGGCCCGAAATGTGAGATGTGAGTTCGAATCTCCCATTGGAAATTGTATCAAGAAAGTAAATTTGATCTCATCGCTGACGAAAAATATTTCTCAGCCGGGGTCAAGAGACCGCAATTCTCATTGCAAAGGCTATTTCGTGTAAAACCAGACATTACAATAAATAGTATGGTTTGAAATCGAATTATAAAATGAAAGAGAGTTAAATGCTCGAATTTTGGAGTCACAAATATTCTGTTATCGGCTATGAGATACAAAGCAACTGAATGAGATTAAAAAGAAACAAAAAAAGAAAGACAATAACGAGTCAATGACTTTTATAAATGGATTGAACGATATTGGGGTATGGCCGAGGCTGTTTAAAATTACTCGTTATTATTGGCCGTTGGTTCGCCTCTACTGCCCGAAGCTCGGTTACGTGCACGTCTTTAATAGAAACCAGTTTCAAACTCGAAAATTATAGGCTCACCGGTTCGCGGGTTACAATTCGCAAAAGGATCTCATGAAAAGATCGTATACATATATATGTATAAAGAGAGAGAGGGAGAAGAGAGAGAGAGAGAGAGAGAGAGAGAGAGAGAGAGAGAGAGAGAGAGAGAGAGAGAGAGAGAGAGAGAGAGAGAGAGAGAGATAGTCGTTAGGAGAAACGGCGGATACCGCTCTGACCCCGAAGACTTCGCGTCGGAGACCTCTCGGTCCGCGGATCTCCGCTTCCTCGCCCTTGGCACGAGAGAGCCGAATTAGCAATCGGCATTAGAGCTCTTTTCAGCTATGCCAAGAATATATCATCAATCCATGTGACGAAAACAAAGGAATAGAAACAAAACGGATTAGTACGACGTTCTTTTGTTCTTCCTCATAGACTGGGTCCCTCCAATTTTCAATGGGTATTATACGGTTAACTGCTACAAAAGTACGCGTGGCAGGCTCGAGGCGCAGGTTCAAGAGGACAAAGTTTTTTCTATGTGCGAATCATTAGCGTTAAGGTGCGGCCAGACATGCGGGATTCGGCGAGTGCCGTGGTGCTCGGATGCTGTAATGCTCCATCACGGAAGATTGTTGTTTGGTGATTGACGAACACCCATCCATACTATTGCGAGTCGGCGAATATTTGGCGAATGTTTAACTCGGTACTCGGCGAATCCCGTATGTCTGGCCGCACCTTTAAACACGCTTGAGATAACGATAAAAAAAATTGGACGAAGTTGAATATCACCCGCGGGACTTGTGCTATAAGTTTTTGTTTATAAGAACAAACACAAGATGGGGTGGGAGGGGAAATGGACAATTTGGGAAATCAAATTTAGCGCGTTTCATTGGTGTAATGCAAAATAAATCTCGGTTTGAGTTAGGTCCAAATTACACTTAGCTACTCCCCGTCCGCGTCACAATAATTCTTGAAGACGGTGGCAATAGAGGCATCGTCATCCGTTTTCATAATATAAAAACTTGCGTATAAAGTTTGGTCTGCCCAAAAAAGTATCGCTTTTTTAATAGCTAGATATATACGTTTATTTATCGAAAAACCCGTTTACTTTTTTTAAAACGCGTACTATTAACAATATAATTAATTTTTGGGTAACTCGACACATTATTCAGATGACTTTATAAAGTACTTCATGCATCAAACGAATCCCGACTTCGTGAAAAATGGCGCGAAAATAAACTTCGCGGCAATGTCGCGGGTCCGTAATGATAAAGGTACAAAAGAAAACAAATTTCATGCACGACAAATTGGACAATTTAAAGATTTAGTAAGTAACAAATCTAACTGAGACGCGTGTGAATTCTGCCCGTTGCGCTCTCATCACTTTTACGGACGGTGGGAACATCACGGCCGTAGTTACCCACAATATATGTTCTGAGGGTTGTACTAGGACTTAAGAAATTTCATCTGAATGGGCGGAAGGTGGTCGTGGTGGTGATGGTGGCGGTCGGTTTCTGAAAAAAAGACCTCGAAACGGACAGCGAGATCGGTCTCTCCCCTCTCTCGCTTTCTCTCTCTCTCTCTCTCTCTCTCTCTCTCTCTCTCTCTCTCGCTCTCTCGCTCTCGTTCCCTCACGTTGTCCCTATCCGAAACAGAATGGCCAAGTTTACCTGATGCCCCCTCCCGCCGTTGTCGTCCGTCAGGCACTGCGGAGGTAGTGAGGAATCTTGACTAGATACGAGTTTTCTAGCATTTCCCAAACGAGAAAGACGAAACTCGTCTCGTAGTTCTTGGTTCCGTCGTGGCGTCGACGTGCCAGATAAAGCGTAAGGAACTATAAGACCGGACGTTTAGGATCGTGTAAGATCGACCGCGTAGAACGTGGCAAGACTTCTGGGAAGAAAAAAGAAAGAAAAATATGGTCCTTCTTCCTTGCCTCCCTTCTAACTCTTACTCCACTGGTTGAATGCAAATTTACCTCGCGAAGATATTTCGACGTTATTGAGAAACGTTCGAGATTCTTCGGTTTGAAATTTATTCCTCTCGTACAAAAATGAAGGAAATTACGCGCGATTGCTTTCAGGAAACATTTATTTTTCTTTTGTTCGTGTGTGTGTGTTTATGTTTTCATATTTGTCGTTTAGTCGCTTTTATCTTCAAATACCACGTGAAAACAGGGCAAAAAAGTTTCGCTCGTTCTTTTAAATTCCTTGAAGATATAACATCTTTGACGAGGCTGTACTATTCGTGGAAGTCGTTCCATTCATGGAGTGTAGGTGCTGTTAGCAGGCAGTGGTTGCCATTCGCGTTCTACCTGATCCTCGACAGCCTCAGTCTCGCGATCGTTGGTCTTTGTTGATCCTAAATAATGAAAGAATCAAATTGCCAGCGTTCTCTGTACACGATGATTTTCATATTTTGTGTTATTTCGCAATGCTGTACTGAGATAATAGCTACCTCGATTGCTCGGATATTAATTGAGTGATATTGAAAAATTCGACCGCTTCGACGCTTATAAAAGGTAAAAAAGAATAAAAAATATGTGAAGAAATTAAAAAGCATAAAATATCGTAGGGATACAAATTGTTTTGGCTGTCACTCATCGTTACGAGGATGGACGGATAGATATTTCACGCAGAGGCGGAAACGTAATTTAATGACTGCAACAATGTTCACCTGTCTGTCGTAATAGCGACGCGCGTTGCATAGAATCGTCGCATTTAGTCGTTACAATTGTGCGCGCAATTTAGCGATATCGTTGCCCATTGTCAGACGCGTAATTTCATTGCGTGCCTTGCGAGACGCGTATTTATCATTCGACCGTTACGACGAAGGCGAGCGTAATGAATTTATCTGTCAAATAAATGGTCAATCATAAAAACTGAATGTGTAGGTATGATTAAATGAAGAAGAAAATAAAACAAACTATGTAATGAACTTATCGGTCTAACGATGCAACGCGAGATAAAAAAGAAATAATTACCTGTTTTATCGAAAGTTCTACTTTTCGACACGAAAATTTGTTTGACGTTTAAAAAAAAGTTAAAGAAGATATAGCAATATATCGCGATAACGCAACTCATTCAATTTCGAGTCATTTTCCATAATTGATACGTCACCTATATATACAAGTGAAGCTCACTGAGCCAGGGATGTGCAGTTCCGATATTTCCTTCTTAAGAAAGAAAAGTAAACATCCAATCGAGATGCATTCCGCGCTCCGTCAATCTCATTACAAATGCAGACGCAATAAAATTTGATGAACTGTTTCCGAATTATTTATAAAGTCAATGGAGAGTCTATGCCATGATTATCATAAGTTTAATGTTTCCTGACCGAGAGAAAGAGAGGGAGAGGGAGAGAGGGCAAGTGGGAGAACGAAAAAAACACGAATACAAAAAGGGGCACGGGGTAAGATGTAAAATGATCGTAACGTGCAAGATTCCCACGTACCTACCATGTTTAACACACATTTGCGATGCGCGTCTGCGCACAAATATCGATAATCTGGTATATGCAAAGCATGCAAACCTCGTCGCGTTTTCCAGTCACCGAATATTGAAATACTACGTATGTTTTTTAACCTTGATGTATACAAATTGTTAAACGTTGGAAGGGTGCATCCATAACAATTTAACATATAGAACAGTGTAGGATACGCCTTTGTCATTTTTACTAGGTGATACGATGTAGTACGTGCTCAACTGCACGTAGCATATTATTTGCATGTATGTATAAGTGAGAGGATGATATCCGTGGTCAGCCGAGACATACGCTCGGCGTCGCCTTCCGGTCTCGTATATTACTTATACTCTTTTTTCCCCTCGATCTTCCTTATATATATATAAACTTGTGTAGACATAAAACTCGAGTAACAAAATATATATATATATATATATTTATTTTACTCGAGTAAAATAAGAATATATTTCATATATTTCTTGACTCGAGTTTTGCAAGGTACTTGCAAGGGCTGCTTACTCTACCAGAAAGTGACGTAACCCTCGCCCTGCCTTATATACGATACGACATCAGACGTAGCTTTCACGGGAATACGCACGGTTACTCATTACCAATACAAAAGGCAATGTCCCTTTAATGCCCGATATTATCATACAGGGTTACGGACGACCACGGTATATCTATATAGTACGCTATGATGTACAATTTGTGTATATGCTCATATATTATAACGAAAAGTGGAACGTAAGACGTAACTTTCGTACTGTACTTGTACTTCATATTAGGTACTAAGCATATCGGTGGGGAAGGTTTGTCTTTTTTCCTGGCTCTTTTAAATCGTGTAGTTGCTGTGTCAATTTTTTTCGACTTCGATGTCCGTTTTTTTGGAATAATAATACGGTAGACCCGTCTTTTTTTCACCTTTTTTCAACGTTTTACCGAAACAGCGCCGATTAGTGTAATTTGAGAGAGTGTTAGAAAACACATTCATGGATACTACTAAAAAAAGTTTATATTTATTCGAAATTTCGTTTACGTTTCATGGTTTATTATGATAACAAAATAAAAACAAATTTCAGGGTGGGCACCCTTTTTAACCCTTTCGAGCCGATTGGTACTCATATGTACCGCAGTACCGCCAGTGTTTTGAAGACCCGTTTTGAAAGGGTTAAACGGGTTGGCATGCTGGAAATATATTTTTTAAAATAATCTGGACTACTACGACCCCATCCCTCTACACGCCGTTTTTTCAACGCCTCCTTCGTTGTTATGAAGTTTTTTTGATTGTTGCCTTGATTATATTTTAAGCCTTGTCCCAACCCCCATTTCAGCAGCACTTTTTTAGCAAGTTCGTCGCCCTGTGACCCATATTTGGGTGACGGGTCTGTTTCCATGGGGGCCCCGTCACCCAAATATGAGTGACGTCTTCTGGTTTGAGAAAACTATGATTTAGGTCGGAATTTTAAAAGAAATTTTATGGAATAAACACTGAGATATAAATATCCCTATAATTTACATTGGAATCACATGTTTTTTTAAAACAACAATAGAAACAGTAAAGAGGGACAAGTATGATCTGTTAGCGAACCATTCTGCTTATTTATACAATTGTTTTCGAAATTATACCTTATGTGGTAAGGTAGGAAGGTGTTGTTAAGAATTTCCACAGATAATACAGAACTGACAATCAGTTGGAATTGGACAGTCAATTAGAGGTTTATATTCAGACCAGAATACTGAAGATGACCTTAAATAGCTTGTTTATGGATATAATACAAATAATACAAATAACAAAAATACTAATAATACTAAAAATAATGAGAATAATACAAATAATACAAATATTAAAAATAATAAAGAAAGTGGTTATTTGAATTCCATCGTGTATATTTCGGATTATCGCTATATTTACGTTCTGCCTTTTCGACAGTCACATTTGGGGCCCGTGAGAAACTCATATGACAATTAATCACGCTGGTTGATGAACGTGTTAAAATTGTGTTGTAAAATGGTCGGGTATTTACAGTTATCCAGTAAACCCTCTATAAATACTAATTGACCTACTCGGTGCGAAGAATATGATTACTGCCACTACGCGTCACAGGGCGTTGCAAATGTTTTAGATTTCATTCTTCTTTTCGTTTTCTCCACACTCGTACTCTTCCATCACCTTCACCAAAACTTACGTTATTTCACCACTCATATTCTTTGATAACAGAGCCTTTTGGAAAGTCTAGTCTCTTCCTTCCATTGGATGCGTCAATGTACGGGTTTTTCCTGACTATCCGTCCGTTATAGCCATGTTCTCACAACATTTTTCGCACATTTTCTGGGTGTACAATAATACTCGGTTCTTCCCGAAGCATCGTGGCCAATTTTGGTGCATTTGTCTTCGGTTCTATTTACTTTGTCTTATAATATCACGTCGATTATGAATATTTCGAACTCGCGGGCCACCACTTTCGCGGACCAAATCAATTCTATATTCATTCTTAAGTATATCTTTTTATTACGTCCGCAACAGCACCCGTCCAATAGACGGTATTATTGCTTTCACATGCCAATCGCTGATGGTTTGCGAAAAGCATGCCAATCATTGGTCGTAGGTGCAAAAACGCCGATGGATTGGGTAGAAGTGGGGGGTTTTTGCGTTACTGTGTTAAATAAAAACGCGATATCTTCAATACACCTATACCTACAGTTTTCGCAGAGTTCTCGATCGGAAGAGAAAATAAAAATAAAACATATGAGGATCCATAACATTCTCCAAGATGCTATAACACATTAAATATGTGGGAAATAAATTTGTACCATTTCTCCGATCCCGAGTTAAAGCAGGTTAGTTGACTTTCATCCACTTTTGATGAATTTTTAATAGTCCAGAATCATTTCCCCATCTTCATAGTCATAGCTATTATGAAATCCTAAATATTTTCGCATTAGGGTCTTGTGCGGATCTCTTGTCGCCGGACTTCGAATTTCGAAAAAAATGCGAGTAGCGCAGGTATGTAATTATGTAAACTTGTTTCGAAGCTATGTGCGAAGTCTTGGCCCTTTTCTCTGTACTTACGCGTGTTTTGCTACCGTTATGAGGCGTTGCCGAGCCGATTACGACCAAGTTTTAGGAAGCTGAAAAAAAACAAAACAAATATAGATAAAGAAAAAAAGAAAACGATGGAAGATACGTATGCGGTAATGGTTTGGAGGGCAGAAGCGTACAGCAGTGTCACGATGAACGAAACACCATGCAGGCCCTCTGGTTCAAAAATTGTTACCGGCTGCTTGTCTTACAATTAGTCGTAGCGCTAGACGGCTTACGTTTACGCTCATATACGTACACCTATGGAATACGGCTTTTGACGTTCGGCCAAATCGCCATGAAGTCTCTTAACATCCTCTTTCGCTCACGGCCTGTCCTGTCGTTTTCGCACTCTCCTCCTGGCTAGCTTGTACGTAGATACCAAAAGACCTGTGGTACACGCGAATCGCCTCGCGGGACCAACGGGTTGAATGTTTTTGGCTAATAAAGTTTTTTTTGTATCCTAAAATTCTTACCCCTTTCCGTGCAAGTCGGAATGTTCGTTACTGTTTCATCCTTATTCGCGCTGTCCTTTATACAAGATTGTTTAACTTTCATTTGTATACGTCGCAAGTCCTGGTCTAATGAACAAAATTTGTTTCATATAATTTGACGAAATTTCATTCCAGTAAAACGACATTCTTTTTTATTAATATCAAATTTAGTCGAGTCATAGCCCATACCTACATTTAGTTTCCTAATTCTTTCGTATTATATTATATCATATTATAATTAATTGTAAGATGATAAATAAATAATCTTATTATTATTGTTACATAATTAATAATATAAATATTTATATAATTGTAATATATAAGTAGATTATAAATTATCGTATAAATAATCTTATTCTTATCATAATATAATTGATCATAAAACTATACAATACATACCTATGCACCTATTAGAAATCGAATAAATAGAAGATGAAATCGAGATAATTCATTGAGAAACGTCGAGTGAGAAAGTAGCTGTATGATTTTTGAAGTTACTGGAAGTTTACCGATACCGTTGTGAATTAATAATTATGGTACCTAGGGATGGTATTGGGTGGACTCACGGGAAAATTGGTCGCGCACATGAGAACCCCAGATAAGAAACTGGCAAGAGATTCTCTTCTATAAAAGAAAAGTTAATCGAGCAAAGGAGAAGTGAACCTTGTCAATGTCGCGGAGAAAACCAGTATTCTCACTTGGTCGTGCCAAAGAGGTTGCTGTCTCCGTCCCCACCCTCCCGCCCCTCTGTCCACTGTCCGTAGAGTATCGAATGTCACCGAATGTACACTCGTATGGCATATACTACACTATACCGCTCGTTTAAATTATCTGAGTTATGTACTACAACATACTTGCCGGGTAGTACCTACGTACCGCGCACTTGCGGGCTTAGCTCGGGTGGATCAGTACATTATATGCACCGGCACCCCTTAAGCCTCGTCTGGTTCTACCCGTTATGACGAATGTTACCAGCACATAGATCGAACTCTTTCTCGAAGCAATGATATATCGATACCATTTCGCACTGCAAGCTTCGCGAAAACTCGAATAGAAACAAAACAGAACAAAGAAAAACATCTCACAAACATTTGGTTTAGAACATTTTTAAAATTTGAAAAAAAGGAAGGTACCAATCGTTAAATCTCGCGCCTATCGGCCATTTGAAGTTTTGTTCGTTTCAATTCGATGAAAAAAATCGCGACTTTTCCGTATTTACTCCCGGTACTGAGCAGCAGTTTTTTTTAAAATCAGGATATTTATAAAATCTTTAAGTTAAGCTTACGTCGCGTTAGCAGTAAGCGAAAGCATCCAGTTTCTGGACGAACCGAGAAAAAATAAAATATGTGACTCAGGTGTAAGTATTTTAAGCTACCACCCACAAGCCGATGATGCTACCTCCCGATCTTGTCCACTTAGCGTCGAAATGAGGCAAAACTAGAGGTAAAAGCGAGATGTAATAGAACTCACCGAAATGTATCTCTATTGCTCGCTCTCCCCCCTCCTTCTTGTCCTAAAGAAACAATGTGGGAACGCGGTTCGAATAATATCATCGAATTAATTATCTATGGACATTAACAACCCTATGGTAGTTCAACTCTGCGAGATAATGAAAATAGCAAACCTCTCTCGTTCGAGTCGCACGGCTTTGAGAAAAGCTTCAGACTGCATAGCCTTACTTACAATGTTTACTTGAAACAATATATCATACCCAGCCACCATTGTAACTATGAACTCAAATTGCTCCATGTAGTCGATTAGCGATAAGGCCTTTTTTTCAAGCAATAGATTATTATCATATAATTTTGCGCCAATTTATGTGGCATGGAATTTATGTTACGCGTGAACTACATTTAGGTACTATGAATTCATAGTTTAATGTGTATTAAAATTTTTTGAGTATGAGTTTTTAAAATGTTAAAAAAATGATTTCGTGTTGAAAAAAAAATACTCCATCGAGACAATTTTAACATCAATCCATACCATTTTGATTTTTTGTCTGCGACATTCTATCTGAAAGTTATTATATGCTAAAGGTTTATTCATTCATTTCCATTTATTCATTTAACGGTGCGAGAAAAAAAATACCCCGAATGATTGGTTTTGAGCCCGAAATTTCTGTATATTTTTTTTCGATAATTTTTCTGGTATATATGCGATGTTAGTCTTATTTTAATAAAAAAAATTCATAAAAATCCTCTGTAAATTAAAAATTTACCATGGACATCGAAAAATAAAAATACCCCGATAGAATTTCATTATAGTGAATACGTTTCTTTCAAATCCAAAGATTTTTGGAGCCAATATGTGCTGCTGAAATGCCATTTGAAAGATCATCAGCTAACTCAGCCTCATTTTTTTACTTACCTTTTTCAACATATAGGGAAAATACGTACACAATGACATATGGTTTTGTTTTTGGGTCATAGGTAACTCTTTATTGATAAATCACAGCACTATCATACACCAATCATCTTTAGTTCTTTATCCATGTATCAATACATTTATAAGATCAAAATATTAGGAAAACATATATGACACGGGACGAGATCTCTGCAGCTGATACTGGGATTGTGTACTTGCAGCAACCTGAGGAATGTTTATTACACGAAACACCTCGGGCTGCTGTGTAGATGACCCAGCTATGGAAACTGAACCAGGAATCATTTGCTGATGGCGATGCTCATTGGAGGTGTCTTCTAGCGGTATGTTTGTAGTCTCCGCAGGTTTGTACATATAATTGGAAAATATATCAGGGTTGAAAGGCTAAATACCAGCGCCTTTAAATTCATGACAACCATTTTGCACTGTAGCTGCCTTGCTATATGCTCCGTTGAGAGACCAATAATATGAAACTGTGTAACAATACGTCCAGGATGTGTCTTCAACCAATTGATTATTTCTTGGTTAAAGTAAGTCTTCAAAGGTGCGAAAAATGACCCATCAAGGGGCGCATGCGATAAGTGCAGTGTGGGGGTAAACAAATGACAATAATATCGTTTTGTTTCGCATATTCTAAAGTCTCAATCTCTTTATGATTTACATGTCCGTCGATAATCAATATTACGTTATATCAATACATAATTTAACAACACTTTGAAAATGCTTCATCCATTTTAGAAATCTGGGGGTACGGTGGTGCCCCTGCCAAGATGAGCAAGGATACTACCTACCATTTCTCGAAGCACTTCGACGCGTTTTCGAACCCTCATCGCTTAAGTCTGAATAATTCTACAGAGCCCAAATTTTCAGGACGGGGTCCTGGTGGCATAGTTATGAAAGGCCTCAAGTTTCATTTGTCTACCTTTCATACTTTAGGTTGTAGTAATAGCTCAAAACCACCAAATTTGCCACTCACTGACGATCATTGGAACCTCTAGGGTAGTTCCTTAAGTCCCAGAATAGAAAGCTGAAATTTGGTATGCAGGGTAGGATTTGCACACGAACAACCACAAAATTAAGAAATTTGTAACTTTCACCCTCCAACCTCCTATAAAGTGATACGCTTACCGAACCCTCATAGCCCTACATCCTGAAGTCCTAAAAAGCTGAGATTTAGTATGCAGGATAGGATTTGTACACAAACGACAATAAAATTAATAAACCTGTAATTTTCACCCTCAAACCCCCTATAAAGGGGTGCGCTTTTCAAACCCTCATCATAGCTTTACTTCCTGAAGTCCTAGAAAGTTGAAATTCGGTATGCAGGCTAGAATTTGCACACAAAAGACAACAAAATTAAGAAACCTGTAACTTTCACCCCTCAACCCCCCATAAAGGGGGACACAGGTGTCTATATAACGATTCTATGGGGAGGTACTTCCAAAAGTTCTTGAAAGCTTGAATTCGATATGAAAACTAGATAGATAGATTTCAATTCATGAAAAATTATCTGCGACCCCAGGGGCGAGGAGCCGGGGGGGCATAACCTCACCGTTCGCGCTCGGTGTCACCCCCTCCGCCCGCACCGTAGTGCTGCGCTCTCCGACTCCCCGGAGGGTATATATATGTTATTATTACCGAGCTGCGAGCGGTTGGAGGGACACAAACGCGCTGCCCGCGCACAGAGTCGCCCCCTCTGCTCGCATCACTATGACGCGCTCGTCGCCACCCCTCGCGGTATTATAATGAAAAAATGCCGGTGTGGTTGAGTGCGCTACCCGCACGCGGGCAGACGTGTGAGGGCAGAAGTCGTTGTCGGTTGTCTCCTTGAATGCGATTTTTAGAAATTGTTTATGATTTAAGCATTAATTATTGCGAAGTTAAATATTAACGGCGTAGTTCTGTATTATTACTGCTAAGTAAATGAATAATTTACGAGGATCTGGTGTTTGCTTAAAGACTTAATAACAATGTTAGGTTTCAATATAGGTACTTAGATTTATATATTTATATATAGGCTTGTAGGTATAGGTTCTTTACGTTGAAAAATATTCTTAACTAAATAAGGCTTATAATATAAATAAACCGCTTTACCTTAATAAAATATGAAAGGGTATTACCGGTGTTCCTACAAAGCAAAATAGAATGTGGGTTGTGAAATAGTTTCACTGGAAGGAGAGCTAGGCTTCCATCGCATAGTTCACATACCGGGAAATGGTTCCTGTCTTTTCCATTCCTTGATGTACTTAAACGGTAAAATTGACTTCGAGGTGGCGTTGCGAGTTAGGTCTGCTATTGTTCTCTACGTTGTAGAACATTGGGACGAACTGCAACTATATACTTGTGCTGAGGACGGAGAGCCCTATCGTGATTCTGAGTCTTATTCTCGAGCTATGCTGAATACTAATACGTATGGCGCTACATCCGAATTGAAGGCTGCCGCAGCTATTTATCCATTCAGTTTTGAGGTATATCGTGATCATATTTTAAGCGGAACTTTTTCTAATGGCTGCGGTCCTGTAAAACGCTTGTGTTTCAGTGGAAGTTTTTTAAGCGGTCGTTGCGACGTTCTTCTTCCGGTCGTCCAACGTTGAAAAATTACACATTTTCCAACATTGAATGCGTAAGTACTACTACCAAAAGTACTAGTATGCAGAAAGTAGGAAGACCTATAAAAAATAAGGGAGGAAGACCTAAGAGCTCGCAACAATCACGAAGTGAACAACTCCGACAAGCTGTAGCCAACTACCGTACAAACCATCCTGAGGGACAAATGAAGACAGTGATTAGCTATAGGCATAGTCAATCACATGCCGAAGAACATCGCGAAGCCGTAGCGCGATACTCTGCTTTTCACCCGGAAGTTAACCGCAAAGCAGTAGCGCGATACTCGGATTCTCATCCGGAAGTTAACCACGAAGCAGCTGCTCGTAAAAGGCCGAAAGAACAATTACAGTTCAAGTTGCAAAAAGTTGAGCAAACAATAAGACCTATAAGTTGTAAAATAAATGATAGACTTGAGGCAGAAAGATTTCTTAAATGGACTCTCTACAACAGACAGCAAACTTTGGGTAGTCTATTAAAAACAGCTGAAAATTAAAAAGAAATTTGTTTGTCAGCTTTGGAAAAGTTAAGCGTATGCCCCGATGATGTTACTATTTATGAAAAGTTAGCAGCATTTCTGGGAAAACTTGAGCATGGAAATAACTAAGAATCATTTTACGGAGAGTACACATACAAGGTGTATACAAATAATGTGTCGCTACTTCGCCCAGTAAATCTGCAGTTTATGTTCGGCGAAGATCTATCAAAACATGGACCCGCAAAATTGACATTGACACTAAAACTCAAGGTCAAATTTTTTATTGACTTAACAAATTCTACTCGTCAAGCGGAACAAAAGTCTTCATGGAACCATATCTTCGTTAGGGCATGTAACCATAACATGCCCTAACGAATAAAATAAGTAAAATACATAGTTTCAAAATGTTTTATTAGTAATCTTTCCAAGATACGAGTCATTCTAATATGACACGGGTAACCATAATTAAAATTAAGCATTTGTTTAACAACAATATTAATATTTAAGTTTTAACGTGCACTATCTTACATTAAGAAATAATTTTCAGAAAATTAGCACAATATAAAAATCTGAATGTTTCTTATTCAAGTAGAATTTAGGTCGAGCTGGAAAGTGCTTTCAGTTTTCCACATCTTGAGCAATAGTTTCTGAAAACTGTATACGTTTCGTGTAGCCACTTGTGACATATTATACACTGAATCCAGTCGGATTTTGACTTTGTATTTTTATAGTTTTCAAATAATTCTATGCAATAATCTTTGTCTGTATCTTTGAGTTTTTCTTGCTCATCTCTTTTAGTTTTCTTTACAGGCAAACCTTTGGTTTTCTTTCCTCTAGTTTTATAGTCATTATTGGGCGGATTGTTTTCATCTTCGCTATTTGAACTGTAAATAATTTGTCTTTTCCGTAAGATTCGACCCTCGCATACTTTTAAATAATTATCATTTTCTTTATCACAAAAATCAGTCCAGTCGTCATCGCCTTCTTCACTAAAATCATTTATTTTTTTTATTTCCGTTTTTCATCTTTATTATCTTGTCCTTAGTCTTTGGTTCCCTTTTTGGTTTTCTTCAGTTCTCTTTTTTCTTTGATAGTTACAGTCTTGTTTCTCTTGTCCATCTTACTTTTTATTTGGTTTTTCTGCCCTTCAGCAATATCCTTCTTTTATCTTATATTTTCTTTTGAATTCAGATTATCAGCTGATTGTTTAGCCCTTTTAGCCATAGTCAAAGGAATCTTTGATATTGGTGATGCTTGTACTAGAAATTTTGAAGGTGTTTCTTTTTCTACCACGCAATCATCTAGAAACTGTGCAAGTGTATCATCACCAAAATCAACAATACTAATATCTTCTAAAACCTCAGGATCGATCAAGAGACTAGGAGATTTTCTGTCAATTGTAATCGGTATCGAATTTGGTGCTTCCTTTTTTTTATATTGTCCAGAACACTTACTTTAGGTACCGTAAATACGCTAGAAACAGCGAGGAAAACGTGTTTGTATTATATAAAAATATTTAAAAAATGCTCTGACATTTATATATCTATACCTCGAAAAATCGGGGCAACTATCCTTTTTGATATGGATAGATGCCCTTTTAATCCTTAAATAAATTAAAAACAAAAGAGCTATTATTTACACCTAAGTGTGCGCTTAATGAACCAGTGCACTGATATAATAAAAATTCACCAGAATTGATTACTACTTATAAAATTATACAACGGCAAAAACTTAGCTCTGAAACTTTGAAGTATTCGTCTCGTTCGCTGCGGAGATGATCAAATGCAGAAACGAAACACGTTCATTCCGTACGACAGCCTGCAGGGACTGAGGTGCGGATCACCTCTATTAAGACTATTCTATTTAAACTATTAATTCTTAGTCGCGAGTTTGGTAAAGTACATTTTTTGAAAATGGGGCGTCTATCCCACTGCGGCATTTATTCCGGTCTTACCCTAGTTGTTATCACCTACACATTTCAAAGTCATATTGTGCTTGTGTGACTGTGCATGAATTGCTTAAAAATATTCATTAGCGGCAGACCATTAGCGTTACCCGGAATTCACCACCCGAAGGTTGTGTCCCTGGTATCCCTTGGCCCTGAAAAGGTCCGTTGTGTTTTTGTTGTCCGTTTCGAAAGATTCGTTTCAAACAATCTCAATGACGACTGTGTGTCGGGTGCGCATGCGATGTCGGTTTAGTCGTCTCCTGCTTGATTATGACGCGGTCGTTGATGGCGGCGGCGACGAGGAACCCAGAGAATCGAACCATCACGGCCAATTGCTCGAAGCATTCTAGCTTGTTCCCCAGCTCCCACATGCCGGCCACCATTACGCAAGCACGCTCGCAACCGTGCTTCCAAGTTTGTCAAAACCTTGGTAAGAACTTCTCGATTTCGCATGATCCTGGCAACTCCTTCATCGATTCGGCGCCTCAGATCTGCCGGCGTCCTAATCGCTCGATCTTCTCTGTAGCCGATAGCCTGCAGTGCCCCCCAGACAAAAAATCCAAGGGATTTAGGTCTGGAGAACGTGGTGGCCATACATGCGAAGCAGGGCGACGATCGAGCCAACACGATCCAAACATTTTGTTTAAGAAAGCACAGACTTGAAGACCGAAACGAGGTGGTGCTCCGTCGTGCATACAAAAATGCGAGGCGACAGTAAATCGCGTTGCAGAAAGTGCAAATAATTGCGACTGCGCAATCTCAGTGGAAAGTAGACTGGACCTATCTGTTGTTCCCAACGATACCTGCCCAAACGTTTACGGAAAAACGTCCCTGGTGAGATCGTTGCATCATCGCACGAGGATTCCTCTCAGCCCAGATGCGTAAGTTCTGCCGGTTCACGATACTGGTGCTGGAGAAGCTTGCCTCGTCGGTAAATAGAATGCGTTAAAAAAATGGGGATCTCCCTCCAGTTTTCGTAGCATCGATCGATAAAAATTACGACGAGCGCGGTGATCTCCAGGATATAGTGCCTGAACAGATTGGACGCGGTACGGTCGTAGACCCTCTTCACGAGTTATGCGACGGACCGTCATGTGCGCTATACCAACGCGAGCGGCTATTCGACGTAAGCCCATGACGGGAAAAGTTCGTGCAAGAGAAATGTCACGCTCTTCAATGCGCCAATGAACACGAGGACGACCGGCTCTTCGATATCCAGCATTCTGCACCTCAAACCTCTCCCGATCGCTGAAGCGCTCTTCGAGTCGTTGAAACTCACGACGACCTGGAATTGCCCCGGCCGTAGAGGATGCCCGTTTGCCCGATCAAGAAGTAACTGACGATACATTTCACGAGCTCTTCTAAAGTTTCCGAAAGCTTGATCAATAGCGCGCAACATAAGACGTTGATCTCGTCCACCTCGTCCACGACCACAATTCATGTTATTACGACAGTGACAGGGCCGACAAAGATTCAGGCAATGAGGGCGATCACGGAGGGAGCGACCACAACGACTTCGACAATGCTAGAGATGATCAAAACTGCCACGACAAAGATTGACAACGATCGAATTGACCAAGACTGCGACGATAGACTTCGACAACGATAGAATTGACCGAGATTACAACGAGAGACTTCGATAACGATAAAGTTGACCTAAAATGCGACGACAAAGACTTTGATTATGATAGAGATGGTCAGGATTGCGACGATAAAAACTTCGACGATGATAGGGCTGAACGAAACTGCGACGACAAAAATTTCAACGATGCTAGGGATGACCGAGACTGAGGTGATAAAGACCTCGATAATGATAGAGATAACCGAGACTGCGACAACAAAACACAGATTTTTGTGTTGATTTTTTTAATAACCTCCACGTGGTGTATTCCGGGTAACGCTAATAGTCTGCCGCTAATGAATATGTTTAAGCAATTCGTGCACAGCCACACAAGCATAATATGACTTTGAAATGTGTAGATGACAACAATTATTATTTAGATCAAAATCATTTATCGCAAACCTGGTCATCTAAAGCCTTGGTTTCACCGAACAGCATGCGTGCTGTTTACCAGACATCAAGTCTTTCTAGTTATAACTATCGATTGCCTTTTTAATTTGTCTTTAGTTCTGAATTTTAGGCCTCCGATCTAAACGAAAAATGTACATTTTTCACATGTTTCGACCGCTTGATATTGAAAGGTTAATTCCTAACTCGTCGTTTCTACGAGAATTAGATGCCTCTTAATGAGGTGAATTTTTTCGTCAATAAAAAATTGACTTTAAGTTTTAGGGTCAAGGTTAATTCAGCGGGACTATGTTATGATTGACTTTTGGCAAACATGAGCTGATGAATTGGATGCTCGTAGTGGTAACGCGACAAAGGGATATCGCAAAGATCTGTGTCACCCATCTCATGCCGATTCATCCACCTCCGCGTGGTCAGTGTCAAGGTCAATCCCGATGTTTCTTGATTTCAATTAATACAAATTAAAGTGTCTGCGTTGAAAGCCTTTTTTTATAATGATAAAAAATCTTATTCCATGTTCCTGTAAACAATATTTCGTAAGAAGCACTTTTTCGATGTTTTCTCGAATTGACGTGGCTGTTTCGGGTTGAAGGACGTATCTCCGACCTATAGTTCCATGGAGACTTTTGTTCCTCTTAATGAGTAGAATTTTTTAAGCTAATACAAATATTTGACCTTGAGTTTCAGTGTCAAGGTCAATTTTGCGGGTCCATGTTTTGATCGATCTTCGCCGAACATAAACTGCAGATTTACTGGGCAAAGTGGCGACACATAATTTTTATACACCCTGTACAAAGTTTATACGAGCAAAAAAGGTATCACAGTTGACGATACCGGCCAAGCTGTTTTCGAAAAAACGGATAAACAGGGCAAAGGTCTAGTCTGGAGGTGTAATGATGGAATGTGTGCTTTAGATGAACAGGTACGTATTATTTGAACTAAGAATAATTTTCGAAAAAGTAATTAAGGACGATAATTAGAGATATGTATCAGTTACAGCAGGATTTCGATACTTTACAAGTAATTAATGATGCGTTAAAAAACGTAGATAAAATAAAAGAGAGAGCTGAACATCACATACATGGATGTATTCCTGTTGGAAGCTCAGAACCTCAAGAAATTGTGGAAGATTCAATCATTCAAGAGGTTAAAGATGCACTCGAATTACTTTCCGAAAAATGTTTGGATGCGCCTAAATTACAATTTATGTCTCGTAATAAACTTTACAGAGCAAATGATGTTTCAAATTTAAATCGTCTACGAAAACTTATTACTACAAATGTTAGGGTACAACTACTTGATCATTATAATTGTAAAAACAATTTCTGAAAATTCTGACTTCGTGGAAACCCGCCCGGTTGCTGGACGACCATAATATTACGGATTAGATAAAGGTTACTTAAAGAACAGAGACAGACCTTATCTTATAACCTTTTACATGTACCTACGATGCTGAACAAAAAAAGCCAGAAAAGTATTTCTATTCGATGCTTTTGTTGTTCAGACCATGGCGAAACCTGAAAGACCTGAAGATGGAACATGTCAATTTACGTATTGAATTACGAAATCAGTTACAAAAGGTTTTCGAAATGGTGGAGATTAAGTTAGCTGAATTGAATGAGAAGAAAGAAAACGTTGATGAGGGCGAAGGGCGCGACAATCTCTTAGATTTTGAGGCACTAGAAGCGGTTGCTATGGATGACTTCAATAATATAAACGTAGATGAAGAGGACGGAAAGTTTGAAGAAATGATAAATAAACTTAATGATGACCAAAAGAGAGTGTTTGCTATGGTCACGAAAACAATGTGTAATGAACCCGGAATACTGCGTTATTTTGTAAGTGGTACTGGTGGAACAGTTAAGAGTTTTATTATCAAAATTCTTAAAGTGTGGGTCTAAAATCGTTTAAATGAAAAAGTTGCTGCAGCCGCTCCAACTGGTATTGCGGCTATTTAATATTAATGGGTTAACAATTCATAGATTACTTCAGTTGCTAGTAGAACATAAGCAAACACTAAAACACCCGCTTCTTTCTGATGAAGTACTCCAAGTTCTTCGATCGGATTTAAAAGAAGTTGTTTTGTTTACAATTGATGAAATATCAATGATTTCAAATGTCACCTTGGCTTATATACACCTTCGTCTGTCAGAAATATGTTACTATCGATGAAAATAACGGTTGGTTTGGTAAAAAACATGTCCTATTTTTGGAGATCTTTTGCAACTTCCACCAGTGAGAGAAAATTCTGCTTTCGAAAAAATGACTCCGCCAGAAGTTAAAAAGCTGATTGGTTCTCTCAGTTTCCCTAATCTCTCGATAGAACTTTTTAAATACGAGCAGCTTACACAAAACATGCAGTAAGTTAAAGATTCGATATTCGTGAATATGCTTCTACAAATAAGAGTAGGCATCACTACGCAACAAGACCGCAGCCTATTATTATAACGTTTAATTCCTCTGCGATCTCATTCCAACGAGGCCAGATTATATGAAATAGCTGAATGTCTCAACCGTTTTCCTGGAGATACAGTTTGTCTGTTACCGACGAGAAATAACGCTCACCAACTAAATGACGCTATGTTGCAGACTATTCAGCATCCGGAAATAAAACTCGAAGCGACAGACAGACTGTCCTAAATTCCTTGCAAAAAGAGCTCGCGAGTGCATCGATAAGTACGAAGAGGATGCTTCTATGACATCAGGGCTAGAAAAAACCATAGTTATTAAAAAAGGAGTGGAAGTTAACCTTAAACAAAATATAGACGTCACTTTAGGTCTGGTTAATGGGGCTATAGGAAATGTCGATTAAATAAAATGGGATCCGAATGATAAAAATAAGGTAATAAGAGTTGTAATTATTTTTAATAACGGTCTCAAAAATGAACTAGCGCCTGTAAAATCAAAATTTGAAATAATTAATAGAGCATTCGTCCACCGAGAGCAATTCCCGATCTGTATCGCATATGCCATCGCTATCCATAAAAGCTAAGGACTAAGTTTGAATAGTGCTCTCATTGATATCGGGTCGTAGACGTTCTCTTGTGGGCAAGCTTATGTAGCACTTTCGAGGGTGACTAGTTTCACAGGGATACATCTTATACATATTGCCTTTGGTAGTATTAAAGCACAACAGTCAGCTATAGTTGAATATAATCGGTTAATGGTTAAGTACCGCCCTGATTTATCGCTTATTCCAAATAATAAGCCAACAAGGAAAACAGGCAACGATATAGAGTGGGCTATGAAAAAAGGAATAGCTGACGCCCTAAAACAATAAAAAAAACTAGGGCACCTTACAAAAAGGGATGAGATCCCACAAAAACATTTTATGTAAAGTAAGGTGTCAAGATTCGCAACAAGTTCATTACGCTTTGACTGTTAAAAAGTTATGAGATCTCATGAAGAGCCAAGGCTCTAGCTCTACAAACACTAGGCTTAACTCTACATGCACTACATCTCGGTCAAAAAGTATGGCTTGGCCGTTTCATGGAACTATTGCATGACAGAACATTTAGGTAGTACGTTCAAAAAACAGTCTGTGACAGAAAGTTTTGATTTTTTGAACTAATATTGTTTAGGATATCCAGCACAAGTTGGTAAAATTTCAACTCCATTGACCACCCCGCAGCAGATATATTCGCAATTGAAACTGGCGTTTTTAACTCAGTTTGCATATGGCACGAGATGTAATTTAGAATATATCCATTAATAATTACAAAAGGCTCAGACAGAAAACGATAAAAAACTGAGAAATTATAAACGAGCACTTGACGATGATTTTGGAAACAAATATCACTCTTTACCATATACTTACCAAGTTATACATTTTCGAAGTATTAAATAAACGGCGAAACAAGACCGGCCGAACGATTCGCGCTGTCAACGATGCTACTATAAAGGTTAGGATTGTGTGAAATAGCATCAGCTGATCAAATTGGACAAGCGCGGATAAAAGGTTTTGATTGCAGCCAAGAAGGATGTTCTAATAAATAATTCATCCCAATTCAATTGCCATGTTATGTTTTGACTTTTGAATGTTACATATACTGTATATGTAACTTGAGACTAGATAAGTTCATGAATTTTTAGAAATGTCGCTCATACGAAAATCTCAAATGATGTTCATTTTTAACGTGCCTGTACCGACTGTACTACCTTAAAGACCAGTGACTTAATTTCTTACCATAAGTCGATGGGAGTGTCTGTGCGGTGGCCGCGAAACGGCCAAGCCATATACTTTTTGACCGAGATGTAGTGAACGTAGAGTTAGGCCTAGGGTTTGTAGAGCTAGAGCCTTGGCAATGAACTTGCTGCGAGTTTTGGCACCTTACTTTATATGAAATATTTTGTGGGATATATCTGTTGTCGTCCACCCTGACTGCTGAACTACACCTAAAGTGCGAGGAGGAGCTTTGTCGACTAGCTCATTTCCCATATTTTTCCTCGAAAATATCATCAGAGGCGGGACAAATGTATCAGCGGCATTAACACAACAAACAACAGTGCTGTTTGTTCCACGTTGTGCACTAGTTATAACGCCAACTTCGTTCCTTCCAGTAGTAGCCAATATCTTTTGGGGGTTTTGTACCGGAGCTAGGCCTAATTCATCAGCGTTATAAATTCAAAGTGGCCTAAAGTTTACAGACTCCAGCAGATTTCGATATAGCTCAAGAAACTTTTGGATTTGGGGCCGATTAAAAGCCTGAGCACGAACTGCTGAAGCAGCTTCCAGTTTGCGTAGAGAAATATCTCTATTTCGTCTCAGAAATACTTCCATTCATTCTTGTCCACCTTTTTGTTTTTTTGGATTAAATCTGTGGGCGAAACCGTTCTTTTCAGCCATCTCCAAAGCTAATTCTTGAGCCGATGCCCGCATTAATTCAAAACACTACATTCAAGCAATTTCAAATGCTGAGCTAGTTCCCTTTTTACATCAGGTGGAAAAGTGGAATTTCCAACATCCAAGACCCTTCGAACAGGACTCCAAAGTTTTGTTGCTACCCAATGCATGCCTTCAGAGCGTTGCTTGTGGGACACCAAATGTTTTAGATGCCAATAACCAGCCCATTTTATGATTTCAAACGGCTTCTATAGCTTTGAACATTGATTCTACACTCCAGGGTTGGCAATCAGTCGTACGTTTATAATTACGCGGCATTTTGGTATATCTGTAAATAAATTAAAAGAAACGACGAAAGAAAGAAAGCGGATATTTATTATAGAAAAAGTTATTTGAGGTCAATAATTAATTCTTGAGGTTTGAAGTAAATGCTACTTAAATAGGCAAAATAGCGAAAAACCTAACATTTACATAAAAATCTTGTTGCAAAGAAAAAAACTCGTAATGTACCACAACTTCTCGTCGGCCATGAAACCTGGACGAATAAGAGGAGTGCGTTCACGTTTTGACAGGTCGGTAAAAACAGTTTGAGTTACGTGATGCGGTAGTCGGAAATGCACTTAATACCGTCAAATTTGAATTAAGATGCCTATGTTATTTTGAGCCGCGATTCCAGTATACATAATGACTTTCATTGTACCCTGCACTTCCACACTGCTTTGCCCACATACTTATATCAATGGGTCATACGCAAACATTTTTATAGTACACCTCTCTGGACACAAAATTACTATATCATTTATATATACCTATAATAACTAATGATAGCCCCGACAGTGACCCCCGTGGTGCCCCAAAGTTTTTGGAGATAACTTCAGACCATTTCTCATTAAATCTAACTCGCCGGGATCAATTTTTTCAGTACGTACGGACCCAATCTGATACCCTTTCTCTGACACCATATTCGTATAGATTATCTATTAATATTCCCTATCTATGGTTTCAAACGCTCATTTTAAAGCCATGAAGATTACTCCTACCATTGTTCCTTTACTAATGGTCACTTTCCATTTATCTATAACAGTTTGAATCGCCGTTTCACACGAATATTGCTTTCTAAATCCTGCTTGATGCTTTGTTATAATGTCATTATCATCTGAGTGTCTTTCAATTTGATTCTTAACTACTAGTTCAAGCACCTTTTTATACAGTGGCAATATATTAATTGATATGTATTGACTAGCTGTCGTGGCTTTCAGAGAGATGGTGAGAGAGAGAGTGAGAGAGAGAAAACGCTCCAACACCTTTCGCGTTTATTCTCATTCACATCGAGCTTACTGGTTTCGCGAATGCGGCGCTGTACACCTACATCAACGCGTTCTTTTACTTCACTTCGCTTCGGGTTTTTTCTTCTATTTATTCCGGTGCATCCCTCCCGAGCTAATTCTCTTTTTACGAACTATGTCGGCAATCTTTTGTCACCACCAAGTGCTCATGGTATCGATCGGATATGCGATGAGAGAACGTGTGGAGAACCATTTTGATGTGGGATCTCTTCGTAGATGAGATCGAAACCAGGGTGAAATACAGTTGAGAGCAAAGCAGACGGTAAAAGTGCTACGCTTCACGTTTCGTTCTGCGATGGAACGCAGAAGCTGCAGTTACCTCTTTCATTGTTCCCCGCTCGAACGATGCCGAAGACAATGTCCGTTTTCCCTTCTCCGGCTCGTCTGCTCTCTCATTCTCGGGGCGAGTATTATTCCCGTGGCTCTGGCTCGTTTTCTCCATCCTCTTCTTCCACTTCTTCTTCTTTTTCTTCTTTTTCTTTTTCTTCTTCTTCTTTTACTTCTTCTTCTTTTTCTTCTTCTTCTCCTTTTTCAACTTCTTAATTTTCTTCGCCTTGATTCTCTTCTTTACAGTTCAGCAACTCCTTGGTCGACAATCTGTAATAACCCATGGGTAGAAGCAAACCCTAGTTCTCCTTTCCTCTTTCTTACTCTCTCTCGATCTCTCTCGATCTCTCTCTCTCTCTCTCTCTTTCTCTCTCTTACTTCTTCTTCTCGAAACCGCTTCTCGGAAACCCGAAAAACGAAACACGAGCCGGTCTGCTTGTCGGGTCCAAGCGGCGGCCTGTGACACTGGAGAGCTCCCTTCGCCATTATTGGATGTGGGTTGGCCGCTACCACCGCCATCATCATCTTCCTGTGGGTCATTTCTGTCATTGTTATCCACTTCATTCTCTTCTCCCCCTTGCTACCTTCGTATACTCATATGTTGCCCACGGGGTACATTGAGGAAAGGTATTAGTTCGGAGAACCAATTTTTCGAATCACCGTAAAATACTTTCCTAAATCGTTTTCAGTTGGTTGATGACGATCACTAATCAGTTAATTATAATTACCAATTAAGCGATCAAAGTTATCAATCTATTGATCGGAGTTACTAACCGGTTGATCATAATTCCCGATCGATCGATCCCAGTGACCCTTCATCGCTGCTAATCGATTGATCACAGTTAACAATAGGTTTATAGCAGCTACCAATCGATCGTTTACACTGATAGCCGATTGATCAATCGCAGACATTATTATTAATGATTGGTATTATTATTATTATTCTTATTGTTTCTAAAGGAGGGGGTAAAAATCCAATTACGGACCATAGGAGAGCCTTGCGGACTCTTCCGTGTGTCAAACTCTAACCCAGAAGAAGACAAAAACAAAAACCGATCAAAAAGCCCCCCCCCCCCCCCCCCCCCGCTGCCTGCCCTGCAGGGTGGCGTCACGTTAGTAAAACTTCTCCCCCGCGGCACCTGTCCATCGTCCGTATCGTGTCGTTTGTTCTTCGAAGTGTCTCGGGTCGTCTCCTTGTATTGTACATCAATTGACTCGTTTTGCAGATATCCATTGATGCCGTGCGCCTATGTCGAGACCTCCTCTGGAAATCGCCTCTGTCGAGACGGTCTTGTAGACGCACGCTATCCTCAGTTCCCGTGGTCTTTGTACGTACGTCATCATCTTTCTGTATTTTTTAATTACAAGCGCACCCGCCCAAACCTCTGCGCTGTACGAGAGGATCGAGTGGATCGCCGTCATCAGAAGTTTGCGTATGGACGGTCTAGGAACACTTGTTCGCCATCAGACGGCTGAGCGAAGTGACCTTCGTCGCAGCCCACGCGGCCGTCCGGTTTATGTATTACTCCCAGATACTTTGCCTCCTTCCTGATCTCCGTACGTTCCGTCCCTAGTGCGATTGAAATGATCGTTGATATTCGTCGTCTCATGAGACGACGAGGATCTCTGTCTTGTCCAGTACAAAAGTCAGTCCGTGCTCGGGCATCTATTTGTCCACACGCCTCATAACTTGGTTCAGTCTCAGCTGAGCCAGATCCGCACTACGCTCCACCATCACCACCGACACGTCGTCAGCATAAGCGACAAGTGATACATTTCGCGGCATCTCCAGGCTAAGCAGGCTGCCATACGTCACGTTCCATAGGACCGGCGCCAGGATTGATTCTTGCCATGACACCCGCGGTGATACGCCTGGTCATCTGTCCGTCCTCTGTTTCATACGCGATACGTCTGCCGTTGAGATAGTTCCTTAGTACCCGGAGAAGGTAAGGGGGAATCCGGAGAGTGCTTTCCAGCGCCCCCAGGATGTCCCCCCTACCTGGCCGAGTTGAAGGCGTTTCTCACGTCTAGCATGGTAAGCCTCGTCCGTCCTCCTAACGGCCTCAATGACCTGGCGGATTGTCCCTATCGTCGACCGTCCCTTGCGAAAGCCGTGCTGATTTTCGGGCAATCCGTGTGCAGGGAGAGGTAATGTTTCCGGGATTCCGCCTAGGGCTCACTGGTCACGTAGTAGGGCTGGAGACAGCTTTTCGGGGTTCATCTTGGTGACGTTCCACCTGGAAGGGCCTTTGGGTGGTTTGGCTCGGTCTGGAGCTACATCCTCGCGTACGTGGAACGTGATATATTGGTGATCGCTACCTGTGTAGTCCTCGATCATCATCCAGTCCTCGACTCGCGATGCCAGGGCTTCCATTGTCAGGGAAACGTCGATGATTGTTTCCGTGTAGCCCGGCCTCCGGAAGGTGAACGTCGAGCCGATGTTTAATACCACCAGCCCAAGTCTGAACGCCATGTCCAGCGTTCCTTTTTTGTGAACGACCTCGGTCCACTCGTTTTGAGGAACGCCGTCTTTTCTTTTCTTTTTTGTCGTCTCAGCCACCGGAAGGACTGGTGACTACCCCAAGCGACCGCGCCGTTATCGAACACCGGAGGAAGCACCGACGCCCCTTTTTACCCAAGAAGAGCTGACGTGCGCGGCGCGGTCCTTGAAAAACAAGAAGGCACCAGGCCCAGATCGGCTGCCAGCAGAGGTGCTGAAAGCCACAGTTGAAGGGCATCCAGCGCTCTTCCTTGGGATGCACATCGCCTGCATGCGGGCGGGGATCTTCCTGTGCCGCTGGAAGCAGGCACGGCTTGTACTAATCGGGAAGGGCAAAGGGGGACCAGTGGACCGCCCATCGTCCTACAGGCCCCTATGCATGCTAGATATAGCCGGCAAGCTCCTGAAGAAGCTTCTGTGACCTCGCCTCCACGCAGCGATTAAAGCCGCTGGGGATCGCTCCGAAAGGTAGTACGGTTTTCGGAAAGGAAGGCCGATGATCCGCGATATTCAGGAGGTAGTCGAGGCAGTCAGGAGTACGTAGCGGGGAAACCACTTCTCCCTCCCCGGTTGCCTGCCGGTCACGCTGGATGTGAAGAACGCCTTCAACTCGGTACGATGGAGCGGCACGATAAGCGCGCTGGAGCGGGATTTCCGAGTGCCCGGATATCTTCTCCGGGTACTCGTGGATTATCTGAGGGCCCGATTCTCGGTGAACACCACCGCGGATGGTCCGATCATGGCTACGCTTCCGTACGGAGGAGGGTACATTCCTCGTTGGGTATGCGGACGATATGGCCGCCGTTATCATCGCTCGCAGCGTCAAGGCGGCACAGATGTTACTCAACCAGGTAATGCGTCGGGTCCGCTCTTGCATGGATGAACACGGCTTGGAGCTGGTGTTGGCGAAGACCGAGATCGCGGTCCTAACCAAAAAGCATATTCCAATTTTACGGAATATGCAGGTGGGAGAGGCAACGGTCCGGACTAAGGCGTCTGTGAACTGTCTAGGTATGAATCTTGACTCGAAGCTCAACTTCGGTGACGACATTGCTAAGTAGGGTCATGTCCAATATTGGCTGCCCCCGACCCTGCAAGCGTCGTCTCCAGCTACGCACCGCCGAGTCCATCATGCGCTATGTCGCCGAAGTCTGGGCCGGGGCACTGCGGTACGAGATATATCGTAAACGTATGGCCGGAGTGCAGTGGAGAGGGGCCTTCCGCATCGCCCGGTCCTACCGCACGGTTTCGGAGCCGGCAGCGCTTGTCGTAGCCGGGGTTATGCCGATCGACCTACTTGCACAAGAGCGGATGTCCGTCCACCAGGACTACTCTGGAGAAGACAGGGACAGAGCGAAGGAATTCGCCAGAACTTGCAGTATGCGGGCCTGGCAAACAAGGTAGGAGGGGGATCCGCGGGGGAGGTGGACAGCAAGACTCATCCCTTGTCAGGCCGCCTGGATAAACCGTCAGTACGGTGAGGTGAACCTACTAATCCTACTACCTCACTCAAATGCTGACGGGGCGAGGTTATTTGCGGGCTTATCTCCATAAAATGGGGAAGGTTCCGGGCCTGTGCTGCTTATCCTGCGGGTCCCCTAGAGATGACGCCGTCCACACATTTTTCCACTGCGAGGAGTGGACCGGGTGGAGGGTCCCACTGGAGGCTACGTTCGGCGGCATAACTCCGGGGAACATCGTCGGGGTTATGCCCGAAAACAAAGAGGCTTGGACGTTCTGGACGAGAGGGAAGCCGTGGTGGCGATTTAAAATAAAAAAAGACGCCACCCAGAAGAAATGTTGAAAAAAACCTGCAGTTTCCTGGGTGGTGCTAGGAGTCGTGGAGAGGGATTTTAGTCGGTAGTGCCGCGAGGCGAGCCCGACATTTTGGGGCCAGCAGGGCCCCCAGTAGTGCGGAAAAATGTGCATTTCCCCCTCCTAAAGAAATTATTATTATTATTATTGTTGTTGTTATTACATTTTTATACAAGTCTCGGCGTCTAGACGGCACTTGTGAGGATGCTACGGACGTATGTCAAGTAGAATCCTCTTACAAACTTTCTACAGATCGTTCTTGCGTTAGTCTTGCGTTAGACCTAAGTTGCTTTCACCCCTGTTGTTATTGTCCACAAAATTTCCCGTATCACCGATGCTCAAGAATTTTCTTACGGCCTTTTGCATTTATTCATGCGTCTGTGCCAGGAACCCGATGGTGCCAGGGCTTCGCTGAGTTGTTAAGGTAGCATACCATTTGACGATGAGACGATTGACACTATCCTGACACCGTCCATCCTCCATAAGTGTTTTATTTCCATTGCAAATTTCAAATATTTCGTGATCTTCTCTCAGGTGGTCATCTCCACATAACTCGTGTGTGGTACTACAATGTCAATCATCGTTGTTGTCTTCATACCCTTGTCGATCAGCGTCGTGTCCGGTGTATTTGCAGCGATCATCTTGTCCATTAAGATGGCTCTGTCGTAGGTAGTACATTTTATGCATGTCGTTATCCAGGGCTGCCTGTGGCGTGTACTTGTAGTACGGCTGCAAGTCGATAGTTACCTAGTGTTTGCAACCAGTAGAGTATTTAGAGATGTATTTAGATAGTCCCGCTGACAAAAGAGGCGGCGTCTTGATGTGATGTGTTGAATCGTCTTGGGACCATGATGACATCGTCTGCTCTTATCGTCCTGTATTAGCGGGTCCTTAATGATATATCTCCGGCAGTTTTTATGGCGATGACTTGATCTTCAGTCTCTGGGAAGAGGTCGCCTCGACTCAACCATTCGTTTGACGCTTCTTTGTCAACATAACTCTGGTTGAGGTCATGGTAGTGTCTTCCATGTAGTTCTTTTCTTATTTCTTCTTCGTCTTATCATCATTATTATTAATATTAATATTATTATTTTATTATCGTGGTAAAAAATAGGGGAAATGTTTTATAGACCGTAGGCGTTCATGCTATGTCCGGAGTTAGGGGTTGCCCTCCAAATCCCGGAGGAGCGTCCACGCCCGTATGCTGGACTCTCATCCCAATTCACTGGGCAGCCCGAGGGCTGGTGCCCCGACTAGGCCGAATGGAGCGGGGTGCCTACCAGCTAAACCCTCCCTCCCCTCACCATAAGGCGGAGAGACCTTTCGATCAGGCGAGAGTACACCCACTTCTGTCCGCTGCCCGTCCGTGTACTGCGTTAGCTTTACTTCCGTCTGGGTAGTCCTGTCCAAGTCAACCTACCGGTTATGTACCTTCTTGTCGGGTCTAGGCTACTGAAAGTCATCGTCTCATTTGCTCAGTTACCCAAGCACCCATCTTCATTTTTGCCCCTACGGACAGTTTCGATGTAGGTGGACACGAGGGTCCACCGTTCGTCATTTTGGGCCATCACGCTGACGATGTTGCCTGGCGCGATGGCTCCAACTGTCGCCTCTAGTCTTCATCTCGTTTGTGTCCATCGGCCACAGTTCCAGTATCGGTTTCAGTTCCAATATCAGTCGTCCTGTCCATGTTCCGGTCATCTCGTTTATCCATCTTGTCTGCCATTCTTGTATGGTCGTCTCCCTTTCCCTTATTGCTGCGCCCGTCCGTCCGTCCACCCTGCTCTAGACATAGATCCTCGTAGGCTCGCGCGTAAGAAGACCTATCGACATCCCGCCCGCCACGACTAGCACTGCTCCTGTCGATTATTATGATTATTGTTCTTATTATTATTATTCCACATTAAACCAGTAACTAGTGCAAAAGTGTAAGAAAAATTGCTTTTTCCATGTTTATGAAGATTACACAGTTTTTAGGAACGAAATTCTTGCTCCTTTAATTCTTTTGTAAACTTTGATCAATCGGTCCGGAAAAACGGTTCAATGGGTCGATTAAATAATTTACAGGGCTACGGACGATACATTCAGCTGTACAAAATCTTGAAAGTCTTAGTCTCCGCATCAAGACTTGTCAATGGGTGGTAGATTTACTAAAACAACGAAAAATACCCTTTTTAATACTTTTTCAAATCGATGTGGAAGATAAAAAAAAATTTCATAAAAATTGTGAAAGAATCTTATAGGAAATGTTGTCAAGTTTCTAAATCTGCTCTTTAGTTTTCTGTGCGATCATTGGTTGCTGAGATATCGATGACTCAAGGCAAAAGAACTTTTTTCATTAAAAGTCGGATATCTCAGCGAAAAATTGACGTAAAGAGACCAATAAAAATAAAATACAAGCTGAAACAATTTTGAAAACAAAATTCAACAAAATATCTTCGCGCTCTTTCTTATGATTACGTAATAAACATAGCTCATAATAATTTTTGCCCAGGAGATCTCAAAACTAGAATTTTGGATCTTCAAAATGCTTTTTTTTTTAAATCTTAATACGACCCTTTTTCACTGAGATACAGTCGTTCAAAAAACACTAAAAAAATGAGGAAATTTTCTTGCTAGTTTAATTGCTGTGTTGAGTTTGATTTAGGGAAATTACTATCCTATGATTTTACTAAATGTCATCGAAATTTCGTGAATATTAGAACGATGTTCTTCGGGTATTTTTTTGGTTGCTGAAAAAAAACGTAATTCCCTATTTCGTCCCATCATCGTTTTTATTCCGTTCATTTTTTCACCACCAGTGAATACGGTTTATCTGCATTCCTACTTCTACGAGAACCTTAACCGAATCTTGGAAGAAAAAAAGAAGAAGAAGGAAAGGAAACCGAACCAAGGACCTAAACAAACACGCGATTGCATTTTATATTGTAGTTTACCCAAGTCTATCTGCGGAAAAGCTTGTAGGTGCGTGCTCTCTCATACAGAATCGTGTACACTCTCACCGATCGAGAGAGTGGCTATCGCAAAAATATTATTATCCATCGCTCAGGACATAAAATACGGAATAAAATGTGTTTAACGTTACGTGTATCTCCGGACTAGAGCGGGTATTTACCGGCAACGGCATGCGCGGTGACTTCACGATACATCTTGAGGTTTCCGTGAAATGATAAGAACACTCGAAACGAGAGCGATAAGGGAACATGGGCTAGCCGGCGTCTTCCATCTCCATTTTTTTCACCGTCCGATTAGCCGATTCAATCTTTTTCAATAATAAATCCGATACAGCGAATTAAACAAAAAATAGAAAAGATAATTTAGAACCGGAATATAGATTGAGGCGATGACATTTATTTTTCGCCATTAAATAGGAAAATTTTCGAAAATCTTCATCACTCTCGTCTTTGTCTCGTTCGCAAAGTTTGGCTTTCGCTTCTTGAGGACGAATCGCGTCGTGATTCGTCGCCTCGTCGCAGGATTCCAAAGCGTTCGCGAGGCAGAACACGATTGTTTCTCTCTTTGGAATTGTTATAGGATTTACGAACGAGAGACGAGAGAAAGAGAGAGAGAGAGAGAGAGAGAGAGAGAGAGAGAGAGCCCGAGTATTTTCTGCAGTTGCATGAATCGTTCGATTAGGCACACGATCGGACTACGCAAGTACCGCGGTTAATGATCGCCAATTATACAAGTCCAACTCAATCTCGTCCTTTTCTCTTTCGTAATCCTTATTTCCGAGTCACCTCTTCGTATACGACTCGAATATCGTCAGCAGCGTAGGACGCTTTAACGCAGGGCAGGTGTAAGCAAGAAGTAGGCTGGAAAAAGTTGTACAATGAAGAAAAGAAGAAAAAAGAAAACTATAAAACAGAAATCGAGAACGGAATCGAAGGATTGCCGGGAGAGGCCCTGGCTGCTGACTCGCGCGATAGAGAAGCCCGTGCAAGCGAACCACCGGCGCGTTTCTTAGAAGCCAATGGCCCCGCGCCTAGCCGGTCGCGACTAACCGGCACCTAATAAGAATTTCCCCCCGCTCCGGTAACTAGATTAACCAGAATTCGAGACGTATCTTCGAGAATCGAGTCCTCTCTCGTCGCAGATTCCGCAACGATAGAGTACAGTTTCCCCGTATATACGTAGCAACTGAAATTCCGACTTGAGAATGCAACTGTGAAATGCGACGAAGGTGGTACGGAAGGATTGGTCTATCGATTGATCGACGAAAATATACTTATCGTTTATTATAACTCGAATCGAATAGAAAATATTAAATTTAAGAAAAAAAATGTTTTTTTCGACTGTCAAATCGTATCATAATTGCACTCGTGAATGAAATTCAATTCTCAATTCAATTGCAATAAATTTAATTGTATTTTTGTTTACGAAACTTCAAATTTTTAAGAGTTATTACAATATATTCTCATTTGTAACAACCGTTATCGTTTAAAGGAACAATCGTTCTTGCTATAATACATTTCACAACTATTTAGAATGACAATTAACAAAATCCTTAATTACTTATGAAGAAAACAGTTTTTATTTTCATTATTTACATAATATAAATGCAAATAAAATTGTTTATTTTATTCATTCTATTTAGCAGGACGAATTGTCTTTAATTCTATGTTAATTTTAATCCTAACGAACACATTAATTAAATGAACGTGAGTAGCGATATGAATTATTTAATGCAATATCGAAATTATATAAGCGGAATTTGACGGTGGTGGTGACCAAAACCATGAAAACGTTTTTACTCTCCGTGAAATATTTCAAGGGCACGAAAAGAGGTCACTTCGTCGAGCAGCAAAAGCTTCTTATTCAACGACGAAATGGAGGGAAACCTCCGGAGGATCGAGCACAAAATCCTTCGACGTGCTCACCGCGCCTCCCGCGTCGCTAGATTCGAGATAAAAAGGCCACGGTGCCCGCAGCACCCGCTGATCACCAGACTATACATCGTGGTATGTAACAGCACACTGCGAGAGTTGGTGGTAGTAAGGTGGGGTTGAGGGGGGGGGGGGGAGTCCGCCAGTGTATTCTCGTTGAAACTGATGACGAGACGCGCCTTGTCGCGGCCCTTTAACTCGAGGCCCATGAGAGAGGGAAAGAGAGGGAGAGAGACTTTGCCAATGCTCGCGGAAATTGAGGTGGTTAAAGGGGCAGGATCAGACTGGCGAGCATCTATATATCCCATGGCCTCCAGGGGCCACCGCCAACTATACACCAGACGAGAATTAAATGGTAACCCCGTTGTTTGAGAATATAAGACCGATCGTCGATCGTAAGAACTTTCCCGAGACAGCGAGAGATCTGATTAAAGAATGCTCGTTAAAGCAAAAATAAATAAAATTAAGATACCGAAACAACCTCTAGCCTCGCTGAAAGAATACAATCTTTCTTTGCTATCCGACATTGGGATGCACATTGTTGCATACGTTTCCTCGCGCGATGCTAGAACAACTGATTTACATTTGCTTTTTAAATAGCTGATCGAAATTGCTGCATGGAGAGAAAATTAGCTCACGCTTGGCGTTCGAAGTCGGTTCCGGGCAGTAACAGGACTCGTTGGGTAGGAGAAGCTTTGGCGCCCGTTTAATCTCGGATCCTTGAAGTGCGGTGATATCTAATTATAGAAGAGAGAGAGAGAGGTAGGAGAGGGGGGGGAGAGCGAGAGAGAGAGAGAGAGACATTGATCCTTCCTTGCATGCGTAGCATGGGATCGGTGAACCGTGCCCACCGCTGGAAGCGCCTTACTACAGCTAGACCGACAGTTAAAGTGCTGCCTACATTCTAATCGATGATCAGGTGCGATGCGAGATTACGGAGTTTTTGAAAATTATTTACGTTCGACGATTTTGCATGAAATATTATGGGGAATCGTGTGGTCCGAGTCGATCACCCTGGCGAAATTGGCTTCCGCGATACGATACCTACTCGATTGATTCAAATACGAATCAATCATTTCAATAATCGTTGGACAATTTTTCCTTTATATTAATTAAAATCTTGGTACAGGTCTATAGAAGATTTCTCTGCTTTTCTTTTCTAACTTTTTTTCGAAGTTATGCAATTGCGAAATAGGATAGAATGTTTGATTATAAAATTTGTTCGATTTAGCTATAATCCTCATATTATAACGCGAGTTTCGTTTCTAGCCGGCTATACCTATTGATTTCCCCGCCAGAAATTTTGAGACTGGCGATCTAAATCAGATATTTGTTCTTGGCCGGCCATTTTGAACTGTTGGCCATTTCGGTTTCGTTCGTAGGGTTATCATCTTAAGAATTAAGGTAGAAATCTCAAATACCGAGTACACAATTCAAATCAGGATCTCCCTGAGTTTGTTCTCTCATTGTCAGTCGAATTTCCGATTTTACCAACCAGCGGTGTTACGGCACATCACGGGTGAGTAAACGCCCATATAAAAATAGTGTGTTAATTTCGATAGGGCCTCTCGTGACTATAAGTGGAAAAAAGAAACTTGGAATGGAAGAAGTAAGAAGACATAAGAAAGTTGCAAGTTCGATGAGCGAGAGAGACGTGCGCCATCAGGATATTTCACACGCAGGCTCGTGATGGAATTGCACTATGCCAGAGTATAGAATAGGGTGTGGACGAGAGAGAGAAAAAAACAGACATGAAGAGACCGTGAGAGAGAGAGGGAGATGAAGCAAAGCAAGCAAAAGCGTACGAGAGGCGGTGAGGAGAGCTTCGACGAAGGAGAGCCAAGAGAGACAAAAGGAGAGAGGCGGAATATAGAGGAAACTCGGAGCGGGGAACGTTTACAGAGTATACGTCGCGACGCTCGCACTGATACCGGCGGCGTCACTCGTCGCGTTGAACGGCGCAAGGAACGCGACGACTCTGACACTGCATATAATACGGCCACTGTCCGCGAGTCCCACCGCACGAGACGCTGCGAGAGAGAATCGAGCCCCGTGATCTGAAATCCGGAATGAGCGTCGTACGTGCCGCCGCGAATGCTTCTTTAGCATCGTTGCGCGTGCGTTTTACACCCCCGTGCCCCCGCCGACGGGTCACTTCTACCCTTTCTCACGGGGAGAGATCATCGGGTCGCTACCGAACATCGTTTCCCAAGAGGAAACTCCTCGTGGTTCCTGTTCGCGAGAAGACTAAAACCAGCCGAATCGATGAGAATTCTTGGTACACGAGGCGCACGGCAAACGAGCCACGAACTACGATGGTGTTGGATTATCGTAATGTTTTAATTAGCTGTAATTTATTTCGAAATTAAACGGACGATAAGGAGATCGCGCCGTTTATGTTATCGGATTGGCCATACGCCAGACAACAATTTGCATCGACGAGTCGCGGTATATTACAGAGAAATTGTTGAATAATTCGAATGGACAAATTATTCAGATGCGATTGTCGTCCACAATAAATTTGGTATAATTGACAATAAAAAATGAGCAAATCGGAGAGTGCAAATAATGATTTTTCAGTGATTCCTTTTTTTGGAGGGATCTTGACCGATGCTGTTTTTATGGGGCAGGCCTAGAGGATTGCCTATCTTTGAAAGTTACTTGATTTTAGATTTTTTTTAATTTACGGGGGGATGGCCACCATGGCCGCTTGGAAAATGAGTATATTTTTAAAAAATTCATAGACTCGACATTATCAGACGAAATATTTGTATTTGGGAGTTTAACGTGTATACCCTTCTTCTGGGTTTTTACCCACCTATATTTTTTTATTCGATCTATTTAGGTTTTTATTGGGCATTTGTTTTGGAGAACTACGAACCGCCAGGATTGCAGAAAAATACATAGAAAAAATTGTTCCATTGGTGTCGGCTGCGGGGATCAAACCCTGGGCCGCTGAGTGCGAAGCCAGAGCCCTACCCACCGAGCCACTGCGCTCCTTTGACGAAATATTTGTCTATTGTTTAGCACAAGCTAAGAAACGGCTTTAAAAATGCGTCAAATGAATTTTAGTTCCTAATATTAAAAAATGGCGGCGCTGTAGAAATTTGAGCGAAGGCCCTTCGCACGGCAGGTGCGTGTGTGGGTCTGGATGTATTACCGATACGTTGCATCTGATTGCTGTGAAATTTGTACACAATACTTTTGTGCATTGTCTAAAAGGTAGCGGAGGATTTTTTTTTTTAACGATTAGGGAAATGACGGTGACCTAAAGAAGAAAAAATGTGTATTTTTCACCGTAATTTCACGAGAAAAGAACGTCAATAAGAAAAACCAATCAAGTTATCGCGAAAATCCTACGCTACTTTTTAGATAATGCATGTAAAAGTATTCTGTACTAATCTGATAGCAATCAGAAGCCACATGTCATTGATACACCTGGAGCCTCATACGCGCGGTCGTGAGGAGGGTCCTCGCGGAAATTTCTACAGCACTACCATTTTTTAATAGGTATTATGAACTAAAATTTATTTGAGACGTCAACATATTTCGAAAAACATACAGACTATAACATTTATTTAGTTTTTAATATAGAATATTTATGAAAATTAAGTCCCATTCTCAATAATTGTAAACAATAAAATCAATATTCATGATCAAAGACCAATTATTTCAAACGATTCCCAATAGGTAGTGCTAAAAATTAATAGTTCTCATTATTTTCTACTATTATACAGAACAATACGAATCGACCGTAAACAAAGTTGTCATTCTCATTTCTTTCTGATATAAAAAAAAAAATAATATTCCTTGGTCCGTCCGAGAATCGCACATTGATATCCACGAGCACTTATTCGCCATTCACTCAAGGCGTCGCTTCGGCTTTTTTCCTCTAACCCATTCTCTTTCATCGGTACGGCTCTCGGTGATCGCGCGGGCGTGATGTCTGCCAATCTGGTGAAACGCTTCCTCCCTGCACGAAAGAAAGGATCCTAATGCTCACATCCTGTTGATATATTGGGTTCACCAGCCCGAGTGCTTTTCACGTTTATCCCACAAAAAACCTTGATTCTTTGAAGGCCGCGTACACCCCTGCCACTCTCACTCTGGTTTCTCATACACGAGTGGGAAACGAATGAAAGAATGAAAGCACCGCAAGCCCTGCAATCTACCGTATTACATTCGCCGTGTTCATGAGATCTCGAGCCTCCGGCGTGACCAGAGGCTATGCCTTTTTCGCATACCAGATATGCTCCCGAGGGAAAATCTGATAGAGGGTGGTTGGGAGGGAAGCGGTTGAACCAAGAGGATCTTAATGAAAGGGCACATCCTTCCTTCCATATTTTTTCTCGGGTCCGTGTTCACCTTTTGCTTCAACGTCCTTCGACATTGCAGATTGAACGTATTTTTCTTTCAATGATAAAATGCACGTGAATTCTTGCGCACAGGAAAACGACGAAAGTTGAACTTTCAAACTTCCAATAGTCTCGGTCCTCGGCCGTCCTATTTTCCGACTATATTATTTTTTTGTCTTTTTTTTGTAGAAAAATATCCGTTTGAGATATGCTTTTCAAGGATATCTCTTCATGTAGCCCGAACGCGAGTGCATTGAAATTTTAACACTCCAACGATCTGCAAACCATCTCTTATTAATTAACACAACCGGTTGCGAAGAGAGGCACGACAAAGTGAAGGGACGAGGGTGAAGATGAGGATGGGGATGAGAATTTTAATCGTATTTTGTAGGTTATATTCTTGGATATCGATGAGGGGAGTCATTCCTGTTTGAGACATATTTTATTACGGCAACGTTCAAGACATCGTAACCAGAATTCATTGGACACCGATCAAATAAATAAGCAATAATTATTAAATAAGTGTTATTTTATTGAAAATTATCTTGACAGAGAAAATTATAACAAAATATATTTCTCATTTAATTGTAGAATCGATTATTAAATTTTCAACCTTGACATAATATTAAAACATAACGCTGGAATTCTTATTTCAAGAAGCGGTTTTCACAACAAAATTTGTGTTCGATCGTGCATCGAACAGTTAATTAAATATTTCACATCGAATTACATATTTCACTATTATTATCAAGAACGAAATATGTTTCATATTATTTCGAAAATAGAATATGTTTCTAATAATGTCCAAATTAAAAAGTAAATATTTCCATCCTTATAGTTTTTTTCCGTTAAAAGTTCAATTTGATTCAATTTCCGCAAAACGAAAGTTATACTCTATATTCGCTTCCTTTTTCCTTCCTTATATTCGGCTCCTTCTCGTGAGTGATCGTCCCGATACTAATGTCGCAATAAAACCCGACCAACTGACTCCGGTACTTAGGCCATCGAACCTTCCGAAAAAAGGAAAGATAATCAAAGGCCCGCACCGTTCGAGTTCACGAATTTTTTCAGGAGCAAACGTAGAGATGCACATGCATGCGGTGGTGTACGCAATGTTTATAATTTTCATCGGAACGCGCTATTGACGCGACATTCTCCATAACGGTCATCGCATGCGCCTCCACTGGTTCTCTTGTTGCAGCTTTTTAATCGACGAAATAATAATAATTGTCCGGCCATTGGAGCCGGGTGGGGTCGGTGGTGTTGCACAAGCTTTTCATTTCGGACGCACAAATATGAGGACCCTCAATCATATAGGTGATATGATTGAGGGCCTTCCACACAGTCGTGCACTTCTTTTATTGCACGACAATGTAACGCTACCGTGCGACAGAGAGAGAGAGTGAGAGAGAGAGGGAAAGGGAGACACCGAAGGAGCAAACGCGGCCATGTATCTGGTGATCCAGGACTTTGGATGCAAGAACTCGAACCATTAAGTCTCGGATCTGCCACCGCAAGAAAGGTGATCCTGTCGACTGTGTGCACCTCGCAGCGTTCCTCCGTACATATATAGATAAATATAAATGTTATCATACATAGGTTTGTAGGATTCTCTAGACTATATCTAAATGTTTAGGCATATGTATATAGGAATATGCAGTTACAGCTACATATGCACGTACCGTGATCCTCGCGAAGCAAGAGCTTCGCGAGGATCACGGTAGGGATCTCGAAGAGAAAGAGAACAGGAGAGATCGGAGTAATCCGCCTCTTGTATGCTTTATAGGGTGTGCGGTATGCCACACCAGGAAAGAAACGAGTTCCGAGTGACATATGGTAAGCATACTCGCGAATTATCATTTATGGTTTGCGGTGGGAAGTTTGTACCGAGAGTCGAAAAATGTCGATAGGCCGTTATGTAACTCGACATGATCGGCTCGTCAGTTGTGTGAACGAATTATTGATTATCAATCAATAATTATCGAAGTTTTTATGAGATATCTGAATAATTGAGTTTTTCAATAGAACCTACCCTTTTGCGTAGTATTATTTTTATCGGCAAGATTGTGTTATTTAGACGTGATTACGTATATAGGTATGCTGGTTAGCGAGAGGACATTCCAGAAAAGTGAACGACACCAAATAGTTCCAATTTCAAATTACTAGTACTCGGTACCTAGGAGACGGATGCCTATGGTCATGATAGCGTTCGGCAGAAAAAATCTTAACACATAGGATTTAAGGCATAAACCTTTCCGATCACTGGTTGCTCGCACCAAAGTCGCATGTCGCATGTCGAAGAGACTTCGATCTGCCAAGTTGTTTTGGAGAGAGAATGCCGCTCGGTTATGATCCGATTGGATCCAAATTTACATCGATTCTTGAAGATTTAAGTACAGTGAAAAATTTAATTTTATTCGAAGCTAGGGTTCAGTGGATTTATAAAAGTAATGAAGCAGTGAAGTTCATAGTGGCCAAGTAATATACCTACATGGGAGTAAAAGACATTATTATGTTATATAAAAGGGGAATAAAAGGAAGGGAAAGGGAATAAAAGACATTATTATGTTATTATATATTATTATGGTACTTTGTTTCACTGGAGTAAGGGAGACGTACCCGTATCGTCGAGAAACCCACGTTTGTAGCGCCGACTACTAACCAATCCATGTTTTTATAAACAATTTATAACGAAAGAAATCCATTTGTTTTGATCGATTTGATCGTTTTTGTGCCCAACAATTTTCTGTGCATTGACAAACCGTGATTCGTAGAGCTGTTTTACTAATTTTCAACAAGAAACTAATTATTTGTGTCGATTCTTTTATCCAATAAGGAGTAAGTTGAGAAATTTGGTATTGTTATTATCTTTCTCAAATGCCATCCACACCCACATACGACATGCCACACTCACATGGCTATCGATGCTTCGTGCGAAGAATTTCATGAATATCTATATGCGGTGAAGTATATATATATGTATACACTGTAAAAAAGAAAGGGGAATGAAGGAACGAGAGAATGATGTTGTGTACTTACGAAGGGCCCGGGTCTTAAATCATAAGACCTCGAACGCGTCGGTTGCATGGGGCTTTGCGCGCACCCAAAGTTCAAGGCTCGAGTTCCGATGGAACACACCGAAAGAGTGTCCTGCGCACTTGCCCGACGATACAATACTTCTCCATAGACGCGAAAGAACAATGCGAAACAACTTTCTCTACGAAGTTATATATTTTTTTCGCCGAATAATTTTTCTAAAAAAAAACGATTTTTTCATCAATATACCGATCAATCAGAATAATTGAATCATCGGAATTTCAAACGAAGTTTCAATGAACTCAAGTTTCATTTTCTCTTATCATTTGTTTTATTTTATTGAAACGACGTTTTATCGGACAAAGTTTGATATTTGGTCCGACTAAATCGACTACATTAAGTTTTATTCATAGAAATGGTCCAAAACCACTAGCACCGATTGATTATTGCCATTGGCCCATCTAGAGTTATTTTTCAGGGGGGGGGGGGGCGGGGGGGGGCTGGCCCCTGAAAAGCGATGGCAAATAATTAATGGGGTTCGATTTATTCGGAAGCTCCTATCTGACCATCTTTGGTTCAAATTACGATTTTTCCGAGACTATTCAACATTTTTCTTTTATTTTGTTCAGAAGTACTTTATTGATAATTCTGTATATGGTTTTAGACGATATTTGAATTAGAAAAGTTTTGGGATTAATTTAACCTCGAAAAAAATTGGTTCGAAAAATGCCTATTTTCTAGATACCTTTTCTCAGTAACCATACGTTTGATTTTTACCATTTTTGTTTTGTATGTATATTCAAGTGTTATAACAATGGTATCGAACCATTTTATCGATATTTCATTTCAGTACTTATATTTTGACGTCGCTTTAAAATTAAAAAGAAAACTCTGAACCTTTTTTTACCTTCAAATGTATTTTTCTCGGGTCTGAATCGCTTTTTGGTAAAAACGGCTCGACACAATTTTCCATTTTACAGTGACGTGGTTTTTTTTAAGGGTACAGATACCAGGGAGTATAAAGAGAGATGGAGTGTTGGTTTGGCATGTGAAAGTCGGTTTCGGCCAGTTTGGGTATTTTCATATTTCGAGAAAAAGACATTACGTTCAACTCTGCCATGGTCTGTTACGAACTTACGCACAAAAATATTGGGAAGAGAGAAAAAGGAAAATTAAAATGGATTTCTAGTAATTGCTGGAAATTTCGTTGCACGTGACAAATGTATTATCATATGGCGTATTTAAATAATATGCTAGATTTTTCAATAAGTTGTAACCATTTTCAAGATCATTCGCAGTTAATGGGACTGATCTTGATCTTCATAACAAAAAAGATGGTAAGAGATTGGAGAATGAATGAAGATGCTGTTAAAAATATGCCAATGGATAAATGTTCTTCTTCTTTTTTGTATATATAAAAATGGAAGAATGTTTGTTTGTTCGCTTGTTTGTTTATTTGTTTATTTGATTGAGTTTATTGAGTACCTATACCATTAATTCGATTGCAATGAAAATTTGGTGAGTTGTAGTCCGCACTTCTGCGAAGGTTTCTGCATTAGTAGAATAACTTTATTTACACAAATAAGCGCGTACGGAGCAAAACAATATTAACATTTATGTATATCCATATATAGAGATTAATTTGACAGCTTTCAATTTTTTTCATTATGTATATAAAATTACGGATGCTATTTGAAATGTTTACTTTTGATATAGAACGGTTAAAATCGGGTCCTTGATCTTGTACGTATGGGTACATATAGGGATCAGAAATATTTCATCGATATTCATCATCTTCAATTACGAACACATAATGATTTTTTTTTATTATTGTATAATTCTGCATTTGTAATTAAAGTTCATAAACATCAGCACATTATTTTATATACTATATATAGCACCCGCAAGATTGTAAATAAGGAAACTGTAATGAAATACGTAAAAAATAGCTTTCTTTATTGTACTTTCTTTATAATACTTTCTTTATTATATATTTTTTTAAATCTGATTGCTAATCTACGTTTTAATGGAAGCCAAATTTCTTTTCAACAATATTTCGTGTTTGTTAACCACTTCTTGAATGTCTTTGAGCGGCGGTAGTTTTTTCTTCTAAATATTCCCGTGAAATTCATTTAGAATTACGCTTTTTTCCTCTGCTGTCGAGCGCACTCACTTACATTGCCCGTATGGAGAAACTAGAAAAATAAAACATGAATGGAACGGCACAGAAAATTAATTTTTCAAATATATGTTTAAATATATTAAATATACGAGGTCTTACTCGATCGAGTTTTCCGTTTTTTGGGCGCTTAATCGGAATCGGCAACACCTTGAATCGTCGCATCGAGTTCGGTCGATGCCACGATCGAGTCTTGATTTGTTGTTTTAATGATATGCGCCACCGTTGAGATGTTTGGATTGTTCTCTTCCTCAGAGTCGCTGCCACTATCGTGACTGGAATTTTGTCCTTGAATGATTTCTAGAAGTTTTGAAACTTGTAAAATATCGCGGGCGATTGCTGGTTGTCTATAATGAGAGTGGTGTATTTTTTCGGCATGACCCATGAAATTGGCCAAATCGGAAACCTCACCGTCTGTTAAATTTATATGTGCGCATACTGTTGCCACATGCTTCCGCAATACGGTGGTGCGTAATGTTTCGGGGTTTTCAGCCCCACATTCGACAGCATATCGACGTATCAATTCGCAACTGCGTAGATACTTAAAATGTCCCCCTACGCGTCCTGGTATCCCGAAGACGTAGGGATTGTTATCGTCAATCGTCAAAATATCTCTGCGAGTTTGAAATCTGTTAACTGCAATTAAACTTTTCGGCATTAGTAGATCTGAATGATTATTGATCATTCCGAGCCCATTAACCAGCTACTGTAATCATCTACTTATAATTTATTGTAGTACGCAATATTAAATATGTGAAAAACTGCGTAATATTAAATAGGCATCATAATTTTGAGGCGAACGTAGGTACATTGTCCTACGTGTTTGTCATATTCCTGGTCCCTGTAAATACCATTCAGCAAGTATTTTGCAAGGTGCTCATTATAGCCTCTATAACAAATCGGGACAGCGAATGCCATTTGACAGCGAATGCCAAATTAATCGCATACGGGACAAACAAAGTTAACATTTATGTAAATAGAGATTAATTTGACATCTGTCAAATGAAGTATACCACAAAAATGAAAAGCGAAAGAAAAGACACTTATTTGTTTTAAATATATATATAGATATACATAAAATCGCAATATTTTTTCAAATTTTTATTTTATTGAAATGGTAACGGTGCCAACTTACAACTAAGAAATGAAGCTATCGCTCATATAAAAATCGATTTTTTAAACGCTACCGTTAAGAAATTATGACGTTGTAGATAAAAAGCGGTTCAACTCTTCCGGATTCCCATAAAGTTATTCTGCTAATGCAGAAACCTTCGCGGGCATGCGATATGGTATACGAACTCAGTTCTTATACCATTCTCATTTCAATTATATTATACTTTTCTCATTTCAATTACATTGGCAACAATATCATCAACAAAAATATTGTACCGGCTATCGCATCATCTGAAATCGCAGCAACTCTTTTGGATAGTTGCAGAACGGTGCGTCCAGCACTAAAATTGCCATTGAATATAACTGAGACACCAATATGTAATATAACAAAAAATTCAGGAATGGGAAAAGTACTCAAATCATGTAAACTCATTTATATGGAACGAATGTACTATGGCGCACAAAACAACATTGTAAGCTTCATCGTACACGACAAAATTTAAGAGGAAATGCGGAGATCTTCGGCGGAACACTAATTTATTGTCTGGTGATTTTGGACAAACTCTACCAGTTCAACATGTGTTGAGGAAATTAATGCATGTCTGAATCATCATTTTTATGGCGACGCATTCATAAATTGACTTTGAAAACCAATATGCGTATACAACTACATGATACATCGGCTGAACATTTCGAAAAACAATTGCTGGGAAAAATGGAAAAACGGCGATTGATGAATCTACATAATGTATCACATTGCCAAAAAAACTTCTGTACAAATCACAGCAACAATACACGAATTGATTAACAACGTTTTTCCTAACATTTCCCATAATTACAAAAATCATCATTGGCTCAGTGCCCGTGCTATATTAGCAGCAAGAAACGACTTTACAACGGTACCAGGCTTTCAGTGAAAAAGATGATGAGTATTATAATCGGGGCTACAATTTTAAACGAAAAATTTAAAGGAGAAGATGTACTGTTGCCGCGTATCCCAATGATGCGATTCGATTTCAATCGTCTGCAGTTTTCGGTGCGTCTCGCATTTGCAATGACCATCAACAACGCACAGGGACAATTGCTACAAGTGTGTAGATTAAATTTGAAAAATCCATGCTTCACACACGGACAGCTATATGTGGCCTGCTCACGCGTAAGAAGACCTTCGGATTTATTCGTGTACACACTAGATGGAAAAACAAAAAATATTGTGTATCCAAGAGTACTTGAATAAACATAATAAAAAAAAATTCTTCCATTCACATTTGCTGTAAAATAAATTATGACATAAAAACGGCATTGCAACGCAGGCCGGGTACCGCTAGTCTTATATAAATTTCCATCCAATTTTTGTTCGTCTGTCCTATAAAACGACCCCGGATTTTGAGGGCCTTTATGATTAAACTATCGTCGTATCTGCGGAAATATACAGAAAGGCCACATCAGCATAGCCATGCCCCCAAAAAACCTACTTAAACGACAATTTTTATGAAGCGACGATTTTTATTAGGTTGTTGATAATCTCGAATTTTCCACCATCAAGTTTCCCTCTGTCTCTCTCCATTTTTTGTGTGATTTGGCAAATGTTTTTCTTTATCGTTCCGCTCACGACGGAACAGTTCGTGTTAAATCGACTGGGTGTTTGCGAATTAATGTAAAACGTAATGTTGCATATCGTTATAATATTTGTAGATTTAAAAATTGTTCAGGCTTCAAAATTAACCGAGTAGAATTTAATATGTTGATTCCTCGGCTGTAAATTATTTGAAAGTGCTTTTGTGTAAAATTGTTCAAGTGCCCGTTCTAGAATTTTGGGTTCGTACACCCAACATCTTGGAGTGGGCACCAGACAACACTGGACTGGGCACGCCCCCCCCCCTCCCCCACCGATATATACGCCAATGATTATTTGACCAACTTTCAAATTCACGACAAACTCCATTCGCCCGAAATAAAATTGATTTACCGCGAATCGAATTGATCGCGTATAGAACAATAGAACAACTGTAATACAATCTTACATTAGAAAGGAAGTACCACCTCTCATCGGCAAGTCCAAGCGATCGACAACACATGTACGTACCCCCCCCCCCCCCCCCCCCCCCCCCCGCTCCCTCCACAAACAGTTGCGCGACTGTGGATGAAGATGAAGCACATGCTCATTCGTCCCGTCGTGTCGTGAATAAGAAAGACGCCTACGTCGAAATTTGTACAGGCCAGGAATGTTTGCAACTTCCTTCATCGGTGATATACTCGACGCGATTCTGCGTCTGCTTTCTTTCTCTCTCTCTCTCTCTCTCTCTCTCTCTCTCTCTCTTATTCTCTATTTCTCATGGTGTCCTTCTCTCGTGGTCTTGGTCGTTGTTCTTCTCCATCGAAGACAGAACGGCGGGAGAGAGAGAGAGAGAGAGAGAGAGAGAGAGAGAGAGACTGTTAAGAATGGAGAATGCCGTGTGCGCTGGGTAGAATACGAGCGTGCATGGTAAACAGGTGCAAGTATTGAGTAGAATCTCCGCTTCCTCTCTCTCTCTAGCGAGACGAGACGTATCCATATTATGAGCAGCTACATATATATATATATATATATATAAATATCTATACATATTTACAAGAGCTCGTGCAAAGGCTTGGAGCTCATCTCGCGTGTTACGTGCAGATGTGAAGGTCAGCGTCTGTATAAAGTATATATATATATATATATATAGTTTATACGATCGCTGACCTGATATATATATATATACGTGCGTATAAGTATATGTAGGTACGAACGTTTGTAGCGGTCAGCGATCGAGGATCTTATGTGTGCGATATGCGCGTAACTACGATATCCACTCCTTCTTTGCATCTAGCGTTTATAATGAGACCGCGAGACAAGAGGAAAGTCTCCCCTTAGAGCAATCAAGCCGATGAAATAAGTGCATCGCTGTACTTTTCGCTTCTAAGCGTTTCCTCCGGATAAATTAGTGAGCAACTAGGCACGCTTCCCATGTCGCGGGACGAAACTTCCCCGTTTCCTCGTTATCGGTGAACTTCTACGAAAAATTAGCTGTACGGGATGTATCGAACGATGGGGGACGTGTGACGCGGCGCGTTTGCGTTGGGATTGTAGATCGCAATCGATAACCGCAAGGTAGAATTTCGAGGACTCGAGGAAATCCTCCTTCGCGTCGTATTTTTTTCCTATCGATACGTAAAATAATACGAGGTGTCTTTCCTCGAATTTGCTCCTTCCGTCCTGATCAGTCTGGCGTGAAGCTCCTTCCCCGATGACCCGCGAGATACGAAATCGTCCACAACTTCCGGGCTTTATGTTTTATTACCGATTGGAGAAATATTTACGATGCGGTATTGTCACCATGCCTAAGAGAACCATAATTGACGTATGGTCGATGAAAATGAATTTCATTTGCGACATAAATATATTACGTTTAAAAAAATATTATGTTTAATTACATTAATTACGTGCACACGTGCGAGTCCAGAACGACTATCCCGATGTTCCTGCGGTCGTCGCTTTGCGTGTTCCCTTAATATATTTTTTCAAGACTTTTGAGGAGGATGTAATTTTACGAAGGTAGCTCGAAGGGCTTATCTTTTTTTCTTCATTCAACGTTATGCGACTTGGCGGAAACAAAAGAGTCGCCACATGGCGTTCAATTACGCGGGGCTGGTCAAGAAATATAACAAAAGCAGGAAAACGATGCTATCGAGAAAAACGGGACATCCTCAAGGAGAAAATACAAGGGCGGAGGAGAATTACTTCCGTCTGTTTCTTACGACGGTTTTTACCATTCACAAAATATAAACACGCGCGTTGAACTCTTCGGAGGTTCGGCATATTTGACAATTTTATTTTTAATAAAATAAACATCATCGACGCAACCGAGGATTTTTTATACATCTGGATTTTTAGGAAGTAAATAAAACATTTCTGTACCAGAAGTTTAGAAAAGACTACGGGCGGAGAAAGAAAAAGAGAGAGAGAGAGAGAGAGAGAGAGCGAGAGAGAGAGAGAGAGAGAGAGAGAGAGAGAGAGACAGAGAGAGACAGAGAGAGAGAGACAGAGAGAGAGAGAGAGAGAGAGAGAGAGAGAGAGAGAGAGAGAGAGAGAGAGAGAGAGAGAGAGAGAGAGAGAGAGAGAGAGAGATGAGTAGGTAAAGAGCGTTCCACGGTCATTGTCAGCAGATTATATTGTGCTGTTCGAGATTCCCTTGGGAAACCTACAAGCTCAGAACTCGCCGACATTTTATGGTTCGTTTGTCAGTCAGCACTCTCTCTCTCTCCCTCTCTCTCTCGCTCTTTCTCTCTCACACACACACACACGGACTCTCTTCATTTTTCTCGTTTCTTAAGGTTTGTTCCTCGACTTCGAAAAACAAGCAGATTCTCGGAACCGTGAGTTGGTCAGGACCCCAGGACTCTCGAGGTATTAAAGGTACCGTTTTTCGGCTGTTTTATCCTGGGGCCAGAAAAACTTTTGGACTGTATATAACCGTGTTTGACGCCCGGCGTTAGAACCGTTTCCTGAGAAGTACGATATTGTCTTCTCTCTCTCTCTCTCTCTCTCTCTCTCTCTCCCTCCCTCCCTCCCTCCCTCCCTCCCTCCCTTCCTCCCTCCCACTCTCTTACAATTGTCAAAAACTTTCTCTTTCGACACGGCTGGCCGCCAAAAGTTTAACGATTTCCAAAATGCATGGTGCCCTAGCACGCTTCGTTTCCAAGATGATTTTCTTGAAAGAACGTGGCATCGTAGAAAATAGATTGTAAGCAATACAGAGAGACAAATTAGCAGTTAATTCTTATTTCAACCAGGCGTATAAGTGAAATAAATGATTAGATATTCTTATCGTCGTAAAATAATAATCGATGAATTATTGGAACGATAAATTAACGGCTATAATTGTACGCCGGTTGTTAGGAAAGTATGGTAAATTTGAGACGGGTCACCGCCGTGAGTACAATACGCGCTGTATGCAGTACACTGTGTTATGCGTATATATATATATAAGGGGCACTCCATGCTAGATTGGACACCATTTAACTTTTGCATCTCCGATTTTTTTGAAAATTATTTATGTTCTAGTATTTATTGAAAGAGGCATCTATGATTTTTTTCAATTTTTTTTGTCGAACCGTTTTCAAGATATGAATTTTTCAAAAAGTACGTTACTTGTTTTTAAACGTCCCCAACTTTACGAAAAATGGGCCAAATTGGACTTTTTTTTGAAAATTTTCTTATTAAACGCGCTTTTGATACAAAATATCGAACAAATTTTTCAAAACGTATTTCTATAAGATTTTCAAATTTAAAATATAAATTGTTGATTTCCAAAAAATACGTATTGATCGATTTTCTCGAAATTTTGTTGTTAAAAAACTGTCATTTATTCCACAACTTTTAAGCCTAGTTAGATAATGGGACAACGATGGGATCTATTTTTTCGATTTTTCAATTTCCATATTTTAGTTATCCGTCTTGAAAAAAATCTGAAAAATACAATGCACAGGAACTAGTATTAATAATTATTCGACACATAAGGATTATTCGCTATGTATCGAATTAGTTCACAGATTGATTTGAGGAAACAGATAGAGGGGAATCGCCGAATAACATTTATTTTCCTACACGTTTAAATATTTCATAAATTCGAGATTCAACGGATGAAGAAATTTCTTTAAATCCCAAAATATCTTCACTGTCTGGAATTACACAATGATAGGTTTGCGTCCCTGTTATTGTCTTTACTCTCATCTATCCTTTCTCTAATGATTCTTTGGCCCGAATATAATCTTCGTTAGAGAAGAATTGAGCATAAATATTCGGCAAACAATTCGGTTTTATTGCCAGAAGGAGAGGACACTTTAAGATTTAAAGAATTCTTTTCATCTGTTGAATCTCGAATTCATAAAATATTTAAACGCGTAAGAAAATAAATGCTATCCGGCGATTCGCCTCTATCGATTTCCTGATATCAATTTGTGAACTAATTCGACACATAGGGAATAATCCATATGTGTCGAATAATTATTAATCCTAGTTCCTGTACATACTATTTTGTTCAGATACTTTGCAACACGGATAACTAAAATATGGAAATTGAAAAATCGAAAAAATAGATCTCATCGTTGTCCCATTATCTAACTAGGCTTAAAAGTAGTCGAATAAATGACAGTTTTTTACAAAAAAATTTCAAGAACAGTACGTGTTTTTTGTAAATCAACAATTTATATTTGAAACTTGTACATCTTATAGAAATGCGGTTTGTATCAAAACTGCGTTTAAAAATTAAAAAAAAGAACGTCCAGTTTGGCCCATTTTTCATAAAGTTATGGACGTTTAAAAAAAAAGTCACGTAATTTTTGAAAACTCGATATCGAGGCCTCTTTCAACCAATACTAGAAGGTAACAAAATTTCGAAAGAATCGGAGATGCAAAAGCTAAATGGTGTCCGATCTGGCGTGAAATGCCCCATATATATATAGAGAGAGAGAGAGAGAGGACCTTTTTATGTACGGCTATATCTGTTGAAGACAGAACCGGAAGGAATTTCAATGGTGTTGTTATACGCCATATACGAGCTCTTTAATCCAAGAATTCTCCCACGCGCGTTATCCCCGTGAGCCACTCAAGAGGCCTAACTCGGTGTCTCTTTTCACGACGGAACGACGATGCTGATTTTTTTCTAGTCTTCCCGGTGGGCCCTGTACTCGGTGCCAGAATCCATAGCAGTTTCCATTTGCCATGGCGCAAGGCTAAACCCGTCTTTGCCGTCGTTCTCCTTTTCGTTCTTCACGCAGGCTTTTATATACCTACATATACCGCGGTCCTCGTCTTCATTGAAGTCTCGTGAAGCACACGACGCATGAGCGAAGTCTCAGAAGTACATGGGAATATTCTCGATTCCCTTTCAACTTCTCTTTGCACTTTTTGTTATAAGCGGATATTATCCTGAGAATTATTTTTCGGGGATCAAATATGGTGTCTCCGCTGAAATTGAATCTCACGCATGGTTTCCGACCATACGAGCCGGTAATGCGATATTAATTCACTTTGATTTTTGCGGCCAGATTTTTTATTCGAAAATTTCACAAAAAAAGACAACCCTTTGAAGAGATAAGAATTACATCGATGAAAGTGTATTAATTTTGTTTGAAAAAAAACTCTATCTAATTCTAATTGTAAATTTCGGAATAATTAAAATTCTTTTTTGTTCAATCCGATCATTCCACATTTATCGTGTTACGGTGTCGTCCTGCTTTATTTTTGCCCGCTCGTCGACTTTCTGCCAGAGGCACATGAATTTTTATGGGCCCATTGGAAATTTGCATATAATGACGGCACTGATTGGGGCGGATGTTCTTCTTGGCGCACGCACGCACGTCAATGAATGTATCGATTATTAACTGGATTTTACTTTTCGTCCTTTACCAAGGAATGCTTTTCTCATAAAAAGTATTAGTAATAATAATATTAATAATTATAGTATTAGTAACAATAATGATAATAATACCTCGAAAACTTGTCCTATTTTCGAGGTTCAGACTCGTTACATAAACATTGTTTGGTCGATTTCTTGAAACTGCGGGCCCACCAGGGTGAACGGTGGTAGCGGGTGACACTTGCGACCGAACCCGACACTACCCTGAAAGGGCGTCCCAAAGTCGATTGCTACACTCATATCCTCCTCTTGCGAGTACAAAAATCTTCTACCCTCGGATCCCATGAGAAAAGGTTGCCTCATCTGGAGCATAACTAGGAAACGAAAAAAAAAGATTTTCAACTCCTTTTCGTTTACGATTAGAAAACAGAAAACACCCTCGGCGCTTATGAATTCGAGACGCCGAGTCAGTGTTACTGGAGAGGGTTGTTCGTCAGATTGCAAAGAAACCATCGGTATATACAGTATACATACAATTGGGCTACTCACATCGAGTTATTTTTGTTTCTAACGTGCCAGTGAAAACTGAATAGTTCATTGAACTGTGATCGCCATTTTGCAACTACTTTCATTCAAGATTTTGATTCAAACGAGTGACATCCCATCGCAACAATGAGCCTTTGACTGATACCGAAACGAATCTCAATCAGGATTTGATCCTAATCAAGCCTTGGGGAACTATTTATCTATCGTGAAATTACCCGTGAAATCTTAGTTATATGCGGATCAGAGTCGGTGATCAAATGAATGATTAAATATGTAACATCCGAAATTGGCACTCAACAATATACTACAAATCGTGAACTGCAAAAAGAGTTTCCGAACTATTAATTGTTAATAAATCTGTAATTATATACGCTAAACATAAAAATTAAGGGAGCAGGAAAATTTCCTGAATTTTTTAGTGATTTTTGAAATACTGTATCTCAGTGAAAAATGATCGTATCAAGATTTAAAAAAAAGCATTTTGAAGCTCCAAGATTCTAGTTTTGACATCTTCTGGCCAATAATTTTTATGAGCTACGGTTATTGCGCAATCATAAGAAATCGCGCGGAAATTTGTTTTCCAAATTTGTTTATTTATTTTCTTGGTCCACGGCCTTGGATTTTGTTTTTACTTAAACAAATGCACGGATCAAGTAACTTATTTTTTCAGCTTCAATTTTTTTTTATCACTACGTAAATTTTTCGCTGCGACATCCGAATTTTAATGAAAAAGGATCCTTTTGTCTTTGGTCATCGATATCTCACAATCAGCAACCACTGATCGTATAGAGAATGAATAGGCAGTTTTGAAAACTTGAAAAAATTTCTAAGATCCTTTCGTAATTTTTGACAAATATTGCGTATTGACAAATATTGATGGGGAGACTAAGGTTTTTAAGATATTTTACAGGTCAATGTACCTTCAATAGTCCTGTAAATCGTTAAATCGGTTTTTCCAGACTGGTTGAGCAAAGTTTCATAAAAGAATTAAAGGAGCAAGTTCCTAAAAATTGTGTAATCTTCATAAAAATGGAAACCCCAATTTTTTTCGACTTTTCTTAGTTTTGCACTAGTTCCTTGTTTAATTTGCAAAAAAAAAATTTTAAAAAATGAAAAAACTATACTGACTCATTTTGAAGCAATTCAGCCCTTCTACAACTTCATTTCCCACAAATTAAACAAAAAAAATCCCAAATTTTTTTGTTTTAATTTGTATTTTGCAAACTAACAAAATAACTAGTGCAAAATTCTAAGAAAAGTTAGAAAAAAAACATTTTTTCCATTTTTATGAAGATTACATAGTTTTTAGGAACAAAATTCTTGCTCCTTTAATTCTACGTAAACTTTAATCGATCTAAACCGATTAACAAATTTACAGCGCTATTGAGGGTACATTGAGCTGTAAAAAATCTTGAAAATCTTAGTCTCCCTATCAATATTTGTCAATACGCGATAGAGTTACTAAAACATCGAAAAAAGTCACTTTTTTATACTTTTTTCAAATCTATGTGGAACATAAAACAAAAATTGCTTTCGTAAAAATTATGAAAGGATCTTATAGCAAATGTTTTTAACTTTTTAAAACTGCCCTTTAACTTTCTGTACGATCATTGGTTGCCAAGATATTGACGACCAAAGACAAAGGGATACTTTCTCATTAAAAGTCGGATATCTGAGCGAAAAATGGACGGAAAGAGATAAAAAAAAAGAAAATTGAAGCTGAAAAAATAGACTATCCGGTTCATGCATTTGTTTAACTAAAAAAAATTGAAGCCCGTGAATTCAAACAAAAAAATGAAAAATTTAGAAAATTTATTCCGCGCTATTTCTTATAATTGCGTAATAACCGCAGGTCATACACATTTTTTGGCCAGATAATCTCAAAATTAGAATCTTGCAGCTTCAAAAGGCTTTTTTTATATCTTGATAAGACCATTTTTTACTGATTGTGAGATACAATCTTTGAAAGATCATTACCAAATTCAAGAAATTTTCATGCTCCGTTAATTTTTGTATTTAGTGTAATATACAGGGTGCCCTTGAAGATATTAAAGTTTTGATTCGGAGACTTTTCTGTACGATGCGTATTTTTCGAGATATTACAAAATTCCAGGTTAAAAAACTCACCCTATATATATATCTTCAACCAAACCAAATTCAATTGGATCAAATAAATAGATATTTCGATCAATGACAATATGACAATATTTTCTCAAAGTACCATCATTTAATTATTGAAATTGAAATAATTATTATTCATCTTCTTTTTCTTTTCTTCTCTTCTCTCTACACATATATAAAATATAACGTCTGTCTATCTATCTACTCGCTTATAACTCAACTTCTACCGAATGATGCCATTTTCAGTATTGTGTAGAGCATTTATTCCCAGAAGTTGTAGCATATGAAACATTATTAGGTTGATATTTGTTTGATAAGATGCGAGGGCAAGCGCATACTATCGACTTGACAACGACGCGGAGTGCGGGACGTAAAGCGCCAGTGGTACACCGGAGATAACAACACATTTTCTCACAGGAAGGTATTCGCGTAGCTTCCTAATTGAATGTATCCCAAGGCCGAACTTTGAAGGTTGCTGAGTTAACTTGACATACCCCGGATTTCCCATGCCAATAACATGTTGCTCGTTCAAGGATCAGTTGCCCAAAAAGTCTGCATGCTTTTGCCCCGAAGAGTAAATCGAGCAACGTTTATAAGTATATCAAAAAACACTCTCATATGAGACACATTCATCAACATTCACGTCACGACAGTGCTTGGTAGCTACTTTATATTATATATACGATCTACATAGATGGATCAGGGTCGACAGGAAATAATAATTCATAAATTATTCAGAAGTACGAAAATTCAAGATTACAATTAATACGCAGTAGAAGCCGCGGGGAGAAGTTAGTATTAATATAATGATTGATGTTATTAATATAATCATACACATTGTTAATATTGACCTTGTATAAGGTTTTAACGCCGATAGTTTGCTCAAAACCTTTCTGAGTTTACAACGCAAAGTTTCAAAATATCTAAATAGCATTAAAAATTGATAAAAATTAATGTTGTCATATGGTACCGTAGTACTCGTCTAGAAGAATGCAAAAAAACAAACCTCAAAACTCGTTCACTGTCTAGCTGAAACAAGGGGATAAAACCCAATTGTTTATTAAACTCTTGTGCAAAAGCTATTTATTAGACAACGAGCGGGTTTTCTCTTGTATATTTTTATAAAACTGCTTTTGAAGTTTGAAGACTTTGAAGTTTGAAAAGCCATCATTTCTGTCATAATTAATTAATTAAACGTTTTTTCCTCTTCTTCTGATGCTCTGAACAACGTTGTTTACAAACATTTTCGATTTCAAAAGCAAGCGTTATACGAACAATTTAGTTGCGAACAACTTCATTATGAATACTGTTGCTTTAAAACCATTATTCACCGAGCTACAGCCGAAAGACTGAAAAATACATCGGTTTTTTCAATAAATAATTTTTTCACCAATTTACTTAAAAATTTCATGTGTGCGCACCCTTTCAATATCGTTGTGTATGTTATACCAGAAAGATTCCAGCATCGAACGTTCATGCGCTTCGCAACATTCAAATCTGATGATTGTTTTGGGTTTTTGCCTGAACTATAGAGCCAGAAAGCTAGCGCGGCAAGACATGAAATCTAGAGAGACAGATGGCTACGACTCGATCGTCGCCCCTAATGGGACCCTAATTCGTCGTGACGCAAAACCTCTCCGAGTGAGAACTGTCGGTATCATTTGGATATTAATGAACGTAGGGTGAGGTGTACTTTGAGATAACCCCGTATCACCCTATAACACGTCCAATGTCTATAATGCTGGGAATTTGAAATCGCTCCGAAGTTACAGTGTGCTCTTTTATCGGTCTCGCTCATAGAGGGATAGGCAGGGGTATAGAGGGGTGTAGTCGATCGAACATTAGCAGCAGTACCACCTGTTACCCTTTAGGGTGTTCAACCAAAATTGTCTAATCTCACTCAGATAAAACTGGGTGCTTTGCTGGATGTGCTCTATAATTAATTCTATACTTGATGATGAGGGTCTTAGATAACGATGCCAAATGGACGAAGCATTTGGAGTTTCTCTTGGGAATAAAACAAAGAGCACTATTGTTGACGACCAACGTACGATAATCGAGTAATGTAAAAGTATTTTTGCTGTAATTAAGATCTTTGAATAATTTTGAAGTAATATTTTTGAGTCGAATTCAAATTTTGCCGTTACAAATAAAATTATAAGTATAACACTATAAATCTGTCTTTATAGATCATCTACATAGACAATTATTGGAAAGTATTCGTTTTCGATGAAAATGGTCACAAAATCGTACATTTATTTCAGGGTTTGTAGTTATATTTATTCGATATACGATTTTATACATTTTATTTTATTTATTAAACAGGCTTGCTTTAGCAGGGCGGCTGTATTTGAACTTTAAAAAGCACGAATAACGAAAACGTTTGTCTTATATAGATATAAACTATCAATACAATAAATAATATCAGAAATTGCGATAATATACAATGTAGTTGAACCGGCATATTGGAGATACGATAGAAGAACGTATAATATGCATACGGAATATTGTCGATGTGTGATGCACTTGCTGCTCCCATTCGCCAGGAATTGTGCCTCAGCTTGATGCCAGATGTCTTTCTCTTGACGACCTGGCCAGGTTACAATTTTAGTGCGAATGAGTTTGAGCAGTCATATAGAGATTAGCGAGGCCATGGTGAGACGTTGAGGAGACTTATCGCACACATTTCTTATGAGCTACGCTCTCAATACAATTGTGCCTTTCCACTTCGGATACTTTCTCCGGTCTGTCTCCTTATCGTAAGATCGGGGACAGACTTACCGATTCCCCCTCTACTAGCCAAATTATATGAGGAATAATTAGGGTACTCACAGTTTCAAAATATGTCTACAGGTTGACATTGACTCGGCTCGAAGTTGAATTTCGTTGGCTTAGGGTGCATTTCTTGATTTAAGTTCGTAAATATTTGTTCTTGTCACACGGCAAAAGTATATCATCCTATTCCTTAAACCGAGGTTACGGCTGAGAGGAAATACTCAAACGTTGCAAGATTAATGAGCCGTAGGTCCTATTAGTCTCTTCGACACTATATCACGAGGTTCGCGGTGTTGGCTTGGCAATACACGAATCGTGTTCCATTGAGACAATTGGCAATTTTCGACGCCGAATATCCGTCGGAAGCGGCATTGCGCGCCCACGGTCACTCACTTGGCAAATTGGAGACCCAGACGATAAATTGCAAACGGTCTCATCTTCAACGTACGTATGTACGGTACGTACTCGCGTCTCTCGGTAGTTGTCGCCATTTCTCTTTCTCTCCCTCTCTCTCTCTCTCTCTCTTTATCTCTATCTCTCTCACTCTCACTCTCACTCTCTCTCTCACATTCACTACATTAGTGGTAGTCACTTTTGGTATACGTGCACTCTCTCGCGCAAGAGTTCACTTCATCGAAATAAGGACCGCACGCAGTAACATTACCATTCGGTCGCAGACGAATTCATTGGGTACGCCCGGACGTCTTCCGTTCACAGGCATAACAGTTGCGGTCAGTTCAACCTACTAGAACTTTTATATATGTAAGTATAGTGCGATGGAGGGGCTGCTGATGTGGTCACAAGGCCTTCTATTCCTTCAAGCACGAGAATGCTTCTTTCTTACTCACGCACAATGGAGGAAACGCGATTTATGACTTGCGTATTTTTACTTTGATTTAACATTAACCATTGACGAGGTTATTCAAAAATTAGGAACATTGTCGATCTGTCCAAAACGACAGCTATTTTGAAAAAAAAACTTCCTTAATCTTAAAAATCCATCTCGAGCTAAAAGAGAAGGTTATCTTCTTTAAAACATGTAATTCAATCAAAAGCATTATACAATCGATATGTTCTAACAAATATACCTATCGAAAAAAGGAACGATATTTGTCCCATCTCTAAAATCCCGAAAAATCTCAAAATCTCAAATCAATTACTTTGATATTTTTCGTTCATATATTCTTAATAATTAACTCGTCGGCAAATAACATTCTTTCGGTCTTATCGATCGTTGCACCATAAATTAATCATCAAATAATAATGATCGCATGAAATAATGAATTATTATATCGATCCAAAAAGATTCGACGAGTTGGGGGCAATCAGATGTACGTTCTTCAATTCAATCGTCTGTTTCTTTGCTATACGCGGTTGAAAGGGTAGGGGCGGGCGGCGGGGGGGGGGGGGGGGGGGCTCGAGAATACTCAATGATCTTTCGGTCCTATATAGGTAGCGAATGGAGGCGAGAAATTACCGGGAACTCGTTGAACCCGTTGAACCCCGGTGTATACCATAATGATAAGCGCCCCCGTACTCGCTACAAAGTTGCTCCCGCTCTCTCTCTCTCTCTTCAGATCTCTTACCTCGTGGTCTCTCGCATTACGTGAACGTTGCCAAAGAGCAATGCCGGAATCTGAGGCAAGAGGACGGGAGTGGAGAGACTGCGAGGCGGAGGAGGGCGAGGATGAGAAGGAAAGGGGAGAGGGTTTCGCCGAGGACGTGCGGCGCGGGCGGGCGACATATCGCGCGATCCAGAGAACAGCGAGGGAGAGATCATAAGGCAACGAGATTGTTCGAGAGCGAGAGCAAAAGAGAGAGGTAGAGAAAGATAGAAGGAGAGATTGAAGTTTGAGAGAGAGAGAGAGAGAGAGAGAGAAAGAGTGATCGAGAGCGAGAGATGTTTGATAATTCGTGCGGATGTTCGGTCATCAAGAGATGAGACGAGATGAGAGAGAGAGAGAGAGAGAGAGAGAGAGAGAGAACGTGAGTGTAATGGATGGAGCTAGGGTGAAGCGCAAGAGAGAAGGCGCGGCGCGAAAGCACGGTCTCGAGATGAGCGAATGTGAGCGTGTGTGCGCGTGTATACCTATGTGTATATCAGCCACGAGACGAAGCAGCGAGGGAGAGGAGAGGAAGTTGTGAGTTATGCCGAGGGTGAAGGGAGGAAGGATGCAAGGATAAAAGACCGTGCAAGAAAGAGTTATCTCGCCTGGGGGGTCTTTAGACTTGAACGACTCGGACGCTCCAAATCGAGAACGAGAAAAAGCTTCGGACATCCGTCCGAACGAACATCGTATATATCGTGTGGTATATGTAGGCATAGGACACAGGACGAAGAGAACGTGTTTCTAAGTCCGGGGTACTTCGCGGGCTGTTCCCTCCGAACAGGGGACTAATCCGCCGTCACGGGGAGTTAAACAACAGCATAAGACGATGCGAAAACGGGGATCTCGATCGATTCATCGATCTGCGAAAAGTTCTGGATCAAAACAGGGAATTTTTATCGAAAATGAGTCTGGAGGGAAATTTACATTATGTGTTTTTTTTCTTCTATTGGAAATTGGGGTATATCCATTTTTACAGGGTGTTAGGCAACTATCTAGTCACCGAAAATACCTAGGTAGTTGGCCTCGGTACAAGGAAAAGGGGTTCTTTCAATTGCTCTGCGCTGAAAGAGTAAACTACCTAGACATTTTCTGTGTGCCGATACTTGCCTAACACCCTGTATAAAATTCGATGAAAATACGGTGGAAGAAAAATCGTATTATTGATCGTTAATTACGTTTGTGTCGATTAATCCAAATATTATTCTAATATTATTTTTAATTTTTTTAAATTTTATTGATAATTGAGAAATTGTAATTGATGGCATTTGATGACAATTTACTGGGAGAGAAATGAGATTTATTGAACGTAAATCAAGTTTGTTCGATTAAATCAAATATTATTATTAGTGAAGACTATTGCAGATCGATATATGCAAATTAATTAAAGTACCAATTGTATAACGGAAGAAGGTCCAAGAAAATGTAATTCACAGGAGTAGGTATCTTGACATATTCATAGCGCGTCATAAACTAGCTAGGGAACAGTTATGAGAACACTTGAATCACTTAGGTAGTATTTCTTTTTAACAATTAGGAAATCGCTGTTGTTATGTATTCTGTGTATCAAGTATTAGAGATCCATTCGAATGAAATCGTAATCGATTTGTGTTGTCTAAAAATGTTATCTGCAAAGATTTATAATCGATCTGGAGTATTCCATGTGTACTTACATACTTATATATTTTTGCCTGTAGAGCGGCGGTTTCGTCTGTGCTCACGTGGAGTTTGCCCAAGAGATAAATATATGCGGGTAATCGGTCGCCCTTGTGATCTCTGCTTGAACACACACGCACACACACTCGGAAGACAGAGAGAGAGAGAGAGAGACAGAGAGAGAGAGAGAGAGAGAGAGAGAGAGAGAGAGAGAGAGAGAGAGAGAGAGAGAGAGAGAAATTTCTCGATGGAATTCACGCCGGGGACCCGCGTGAGAGATACCAGCAGCGGTGAAGCACCCCGAGTCCCACGGGAACTCGAATATAATGATTGGACCAAAATCTGCGGTCGTCTGGCGCTGGCTCTGGCTTCTGCTGATGCCGACACGCTTCTGTACAGAAGGGCTGACGGGCTCTTTCGTATATACTTGCGGTCCCAAATCGCGTTTCACACGAACTTATATAGGTATATACTCAAGAGTATACGAAAATTATGCGTTCTCGTTGTGTCCAATCGTGAAGATTTCGTGTTTTCGTCTCTCTCTCCCTCTCTATATATATATGATATATATATATATTTATATATATATATATATCATATAAGTACTGACATATCATTTTGTCTTTACAACGACACCTGAACCTCAGATAAGAATCAAAATGGTTTAGGTTGTTACGAACGAATGAGAAATTAATAAGGACACAACTTTGTATAAATTTATACATAAAGCGTATATATAATTGGCGCGTAATTCGTCATAAGCATCAGTGCACATTCATATAATAATATTTAGAATCGCGTCATAATGCGATGGATTTCTCACCTGGTGAGCGGATAATAATCGGTCTATCGCCCCGGATTTGTTTTTATTGAAGTAAAATGATAATTTGTTGGTAAATAACTGTTTAATGCCGGAGACACGTTGAAACTCAAGTACGCAGCTTAAGAAAATGTTAACGTTGTGAATTGTGAAGGGAAACGCTTTATAGATGGATCGTTTTTACAAATGAAGGAATTTGATTTGCTCGAATCCGTACGAATTAATCTAGATCGAACGCAACTTTAACTACTTTTTAATTGATCAGTGGTATTTATTCTTTTTAAGAATTCGGTAGAATATTTCTGAATTTTTTTTACTTCGATTTTGGGTTTGGGTTTGAAATTTTGTTGTATTTTTTCACTTTATCAAGTCCATCTCTAACACGGAAAACAGAGAAATAAAGAGGAGTGAGTGTGTTAAGGAAGGAGAGAGAGAGGGGGAGAGAGAGAGAGAGAGAGAGAGAATCCGAATGAGTCAATGCCGAGGTCATAGTGGCGAAAAAAATTTACGATATGTACGAATGTGGGCTCAGGGCGCCCCTATGTGCCTCGTTCGAGACAGTCGTTTATCTTCGAGCAATTCACGAAAGTTCATGGAAATATTCGTCGATTGTCGTTTCCGACGACCACAAACCGCACTACTAATTCGTTCTTTCACCTCGATATTTCATCGACTCCTATTATATGATAATATCATCGATATTATTGATTTTAGAAAATAAATATTGATCATAATTAATATTAACATTATTATTATTATTAGTTTTATTAAAATTGTAGACAAGGAATTACATGGACGGATTAAACCTTCGGCATTTTTTTTCATACCCGATACGAGTCTCTCATTGCAGTGGCATACGAGACGATCGGCCCGAAACTGGTGCGTTCTCGTTTTTTGGCATGACAGGCGGTTACATCCTCTGTTCGCGATATTTTTATGAAGACCTTCCGAGAATCGGGTGACACTGGTGATGCGTGGGGGTCCAAACAGCTGAGCCTTCGCGCACACTGATAAGACTTGGCCGTTGTCGCTTCGGTTTGCTTCACAACAATCTCTCGAATATGCGCGCTTAATATATTTAAAAACTTTTCGAAACATCTCCGTTTTATCTCGTAGCGTGATAATCTTCGGAATATCTATTTGCTTGGCAAATAAACTCATTCGTTCTTTTTTCTTTTTTTAAATCGCCCAGACTTGGCGCACGAGACCTTATCGTTATCCACGGTCAAACTTACGTGATAAGGGTGAACAATTTGTCTAGATCGATGAGTTCCGATTGTAGAAAGTTGAGAGATAAAATCTATGACTTTGGGGGATGCACGCAGTCAACATGATCCCAATATTCGCGGAACCAATTTTTCATGTCAAGTTAAAATAAACAATAATATCCTTGCGTTTTCTGTAAAGCGATTCGAAGTTCCACAGAATGTTTCTTTTGATTAAAAAATATCAAGGGCTCGCAGAAAGAGGTCGCGGGCTTATCTAATTTCATAAAATTTGTAAAATCGGATAAACTTTTAGAAAATTTATCAGTATTTAGTCAGTTTTTACCCGGTACAATTTTATCAATTATCTCAAATAAATCTCATTTACTTCAAATTTATATATTTCATTTCATCCAGGAGAATGTATTTCAATATCATAGATTCACTATTTGTTAAATAGGTACCTACAACTTCCATGCGAAGTGAACGGAGGGTGCGAAGAAGGGCAATAAAACGTCACTAGCCCTCGAAAAAACGTTTATACTGTGGTTCTACTGCTGCTGGGACAAACGAGATAGACGATGCCGAAGACAAGACGGCGACGCCTTAGTGGGTGGCCCGGCGTTTAAACATACGAGGCCACTTGTTCATGTTCTTTCCTGTAGTTTCTTGTGAAATACCGAGAATCTGCTAAAAAACGACAGCATCAGGATTCCTATTTCCGCTAAATATTTGTGGCCGATATTTTCGTCACTCGTTCATCGTCGCCAGATGATACTCATTTTTCTCAAATGATGGAATTTTCATCGATTTGCTTCGGTGGCAAGTCATCGTCAAGACCATCGCTCATTTCTCATGGGTTCAACAAATCTCAGGTATACCTACAAATAATATATGTTCATAAATTTATTACTATCATATCGTATATTTCTCTTTCATAGACGAACCAAATCATTTCACGAAAGTTAATTTCACCAAATCGTTATTTGGCAATAAAATCAAATTTCTGAAAATTATTGTAATCTTCGAAACATCAAGAAACTAAAAACGTATTTGTTCATGTATTTCCGATTATGAACGATCGATACTCTAAAGAATCGTTTAATATGACGATCGGCCGCCATCGATGCGTGACTATATACGAAAGAATATTAGGTAAAAAAAATCCAGTCGTTCGCCACGAGTCGTTGATTCTCATAATAGTGAAAGGCCTGCTCTCGTTCCAGAGCGTACCTCAGTTATCGTATAATAATTCGACTAATTCAGTTAAAACATCATAATATACCCGTGTGATAGAAAGCATAAGATATCATGTCTGGCGTGTATGTGTAAGATGGATGGACAATGGGGCGATCGACGGAAACGAGAAAGAATTTTATTCTTTCGCCAACGAAAGAAGGCGTTACCGCACGCGTACAGCACGTGCCCTTATGCCTCGGTTTCGCCTCGACTTTTAGTGTGTGTGTGCATGTGTGCTTGCACAATTGTATATTCGTACGGTAGGTATTATTCACCCCAAATTCTAAGTTACACGTTTTGCAGGAGAACGATGGAAGCGCCTTATGTCGAAGACGGTTGGCGCGCCGGTAGCCGAGAACGAATATATCGCGTCCCGTTGGCAAACCACCCCAAAAATAGCTCAACGAAAAGTCAACCGGTTTGCTCTCTCTTTCTTCGGACTACCCTCTTTCCCATCCGTTCCGTTCACCGGTTTGCGTCAGAGAGGGTCATCGAGTGGCACGAAAGATAAGTTTTCGTAAGGAAGTTCACAGGATGAAACTGATCGGGGTGTACTTTTTTCACGACATTTGTTACGCTGCACGGGTCAGCTTGACCGAGTATCGTCGAGGAAAAGAAGGGAAAAACGCGCTAGGGCCAACTGTGGCGAATGCAAGTCGGAGGCAGGTCGTTAATGGAGAGGAAGACGCTGACGGCGGCGGCGTCGTAAAGGACACCCTTCTCGCTGTGCTCCAAGTACACTGGATTCGTGCTGTGGCAAACAAGGTGATTGACGTTCGAACGAAAGCATTTAACAATAAGTTAGACTCGTGCATATTGTCGCTAGTTGAGAAATATTGTAGTTTCTTCATACCAGGCCTATATATACAGGATGTCCGAGAAGTACCGCGTCGTCGGGTACCTGCGGGTAGTCGGTCGACAGCCCCGGGACATCACGTGCGAAGTCTACGTGGTCAATTCGCGACAATCTTTAAATCAGGGACGATCGAATTTGTCTGAGCGGAGGTTTGGAATCGGTCGCGTTCGAACGCGATCAAGAGGGTAGCAGCGCGTATCCGAAGTTTAAAGGAACATTGACCATCATCGGCGCGAGGTCTGACCATACTTATCGGGTATGAGTTGTAGCTTGTCGATCGCGATTTGTTCGAACTCGACTCGTGCATTGTCATCCCATAAGGAACCCGGTAGATTCCACCTCTCTGTTTCGAAAAATTAAATCGTCTCGAATTAAAAAATTATCACGAATTGAATGTGTGGACTTTGCGGGTGAATTCGTCGCATTGCCGGTGCTAGACTTCTGACACACCCTGTACATATATACATATAGTAAAGGTTTCGGTTCTAGCGAGGTTGAAGAGTTACAGCGACGAATAAGCAACCGGTGGTTGAACGATTCAACACGAACTCGCCGAGGGCATCTCACATTCGACAATGAAGAATATACAGTAAAATCAATAAAATTTCTAAAGCCCTCACAGAATATCCATTCCGACGCAACGCGAAGACCGACGTAGAGCGCAAGAAAAGGGGAACTCGGAGAGAAAAAGAGAAAGAGGTTGGGAAGAAAGAGCAAGAGAGAGAGAGAGAGAGAGAGAGAGAAAAAGAGAACGAGAGAGTGCGATAGTATTGCGATGAAACGGTATACTCGATACATAAGTTATCTAGGCTATAGGGTATACCTTAAAATGGGCGGCTGATTTTTATCGGGGTGCATGCCGCAAGGGTCATGGGATTCTCGAGAAGGTTACCGATCTTTCCCGGGAGACCATTGGTAATTTTCATTCATTGAAAAGTAGTCTCACCGCTTCCACCTAATTATTCTCTAGTTCGACTAATTCCTCGGCTAATTAAAAAGTATTTATCCCAAATAAAAAAAGAATAGAAAAAATACACATGTTTATAATAAAAAATGGTTTATTAGCGAATTTTATCGAATATGTTCGTTATCGTTGAATACTTTCCGTATCATTTGCTTTTCCGCGATTTTAGAGAGCTCGTCGACCACTCAACCGGAGGAAGAATTGGACATCCAGTCGCCTGTTTTCTAAACAACTACCGTTTGCACGGGGTGTTACTTCAGTTCTGGCGGCAAATACCATCTTTTCGCTCGCTGCGTTCCATTTACAGGCTTGCTTAACAATTAAAAGAGTTCGGAACGGGTCGTCGCCACAACGAGTGAGGGCACGAGAGGGACGAGAGTGGCGAGCGCGTGCCAGCACACCTGCCAGTATTCAAGAAGCACGAGGCCACCTTCTTCGCGCATGGGGCGGGGAAGGGGGATCTCTCTTTCCCGTCCCTCCCTCCTGCTCTTACTCGCTCTTTCTCTCTCTCTCTATCTCTCTCTCACTCTATCTTTCGGATATAAAACGCGAGTCAACGTGTACTATACTTTGGATTATTACTACCACTGCCGTTTCGGGGCCTTACTCGCACTAGCAGAGCCCAGAGACACACCTGGCTGCGAGCCCGCGGCAACAGCCCAATACGCATTTCGTTACGTGTGTAGGGAGAGAGCCGAGTGCAGATGCCCCCTTCGTCAAAGGAAAAGGCGAAGAAAAGAATAGGGAGGTTGTACGGAGTATGCAAGAAGGACGATGAAAAGGTGACGCGTCATACGTACCCTCTCCCCTCCGCGTAACGCGAAGTTAGGGTGGAACGGTCAAATATCGCAAAGAAAAGAGTAAATGGGACGGAGCTACGACAATCATGGAGTCATTAAACGGCTCGTAGAGACACCTGGCACACGCCACGTCCTACCAACGGAATCTTCCCTCTCTCTCTCTCTCTCTCTCTCTCTCTCTCTCTCTCTCTCTCTCTCAGTAAGACGGAAGATGTAAGGCGAATAAGAATCGTGATGAAATCGTCGAGATGTCGAGCGAGTCGACGTCGACGTCGACGTGTCGAAATCGCAAGAGGAATTCGGAAAAAATATTTAAAAAATCGGTAACGTCTAACTTGATGTTTTTTTTATTTTATCAACAAAAAAACACCGAGAAATTTGTAAATAATTTTCTCGTTATTCTTTTCTTAAAAAGCAGTTCAGGATGCATAATTTGACGCACTTGTAACATTACTAAAAATGTCTTGTTCTGGATTTATTTGCATTTGAATTTTTTTTCGGAATTTTCGAAAATTCCTAACTCAAAACAAAATGGCGAACAAAACCTAAAAATTACATGACTTGCTCTTTTCATTAAGTACTACGAGGGAAAAAATGTTGGTCAAAATCGAAGAGGGGTCGCCACTCTGATGGCCGATCTCCCGTGGAATACGTCATATCCTATATAGATATACAAATGTGTTTGTACTCGGTCGATTCACATCAACCCTCTTGCACCCGAAAGGTGCAGCTGCATCTCGAAGCGGAACACCGTGTTACCGAAATATACTCGAGCCCCTCGATCCATGATTCACTTCGATCAATCTATAAATTCAATTTAGAGCGAACCGAAGTCCTTTTCGAGCGAGGGATCGCGAGAATCGATGTGGCTCTCCTCGCGGTGAAAGATACCACATCGAATAACACATCGAAGAAGATTGTGTAATTAAAGAAAGAGATTTATCCGGAATGCATTGATGAAACGATAACCAAGCGTATAACCATAAAATCATTTTTTTATAAACTATAATTTATGTCATTAATAACGATTTGGTGAAAAAGTGATTTTCGAACTTTTTGTTATCAGAATGCTAATGATGTGTTACCAAAGGATGGCCATTATTATACGATTTTTGTTATAAATATTGGTTTATTATTGTATTATTATGAGCAATTATTTTGTCACAATCTGACGTTAATAGACTTTATTATCAAAGCGTTATCGTAATTATTTTCTAATCGTACAAAGGATTAACGAATCTTATAATATCATTGCTAGTTTGGGTTTTGGAAAGATGTCGTACTTTTTTCGCCCAAAGTATTTTCGATCCTCGTATCAGTTTTATTTCGATCGAAAGTCATATCCACATCGTTGGTCCACCGCGCGAGTCGTACAGTGGCATTAACAACAATGCAAGGCGAACAAAAGTCTAGCATATGGCCCTCACCCCCTCCTGTCGGAATATAATGGTCGTTCTCCGAGTACACACTTCGAAGTCGCATAGAAAAGAAAAGGAGACGAGACGGAACGTAGGCAGCTGCGAATTTTTATATTCAAGATCTCCGCCTCGCGCGAGTTCAAGATCCGAGAGTAGGTACCTACTTGCATTAGCGCGAACACAAGTTCGGTCGTACAGCGCCAGCGGTACGAGCAAGAAAAGAATAATCTCTGTTGCATCATGACTTTAGAGCCAAAAATAATATTGCGACAGCTTGACGGTAACGGTCGTAGCCATAATAAAGCCGAATCGTTTTTAACATTACCATTAATTCGTCGTTTTATCGCGTTATTTAAGATCCGGAGGGTTTGTCAAATTTGTCGAATTATCGGCTCGTTACGTTCGCTAAAAAATCATCCCATCATTAAATTTAAAAAAAGGCTTCGCGAATGAATGTCGGACCATTTCTTGAAATTCAAGCGTGACTTCAGTCTCTTAAAACGTGTACATTGTTGTTATTCCCTTTGAGAAACTTGATTCCACGAACGAGTTTCGAGGATGCATTCATTCGAGGTAATATCAAAACAAAATTCAGGGGATGAGGAAAGAAGGCCGATGATATGAACCCCCCGCCACTGAACCTCCAAGCCCCATGACATCCGGCTATCAATGATCATTATCATTATTTCACTGGACGTTACGCGATTCGGCTAAAGAGAACCATCTCCCCTTCCTCCTATGCTCTCTCGCCCAAATAATTTCAAACAGTCCACGATAAAACGCGGCGTCGATGGGGCGAGAGACGTTAGACGTTACGGGTCGCGGGTCACCGAAGAATCTCTTTAGCATGACAATGACAGCATCTGCCTCGAGGCACGGGCTTCGATGGCCTATGCACACCCCGCGAGAGGGAAAAAAGAGGCCGATCCGGTCTCCGAACTACCCTTAACGAAATCTTTGGCCCTGTCCGTCTGCCTTATGCGTACTAGCGGCTTGTGTATCAACCCTCCTCCTCGTTCTCTCCCTTAAACTCACCGTAATCTTCGATGTTGTAAAGGAGAAAAAAGAATCGACTACTTTTTCTTATTCTTCACCATGCCAGCTGGACAATCCGCATTCATCGGATATTTCTCATCTTTCGAGCTCCACATTACGAGTCCAAGGTCGTTTTTCTTACTGCTTTGATCGAAAAATCGGTTTATCATTTTCCACCAAAATTTCGATCCAATTTCGTTTAAACATTAAAAAATCCTTCGAGTTAATAATAATCGTTTGTATCTTACAATTTTACACCTCGCTTCGAGAAGAGTGATTTCACGAATGCACCTCTGTAATCTTCCTAAGATACCTGTAGTGTAGATAACTGCTTACACATCAAATGGTTTGATGATTTTTTTAACCTTTAAAACATTGTTCACTGAACGTTTCAGCGTTAACAATTGTTGTTGTGTTTAATACCAATTTAAAAAGATACGCTCGCCGCGGTATTGGTCAGCCACCGGATACAACTTTCTCTACCCTCTTTGGCATTCGAACGGATATATATAAGCGTTCTCTTATCGGTTCTCACACTTTCCTAATGAGACGTTCGTTGTGAATGAGACTCGACGGAAGTGGGGTCATCTTTTTTCTCGCTGGGCCCTTTTTTCAAATAAACATTTCTCGAGCCTTTTATCACTATGAGTGAGAGTGAGCCTCGCTATGAAGCGGGAGTGAATCCTCTCGCTTACCCCGTCATATATGTATATTCCGCCTGTGGAAGAATTCTGACCAACAAAAAAGAAAACGAAGCTCGTGGAATACCGCTACTCTTTCATTCATAATTTCTGTCTATACGGTTATATCGGTATTCGTGTTGTTCCGGTAAACTAGAAAGACGGGAAGAAAAACGAGGATGGCGAGAAATCGTAAATTGGTATGGACTTTGGGTGAAAATCTTGCGTGGGATGCCGTCGAGATTAGCGATATTGTAGGTACCTATCGTGTGTGCCGGGTTGGTAACTTTTCATTTCGAACTCTCTCACCGATGCCCTACTATAAAAACCGATTACGATATTTTTTCTTTCGTTACTTACTCCCACGCTTGTTACGTGCCTAATTATCGAACCAATAGAGGATGTAAGTATATGTTTATTAATTAATTAATGTAATTACTTGTTTATACAGGTATGCACGTATTTGTATGTACCTAGTAGGAGAAGTTCAGCCTCAGCGGGCCAGGATAGCCCAATTTAGCAGTAGTCCACCCCCTTCTATCACGTAACACGGCCGAAGGCGGGAGCGAGAACTAACGGGACGTTTCAATACGTTCAATGAGTTATTCTTTCCATTGGATAATCGACATTTCCTTAGATCTTCATTATATTAGATCATATTATTATGCGCGTTAAATAATTAAGACGTCGGTACTGCACAAGAGCATGAGTGTGTTCGAGAGAGCTCCCGACTAGAAATTAACATTGGGTTTTTATACGGTCCATTGCTGGGTAAACCCAACTTCTTATTGAGTCATTGTCGGGCTACCCTATCAGATTTTTATGGGGTGTGTAACGTTCTTCTAGGGATTTCTTTGGGTTCTGTCAGGTTTTGCCTAGGGTAAGCCCAATTTTTTGTTGGGTTCTTATCGGGCTACCCTATCCGGTCCTACCATTAACCCACTGACATTAGTAACGTTGGATATGGGTTGGAAATTTTTTAGAACGTTATTAAAGTAGGAAAAATCGGGAATGAATTGGTAGAAACATAACCTACCATTCATTGATTGAATTCACAATTTATCGTTTTTGTTTGTTTTTATTTATTTATGCTTATATTTAGGCAAGAACACTTTTGATTAATTTTTAAATCACATATTAATTTTTCGATTAACGGTAGAGCAACTAAAGAATACAAAATAAATTTCTGTGCACGGACAGAAAGCATAACAAAACATAAAATGTTTCTACGCTTAGGCAATGTGTTGTTTATCAAAATATATATGTGAAAAACTTGAAATAACGATAAACTTTTTGGTTTGTTTTTCTTATTAAATTATATCTTAAATTAGCCCATTTTTTATATTTTCGAGTGTGTCGAATTGTCCATTTTCACTCGCTGCTTCTTCATCGTTATCATCTTCATGATGCCCTACATTATCATCGCCCAAAAACTTATCTTCATACCTGTTTAACACTATTAAACGATTAAATTCCTCTCTTGACTGTTCTTCGGTTTCTTCATTGTCGCTATGCCTAACCTCAAAATCATTGTCACTGTGCCTATCCCTAAAGTCTTCCGGTCTTTCATCATTCGACACGTTCTTCAGTCTCCCAATTTGATGTTTCAATTGATAAGCGATTGTTTTTTGCTAATAAACGGCGAAAGACACGATGTTTTCTTACTTTTAACACTATGGCGTCCGCACGTTTACTCGGGATTCTTTCGCTTGCGCGGCGGCAGGTCTGGCTCAAAACATAGTGTCGCCCACGGTCGCCCAATAGCTGGCGCACGACACCAACGTAGTGTCCCCGGCTGTCGCCCGATAGTTTTCGCAGGACACCAACGTGGTGTCACCGGACGCTATAGTGTTAATCGAGTTAATTTTTTTCATTGCCTGGCTCTCACAATTTTATGCGTACACTGATTCTATCTCTTCCTCTTCTATATACGCCGTTCAGAGTTTTCATTCCCACCTCCTCCAATCCACAAATAGGTAAGATACAATTCCAAGATATTGTTTACTTTTAAAACAAAATACCGCATAACAAAATAAAATGAAAAATTAAGGTCCGAATAAAAAAATAAGACAAGTTGGACAATAAACAAAATCTCATAATATCCACTCATTGCAGTATGTATCAAAAATGTATTTGTATGTCTATTTATTATTGCGAAGTATATCAGGTTTATCAATAAATGTTCACCGATGACCCATGTGGTTACCCCTAAATACACATTGTTGGGACCTTACATCATTACCTTAACCAAACACCAGATGGGATAACCCTGTTAAAACGTTATAAGGACGTTATCGGTACTTCCTAGCGCAGGGTTGTCCCCATACTATCTTTATCAGGACCTCGAAAGGGATTCCCTATTTATGGTTAACCTGAAAAGTTCTTTATGCCAAACAGGGTTATCCCTGTGAAAATTTCTAGTCGGGCTACCGATAGTTCGCTCGCGAAATCTTTCTTTATTAAAGGAAATCGCTGATTTTCGGTATTTATATGCGGTTTTGTAAAAAAGGAATAGCTATACCTTATACTGTCGCCTCGTACTTAATCGTATATGTATGTGAATGCGTGTGTATATATGGCACTATTGAATTCCGATATCAATAACTTATACCTAATCTCTCCGTACCTTTTCAACAAAATTCATCGAAGCCTCTCCCTCTTTTCCAACGCAAAAATAAATTGGTACAACCTGCAAACCGTCCTAATAATTAAGAATGCAGTATCATGAATGTGCAAGCGTTTTCTATTGGCGCCATCCAGATGATTGGAAAAAAGTTAGTTCTATGAAAATTTATTTGTGCGGATGCAACGATACGTGTTCAACGTATCGTATGCAGAGTGCAAGTCGCTTGTAAAAAGTAAGTGGGTACCTTCCATTTCAGTACAGCTGTCACGGGCACCGGCACATTGACAAATAATTGTACGTTAGCGTCGCTTTTCCCACAGATCATGAGACGCGAACATCGATACGAGTAAACGACATTTGCGTTACCCTTCGTGCCCTAATCGTGTCAACGGGACAGTTTTTGTATCACCCGTTATCTCGATCTCTTAATTCGTAATTGCAACGATAATATTTCAAACTTTCACACGATTACAGTGGGTGGCCATATTATTATACTCAAACTTGAATTTTGTTAGTGATGTTTGAAAGACTGTATCTCAGTGAAAAATGGTCGTATGAAGATAAAAAAAAAGCATTTTGAAGCTCCAAGATTCTAATTTTTAGATTTCTTAGCAAACATTTCTAATGAGCTACGGTTACTACGCAATCATAAGAAATAGCGCGAAGAAATTTTGTCAAATTTTGTTTATATTTTCTTTTGTTCCACGGGCTTGGACGATTTTTGAGTTAAACAAATACATTTGCTTCTTTATTTATCTCTTTACGTCAATTTTTGGCTGAGATCCGACTTTTAATGAAAAAGGGTCCTTTTGACCTTGGTCATCGATATCTCGGTAATCAATGAACGCACAGAATGAGTCCGGAAAAACCATTCAAATTCATTAGCTATATGGGTTCTAAAGTCATTATATATTTCTGTAATACTACTACCTAACTGTATTTACCCGCCACTATTTAGAAAAACATAACATTTATGCGCTGCCATACTAATTACAGGTAAATTAAAACAACAATAACATTCTTGCCATAATACATTAATTACAGCCATCCCTTTCACAGATTGTGACGAATTTTTGTTTGAGTGTAATAATTTGGCCACCGACTGTATTTGTCAATACGCGGTAGATTTACTAAAACAACCAAAAAAATCGCTTTTTTATACTTTTTTCAAATCGATGTGGAAGATGATACAAAAATTAGTTTCCTAAAAATTACGAAAGGATCTTATAGGAAATTTGTTCAAGATTTCAAAACTGCCCTTTCATTTTCTGTGCGATCATTATTGAATGCTGAGATATCGATGATCAAAGGCAAAAGGATCCTTTTTCATTAAAAGTCGGATATCTCAGCCAAAAATTGACATAAAAAGATTGTGAAAAAAGCAAATTGAAGCTGAAATGATAGGCTAGCTGGTCCATGTATTTGTTGAACTAAAAAAGCCCGCGGACCAAAACAAAAAATAGACCAAATTCGGCAAAATTTCGTCGCGCTATTTCTTATGATTGCGTAGTAACCGTAGCTCATTACAATTTTTGGCTAGGAGATCTCAAAACTAAAATCTTGGAGCTTCAAAATGCTTTTTTTTATCTTCATACGCCCATTCGTCACCGAGATACAGTCTTTCAAAGATAACTAACAAAATCCAAGTTCGAGTATAATAATCTGGTCGCCCTCTGTACGTATATATCCAACATTCGAATGATTATTTTTATTTTATTTGTTGTATTCCAATAAAAGAATAGATTTACCAAGTAAATCCACCAATAGATCGGTGGATAATCGGCTCATCCGTTTCCTATATCTACATCGCGCGTTTCGTGTAGCAATATATAGGTAATGAATTTCAATATTTAGAAATAATTTTAGAAAACTGTTCCAATTATTTTAAATAGATTATTTCAAATGATTTTGGGAAAATGTTTGTTATTATACGGATACAATTATTTTAATTATTTATAGAAAACTATTGTCATCATTTGGAAAACCTTATCTTAATGATTTTGAGATTATTGTTGGCATTGTTTTCAGAAAACATTTATAATTATTTTTCATCTAGTTTTTATTGTAGTGACGATACTTACGACGTGTAGAAAATCCGGAGCAAATTCGTTAATCGCGAATACAAATTTATCGAAATGAACGATTAAGTTATCGTTTTAGAAGTCACGCTGTACATCGCGTACATCACGCGCACTTCCAAGCGTTGAATCGCGTTCGATACGCACGAGGAACGCGATTAGCGAATTCAATACGAAAAAAATTGAGCAGCGATCGTAAAGCTGCGTGTCACACCGAGCGAGAACTTCGTCTCTCTCTCTCTCTCTCTCTCTCTCTCTCTCTCTCTCTCTCTCTCTCTCTCTCTCTCTCTCACTCTCCCCGTTCCTCTGTCGGCATTCGCGAGCGAGCGCACAGGTGAGCTTGATGCATCGTCGTTGCAATTAATCAAAACGCACGCCATATGGCAGAAGAGCAACGAGATCTACCCAACGTTATTATTTAGCGAGAGAACCTTTCGCACAATAAACCACTCCGCGAATCTCACCTCGGTATTTTTAGGTTTTATTTTTATTTATTTGATTTTTTTCTGTCTTTTCGATCGAGCAGCTCTTCTGAAGTCGCAATTTCGCATTGTTGAGAGTTAATCGTCCGCGTTGTGGCCTTGGCAGGAAAGCATGCCGAGGACGAAGCCGTCCATTTATAATAACGTATATATTCAATGTAGAATGAAATATGCGCACCTTCGATTCGGATTATCGAACGAAAATTTAATTAAGATCTATTGAAATGTCAATTATATATTGAAAAATGCAGCGTTGCAGGTTCGAATTGAAAACAATTCGGTGCCCCATCTTTTATTGTAACAAGCTGGTGATTTTGCGAGAGACGGAAGAAAACGTCAAGTCTTTTATCGTCAACGAAGCGTTTTAAGAACCATCGATAATCAGATCGTCGAGTCACGAAGCCCTCGATGATTCGATGCGTATTCAATGATTCCAACGTAAATTCTATAATTTCTTGTTAAAAACCACGATGTTCTTAACAAATTAAGAACTGAAAAACAAGTACGGAAATAATCTCGATGATTCCACCGATAATCGAATTCATCGAATCCAACAAAAATTTGAATACAAATTGATAACAAGATAACAAATCATTCTTTCCCTTCATAATTTCTCAGCGTTAGGGGCGCATGGGCGCCCGTCTTCTCTCGTTTCGTGTTTTCCTGTTCGGTCTCTCGTCCATTTTGTGTCTCTTCGTAGGCAGTACAAAGGACCTCTCGTTCAACTCGACGCTTAAACTCGAGTGTGCGAGATAGTTAGCATTTCAAAGACAAGACATTTCCATAAACGTTACGCGCATTCTAATTATCCGAAATATCTGTCTCTCTCTGTCTCTCTATCCCTCCCTCCCTCTCTCTCTCTCCCTCTCTCTCCCTCTCTCTTCCTCTCGGACTCGGGCCATAATCCCGAGAATTCTATATACATATATGGCTCTATATACAAATACCCGAAAAATTTCGGTGTAAGTATCGCCGTGCACACCTCGGTTTCACGCGTCGAATAGAAAGGGTATATAAATGGGGCGTGCCTTGTAAACAAACGTATTTAAAGTTAAACAATTATTACAATAACCTTTGCGCTTCTAACCAAAAAAAAAACACAAATTCTTCACCTTTGCCGCGTTTCCAAGGCTCGGGAACTACAAGCGATAGAAGTAGGACAAAGTTTCATCACGTAATCATTTAAATACTTGCTCATCCCTATTCACGTTTATTTTTTGCATACGGAGACTCAACACGTTCAGGGGACGCTGTGATTCGCGGTTTGTAACACGAAACGCAGCTATGCAACGGCGATCTACGTCGCATATTGTCGGGGAATTCGCTTCTCGATGCGGATTTTGTTCCGTTCAGGCGAGTTGCAATTTTGCCGAGGTTGCACAAAAATGGCAGGTCACGATGATGCCGCTCAAGCAGTTTGCAATCGAATAATACTACGTCGTTCGTGTACACGCGGTGCGATTTTCTTTCGCGGAAAAAACGAACGTTGTCCAAAGTTGTTGGAAATAATTGCAATTAACGAAGATATAATATTTTCGTTTTTTTGATTTAATCATCTAGTCCTAATCTTTTTTTACTGTAATGAAAATCTTGTAGAATTATCATTTTTTGCTGTGAATATGAATATATGAAAAAATTGATATAATTTTTATCATAGAACTATAAGTTGCGACTATTTTGTTGAATAAATAAATTATTACGATTTTTCGCTCAAATGGTGTACCATCTCTATCGTGGAATGAGATAATCGACTGCAAAATCATAAACAATCATCTAACCGTAGATAACAATGATCTCTAGAAGTCGACGCAAAAACTGTACGTTATGCAGTTAAATAAATATGAAATGAAGAAAAAAATATATATTCGGAAAAAAATGAAAAATGAAAGCGAAAGGGGGTTATTCTCACTTATTTCCATCGTGGCAATGAGATATACCTGTATCGTGTAGTAACAAGCCTTCCTTCCGATGCCGACCTGTAATCATCCCTGTAGGGATTTACTGCCCCCTCGCGAAAATGTGAAAGAGAGGGAGAACGAGAGAGAGCGAGTGAAGCGAAATGCAATTAGTACAAGATAGTTAGACTCGAAAATGACAAAACGGATGGGAAGCTAAATTTTTTAGGACAAGTAGAGGGTCGTTAGAGATGCCTAAATCCGCCGGAATCCAACAAAATTTTCTTCTGCTTCCTCAGCCATCTTGAAAAAATCTCAAAAACAGATATTTGTCGATATCTCGGCTTCTACTGATTGGATTGTCGTTTTTCTTTCTTAGTGTTGTAAGAAAACATATTTTCTACGACTTTTGTTTGAAGAATTTTTCGATATCTATGTAAAAAAAAAAGTTACGATAAAAGAAGTGCGACTAATTAATGTTTTCAATTGTTTATTGTCAATTATAGCGCCCGCTTTCAATTTTATAAATTTTTTTTTAATCAGAACTTTTAGAGGACTCGATTTCCAATAATTTTTGTATAACTGATTTTGCGGTACCTCGGATATTACCTGAGATAGAAAACGTTAAAGTTGTCTTTGTTCATTACAATGGTAAGGAATCCAAACATAATTGGCATCGAACAATGCAGGATAACCTAACAATATTATAATTATATATATATAATAATTTATATATATATAATTAAATAATTAATTGAAAATTAATAATAATAATAAAATTATAATATTTTGAGGTTATCCTGCATTGCGGGATGCCAATTGCGTTTGGGTTCCTTACAATCATAACGAACAAAGACAACTTTGACGCTTTCTATCTCGGGTAATATCCGAGTTATCGCAAAATCAGTTATACAAAAGTTGTTGGACATCGAGTGCTCTACAAGTTTTATTGAAAAAACAATCATAAAATCGAAAGGGGGCGCTATAATTGACAGAAAACAAATGTAAACATTAATTAGTCGCACTTCTTTTATCGGAACTTGTTTGCATTCACAGATATCGGAAAATTCTTCAAACAAAAGTCGTAGAAACATTTTTCCCTACAAAACTAAAAAAGAAAAATGAAAATCCAACCAGTAGGAGCCGGGATATCGGAAAATATCTGTGTTTTTCAGGTTTTTCAAGATGGCGAAGGAAGCACAAGGAAATGTTGTTGGATTCCGGCGGATTTAGGCATCTCTAATGACCCTCTACTTGTTTTCAACAATTTGGCTTGCCCATTCGTTTTGTAGATATTTGCCACTTTTTGAACCAACTATCTTGTACTAAACGACGACAAAGAAATTTGGCTCCGCTGCTATTGTTGCTGTCGGTCGGATGAACCAAGGGATACGAGCAACCTTCCAATAAAGCGTCTTGCGGCGCTCGCAGAGGTTTCGCGCGCTTCGGCTATTCAGCTTCCTCGGGCCTTGGCCGTGCCGCGCCCGTTCGCACTATAATCAGGCAAGAGCCAGAAGAATGGGGAAGGGTGGTCCGGAGGATTTAGTATCGCGTACAACGTGTCGGGCGCCGGACCTGCATTCCCGTCCTTTGCATATTATATATATAAATAGTATATACTGAAAATGTATCTATGTATTAGGTATACAAATGAACAATCTAATTTTTGTTTATCTTCATTCAAGATTTATTTTAAAAGAAAGCGAATTAAATTGTTCAATCAAAGTATTCTCCGTTGCTTTCTATAACTTTAAGCCATCTTTCAGGCAGCTGATGAATTCCATCTCGGACAAATGTTACGTCTTTGGACAGGATAAAGTCATCAAGCCATTTCTGGATCTCATCCGCTGATTGGAAAAGCATATCGGATAATGCGAGTTGCATCTTCGGCGAGAAAGGGACGAATCGATGCGCACGCTCTTGCAGCATTTTTTCCTTGTTGGAATTCGTAAAGAATACAGTGTCGGATATGCACCTTATCTGTTGCCATTTTCGCCTGTACTGTCCAACTGTCATTTTACATAACTATATGTCAACTCTAGATAACCGCAAAAAACGGGGAAATCAATTCATTTTAGAACAAAAATCTTAACTGCTTAAAATAATTTGGATTATTCATTTGCACGCCTAATATATATATTTTTCTTGCATTTTTCCTCAAAACTCGCGTCCATAGTTACATATAAACTTCGTTCTATAAACTACGGCGAAATTTTAGATACCTACTCGTCGGGTTAATCCGTGAGGAATGAAAATTTTGAATAATTCGCCGAACATTTTAGTCGTTGGTAAATCGCGGTGGAGGAAATCGGTTACGTTAGTTTTAAGGTGGCTGGGATCTCTCCCTAGCTTGCGTGGAAGTCACGGTGAAAGAACACCTGTTGATTCGTTCGACTACAGTGAAGCGATGTGCCACAACGGTTGGCCGATTAAGGCGACAATGAAAGGCAGTGATTGGCAGGCTCGTCTCGCTCCGCGTCCGAGGGGATTCCCCATTAGTCACTGGCCGATAACTGTGCGGGGCGCAGCGACCTCATCGCCTGTTCGTGTACCTACCTACGCGCGATACATCCGCGAAGGGGAAAATGATACGATGTCTGTAGGGCTCCCAAGAAAGGAAATAAGGAGTATGAGGTTTTTTTGTTGTTAAATATTCACGGCACGTTTTTTCTTTCGCCGTGCCTGGTTATATAGTTGTGAAGGAAAATTCCGTGACAAGTACATCGCATACACAACGCCGCATGAACATGTAAATGAGGTGGCGATGGGTCGAGGTTACGAGCGAGAGAATCTCTCGTCGACGAGTAAAAGTCCACGGGTCGTGACGTTTTTTTCGTCCCTTTTTTTCTTCCTCGCTACTACGTCTAACGATCCGCATGTGTCTCTAACCTTGAAGGGCGCTTGGACTTTAATAACGAACGAGAACGCGAACTGCGAGTTCTTCGCGTAGGTAGTTAGCGCTTCGCCGCCTACATGTCCGTATTGCCGAGGGTATTTATGATGAAGCTTACCCGACAATTTGTCACCATCTCTTACACCGTTCCTGTCAAGACTTAATAATACTGCTATACTTACGTAGGTACCTACTATGTTAGGTATACACAGGCACATAGGCACGGACGCGTATAACTACCAGAAAAACAATAATATATATTATTATACTATAGTAACTAGGTATAGATAATAATTATATTATATAACTATTATAAATATTGCTATTATTGTTAATATTAACGTTATTATCGTTGTAATTAATAAATAATAAGTCAATAATAATTATTAATTAAATTATTCAAAATAATAAACATCATTATTATTACACTTATTAAATATATGTAATTATAGGGACAAATGCTTCATAGAGGATGACGGTTCATTCCTCGTTTCTTTTATAACCTGGCAATGTTTGCCGCGGTGATATTTTCCTTGGCACATCCGTTCTACTTGCTCCGTTCTTCAGATGGATGAAGGAATTCCCGACGAAACTTACCTTAATCGCCCTTGCATGTTGCATTCGAGACATTAAACGACATTCGTTAGGTGCGGTCAATTGACCGGACGCGACGGTACTAGGGCGAGGGTGACAATTCAAAATCGTACGTTATTACGATGAAATAAGTTGGTCGAATCCAAAATGGTCGCCTGCACAAATTTCGTATGCGTGTGCTCCAACGGTGATAAAGGCCGACGAGAGACTATAGTATCCCTCGACCAATCCGGTTTATTAGAGTTTCTGGTGATTCCATTAGAGTCATTTTTTCTGTTCTTCAACAGCCAAATAGATTCAATTGGTTAAGTAATAGCTAAGCTCGAGGTATGATGATACGAGAGGAATATGGAATGAAGATATCAGCTGGAGTGTATCAGGCCTCTCTCTATCTCTCTCTCTCTCTCTCTCGTTCGGTGGGACGACTGGAGCTTGGAGAGCGCTCAAACGAAAGGAATGCGGTCTCATTGGCAGTCAGGCGCGAACAGGTATCACAGAAAGAGAGAGAGAAAGATGGAGAGAGAGAGAGAGAGAGAGAGAGAGAGAGAGAGACATCGGGTGGAGGAAGAGAGTGGTTGAGCTTGCCCAGTCTTCGAGAGAGCCTGCCTGGGTGTCATCCGGTTCTCTCCCCCGCTGTTTCCACATATCCTTCTGTGCAGTCGAGAAACGTCGTCGATCGTCCTAGGTCAAGAACTCATAGAACATATATATGTATTTACATAACATGTGCACCATTGACGCGACATGTTGCCGGCAACTCTTCTGCCAGGACCATCGCCAAATTCTCGTCCTTAATATCCTTTTTTACACGTTTCCATTGAAGTTTTGTCCCATCTCCATTCTTTCTATATTAGCTTTACGAAATATCGGGCGATTCTGGAAATATCATATGTTTCGAGTTCCAAACACATGAAATATAAAAATCATTATAAATTCGATAATCCCTTCGAGTGCATACTTCCGCCACAAATCTATAAGTGCATACTGGGTCAGTCTGACCCAAGGCGTTTTTCAAAACGCTTCGGGGTTTTTCAAGAGAAAGGTTTATATACGCGAAAAAAAATACAGCGTCTACCTGTATTTTGTTTTCATTCCAAAAAGTATATTTATTCGGAGGTTTGAATTTAAGCACTGTCGGAGTAGTGAAAAATTGAAAAAACTACGGCAGATTATTCACTGAAAAAAATTATTTTTTATTTCAATAACATTACATTATTGCCATTTGGTGTATGTTGCACATGGCCCTCTTACATGCCGATCCCCGCTGTAGTTACACAGACCGCATCTGACGCGTTCGTCAAATTCTGGCCTGTCATCCAAATTTTGCGAGGGCTCTCCATCTTCGCTTAAGATCTTTTTTCAACTTACCACTATTCCAGATCTTAGAGTGGATGTTTGTTGCAACCTCTTGTGTATAAAAGGCCGCAATAGATGGTGAGCAATTATTTTTTGGCATTCACGACCTGACAGCGTTTCTTTTTCTTTATTTGCGTTTAATTTTGCACACGTATGTAAAATGCGGCTGTTTACTACTGCCTGGTCGAGAATGCCAAAAAAGAATCGCATTGGCCATCGTTTCGTTCCCCGCGCAGTGGTGTACCGGTGGCATAATTGATCAAAAGTATCGGTTCAATCTTTTGTACAATTATAATGTTCTATCATTAACGATTTTCCGGTATGACCATTTTGACTGTCAAGCCCATAGGATGAAGCCAGGAGCACCACTTTGTTTTTTTTACGAGTCCATCATAAAAGCGTTATGTTATCATAGTAGCCATATTTAGCTGGTCCCACCTCGCCAGCAATTTTCATCTCTACCGGGATTTCACGCTTGTTCTTCCGAATAGTTGCCGGTGATTGTCGGATTGAATGGCTCCTTCATAATTTTCTCGATTAATGGAATCGGAGTGAACCAATTTTCAGACATGATGCTCCGATTAGTGCCGTGGATGGGCTCCGTCACTCGTTGGAAAACGTGCGAGGATACCGATTCGCCTTTTTCTACCTGAATTTTTCCAGTGTAGGGTACGGCATTTATCTGCATTAAAAATATTCAAAATATTCTTCGATATAATCTTCATCCTCATTCGTCGTATCTCCACCGAATTTGTCGTCCTCCGAGTCTTCCAACGAAATGCGTGTCATAGAACGCTCTTGTAGCTCGTTCGACATTCCAAATACATAATTTATTATAATGGCGCAAAATAAAAAATATCTATTAGCCTATCAAAATATTCATAATTTTTTATAATTTTTTAAACTATAAATTCAATGTAATGACTTTTTCATTATTTCTCGTTTTATGTTTGCGCTTCTACGCAGTACATTCCATGTGGCGTTATAGGTCCTAATTGATTCTCATCTACCCGAGATATTTATTCACGACGATATGGAAAGGATTCGTTGCTGCTGGTAGTGAAATTTACTGTGGGCTGCCCAGCCCATTTCGAGTCTCCTCCACATATCCGATGGCTACACCATACGTATAAGTCTCTAGCCACACATAGGTATACCTAGGTCTCGCAGAGATCGTGATGCGCGTCGTTGGATTCCCGCGAGGGTGTGCGAGACGATGGGTCTAATATAACGATCCTGTTGGCTGAGAGCGAAAAAAGTAATCAAAACCCTAGGGTCCCGAAAATCCTTTTTCCCCCTCCATCTTGTGCCCTGACCGGCGATCTAACGGAGATTCTTCAACCACTACCAATTTCTGATTTCTCTCTCTCCGACTTGAACTCCGGTCGGGTACCGGTCTTGGCTATACCATCACCAGGGCGATTACCACCACTACGACGAACCAACTCGTCGAACCGACTCCGTTCATACTCTTGTCCCGTCTGGCTTTTCCTTTTCCCCGCTTGCCACCAAGCTCTCCGGCATACGTCGATGTATGGTGTTATAATCCTCTTTCCTCTCCAGTCCCCCCTCCAGTTCCTGGTTCATCCACTCGACCACGTCACGCCATCGCCTACGATGCGTAAACGCTCGAGCACCGTCAATTTCCCCCTCTTTTGAATCTCCCATCACCCTCACGTAACCCGTATATACGGGAATGCCGGAGAGATTTCGAGTCTCCTGAGACTCCGAGTTCAACTCACTCTTCACAACGATATTACAACCGTGCACGATGCATTCGCGCCTAGACACACTCGTCCGCATTGGTTTTCCAGCTGGGCTGCGGGAAGGCCACGACAACTGTAATATTCGATTATGGAATTTGTCTGTCAACCGAGAAGTTTATGGGACACTCGGAACATCGCTGTATTCACTCTACTTATTATAGTAAGTAATATCGCAAATTGCACACGTTGGGTACGCGTTGTACACGATTGACGAGAAACAACATGTGGGAACAGGTTTGTAGAACCTAGAGATGTGGGGACGCGTCGGAAACACCTTCAGCTTGACCGATCGATCGTTCCCACTCGACTTTCGAGTCGATGAGGATCTCAATGATAAAAGAGATTAGATACGACCGTGATGAATGAGTTATTATTTTTATGTGGGTCATTCACATCGTTGTTTTGTTCAACAGCTGATAGTGTTTCGATGATCAATCAAAAGTAAAGAATATTACTTGCACTTGGCTCATCTTACACTTAAATCCTGATCACCATTATGCCAGTACAATCGTCCTTCCCGATGCGGTGGATTTTTATGTCGATTTGGAAAATACGTGTCGGGTGGAATAATGTCGCTTGGTACTAAAAGTATTATAATCATGGCACACTTAACGAAGCGACCACCGGTACTATCGCGAGCGATTACCGAAAATCTACAGGTGACGTTATAATTTCTCACGAAAATACAAACAGATGTATACTTCTCCCTGTCACCAGCGTCGTAATTGTTGAATCCCCTATGAGCACTGACAAAATATTCGTAGGGTATTTATTAATCGCCAATAATTGATTATTAATGAATCTATGGACTAATATAATGAATTATATACAGGGCAAAGCACGAGAAACAGAACATCTGAATATATCGAAAACGAAATCCCGGAGAAAAAAATGTTTCAAATAAAAAGTTTAAGTAATGGAGGGGCTGATGCAGCAGCGACATGCGCTTTCGATTCGCATTTTCTTTCGAGGTCATTTCAAGGTCAACTTGTTTTTTTTGTTTTTTTTTTTTTTTAATTATATTCTTCATTAGAGATTCCTAATTTACGACTTTAAACAAATAACGTTTGTTTGAAACAATTATTCTCTTACAATTAGCCAATGCCTGCAATAACGTTTCAGCGGACATTCTTCTAGCCAAAGTTCGGGTCGACGGCACGCGAAACTACGTTTCAACCGTGTAACGCGAAACGCGATTGAAACGCACTATTCTGCAGCCAAAGTCCGTTTCAAGTATGTTCCTTCAACGAAACGTACTTGAAACGGACTTGGCACACACTTGAAATGTACTTTTCCGTGGCAGGCTTTTGTCAGGGTACAAAATAGCGCGTTTCAAGCGCGTTTTGTTACACGGTTGAAACGTACTTTTTCGCGTGCCGCCGACACGGTTGAAACGTACTTTTTCGCATGCCACTGACACGGAATTCCCGCACAGAATAGTGCGTTTCAACCGCGTTTGTCACAGGCTTTTTGTATTACTCGCGGCCGATAGGTGGCGCATGGCTATCCCATGTTTCTCGCGCGCGAAGCGACGCCTCATTGGGATTATAAACGCGAGCACTTTACCGAAATAATCAGTCTCTCGACCGCGATGAAAAGCACGAGTCAACCCACTACCCCGAAAAGGATGAAGTCTCTATGGTTTATGTCTATTTTATATCTATATTATGTTTATTTACAGCCTATTATATTACAGTGGTAATGCTTGTGGATGATTTTTATTTTTATTTAAATTAAAATATTGTATTTAAATTTAGTAGAAAGGAAGCGTAGTAAAGCGCGTGCCAAGCGTGTACCGTGTACGCGGTACAGTACGTACCAAGCATGCGACATGCCTGTCACATGCTTTAGCGCGTTTCGAAACGCGCTTAGCACGTACTTGAAATGCGGTAAAGCGTGTAACGAAACGTGGTTGAAACGCGATTGGATTTTTCAGGGTACCAAATCTTTCACTGTCTGTTTGGTAGTCTTGTAAACATTTGGTAGTCCGAGATATTTAGATTTGTATCATCGATACTGACCTTGAATGACCTTGAACGACTTTGACCCCTAATGCTTTTATGCGGCTTTAGCAGCTCTACAAGATGGTTGAAAAACAATGTACCATTCCATTTAAAAAAGTGAAGGTAAATTTCACTATGCGTAAACGCCTTCCCCGAAATAAAAAGAAAATGGTCGCATTTGATGGCCCCCTCCACACCGTACAATTTTTGTTTGTAACATTTGTTCGCGACGTCGATAATTACCGAGTTATTTCGAGTGGCAGAGATAAAAGGGACACCCTGTATGGGTACGCGTAATATGTAGACCGCCTGAAATGCGTTAGAGTTTCGGACTCGAAGCACATGGGAGATATACATACATAGGTGTATACGTATATGAGTGGGTGCGTTTGTGCGTAGTGGGGATGGGACTATCGAGATATAACGAGGGGTGGAGGTAAAAGAAGAACGCGAAAGGGAAAAAGTGAAAAGTATACAGAGTGAGAAAGGTAACGGTCAGAGAATGCCGACAATACGGCAGGTAACTATCCTGCAGACATTCCATCAAGATGGTGTCGAGGGTGGTGGGGGAGAGAGAGAGGCGCGGGGAGAGTTGAACCAGCGAGAAATATTAAGAGTCAGTGTAACAGACGACGAGCGCTTCCAAAACGCAATCCGCATTTTCTCTGGCACTGAGCAACCGAGAGCGTTAAAATTTTGAGGGTATCTAGAGAATTATGGCAAAAAGTGGCTAAGAGCTTTTTTCCAAAATTGTTGCCATAATTCCCTCAAAATGTTAACGCACTCCGTTACTCAGTCCCGGAGAAAGCACGGATCGGGCGTTCGAATCCCTCGTCGCCTGTAACACTGTTTTCAAAATTTTGGAAACAAAAAACTCTTAGCCACTTTTTGCCATAATTCTCTAGATATCCTCAAAATTTTAACGCGATTGGTTGCTCAGTGCCAGAGAAAATGCGGGTCGCATTTTCGAAGGGCTCGTCGTCTGTTAGACTGACTCTTAAAGGGAGTTTGCGCTGCTGTAATGCACGCAGGTCGCGATCCTGTCGTGGTGTATATGCGTGCGAGCTGCGCGAGTGAGAGGAAAATGACGAATGATCGACTGAGCGAGAGAGAGAGAGAGAGAAAGAGAGGGGCTAAAGAGAAGGAGGGAGAGAAGCTTCCAGAGAGGTCTAGAAGAGCAAAAAGAGCACAGTATCCCGTGGCGTGGTAGGTCCACGGTGAAGAGTCGGTCCAACTCCTCCCGAACCACTTTGGATCGCTTCCTTGCCCCCCAAATATATACGTTCCTATCCACCCATACACATATTTGTGTGCGTATGTGTATGTATTGCGTGTTTACATACAAGTACAGTAGATTTTTGAGGTCTCGTCGCTTTCCCACAGACAAACCGTATGACCGTCAAACGCGCGATATGTTCTCCGTCAACGGCCCCGAGGAGCGCGGCAGAACGGCCAAATCCACTGATCTCCAAGCCAATCTTTATCGCCATTTTTCCAAAGAAGTTTCGTGTCCAACACTTACTAGAGTGGTTAAACGCACATCAATCATAAATAACCCGATTTTATTAAGTTTATCCGTGACTTCATTTTTCCCCGCAATAATGGGAAATGCAACTGTAATCCAGTCATGAAGGACGAATTAATAATAACGATCTTGATTAGGGTTGTCAGCGCGTGAACGAGAATTTGTACGTGATGAAAATTGACTTACTCCGCCGCTATCGTCACCGACCCCTCCTAACACCGAAGCACGCAACGGTCTTATTCCGTCCTCGGGCCAGACGTCGGATAGACATAACCACTTACGTCGAATCCGTGAATGAAAGGCTTCGCGTGACGCACACACTGCATTATACACCGACAAATATCTCGACTATTCACTCTCTATTGTGCACACTTAGAGCGTCGAAGTGCTACGCATGCGCACGTACGCACGCACACGCACATATAGATATAAATGAGTTCAAGATCGCATGCAGACGAGAGAATGTGCAGCGTACAATCAACAGATCGTCGCGGTGCCGGATCAACCGAAATCGGCACAACAATCGAGAGAAGAGAATATCCCGATGAGGCGGGAATATCCCGGCTTTTAAAGGGCTCCGAATACCTCTGGTAACTTCGTACACACACTCGTAATTTCAAGTGTGTGTTGGCGATGGTGGACGGTGTTGCTAGTGATGGTAGTGATGGTGGTGGTAGTGTGTTCGCAGAGATTGGATTAAAGGTCTGGTCACCGCCGGCATGCCAAGGATGGGGCGAGAGGTAGAGGAGGAGGAGGAGGAGGAGAAGGAGGGCCAGGAAAGGGAGACGAAAAGAGGTACGACGATGAAACCTGAGTGAGATAGACAGGAGGATTGGAGGAGCGAGCTGGGGTTGGAAGTGCAGGAATAACAGAGGGGGCATAGGTATGCGGCGCTCTCGGGCTCGCGTTTTAATATTTACACGTTCGAAAAGAGAAAGGGACGATAAAAGGCGAAGAGGGAACGAGAGAAGAGAGAAAGAGATAGAGATAGAGAGAGAATGGTGAAGGGTGGATTTTAGGAGAGGCGGGGGGACGAGGCAACGTAAGTATACGTAACCGTATACGTCTCGCCACGAGACCCACCTTCGCAACGTGATTCGTCCGGCTTTTCCCCTCTCGCAAATATTCCGGCTCTATTTTGATCTTTCTCTTTTCTTTCTCCTCTTTAGTCCTTTAATGCGATTTTATGCGATACGAAATTCGATTAGTACCTACCAACGGTAAATATACGCGGTAACGCGCGAGAATGATTTTACTTCCATTGCACACACGTGGCACGCACTTCCTGACACACATTCGTATACGAAACGCACAACGAAGACGCTGGTTGCACCGCGCCGCGAAGACGGCCTTGCCTTGATCGACATTCAAAGCGCAGACTATAGCCCCTATTACTGATGACTCGACCACCGTATACATGCTGAACTCTATTTCGTAGAAACGAAATTTTTATAAGATCTCAAAAAACATATACGGTCAGATTTTGTCATCGAACTCGATTTCGATTTTTACTTTTGTAACGGTCCCACATTCCTTTCTGACCGCTCTCATCTACTCCTAATCTCCTTTGCCGCTAATCTCCAACTTTGCTGACTCTACAGTCCCACGGTCCCTTATCACCCTCGCGCGACATCGCCCTCCACTCCTAAACTCTTTCTTTCTAACCCTTTCTCATTACCTTCCGCTATAACCAAATCAGTTCTCCTCCGACTTCCACAGCATCTAAACCTCTTTTGCTTCTCTAATAAAATACAAAGTATTCATCATTTAAAGAATTAAAGCATTTATTAATTATCCGCTTACCATCCCGTCACACTTTTAATAAACAAATATCAGACTTTGTGATTAATAAGGAAAGAAAAGAGAGACGCCAAGAGAAATGTGAATACCCGGGGAAGAAATATTTCAGGTTGTCGTGGCGCAGCTTGAGAAGCTTGTGAAGTTCGTGGGACGCAAACGAGCTTCGCCCAGAGGCCCCGCCCGGGTGTATATTTTCATCGTTCCATTCCCCTCTCGCTCCTCACGTTCTCGAACTTTTTCTCATTCACGATGTGTCCAATCGGGCTTTCTCGCCCGGAGGAAGAAACAGACGCGCGTTGGGGTTTTTCGACTATAAAGGTATATCTGTAAATATATATCTACGACAGAGTATAGGCACACTATATATTACACGAATACATCGAGTAAGCGATAGGAACGGAGGGTGCAGGGAGGGAGAAGAAGAAAGAAGAGAAGAGACATGGGAACCGCCCGGAGCCCGTCGGTGCACCCTGCGAAGAAGGCTCTGACCGTATATCTCGGACGCAATAATCGACTTATCGGTCGATAAGTCGATCCTTCCCAAACTACAACCTCGTAGCCCCCTTCTCCCTCCTCCCTTATATGTCGAGCCTATTCGGCCAGATATCAATTCGAAATTACTCTAAACGTTTTTACGAAACTTTTCATTTATTTCTCCGCGTTTTACGATCGTTTCGAGAACTTATCGATAATCGAACAATCAAAGACCCGCAGAATTCGTAATTTTTAAGTTTTTTTTTCACTATATTTTCATAACAAAATAAGCTCTCGACAGTCTTGAGTATTTTTGAACGAGGACCGAGCGATAATAGAGCCGGTGCCAGAGTTGGCGCGACAAGGACCTCTCGAGTTATTCGCCGTGGCCGTATAACGCGTATATAGGTATTTATAACATACCTATCTTCGCAAAGGTGGCTGTTCCGAGGGTCTTTTAAATGTTGAGGAAGAGAAAGACGAAATGGCAGAAGCGCGCGAGACAGGGACAGGGGGGGGAGATAAGGAAAAAAGGATATTCGGCAACAAGTGACAGCAGCAGCGGTACCGGGTCGTTAGTGGATTCCTGGTAAGGATTTAATTTATTCGGACGCTCGGAGTCCCGCGCGCGCGCGCGCCCGTACATGCCCGTGAACCACACCGACGACATCCTCTCGTGTTAAAAAATATACCGACACTCTCGCAGGACTTGTTCCACTATAACAAACTGTAATCCTGATACTTCGTTTTATATATACCTGTATATGTCTTTTTTTAAAGGGACGTTTTGGCCACTTTAAACCCCACCGCGATTTCAAATACGATCGTCCAGCTACGAAGACCGATGAGAAACGGGTCGCGAGAGAGCCCGACGCGACCCGAAATCTTCATGCAAGATTTTTCCAACACATTTTGCAAGATTATGAATTTTCATCAGAAATATATTATCGAGAAAACTTCTGGATATTTTTTCCAATTCTTCGGAAGCTTATGTACCTACCTATATGCACTTTTTAATATTCACTTGTGTTTTGGTGATTATATTATCGGCTTAACATTTTTCGTTTCGTTCACTTTTTTTGGGTAGATATTATTCATAATATCGTAGGTTTATTAACAACTGAACGTGTCAAGTTCACCAAGACGACAATGATCGTTTGTTATCGGTGTTTCGTCACAGTCTCGCATTTTCCTCACCGTCTCGTATTTCTCGAAGCTGCACGGTGCAAACTTGAATATCTCTCACTCCCAGACGATATATAGGTAGATAATCTCACAGACCGAAGTTTCGCCCTCGGCTACTTGGCGCTAGACAGGAAGAGAAGGGAGCAGAAAGGATGAGAGGAGGGGGCAGTTGTGAGGTAGCGCGGCGGACAGAGCACAGACACACACACACACACCGTGGGGTAATAATTATCGGCGTGAGAAACGTCATGTATCGCCAACGCGCCTCGGTGTAGGTGTAATCGCGCGCGCGCCTGCGCGCAACACCCCTGACCCTCCCTTCACCCTCCATCATCCCCGCCCGCTGACACTACCTCTCTCGGCACATGTTACCGCTTTCGAGAGGTGAATTGCCATCAAGACGAAGAAGCGTCATGACCGTTCGGCAAGCTTCTGCTCTCCGGTGGGTCTTCGCGATGAGAAGAAAGAAAATAATAGCAACGAGAATAAGAGGGATGGGGCGGGATAGGAACGAGAGAACGGAAGAGAGGGAAACACGTACGAAGTGAAGGAAGGAGAGTTGATTTAAGCATCGAGTCATTAAATTGGACGCACCATCCGTCAACGTGCCGGCAAATCCCGCCGAGGCACGAGGAATGACTCTTCGGGATTTCCTTAATAAGATCTTAATTGCGCTCCTGTGATATACCCAAGTTCCGCAACCGTCTCTCGTAACCCCCAGAGGGTCATAGTGCATTCGAAATCCGCTGTGCCCGAGGAGTCGCAGCCAATTCCTGCAGAAAAAAAACTTCGATCGAGACTTTAAACATTCGACTACATCCTCGAGTTGCACCAAATTATTATAAAAACACCGGTGTTGACGGATTTTTACATAAAACGAAGTTCGATGTTTCTATTTTGACGTTATAACGAGCGATCGAAAAAATATTGAGATTTGCACATTTGAAATGATTTGAAAAAATTGATAAACGCGCGATCAACGTAAATTTTCACGCGATCCCAATTTTGACATTGAACTCGCAAGCTCTTGGTGCAATTTATTTTCCCTCGTTCGTTCTTTCGAGCCTCGATGGTGTCTCGGTGCCGAAAGTTATCCGCAGAGAGGGCCTCTCTCGCTGTTACGTACGTACCATACATCTATATAGCTACATAGGTCGGCGTTCACATTCACGAGAAGGATCGGGGCCGGCTGGAATGCGGTTCCACGGCCCGAGCGCACACGGGGGTTGCATGCTCGGTTGTGTTCGTATGGGACCGTGTCTGTTCTCTCGCGAATAGGCGACGACGGTGTGCGCCACGAGAACGCTTCGGTGTCCGTGCTCCACGCCAAGGTAGGTGCGTTGCGTGTATGCCGCGGGTGTACGCTCGGGAGAGAAATAAGGAACAACGAACGAGACACCGTCCAATCTGGGATGAGAGAGAGAGAGGGAGAGGAGGAGGGGAAAAAACGAAAGATACAGGACACGAGTAAAGCTTTCTCGGAGGCTTCGGATAAGTCAAGTGCTACCCTACAGACCTCTCTCCTCGCCTTTCGAAGGCCTCCTCGCGGTGAGCCACGGTACCTAGTTCCCTTCGCATATGCGCTCGAACCCTTGAATTCGTACGTGCCTATACGAGTAAATGCACCGTACCTATGCAGCGTCCTCGCTTCTCATTATATTCAAATAACTCTTTTTTTTTGTTAACTATTTCACTCGTATTTATTTGAAAAGGAACGAGTTTTTTCTTTTAATTTATCGTATATTTGATCATTTTTCGAAAATAAATGGGACACACGATGCAAAGAGAAATAAAGCGTGAGAGCGAAGTAACGACGTTTACCTTCGTTGGTATAGTGCCAATCGCGTCTTTTTTAAAGTAAACTAAAAACGGAATATTCCGTTTCACCGTATGACCAGCAGTGATTAATCTTAATTCGTAGGTACAAATATATAAACGTGATAAATAACAATATAACCTATTATTTTACTTACATATTTGTATAAAATAAAAAATGTATTGTAAAGTTTTCCTTTTTTCTCTACATAATGGTCTTTTTCTTTATATTTGATCAACGTATATTTGATATATAAAAAACAATAGAATCGTAAAACAAAGAAATAAGCGACCACGATATTGCGCACTAATCAGTTTAAATTATAATGTTTATATGACAGAAATGATTAATAGCTTTGTTGTTTCAATCTACGATAATAGTAATGATAGACATATTAATTAACTCATCATGATCGAGTTATACGGGGTGCGTTCTCGAATTTCGTCTTTGAACTCCTCATAGTGAAAGATGGCCCCCCACGCAGAGCGATTTTCCGTATTATTTGATTGGATTTCTCGATCTCCTTCGTTCGACAAGTACGAATCAGGCGATGGATGCCTTAATCCTTTCGTCGATGGTGCCTCCTCCCACCGATCTTTCCAATTTGATGTGTGATATAGATGATAAATCCCGGTCGATGGAAAGTTATACTGATTTAGTTTTTGGAAATTCGCAAATGTCCTCACTCTCGTTATAATTATATCTCTTAATATCTTAATTAGAATGTCGCCTCATTCGCGAGTTATCTCGAATTTTGTCTCCCAATGGTCCGGTGACGTGGAGGGGAGACGATTGATAGCGAGTAGAGGGGGTTTTGATTTGGCCAGTGGGCTGAAGTTGTCTCACGCAGTCGAGCACTGTTACAGTACATGTGATCAAAAACATGTACTGTAACAGTACTGTGATCAAAAAGTAAGGTGAATTTGTTTATAAAATGTAAATTCTTTATTTATTCTTCTAAATCAATTTCATCTCCTTCAAAGTAATCCCCGTCCGATAAAACGCACTTTTGCCAACGCTTTTTCCAGTCCTCGAAACAGTCGGAATAGTCGTTTGTCGGCAGAGCCTTCAAGACCTTCTTCGATTCGGTTTTTATCTCCTTAATCGTGTCAAAACGGCGTCCCTGCATTGGCCTTTTGAGTTTGCTGAACAGCCAGAAGTCGCACGGAGCCAAATCAGGGGAATACGGTGGTTGCGGAACTGCATGAGTCGAGTTTTTGGCAAAAAAAAGTCGCGAAGAACCAATGCAGTATGACATGGTGCGTTATCGTGATGAAGGAACCAAGAATATGTTCGCCCATAATTCCGGCCGTTTCAGACGAATAGCTTCACGCAAACGACGCATAACGCTCAAATAATATTCTTTGTTGACAGTTTGGCCCAGAGCGCCGGTTCGTCTTCAACGCGTTCTCGGCCCGCTTTGAACTCGTTGTACCACTTATAAACGTTTTTTTGTGTCATAGTTTGATCACCAAAAGCCTTCCGCAACATTTTCAACGTGTCCGCACAAGAATATTCGTTCCGCAAACAAAATTTGATACAAGTTCTTTGCTCAACAAAATCAGCCATTGTAAAAATTGAAAAATTCACTTTTGGTTGTTTACAAAAACACGTGTAACTCGGAAATAATTAAACCTTTTGACAAACAGACGCCTGGCAGGACTGTCATAGACGGTCCTACCAACCTAGGAAAAAACATTTACCTGCCTTCCTAATGCTCGAGAGTTTTTAATGACAATTTCACCTTACTTTTTGATCACAGTGTATTGTATTGTATCGTTTATCAATAGTCGATATAGAAGTATAGCACTTGTTGAAAGTACGAGAGGTTGGCCATCTCTGCTTGCACGAGAGTCTCTCGAGTATTGGTGCAAAGTCCGTGCAAGGGAGTGAACGGGATCTCCAGACAGTCAAGGGAAGCAGTCCAGGGAGGTCCTTGGAGGCCGCAAACGCGCGAGGTTCCTCGTCCGTGCACGCTTTCACACAGCCTCGTCTCTCGTTTCGCGAGTTGGTGTACGTCGGTCGAGGAACGTGCAATGTGCTCCGTTGTTGGGCAGAAGCGCATGGGCGCGGGGCGGGCACGGAAAGACGAGCACCCAAAAAGAAGCTCGCGAAAAAAGGAGTCGTGGGGCGAGGATCGAGCCGAGAACAATTTTTACTCTTCGGTTCTTCCACCATACGGTTTTCCTTCTCTCTCTTTCATACTCCTCTTCCATATGTTTTCGCTATATATGCCCGAAGAGGGGGCCCCCTCTTTCGGTTCCCAAGGGCTCGCCGACATCGCGCGTATACATATGTATGCATATATATATATATATATATACACACAACCTGCATGTATATATCCTATTTGAGTGAAGCTGGCCAAACGATCGTGAAATTCTTATCTACATCGAACCCAGCCCGTATGCAAGATCGCAGGGCCCTTTTATTCCCGATGAAATTCCCACGACCGTTGCCGATCGATATAATTCACTATTGCATTCTGTAGATACGATTACTATATATGTATATATGTATGTATGTATTTATTATTGTACGCACACATATAACTATTGTCAAGTATTACTATTACATGTCCACGACAATGGAATATGATGAAAAGAGCAATTATTTCATATCATACCCGGATGTAAACAGCGAGTGAGGAAAACACACGCGTATACGTAGGTGCCTATACATATGTACATAAAACTGTAGAGCAATTGTCGCGATTAGGTACCGCCGCGACGTATTGCGATTATGACGACGCGGAGAGTACGGCGATTTCGCTGTTGCACTGTGTGTGTTTATGGGTACAAAGTTTCGTTTCTTTTTGTTATTCGTTCTCGGTCGGTAACGACAGAGCTACGCGGTACGTCAGAACGCAAAGGAGGTCAGGCTGGATAGCGGCACGTTGGAACTTGTATCTATATGACATTACGCGAATAATGCAATTATCTTGTATTATCGTAACGCGTTTATCGTTGAAAACGATAAAAACGAAATAAAGAAATGATACGGTTTCAGGTCCAATCTGCATGTAACCATCCGTATAATAAACTCGCCCTTTCAACCGCTCGGTGTAACCGACAATAACGATTGTCTTCGTGAACGTTAGGGTTAACACACACATACGCACGCAATGTGTATAGGTATAGGTATGTATAGTAGAAGCACCGCTTCTACTTGAAATCATGCAAAGCTGCTTCGACGGTTGCGTCTCTCCGCATGCAGAAAAGGGGTTGCTGGTAACATATGGGGGAAGATTACCCTGGCGGGCATCCAGAAGAGAAGAGAGTAAGAATATCGCGTGCTGAGCCGCCGCCGCCGCCGCCGACGTAGTCGACGCGCCGTGGCTTTTGGACCACCGGAACTTTTGGCCACTCTTGGGTTCTCTTTCCTTCTTTCCTTCTTTCTTTCTTTCTTTCTTTCTTTCTTTCTTTCTTTCCTTATTTCTTTCTTTTTTCTTTCTTTCTTTCTTTCTTTCTTTCTTTCTTTCTCTCTCTCTCTCTCTCTCTCTCTCTTTCTTACTTTCTCTCTCCCTCGCTTTCGCGCTCTTTCATCCGGGCGCTGCGATGCTTCGCAAGGTCGTGTCCTGAGCTCGTCTTTGCGTCCCTCTTGGAGAATACGCTCCCTCGCATCCTTTCCTCCTGCGATCCTTTAACGTATATATATGTTGTTCATATACGGAGTATCAGGCAACTATAAAGAGGCACGAATAACCCAGATTGTTGGCGTCAGTAAAATAAATACGATTTTAATTATTTCTCCTGTGAAGAAAATTGACCGAGATCTTAATTTACAATGTTAAAAAGTTTAAACAATGCTATCGATATATTCTCTTACCGTGTTAATTTCTTAATACGTAATTATTTTTTCAACCCCTGCAAAAATCAGTAACCTATGAAAAAAAAGTCCTGAAATAGTCTTGAACCGACATTTATCAATACGGCATTCGCGTGCATTATCAGTTTGAGGTCATAGTTTAAAAATTTGAGAATTAATATCGCGGCCAATTTTCATCGCAAGACAATTTAAAAAAAAACCGTTGTGCTTCTACGCCTGCTACCTGGGTATTTTCTGCGTCTCCATAGTTGTGTTACACCCCGCATATATATATAGCTATGTATTTACAGAAGAGTCTTTCTCATTCTGCCCCTCTCCACAACAACGCCTGACGCGTTTGACTCTTTTTGCCTTTTCATTGTAACAACGACACAAACAGTTCTAATTTCCATTATTCAATGAGATATTTAAACAAATGATGAAATAAATTCTCTGAAATTAATCAATATTTACATAGACGTCTATCACTCTATGTGGTTGCTGGCTAGATATTTCTCCATCAGTAAAACTTCATTGTTCCAAGACTTTAAAACATGAAATTCAACGGATAGCGTATTAATCTTCAAAATTTGAATAGAACAAAGTTTATCATTGCGTCAACCCTCGTCTAAAAATAACAAGAAGATTCACTAATCATCTTCACGCGATACTTCCTGCGCGAAGTATACATCAAGTACCACATCTCGTTTCCTCGCAATAAAATTTCATTTATCACGCTCACGCGCACTAAACACACAAACACGTGTATACATATATATATATATACATAAAAATATACATAAAGTCTCGCAACGAGCGTTGAGAAAGTTTGCTCGGTCAATTATCGGGATGCCACGAGAAGTTCGTGTTCCCATAGCAATTTTTGCCGGGTGTGCATACTTTAGAAGACCGAGAAAAGAATCAAGCCGCAAAAAGGGACTCGTGTGCGGCGGGGATGGGCGACGCCCCCCCCCCTCTCGCTCTCTCACTCTCTCTCTCTCTCATCCGAGCGCGATCTAACGAAATGAGCAAGCGCCCGAAATAAAAGTCGCCGGGAATAATTACTTAATCCGTCGTCGTTGGTGTCTCGAGGCAAGATAGAAAGAGAGAAGAAAAACAAAGGGGATGCGCTGCAAAGTGGTTAGCGACTGGGAGGCTGGGGGGGGGGGGGGGCTCGCGAGATTCTGCGCCAACTCGTCCCTCGTGAGTGTGCGTAACTGTATATGAGAGTTACATACATATACATATACATCTCGTATACAGGACGAGATCTATGTTACAAAAATAACTTACATAGATAGATAAACATATATGTACGATATACCTACCGAGAAAATATGTACTGTAACGCGGGTCGTGCACATCTCTCCAGTCAGATATAACCGCGCATCGAGTAGGTCTCGTGGAAGGGAAGCGATTTGTTTAAGGCCCCATAAAACGTCACAGAGAGAGAGAGAGAGAGAGAGAGAGAGAGAGAACGAATGGCAAGAGTTCGCGTCGGGGGCCCTCCTGAAGCTTAATGGAACAATGGAGAAAGAAGAGACGCTCGGTGGCCGTGCGGGACCTTCGCGCCAACTCCAGACCCGAGTCAATGAATCTGCTGGCCTTTTCCCATGCCCGCGGGACGGACACGACAACGACGAGGACGACCGACGACAACGTCGACGATGGAACGACGAATGCGAGCTTCGCTCCTCGTCATCGTCTCGTCGTTTTCTGTCGCCTTCCTGGCGCTGGTGTCTGTCCCTCTATATCGTCACTCTCTGCCTAAGACCACCGCGACCCCTCCGTGATATCCTCCACATCGTACAGAGAGATTAGCTTCTGAGTCATTCACATACAACTCTTATTCTCGCGTTTACCGCATGTACAACTTTGCGTTTCTTTTTCGCTGCGTTGTTCGATTTTCTTTTATAATAATGATAATGTGGGAGTATAACGAGTATACCCTTCTTCTGGGCTTTTACACACCTATATTTTACTACCTATACTCATTTTTCTCTCAACCATATTCCTCCGACATCCTTATTAGCTGTCCCGTCTGCAGCCGGGACGCTTATCCCCCTAACCCCTGTATCGCATTTGCCGCGGACGGAGGGAAACTGCAGAAAACCTCCGCCGATACAGGTCGGTACCTACCTAGTCTTCCCCAGTGTCAATGCGAGTAAACTCAAGCACGTCCACCAGAGTCGCCTAGGGCCGACCCCCCACTCATCACAGGGAGGTTTTTGTTGGGCATTTGTTTTGGAGGGATCCGAACCGCCAGGATTGCAGAAAAAACAGAAACAGAAATTTTTGTTTCCCATTGGTATCGGCTGCCGGGATCGAACCCTGGTCCGCTGTGTGCGAAGCCAGAGCCCTGCCCACCGAGCCACTGCGCTCCTTCGATTTTCTTTTATATTAGTTTTTGATCTTGCTTTTTTTGCACTTTTTTTTATTCTTTATTGTTGTTCACCACTAACGGACCTTCACTTTCACGACCGAGATCCATGAGATTCTTCGATTCTATACAAGATGATCGTCTTCATCGGTCTGTGACGTGTCGACAGCATGAGGTAAGACACGTTCATTTTCATCCGACAAGTTGAAGAAGAAGATCGAAACGGACGATTTTAGTTTTCAATTGAGAAAGATGTGCATTATGGAATAATTTATTTTTTTAATGAAATAATTATATTATTTCAATATATATATTTTATTAATAAAATAAAAATTTGCTCATTTTGAAACTTGCTTCACTAAATAGTCTTTTTTTGATAGAAAATCATAAATGGGTAAGTACTACACCCAAAATTTGTAAATGGTGAAAACAAATCTGTTCCAATAAGATTTATTTCGTCTAACCGGACGAAATTAAAAAAAAAATTTTATTAGAAAATTCGGGTATTTGAATCAATAAATTTCATTACTTTAAGTTAAATAGTAGGAATCCATTTATGGCCACAGACGTAGCTAGGATAATCGCAGTTTCGTATTGAAAATGCAATTTACAAAAAGAGGAAAGAAAACTAATAAAAATCATTTGCTCTCTCGGGACGGTCGAAGCAGACGCTTCCAATGGTGTATAACTGTGATGAGAGATCCTCCGATGGATCTTTTACGAAAGGTTCTGCTGGTTAACGGATAAGATGTTGGCAAGGGCGTGCAAGAGGTGGCGCGCAGTAAGAGAGAGAGAGAGAGAGAGAGAGAGAGAGAGAGAGAGAGAGAGAGACAGCGATCCTCTGATAGATCGGCCAAATTGCTGACCAACCGTCCATTTATTTTTTTCGCTCTCGACGAGGCGAGAGGTTCGTGCTTCACGATGAGTTCTCGGAGGATCGACTCATATTTCTCTCTCCTTCGTTCTTTTCCATGTTTCGTGTACACGGCGTCTCCGAAGTTTCCTCCCTCTCTCCCATCGAATCTCTAAAAAGCTTCGATCCGGCTTGTGTTTTTGTCGATCGCAGTTCCATATCTAAGCAATTTTAAAACCAATATTTGAATAAATTGTTTATTTGGCATATCGCATCGTTTCTATATCTAATTCATTCAATTTGTATAAATTTATCCCAATTTATTCAATTTATTTAATTTGTTTATGCCCTTATTTCTTTCATCCATGTTGAAGTTTCTAAAAGCTGCGAGCCAACTTGTGGCTTTATTGGTCCTGTGCCTTATATCGAACATACGATATAGGTAGGTACATATAATTTTGAAGATTCAAATATTGAATTATTTCCATTTCTTTTTTTATTAATTACTATTCATAAATTCGTATTTAATATATATATATATATGTATATATGAGTATGAGTGTGGGTGTGTTATATAAATATATGTACCGAATTAACAACGTGAAACTAACAAACTTTAGCGGTAGTTACACAGTACAGGCAATTCTTGCAGACATCGTAGTAAAACGTTTGGTTTTACCGAATGGCGTTGGTTTTGTTATTTATCTACCTATATACCTAGAAGCTATATATGGACCTATTCGCTTGGCCCAATGCCTTGCTTCTCCAGCTTTCGTTCGCCTCTTCTTCGGCTTCTTCTTCTTCTCTGCGTCTTCTTGTTAAACCTTGCGCCGACGTCTATACCTATGCCATATAACCGCTGGATGCCAGAATGGCGTTAACGAGCTCGCAGGACTTTCACACGCCGCTCCACTCCGACAGCATATCCCTTTATACATCGATGAATATTCACTTGACCAACCACGGCATTCCTCCGTGAAAAATTTATCGCCGGCCTTTTTTCTCATATATAAGTTGGTAACGGAAATTTTTCACAGTGGGGTATTCGCTAAACTTTCATAGTATTTTTCGATTTCACTCTATTTATTTATTTATTTCCTGGCAAAATAAGTTGCGCGATACAATAATTTGTTTCTCGAGCATATCTTAACCATCGCGCCAGGTATTTATAAGTTTTTTTAAAAAAAATTGTTATATTGACAACGGTCGATATTTGATTTTTTTCGAATGTTTCTTTTTTGGCACCGATCTCACAGGAGTAGTCAGGGTAACGAGTATACACATTAGAAAAGAAAAAATAGAAACTATCATTGCTTGAGTTTACTCGCATTGACACTGGGGAAGACTAGGTAGGTACCGATCTGTATCGGCTGAGGTTTTCCGCAGTTTCGCAAATGCGATACAGAGAGATTAGGAAGAATGCGAAGCGGCTGCAGCCGGGACAGCAAAAACGGAAGTCGGAGGTAGTAATAAAGCGAGAGTATAGAGAAATGGTAGATTGTAAAAACCCGAAGGGGTAGAAAATTTAAACTCCCACGACTACAAACTATCATGATTTTCTCATTGTCGGATCGTATTCGGTGGAGGCTGACGGCGTTCTGTTTGTGCTGCGCGCCATCTCAAATATTGGCCGTCCACTCTTGGGGATGGATGATCGAGTGCGCGGTGATATATCCCGGAATGCGCTTCAAATATATTGAAACAAGGCTCGGTCTTTTTATTCTTTTTCTTCTCGCTCGTCTCGACCCGCGCAGGTAATCGTGGATGTGCGTCGCGCGAAGCGACCCTCAGTCTCGCTGAATGTTCACCCACTTTCGCGTTGTGAACGAGTCGACCGGGAATAGCGAAAGTGACGCCCCTATAGTGCATTTTACGCCTCGCTCGTAACTTCGAAGATCCTGAAGCCTTTTATATCGACACGCTTCTCAATTCCCAATGCATCCTCCCTCTCTCGCGGAGACCGTGAGAAAATTGTCCTTTTTCACCATATGTACGCTTCGTGAAGCCACGGGTCGAGGACCACGCGTGAAAGTAAATAAGCGAATGTATAAGCGGGTTAATCAGGATAATTTTCATTAAAAAATTGAAATTCTATAATTTTCCGTAATGTTCTTTTTCTTGTTCATTGTTGTTATTTCCAGGATTAAAGGGTTACTTTTCGCTACCCCGGCATTTTTCTGCCGGCCACGATTATTATTATACTAATCCTAAACTAACTGGTTGATGCGAGAGCATGGGGGTAGTTTAAATAAAAACATATATGCCTCGCGTTCAATCTGTTCAACGGAAAATTTATTATAAAAAATTTGACTTGTTAAGTTTCGTGTATGATGATCTTTATATTCGAGGGAAAAATAAGTAGCTATTACGATAAGCCTACGATCACACTTGGACCACACTTGACTGAACATAAATTCGAGTCAAATTTCAAAAAGTTGTATCATCGCAAACAGATGGGTTTTCTTTGACACTAGCTATATATACGTAATATTTATCTCTACCTCGGGCATATACGCTAAGGACATCGTGTATACATTCTTTGGGCGGTGGAAATGGGATGAAAAAAGGGAAATTATGAGGTAAACGAGAGAAATGTTGGGATTTTTTCTTACGTTTTTTGTTGTCTTCTGCCCTCCTCCTGTTTAAAGTGCCCTCGGGCACTTCTTTGGGTGCGTGGGACGACGAACGCGTCTCTCGCAGTCGCGAAGTCGCACACTCCGAAGGAAAACCCTTGCTGGTCTCTCGTCGTTGCGGCTTTATCCCTCTAATGCCGGGAGACACTAGAGAACCTTCGGGAAAACGTATATTTATGTACCCCTAGCTCCTTGCTGTAATTCTTGACATCTGTTGCCGCTACTATACAGGCACGTCCAAACAAAACGTGTGCCACTTGCACGATTCGTTGTCCGTCGGTTTAAAGTAGATCGCGATGGATTAGGGATTAGTTATAACGACGAAAGTGTTGTAAATACTTGGATAAGATTATTCCTTTTTTCGTTTCACGATGATCATTTAATTCGTTTCCTTTTGACGCCACAGCTGTATTCATCCCCCTCGTAAGTTTCTACACGAGATAGGTACACGAGATAACTAAAATAATTTATATCGATCGACCAAATTTTTGTATCCATCGAGTTATATTTTTATTAATTAAAAGCATTCAACCCCGCAGTCATTTACATCTGTCATTTGTCTATAATGTAGAAACGAATTTATAATTAAATTAAATTGTATGAAAAAACGATTACGTAATTCGACCGAATTCAATTTTTATTGTCCAATTCAATTTTTAATTCCAACTCAACAGTCATCTTCCTTTGTTCAAATTTGAGAAAAAATCTTGTAATTAAATGAATTAAAATAGCACGACTACTGTTTGTCACAAACAAAAATAATTCGATCAATTTTTCGTATTTACCAAATGTTATTTTATTCGTTCGATTAATATTCTATAAATCCAATGATCTCAGTCGTTTGGGTGTATAACGAAACGGTAGAGGAGAGAAAGAGCAAAGCGCATATGTGCGTTAAAACGTTTCTCGAGCTCGCACTTTACGTGTTCTAACGCACGAGAAGCTAGACGCACGAGCGACCATACATACTACAGCAAGCAGCTTTTGCGGTACAGCCGCCACGTAACGACGACGGAAAGACCAACGCTGAGGAGACGCTGCGCGTCTCTCTCTCTCGTTCCTCGGAATCACACGTGTCCAGACTTACAAAAATGCAACCCGACTTCTTTTTTGTCGTTATCGCAAGAAATAACCGCGGCGAAACGCCCATATTTTATCTCTGCACTATATGCGTCTATATATCTTACATATGCACGTTAATAATTCACATTGCACGAGGGCTACGCTTATGCGTATATACGAGCGATTATTTTTTGTCAAAGAAATCGAGAGAGGAAACCGAGGCGCGCGGCGGTATTTCCTCCCGCCGCGTGACACTTTTTTTCTCTCTACTTTCTCGTTCTCCTTTTGTTTATTTCAATTATGAATGACAGTAGGTACCTGCCCCTAATTTCTTAATGCGATGAAATGATAAATTTACGATACATTTAAAATGAATTTTTATTACATTTTTTCATTTTTTCTTTCATCCTTTATCATTATTTAAAAACCGTCGCGAATTTGGTTATTTTTGCTTATTGTTCAACGACCGAAGAGAAATATCGTGTCGTTTTTCAAGATTTATCATCGACCGACGAGTAAAATTGGTTCGTGGTCCAAGGTCAATGCTCCTTGTCCCAGGAATACCGAACGTGAGAAAGAAGGAAATATTCGAACGAGCCAACGACACAAAGAAGCTTTCGGTTTGTTGACCGCGTGGTAATTAAATTGTGTGAGACGATGAAGAGTATTGAAAAGAGATTGCGCGAGACCCGAACGAGGGTGTTTCAGAAAGAAAAGAGAGAGAGAGAGAGAGAGAGAGGCAATTACAATAAGGATTTCTGAGCAGCCCGCAGGCGCGAAAGAAGTGCTAAAATTCGAAACCGAACCTCCTCGACGAACCGTTTGCCGTTAAGCAATAGCCGTCAATGGTATTTATTATCTGTCTTCTCTCACAAAGAGAAATATTTCATAGATTTCCGTCTCCTCTATATCTACCTGTAACTCTCGGTCCTCTATCGATTTATCTGCCGATGACCGAGATACTCATCGTAATCGAACCTTTCCCTCAAGTGTTTTTGCTCGATTCATCCCAAGATCGAGATCGAAAAAACTCGACGCGTTCGAAAGCAATAATATTCTAACGACTAAATACCAGAAGAAATAAACACAAAACAAAAATGTCGAACTTATAAAATGTAACAGAATTAATAAAATAATATCGTATAATTACAATGTATATGACGTACAATACGACTTTATGACGGATAAGAAAAATCATCCAGAATGGAGGACCACTCTCAACTATGCTGAGAAAGATCGATGATTAAAAATGTTTAATTATACGTTATGAACAATCATCATTATTTTATTATGTGTATTAACAATACAAGCTCGACTTCTCTTTCCGAGTAATATAAAGGCGTATTGAGTCCTTTACTCAGGGACTTAGTAAGTAGTCTCGCCTTATTGTTACTAGGAACACGATTAGTATGGAGGGGTTTTCGACCAGTCCGATGGTCGATTTTGATTACACGAGATATGATACGAGGAAGATTCGACTCACTGTCCTTCTGGTTATACGGTGGTGCACGAAGCTCGGTATGTTGCATTGGCGAGTCTAGAGAGTTTTTGATACACCGTTTGATTATCACAGTTTTTATTTTTCATAGTACAACTTTACTGACTCTAACATAAGCCAACTTTCACGATATACTAATTTTCTCTCGGTGCGTTTGAAATTTGAACGTGAACGGTAGGCAAGCATATAGCTAAGTAATACTTTTAACGGGCAAGAATTCTCCGTAGATACTTGTTGCGTTGAGTTGAGGTGGCGTTGGTGTACCGTTCTAATTGTAATATTCCTTGATAGAAAGGCAGCCCTTATAAACGATTTTTTCCGGATACTTTGGGGTAGTTTGACTTTTTTATTATTTAGTATTTTTTCTCTTGCCGTCGTTTGTCCATATCTGGCGTTAAGTTACCTCTTCTGGTTAGTTAGTAACGACAGCTCGATATTGCGGATTGGCTGACTTAATTTTTTACAATAAAAAGGGGACTTTAGTCTGTCTGAAAACAAACACTGCAATGCTTTTAGTGGGACAGCGCATGAATTTATTGCTACGTGCTGAAGAAGGGTGACGTCTATAGGTATCTGGTTTGTACACCTCGTAATTGGTTTGTGTCCTCTATGTGTTAGGCGGAAGTGGGCCTTGTACATAAGTGGTAATTCGGAGGGTAGTAATCAATTTGGCTCGAGAGCTTTGCCAAATGGGGGTAAAACTCCATACGGTGCCTTTGGTGATCATTCTCAAATTGTAACAATATTTCCTTGTTTTTTCATTTCTAATCATTTGTTCGAAGGAAATAAAATATAAGTAATTGAATAAAAACGCATCTCTCGCGTATATACAAACCCCCCTCGGCATAACTTATTATATAACCATAAAATATACCTACAGCCGGATTGATCTATCGCTTACAAAGATTCAACTTTTTTTCACGCTCGGGCATTCATAAACTTATTTATTCACTCGTTCACGAGATTACTGCAAAATCGCCGCCCAAGGATAATTTCCGAGACAACACAATTTATTATTAGCAACCGGACGTACTGCCGAGCGTCTTATCTCGCTTACGCATTGTCGGTTTTGCCAAAGTTTCTGACAAGGACATCGGACGTTTCGACCTCTTCGTATCCGTTTATTATACAAATATATATAGGGCATTCAACGTCAAATCGGCCTATGTGGAACTTTTGCATCTTCGATTTTTTTTAAATTTAGTTTTTCTCTTAGCCCTGGTTGAGACTCGCCTCCATGATTTTTTTCAATTTTTTTTATCGAGCCATTCACGAGATATAAATTTCTGAAAAATTCAGTTTTTGGAAAATGCTTTTTTTTAATGCTCATAACTCCGCAAATAATCGATTAAATTGGACTTTCTTTTTATCAAAATTTTCGGTTTTCCACGTTTTTTTCATAAAAAATATCAAAAAAGGTTTTTTAACGATATTGATATGAGATTTTTTTATTTTAACAACAAATGATTGTTTTTAACAATGATCGTGTATTTAGATCCTGTTTTTAATTTTGTTTTGTAAAAAACTGTTGTTAATTTGACAAATTTTAATTTGACAAGTTTTAGGATGGGCAAACGATGGAATCTATTTTTTTCAAATTTTTAATTTTCATGCTTTTAGTTATCCGTGTTGAAAAATGTCTGAAAGCAAATTCTTATACTCCGGAGCTACTGGAAATAATTATTCTTGTAATATCTAGTGATTATTGATCATTTTACAGAGTGATTTATGAAAAAACCTTATAGACAAAATAAGGTAATAACTTAGTAATAATAAAAGATATATATAAAATAAGGTACTTATCATTAATAAGTACTAAGTATAAGTAATAAGTATGTTTATCAACACTATCTTGTATCTTACCGCATTACACGTGTCACGTGAACACCGCTATTCTACAGAGATCATTGATGATATCGAATCTTTCACATGTTATTAGGCTACGTAAGGTTTCAAGGAACGGGGCCAAATTTTTCGTTAATTATTGATTTAACCCCAACAAAGGTCAATATTTTTCTACTCAATTTTGTATGCTCTTTAATATTTCGGTATAAAAAATATAGCATTCCATTTAAGATAAGAAAGCCCAATTTCGTCCATTATTCGCGAAGTTATGAGCATTTCAAAAAGGCATTTTTTAAAACCGAAATTTAAAAAAAAATTATATCTCGTGAATGGCGTGATAAATTTTTTTCAATAGAATCATGGAGGCGAGTCTCCACAAGGACTAACAGAAAACAAATTTTAAAAAATCGGAGATGTAAAAGTTCCAGATAGGCCGATTTGACGTTGAATGCCCCATATATATTTGTATAATAAACGGATACGAAGAGGTCGAGCCGCCCGATGTCCTTGTCAAAAACTTGGCGTGAAATGCCCCATATATATATATACATATACACGCAGATTCAGTGGTATAGTATAATCACCAGGGATGTGTGTTTGGAATATAGCGAGGCCCTGGTACAGAGTCCGCCTGTTGAACGAGAGAACCGAGTTCGAACGACTGATGTGAGAAGCAAAAAGAACCCTGGAGGGGGTACTTTCATTCATAAATGCTCTCGGCAGAGGCGTCAATGGATGCGCCTGTAAGCGAGCGAGGCAGTGCCGCTCCCCCTTCGTCCCTCGCCGCTAACTCCGGCGCGTTGCACCGCGGCTGCCTCTCGGACTCTTCTTCCCCGTCACCGTCTTTTTCTTCTTCTTCTTCTTCTTCTTCTTCTTCTTCTTCTTCTTCTTTTTCTTCTTCTTTTTTCCTCCACCTCCTCCTCCTCCTCCGACTCTTCGTCATCTTTGTCCTTCATTCCATCATTCTTACCGATTCTTACTCCCTATCAGCTCCGTTCTCAGCCTCGTGTTCGGTGGAGGCTCGATCTTCGAGATAGACCCTTAAGGGTGTTGCACCGGACAAAATATGAATATGTTTTAGAATCTTTCTCTAGTGGAAATTTGGGTTTTCCGTTATTAACGATAGTTGAAAAAGGCGAAAAAGAATTCTCAATTTCTAACTGACCGAGAATCGAATAAACCCCAATTTTACGTTCTTGTAATTTCGCGCCTGTTTTTTTCGGCGAATTTTGTTTTTGAATATCCGTAAAGATTTTTGGATAAATATTTTGAAAATTTGAATTGTACGATTCTCCCCTACAATCGAAAAACTCCTGGTCGTTTTTTTTCAAATTTCACATTGTCCACGAAACATTCCCAAATAAGTTTGTTTTTTGACCATTAAACGATCAATCTCAAAGTAACGCGAGGACACATATTTTCACCATATACAGCTAGATCAAATTCAATCATACCCCTAAACTACTTTTTAACCGCTGCAAAATGCATTCCACACTCTACGAAGACCTTAAGTTCGCCGAAGATCATTTCCTTTTCTCTTTATTCTCTCGTTCTCTCCCTCGTTCCACTCCCGGTGCTCGAGTATGCGTGATACTCGGTTGTGTTGCGTTCACCACCATGCTGAATTCATGCCGCCACGAACGCGGCACGTTACATATCCCGCGCGCCACGAAATCGCAGGAGAGAGACCCCCGAATGCCGCGAGCGCGCGCGCGCCCGAGAGAGAGAGACAGAAAGTGAGAGAGAGAGAGAGAGCGAGAACGAAAAAAGGGAGGCCCTATTGCTTTCGCCGGCCGGCCTCTCGATGGAATTCCGGGCGAAGAAACCAGACTCCATGAATTGCGATTACTCGTTGAATCCTAAATAATTCGGCATTTTATTCGATCCAGTAGACTTTTTTTATTACTTATTATTACTTTTATTACTAAAGGGAGGGGGAGGGGGCTCTTTTATTACGATTATTTCACCGACAACCGAAAGAGAGAAACTTCTTTAATTAATAAACGAAACGCGTTTCTCTGATTCTTCGCCGTAATATTCGTATTACAACGACGGGTGGCTTTTAAACGAGTGACAGGTTTGTTTCTCATCGACGTACCAGTTCATATTTATTGTTATGACGTACGAATGAAAAATTATGTCTTGATCTCGTTACGAAGGGGAATCATGGACTCGAACGTGCTCGATATACGAGTACATGTTTCTACTCGTTTATAGGTATATGTGATATAAGCGATGCGCCAACTACAATAAGATTCTTTCTTACGGAGGAATTCGATTGATCATCGGTGTAACGAGACTGCAACGAGACTGCAACAATTCATTCAATCCAAGTCTGTCTCATTCAATCCAATCCAACAGTTCATATCGATCCGCGATAAGACGGTACCCGTATAGTGGGCCTACCTACATCAGCGATGCGGACACAATTACCGTCGGATACAAAATCTTGACAAAGTTTATTCCATCGCTCGATTGGATTCGTTATATATGTTATTAATTGTTTCGAAATACATAATATATGTCAGAATCGAGGAATAATCCGTTGTCAAAATTGCATTACACCCGATACGTTAACTCGCTTCGGCTTTGACATTGGCTACCTAGCCATTCCCATATAAAACGCGCATCAAAGTTGAAGAGGGTAAACGGGAGATTTCTTCGTCGTAGCCTCGAAGCTCGAGCTAGAAGAAAAATATCGTTCGGCTTCGTGCGAACGTGTAAAATATTCGGAGCTCCCGCCCTTCCCCTCTCTATCTAGCTGCTGGTATGCGCTTCGGCTGATACAAAGTACACTTGCCACTGGATGGTACCTACGTATACACTCGTGTATACGAGTTTTCATGTATAAACACGTACATACTTCACACCTGTTTTCCTCGGCTCTTTACACAGTTCTCTCTATGTATACTCTGTTTTCGTCCTATTCACGCATCGCCCCGTTGTCCCAAAATTTTTAGTCGAGGGAGACCTAAAGTGAAACACTCCGATGTATCGCGAGAACCTTCAACATGCGTGTGTGTGAGAGAGCGCGAGGGTGTGTGTAATGGCAACAGAAACGACGATGGCGGCAGTCCATGATAAGTGAACGCGGCGAAAAACGAGACGCCGGATGTGACATCATCCGCGAGCGTGTGTTGTGACCGCGCGGGCAAAGAACGAGACGGAAATAAAGAAGGAACGAGAGAAGGGTCAGTGAGAAACGTATATATACGTATATGTATGTATATAGTAACGCGTTATTTCAACGCCCATGATTTTCCAACTGCCCGCGCACACCTCCCGCCATCGGTACGTATTAAAAACATGTGCATAAATATTATCGGCGTGGACGTGACCCGGAGCTCTTTTTCTGGTACATCGATCGACTAACTGGGATAAGAAAGGGGCATGGTTATTGTCCACTCGATAACCGTTCGATCGGCAAATGCACTTCGTACGATCAATTGTTTATAAATCGACGCACGATTTATCAATCGCGATAGAAAAATTCCTTCGTATCGATATTTTTCATTTTTTTCGATGAAAAAGTGAATCGAGTGAAAATGCTTTCGATTTATTCATGTAATTTTTGTATCGTCTCGTTTTTCTTAATCTCCCGAGTAAGATATTCGTAAGCTCGAGATTTCGATCTGTCGCCACATTTAGTTTGTCTTTATTTTGAAAACTCATACCAAAAGTCACACCTCGGATGTGAAAAAACTTGAGACGAGTACGGCAAATTTGGTTTCGGTATAAGGCGTATGCGTACTGTACGGCTTCGGCCAATCAAAATCATATCGAAATTAAAGATATTCCTACATCATAGATTGTTACGTCACTGCGTCGGGTGTAACGCCTCGACAACGCTGCGTCTTCATTGCGACGAAGAGTTCGCTTTTTCGTTAAATATTCATAGAAATACTTACTGTTTACTTTTTTTCGTTTCTTTTTTCAGCTTTCCGTTTTACTTTACTTTTTCTTTCAACTTTATTACATTTTTGCTCCCTTGAAATTTCTTTATCACTCAAGGGGTTAGAGCTGATTTTCCAAAAAAAAATTGTTTTTGTATTTTCAAAAAAGTACAACATTTCAAAAGTATTCCCTGAAAATTTTAGACAAATCGGGGCATTATTTGTGAAGATATGCAACTTTGAGCGCTGCGGCGTCGAGTGGGTAAAAGTAGGTTGGTAGTGGTAGCTGCGCGCTCGACGCGAACGCTTTGAAATTTTTATCACTAATTTTATACATAATTATCTAATCCTTGAACAAAGAAATTTTATCCACGGTAAATAGCTTTTATTTTATAGCCGAATATATGGGTGAAATTGCTGTGGAAAAAAATTACCTTTGAACATTCGCCATTTTATAAACAATCAACATTTTTATTAACCCTTCGTCCAAAGACCGCATAATAGGATTTACCAATGATCCCCGTTAATTTTTTTGATTTTTGATAATCCAGTGATGAGCGGCAGTGATTACCGCAACCCCCCTTTTTTATTTCGACCCCTCGCAGACTGGCTTGTATCTCGCCTATTTATTATTATTTTGTCAAGAAAATTTTATTCTATGTTCTTAACATATGTATAATTTATATAGAAATAGATTTATCAAAAATGAATAAAACCACTGGTTAAAAAAAACGTTTTTTCGGGCGTTACAAGTAACTCTAACTCCCTAAAATGTTTGTCGTGTTGCATGCTATCGATACTTGTCCATAATTTTTGCGCGTCAATTTACCAATTTGCCGATTTTCGTGCCATAACACAAATACTTAGGTATGTGTCTGACAAAGTTTCATTAATTGTAAGATTAATAAAAAAAACGCGTTGCATGTATTTACCGATATCTGCTCTGAACGATGTAATTAATATGACAACTTCTTTTTGGGTATATTCTTACCAAGATTATTTTGTTACTTTAGTTCATAAAAACTACAACTTTAGCGTATGTATATACTTTCGATGATTGATTTTTATTTGATAACTATGCGGACATATATATCTACTTGTCTCAAGTTTTTTACACACCTGAGATGTTTTTTTGGGGGATTCGGCTACTTTTTGTAAAGAGTTTGTCATTTTTTCATTAATTTGTATAAAAACTGATCTTTTCACTAAAATCTGTAAAAATTCAAGGGTACATTCTAGACATTTTAAACTCGAAGTACATTTTTATCAAGATTAATTTACTAATAAGTGTGCAGTTTTTATAAAATGCTATATATTTTCGATGATTTCGATCTTATAAATTTTTGCAGGAATATTCAGATTACGTCGTTATTAACTAACAGCAGTAAAAATCCTTCTCTAACGTTTAATAAGTACCTACAGTAGTGAGGAGGAACGAAGAGAAAATTATTTTTTGTTTTTCATCCACTAAAGTTCCACTCGAGGTTTGCCTCGGCGTGCATTAACAATTCGTCAAGCAAATTGTGTTCACATCGTTAAATCGACGTTTCCGTTAACACAGCGCTGATGGCACAAACTGTAACCTGCTTGATATGATCAATGTAAGCGAGTATTGGCACAAATACTACTGCCGCGTCTCATTGTTAGGCGACTATACCGTCCGCAATAATTTGGGGACACATTTGGCTGCCAAATGTGGAAATAAAAATGAAAATTCATAATCCGGAAAAAAGGCTTGAGATCGAGAAATTCTCATTCGGGGGTTTTCAATCACCTCATGACCAGATATTTTATTGTAGGAAAACCCCACGAATGAGCATATTGGCAAGCAAATGTTTTATTACAGGTTGACCATTTAATTTTTCCGCGATACCCCACACTGACCGGATTGAAGATGCTCCCTACTTTTCACAAGACCTCGACCCACGTACCAATGAAAATATGTGACAAACTCTGAAAATATTTCCCTTCCACCTTGGAGAAAAGAGCGAGAAACATTAAAGCGTTTGTTTCTTTGCATTTTTAAAGATCAGTCGATAGTCTCAGGGCAACGTGAAAAGATCGAGTTTTCGACTCTCGCAATATCAACAGCTAACCTTATTTTCAATTTTATGAAATAAACTCGAAATAACGATCAATATTCAGCACAAATGTAGACTCAAGGTATGAATTGTACAAAAATAAAATTCATATGTAGAATAGAAAAACTCAATCGAAATTATACGAGTGAATTCAATTATTCGCTTTCGTTTTTTTTCTTATATCTACAGTGAACCGTTTCGAGACTTACAATCTCGAATAGACTTTCGCAGTAGTATCGCATCGTGGGACGGTATACGTCGGCCCTGATCGAAATGATGCAAGAAGACCAAATCTCAGCAACCAGAATGGACGAAGACGTACGTGTAAAATAATTGTACGTTTTCCTTCACGATGAATATCCCATTTTGCTTAGGCGACCGGGCTAGATAGTAGGTCTGCGGTGCACTTCTCGGGCTGCTGGGGCCCACGCAGCACTCCCGGAGATATGTAATATGCGCGTGGTGATTAAGATTACGGCCATGGTGTGGAGGGAAAGAGAGAAAGAGAGAAAGAGAGAAAGAGAGAAAGAAAGAAAGAGAGAAAGAGAGAGTTCATCACCAGTAACAAGAAAATACAAAACATGCGGTGGCAGAAGAGCAGCGAGGGCGCGCGAGCGCGGACTCTCGGGACGAAAGGAATTCGTGACGCCATGTGCGGCCCCTATATATTTATCGTTACGTTTTGTTGGCTGGGGCGGGTGGGGTCTTATATAAATTTATTTATTTAATATCTCCGCGCTCTGCTCGTCTCAACGCGCGATGGATCGACCGTAGCGGACTTATGCGAATTGCATAAGATCAATTTAGCGAGGTTACAAATATTGCTCTATTCCTATCGCGGTAATAAACATCATCGATATAAACGGAGAATAGTTAAGCTTTAATCGTTTTAAGCGTCACAAACGTAATTACGCTTAATTAAAAAAAGAAAGGTAACGCACGAAAGTGAACGAAACACAATTTTTCAAGCCTATCGAGTTAATACAAAACCCCCCTGCGAAGAAGATGGAGAAATTCCAGAAATGAAAGAAGAAAACGGTTTCGGGGTGAACAAATATTGGCGAAAAATATTCGCGAAGCTATATATCACGAATAGTCTCATCTCAGTTACGGTGAGTTTCTTTAGAGCCGCGGAAAACCATCGGGTGTGCGAAGCGAAGACGATATCGTGCGCGGCGCACGCGCAACGCGGGAGTTTTATTCGCACGAGTGCGCTCCGCGTGTGCTCCAGCCCACATGTGGACGCATCGACGCAGTGCATCCGCAAAATTGTGTGCAAGTCTAGGACAGGGACGCTCCCGCGAAAAACCGGATGTAATACCTATCCCTACGTAGGCATATATATAAATATATAATCGGATATGACGCATCGAACGCTAAAACTCAGAGGGGCAGAGCCTGAAATAGGTCCTTTAAACTCGGAGCCTCGATATGGACGCCATCTCCGATCCTGAGAATCGCGAACCGATCCCCCACAAAAGGAGACCCTTCGGGTCGGAGCGATCGCGCGAGCGAATCGCCCGAGCACCTTTCGTATCGCTGTTCTTCCCTTCCCGCCTCTCTCTCTCGCTCTCTCTCTCTCTCTCTCTCTCTCTCTCTTACACACTTACACGAATTATTGCAGGTATACTATAGGTCGTATACCTGCAGACACATATATTGCCACGCTCGCGTTGCGCATGTACTTATGTTTACGCGTATATGCTATATAGAACGATTGGCGCGCACGTTCACACGCCAGCGAGGAGAAGACGACGCGACCGTAACTCCGCCTGGAGCGATAGCAGCAGGCCTGCCTTTTTCTCTTCGTAGGTAGATATATATGCATTGATATTACGAGTGTAGTTACTATGCCATATATACGGTACACAATGTACCGTGTAGTATATTCACGATTCGACATCGAACACATTTCGAACACTGCCCGACAACGGACGATCGGGACCGAGCCGACAACGAGAAGGCGGACCCCAAGATTCAATGCCGAGGAATGACGAATAAAGGAGGAAAACAAAACGAGAATTTGGATCGGAGGCGGAATAATCGTTTGGACCGATTTTTCGCGAATTCCGTGATTTGATTTTTTCCGTAAATTTAATTGTCGGCTTCGTGTAATTAATTATTTTCGTATAATTAATGGATGAAATTAAATAAACAATATCTACTGGTGATATAAGAATTGTAATTATATCATTCGTTAAATAATTATATTTATTTGTCATGGCTGAAATTTTCAAGCTCCCAATTATTCCAACATTTATTGCGTTTTATATATAGGTAAGTATTGTTATGTTCGTTTTTGTTCAGTATGTATAGGTACGAGGCATCGCCCCCTATAGTTATGAACTTGCCACAGTGGTCTTGCTCGCGCATCGATTAACACACGTCGCTCTATATATCGGCGAAAAACACGACCGAGATTGAATATCTAATATACGTTATGCCTATGTATAACGAGGCTCATGTGCATGACCGACGTAGCATTCTCGCATCGAGGATCGGGGATCGCAGGCTTATCGGACCAACGTCATCTTCGTTACGACGCCGATAGAACGGACATTTTCCTTCCTAATTGCATATTGAAACTACACGAAACGCGGGCGAATGCATCGCAAAAGACTCGCCGCGGCGCCGCGCCGAGGCGTAAATTTAGCTCGTCACGTACACGAACGCGTTGCTGATATCCGCCGGTCGCACTCGGAACGGACAATGATATTTCCAATGACCACCGATATGCCAGCTCGTATGCTCCTCTTATGAAACATCGAATTAAAAAGAAACTTCATTGACCTTTTTTTCAACAATCGAAGCGTACACTCGCGACACGTTCTGGCTCCATCTGCGCTCGTTTGCGAATCGCATGAATGGATATTGTCGAGCTTACGCCTATATGTAACGTATGAATTAAAATTTTCTTCTTTCTTTCCTTTCTTTTTGTCTTGTTCGGCTGTTTGAATCGACGACCGAGATTGTTTATTTTATGGTAAACCGCAATCTCTCGCTCGCTGCTTATGATATATTCTCTCGCTTCCGGGATACTTCTACTTCGGGCACGTGAAATATTTTTTGCGCTCAAGAGAGCGAGCGATCGCGAGAAAGAGAGAGGGACATGAAGGAACTTGACGAAAATAGAAGAATTTACACCGTTGGTGTCAAACCACCACTTCCTGTTTTTAAGAGGAAAGTCAATTACATATACATTCACATTATTCATTATATTAATCTATAAATATATCATTTCTAATTATGTGCATTATATTTATTGAATTATAGATCAACTATTAATATTAATACGATGTTATTGTACGCGTATAATAATATCAACGACTTCAACGAGATACGTTTTAATACACGAGAGAAAAATTTCCGATAGGGTATAATTATTGTCGCGAAGAAGGAGTTTGCGTCATCAAATAAAAATTTATCCGTATCGAACGAGAATTTGTCCCAAGGAAACACTTGTTTGACGTCAAATTGGAAACGTCCATGGTTGCCGAAATAAAATTTCGATACATTTTGTTTTTTCATTGAAATAAACTCCATTTAAATCGATCCATCTACTTTTCCACGGTTCTTAATAGAAGACCACCCCACGTGCTTTGTCGAGAAAACTTACCAATTGTTATTCCATTTATCATCGAGCATAGATAAACCTTTTATCGAATAGATTGCGCAATTTAGTCCGTTGGCGCTGATCGATTTGACCGAGAAATGTTCAATGGAATAATCGACCTATACCACGTTGTTCGAAAAAGATTTATTCTTTCGTTAGAATTTTACGAGAAATGCGACACCTTTCACAAAACCAAACCTCGTCGACTCTTTTATCAGACAATGAATTTTAATATCGGAAAATAAAATGGTGCACGCCGATAAAAAACGGCTTTCTTTGAAAATTCTTAAAAATATTCTCCGATAAAAGATATAAAATTTACTAGTATATGGCACGTCCATATCAGCGAAAAATTAATAATCGAAACCGTTGCAAAGAATGATAAATCATTGCTCCAGCATCACGAAACGATTTCATGAGAATTAATAGATTTTCGCACCAATAAGTACACGTAGGTACTATCGAGAACGTGCAAATGAGAATCGGTCAAATTTATTATCAAAGTTATGTACGTTCATTTACAGTCGATCATGAATATCTCATATGCATATAGTACGCTAATGTATTTCTGAATATTGAATAACTTAATTTCCACGACGAAAGAGTCGAGTCGAATGAACAGAATTGAAAGAATGAAACGTAGGTATCGGTATTTGATATTCACAGCAATATATGGTCCTCGACAGCTCCGATCCCCCATCGAGCCTCTTCCCCGCATCACCGTCCCTCTCGGAACTTTTCGATACGGCGCGTTTAATTTTTCACGCGTATTCGCGCTACGTTCAACGACTTCGACGATGCAGGCAAACTACCGGTATGTTCGCTTCCGTTGTACCGGTCCCCGTCTCTCCTCATCTCGCATAGGTAGCCCAATATTGCTGCGTAATAATATAGAATCGAATTAAAATTAGCCACAATCGCGAAGAAGGTCGCGAGTTCGTTCGTTAACGTGCGTAGACGCGACGACGAAACACAAACACGCGGGTGAAAATTTGCAAATCCTTTTCGTTGTAACGAACGCACCGCAGAGCGTGTCTCACGAGCAGCAACGATCTCTGCGCGACGTCTTTCGAAAACGGACGTGCCCGATGCCGCGTGAAATAAAAGAACTACCAATTAACATATACCAGTAGTGCGTTCATTTCGAAACGGTCTACGATGATTTTTTATCATTTGTCAAATGATTCTTAATTCCCGGAGACGGGGTGGAACGTATTCGGAGGCTCATTTCGTCGCATTGCAATAAATATTTATGATTTATCACGGACCAGAGCCGTTACGGGAGACGCCAAGGCCGAACTTGCCGATTTTTCTTTTAACAAAACCGAGTGCCAAAGTTTCGTAGGAAATTAGATGGACACTGGCGATAACCGATAAAACGTTGCAAATTCGAAGCTGTTCGGATTATTTACAATTTAACCAGAGTAAAGGATTGTTTTGTAATGGCACGTTTATCGCATTATTTCTGTCTTACATTGTAACGGAACCAAATAAATTATACAAAACCGGCAATTACGCCCTTATACCCCCTGTACCGTGACACATCGACCGAAAGAAACCTCTTATCGGTTGAAGATTATTTCCAACCCTATCGGGCTATTCTTATCGTAATATAAATATATGTATATAACCGCTGCTAAGATAATAGGTGTCCGCTGTAGGGTTTCAAGTTATCGCGCCTCGTTCGTGAATTAAAAACCATATTGATGTTATGATGAATATCGAAACTCTTCGAATGGCACAAAGGCCCTGGTGTGTGGGATCGCGAGTATACGGCAGTGAAGAAACAGAGCAAAAAACCTGAATAGAATGAAGTGCCTACTTCTGGCTTCCTCCGTGTTCGTCGTTGTCGGCTCGCCGGCACGACTCGGCCTTTGGCCGGGCTCTCTTTCGCTCTCTCGTCCCTGACGAGTTCTCGGAACCAAAGCCACCCGAAAACTTGGGCATCGTCGTGGCTCCCGGCCTATACCCCGTGCATGCCTTCTAGGATGCTTTAGAGAAACATGAAGCAGCGCGCTCGACTCGGACTATATGTATCGGTGTAAGTGATAAGGGCGTATCCCGTATCGTCGTACTTCTCGAATAAAGCGACTTGCGACTTTTTAACATTGAGCAATTCGCATCATCGTCGTGTACATTTTGTGCGACTGATTGCCGAATTGCATCGTTGGTGTGGGTGTGCGTGTGCGTGCGTCCGTGTGCGCGCGTATGTGCGGGTGTGTGTGCGCGCGCGTGTGTGCCAGAGAGAGTGAGAGAGAGAGTGAGTGAGAGAGAGAGAGAGAGAGAGAGAGAGAGAGAGAGAGAGAGAGAGAGGCAGGCAGCCAGAAAGAGAGAGAGAAAGATCGACGAAGAAAAAAAGAGAGAGAGAGAGATCACAAGGTTCGTAGCGCTAATTCCTTCTCTACGTTTCTTCTCCTTCTTCTTCTAAACCTCCTAACTCGGTTAGCCCGAGTCTCTCGTTCGATCGGTGGATCCCTGGCAATCTTTGGAACTCCCAGGGTCAGCGAGATTGGGTTAGGCTCACCCTCGGCTTTTTCCCCATCTCTCTCTCTCTCTCTCTCTCTCTCTCTCTCACACACACACACACACTCACTCACTCACTCACTCACTCACTCACTCACTCACTCACTCACTCACTCACTCTATCTCACTCTCTGAGCTCGCCCGTCTTGTCCAATACAAGCGGCTGGTTTTGTTGCCGGACGCTGGTCTATACCCGCGGCGAGCTAAATAAATAAAGAACGCGGAAAGGACCGACGAAAAATTCTTAACCTTCCGAACCGAGGGATGTAAATACGAATCGTGCGCGACCCGTCCATTTTGCCAGTTACTTCACAAATTGTTTTCTCTAAATTCGTCTCCAACCAATCGATTAAACCGAAATATCGGTTTGGCCAATTAATAATTGCGTTTCCGATATGTGGACGCGTATCTTCAGCGATTCGAGAAAAAAACGGAACGGCTTTTTGACCAACCTAAGAAATTCATTCGTCATCGATTCGATGAAATCGTCCTCGTGTCGGCGTAAGAATTTACTTCTTATCGTACGAAAGAATAAACGTGGCGATACTTAACGCAAATCTTCGCGGGCTTAAGCGATATCATCGGTTCAAAGATACACACTCGTTTTTCAGTCCGATTATCCAACGATGACTATGCTGCAACATTGCGGGGTTCGAGTGCCGACGTTGTACGATAGAAGGAACGACGTTTGATATTTGCGATAGGAGTAGGTTATGGTGCAATATCGTTGTCAGAAGTTGCTGATCGCACATTATAACGGTTCTTATAATACCCACTGTAGTTGGCTGGTGGTACAGTCAGCCAATGATAATACTAGAGACAGCACGTAATGGCAAAGAAGCCGCAGTAGCAAGGAAAAGAGCGTCGAACGAGACTCTGAGACTGGCGCCAGCATCAGCCGTTCTTCATTGTCATCACGTGGTAGTACATGGCATTGTATGCAATATTATATATATATATATATGTGTGTATATATATGATGGAGCTCGAAGTAGTCCCATAATGCACACGTCGTGTCATTTATGCGCAATAAACTTTGCATAAGAAAATGATGAAACACAGAGGGGCGAGAGGAGGTAGAGACAGGGAGAGAGAGAGAGAGAGAGAGAGAGAGAGAGAGAGAGAGAGAGAGAGAGAGAGAGAGAGAGAGAGAGACTTTCTTACTCTTGCTTCCTCGACTCTGATATACTTTATAAATGTATATAAGAGTCTGCGGTTGAATGGAAGGCTTGGCTGTATTTTGCCTTAGCTCTCGCGTTCTTTCTCTCTCTCTCTCTCTGATCTCTCTCTCTCGTTCAGCAGTTTGCCACTTCCCGACCGCATTTCCTCGCTAATTATCATCTACCACCGATGCCGGGACGAGGCCTTTGCAACTATAATCACGCAATTTTCCGATACCAAGAAATTGATTTCGAACGATCCTCGAACACTCGATACGTGACAAATTTTAATTTTCAATATTGAACTTTTGATTGACTTTTTATACTATCACCATCTGCATGCTCAGTGCGCTCGGGAACAACGATGTTCGATAATGATAATTTATGAGGACTAATGACAATGTGATTCTTTATTCGTAGGGGATCGGTCGATCGATTTTATTGCCGATAGACGATCGGAATCGAAAAATCGAGCCGACGATGAAATTGGTGACGTGATAACGAGCGAAAAATATATATAGAATATTATTGTTAAAGAATTTCATGGATCGTACGTATAACGGTTACACCTCGGCCTATGTCACGCGAGATTAAAGAAATGGTATACGTTACGCGCGTCGAGTTATTCGTGAACGTGAGTACAGCTTCGTATCGAATACGTTCTCTGGTTTTATCGGGTAGAAACGGAAGCAGCATTATCGTGCGATAAGCTGTACTGGTATACGATACATAGAGAATATGGAGAATGGGAAGTTCGTAAAGGAAGGGTGTGGTCATTCGTGTCTTATGGATGTTTAATATATTTAAAACGATATTGTAGGTTATGCGTTTTTTCCAAGCATGGTTAGGCCGATTCGTTGGATTAAAAATTGTATTGGAAATTGTATTGTACTTTTCCAAGGACAATATGGTGAAACGATTGAACAATTAAAATTATTCACTTTTCGTTCGAACTCATAAATTAATATTTACCTAAATTAAATTAATTCATTAAATTCTTAGACACATGTATAGTCGATGTTATAAAATCGAGTATTTATATGATGAATTTTAATAAGGGTACTTAATAGTAATTATGTACCCTATAAACAAAATTTGCCTATATTATTATTATTTGTATTATAATTGTATTAATTTTGATGAGGGGAGAATTTACAATTTACGAACGATCGGTCAATCGTTTCGAATTGTCCGTTAACCTATAATTTTATTTGGATGAATTTCGAAGAGAATTGGTGAAAAACTATCATTCGAGAGAGGATAAAACAGCTGAAGCTAAGTTATTAAGCTTTCATAAGACTTCATAATTTTTATTGTTCGTTATCAGGACAGATAAAATTAATTTTCGACGGTATGGTTTTTGATATCGAAATAATTGAAAGTCCCTGAAACGAGAGGTCCTAAAAGGTCGATTCGTTTTTAAAAATACAACATCGACCCTTTTTCCCATGTCGTTTCATCTCTTCTGGAATTACCCTATCTCATGCAAGTTTGCCAATACCTGGAATTTTCACTGCGAAACGACGATGAACACATATTGTCGAGTTAAAGACTCGGAAGGGTTAGAACGAGATGAAGAAGAAACGAGAGAGTGTGCATTTAATAGCGGCACGCTCGTGGTTCGTCAAGTCTTTCCTTCTCTCCTTCTCTCTTTCTCCCTCGGTCTCCTCGGGGGATCTCGTTGGAGAAGCGCGTTGCCTGAAAACAAGATTCCGCGGAGGACGCTGGCCTGCATCTCAAGCAGGCCCACCAAAAACTCATTTGCTTCGCAGCATCATTTAGACACGAGAGAACGCGCGGCAGCTTTGATGGCGAGAGACCTCTCTCTCTCTCTCTCTGTCTCTCCCTCTCCTTCCTTCTCGCTCTTCATCTTCCTGTTTCTCATTGCCAAACCCTCTCCTATATGCCTCTCGCGCTTCTCTCTTCGTCGTTTGTACGAACAAGCTTTTCGCAAACGCACACGGGACACGCTCCTCGTTTCCTTTATCTCTTCAATACACGAATCGAACGACTTATCCCATACCTCGAATTTTTCACGTAACAAATAACAGGTCCTTGAAAATCCTGACGGCGTTATATGGGACGAATCGCCTATTGGAAAAATTCTGATCGGAGTAATACCTACATAAATAATATTTTACTAAACAAATAAATAAATCATTTAATTAATTAATTAATTAATTAATTATAGACACATGGTATAGATGTATCGAGAATAATGGAGACCAAAAATGCAGCCATGCACGTCATCCATCAGCCATTCGAGATTCTACTCACCAATCGTTACGTAGAATTTTGTTAACTTATCAACAACGACCTCGCCGTGTCTGACTTTCCGTACGGCCCACAAGTACATTCCTGGTATGACAGAAGAGAGATACGAAAATTTCCATAAGCGGTACGTCTGATTAAATGTTTCAGCAAGCGACGATAAGCTAAATTGAGAAAGACGAGGTAGCGATTGTCGAACTGTTGCTAAGCTGACCAAGAGTCGAGTAAATTCTTTTTAATTTCAATAGTCTCGATGCTTATTCGAGAAATGATTTTCAAAAATTATCTCCAACTTCCAACTCGTTTTTAATCATGAGAGATTTTTCTTTAATTTTCTAACGAAAACAAATTAAATAAAAATGATTTACATTTCTTTCAACCGATCGTCGCGAAAACGATATTTTAAATAATCGGTTGGTGAAAACGTATAACTAGTTGAATTAGAACGGAAAGGGCAAGGTGTTCGGCCATACGGACGGGAAGGATCGAAGTGTGTTTCCGCATTTTCAATAAAGTGCGCGACGAAGATATTCGAGAAATTGAATGTTTGGAATGCCTCTAGCCCGCCAGTGGTCGATGCTACGTAAAGAGTTCGAGTCCAGCGAGATCGAGGAATCGGTGCAAAAGCGACGCGCGCTTGTATGAGTTCTGAAACAAAAAAGATGACGACGAAGAGAGAAAGAGAAAGAGCGAGGGTGCGGGGGAGGAGGTAGTGTATGTGTGTATGCGAGTGAAACAGAGAAAGAGAGAGAGAGAGAGAGAGAGCGAAAATCGGAGAAGAGATATACGTAGTAAAAGAGTTCGTATTGAATTTGCGGCGACATTCCGGTCTCGGACCAAATGTGGCCGCGCGCGTTCATTTCGATCGGCCTCTATTTCTTTATACTCGATCGCTCGCTTCTTCTCTCTCTCCATCTCTCTCTCTCTCTCTCTCTCTCACTCTATCTATATATATATATATATTGAGAGTGAGGGAGAGAGAGAGAGAGAGATACTCCCCACCCGTCCTCTCTCACACACTCTCTTGTCCCGTGTTCCAAACGGTTCGGCTTCACAAAATCAATTATCGACTGTTTATCCGGTACTGGGAAGAAGCGAATGTTTCCACGGATAGGTTTTTCATCCGGGTCAATCGGTCGTCAATGACAAGTGCTTTTAGCATCGACATTGTGATTTTTCGATTTCGTCTCTCATTGATTTTCTTTCTGCTTGGAAAAAGTTGTATCCACCCCTTGACCCCTACCACCTGTCGAACTCGAGGTTTGAAAATTAAATCGATTCCGAGATATTTCGAATCCAAACTCGGCAATATTTGAACAAAGATTGATATAAAAAAATCAAATAGCCTTTTTTCAGCCGAGTTAGGGTGCTTTTCAATTTGTTATCCACCGGGAAACGTCGCGAGGTCGAAATTTTCGAATTCGATGAAATTTGGCACGTTTGTAGAATGGACAAAAATAGGCGATACGTATTTTTTTATATCTGCCGAGTTCGATTTTTAAGGGATGAGAGACACCTTCGAAAATCGGGGTGTTTTTAGTTCTCCATCGATAACGTTTTAACGGTACGAGATATGAAAAAATTTCAAATTGCGACAACGTTTATTTTTTCGCGTACTATACAATGGATACGAAAATGATACAGATAATAACAATTTTCATATTGTTTATTGCAAAAATGCAATTTTTTCATACGTATTCCCGAGAGTTTTTAGCTGAATGGGATGCAAATTTCCATATAACATAGGTAGAGGCAGTGCCGTAACGAGGGCGTGGCAAAAGAGTCGCCCGCCACGGGCGAACCTGGGTTTGGGGCGCAAAACAAATGATACCGAGCCGGTTGAGAATTGCACGTGGTTTTTATTTTATTCGACCATTCAATTTATTCTGCCTGAATCAACACCAACTATCACTGGCCGTTTTTCGTCCTCTGACCAACTACACAGAAAGACGTATTATTGCACGCGCATCACATTCCTTCTCTTTCTTACATTATATTATGTAATGTGTACCCCTGTGTCATACGTGAACGAACTCAATGCGAACGCGCGAATTTTGAGCGATCCAAAGGGCGACACTGTCCTATCAGGGGCGCCGCCGCGCCGACCGCCCGCTTGTCCAATCGACATATAAAGGGTACGTACTGAGTATGAGCGTCCGGCGGAGCGTCTGGCGGGTCTTCGTTTTTAACACAGCAAACACTGGCGAACGAGTGTCCCGATTGCAGGCCGAGCGTTTGCTGTGTTAAGGGGGATGGGCGCCCAGAAAATAGGTATATTTTTTAAAAATTCATAAACTCGAAAGTATAAAACGAAACGAGTTAATTGTTTAACGAGATACGAAACGGCTTTAAGAATGCCTCAAATAAATTTTAGTTTGCAATATTAAAAAATGGAGGCGCTGCTGAAATTTGCTTGGAGGGCTTCCGCACGACACGCGCTTATGTTAGACCAGTAGAATCACCGACAAGTTGCATCTGAAAAAATAAAACAATTTGCTTATTCTTGGATAATGTCGCTATAATTTTACGTAGGATTTTTGCGATAACTTGATAGGTTTTTTTTATTCGTGTTTCTTTTTTCGTGAAATTATTAACGAAATTGTAGCGAATATGGCAAGGAAATACAAGGGGGTACAAGCCAGAATATTATGTTTAAACAATATGTGCGAGGTTTGTTCCAGGCACGGCTCACAGCCTTAATTTAATGGAAGTTCATGCTGCACAAACATCTGTTTAAATGAAATCATGTTTTGAAACTATCCAACAATTGTTTAAGTTTTTTGTAAATTTTACTAGTAGATGGGATCTTTTGAAGGAAAAATTATCTGTTCATCTTAAAGGTTTAAGTGACACGAGGTAGTCCGCGAAAACTAACGCCGTTAAAACTGTATGAAATCAAATGCCTTTAATAATCGAACTTCCTAATGAAATGTGTGATGGACAAAGACAAGTTACCGTAGACTTAGTAACAAATGCTCGAATGTTGTTAAAATTATATATTATGGTATATGTCGCATTATATATTATGGTATATGCGTATACATATATACCCTTGTAGGGATATACTGAAGTAATTGATTGTTTATTAGATATATTACCAGTCAATTAAATTTTTACGAGAAGCGTAAACTTTTGGATGGGTACAGGCAGACCACACAATGAAATCTATATACAGATAAGGGTAAACTAGTGTAGTTGGACGAATAGTAGATCACGGCAACATCGCAATGTATTATCTGCTTAGAAAATGCGCAGAAGAGTGCGCATGCGCCTATTCAGACAAGTGAACGGTGCGAAAAATGTTTAACGTGAATTTAGAAAATTTAGTGCGGTACAAAGGAAAATTGAAGCGAAAAAATAAATAAATATCTTTTCATGCTCAAAATAAATTCTACAATTATAAATGATTGTACGCAAGGCAATTGGTTTTGCTGCTGAAAAAAACATTTTTTGTAACGTTTCCCGGGCTAAACACACACACACACACACACATTATGATGCGGTTCAGCTCCGTATGGCCCGCACGGACTCACACAGGGCAAACGAGTCGGCTGTCCGTGTGCCGAGTTTACAGCGTTGCCGTGCTATCCCCTCCATGTCTCCTACTTGTACAATTTTATCACGAATTATAAACTTTGAACGTTAATATCTCGGAAACATATGAGACGATGATTTTGGAATCTAGCCGCAAAAATTCCTAATATTTTATTCTATCACACATTCGTTTTTCATAAAAATCTGTCTCGAGATAAAAGCTTAATTAGTGAGAACGTGCCATTAACAGCGACATGGCATATGCGATACATGTAAAACAACCGAATTTTAATGGGATTTATTTCTGGATTGTATGAGTCGATCGTTCTAAAATTTTGAGGAGATATAGATCCCATTGTAATTGATAATCTGTTAAAATTTAAGAAAAATCTGTCTCAAGTGATTTTACCTGGGTACTACCTTAAAGTAGGTATATACGTGTATATGAAGGAAAGAATGTCAAACATCCTGTGCTCTGTATTTCGCGACAACGAGGAAAGAGAGAGAACACCTGTCACGCGTGCGCATGGAGCTTTGCCTGTAGCCCATGCTGCGTCTCCCGTTGATGAAGTGAAAGGGACCTTGTAAGGTCGAAGGACGTTCGCAGCAGACGACAATATTGCAGTAATCCGGAACTTCATTGTTCCTTCGGAGTCTTTCGCACCTTCAAGAGAGTGAGTGGTAATTTCTGACGCGAGAGCTGACCATTATTTTCACCGTGTTTGGTAAAATCTTGTATGTGCGTTCGTTGCGCTCTGCGCTCGGCACAAAATTACCGGCAAACATCGCGAAAGTGTACCGAACGAGACTCTTGAGGGAGGACCCTCGAGGGAAAACTTTCCAGACTTACGAGGTGGATGATTCAGTAGCAAAGAGTTGTGCATCGTCATAAGAGTGAAAAGGGTAAATATATAAACCGATCCATAAGACTATACTCGTTTATATCGTCAGAAATACGAAGAGAGATTTTCTGAAAACGATGAGGGAAAAAAATGTCAAATGCGGCGAGACGACCCAAGTTGCTTTAGACAAGAAATAGCGTAGTAACTATTTGACCTGGCCCTCCGGCTCTAGCTGTCCAATATTGAGACTCTCCGAAGGTTCGACTTGCACCCCTCGACGTATTGTGTTTTCAGGGTGAAAAAAAGGTCGCATTGTTAGTAACCATAGCCAAGATATAATAAACTCTCTCGGGTCAAAGGTTAACCTAAATTCATTACGTTCGTACAACAAAAGCGTTTCTCGCGTTCAAGTATAAAGATGGCAGCACCGTTTGCATCCCCGAGCTTCTCGATGACCTCGAGAGCTTCCAGTGAAGCTACAACAGTCCCGACCCCTTCTCGTTTCGTCAAAAGAAAAATTTTGCCCAAATCCGAATTATTTGTTTTTCCGGGGGTGAAAGAAAGCAACAGAAATCATACCGTGAAGGGTACGCTGCACGTCGACGTTCGTATACATAATACATAAAAAAAACTGCGTTTCCGGCCAATAAATCTCGTGGTAATAAATAGAACGAGCTAAACTTCGTTCGTAATTGCCACGACTAGATATCGTATCGATGAAAAAAAGAAGAAACGACGATGTTGATATCGTATCTCGGAAATTCAATACTCGGTGTATACTTTGAGTGGTCGACATTACGATCTTACGATCCTTCAACTGTGGGCAGTTGTGGCTGACTCGATCGTAAATCGATTACTCCTCGAATTAAGGGATCATTCTAGTTTAGATGTTCAGAAAAAGGCTATTTTTGTAAATTTGTTAAGAAAGTATTATTATAGATATTGATATAAAGTTTATTGGACTTAACAAATGCACTCTCGAAGTATATAAAAACATTTTTTATTTATTTTTTTTAACACTTTTTATATGTAAAAATCACAAGCAATGGAACTTCTCGAAAAGTTTGTATGTCGGTGGTCGCGTTGATATCTCGATAACGGCTCATCCAAAATGAAAAATTCAACAATATTTAGATTCAGTATGATAGTGGCACTCTCACATCCTATGAATATTAATATTTATTGATAAATACATAAATGGCGGAGATTAAAACAAAAATGAGCCTTTTTTCACTGTTTCTGGCCCAACAAAAATTAGTAACAATCAAAATTTGAATACGGTCGAAGACTGCGGTGAAGATATTTATGTGCAGAATATGTGGTTAAAATTTCATAAGGATCGGTTAAGTGGTTCCGGAGAAATCTGTGCCACCGACCGAAAAAACGTTATTATGAGAAAAACGCGTTTAAAGTTTTTCGGGCGAGCGCGTTCGCGACGGGCGAGCGCGCTCGGGTAATAAAAGTAGCAACGTGGAGATCACAAAATAACATAGTTAGACTGCTCCGATCAATCTCAAAATTGTACACAATACTTTTAGATATATATAATTTCGAAAAAGTAAAAAAAATCGATTTTTTCACATTTCAAATCAGAACGACCCCTTAAGAAGCAGTGATACAGGCGACGTGCGCTTTGAAAATTTGATCAGCAATCATACGAGCATTAAACAACCGATTAGATTAAAAATTGGCGGGTACACAGAAAATTATGGCAAAAAGTGGCTCTTGGTATTGTTTTTCCAAAATTGTTGCCATGATTCTCTAGATATCCTCGAAACTTTACCACTCAGTGCTGGAGAAAGTACGGACGGCGTTTTCGAATCGCTCATCGCCGGCAACACTATTTTCAAAAGTTCGGAAAAAAATACCAAGAGCCACTTCTAGCCATCATTGTCTGTGTACCCGCCAATTTTAAACCCGATCGGTTGTTCAGTGCTCGTCTGATTGCTGATCAAATTTTCGAAGTGCGCGTCGCCTGTATCACTGACTCTTAATGAAAATTATAATTTTGTATAGGACCTTTACATGATCTTTTTTTTGTTCGAGCTGTTTTGTTTTTATTATTGGTTAGGTTCTAAGGAGCCGGATGAGTTAAGAGGTGAGAGCGCACAGGCGGAGTGTCCGGCGCGTGCGACAATCGCAAAACGCCATGTCCGCGCGTCCGACAGAGGAATGAGGGAAGGGGGAACTCGCATTCGCGGATCCGCGAGACAGTTCCCACCCTTGAGACGTAAAGATCCGCGAGATCGTCCTCTCTCATGACCAAATACAGAGGCTGGGCCCTCCGTGGAAAAGAGAGGAACCGCGACTCTCCGTCAAGCAGGGAACATCAGTTTGCTCTTTCTCTCTCTCTCTCTCTTACTGTTGCACTCGGTAGTCGCATATACTGAAAACTCGAGCAATACAACCGCTCAGGACCCAAGTCACTGTACTCGAGTTAATGTGGTACGTTAACGAGTAATAATTCCCACTTATACAAATTTTTCAGGTAATTTTTTTCAAGTTGCTTCGATATTTCGAGCCAAGGGAAATACATTTGATTTGAATCCATCAGATTCGTAGCTTTTTTTACCATCAGGGTATATTTTACCGCGCCCTCGAGTTAACGTTCTCAACTAACTTCAGAGGCTTTACGGAACGTGGGGTCGGCTTATCCGGGGCTCTACTGGGAGTCTACCGCAAGGCCCTCGAGCACTTTTTGCCAAGTGCAAGACTCGCGGCCTTCTACCAACAGCGAAAATAATCGACAACGACGACAACGACGATGACGACGTACGAAAGAAAGACTTGCTCAAGAGATACACCACACACCAGAGTACCCGTACTCTGGTTGATCTGGTTGATAGACGACGTGGGCTGTAATCGATCTCGCCAATACTATCCTGGAATCGGGCGTGTTAAGCGCATACCGACAAATAGATTTAGGTATAGATTTCTTTGATTGTTGCACATTTGACTTGCAGCGAAAATTGATTCGAGCTTTGAATGCCGGAACGAAATAGGATGTTACGTCTCTAACGATTGATTGGAAAATGAACGTGGAAAAGCATTTTGACCTAAAAGTAAAATTTTTCATGAAATTATTATTTTTTGCCGCAATGACAATATTGTCCGTTATCTACGTATGTTTTTTAAATAGATAAATATCCCGCCGGTCTAGATCTCATCTTACAATTATCTTTGATCGATAAAGCGTTGCCCAGAACTTCCGAAAAAAGTGTGATTCTCACAGTTTTAACGAATAATCGGACGATTCGGCAGAATCAGCCGATTGTATAAAATCTATGGATTGGGTAATCCTTAGGTTACATTCGAAGTTCGATACCCGCGGCAATTTAGCTTGGTGCTCACATCGACGAACGCACGAAGAGACAAAATAACGAGACCGCCCGTAGCAATGGTAAAAATGGATTAATAATTTTTTTGGAAATACGAGTTATATCACGTGGCATTATTTATGAGAACGTTGCAAATATCGGACAAGAAAATCGTTCGAGGCTTCGATACCTATAGTACAAACAGTTTGGACTTAAAAATGACAAAACGGATGGACAAGCCAAATTGTTGAGGGCAAGTAGAGGGTCATTAGAGATTCCTAGATCCACCGGAATCAAACAAAATTTCCTTGTGCTTGCTCCGCCATTTAGAAAAAAAACTGAAAAACAGATAATCGTCGATATTTCAGCTCCTACTAGTTGGATTTTCGTTTTTCTTTTCTTAGTTTTGTACGGAAAAATATCCTCTGTGACTTTTGTTTGAAGAATTTGTCGATATCTGTGTAAGGAAAAATGTTACGATAAAGGAAGTGTGACTAATTAATGTTTACAATTGTTCATTATCAATTATAGCACCCTCGTTTTAAGTTCATCAAATTTTTTCTTAAATAAAACTTATAGAGAACTCAATTTCCAACCATTTTTGTCGAACTGATTTTGCAATTACTCGGATATTACCCGAGATAGAAAGCGTCGAAGTTGCCTTTGTTCATTATAATTGTAAGGAATCCAAAAGCCATGTGCATCAAACAATGCAGGATAACCTAAAAATATTATAATTTTATCATTATTAATATCATTTTTTATTAATTATGTAATTATATATATTATGATAATAATAAAAATATAATAATAATACAAATAATAATAATAATAATTAATTAATTATGTATTATTATTATTTTTTTTACTATTATTATATATATAATTACATAATTAATCAAGATTAATATTAATAATAATAAAATTATAATATTTTTAGGTTGTCCTGCATGGTTAGATGCCAATTGCTTTTGGATTCCTTATAATTATAATGAACAAAGACAACTTCGACGCTTTCTATCTCGGGTAATATCCGAGTTATCGCAAAATCAGTTGTATAAAAATTGTTGGAAATTAAGTTCTCTACAAGTTTTATTGGTGAAAAAAATTTGATAAATCAAAAGGGGGCGCTATAATTGACAATAAACAATTGTAAACATTAATTAGTCACACTTCTTTTATCGTAATTGTTTTCCTTACATAGATATCGACAAATTCTTCAAAGAAAAGTCATAGCGGATATTTTTCCCTACAAAACTAAAAAAGAAAAACGAAAATCCAACTGGTAGGAGCCGAGATATCAACGATTATTTGTTTTTCAGTTTTTTCAAAATGTCGGAGAAAGCACAAGGAAATTTCGTTGGATTTCGATGGATCTCTAGCGGCATCTCTAACAACCCTCTACTTGTCCTAAAAAATTTGGCTTATCCATCCGTTTTGTAGATATTTGCCACTTTTTAATCTAACTATCTTGTACGACTACTCGTATCTCCCCTTTCGGTCTCTTCGCTCTCTGCCACGTTCGAGTTTATCGACAATAATCACTCGTCCCGTGAACCCAAAGATTTATATATATACCGGAAAGTGCACCGTCGTTTTTCGATATTTTTGTACGAGATATGAAAGTGGCAAGGTCGCCCGTGAATTATTCCGTAGGTAGAATCAATAGTGCGAATAACGATAACTAAATTTCATTTTTTTATTGTTGAAATTTTTCTCGTTTTCGTAAACGCGTTCGTTTCTCGAAATGTCCTACAGCCCGTCCGCTGATACGATTCGTTGCCATTTTTTCCCTTTGCGAGCTTCTTACAAGCGATCGCTGACTATTTTTACTAGTTTTTAAATTCACACCGCAACAAAAAGAACATTTTGAACGTTTTGCTTTTTAAAAAATAAGCCGTTTCCTTTTGTCAACATAACCATACTCGCGATGATTTATGTATCGCCAACGCTTTTCGATCCATCCTTCTTATTTTAATCCTGTCAAAAAAAGTACCTACATATGTATATGGGGCATTCCACGCCACATCGGATACCTTTTAGCTTTTGCATCTCCGATTTTTTGGAAAATTGTTTATGTTCTAATATTTGCTGAAAGAGGCCTCCATGATTTTTTGCAATTTTTTTTTATCGAACCGTTTTCGAGATATTGATTTTTCAAAAATTACGTTACTTTTTTTAAACGTCCATAACTTTACGAAAAATGGGCCAAATTGGACGTTTTATTAAAACATGATCTTTTCACACGCGCTTTTGATACGAAATATCGAACAAATTTTTCAAACCGTATTTCTATAAGATTTTCAAGTTTCAAACATAAATCGTTATCTTACAAAAAACACGTACTGATCGATTTTCTTAAAAATTTGTTGTAAAAAACTGTCATTTATTTCACAACTTTTAAGCGTAGTTAGATAATAGGACAACGATGGGTTCGATTGTTTTTCGATTTGTCAAATTTCATATTTTAGTTATCCGGCGTTGAAAATATCGGAAAAAATACTATGCACAGGAACTAGTATTAATAATTACGACACATGGACGTTTAAAAAAAAAGTAACTTAATTTTTGAAACATTAATATCTTGAAAACGGTTCGACAAAAAAAAATTCAAAAAAATCATGGAGGCCTCTTTCAACAAATACTGGAACATGAAAAATTTTCAAAAAAATCGGCGATGCAAAAGCTAAATGGTGTCCGATCTGGCGTGGAATGCCCCATATATATTCAGCTGTGTATCGATATATATCATTTCTGGCAGCTCCAGGTATTAGCCTCGAATTGAATTGAATTCCTTCGCCCATTCATCGAATAGAGCGATACTTCCGGAATACATACGTCAATAGCCTCTCGTACGTCGACACACCATTTTTTGTCTTATTTTCAAAAAAATACTAACACAGCTTTTTTTCATTAATAAGCATTCCCGAAGTCTGGAAATTATTCTTCGAGTCTCGTGTGCTCGACGATTACAAAAAAGAAGATCGCTCACAAAAAAAATATAATCAAACATTTCGACGTAACGACGTGTTTTCTGTTTACGCACATGCCGATGTAAGGCCCGAATATGTCTGGCGCTAGAAATATACAATATGCACTCTATCGTTCGCATTCTCGGAGTCACAAAAGTCGTTCCTCACAATAATTGTGAGGAACGAGTTTAGTTTCTACGTTAGATTTTAAACGGCCACGTTATTACAGACTTCCGTCATTATTTCACGCCACCCTTAACGACGATTATCGTTCTTCTCCTTTTATTTATTTCTCAAATTTTCACTTATTTGCGTACGCGAGACTTTGTTTCTTTACGCCTGGATCGAATTCCATCGGGTCTGACGAAACGAGAGCAAACCGCTGACCAAAGCCCAGGAATGTCACCCTTTCCATTAAAGGACCTGTTTTCGCTCGCGAGACTTCGCGACGCAACGCAAAGCCTAACCGAATACACGAATGAGTAAAACAACAAGAAACGAGAAGAGTTCCTTCGTCGTTTTCGGCGGGGAAACAATAATTTTTTTTTAAATATACACGCGCGCTTTCGCGGAAACGTCAAATTTATCTCGTTTAATTTCAGTAATGCGAGACACGTGTCCTATTTTTAATTTAATCAATTCCGAGTCCTTGAAACGAACGAAGCGAGGATTATAAAAGCGTAACGAGTATTCTCTCAGGCATATAACAAATCCATGATAAAAATTACTTTCTGGCACAGCGGGTAAACCGCGTGCGAGAGGAGAGAAAAAAAGCGCACGAGACATCCCGAGGTCCGGTGCACGTTTTATGCAGTACCTACCTATATATATTTCTCCCATACCACGTTTTGCATCGAGTTTTCTCGTGCATCGACCGAGACCGGGCGAGGGGTGGTGAGTGAGGAGATGGCGGGAGGGGGACGAACGTGCTCATCGAGATGTTTAATTCCAGGCAATACTTAAGAGCTTTGATACACATGCGTCTCCTCTCTCCCTCTCTCTCTCTCTCTCTCTCTCTCCTTCTTGGGCTTACCTACAGCTCGTTCCAATTAATGCCGAGAGAATGGCCCTTCCTACCTGTCTCGTTTGAAAACGCCTCCAGGCACGGATAATGTATGCTCATATTTGTACGTGTACAAGCTTACGCGTATGAAAAAGTAGAGCTAGGCACGAAAGCAATCTTGATGGTAAATTGACGCGACGATCAATTAGAACTTTCGATGAATAACAATAATTGATTTAAACATTATTATGACGCGTAAATGTAATCCCGTTGTATAATAAATAGTTAATAAATGATTATGCTTAATAATTAAATAAACGTTGAATCTTCAAAAATTAATACAACATTGGAATATTGCAATCAAAATAATAGATTTTTTACGTTCGTTAAAAAAGTACAATAGTAAAGTGGAAGATTTCACGGGGAAATAATAAATTTCGTTAAATCCGTAGAGCTAATAATTAATAAGATTATTCGACTATTCCAAAAATGAATGGAAAAAAATCGTGCGTAATGCGAACTTTACAATACAAAGTTCGATTACACTTGCCGTAATTAAATTACATAATTGCAATACTTGTAATTTTGAAACGGGAAAGTTCGCATCGGGAACACGAACGGCTCTTATTTTCGTTTTTCATCATATAGTTCGTATACGAAACACAACACACAACCGTCGAAGTAGGTTCTGGTCGTAAAATAAAAAATTCTCCAATCCCAGTCCGTCCACCTCTGGGCGCAGAGTACACATTTGCTTTCTTTATGCCGATCGCAATTGTTATCATCCTCTCGGTAAGGTTCGACCACGTGGTGCGTAACCGTCGGGCAATTGGTGAAAAAAATTGGTGATTCGCCGATCGCTATGTGTACGGGTAGGTACATACGGGTGTGTACGAGTTTGACGATGTTGAGATTTTTCGGTGTAAATTTTACTCCCGTGCATTTTGCAACAACTACGAGGACGAAGTACGAGCATCGAGCAATTGCGAAACTCGCCAGATGAATCGTTGCAAGAACGGAAAGTACATACATGGGTATATATGTATATGAACAAAAAAATAATGGACCCAAATGCGTCCAGATCTTGGGCGAGTTCGTAGAGGAACAAAGTGTAATGTACGTAGCCCGTATACCATTGGTATATATGAATAATATCACACAGGTACGGTAGAAGGTGCAAAGGATAATAAAAATTTCACCGATATACACAGATGTATCGTCGCGTTCGTTCGAGTACCAATAAACGTACTACCAGACCTCGTACGATCGCCGATTGCGTTGGGCTATTGCCCCGGAGGTGTACCGACGTTACGGTACACGTAGGTACTTCTGTCGTTTCTCTTTCCCCATTCATCTCGGCGTAATTACGCGACCCTGGAGATACGTTACGTCCAAGGAGCGTCTATTCGGCAAAAAAAGATTACGGTCTTCGCTGTATGTATAGTTGAAAATGTATTAACCAGCGATGTGCCAAAAAAAACAAAGACGAAAAAAACAAACGAATTTATTTGAGACCGAATGAATTTTGATTGCATTTGAGTAAAATAAATATTATATTGGAGACAATCGTATGATTTGCCATTTTACTAAATCGATCGATAAACATTTTATTTTCAAATAATTACCAACTTTGTATTATTTTCCATGGATTCAATGTAAATTGAATAAATTAATTTTTCTCGATTATTATTTAACTAGTATGAAATTAATATTATATCGATGACGAAAGTCCGATTTGACATTTTACCTGATGGATTAAAAATTATATTTTCAAATAAGAATGACTTTTTTCCTCATTTCCGATGAAAATAATTCAAAGTGCATACACACTTACTTATCATCCCATGTTTGCTTTACCGCGTGATTTATTTATCCAACCGTTTTTGAGACGCGTAAACATCCGATGAGACCTGTTTTTTACTAAAGCGTTTTTTTACGCATTTCCGCTCGAAAAGGGAGTAATTTATGACGCTTAGGAGAAAAAAGTTTGTAGAAATGATCGATAAGTGCATCCAACTGGTCGCGTATAACGTATATAACGTTGCGTGTATTATTACGAGCGGAAGCGAGCTGTGTACACGGGGTCAGAGGCTACAAGAGCTGATAATGACGTCATTAGTATATCGCGGGAAGAACTTGTTAACTCTTACTTTATCACGGCATTATCGGGTCCAAGAAAGACTCGTCACGGCTCGACAACTCTTTTCATTTAGGTACATTACGAACGACGAGCTTAATAATCGAAGGTAGGTAATCGTTGCGCGTACTAAATTTTTCGACCAAATGCATGTCGACGGTCGCTGCGACGATATCTGCGATAACTTAATTTCTATCCCGAACTAGCCCAGACGCGTACTGAATAATTAGTCTACTCGAGATAAACGACCGTGACCAGAAGCTTTTCGATTCTCGGTAAAATCGTAAATTTATTCTCCTTAATCGAAGAATCATCGCGGCGAATTATGGCGAATCAAAGAAATCGAGGTATGCGTAAGGTACCTTCCTACATGTGATTATATCATTAATTACGATGTCGTTAATGCTTTATTGAAATAATTAATCAAAAACGTTTTCAAACGTTTGGAAACTGTTGTGTGATTAATGCCTAATGATTCTGCAAGTTCAACTAGCGCGTGACACGAGTCTTCATGAAGTAAGTAATAGCTTCGATTCTTTGACTTGGAACTTTTTCGGTGCTCCAGAGTATTGTTTATTTTCAACATCAAAATCATTATTTTTTAAGCGTTTAAACCAATCTCTGCAACCGTAAATTTGAACAACAATTCTGTGGGCATCGGCTGCAGATTTTTTTCAATCAAGAGTATTGCAGTAAAATTGCCCGCAAATACTCTTTTTTGGCGCCAAGTCCATCATGTTTAGCACTATAAAAATAACATTGTATACAAATCGACAAAATGATATAGACTGAATTTCCAGCTTGCTTATAGTACTTTTTTATAGATGCGTGACTATCTTAAAGTACGCGCATGCAGTTTTGGTAAAGCCGTTTGTTGGAAAACAGCGAGGACTTATTAAACGTCCTAATATACATACATATAAAAAGTATTCATAAAGATAATACACAAATTCAATATACTTAAATGTATTAACGTAAATTTGATGAAATAATTAAGTAATTTAAGACTCCCGAACGCTAGTACGTTCTTTTCCCTTGTCTAATTATTACCGCCTAAAATAATATTCAAAATGACATTCCAGCTTCGTCCCATTAACAATTCGCTTTGTCGATATCTCTATGAAATATTACAATCTCGGGTGTCCTGTCGTAAAATGGGTTTGATGTTCGTTCGTTCGATCGAGCATCGTCGGCTACTTCGTACCGTGACACGCGTTATATTCGAGACGATCACGGATGCATAACGAATGAAGACTTCCTCGAGCAAGGAAGACCGAAGGTTTTACCAAGTGTGTAGCGGTGAGACGTGATATCGTCGTAGTGTAAACGCAGTAGCGGCACGTCAAGTAACAGCGTGTACTTTTTTGTGGTCACGAGTATATAGGTAGGTACGTATATATAGGTATATAGACGCAGCGTCCGGGGAGCCCTTCGCGCTCCAGTGGCATTAAATACGAGAGAACGTAAAGTTCCTCCTCGCCAATTCGTCCGATATTATTATCCGAGGGAAAACTTTCTCGTCTCGGAAACAACGAAGATCAGCAACACTTCCGGTTCCTCTTGGATGTCGCATCAGAAAAACGGACGCATTTATACAACTCCATGATTGTTTTTCAATTTCTTTTACCAAGTCGTTCGAGAGATGAAATTTTTTGAAAAATTACGTTTTTTGACCAACGGTTTTTTTTAAATGCTCATAACTCCGCGAATAATCAGTTAAATGCCGCTTTCGTTTTTTTTCAAAATTTGTGTAGGTTTAAACGTAGATACTTTACATACAAAAATATCGAAAAATTTTCTTTAATGATTTTACTATGAGAAATTCATATTTCAACAAAAATTGTGATTTTTAAAAGTGTTTCTAGTCATCGACTTTCTTCAATTTTTTTTGTAAAAACTAGTTGTTAATGTAACAAGTTTTAAGTCTACTTTGATAATGGGCAAACGATGGGATCTATTTTTTTTCGAATTTTCAATTTTCATGTTTTTAGTTATTCGCGTTGAAAAAGATGTGAACGTTTCCAACGGGTGGATTCGGCGATTCTATTGGGATAAGCATTTCAAAAAATTGCCAAGTAAACACATTATTTGCGTAACGCCGAAGCGATAAATAAATTGTTATCAATTTTGTTTCGTTCGTGCCGATTTCTCCTGGTCCACTGCTGAATAAACTTAACGCAACGATTAACATGTTGTGACCTAACTTTGTTTTCGGTCGAGCAAATTATTGGGACGTGCACGTTTTCCTGGAAGCTTCGGAGCGACGTAGTAGTAATAATATTGTAGTACTTATTAACACTCGTCGTACGACGCCCCCCGCCTCTTATTGTTGCCGTTGTACATAGTTGCAATTACCCGGTGGGGAAAATCGGGGCCGTGGATCGCATGCGACGGTACCTCAAACTGCCGCGATGCGCATCCGGTTAGGGCTCTCGGGATGCGTGCGCGGTTATGCGCGTGAAATGGCCCAGCGACGTGGTGGAAGGAGAACGAGACTGCATTCTACGTGCATCGTACTGCCGACTCGTCTTACTATATACTGTACTGTACTACTACTACTCGCAGTAGTAGTACCTGCGTAGTACGAGCCACGTTGCTCGCTCATCACTCTCTCTCTCTCTCTCTCTCTCTCTCTCTCTCGCTTCCCCCGCTTTCTTGTATTTTATTGTAAAGTCGGTTTCTCGTGGATGTAGCGCATTCCCACTCTGGGGCAAAGCCAGACGGTTGCTGAATGCGACGCAGCAACAATTCTCCCCCAGCCCGTCACGAACTTGTTAAATATACCGAAGTATATGAAACTCTGGCACACGATATAGAGAAATTGCCCGGCGGAAAGACCGATCTCTCTTGCGTGTCTTGACGAACGGCTGTGTACGGATTAATTGTGTAATACGATTATTATAAGGACGTATAGTAAGTATAGTAACTCGGAAAGCCTTGAATCCCGAGTGAACATGCGTACCTACGCGAGACGATGAGACGATGACTCGAAGATCGTCCGCTCTCTTCACGGTCGACGCATCTTCGCTTCGAGAGTTAATTTTTTCCTCTTCTACCTTTTTAACAATTTGAAGGGAACGAGAATGATACAAGGGAATCGAACGATAAATAGAAAGATTATTGTTTTTTGTTTGTTTGTTTATAATCCACAGACACAACGTTTAGATTGTATATGATAAATATTAAAAAGATTGAAGCTTAGTTTATGAACTTTTCTTTTATCGATACGTTCCAACTGACGGGAAGAAAGTATGAAAATAAAATTTGAGAAAACTGATAAATTGGCGGGATAAAAATGATATAAAAACGATCGATCCGTATTCGTCCATCTGGTACGAGTGAACGAATATGCTGATTTGGCAATCGTTATTCCGTCTCACGGAAAGGACCGTGGGCACGAAAAGTGCTGCATCAGCGAGACAGTGGCCGACTCGCGTTCTCTGCCATGAATTCCTTTTCTATTGTCCGAAAGTGGTGAACATCAATGGAGTCTCGCCGCTTCTTGATCATTCACGCGGAGCTGAGACCGGCTCCGTTCCTCTACGTCTGTTCTCTCTGCAATCCGTACGTATAGAAAAACTTCGAGAGGTCTCGAGGAACCGAGCGAGGAGGTAAAAAGAAAAAGAAGTACTTATTTTCTCATCTTAGCGAAGAAGAATTTTTCCAACCTTCGGATTATCCAACATACGTACACTTGTCGTTTCGGCCCTTTTCAGTCACTTGGGAAACATTGAAAAGTGATCTCGCAATTTTTTATTCGGCTTACTCTACTTATTCTATTTGCGCAAAAACGGCCGAATTAAAAACTATGAAAATTCGTTAATGATAATAAATTTATTGTCCGAGTACTTCGTAAAGTTATTCCTCCAAAATATGCGTTAATTTTGAAGTCGATTTATTTAACGTTTATTCGAAAGATTGGCTCAATCTCGAAGAAAAGTTTTATAACCTCCGTGGTTAAATGAGTCAGAACTGAAAAAAATGTGGAAATTATAAAAAAGTAGGTTCGAGCGAACGTCAATCGATCGCACCGAATATGGTAAATGAGAAGAGAGACATGTTCGGTAAAAGGTGGAGAAACGCGTTTACGGGAACGACGGACGCGACATTGAACGAAAACGAACCTGCATCAAAATGCAGTTCGATGGATTTATATCGTAGCAAATTCGCGGAGAATCGTCAAACGACGACTTTTCCTTTTTGTATTATAAAATATTATCCCTATTATTTTCGTTAATAATATTTTACGGGGAAAAGTTTCAGAGCAACCGAATACGTCTCGTTACTATACTTATATCCTTTATTTCGATACTTTACACCTATTATCCATACGTCCTCTGACTTTCTCCACGAAAAAATGACATCCATTAGAAAGTAGAATTTCACATTAAACATATATGAATTCTTCTTGATACGATATGCTCCGCTTTTTTCCGTTAATTTCCGTTTATCACGAGTATAATATTAATAAGTAAGGGAAAAAATTGTTGATCGTGGAAGACGATAAAATGAATACATTGTATGCCATCTCGATGGTGAAAGAACGACGCTCCTCGGCGACACGATCATCTCTGAAGTTCGAGCGTTACAGAGTTTCATTGCAGCAGTATTGGCAACCTGGAAGATGGCGCTGATCGTACCAGGGGCGTAAGATTATCGTACCTGACGAAAAATTATCGTACGTTTTCAAATAACATCAAAAAGCGTTAGTTATTAATAAAATAATAAAATTGACCTTTGAATTATCCTGAATTTATATTGCGCCTGACACGTAACTTTTCGAATTTGATCTTTTTCACACGGGTACACCGCGTAGTAGATGGCGCGAAAATTGGTGCGATTCAAAAATTGTACGAAAAGTAAACGGCTCCAAATTTAATCAGTCAATTATTCATTTTATTCATACACATATACAAATGACAAAATATATAATATTTAATATTATATATATATGAGTGAACGATTATTTATCGAAATTTTTGTCGAAATTTATATACTTTTTTTTATCATAATTAATGACTTTCGGTGAATCTTCATATTACATATGACTGAAGAATCATCCGGCATTATAACATCATTATCACTCAACTTTTTTGTTTCGTATAACTGACTAATCGTTCTATCACCGCTTTCAGTTACCCACCTTTTTTAGGTACATTCTAGCTTTAGTCATACGACTGTATTCTCGTGTAGACGGTTGAAAACCAATGCAAAATTACCTCGAACTCGTTGCTTTGCCAAAAGTATACCTACCATTGACGGTCGGAGTTACCAATTTGTTTCGTTTTTCTGTTTTAATCAAATTGACTTGACCGAAAAGTCTTTCACAATCTGCGTTAGCACGAGGCAGTGAAATTACGTCAAGGGCAAATTTCGAGAGTTTTCTGAACCCGAGACGACCCTGATCATCTTCATCACAAATCATTAATTGCGCCCAAAACACATCAATTTTTCCTGTGGCATCAATATCTTCCGGCAGCTCGAAAAAGGTAATTTCCGCCACTCGTCATCAATAACTTGGTATTGTTCGGAAGAAACAACGCGGGGGAAAATCTTCATCAACGGCAATAAACTTTTGGAACGGTATCTCTTGTTTCTCGCAACATAGCTTTTGTCGGGTTCAAATTGGATGCTAGCTGCAGAATATGATCGTCACGATTGAACCTTTATTTTATTTGACAATATCGAACCACGAGGAACTTAACACAGGTTACTTGAAAATCTTGTTTCAATCGCTCATTGCTGTGGATTTCAGGTTTACTCAACATATTCATAACTTTAACGCCAAAGTACATTTGCTCAACACGCAAACGTTCCTCTTCGTTAGACGGATCAATGTCTTGGTTCAAGCTCGTTCGATGAACGTACGATCTGCATAGATACGATTCCAACAGCTCCTGAAAATTAATCTTCATTTTGCTGTACAGATTCGTGAGAATAACCGATTCCGATTGGAATAATTATAAACCTCAATATTCAAAAAGTTCTGAAATTCTTGAAAACGATACTGCCTTTTCGCACTGTTTTTGATCTCGTTATATACATTACGAGCCAAGGCTTCACAATCGCGTGGCAATTCTTTGCACGCTTCAATAGCGCATAGATGTAGTGAATGACATATGCATTTAAAAATATATATGCCTGGACAATACCGTAAAAATCTGCTTGCAACCGCATTTTTACTGCCCATCATCGTGCTGCATCCATCTGTTCGCGTGTGAACTCATTCTGCAACAAATAGGAAAAAATAATAGATAACAAAAACAAACGTATAATTATGAATAATGTTCGAGTATATACCTGGCACGTGTGAGCGCTGTTGCGTGTGAAGATTTAAGTTAATTACAAATTTTCACACAGATCAGATCAGAATCAGAAATCACAACAGACAACAGCTGACCGAACAGCGAGCTAAGAGTTCACCGGTGAAGCGGCGTAAAGAGGACCAACCGACCAATGGAAGGGACTAACGTCTCCGAATGGCTAGGTTGGGCCCAACTAGAGATGCCTATCGAACTTTATATAGGCGCGCGTACCGCATCTATGCGAATTTCCGAAAGTTGTAGCCATAGATATCGACTCTGTTTCGGTCTGTGTCGTTGGAAAGCTCCCATAATATCTAAATTTTGATTTGGTTAAGAAAAAAAGAAAAAAATTCTCGATATTTGAATATTATCGTACATTTGCGTACGATAATTATCGTATGGTTGCCAAGACCGCATTGCAGAGGAAATTTCGATTCGTTCGTTCGATCGCCCGTATGAAGACTCGCGGGGAGTCCGCGTCACACGATGCTCGATCCCCACCACGGGCCGTGAGTAGAATCAGAGGGGGGTAGGGTAACGTGGTGGGAGAACCGGCGCTCCGAGAACAACCGTGGCAGGATCGGCACGTAGTACAGTCGCGGGCATTGCGAGAGGTGCTTATACGATCGGTCGACGGAGCAAGAGAGAAATACGAAGTTGCCGGGAGGGAGGTGGTGGAGCGAGGTGGGAGCATCACGTGCGGAATATACGGCCTGGCGCCGGTCGGGTGGGATAACGCGTAGTGGGGATAACGTCGAAACGGCCGGTACGGAGTGAGCCTCTCCGTGGTTCCACTCCGTGCTTCGAGAACAACGAGACACGACGGCATTCTGACCTGGTAAGCCGCCAGTGTCGGATCGTGAGAAAGTGAAAGGTTCTGCGCTCCGCGAGAATCTCGAACGCTTTTAATATAACGCACTCTCTCACACCACACGCACACACATACACACATTATACCGGCTCGACTCTTATACACATGTACACGAATACAAACTGACACGAAAAATCGCCGAGCCAATAACGCGCAAACCCAGCGAGATATATACACATATAAAACATTTTACGCGTAATAAAACGGAAAAAAGTGCAAATTTCGTAACTCGTTATTGAGACTAAATACGGTAACACACGGTCTCTCTCTCTCTCTCTTTCTCCCTCCCTCCCTACCTCTCTCTCTCTCTCTCTCTCTCTTGTTCATCCCGTCGCCGAAACAAACTGCGAAGAAGCAATCGCGCGTTAAAATTATCAAGAATTTTGATAATTATAATCGAAGAAAGATAACGACAATCGCACACCCAAACCAAACCCAAACAACTACAAAGGATCCAAATTGTATGACGCTTGACGTGCGAGGGCAAGATCTAACGAGGAACAAGAAAACGAAGAAAAAAGAAACGAAGGAGACGATTAATATATAAAACGAGAGGGAGAATATAATTTATGTGTGTTTGTGTGATTCATTGAGAGACATCTTAAGCGTGCGAAGGAAAGAACTTTTTCGAATAATACGACGAAAACAAAGTTCAAGGACAGAAAAGAAACAAAACGGCAAAGGGATATAAAAGCGAGAACGAAACGTGCACGAGGTGAATCAGAAACTCTCTCTCTCTCTGTTTCTCGGCGTGTGTATGTGCGTGGGTGCGTGTGCGTGTGTTTGTGTGTGTCCTGTGTTCCGAGAGCGCTCGGCTTCGCGTACTGAATTCTCTCGTTCTCTCTCGATACCGACGAGTAGCTGTACACGATACATACACACAGGCATATAAATATATATATGTATATATGTATATATACATATCCGCACGAAACGGCGAGAGGTGAGTGACCTGGGTCGACGACCACAATTTTTTGTTCTCTCCTTTTTCCTCTACGACAAAATTGGTTCGTTTGGTGCAAAACATAAAAAAAAAGTGTTTGAAGCGAGTCGTCGACGAGTCGCCCTTCAAAAGTGTCAAAAATCCGTACGGTCCTGTCAGTGAACTCTTATTTATCATCGTTCCGAATCGATAATCTACCAAATTCGCGTGTGGGCCCTCTTGTTCCCCTTCGCAAGTCCCCCTCCAACTTATTTAAATACAAATGTACGCTCGGTGAAACAAGAAATATTTCGTGGAATTCTGTTGGGATTTTTTTTCTTTGTTGCTTTACGATCGTATATATATATATCGCGTACGTTCGACTCGACGAGAGTGCGCGCGCGGCCACGTGGAGTGGCTAGCGCCCCGAGGCGTCGAGCAACCAGACGGTAGCTGTTTCGTCGATCGAAACACTTCCGGAATTTAAATATCAACGAAAATCAAAGGAAATTTTAAACGAACGGAAATATTGGAAACAAGAAAAGACGAAGAAAAAAAAAACAGAAAATTTGATAAATCGTAAAATGGATCTTCTGTGCTGCGAGACGACGGAGAACGAGTGTCGAGCTTATCCGGATCCTGCTCTTCTCAACGATGAAAGGGTTCTGCAAAATTTACTAAAGACCGAGGAGAGATATGCCCCGAGTAGCTCGTACTTCGAGTGCGTTCAGAGGGACATATCGCCGCTCATGCGCAAAATCGTCGCCGAATGGATGTTGGAGGTGAGTCCGTTTCTCTTTCTCCCACTCTTTCATTCTCCCACTCTATGACTCCCTCTCTCCATCTTGCATACACAGGACTCATACATTTTTTCTCAACTGCCGGCGCGATTTCCGGTCCACGTGGTGCGCCACTGTGCGCTACCGTTTCTTCTCTTTAATTTATGCATTTTCCGTTTTATTTTACAACTCGTTTATTTTGACACTTTTGTTTTGTTTTTACAAACGCTTGGATCTAAATTTAAGAAGAGGGAGAGAGAGAGAGAGAAAACATATAGCGTTTCAATGTTACGTGACTATCGACCAATTTTAACGAGTTGGCGACGTTTACGTAGAAATTATTTACAACGAAGATCGCGCGACTTTGACGTTAGAATTCATTATATTTTTCAGTAAATAATTTTGAAGGATTCTCGTTGGAACAGAAATTTTTTCTTTGAAATTTCAACGAGTTTGGTTTCGTGCGCGACAAAGTTGTCACAATGTACGAGAATGCGAGGCGGCAGTAATGTTGGAGAAAGACCTGTTGCTTCGTTCTCGACACCGGCTGACTCGTGACACCGCCCTCCTTCTTCCTCGTATTCTCGGTTCCCGTGAGTCCCCGAGGCATTCGGCAAATTTATTACACGTATGTACTACATAGGTACCTATCTACGTACTTATGTAGGTAGATACAAGAGAGACATTTACCAGCCATCGAGCGAGCCATTTTTTTCTTCGAACGTCTCGGATATTTGCCGTTTCCGTATCTTCGTCAATTTTCTCGGTCCAACTCGAAGGTACTGTTTAATAATTAAAAACACGAAATTTCATCAATCGATGTCTCGCTTACATTTTATCTTTCGTCTTTGTATATTTTTCAAATGTAATTTCGGAGATACGCGTGTTTCGACATTGAAAAGTTGCTTTTCGTGACGATTGAAAAAACAAACAAAAAATTGGGTTTACTTTCTGTTCAGAGTGTCGAGTAAAATATATTGATTGAAAATTCGATGTTTATTTTTTGTCACGATTATTTTTATGGCGCAACTATTCTCACGATAAGCATGAATTTAAAAAGAACGCCATTGGGAAGCGACTCGAGAAGGAACTTTTCCATGGAATTTCCAGTTCATAATTTCGATCGTTGCTACGACCCGACAAAGCACGAGAAAGTTGACAAGTGTCGGAAAAAATTGACCATTTCAATATAGGAATATACTTTGAATGTAACTCGGAGATTGATCGATCGCGCGTTTTGCGGCGCGACGACGAATAAAATCATGCGCGAGGCTTTAAAAAACATTTACATTCTTTACCCCGACCCGACCAGAAAAAATGCACCGAGTGATTCGATTAAAATCTCCAATAAAAATTAAAAAACATTTACTCACGACGTACGCTCAAAATCGTGCAAAAAATCTTCATACGTCGATTACCTTATTATTAAGAAGAATATGAAGAAAAAAAATGTCACTAAAATCTTGAAACAAAAAATCAATATTCTCAAGGCCTAGAGAATTTTGTGACGGCTCTTTACGAGCTTGAAAGAGTTATTACTTTGAGAATATCTCTCTCTCTCTCTCTCTATATATATATATATTGAGACACCGTTTTCCCATTATCGAAACTAGACTTAAAAGTTGTGGAATAAATGACAGTTTTTTACAAAAAAATTTCAAGAAAATCGATCAGTACGTGTTTTTCGTAAATCAACAATTTATATTTGAAACTTGAAAATCTTATAGGAACACGGTTTGAAAAATTTGTTCGATATTTTTTTATCAAAAATGCGTTGAAAAAGAAAAGATTAAAAAAAAACGTCCAATTTGCCCATTTTTCGTAAAGTTATGAATGCTTAAAAAAAAAGTAAGGTAATATTTTAAAAGTCGATATCTTGAAAACGGTTCGACCAAAAAAATTTCAAAAAAATCGGAGATACAAAAGCTAAATGGTGTCCGATCTGGCGTGGAATGCCCCATATCTATATATATGGGGCAAAAGTAAAAAAAAAACATATATATATGTTTATTTAAACTTTTTTAATAAAGATGAGAGGAAAGTATAGTCAAGCATACAACTGAACATGTGCCGATCGGCTCGCCGACTGGCTCGCCGACTGGCTCGTCGTAATATGCTACGTACTCTTCCTCGATCTCTCGCTCTTTCTCTTTTTCTCTCTTTCTTACTGGCAATGCACGCGCGCGCGCGCACGTGTCTGCCTGCGTGTGTGTGTAAATCCACAATCGCTGCGGCACACGGGCGAACGTGTACAGCCTCGCGCTTATCCCTGAATTCTCTTTATTGTAAGCGCCGTTGTGTAACGAGACAGGGTGCGAGTTCGCTCGCGCGAGAAATAAAGAGAGAAAGAGAGAGAGAGAGAGAGACGGCGCGTAGTCCTGCGCGTTCGAGCGTTTGAGATTAATAGTCGCGATTCCGGCTTCGATCGATGCCGCGAATCTCCCCGATGCTTATTAGCTCGTCCGCGTGTGTGCTCGTGCCTCTGAGAGAGTCTACACATTCCACGTGTATATATTATATCTATATATATATCGTTAGTCTCGCTCTCGCTGGGTGGTGGCAATGCTGATCGGAGTGCGACAGAGAACGCGTCCCAAGCTCAAACCGACACACGGACACACGTCCGTTGGACTCACGAAATTTATTAATCGGCGCAATAATTCAAAACAGCTTGACCCTCCTCTTTTTTCTCCGCTTTATTTTTATCCGACGCGAAGAAAATTCTCACGGCCCTTTAAAAAAGTAAGACGTCATTTATACTCTTGTATTTACGAAAACCCTCCGATTTTGAAGAACGTTCTTATCGATTATTCTCGGTGTTACGCCGAAACAATGTGCACCGTTTTTTCCATCGGAACTTTTCGTTAAAAAAACGCGGGGTCGAGAAGTTGACACTTTTTTCTTTCTCCTTCTTCTCTTCTCTATCTTTCTTTCTATTTCTGGTACAATTCCACGCGAAGGTATAAAAGCCAGACAGATTCGCGGGCGAGAGAGTGAGATACGCGAAACCGGTACGCGCGCGTGCGCTCGTGTGTGTGTGTGTGTGCGCGCGCGCACGCAGCGTGGAAAACGAGTCTTTGCCGAGTCAGCGACGCTCGAGAGGCTCGACGCGCTCGCGCGCAGACTGCACGGAGCGAGTTTAAATTCTTGATTCTCGCCGAGATGGCAATACTGTACACTGTAATACACTTTGCCACATGTACCTATGTATGGCATTTATATGCGGAAAGGTGCGTTATATACGGACCGTTCGTCGCGTATAGGATTATATCGGCGACGACCACACAACGACGACGTATATAAAGTATAGCACGCCGCGATATAGCCACAGTCGCGCATACGCGACTCTGCGTTCTCGCTCATCGAGCTTCGTGTAGTAGCTATTATAATGGAGAAAAGAGCGAGACGCTCTTTTGCGTTTCATTGGCTCTGTCTCCTCGTCTCGTATAGACCAACCGAGAACCCTGTCTTTCTCTCGTCCTGACAATCAGCCCGTGCCAGACTTCCTTCTCTGTCGGCTATGCTAATGAAATCCAATATATACATATGTATGGGCCATTCCGCGCCAGATCGGACACCATTTAGCTTTTGGATCTCCGATTTTTTTGAAAATTTTTCATGTTCCAGTATTTGTTGAAAGAGATCTTCATGATATTTTTCAATTTTTTTTTGTCGAACCGATTTTTCAAAAATTACGTCACTTTTTTTTTAAACGTCCATAACTTTACGAAAAATGGCCAAATTTAAACGCGCTTTTGATACGAAATATCCAACACATTTTTCAAACCGTATTTCTATAAGATTTTCAAGTTTCAAACATAAATTGTTGATTTACAAAAAACACGTACTGATCGATTTTCTTGAAAATTTGTTGTAAAAAACTGTCATTTATTCCACAACTTTTAAGCCTAGTTGCACAATGGGGCAACGATGGGATCGATCTTTTTTCGATTTTTCAAATTTCATATTTTAGTTATCCGGCGTTGAAAAATATCTGAAAAAATACTATGCTGCACGATATCTTGAAAACGGTTCGACAAAATAAAAATAGAACAAAATCATGGAGGCCTTTTTCAACAAAAAACGAGAACATGACAAAATTTCAAAAAAATCGGAGATGCAAAACTAAATGGTGTCCGATCTGGCGTGGAATGCCCCATATACATATATATATATATATTGGATATGCACACATAGACGGGACGACCATTTCCGGAGCAGACTATTAGAACCACGATCGTTCCATCGAACGTCGCCACGTCGAAACGAGCAACAAAACACAATCACCGGTTTTGAGGCGATGCGACACTCGCGCGGACGTGCGAGCGAGTCAAAAAATTATTTTTTCCAACAGAATTTCTCGGGGTAATTTTCGGCTTCTGGGACCGGAGTTCGATCAAAATCGTGATTTCCGTTAACGAGTTGGCAATTAAACTATCGTTTCTATCCCTAATTTTCATCGTGTTCGAGAAAACTTGAGATCGCAGTTCTCATTACCGACCGAGAATCGTTCGCATTATCTCGAAATCCGACAGGGGGCATGAGCGTCAAGCGGCCGATGTTAAAGTTCCAGCTGTTGTTCGATTATTATAAACGAATATTTTCGCTCCTCCAATTCCCTCTACAATTGCACATAATTCCTGGTCGCTTTCGAGCGCGATATTGAATGAAAAAAAAATGAAAATATGTGATAATAAATAATTAATTCGTAATCAATCGATGGCCCAATATTCGTCTTGTTATTCTCATTGTCCCGTCATGTTTTTCAGTGACGAGACCGAGGACAGAAATATCCCTCTCGTCAATTGCTCCAATTAATTCTACAGACTCGACTTTGAATTCTTCGGCCTTCGCGTATTGCAATATCTCCATGCGATAGGAATTTTCGTGTTCTCGATTATCAATCGCGATTATAGCGACAAAGGTACGTTCTTCTCTCTCCCTCTCTCTCTCTCTCTCTCGATTCGTAAGGGTGCCGAGGGTTTCTCCCAACGAACGAGCTGGTGAAGTTCCAGTTCCAAGAATTCTCCGAGTGCGAAACGAATCTCGCAGGAATCTCTAGTACTTATAAAGCTCTCGTACCCGGACTATAGTTATTGTGCATTATACATTATATATATATATATTGTACACTCTGGTCTGTCGGCAAGAGCCCAACTGAACCGACGTCGTGAAAGTAGTGACAGCAGCTCACGCGGCCAGACTGTATTCAGCCGTACACGAGGAGAGCAAAAGTCCTCACGAGCGCTGTCGACGTCGAAATTTTGCACGTTTTCTCGGCGTTCGCGGCCATTCCCTCTCTCTCTCTCTCTCTCTCTCTATCTTTCTCGCTCTCTGTCTCTCTTGCTCGATGAATCTTTCGACGTTGATGCGAGATATCAAACTTCTTTCTGTTTGTAACAATGACCTTGCTCGCACACGTATTATATAGTACTGCCGACGCAACTTTTATATCTGCTATGTATACGTAAAAACGTTGGTGAACGCGTCGAGAAATGAGGAATGAACCGGCATACAGCAGCATTTATGATAAACACTACATGCGAAACGTGACTGGATTCTTCGATCGAGAGGAGACTTTATTGGCTTCAATTTTCTGTTGACGTTCGGAGACAAAGGTGGCGGGAGGGAGGGGCAGAGAGAGAGAGGGAGAGATATATCGTTATGACTTCTCACATAAAGGTAGATAATTATTTTTATAATGACATTTTTCTGTCGCGCAGTCGGGAGAAAAAAACGATTGTATCGCGCTAAAGAGTCCTTATGTATACGTAATATCAATACGGGATTCCCCCGCGTCGTTCAATCATTTTCTTTCCATTGACATTTCTTCGCGTTAATTTTCCCAACAGATTTGCCTTCCGATACGTTGCTTTAGTATGGTCCTCGATATCGCGAATAGTTTTTTTTTTTTTTTTTTCTCTACGCAGCGAAAACCGACACCGAGTCAAATTCCAAAGAGTTTCGCGTATACACAAACCTCGATGTACGAGTATACGGTATTAGTGGTTGCGACGTATCGATCATCGGCCTCGGTGTAATCAGCTTTGAGACAGCTGATATGAAAGCTGCGGTGACCTACGAAACAGAATTTAGTACGGGCGTCCATATATATCGAGAGAGAGAGAGAGAGAGAGAGAGACGCAGACATACTTACATACACGTACATATAATCCTCCGATTGGGCTTTCGGTTATATTGGTGGTATCGTTTGCTTATCGTCGAGATGTACCGTCTACATCGACAAGGCGGTAGTACACTGCCATCGCTGTTTATAATATCCATCCTTGGGCATTTAACTGCGCCGAAGAAAAGGGTCTTTATGTTCAAGCGAAGGAACAATTACGGGTGATCAAACTAATATGCGGTTCGTTCGATTCAATAATAATTCGTCGTAACTTCATTAAAATTCAATATATTTCCGTTGTTCGAATGCACTTTTTCGTTTATCGAACTGCGTGTTATCGCAGCACATAACCATTGTATAATCGTATTCTTCATACTCGAAACAACTGTTTCGTTCCGTCAATTCTGCAATGGAAGACGACGAATCTTTCTTATTGTTAAATCATTATTCATAACGTGCTTACTTAGGTTGCCATCATTTACCATCGGCTTGACCTCGGAACAAAAATAGTCTCGTATATGGGCTTACATATATATATATATATACATACATACGTCGCGGTACTACACTGAGGGTTTACTAATTGGCGGCGAGGGAATATTTTCGTCGAGATAATTACGCAGGGTGTGAGCGATGAGGACGTTGAGCGAGAGAAAAAGCGAGTACGAGTGAGAGGGATGGTGGGTACACATACTATATATGAAGTAGGGAGGCGAGCTGGGTCGGTTGGTCACGCTCATTAACCACCCTTTCATTATTTCACTCTCGCTCTATGCGCGTCGGCTATCGCAATAATACGTTTGGTAGTTTTTTTAAACTATCTAGATGTGCAGCGTGCGTACTATACGTTTAAATTCCGTCCTGCCAGACACCAACCTTGTAAACATACCTCTCCTTCTATATTATATACATATACGCATCGATTGCTCGATAGGAAAACAACTATTGGTCAATTATAATTTGACGTGTGCGGTGACCGGTCGCGCATCTGTAAACAACCTTCGATCATCCCCCTCGTCAAACTTTTACCTGCACTATATATATATATATATATGGTAGTGTATAATGATAATAGCAATATATACGACAGGCAATAATTGTGGTTCAGGCTTACGAAAAAGTAGCTTTTTGTTCAGGGCGCGAGGAGTTCGCAACGTGACCAGACGGTCTTGTACTTATCGTCGTATATAGTCTGTATTCCAGACTTTCAAACAACCATATATATATATATATATATAGAGAGAGAGAGAGAGGGGGGGTGGGAGAGAGAGAGAGAGAGAAAGAGAGCACAAATTCGTATTACGTGCTAGCAAGTACAACAGCACGCTATGCATATAGTAAGGCTCTTAAACCCTCGCAGTTCTCGTCCCGGTTGTTATAAGCAACGCGTTAGCCCCGCAGACGAGTGTTCAACGTCTGGTGAAGACGAAAGAGGAATAAGGTGAAAGACTAACTAAGTCTTTATTGCGAGGAGCGAGAGAGAGCGATAAGGGGGTTTGGGGAGAGACAGAGAGAGGGAAAGAGACAGAGGCGTCTGCGAACCACCGCGGCACGGTTTATATACCCCATGAAGCCTGATCCAGGGCTATACGCTCTCTCGGCAGAGGATTTATTGCAGGCTTCGACTTCCTTTACTTTGTGTATCGTATGGACGTACGTGCGTACGTACTACTGCTATTCTTACTCCCTCATTCCCCTCGCCCCCAATTGTAAAGCGTTCTCACTCCGGCCACTACGGACAATCGTTATTCTATCGTTTTTTTTTTCTCACTGTCGATTTATCGAGGACGAACAGCCTGCTCTCTGTGAAACGCCATAGGCATTTCGTCTCCGGGTGTAGGCGAAATCACTCTCTCCCATCAAAATCATACGGTCCTTTGCGTACCATACATGCATTTATGTATATTGCATTCGCACACTCTCTCTTCCTCTCGACCGTGTCTATGCCCCGAATCTTAAAATATGTACTTGCGATATTGCCCGTTCAATTCTCAAATTAGCCCGACAAACTATTTCCTCGCGAACGGTTTCTCCCGACGAGGTTTACGAGACGGTGACAAATTATAGAAAGAAAGGGACCAGCTGCGTTTATTAGCGAACGTTTATAATCGAAATTTTATTGTTTTAAATATTTTTACACGTGGGTCTCATTTTTTTCTTCCGAATGAAAATTCTATTCGCGTATAGTAAAACGACTGTGATGAATTCGGCTTAGGATGGAAAACAGTAAATAAGTGGGGAACTGCGTTTGTGGGGCTAAACTGGTCGGCCGAATTTGAGTACAATTTCAACTTGGTTGTGTTGAAATCTTATTTCATAATTAATCGATCAATTAATTATATGTTTATCCAACGAATTTGGTCGATTAATCCGCGATTCGAGAAGAAGAGTGGTGAAACGAAATGACGGAATCGTCGATATTAATTGATCGATCGATCAATCAAAGTGGAATTATTATTATAACAATGAAACGAAGAACTCAATTAATTTTTGTCTTTGTCTATCGATCGTGTTTCAGATGTGCGAGGAACAGAAATGCCAGGACGAAGTTTTTCCACTCTCGATGAATTATCTCGACAGATTTTTATCGATCTGTCCGATAAGAAAGTCGCAGCTTCAGTTACTCGGCACGGCGTGCCTGCTTCTGGCGTCGAAACTTCGCGAGCCGGGCCCACTGACCGCGGATATTCTCGTTTTTTACACCGACAATTCCATCACGCTCGACGACCTTTGGGTGAGTAATCGAATCCATTATCGATCTGTACACAAATTTCAGCTCCGATTAAAAACGAAAACGTGTTTTGCCTCCCCGTTGGAGGAAGACAAAAAAAGTAGAAAACAAAAATCAAAATTGTTTTTCCGCAATAATATCTTGGCGTTTCGAACGATGGAATACCCGTTCTTTTCTCGAACCACTCTCGGTACCGACATTTCGCTTTTCACCACGGGAGACGACGCAATTTTGTTTCGGGCCTCGTACTGGAGGGGGGGGGGGGGAGACGCGATGTCGAGGACGACGCGAGAACCGGTACTTATGTTCGTACGCGTCTCTCGCGGTAAAACGTTTCTCAACGCCTTATACACGTCTTTCTCCTCGTTGCCTTATTCTCTCGAAGCTGCAGTCTCGATGCAGCGGCGATCTCGTATCGAAATTTCTTCGATGAAAGGTCGAAATAATTTATCGACGATATTGAAAAAAACAAAAACTGGAGAAAAATTTTAATCGGACCGAAAATAAAAAAACTTTTCACGAATAGCTTTCTTTCGCGGATTTTATTCGCTCCGATTATTCATTATCGTACCGACACATACGTAACGCGTCGCGTATCGTTCGTGACAAAAACACTATATCACGTCGTACAATCCTCGTACGAGTCGAACGAAACGTTGACCCCGAATAGCGCAAACTACGCGTACATTCCATCGTACGACTTCGTACGCCATATACAGGGTGTTTCTTTTATCGCTGCCACCCGAAATAACTCGGTAATTATCGACGTCCCAAAAAAATGTTGCGAACAAAAGTTGTGCGATGTGGAGGGGGCCATCAAATGCGAGCATTTTTTTTGTGTGTGTGTGTGTTTTTTTCGACGAAAGTGTTTATGCACAGTGAAGGTCACCTTCACTCTTTTCAAAGGAATGGTACATTTTTTAACCATCTTATGGAGCACCTCGAGCCGCATAAAAACATTAAAGGGTCAAAGTCGTTCAAGGTCACTGACTTCCAAAACGCATCGACTTCCGTCGGTGGGCACAAATGCGGATGAACGAACAATTCTTTAATGACGTATTATTTATTGACGAGTCGACGTTCTCAAACCATGGACAAGTGAACACGCATAATATGCACTATTGGGCGGAGGAAAATTTCAGATGGCTACGACAATTTGTCCATCAATGACCATCGAGTGTTAATGTGTGTTGCGGCTTATGGAAAAATAGAATTGTTGATCCACACTTCATTGGTGGTAATCAGATTGTCAGTCAAGTTGGTTTCGACACGATGGTCGTCCAGCTCATTTTGCACGGATAGCTCGCAATGTTGTCGACCGAAAATTTACTAATAAGCAGATTAGCCGAGGATCGCGAATAGGCTGGCCTGCTCGATCACTCGATTTAATCCACTCGAACGTATCACCAATATCACGATCACTCCGGAAAGCATTCTACGAACGAAACAGCGTCCGACTGTCCGACTGCAAAAATGTTTGGAGGCTGGTGGAGTCCATTTTGAACATCGATCGAAATAAAATATTTTCAGGTAATTTCAGCTCGGATGACTACCAAATGTTTATAAGACTACCAAATATTTGTCAAGTAGTGATCCGAGATATTTATAGTTGTATCATCGATACACTGAGTTTGAACGACTTTGATCCCCTAATGTTTTTATGCGGCTTGAGGTGCTCTACAGGATGGTTGAAAAACAATGTACCATTCCATTTAAAAAAACTGAAAGTGACCTCCACTGTGCGTAAACGCCTCCACCGAAAAAAAATGGTCGCATTCGATGGCCCCCTCCATATACCGTACAACTTTTGTTTGCAACATTTTTTTGTGACCCCGATAATTACCGAGTTATTTCAGGTGGCAGCGATAAAAGAACATATTTTATCACTGAATATATTTTATACACATAATTATGTTTACACCTGTATAGGTAGCTCCCAACAGCCGGTTTAATATGCTTTATTATACATCTACTATAAAGCGATATATGTAGTAAGTGTCTAGGAGCGCGCGTGAGTACGACCAAGTAATCACGCGTCTCACTCGCAATGTCAAGAGACCCGAAATATTTCGTACTTTACGTTCTTTTTTTTCTCCGATTCGATTCTTCGATCTCGTATTCAACATAAACTTGAAATAGGCACATCGAACGAACCGGGGCCTAGTCCGTACACCGATACGCGTCTTTGCCGTTCGCGGTCGAGAACGATCGCAGCCCTTCGATTGCATTATCTGTTCTAGCTACTTATAAATCTAATGGGTTTACCGCGGTAGTGATCCGCGGTAACTATTATTACCGCGGATCTATGTATTTTCCTGTACGGTAGGTACGTGACTGACGCTGGATACTTTTGTCCATCTTCCGCTCGTCACTGTCATCCTTCCAAAATGTCTTGTTCGTTTTTCCAAGGATCAAAGTAAGATCATAGGATTGAGGAATTCGGGGGAATATTTTGATACGGAAGTTGTTAAAATATCATGAGAAAAGAAAAGAAAAATAAAGCGTCAAGTCGGTTGGCTAAAAAGTAAGAAAACGCAATGGCTCTTTGGCCAACCGGAGAGAATGTTTTGTTTTCTGTTTCGATTGGTCATATCGAGTTTTTTTTGGCTAATCTAGAGAACAAAAAAACTTTCGACATGTTCGATCGTGATCTGCTCGTAAACGTTTCATCACTATTTTCTATTGGAAATCTGAAATATATGTATCGGAGATTAATATGTCAAAGCATCGGCTCTACATCCCTGGTTCGACTTACATTTTTTTCGACACATCATCGTGAAATCTGGGGTGTCGGAGTTGTATCGTTTTGATACATCGAGTTGTAAGGTTGGCCCGCGAGAAACACAATAATATACGCGAATAATTAATATCGGAAGTCGTCGGTCTACGGCGAAATAGTAACTTGTACTCTTCTCCGACTCTAGAAAAGTCTAACAACAATAACTTATCGGTAAAACATCACGACGACGGTAGACATTTTTCATTAAATACTTAAGAAAAAAACAAAAAAACGAAAATGGAAAAACCGTAGAAGCTCCACAATAGTTTAAGTTCCGGGCAAACAAAGGTGATAACCGGGCGAGAGCGTTGGAGCCTAAATAGATAACAGCTGATATCCTACGCGGTAACGAATTATTTAACCTCCCTGCATACGAGTTACACTTATATTTTCGCGTGCGTGCGTGCGCGCGCAAGAAAAACGGAGATCGAGAGATTTTCGAGCGGTTATTCGAGTAGGTATCGTACTCGCGATGCATGTCGGCAGCGACGGTTCGATTTTACATTTGATCGTCGGGAAAGATAAAGCTAGAAAAAGTCAACGAAAAAGAAAATAATTCGTACCTACCTCACCTGCTAATTGCCGGTGCATACCTACATACGCGAAACGGAAGTACGAATAAATGATCGAAATGCGTGCTTCTCGTGCATTTTAGTTGAACGTGTGTGCGCGCGCACCGACTTCCGGTGCATTAGGGTAGGTGTAGGTACTTGTCACCAGGCAGGCTGTACCTATATACGTCGACAATGAGTGCAAGGTGTGCTCGCATCACACCCCCCGTTGCACCTTCTTTCGCGCATGGAAAAGTGTTGTCCTTCGTATGTCCTTCATAAACGAGGCAAGCTCGAGGGAGAAGTGCAGAGACTCGTTGAACGCGAAAGCCTACCCGGAAAGAGAACGAGGGTTGGAAATTAAATCTCCATAGGTCGGAGATGACGGACGACGGTTGTCGAGTTTCGAGGGCCTTTAACGAACCCCCGAGGTACACGGTGCAACGAGAATAAGGGGAGAGAGTCGGAGGGTCGCCCCTTGCGAATATTTTTAACCCAGGGTGTTGTGAATTCCGGCGGATATACCGAGGGATTGTTCGCGATATTCGGTACCTACCCTGTGTACAACTATATATATATGTATTGCGATAGTGCAATAATACCACTGAAGAAATATTCGGGGCGAAGACAGCCGGGTGTAAAAACAGCGTCCACATGGATTTTTCTACATACGTATAGAAATGTATACACGATCGAATGGCTCGCGCTGAACCGCGGAAGGAGCAACAAGCGAGAGGTACCGGGAAAGCAGGTGAGAGCCAGGTGGTGTCCCTGGAACGAAGGGTGTGCGTTGTGCACCGGGCCCGTGCTCGAATGTGCCAGCTGCCTCTTGCTTGTTGCTCCTGCTGCTGCTGCTGCTGCATCTTTAGGTACTTGCGAGGATGTCCCATCATTGGCGTAATAACGCTCGCGCACTCGCCCTAACCACCACCATCGCTGTGCCGCGCCACCCCTTCTCGATTTGTTCTTCTTCGACTCTGTGAAAGAAACGAAGAAAAGAGCGTAATCACCGTTGATGGAAACGGGGGGCCAAAGGAAACAAGAATTTTCGAGTCGTAGGGTCGCATGGTTTATGGAGGGGCGAGACACACGGAATCGAAGCGTGCCCGCGGAAATTCGCCGAGACGTCTCGTAACATCCAAGTATATAATAGACCGTTGTGGATCGCGTTACGAAGACAGCTGCCTCCGTCTCGCCGAGTAATAAAATCGAGACATTTTAAAACCGCCCTTTCATTCGGAACTTCCCGGATTACGTCCGAGTTTCTCCATTCGACAAATTCATCTTTATGAACGAGTCTATAATTGTTTACTTTCATTTGAAATCACAACTATTTTCTTGAAATTTTCCTATTTTAGCTATCGAATGTGTAAATGGATACAAAAAACTGTCAAGACCGATGATAAAAATTAATAACAATGGCGGAGGTTCGCAGGTGCCGAGGTATTTTTTTTCAAATAAGTACTTATGCTCTTTTCGAACAAGTCGATGCTCGTCGCGATGAGCGTCGAACGAGCATCTAACCGAGGCAGCTGGTGCATTTCTCTCTCTCTCTCTCTCTCTCGTAGGGGCATCGGCGCCTCGGGGCACTCGTGAGTCCCAAACGAACGCGAGAACATTCCGAGAGGTGATGAACTCAAACACTCGATATGCTCATCCCTTTGAACGTAAGGATAAACGATAAACAACGCTAAAAGGGATAGGGGGTTGAATAGTGGGGCAAATGAACTTAAATAACGACGAAACGATCGCATAATGCGTTCGCGAAGAAGGCTGGTTCCCAGCCACGAGACGAACAACACCACCACCTGCCCTCGCGATTAGCCCGAACGATGCAACGTAATGATCCACACGGTTGCATATTTACAAATCGTGGATCGCGCGCGCGCCACCTTATGCAGAAACGAAGAAAAAGGAAGGAGCTCGCCTCTCGTTTCTTCGCCTGCATCGCGTTCCTCGTTCGCTCTACACCTGTTCGCATCCTGCATTTCGACATCTACGCTCGCCCCGATCATTCGCATCCCGCCTCTTTTATCGCTTTTACTCATTCTACTTATATATGGTAGGTATATGGAGGCATGTATGTATGTATGTATGTATGTATGTAGGGGCACGAGTAAAAGCAGCCGTACATCCGTACCTCTCTCGTACTACGTCCGGTGCAACTTTGAATACTCGAATAATAATAATAATAATCATATCTTACGACTCGCACCGCTAGGACAATGTACCTATACGCCACATGTCTCGAGCTCGACCAGCAGCTTGTTGTCGATGAAAAGAGAAAAAGAAATTTTACTCCACTTTGGCTCGGACACGAAATTCGAAAAGAAAAATTCTTCACGACGAGGGAGTCGATTTCGTCGACTTTTCAAATTTGATATCCGATAGATTTTTTTTCTTCTATCGATATTGAATATTAATCAGTCGGTTCTATGATGAATTTCATACAATTTTGATTGAATTGGTGGAATTCTTTTTTTGCGGATTTCAGTCTCGATAGTTTCTTGAATTTTTACCAATATTTTTTCTTTTTTCTTTTTTCTTTCTTGTGTTTTTTTTTTTTTTATGAAATATGTCAACATTTATCGCCAAGTCGAAACGAAGAGACGACTCGAGGTGTCTAACAGGCTTATCGGACAATGCGCCGATGCCACCTGTCACGCTTTCGTGCTATATTACTCATGTGTCTCGTTGGAACAAAAGTTTCAACGTAGCTACGAGCAGGTGCATTCACCTTGCTCCTCGTACGGTCCGCACCGGTGCATCGCGTACTATAAGTAATATACTTACATATATATGTATGTATACCCGCGACTCTTGGCTCGCGTGGCAAACAGATGGCGACCGGAAGAGCCCACTTTTGACGTAAATACGAGCAACGCACGAAACTCCCGGAGAGATTCGGGAATATTAATGCGCAAGCTGGTCGAAGTAAAAGTCGAGTAAAACGAAATTTCTGAATCTTCTTCGGGGTCTCCCGTTTTTAGTTTTCACCGACAAGTTTCTTATCGATTTATTCTCAATCCTATATACAGCGACCGACATTAAATACTAATCGTAAATAGGTACCTACCTCGACGAACGATCTCTTCGCGTTACGAATTCTCAATTTCTTATTTTATTTTATTTTTCATGTAATGACAATTTCAGAGCAAATTTCACGAGGCTCGAACTCAGTTTTTTTCTCATTCATATTATTTGTCCTTCGATGATATTTCTGTAAAAAAAAAAGCACGTTTTTATCATGCTGAAAGAAAAATCCACCGTGAAGAATTTTACGACGTGAAAATCTCACGGACAACGTTACGGGCGAACGGAACATTTGTTTTTTCCTACGAATCGTTCTACGTTAGATTCGTAATACCGCACATTAGAGCGTTGATACAATCTAGAAAAGAGGTATTCGTATAAGTAAGCCGGAGGCGAGAGCTCTATTCGCGCCATATATTTCGCATAGAAACGTTTTGGACGAGGCCACAAGTAACCGGCGATATGTATAATGTATAGAAAGACGGCGAAAGAGAGAGAGAGAGAGAGAGAGAGAGAGAGAGAGAGCCCTGTGAAACGACGTAGGCAAAGCGGTTTCGCAAAAATTCTTTCCGGCACACGCGAGACTTGCGAAATTCAGGACGCACACCAACATCGATTCGAGAAGCACTGTATGTACGAATACACACGCATACACACACATACACACCCATAATAAAATGTCCAACGTGCTCTCGTGGCGAAACACGCGACGCTGGAAGTCACGTAATGTAAAAAAAGAAGAAATACATTAAAGAATGATCTATTCACAATTATGTCGGATTTTGAACTCTCGCGGGCAATCATCATCGTATAAAGTTTCATTTTATCGTCTCTATCAAAAGTGAAATCTAAACCACGAATTGATAGATCCAATTACGAGAATTAACGTTTTTGTTTCGGTGCTCGTGTACGTTTAATAAGTTTTTAAACGAGAAAACGTGGATCGATTATCATTCGGCTTGGTGGACTCGCGGGCATAGCAGCAGTATTTCACGTTTACTAAGCGAGTCGATATAGCAGCTGGTAATCCCCAGGGTCGATCACTGATATTGTAAAGCAGGCGCGTGTTTTTTTTTTTCACTTCGTTCGACTATGACGAAAACTAGTGATGCTGTAACTTTAAAACTAAAACACTTTGTTAACACTAAAAAGATAATAGTGTATCGGTGGTTCTATCGTTTGATACAGACGGAAGAAAAATATATTGTTTTTTTCTTTATCAAATTTGTTATTTTTCATTCGATCGTATTGCCCGAAAAATAATAGCGGGCTTACAAACACTTACGGCATAGTTGGTAACGTTTAAAACCCCGTGGGATCGAAAAGTCGAGAAAAATACGCTGCAGAACTATGAAATATCGAAAATAATTCCCATTGATGAAAATATCGTCGAATCGGTGAAACGTTTTTCCAACGAAGCGTCGAGAACCGCCGGAAACAATTTTTCATTACGTCACGAGCCCCTTGTAATTATGATCGCGCCGAAGCGCTTAAATCCTCGATAACCGTACGGTAGAAAAATTCGCGCGTCTCGGTTCCTTTCAAATTTGCCACGCTATTATTTCTTTTTTTTGCACGGCATTAGAAATAGTTTGGCCATGAAGCAATCTTTGTAGCTTGTAACTTGGTTGCGTAGAGGTCTATAGGTAGCGGAAGGCTAAAATACAGAGGCGCACGGCTCTACAGAATTCGTTATTTTTCGTTTCGTTCTTTGGAGCTCGCCGACACACGAAACATACGAGATTCGATGATGATGATGATGACGACGACTACGACGACTGCGACGAGTACGACGGCGATGATGATGATGGTGGTGGGGGCGGTGACCGGCTCGAGGCCATCGACTAGAGCTCGTCCAACTTATAGTCAACGATTCTAGTGTATATATATATATTCTATTCTCTCTCTCTCTCTCTCTATATATATATATATAAAATAGTGCGAATATATATAGGTGCACAATGTCTGAGAGAACGTGCGCGCGGAGCTTTCTAACTTCCAAATGAGCCCGAGTATCGTCGAGATATCGAGCTCGATGTCCGTATGCGGATGTGACGTAGAGAGATGTGATCAGCCTTGCCGAATGCTCGTTCACGGGTTCAGGAAATCTACCCAGAGTCGTGTATAGTATACGTAGTGGTGTCGTGCGTCGCCTCAACTTTAATCGTACACGTTCGACCGTCTACATACTGCACATATATAGATATACCATACACCTTATAATGCCGACTCGATGACGCTGCTGGTGGATATTTTATTCGGGAATATTTTATTGGGGAATATTTTATTCGGGAACCGGCGTTATCGCTCGGTGAATAATGATGCGAAATACGTCGTAATTCGTACGTTTCTTATTTCAAGACGATTCCCCTCGTTTTTTAAATTCTTCTTTTTTTTTTTTTTTCTTTTAACAAATGAATTATTTCGCACTTTTCGAAGACAAATTTTAAACCGAGCTCGCTCTCGGGGTAACACGAACTATCTGGGAGCGTATTCGGTTTCGGGACCCGGCACATCGTGTTAGGATGAAACCATCCGAACTACCGATGGTCCCGATGCTCTTCTCGGTGTGTCTCTCTCCTTCTCGGACTCGGTGAGTCGATGACGCTAGCAGATGGTTCTCTTTTTCTCCCGGAGGTATATAGCACCGTATACCGGTGTTCCTGGAAGGATTCAGAAGCTTCAGGGGTGTCGAATCTTAGGGGCTCTTTTCCCTCTTGTCTTCATTAGGCTGGTCAAAAAAGTGAACAAGTAATTCCTTTTTTATGACAAATGAACTTTCGTGTATGTCCCTTTGAATCGCAAAGACGCTTTGGTCGAGCAAAAATATATATATTTGCGTATTTCGTCGTTGGTTTAGAAAAATCTTCTCGCGAATTCGCGTGCGACGCCAATGTGCCGAAGACCTCTAGGAGACGAGGTAATACAGTTTCGCTCGTCGTTGGCGCAACCGTAACGATTCTTCCGCTCCTATATCGTTCTCTCGTTCGCGTCCATTTGCCATTAGTAATTGTCAAAATGCCACTTTGCCACACTGCTCGTCGTCATTACAATTTTATCGCGAATTCGCGAAGGTCCTTGCACCCTTGACGGCAACAAATTGCAAACCCCCCCAAATCGTCCGATAACCAATTTAAATTTGATAATCCATTCGACGATCCCCTAGTAAATCGGGATGTTCTATCAAATATTTCCAATTACGAAACGATGATTTTTTAATTATATAAATCACTAAATAATTGACATTACTATAACACTCTTCGAAAGGCAAATTCATACTTGAATCCTAAATAATATTCATTTTTAACAAACTACCGTCGCCAAGGTCTCCACCCTTTAGCGCTCTCTAAACAATAATTCTATTAAAAAAAATGATAATTCGGTTAATATTAATGATATACTTTATTTGCCAATGAATTTCGATTTTTTTTTCGATATCGACGAGACAACAATTCGTTGAAATATAAAAATATAATATTTAAACAATACTGGCAGCACTAGATTGTCACTAGGTAAGAAACAAAATATATTTTTCGCATCTTCTCATTAATTAAGAGTTTCCTTATTTTCCCCGATAATATCATTCTCTCTGATGCCTGATCCGTCGTTTCTTCGACCCGGGTCAGAGGGGGAGGAAAGGGAAAGGAGCACGAGAACAGAGTACTATTTAGCGTTGCTCGAGACTGAAACCCGCTTGTATATGTACGTAGGTAGGTATAGCACGAAAGTTGCATCCACAAGCGCGGGGGCGGTGAAACTTGCACAGCGCCTCTCTCTCTCTCTCTCTCTCTCTCTCTGCTAACGTTTCGTTTCGGTCTCGTGCCTGCCTGGAGGATGCAGCATTCCCGTCTCAAGCGACGCGGCTTGAGAGCTTGCATATACGTATATATATACATCGCACACAAATGCATCGAATATATAAGGGACTTAAAGGCCGCGCCAATGCGCCAGGAATGCGTACTGGGCGGACGAGACGGTGAGTCTCGTTTTTGTAACCAACTATGCCGCTCTCTTGCAGGACTTGCACGAACTAACCTCTCCTCTTTCTCGCTCCATCGTGCTCTTCTGCACTTTATTTTTGGCTAGAATGGTAAACACCGTGCTCACAGGCGCCGCCCTTAACGTTCTTTTCTACTCTACGCATTCTTCTTCCCGATCATCAAATTTTTCTTTCCTCATTTCTCCGTTTTTTCATCGTCCTTCGACCGAAAAGCCTTTTTTATATCGGATTATCTCGTGTCACTTTATCCTCATTTCGCTCGTTGCTCCAAGCGTTCCACGTATTCTTATATATATGCATCTATATATATATATAAACAGGCCTCTAATATATTAGAGGGAAGAACATGGCACGAAAACTTGGAAAGTTTTGCCCGATTCGGCGTGTAATAAATTGGCCGATATGTCGGCGGGGGGGACGAAGGGGTGCGCGGCGATTACACACAACAGCTTTTCCGGTTTGCGGCTAGTTCTCTTAATTTGTTACCCCGTACATCAAACCCATTTATACACGTCTCTATGCATAGGTACATATATACATGTATATATAGAAAAAGAAAAAGATCTAAAATTAGAGGGAGTGATTCAATCTCGAGGATATTGCGTCGGGCACTATTCGTCGTTCCTACTCCGTTCCACCTTCTCCTCTCGGTCCTCTTTCGCACGATGTAGAGCGACTCCTATAACGTGCCGATATATAGTTATATATAAACGTTGGCGGTGTGTAAACGCGTGGAGGATTGACCGACGAGACTCGGGGGATAGGAATAGGAATTTTTTCTCGGTTTTGCGCCAACTCGCCCACGTGTGCGCGCCTCTACGATACGCGGAATTTCTTGGTATCGGCATGTACGGGGCGCTCGAGAGTCGGAGGAAGGTCATTCTCGTAAATGGTTTTTTTTTCTCCTTCAACCCCTCCCCACCCCTCGACCAGATCTTTCTCTCTTCGACACGAGCTTGTTGTGATTTAACGCCTCTTTCTTATTCCCATTCTTCTTTATCTTCTTCCTCGTTGCTCAACTTGTGGGATGACTCGATGACGTTAACTCCCTCCCCCCCCGTCCCTTTTTACGCCCAATTCATACGTTCACCCACATGCCGAGACGAGACGGCACATTGGAGAATTATTATTCAGAGACGACCAGAAAGACCGTCGAACCATATACGCGTTCTATTTTTGCTTAATCGCCGAGTCCCCCGAGAATCTTGCTTCGCTGTCACGGACCAATGATCGAGCTTCGAATTTATGATAATTGCAACCGAATGAAACAAATTTATATATACCGTAAAATATAAAGACGGACGAAACTGGACAATAATGTGTGTATGTGTATTTTTTTTCTCCAAATAAATAAATAAATATACGCATAACAAAATTAACAAATCGATGATCCCTAGTTATATAAAGATGAAATTGTAAAATTAGAAGAACGACTCGAGTCTCGAAAGCTATCGGTAATCGGGATAAAATCGCGCATGCCTCGGGGTACCCTGAGATCGGAAGTTACAGGGTGGTAAATTAGTTAGGAGATTACTAGATTACGCGAAGAACGGAGACGTTACACATAAATATGCGTGTGAACCAATACGAGCGAGTGGTACCACGATTACGTTTATTAACGGCTGGCTAACCCTTACTCTCCTTCTCCTTCTCCTTCTCCTTCTCCTTCTCCTCCTCCGCCTCTTCCACGGAGAGTCTCCGTCGTTCGCGTACGAGCCCCTGTACGGGGCTCGTAAAAAGACCTCGCGCCGCGTGTCTTGTCTACCTCGATAAAAAATCCCCGAGTCCCGACGCGATGCCTCACCCACCCCTTCCTCGTCTACGGATTTACTACGATCGTACCACGACTCGTCGTAGGTACCTACTCATTTTTCTTTCTCTTCTTCTTCTTCCCTCGTTACGCATCCGTAGGTGTTCGAGTTTACCTACTCGAGATCCGAGGTCGTTTCCCCGGACTCTCCCCTGCCCGTTCTTACTACCGCTACAATTTATATAGGTACACCTCGCTCGAGCGTATTTCATACTCGCGTCTCTTTATTACATGGGCACTGTAACGCGCAAAGCGGCGCAACCGAGTGTCACTTTACGTGGAAATCGGAATTGCCATGTAGGTACGCGAAAACTCGTATACGCGGGCACACGCCTATACTTGGATACCGCGAGGGTTTATAGTAAAAGCCGTTGTACGGCGTAGTGCGTAAACAGGGGAAACGCAGAGAGAGAGAGAGAGTTTTTCGAGCTCGTGAATGAAACAAAGAACGGGCGCGAGGACGAAGAAATATTACGGCTTCGTCACGCTCGGTGCAACGGTGACTCTCTTGTCGTGTATCGCGCTGCGTACTGACGTTTTCTCTATTTTACTATCCACGTATCTCTCTCGCTCTCGTATTTTAAGTCACGGTACGGTGCGTACGCACGCGTGTACTTTTGTACGTACGAAAGCCACGATGATGGGCTGAAATCTTGGCCGACGATCTCGTACAGGGGGGGATAAGGGCACCGGGTTTCATAGTCTCTCGTAGTACACACGTTTTACTATCGTAAATTACCGCTGTACCATCGTCACGAATGTCAAACTTGCCATATATATATATGCCATATATATATATGCCATATATATATAAATATAAATCGTCCCTACCGCTCACCGACAGACGAGAATAATGGAAAAAAAATCATATCTCTGAATATTTGTTCCATTATTCTTGTCCATTGAATATCTTATCATTTTTTTATCACATTATCGTGCAAGTTTTTGTTTTATCATTAATTACGAATGTAAGAATATTGATCGTACGACAATTTATTAATCGGTGTTTTATTTAATTTTGTTTATTATTTCGTCGGCGTTGATAGAACGGGACTAAGGAAACGTGTACTTTTTATGGTTGCAGAGGTGGGAACAGCTCGTCGTATCGAAACTGAAATGGGAATTGTCCGCTGTTACACCGGGTGACTTTCTTCTTCACATACTCAGTCGCCTTCCGGTCGATCCACGGGCATGGGATTCTCTCATGGTCAGGAGACACGCCCAGACCTTGATAGCTCTTAGCGCGAGAGGTAAGCGGACGAATTCAAATTTTTCGATGTTTTTTATGTCGTTCTTTTAATTTTTCTTAAATTATCTCTGTCTATGTACGAATTACATGAAACTCGATACGAACAAATTTTTAATAACAATGCGTTCGTTTTAATCCCTCGACTCAAAGCTTACGCAAACCGGAATATCAACAGAAATTGAAACGAACAAAAAAACTGAATTCGCCGAATATCTGATCGACTAACTCGATATTGCCTCAATTTGTTTGTACCATTTAATCCAACTTGAGTACGTAATTTTCCAACAAACATAATAATATCTCCAATTTTATTGTCACCGTCGCAAAATTCTCCCCAGCAGGAAGAATAAAAAAAGCACGAGCCGATAAAAAGAAAGTGAAAAGTCGTTTCGCACAGAGAGGATATCGTGAGAATCGATTTACGGTTTATCAGCGACGATTTATCCTTGGCGAAACGTTGGGACGCGATGCGCCGCTGTCTGAGAAGATCGGAAGGGCACGAGAGGCCAATGAGAGAGAGAGAGAGAGACATAGAGAGAGAGAGAGAGAGAGAGAGAAAACGGCGAGCTTAAATACCTGGACGTCTGCGGCAACCACGGCCACCGACGTGTCTCTTGGCGCATTTATTCCTTTCCCTCTTAACACACACATACACACACGCGCGTTCAGCAGACGGAGGAGGTACGCGCGCACGCGCACACAGACGTGCAGACCATTCCGTATATACTTCTTCGTCGCGGTGTTGCTCGACGGTTGTTATTACAGCCGCACGCTCGCAAAAACGTCGCGCACAACGATATTCGCCCTTCCGTTCGACCGATTCAAGCCACACGCACCGCTTCGCGAGAATCGAGATGATTGCTTCTCACGGGCCGAACTAGGCTCACCTCTCTCTCTCTCTCTCTCCCTCTCTCTCTCGCACGCGCGCGCGCGCTCGTTTCGAAAGATTCGCCGTCTGAAGAACCGTGAAACGTGCCCTTGGTGGTGACTCTTGGACTCTTCCCCTCGGATGTCTCGGCTTGCTTGATACTCTCCTAAAAATGTCGCCAATTGTTCATGATTATTACATTACTCCTCGAGGACTGTAATTCACGGAGAAAATAGATACGGGGAGAGAGAAACCGGAATGACGATCGGAAGAAAGTAGGGAGAATAATGAAAGCTCCGATGGCAGCGAGACAGTGTTCTTGTTTCCTTTTGGTCTCATCAACTGCGCCGCAATAAGCGTCTCGCGTGACGACTCGAAATCCCTCAAACGCCGTTATCACATTCCTCGGCTATCTCTCGTACCGTCGTCTCAACCCGAGATTTCTTACACTCTATTTTAATCGGCCAACTCACACCCCCGCCATTTTGCTTCAATCTCGTAATGAATTTTATAGAAACGCCCCATATATTAATATAATCATATGGTTAAATTTTTCTTAAATTAACCGATCGGATACGTTTGTCTCGTTACAGAGTACAAATTTTCGATGTACACGCCGAGCATGATCGCAGCTGCCAGCGTCGCCGCTGCGCTCCACGGTCTCGACTGGACGGGGAAGAGCGGCTATGGACTTTCCGGTCTTCTGGACGAGCTCACTCGCATCACCGCAATCGAACAGGTTTGTTCAAACTACGAGCTTTCATTTATATTGCGTACATTGAAATTTTCACCCTCGTGGAACAAATTTATTTCCAAAAAACAAATGGATGAATTTTGTTTTCGCCAACGCACGTCTTAAGTTTATCTCACTTATACTTTTTATTATGAGTCAAATATATTTTCTTTGTATATTTCGCACATTGGTACGATTAAAAAGATGTTTTTTTTTAGAAGCTTCGTTATTTTCAGTATGTTAAAGCCCGAAAAAGTCTCGCTTTTCAAACATGTTCTAATTAATTGTTAAACGCTTTATCGGTTGTATTCTTTCATTTAAACAAGGAGCATAATTTTGTCCATATGGGGATGTCGACGAATTAGCCAGTTAGCTAGAATTATGCAGTTCTTTACAAATCAGAATTCCAAGCAATCAGAAACTCGAGTATGTTGCGACGAGATGTAGAGAACTTCCATGGTTCTCGTCTTCTCGTTTCTCAGCAATTTCCCACTTCCTAACACGCCTGTTGGCCATACACATGGGGGGGGGGGGGCGTAGTGTCAAGGAGCACAGAATTTCTTTGATAGCGTTCTGGTCATACTCTTCTCTCTCTCTCTCTCTCTCTCTCTCTCTCACACACACACACACACACACCCACACATCCGCAGGAAGTGCCGGACCCCATTCTCGGCGTTCTCCCCAAGGCATCGCAAAAACCATAAGCCTGCAAATTCATAAGAGTAAGAGCGAGAGAGAGAGAGAGAGAGAGAGAGAGAGAGAGCGCAAGGGAAAGAAAGAAATGAGAAAAGAGCAGCAGGTGCCGGGCACATGTTTTAGCAAGAACATCTCGAAGGCGGCCAACGGTATTCTCGAATCATGTACAAGAAGATAGGTCGAGATGCGTGCTAACGAGAGAAAGATAGAGAACGAGACTCCGGGGATAAATAAACTGCATGAATGGCTCGGCATGGGGTCCATGGCCTCTGTAAGCGCACTGGTGCCTTGGTATCCTCCGACGCACTGCGTCCCGAGAACAGGAAGAATCGCTGAATGTGTTTTCTCTCCACAGACCTCCCACTCTCTTCATTCATACGAGACACGCTCGACAAAATCTCACGACACAACTCCTACACTGTCGCTAATTTTACGAACGACGTTATCACCGTTTGCCAATTCTTTTTAACGAATCAAGTTTTCTTTTTTTGTCGCGTCTCAGGACTATCTCCAGGGTTGCTTGGAACAGATGGAGGATATGGTGGCGCAGGCACGAATCGGTGGCGGTCATGAGGTGGTTACGTCTATCAACGCGAGTGCACCACAGAGGCAGATGGGGGAACAGAACACGAGCCAGACGAAGATCATGGAACATGAAAAAGCAGGAACACCTACAGACGTGAGGGATGTTCATTTCTGAACCTGGCTCGGAGATTTCAAGATAACAAAATTAAACAAAATTTTCCCGACGGCGCAGACGATGAGGTCGAGAGATCGTCGAATAGGAAATAAAAGAAGAAGAGGAAGAGGAAGAAGAAGAAGAAGACGAAGAAGAAGAAGAAGAAGAAGAAGAAGAAGAAGAAGAAGAAGTAGAAGATGCAACGCCTCCTTAATGAACGAAGAATAACTAAGAAGAGAAGAAATCATCGTACGATCGACGTTCGACGAGATTCGATATCGAAGTAACTCATCGCGATACGAGCGTGGTCGAAAATAATCGTAAATCACCGAGAGGATTTAAGAAAATGTAACAGCCAACAATAACAACAACAACAACAAAAGGAGGCCTGCTAGGGGAAGGCAATGCAATACGCTTTAACGCATTATCGTTTAAGTACACTTAAATTTTAGCTGCCGATACTATTAACGTTATACGAGAGGGAAAAAAACATAAATGCACACAAAATAAAAACAGTAAACGAAAGAAAAAAAAACCATAAAATATAGTCATATCGAGTCATTTAGCGTCTGTATATACGTGAGTTTACGAATGATGAAGCAATGAAAAGTTAGTTCGATATTTACCTATTTGCTACTAATTGTTTTTTCTGTCTCTGTACAAGCGGGCAACGGTGTGGCGACGCTTTGTATATTCCATTCGGTTCCTACAGTGATTTCGCACCGCTCCCGAGCATGTAAATGTAGCAAGAGTGTATGTGTATGAGAGTGAGAGCGTTAGACAATAACGAGAGTGATTTAGAGAAAGAACGATATGAAAGAGCATGTGTCCGATGTTAAAGAACTTTGAGAAGAAAGAGAAAAAAAAAATAAAAACCACAAACAGCGAGAAAACAACAAAGAAAAGAATCGATCGAGAGGAGGGAGGACAAACGAGAAAGTTGAAATTTATTTTTTGCCGTTTTGAGAGAATGGGGTGAACTTATCTTCGCAGTTTTACTATTACGTTTATATAATATATTTTTGAAGAGATAAAAAACGAAAAACGAAACTGAAAGCCGTTGTGTTGGATATTTTGATGTCCGTTTGTAAATATTGTAGCATCTAAAGGACGTTCGAGAGTGTAAGAATTACTCGTTTTAAGAATTATAATAATTATTGGTGGCCGTGCCAGCGAGCGGGGGCGGACGACGAATTTGTTAGATCACGAACGTATTATGAAGACTGTGTTGCGTCGAGTAAACGAGAGACAAATTGTAATTAGACGGGTAGGCCGGCGAGATCTGAAGGAAGTAGTTTGTTGGGCAGGAATGTAAGTGAATCAGAAGATATCAACAACAATAAATAAGAAAATAAAAACTGGTTAGTACTTAAAAGAGCGAAAACCGAGAGAGAATAAAGAGATGGACCTGTTGACATGGAATGTGATCGAGCCCCATGTACCATTGCCGTTGCTTTGATGGCTGCAAAATCTCCGACGAATATAGTTCTCTCGCTCTCGTGTCGCGTCCTGGAGAACGAGAGAGGGAGACCAGTGCCACAGCAAACTAGTTACTTTATAATGTCATAACCAAATTGTAGTACAACCGAGGGTGATTTTTTTTAACTATAGCATCCAGCACGATACCGAGCGTCATTGTCCGACAATAACGACGTATCGTGTGCTTGAAGATAACTGCCAATAGAGTCGTGTTCGATATCACTATTCCGTAGATTGTTGTGTTAACAATGGGATCGTTGAGGCTGTATAGCGAAATGAATGTAAAGCGCTGAAAGATTCGTTTTTTTTCTTCTTATCAGCGCTGGTAGTATGTAAATGTGTATTTTGATATGAAGCCTGAATGAAAAGAGTCTTGAGCACGTTTTCCAGAAATTATTAATATATATATTTTTTTCCTTGTCATATTCGCAAAGTGCTGCACAATATTTGATAGTACGGTGATTACGCGTAGTTAAAAGTGCCTAAGCACCGAGGAAGTTAGCAGCGAGGCTCTCGTCGTTCGAGCCTGACGATCTACGCAGTGTATGTTTTATTTTAACGATTATTTTATGCAAAGAACGAGAACACCGCACATATCCTATTGCGGACCCCGATTGTTTTGTTGATGCGCGAAACGCCAAATTATTAAGAACACGTTCTTTCGCCCTTCAGTATATTTTTTTTAATGCATTTTTTGGTTCTTTTTTTTATTTCTCATGTCCAAGCCTGTTTTCGTCCGCGACGTTAAACGCGGCGATGCCCGGTTACGGTCTTCTTGAATACGAGAACGTGGATCGGGGAACGATATGTTATAGTTTTGTTAATTTTCCACACGGCGTTATCGTACATTAGGCTCGAATTCAGGATACAATCCAGCTTTTGTGAAATTAATTCAATGCAATAGAAGAAAACCGCTGATATACCTCAGATTACGCGCGCACACACATACCCCCCCAAACACCCACACACACATACACACGCACACATCTTCCACTAGATTCCAATACCGACTATAGTTTTTAGCATCCGGAATCACTTACACATTTACTTATAATTTTAGCCTATTCGTAATATTTTTAACGATAATTGCAACTTGTAATATGTAAATGCCCAACACCTTTGTAAATATTTTGTGCGTTGCAAGACGCATAGTCGATTGAAAATAAAGTATTCGTATTTTATACAATCAAATTATCCTATAATGCTGAGGTCGAAGAGGATGAGATAAACACGTTGTATTGTGTGTATTGTTTTCTTTTTTACTTCACTTGATATATATTTTATAATAGTTTACTCTACTGTACAATATACCCCTATGACTTATCGTATATACATATATAATCTATTAGTCATTTTGTAAAAGATCCTACGTATTATTCTCGAGTTGCAGATCTTTCTTATATACAATCTACAGATTGGTGGTACGGTGGGTCGGTTGGATGAAACGTCACAATGTGCGATCAATGAATACAGATTATTACAGATTCGAACTTTTTTCACTTTAGTGTCAGATTAATAGCATTGCGAGTTATGCGTATATGCGTATAATGAGTATTTTGCAACTAATAAATACAGCCGTCGCACGATGGGTTTTCCCACTTCTTTTAAATGTCTAGTGATACGAGTTTTGGCTTTTATCCACATGAAAATCTTTACTCCCTATATGTAATTGAGGATTTGCTTGTTTGGAAAAAACGTGTTTAATATTTGGCCACGGTTTTACGAAATCTCGAGTATCGTCCGTCTTTCCAAAAACCTACGCTTTGTTTCGTCAGAATGTAAAAAGTGAGTAAGGAAATATTTACCCAGAAATCGAACGGTTCAGACGAGCCTCCAAAACGTCTTTAATTGATTTTATTTGCGAATAATCCAAGAATTATACGGTACGGTAAAGTCGCAATTATTTATCAGATTCGATCCCAACTGGGCAACTGGAATATAGTAGACGCTGTTTGAGGGGGGGGGGGGGGGGGGTGACCACCCTGGCCGCTCGTAAAATGGGTGTTTTTAAAAAAATTTATAAACTCTAAAGTATAAGACGAAATATTTTTATTTTTTAACACAAGGTAAGAAGCGGCTTTAAGAATGTCTCGAATCAATTTTCGTTCATAATACTTGCTAAAACATGGCGGCGCTGTAGAAACTCCGCCATGTTGCATCTGATTGCTGTGAAATTTGTACACAATACTTTTAGATGCATTATCTAAAAGGTAGCGTAGGATTTTTGCGAAAACTTGATTAGACGACACATATGCCTATGTCGTGCCGCGGGCCTCCGCGGAAATTTCTACAGTGCCGCCATTTTTTAATATTACGAACTAAAATTTATTCGAGGCATTCTTGAAGCCGTTTCTTACCTTGTGTTAAAAAATAACAATATTTCGTCTTATACTTTCGAGTTTATGAAATTTTCAAAAATAAACTCATGTTCCGAGCAGACTGGGGGGTGCCCCCCCCCCCCCCTTAATGGGCACCTTGACATATTTTATGTACAATTCGCTCGAACTCATTTATACTCGCGTCATATAGATCGGGGTACGTATGGTTTCTATCATGCGTATTTTTTATTTGGTAAGCGACATAACGACACTCTGGATAATCTCATGAATCTTGTGTTATTTATGTTTCTTTTTGAAGAGTCTCTGTTATCCGAGAAAACAAAAAAGGTACGTACCCTAATCTTGTTAACATAAACAAAAGCCGTTACAATTGTAAATTCGTTTTGCTTTATTGCTAAAAATTTCGACGCATTTTTTCGGCTAGTCCGATCATCTTCTATAATTTACTAAGGGTTAGTCGCATAACGATTACCTTCTTGTATTTTCTTTTTCTCAAAAATTTCATTTTTTCAGCTCAAAAGAGGCAAGTATCTCGTCGACGATGCGTATCACGAGACTCGCTAATCTAATCTTCGTGGTACACTAACAACTATATGCGTTTTCTCTAAATAAACACCACTCGTGATAAAAGGATCACAAATAATTCTTATTTGACCGACTAACACTTCACTCGTAACGATAAAGCATGCAAATTACACTTTACGAACGTGTCTTATTGATTAAATTGTGTAAAATGGGACATCACAGAATAATAATTATAAAACATTCCTCAGAATCACATAAAAACGAAGTACACATATACAATCTCATATCGAATGGCTACGTATAAATTTGTCCATGTATCCTACCTAATATATATATATATATGTATATATATATATACATTAACGAAAGATAAAGAACGTACTTTAAAGGCTAATTGTCATGTCGAGATTCCGTAGATCACAATCGTCAACGAAAGAATGGAAAACAAAAGTACAAGTATCATTATTCATGAGAATAGTTGGAAATATCTTTGGTACAAGTTTTCACCGCCTGTTGAACGGCTCAACAGAGGTAAAGTTTCTTTTTTCTCTCCTGTACGAATAATCGTGGCAAGATCGGCCGGAAAGTTTTTTGCCAAACTTCATCTAGCAAACATCTAACATTTTGTTCCTCATTCATGTTTATACATTCATTGGAAAGTCTCGAGCCGCAAGTGTGTGAACTTGGCTAGACTTCTACTCACGTGTTTGCGTCGCGTCAACTTCTACTCAGCAAATTTGTTTTGTTTCAGGAATGTAAGGTAGGTGGCGCTCAACATATACTGGATATTCCGTGCGTCAGACTCTTCTCCAGGACAATGTGAAATTCGCTCAATGGTTCAAGAATGTGAATGAGAAAATTGAGTAATCCGGGATTTCGGAGAAAGGAGGCTTCCTCGTACATATCGGCGGTTGAACGTGCCTCGCACATTGGTCGTAACATTGGATGAAGAAGTTGTTCCCTAAAATTCGCAAACAAAACGAATTTTAGTAAACTTTGTTTAGTAAACTTCGTAACCTTCAATCCATTCGTGCTGATTGTCATATTAATACACATATAAGCCGCCTGGCGAACAAAAAGAAAAACTTACCTTGCAGCTAAACAGATGAACAGCTGAAACTTGCCATCTTTACCGAGTGTTTGACTGAACGTATTTATTTGATCAATCAGATGACAGTAACATCGAAGAATAGTAAATCTCTGATTACTCTCCGCGTGCGCTCTACGATCTCTATTCAGTCGTTGAGAGTATCCATCCATTTCTTCGAGAAGTGACATTTCGAAGTTTTCTTTCACCCGGACTGCAAACATTTGTACAATCAATAATAACAATTGGATCGTTTTCGAGAGTTCGATAAGCTTAAGAGTGTAACAGCAGCTCACGGAAATAGTCCCAAACGTAAAAATTTCTTCCGAATATCCTTTGATTCTTGAAGCCATATAAAAAGGTTTGTTCCAACGAGGGAACCAGACCACCTTCGCCACATAATAAGGCCGTCAACGAGCCATCCAATGGTTCACGTCTGTAATGGAATTTTACGATCGCGTTGACCGCCTCACCTGATTCACAAACCAACACACACACAATTGGTACAAAAGGCATATTGGAAAATAAATATCGTTAACAATTTAGCGGATCGATTTAAAAGAATAGCGTACCTAACATATGTTGCAATTCGACTTGCGACAAGGTCGGTTTTCTCGGTATACTTGGTGACCTGCATCTCGGTGGAGTTGAACAAGTTTCTACCAATTCTTCGCTATCGATGCTACGTGGCACGATAGCACCGACCAACAATCTCTCCGTCGAACTGTCGTCTATTCCTCGTCCGAGCCATCGGCCGCAAGGAAACTTGAACGTATGCCCGGTTACTTCGTTTCTCACGACTACGTGTTCGACCATCCATTTCGGCGAAAGTCCACTGTTATCGTGGCCTATCCGCAAAGTCGACAAAACTCCCAAATTCTTGTGCTAAAATAATAACAATGCGATGCCTAAACGTAAAATCTCAAAACACGAAAGAGGAACAAAAAAACGTTGATCTATCGATACGTTGAACAACTTACGTGAAACACGAATTCTAATGCTGATTTTGGTATCGGCACTGGATTAGTTTCGCATAGGGTGCCGGAAATAGCGACCCAGGTATTTGCAGAAGTCGTTGCCGCGCTTGCTTTTCTGCTCGGAAATATAATTACGCGGTAGGGCAGCTTGGTCGTCGGATAATTATTCGTGAAGCAAAAATAATCAACCGCGTTGAGCGTCAATAGATGATACAGAAATTGCTCCTTCTCCTCTTCACATCGAAGGAACGCCGACCGTTTATACTGACTTCTGCAAAGTTAGATATTAGCGGAAAAATCGTTATCGGAATTATCCAAACGTATCTACATTCGTTCGCTTGCAATATGTTTATTGTCGATACCTCAGTAAAGCATTGTCGGATAGCAATGTCTTCAAATGACGAGACAGTAATTTCTTTTCCAGAGCCAAGCGAACCCAGGCTCTTGCGTATCCGATGTGAGTCTTTATGTCCGTCATTGCTTGAACATTTCGGATATCGAATGTCAGAGAATCTGGCAAAGGCCTCAAATGTTCCGGACCAATGAATTTTCGTTCGCCCATAGATCTGTTTCTCTCTGTTGTTCGAGTAGGAGACACGTCCGTCTCAAGTGCCAAATTCGACAGATCTGTTGTGAGAAAAATTGTAACTTTTCTTGCTCTTTACCTACCCAGTTATATTATGTACCGCAACCGCATTCGGGCATTCTGAAATTCATGCTACTTGCGTTGAATGCTACTTGTATCGGAATACGCGCAATTAGTGAATATTCACGGGCGGAGGATCTTTTATTATTTGAGGATTTGAGGATTCGAGGAAAGGATAATGTGAATATAAAAGGGTATGTACTACCGAAACGCAACATGGAGTCTTCTCATGCTTCATGCAATCTTCAACAATTATTTCGTTAACATACTATAATCAGGAAACAAAATAAAAACTCAAGTTCTTTAAAAATTCAAACATAAACGAGAATAATTTAAAAACTCATAAACAAAATAAAAACCGGCAAGCCAAGGCGATGGCTTACCGTTTAAGTTGTCCTTGATATAGGAAGCTATTTCATAAATGTTTCGGATCTTTATCGTTGCGATAAAACGATCCGAGAACCCGCAAGATTTATTAGACGACGGTTCCTTGGCTATTGGAACATAAAAGTAAGAAAAGAAAAGAAAAACATAAAAATAATGTTTTTAAATGTCGTGCTAAAAATCAAATGTACATTTATTGGATAATGAAGCTTCCAAAGTTTGATGGTTCTCGCTAAAAGTACATGTGTTAACAAATGGCGGACTCAAGACAATTTCTGTATAAATTACAAGCTTGTGTCTGCCATTTTGGTGATTAACGGTGTTTTTAAATCTCTGCCTGCGGTTTGTGCCTTATTGATGCGTGTGTCCGCAATATCGAACATCGACAGGATTTGATGTGACAATAAACATGTAATCAATTACTCAACATCTACTCATAAAGGTGCGTTAGCAGTACACGGCGAATTTCAAACTTACGGTGTGCCAGTAACAATAGAAAGTACACAGGGATAAACTACAAACAAAAATTAAAAAGTACTCGATTGAGATAATTGACGTACAATCAAGCCGTTTCCGTAGCACGCACCAAGCTAGCGCTGCATTTCCGAAATACAAATAGCATGATTAATTTAATGGCCAGTTTAGATCGTACTATTGATATCGTTATCATATTAGTAACATCGTTGGTTATCTTGAAAGTGTTCGTAATTCAGATTTAACTATAAAATATCGTTGATAACACCCATAGCCAGTACACACTAATTGTATATAAGCATTTTTAATACTCCAGAAAATGGAGACCAGCTGAAATCGCTCAACAATGAATGATAAAAGAAGTCACGTTTATAGTGTACGAGCGATATCGTTAAACTTTGCAGATGTTATTGATGACTGGGAAATATTTATCAATAGATAACAAATTATGACGAAATGATTGTACAGTTAAACGTAAAGCTTACCGGGTGACAGAAAATTAGGATCGATCGATTTTGCGGAGTCGTTACACTCCTCGAGCTCTTGGTACATGGTCAGATGCGACCAGAGAGCACTTTTTCCTTGCTTATTCTGAAGCCCGTGGCTCCATACTCTTTCGAGTAAGTCACACAGACTTGCGACTAGAGTATTTTCCTCGACGTCGGATAAAGATTCCGCTCCGTGACCCAGAGCTACAGCTTCCGAGCCCATCTTTTCAACTAGCATCCGTTTGGTTTTAGACTTACAGTCCTGTGAGACAAACCGTACGCCAGTGAATTTGATTTCAAATATGGCAATTTGATTAATTGCATTAAATAACTATCAGCTTGGATTGAAAATTCTGTAGGCGAGTAATCTGTGATTGTACCTTGAGCAATTTTTCGACAAACGTCCAATTTGCCTGGGCTATTAGAGCGGGACTCATATCGGCTGAAAGTTTCGTCTGTGGTCTTGGAGATTGAGTTTCTTGCGGTGTTGGTGGTTTGCCATTTGTTTCGAGGGATTTCATTTTATACTTCCATTGAGTTTGACCTCTTCGACTACTGCACAGGATAAAATTACATTGTTAGGATTTTATCACAGAGCAATGATTCATTCACACCCCCCGAGGCATCATTGGACATCACAGAATATGGCGGTAATATTTTTTTCAAAGTTTCTTACCGTAGCATACTATTGGCCAGGCACAAAATACATAAGTTTGCATTAGAAAGATTGGTGTTTAGAAAGGAGCGGATGGGAAATAGATGCAGATAGATAGATACCTCTGAACCGGTTCCTTGTTCATCGCGACGGTATCCAAGAGAGGAAAACTGCGAAAATAAGCTGCTCTATGTGGAACGATTTCCGCGGGAGGATTAGCCTCGAAATCGACGTTATTGAGCTTATTCTCGAGAACCTCTTGACTCTCGACAACGTTGTTTGATACTTCGTAACGCGTTGATCGAATTATCCCCTCGCCAACTTTTTTTCTGCACGGCAAATGTGAATAATGTTAACTACCCCGGGCGACAACAGAGATTGTTCGCAGTTCACAATGATCGACTCGATTACTTACTTTATTTGAGCGATCCTTTGATCAAAGACTTTTATATTAAAGTCCAACTCGGTCCAAGATGACATAACTTTGTTATCGACGAGGGAGGCAAACATTTGGGTCTCGAGAAATCTCGATAGAAAGGGCAGGTGTTGAACGGGTTGATCGGACAGGAATGTAGCTTTGTCGAATACGTGCATGCTGTCTCGATTATTCAACCACTCGTCCTTATCCTAAAAGATCCGATCGAATCATCGGTTTCCTTTCGGATAATGTTTGTCCTCCATTGTTTTCGAAACGTTGGATAAAAAAACTACTGTACCTGACTAGGGTGAATAACGAAATGTTCGTATCCCGAGAAAAGTTGTACGAAACGATTGAGAAAAATTTCTCGTACAGCATTGTTGAACACGAGCGTTTCCTGATATTCTTCCTGTGTCGTGAGTATTTTGTCCTTTGATACATTCTCGACGGAGTCTATATCGTCCAGACTGATGCCTGAAAGATTGTAATTTTGATAAATTTAGCGTACACGGGGTTTGCATCCTATTGTTGCTTAATTAATGTGACATTCTACCTGTCTTCTTGACGATGTCTACTATTCTCTGTAATGCGTCGGATTGTTGCATCATTTCAGGCCTGTCCCAATCGAGAACGTCGTGTAGCGAGTGTTTTCTTCTTCCAAGATGAAATCCAGAACCGGGAAGTGTTAAACTAGTGGACATGATATCACCGTTGAAATAATTTATGACCATATTGTCAGTCCTGGAATGATTTTGAAATATTAACCGTGTTATTTGCGATTTTAAAATGGAAAACGTTTTATTTTTGAATGGTAAGGACGCTTGGAGCGAGCTTTACTTACTTCTCTGATAGGGGTACTTTGTACTTGTTCAAAAGACTTCGAAGTTCGGCAATGAACTGCATTTTGTGAGGAAAGACCGGCAGTTCTTCGGGAAACTGACTACTTTGTTTATCTATATCTACGTAACAGAGATTGGCCTGAAAATATTAAAGAGAACAATATATGATTAGAATTGGGCTTAGGATTGCGGGAGATCCCTGTACAAAGAAAGACAGCGCGTCGATCGAGTTGTAAATGGTTCGCAACGACTTACCTCGCTCGCTATTTTTAAATTACCGCCTTCGCTGTGCGCATGCAAACCCATTATAAAAGGCACCGGCGCGTCTAAGAAATGATGAAGACTCGCCGGTAGTATAGGTACGTAAACGTGTTGCCACGAGAATGGAAATAAAAGAGCCGTTACGGACTCGGCGACAACCATCAATTTGTGAAAGTCCGAGCTTCTCAGAAGAACCTGATTCTCGAGTAAAACACAGGTGAACAATTGTATTACGGTTTCGGCACCTAGCCACGTGAACATATCCTTCAGAGGATAATCGAGCATTGGGAGTTCCTGGGACGGGCTTGGATGGAGTATAACGAGATCCAATGGTGGCTTGGCCGGCTCGTCGTTCGGCACGAAAAATTTCAGCGATTTACCAGGCAAGGGTACCGGCACGTTATAAAGTAAATTGTATACGTAAGATTCGAGGCTTAGACCGGGTCCAGGATGTCTAGGAACACATCTGTAAAAGAATAACAATGTTTAAAAAGACGTTACGGCAAATCCACCCCCCCTTAAGAAATATCATTGGATATATAGGTTGTTTAAGCTGTGTTACGCCCCCTTCATTTTTCCAAACTCACTTATACAAATTCGTGAGGAACGTTCGAGCTGCATGAAGGTATGGTTGCTGGCAAAGGAGCGATATTGATTTGGTAACGAGAAGTTTGTCTTTGGTCGAATCGTAGTAGGCCAATGCGGCACCCGGCGAATGTGCCGATAGCTTGAAGTGTCTGGGCAATGATCTCGTGCTGTGACCATCTTGGCCCCTACGAGGTCTGCGAAAGAAAATATTTTTACTCGGAGCTGACTCGTGCCGACATGCGACGCGATGTACTTACGTCTAACAAAAAGATTCGTATAGGAAACTTACGCCGGTGGTGTGCCATTTTGTCCGCTGCTGAGCTCAGTGATAAACATTGCCTGCAGAGTTTGCATAGCCGCGCATATCTTACGATTACGACATTCTTCGTAGAAAACCAAACTGAAACCATACGTACGGTGTCCATCCTCCTTCGTTAGGACGAACGAGTGAAACGACGGCTCGACCGAGTGCTTCTGCGTACGAAATCGCAGACCGCTCGGCAAACAAAGCTACGCAATCGATTTAATATTATAGATATTATAAAAATACGTCGAAATCAAAATATATCGAATTGATCGATTCGAATGATCAAAGTGTAGTAAGATATTTACCATACAAACGGCATGTTCGTCGAATGGATTCCACGGGACCGAGTCCGGATAATGGCCAAGTACTTTGCTCTTGTAAGCTCGATCCAGGGGTGTGCATTGCAAAGAGTCTCCTGCGGATACAAAAGTAATGTATGAATTGTTAATTAAATGAAGAAGTAAAGAAGAACAAGAAACAAAAGAGAAGAACCGTCTACCCCCTAGCGAATAATCGACTTAAACCTCCTAAAAACTCGTTAAACTCTCGTTTAACGGTTGGATTCGATCAAATGCCCAGAGTTACTGTCCTAGAGATCGTTGCCGCGCTTGCAAACTCGTTATTGAGTACCGTGGGTGCGCGGTATCGCGAAAAGTCACCCACGACCTCACCAGACTCTGCTTTATGCAGCCTTGACGATACTCCAATAATCTCGAATACCTGAAGTATCCAGAGTACTTTCGTTCTTTCTCGTAGAGTTTGAACTTGAACGACGGCGGAACTGAGGGAAGGAGTAAAAACTCAAGTATCCTTCGTGGAGTTTCGAGTTAATCGTTCGTTATTGGAAGGCTCGTACGAGACTCAAGAGATCTCCGAAATCAAGCTGTCTCTCCTTCGGTCTTGTCCCGATAATGGAATATTGGATTTTTACATTGTGAAGAACGAGAAATAATGGGATTTTACGTAGGACTTTCACGCGTTGCCCGATGAGTACGCGAAAATTCATTTGGAGGAAGAAAAAAACGGCGGGAATGCTCGCCAAGAAAATTATATCCTGCTGTGAAAACGTCAGCAGAGATTCCTAACACTGCGACGTCCGCACGTTTACTCGGGATTCCGTCGGTTGCGCGCCGGCAGGATTGGCTCAAAACACAGTATCGCCTGTGGTCGCCCAATAGCTGGCGCGGGACACCAACGTGGGGTCACCGGACCTCATAGTCTTAATTAACAGTCGCGGTGCAATTGCGCCAAACGCTGACCAACCTCGCTGACCTTTCATCCTTATTCATTCTCCAAAGACCTCCAGGTTGGCTCACAGTTGGCCTTCTCGTCCGGCTTGGCAGCCGAGTGCCCTCCGCATGATTAAATGGATCGTCGCGACGTCTGAGCACCTCAGACGGAAGAAAATCAGACGTTTCATTGGCACGAAAGCGAAGAGAAGAACAAACTATGTGAATGAAAAAAAATGTGGCACCAGCCAGCAGCTGGAAGGAAGATCGATCGTCGTCCACTCTAGTCGCATATTATCTTCATTTTTTCATATGCAACGATAAAGTTGAATGTAACAGAGGCTCTTCCAAGAATTCGCCGCAACACTCCAACGAAAACTTGACGTGTGGCGTAACCTTTTCTTTTCATGAGAAATTCCTCACAAGTTCCGAGGCGCGATAAATTATTTTCATCCGCGATTGTTTCTCGCCAGAGAGACAATCTTGGCCCATTACGATTATTCGAGCATCGGCCAAGTTGTCTCGTCGAAATATCGCACCATGTGGGTCTACGACAGGCACCTCGTCGCTCACACGATATTACGCGAAGAAAGCCTCGAGGAAGTAGTATAATTTCTCGTGCCTCGTCATGCTCGCTCAAAGTTCGCGTTTTACGTATGTGGGTACCTATACCCCGCGAACGCCATGCGTACGCTGTTCGCGATTCGACGAATTAATCAATTCCATGACTCGATTGATTTTTAGCACGATGCCGTAGTTCGCAACGTCCTCGATTAAAAAAGTATTAAAAAAAGAGACAATACGCTGATTTGAATTTGAAGAAAACATTTCCATTCGAGGTATTACACGTACCATTATAAATATGAAAAATGGATTTTTTAATTATATTTGTGTTATCGATGGTGTTACCTTTCGAGAATATTCTGTGAAATCTTTTTGCTACAATATTAATAAATAATCAATGTAGAATCGTATTTATAGATTTTATAACGTGGCACATGATTTATATCTATTATTAGGTAAAACCATGTAGTGGTACGGAAAGAACATTAATGAGTCTTTATTAATATATGAATACAGAAATATATCGATATCGGAAGACGTCTCAACTCTTTTACGTTTGGATCCAGACGAGCGACTGACTCTTTCCATGCCAACGTGAATACCACTTAAATGCTCGTTGTTTCATAAAAAGTTACCCCCCCCCCCCTAACCCCTTGATGACATTCCTACCTAAATTTATAGTCCAAAGAAGGTAGGCATTCGAGTGCCGACAACCAACATTTGTTTCTCAACTTTAAACGCAATTTTCTCGAAACATAATCGTTACCAGAAATGTTTATAAAACTTTCGATCTGAGATGAATGAAATTTTATACAGTTAACTGTCGTATTACTATCTAGAGCACTTGTCATAAGATGTTTTAAATTCATGCTTTAGGTTTTTATTTTATAAATAAAACAATATGGAATTAGGCGTTAGAACTTTCGTTCTTTACTTCGAATCGACCTTATTAATTTTCGAAAAATAAATATTTGCCAAGTATCGGTTTTATCTACTTATATACTTTAGCATAATTCTTTTTTTTTGTCAAAGACGTTTTAAGGGATCTTCTATCATCGTCGCCATTGTCAATATTTTTCAATCATATTTTAAGGAAATTTTATTGTAGAGTAGTTTTGGGTATTATGGCCTAGTTGGCCAATATGGCCCACTGCTATTTCTCCGAAACCACCGACCAGTTACCCCTCATTGCCTCAATCGATCCACGCGGCGAGATCGTGCGTGTCTTTTGCAGGGAGCGATCAAAAATTTTGTATTTCGATGTTATTTTTTGGTAAATTTCAACCGTTACAAATACTTGAATTGTAAATTTTTCGATATTATTCCCACACAGTTTTATAGGTAAACCCTTAATCTATAGTGTGGTGACAATTTCGTATACAAATTATTCACTGGTTTTTCGTTTAGATTTTACTTGTCAAAAAGCTTCCTACGGCCAATACGGCCCACCGGGTACTTAGAGAGTCACGTTCAATGCCTATGTTGTAAGCTATGGACGCACTAACAATGTTCAGTAATGGAAACTGACATTTTTTTGGTGAATTTTACTCCGCAGAATAGCGTGCAGTTTATTGTTTGTATTGTTTGCTCCGGTGGGCAATACGGCTGACGGCATTTACGGCCAATATATCCCTAAGCTATAATATGCAACCATGTTCAGATTTCCACGAATGTTTAATTTTACTCAAATTCTATTTTCAGTTATTCTTTGAAGTTATATTGCCTTAAGGGCAGGGTTAGGTTAATTCGGCCAAACTCATGCCCATTTTCAAGATTTTTTTAGACGATACTGGTAATGCTGGGTTATTTAATTAATTTTTTATATGATAATACAATGTCTCAACTATAGTTTCCGAATTTTTGGTTGAAAAATATGGATAAATAAGCCGTTGGCAAAAAATCTCCACGGGCGCCTCGAAAAAAAGTTTATTTGCGTTGTAGGTGCCCTATAACCGGTCACTGGATCATCCGAAACGAAAAAATTAAAGTGCGTTTATTAGGTGAGATGTTTCCCGAGGTAACGCGGTCGAGTTTTTTTTTAACGATTTTTCTATTTTGGGTAGCACTTGGAAGTCAAAAACGCGATTTACGCAAAAACAAAAAAACAAAAATAATAAACTCGACCGCGTTACCTGGTGATCCATTTGTAGAAAAAGCGTAAACAATTTTAAAAGAATCAGGGCATTACATATTAAGTTACAGTATACACCGACTCTGAAATAGGCAAGCCTCAGAAAAAGGCTGAAAGTTTGACGGGTATCGGGCAACGAACGCTCAAATGCTCACAACTTTGGTAATTTTTCTCCTAACGACTTGAAATTTTGGCACAATATTCTTGAGATGTTATACATTCATTGAAAAAACTTTAAAAACCATGCAAACAAAAATGTTAATACCTAACCCTGCCCTTAAACTTTTAATTATTGATTACCGATAAGTTCCACGACTGACATAACCAATAAAGCCTGATTGATCTCACATAGTTCGAGTTTTATTTCTAAAATGGCTTATGGTGGCCATAATACTCAAGACTACTCGATATTTTATCTATTACTTATATTGTAAATTATTAAAGCACTTTCGCAGTTGGCAAACCAAATTTATGAAAATGAAACGTTAATGAAATTTCCTACTAGCATCATGTCAAACGTAGTGTTTAGTATTCGCGACGATACGAGCATAGCGTAATCCATTTCGACTCGTTGAATGCTTTAAGAGACGAGAATGTGTAGGGTCATGAGCTCTAGCTAAAACAAGAGAATCCGTGGGATAGCTAATCCGAGAAAGTCGATCGATATCGAATTACTCGCGATTCGCGAAGCCAACTCGCGGCTTTAATTGCATCTCGTCCCGAAGGCTACTCGGGAGATGTCCTAACTGCTCGCTCTCGGAGGTCAATTTCCTCTTGATAATCGAGCCCCACCCCCTAGAGTCTCCAGACTCTGAGTTTAGTATCATGCCAACGTATACGAGGAATGGCAATGAACAAGCTGAGATAAGAATTTTCAGTGTATAGCAATACACTATAGATCGTCCATTGTAGAGCGTACAAACGCCCAGACGTGTTTATATAGACCGACGAAATGCACGTTGGTACATATAGCAATTTGCTCGAAGCGATCAAACCGTACTTTGTTCACCGTGGCTGTACGTGAGATGAGCTTTTTGAGATTTAAATTATGCATCGGTGTACTCGATTTCGCCCACGTTATGGGATTAGTGTAATCTTCATTCGTACAAGAGAGAGAGAGCGGTGTACGAGAAGTGTAAGTATGAGAACCGTGCTAGCGTCGCGCGACTCTGCTCTTTCTTATTACTTCTTCCTCGAAGACAACGCGTCGCTCCACTCAACGAGTTTAATCGAGCGTCGCCAATTGCGATGCAATTACGCGAAGAGCTAAGCGGCTCTATGTGTCGAATAACTGTAACGATACATCGTATCGTAACGAAATCATCGAGATGAGAATTTTTAAGGAACAAACGGTAAGAGGACTGTCAAATAAGCAGCTGATGAAATCACCTCTTGGAGAGAAGCACTGTGAATACATGTCGGTATTACGAACGAAACTGATTGTGAGACGCGCAATCGAAGACTTTTTTTTCTTCGTTTCCTCGTCAATCGAAAGTGCGTTTACCCGACGAGAAACGGAGTGAAGTATAGCGAGAGACGCCGCAGATTTTTTCAGGCAATAGGAATTTATAATAATTTCAAATGAATTCAACGACATGCCCGGACCGTTTTATCTTCACGTTATTCGTATTCTTAGACGTTTCTCTCCGTAAACGGAGAAAAATATTATCAATGTTCAATAAGTACGTCGAATTCAAATTCTTTTTTATCCAATCGTGTTTTCGACTCGTTCGCGCAGAGACGTCGAGTTCAGAGATATCGACATGCGATCGAGCAGCTGCTCTTCCCAATCCTTGTCACACAATCTCATCAGTTTTCTAATGGGGAAGACATTGAGATCGCACCGGCAAGGAGTGGTTCGTCCCTGTTCATCGAAAAACATCGAGCGTGTATTATCGGTTGGAGGTTTCTGTCTTTTTTTTTATGTCAGAGGCGCGACCAAGGCTAGCGATTTAGGATCACTGCGTGTACTATCCTACGAGCGCGAAAAGTATTAGTATTAGTGGGTAAAGAAGCGAGTGTACCGTAGCGTATAGAGGCGATCAAGTTTTTATAGCGGGCGCGAGGGTTCGGTGGCCCCGCAGGGCACACGTGCATACTGGTAATTCCGCCAACGAACGCCAACGTGCACTCCTCCATCTCTAACACCAAATTACGTTATCTCAAATTCAGAATAAAAATTCGTCGCCGCCAACACAACAATCTCGACAATTCTCTGACTAATTCTTATTGGGAGAATTGTTTTTCTTTACTTTTCTTTTATTTATTTTTTCATAGAAACGTATCGATGCAAATTTCCTATTTGCATCGACCTACTAGAATTACTTTACCCCATTTTTCGTCCAAATGGTGGAAAACATTAAATGATCTATGGTAGTGGAATAGTAATTATAATCAATAATCCGGATGAATTTTGGGCGACAAGAAATCGTTCTCGGGCAGCTTGATGATTCGTGACGGAATTATCCATATATGGAGTGATGGAATATAGAAAGGCATAAAAAAACGATAACCCCCGTACACTCCGTACGCTCTGTTTCTTCGCATTTGGCGACCTGTGGGCGAACGAGCGTCGAGGGACTTGACTATACCCACTCTTATCTAGGCTCCTCCTCTCGCCTCGGAGGCTCTCACGCTCGCTCGAAGGCTGTAAAAGAAAAGTCGCGAGCGTCGGAAGTTCGCGAACGTAAACAATCATAAAGTTCCCCTCCTCCTTAGATCTTTCCCGAAAGGAAGAGCCATTCTCGAGATTCTAGAACGAGCTGCTGAGAAGCGCGGAAATCTCTCTCACGACACTTTCTCGCACTCGCGGCGTTCTTCTCGCTCGTTCGCGCCATATCATTCGGGATCTTTATATTTTCGTGCCCGATCGGTCCTCGAACCCCCCGAGGTCGTGACTTTTGCCCACGAGCCTCCAGGGCGGTTTTCGGTAATGTTTTTCGAATACGAGCAGGGATATCGCGATAATGGAAGCGATTCGGCCAAGTTTCGGAACGCAACCGCCTCCGTGGCAAATGCCCCAATTTCCGTGGCAAATGCGTCGACATTCGACTATTTTATCGCTTGGATTTTTGTTTTTTTAGATAGATCTGAGAGTTGAGAAAAATCAACGCGCGCTCAGTGCCGGAAATATCGTTCTGAATTCAAGGTCGAGCTTGGTTGGTGAAAGACGGACTAAATTGTTTTACGCGTCAAATTGGACGTACCTACATAAACGTGTCCGGCTTTGTTACATTTGGCCGTATTGCTGCGGTGGGCTTTCAAAAACCAAAATGCAGCTTAAACTATCTAGAATGCGATCAAATGGAATTTTAAAAATCCACAAATTTTTAAGGTTGGGAAAAATGCATGGGAAACGAGTGAAGTGAAAAATGGTCTTTTTCACTAAAAAAATCATAACTCCGTTAATTTGATAGATAATTAAGTAAAATTTTCAGGGAAGTACAGTCACAGATGGCAGTTTCGTAAAAAAATAGTGCAGTATTGGGTGTTTTAAAAAAGGTATTTATTTGCAAGTATGAACATGAGACATTTTGAAGTAAAAAATTACCTTTATCTTATATAAATACATGGAAATACATATGAAAACATAAGTTTCATGATAGAAAATGAATATAAATGACCCCACAGTCGAGACATAGCGCAACTCTATGCTCATCGCACATTGGCCTCTCACAGGAGGGGCACAACTGTCTCGTCTTCCGGTCTTTACTCCGTGGGCATAATCCGCACCGAATTTTTTTAACGACAAATTGCCTGTCATCTGCAAATATCCCGTGGTCGATTCCGAGAATCCCAGCAATTCCATTCCTTATATCGATGCGCAATGATGGTATTTGAAGTCGCTCTTCGACTCGTTACTAGATCCCTCGAAATCACTGTCGTGAGATTCTTCGGATACGACGTCTTCCTCGGATTCAGAGGAATCGTCGCCGAAGTTTTCATTTTCATCGGTACAATCGACGTACGAGGCAACGTTTCGACGCCGAAGTTTATATGCTACCTGCGCACAAATTTCGGAGCAATAATTTTTTAAGTTGAAACAAAAAATATTAAGTATCGTGACGATTATATTTACTTCCATTACGACCAACTTCACTTAAGAAACGAAAAAAAATCGCACTTTTCACAAAAAAAACTTTCACGAAATACACAGACGGGGTCCAGCGGCCCCCAGCGAACACACGTGATCGAATTGTCGACTGCCAGGAACGACCTAATGCTCTGGGTCCCGTGCTTATGTTCCGTACCTCAAGTCGACACTTCAAACTATAACTGAAGGTCGGGGGAACTCGGGCTATAGGCTCTAACAGTATGAAATTTAGCTCCAAAGGCGGCGTTGGGGTCCACTGAACCCCAGAAACAGGAGAAGGGTTAATAAAAATCCTTCCGAATGAGCCCGATCGACCTAAGAGAAGGAACACGTGGGGTGGCGTTCGAATATTGCCACTGTATCGTTATTAATGCTCTATGCAGGATGATTCGAAATTCTAGTAATTTGTTTGTTCGCCTATTAAAATCAATACATACGGATATTTATATATTTATACGTTAAAATATCATGGACGAGGGTCAATAGCCCGCATGGTCGACGATCCCGACGATGCAATTGAAACTGTTTATTATACTTGAGACTCCTCCATTCTGAATCGACCTGTGCGATATGTGAGCCACGGCTGCGAGTCACACGAGCACACGGGCGAGGGTAGGTATTGATTTGAGCAATGCACGCACCGAGACGGCGGGACCAATTTTCTACGAAACGATTAAGTACGCCCGTGATATGGCCAATGTAATCCAACTACTATATACGTATTACCTATATGTATGAACGTACCGCGTTTGGAAGTTTTCACGTTTTAGCACGCTATATTATATAGATATACAATTTCAAGCACGAATTTAGGACTATTTTTGGGAGTAGTTCACTTTCCTTTTTATTTCATATACGTAAAATCGAACGAATTCTTTTTAGATAAAGAACACGTCTATAGATTTTACATCTTGCTATTATTTTCAAACGAATAGCAACGACTTTTATAGAATTCGTGGAAAAAATTATCATATTTTCGGGAAAAGTCGATAATATATAGGTGGGATCGAGAAACATTATAGCAATTGAAATATTTTTATTTCATACGAATTTACATAAAAAAAAAATCTTTTTCTGTTTAAATATGTTTATTATTATTGGCACGCGCTATCGTTAGACGTATTCGCGAGTCTAGAACACACATACCGTTTGCGTATGTGCATTACTCATACATGCAACTCTCCATTTGAAGTTGTTTCTCTTTGTACACACGCAACGAATGTGAGTATATTCGAGTACTCGTATATATTATGCTACGCCGCCGAGTGAGTCAGTCGAGTGCTTGTTCCGCTAAGCCTTTTTCATACACGCGCCTCCATAACGTTACTCGGCGCTTCGCTTTTTAAACGTGCGTGCACACACGCATAACACACGAAGAGCGATTCCCCCTTGCCGGTGTAATTTTCTCTCGGGCGCCTATTTTCCCATACCCAGGATGTCGTCATCTCAAGAACCATGCAAAAGGGTCGAACTCCGTCTCTCTCTCTCTCTCTCTCTTTTTTTTTAACTTTCAAATGGCGGATATTGTACGTTCGAGAAAGAGGTGTATAAATTGTATTTCTACTATTGTTGTAGTAAAATTGTTTGCAATATGCAAAAAAGATCGTGCATTTTGTATCACTCTGTAAACCGAAGCTTATGGGAATGTAACAGGAAGATGACAAATATAAATAAATCAGCCGTTTGTTAGTAATTTAGTATCGAGAAAGATCTCTTCGTTTACAGCGAAACGTTGAAATTTTGAAGAAGCTTCTGGGGAGATTGAACCCTTTTAGCGTCTGTTGCGTTCATTCAAAATTTGAGGGAACCGGGCCCACGGGAAACATTGTGGATGTGTTACGCATATATATATATATATATATATATAGAGAGAGAGAGAGAGAGAGAAAGAAAATCGTGCCCGAGATTCGGCCCACCAGGGAGTTTTTCCGGATCGACGAGTCAGTTCGGTTGTTTTTTTTCGTTCTTTCCTTCCGGCCGCTTCGAATTGGCCATCCATGACGCGGAGAAATCGACGCGGTACATTAGGCATAATAGGAAATCCAATCTTTACGCTTCACATAGGCACGTGATAAATAAAATTATATTTGATATTTGGAATATTTGAATAAAAAATTGAAAACAAGAATGTCGTTAGACTCGATAAAAATAGTTCTCTTATAGAACAGCCTAACGACCATGATCAAGCGAATGAATCGAGGAATCAGCAGAATTACCCGCGAGCAAAATACGACGGAGTCCGACGAAATATACCGTTATCAAAACATATCTGTATATATACACATTTATTTATATTACTACCGGTACCCGGTATGCGTTTTGCAATACCGTTTTTGTGCCATAATTTATTTTAAAGCAAATCTCAAGGAAATTTTTGTTAATTATGATTATTCAAGTGCTTTTGGGTACATAATATTTTTTGTTTTACCATCTTGTGCGTATACGAATAAATTTAAAAATTGTCTACGCGTCAGCAGGCCACATATAGCTGTCGACGATTTTCCAAATTAAATCCACGCACTTGTAGCGATTGTGTCTGTGATTTGTTAATGGTGCGAGTCCCACCGGAAACTACAAACGTTTGAATTCGAATGCCATATCTGTTGGTATCATTGGGATACGTGGCAATGGTACATCTTCCCCTTTAAATTTTCTATTTTTAATTGTAGCTTTGATGATATAAAAATTTTCACTGAAGTCCTGTAGCAAAGTGGTGGTGGATTGATGTTTCGTAGAAGAATGATAGAAACGCAATTTTCAATGTTAAAACGTATGGCGGTATGCCTGGTAAATCAAGTGAACTGAAGAATTTAGTTGCATAATTAACAATTTCTTTTTGATTCATTAAAGTATCAATCGACTTCTACGTTTTAGCTTCTCCTGGTATTTTTTTTGAATCGTGAAATTTATATAATTGACATTGTTGTTTTTGCTGCCAATATACCACGTCCCCTTAACCACTTATAATTTTTATAATTATGTGCAATATTTAAAAAAAACTTTGTTGTTAATCAATTCGTCTGTTGTTGCTGTTATTTTACAGAAGTTTGTACGTCGTACGTACTCTAACGGTTTTCAGTCTTGATTCTCGTTGTTCGCCCGTTTTTGAAGCTCGTAATTTTGTTTTCTTTCGTGATTGAGGTGTAAATTAACCAATCGGTTTTCGTTATTGTGGAATGATTAATTCGACATTCGCTGTCAAATTAATTATGCAACTAAAACGGAAAGTGAAATAAAGCACACTCATTTGTTTTAAATATATATACAGTCGGTCACGAAAATATTCGGACACCGGCATAGAGTTGCTTTATTGTTCTCTATTTCAACCAAATATTCGGAGAACCATAACATTATAGTATTGTATGGGATGTTAGAATGTACTTTTCAGGCCACATGAACGTAAGAAAAAATTATTTGGTACGTATGATTGTTTAAATAATGCGAGAAACTCAAAGAAACGATGAACTTTTAGGTCACAAAAATGCTTAGGTATTTGCATTTGTCCACAATACGCTCTACGAAAACTATAGCGCCCACTCCGTGTAACCAAACACAGCCCCAGAACATTGCCGAACTTCCACCGTGTTTCACAGTTCGTTCCAAATGCTTCAAATTATATATATATATATATACATATATATACAGAGTAGAGCGGGGATAGTTTAGTAGGGTTTGGCTTAATGGACCATAACTCTTAAAAAATGCATCCGATTTCCTTGATTCTTGCACCGTTGGATCCGCAATTTATCCTGCTCGAAACGCTTTCAGAAATAATTATTCACTTCAGGTCTGATTTAGGGGTCATTGTCATAAATGTGAGAGAGTGCGGAGCAGCTCAACCTATCCCGTAGGGGGGGGGGGGGGGGGGGTATGCCGAGCAAGGTAAGAATTCCATAAAAAAATCAGACATGTACAAGACGATTTGATACAATGCAGTAATAAACAATAGCTGCTGATTAATTAGCTATATTTTGAAACATTAATATTAATTGCAACAAACTTGAAATGTTTTTTTTATCAAATAAATAAAAATCTAGTTAATATTATAATGAAACACTGGGGTTGATTTTTTCTAATATAAATTAGACCGTATATAATAGCGGATATCTGAATATTAATTAGTATAGGATCAAAAATTAAAAACAAATAATTGAGCTAGTTGAGCAATGCTTTGAGATATGCTCAACTAGCCCCATCAAAAACTGCTCAACTAACACCCTCTTAGATTTTTCAACAAATGTTTGTTTTTTACGAAATCCATACCAGGTACGTTAAAATAGCTATTACAGATCGATAGCCACTTAAATTTACTAAATATTAGTACTCGTCTAGTTGCTGCCGGGGGTTTTCACACAATGTTAGAACAAAAATATTCAATCACGTATTTTTTTTACTTTTGTGGGCAATAATAATAAAACGTCCCGGGTCATCGTCTCGTGCGCCGCGTGGCTACCGGCAATGGCTTGATGTATTCCCCTCCCCCATACCTCCCTCTCGACCATTCGATGCACCAGTGTGCGATGCTTAGTTTTCGAGATATTATGATTGCCCAACTTACCCGCTTGCTCAGCCAGCCCCTCTCTACCATATATATGTATATATATATATTATTTTTTATTTATATATATATATATATTTATATATTTTTTATTTTTTTATATAAAATCATTCTACTAATTCAGTAATCTTCGCGGGCGTGCGCACTACCGCGCGCCAAATTTTGTTCGCAAAGGGATGAACGGTATAGGAACGTATACGGGACAAACAAACAAACAGATTCTTTCATTTTCATATATAGAGATTTAGATCGACCGACTCGCCTGAGGAATTATTGTATGCCATGATTGTACGTACCAAAGCGTATAGTTAAACGTTGATTGAATTCGACGAGCCATTTCCGTCGCTAGTGGTCATCTTATCATTTTCTATTTTCGTTCAAAGTCTTAAAGTTTTCGAAGAAAGAGAGAGAGAGAGAGAGAGCGAGAGAGTGAGAGAGCGAGAGAGAGAGAGAGAGAGAGAGAGAGAGAGAGAGAGCGAGAGAGGTTACCTTGACGGGTTATCTCTGCGCTGGACCGAGAATCTATGAGGCGCTTGTTCGTCTTATTTGCTCACCATTGAGAGTCCCACGAAATTCGTGATCTCTATCATTTTTTCCATCTCCTCGACTCGTATGGGAACTCGAACGTCCTCGTGTATTTATCCGGGCTCCGATTCGACGATCGAGCACTTCGTACTACTGGTATATATATATATATATATAGAAATATGTACTTACACACGCACGAGCATAAATATTCTGGAATATTAAGCGTGTGTTGTACATAGCGATGCCCATTGTTAGCATATATGTATTTCGATGAACCGGTGCGATTGGACGGTACGGCATAAACTCGAGCGATGGCAAAAGAGTCTTGGACGATACGGCGACGACGTCAATGAGGATGTAAACCGACGGAAAAAAAATTCTCATCGCTTTGTAAAACCGGGATTTCACAATAACGCTCGAACGATTTCTCTTTTTGGCGCTATGTACGAGCGGTTTATTTTAAGCGAGAGAAGAAACGATAGTTGGGTCGTCCACGGACATTGTTCATTAAGGTGAAATACGCGTTTCTAATCAGCTTAATTGGAGCTGCGAGGATGCATGCGAATGACACACCCTCAGCGTAGCATTTTCTTCTGATTGTAAAACTATAGTTATAAATATTTTATTATTTTATCTCTAACCTTTGCGAAAAAGCTTATCGTCTTTAATTGGACGTAGATGCTTTCGTGACAGAGAACGCGCATGTCGTGCTCTATTTATACGCGGATCAAATCTTTGCCGTGCCGATGACGATGCGACAATCGACGATGTGACGATGATACAGTCTTGCTGTCAAGGGCGCCAGCCTTTACTTTTCCTCTTCTCGATTTGAATTTATCGATGGAAATAAGTCGAGAAAATAACGGTTGTACGAACAAACAGTTTTCCACATAGGTTCATAATTTCGAAGGGGAGATACGACAATCGTATTGAGATTTTATTCTGTCGAGGCGTTCGAGTCACGCGAAATTCGTCATTGTTTTTTTTAAACGGGAATCTGTATTTTTCCTCGGCCACGTCGTAGCGCGAGATCAAGACCGATACAACGAAAAAAAAAAAAAAAATGAAAATATATTCCGGAATGAATAAATAGCCCGGAAAAACGACCAAGTTTATGGCATTGTGAATTTTTGAAAATGGCATACGTCCTTCAATGGTGCGAGAGGTCAAGGATGTCGTAAAATCGAACGAAAGCCTACACTCGGGCCCAAAATGTGCCACTGAAAACCTACCGCCGCCTTGTATGTATCCTTACTCGCGGTATAGAATACATGTTCGGAGACTGTTACGACCGTTTTACGACGACAAGCGCGGGAAACCCCACGAAGAAAGCGACAAACGGTCAACAGGCAACCCCTGTAGGCGAAGGGTTGCGCGGTAGCCAATAGGGGATTCGAAAAACTCGACATGAGCGCGTCGGGTTTTTCGATTCGTAACAAGACCAGTCGGAGTCTCGAACCCGACGGATATCCGCAATGAGAGGAAAGTATCAGCCCGCTAGCCAGCTAGCTCCCCTATTTTATTTTTTACGTCGGTGCGCTACAAGAAACGTAGCCCACCCTTCGTAATATTTTACACCTCTCGGTCTAAAACGGCGATTACGGTAGTTCGCCGTAAACGCGATAATTCCCACTTCGCATCTCGTCGACCAGATTCGAAATTAAAAAACGATTCGAAAATTTGAAATTATCGCAAATTTCCATAATTTGAGGGTTTTTTTGCTTTCTTTTCGTTGTCATTCGTTGGACCTTTTCAAAATATGAATTTACGAAAATACCTACATGTTGAATAATATTTACCGAGAATAGTCTACTTTGGTTAGCGTAACCAAAGGGCTCGACGAAGCCGTCCCTGGGAAAATCAGAGGAACGCAGCTGCCGTACCGAGTATTTAGTCGTATCTTTAGAATTTTCAATGCATCCGACCCGGCTTGACGTCTCGAGTAAACGTGTCTTTCTCCAATCTTTGTGACAGTGAAGCTTTCATACCCGCGGCAAGAGAGAGAGAGAGAAAGAGAGAGCGAGGGAGGGAGAATGGGAGGGAGAGATGGCGAGAGAGAGAGAGAGAGAGAGAGAGGCAGAGAGAACAGAAGAAAGAGAAAGAAATCTTTTCTTCGTCGGAAACGTGCAGCCTATTTTTTCAGAACAATAAAGAAACCGTAAGCTTTCTGGTACATCGAGTTATTTTTAGAATTTCAGTGGGTGAACATGAGGGTGCAATGCCGTGAAGTGCGCTCACTGACACAGCGCGAACGCGCTCGTGAAACTTGGCAAGCACCGCTTGCAAGTGCCATTTTTTTGCATGAATGATATTTATTACTTATACATAGACGTTATATATCGATTTCCTAATTGTGAGAGATCGTTTTTAAACATATGCAAATTGACGCAATTGCACTATACAAATTTTTGCATGTAAAAAAGAAAACGTTCATCTAGAAATGTTCGCGTAAAAATTACCCAATCCATCAAACTTTCAATACACGCATTTCAGACGAAATTAAGGAAAATTATCATGGCTGTTGGTTCGTTGCGAAAAAATCGTACAGAATGATTATAATTATCGGGCATCTCTCGCGTCAAGGATAGATTACAAGCGTTTACGAGCGAATAATATATTCGTACGAACCAATAACGCGACCTTTCATCTTACTGCGACGTATTAGTTTATCGACAAACGCGTCACGAAAAACGACAACTTACGAGAGCGGACGATGAGCGATCCAATTTTTCCATACAAGCATGATATAGCGAGTGAAAAACACGATACGCTCTTTAAAGCTCCGCTTATAACATTTACGATAAGAGCGAATGAATCATTACGGGTAATATTTAACATTTGATCTAAGGGTATATTTTCGTCGAACAATGGCCGATTATCAACATGGAGATCGGTAAACGACCGAGATGAGACGGACTACGTATACTCGTCGGTAATAACACTCTGGTGCTGTGATTCCGTTCGCCCATATGTATTGTAAAAAAGGCGTATGCATTAAATAGGCGTTCGTCATTCCGAGTTCATAATTCTCGTGCACGAATCCAGTGGTCTACGTGGTTACACCGGACCACCGACCACTTGACAATTTTCACGAGGGGACCAACTTTTGTAAAATGATCTTTTCAACGTTTGCACACAGGCACGAGATACACGTGGTGACATTACTATATGGAGTGTTCCTCCCATTCGGTGTCCTATTCCGCATCTCCGACTAATATTGTCCCCATCGGTCCCTCGCTGCCTATCTTACATCGGATTTTCTCAGGAAGATCTGTTGCTTCCTGTTATGTGCGCATTGTTCGTTCCTTACCCCGAGAACTCTGGAAGGAGGCCACTGGAAGAAAGCCCTGACCCCGACAAAGAAGACGCCATGCCCACGAATAACAGATTTTTCGATCAGAACCAACGGCAAAAAACAAAAAAAAAACGTTTCACCGCTACTGTCGTTTAACATGTACGTTATATACCTACATATGGGTTGTATTACTGTTTATTTTTATGTACATTCAATTACTTTTTATTGCGCTTACTAAACTGTATGAATGTAAAATCTCTTCTGCGTCCGAGTTTTGTTCGACCAATAAATGGACGATTCGAGCCTTGTCTGTTGTTCGTCGGGATGAGCTCAAGACCTTCTTGTAATTATTTAAGTCTTAATTCAGCACCGAGGACGAACGTGACGAGTCAATGCTTTTATTCATCCGCTGGCTGATTATGTATGAGGTTCACCACACGTATGTCTATATGTATCGTTGTTGTGCTCTATTTGTATCAATTTAGATTTGATCAACACCAGGAGGTTACGCTCGAACGATATCATTTATGTACAAATACACGAGATAAAAATTTCATTAAAAGTATTTTTAAAAATCCATCGCCGAACGAAATCCCCGAAGTTGAAGAGAGATCGGAATCAGAGGTATCGATATCCAACTAATAATTAAACTACATACGAAGTAATGCAAATGTATATATGTATACACGAGCTTCCCTCTCCCGGAACCCGCGTACACGTGACACTATTTACAATAATCTCATCTGCAATGTAAACAATTCGTACGATCAAATAATAAGAAGCTCGCACTTTTTATTTCTTACAAAATTCTAGCAAAAGTTTCACATCCCTGAATAGCAATGAAAATAAAAATAAATACACGCTTGTATTCGAACTCGTTAAAAATACAATACGAATAAGAATAATAGATAAAACCTGACGATTCGTGAAAGTGAATTCAAGTCGTATGAATGTCGTAAAGAGAAATGTCATATTATACGTAGGATAAAAGAATAAGTCGATTCGGTTCCATCGCGTATAAAAAAATTCGATGAACAGACTGTATGCTCTACATCTCGTATAATACGCGTGCGTACTTGCGCAATCTCGCTCTGTTTCACGAATTATGCAATGATTTCTTTCGTCCGTTTGGATAAAATCGCAATACGAGAACCGTAGCCGTATTGACTCTATGCTAATATGATCGATGATTTGATTTGATGAATAATTTATTATGTACGACCGACGAACATGCCGAAAATTTCATCACCCGAATCTCCAACTCACCAAAATATTTATCTGGTTCCAGACCCGAATCCTTGTCGAGCCCGCAGATGACAAAATAATCCGCGAATCTTGCAGGATGCTGTTCCGGACCTCGGATTATTCCAATGCCTCCGTTCATCTTTCACTCACGTATCGAAATTCCGACGAATCGCGATTATTCGCGTACTCTCACGTATGCAACGTGGATGGAAAACGCATCCTAACAACTGTCATTTCTCGCGAGAGCGAAACAACAGCTGATGTTGACGCGAACAAAACGAACCTCACTCTGACAATAATTGATCTGTACTGGCTAAACCTTGAAGTTGACTGTAAATGGCGCTGCGTGTGAACGAGAGCGATTTGTTTCGGTATATCTTTATAGCAGCGCACTTCACTGCACCACCAGAAGATGACATAGGCATTGATAAAAAAATAATAAAGAGTATACACCAACTATATAAAAAGTGGAAGTCGATAGTCTCCCAAATTAAAAGCAATGAATGTCCAGATGGAAGATAATAACAGAGTCCTGTTTTACTGTTGTGTAATATAACGTACTTCTAAAACGAAAATGGAAACAAATCGACACATAATAATTCAAAGTATACAATCACAGAGTAATGTAAAACAAAACAAATAACAATACTAAAACATGAAAAATAAGAAACAGAATAAAACCTAACACGTTTAAAAATAACGGTAAACCCTTCGCTTACAACAGAAACAATAACATCAAAATACATATATATATATATATATATATAGCATATCGATACAAACAATTGTTAAACAATTGGGTATACAGAAGGCATATAAAAAATAAAATCGATCCGTCATGTTTATGCAGCTCATTGAATTATACGCGAGCCTCTCCTCGGTGCACTTGTACCCTCTGATGGCAAACCTTGGCGTTCGTCGCGATAATATCGACCTGGATGCGACACATTGACGCTCTTGTAATGTGCATGCATTTATATGGATCCCATCGTTCACTGTGATCGGTGTCAAACATTTTATATATTGCGACATTCAGTTTTAGTACATTATCGATTTCTTTAATACGATAATATGTCCTCCATTCATTAAAAAGTATTCGGTAAGTTATTATGATCGAAAAAGCCAATATTACGATATAACAAACAATAACAAGGTTTATTATGAATCCGGACGTGCTACTTGACCTGTCAAAGCTGTAAAGTGTGTATATAGTTAACGAATTCAGAGAAATGTTTGGTGATGGTGTACATACTTCAAAACGATTAATTATTATTCTAACGGGGAATATCAGTCGATAAACTTTGTGTCATGTGGTCATTTTGTATGTTTTGATCGTTATAGGAACGACTGCTCGAAGGATCCACAACAAAGTGGGCTTCGCATCATGTCTTCCGTTCAGCGTGCATTTACTCATAAATTGAGTAAGCAGCATGCTGCTGACGTTAGACGGCAAATAGCCAACTCGACTTCTTACTCCAGAGACTTGTCGAAAAGTGGAAGTAGTATTTCCGGATTTTCATCTACCGTAAGATTTTGTATATTAATCAAATGAATCTCCGATTCCACGCTATTTTAATGATATTTTAATGATTTTATAGATGTCCCTCTGCGAGGTTTTGGAACCTTTGGATTATGAGGAATTTGTGATTCAACATCAGTCGGTTCTTGATAGGGATCCATTGCGTTATATATTGGATTTTCCTCGTGCAGATGTGGAATTGAGGGTGGTGAAACGTAAAATTAGAACCGAGGAACCTGTCGTTCCACTCGGATCACTGTAAGCAAGTCGATGAATTTTTCTATCGGCGACTACTTTTATTTATTTATTTATTTGTTTACTCTGTAATTTATTTTACTCGCTCGTTTCTTAATCGCTGTGTAAATTATTTCGCAGCGATAGTGTTTCACCATACGTACGAAGATGTATCGACAGCTTTACGTCCGATTGGATAGTAGTATATAGAAAATACAAGGGAAGAGCGTCTCCTATAGCCAGAGATAGACTACTTCAGGATACTCCTAGACAAGATTTTGAAGTCGACCAGGAAGACACGAATACGTGTGGTTCGCCTAACGAAGAAGACGATATTTCCAATTGTGGTGAAACACCGCGTGGTTCATGGGCCAGTCTTGACTTGCGTCATTCCCAACATGATCCTCTGCTTCCTGGTCTTCTTGATCGTACATGCCCCGAGACTATCGACCAAACGAATGAGCAAAAACGTTTGGAGGATCGTCAAGAAGCTCTCTTTCCTTTGTATACTCCACCTACATCGCCGGACGACGAATGGCAGGAAATAAATCCTGCGCCAGAGCCATCCGAACCATTTGCTCACCGCGTACTCGTCAAGTGTTTGCAGTTGAAACTTGAGCTTGAAGTTGAGCCAATTTTTGCTTGCCTCGCGCTGTACGACGCAAAAGAGAAAAAAAAGGTGTCCGAGAACTTTTATGTTGACATGAATTCTGAGAGTTTAAAGCGAATGCTTGAAACGCACATCGCTTATAGCGACACGAGTACATTGGCACGTAGTTGCGTACTCAGTATTAGCAAGCCAAGTCCCGACCTGTTTTTGGTCGTCAGGCTGGAAAAAGTTCTTCAAGGCGATATCTCTGAATGTGCCGAGCCTTATTTGCGCGACGACAAGAATAAGGATAAGGTAATAACTCTTGTATCAAGCATGTAAATAATATAGAAAAAACAATATCCACATAATTTAATAGCGATATAGACAATAAACTTGTAATAATAATAATGATAAAAACGCATTTATCGTCCATCAGGTAAAAGCTGCTGCCACAATGGCGTGTGAACGTCTTGGACGGTATAGAATGCCTCTGGCTTGGACCGCTATACATCTTTCGGGTGTGATCGGTGGCGGTGGAGGCGGTGGGGGGGATACCGACAGCACCGGGAGTGCAGGTTCGTTGGATAGAAAATCTGGGAGTTTGGAACAGTGGCGAAAAAAAGTGGAACAACCGACGAGACGAGGTTCGCTGGAACGGCGAAGCTCCGACAAGAGGCGTAGCTGGTCACCGGACGATTTTGCAAATTGCCTCGACAGCTTTAGGCCAATAACGCTCACGGTCTCGAGCTTCTTCAAACAAGAGAGCGAACGCCTACGCGACGAGGATCTATATAAACTTTTGGTCGAACTGCGACGTCCTGGCTCCAATTTAAAACGCCTCAAGTGTTTGCCAGGTATACTGAAATTGGATCTTAGTCCCAGACCCGAAGAACTACCAAGATGTTTGGATGCGGATCTCCGAAGGCTCTCACCGTATCCCGATGAGAAAAATCGCCCGGTGAAGGAAATCCTCGAATTCCCAAGCGAGGTAGTGTCGCCGGATTTAATGTATCGCAATTTGCTTTACGTATATCCGAAAGAGGTAAATTTTAGTTCGAGAACCGGCTCAGCGCGTAATATTGCGGTGCGAATTCAGCTAATGGGTGGTGAACAAGAGGCCGATGCTCTTACCGCTATATTCGGTAGATCATCCTGTCCCGAAATGACTCATGAGTGTTTCACCTCGGTCTCTTATCACAACAAGAATCCAAATTTTTACGACGAGGTCAAAATTCGCCTTCCCGCTGATCTGAGCGCCAAGCATCATCTCTTATTCACCTTTTATCACATCAGTTGTCAGAAAAAAATTGAGCAGCCCAATGTAGAAACGGCCGTCGCCTATACGGTATGCACGAGCACAATATCAATACTTTTCCAAGATTCGATTCGATAATTCCGCTCGTTCCCCAATGAATTTTTATGAATTTGTACCGCAGTGGCTGCCTCTTGTGCGTGACGGGCATCTGCAATCGGGCGAATTCAATTTGCCGGCAATGCTGGATCCACCACCACCAAATTATTCGTACATCGCGCCGGACGTACTTTTGCCTGGAACCAGATGGGTTGACGCTCACAGAGGTGTTTTCACGGTTATACTAGAGCCAGTTTCGAGCGTCCATGCCCAAGACAAATATATTGACAGGTATTTATCCCCATTTTGATAAACTTACCTCTATTATATCGATACATCAGTCAAGTCTTATGGAAGTTAATATCTGAGAATATTTATCTGCAGATTTTTATCATTGTGCGGTTCACTGGAAACGGGTCAAGTGCCACCGCGTATCGGTGAAGCTGGAATGGAATCGGAATTGAAATCCGCCCTTCTCGAGCTTGCACGAGCTTCTCACTCGGCTCTTGTTCGATCATTGCCTCAATTGTTCGATCATCTTATTTCTTTGCTCGTACGACCCCCGACATTACCGTCCCAGCCTCTTAATATAGCCGCCACGGTTTTCGAGGCTCTTGGTCTTTTGGTCAAAAACATTACGAATTTACCGGATGGCCAGCTTGATGCGCATGGGCGTCACGCTCTTCTCGCAACGTACACGGCATATCAGTGTTCTCTACCGACAATATCCCACGTACCAGGTGTAATTCGCGCACAGAGCAATCCCGATTTACCGGTCGAAGATTTGGAGATGGAGATGCACTCTCGGGGCTTGGACAGGACCGCCTCAATGCGACAGGAATCTCCATCGATAAATAGTCAATCAGCGAGGAGACTCCTGCACGAGGAACTCGCTTTGCACTGGGTCGTGTCGACGGGCCAAGCTCGAGAGTTAGCGATAACTCATTCGTGGTTTTATCTCGAGCTTATCGTACGCTCGATGGTCGTACATCTTTCCGAGATTGGTGCTCTCGAATCAATGAGGAAATCCCGTTTCTCCCCACAGTTTACCGACGACGTGGCTACCCTCATAGCCGCCCTTACCTCCGAGGTCATTAATCGTTGCAGCAAAGACGGTAGAGTCGCTTCAAATTTGATCTCCAGTCTTAGCAATTTTTTGTCCGATCTATTGTCCGTGATGGACAGAGGTTTCGTTCTATCCCTCTTACGAGCTACCTGCTGCTCTTTGTCCGACGCGTCAATGCACGTTCACGATGCAGCAGCGCTCTTTGCATTAAAGTTGGACCTCGTGAGAACCGTTTGTTCGCACGAGCATTATGTAGCTCTGAATCTGCCTTTTGGAACCGGTTATACGTCGGGCTCGGCACCGGCCTCACCGAGTCCATCGACCGGTAGCTCGGGAAGCCTCATATCGACCCTCGTGCCAGGCGAGAGAGCAAGATTCTCGGAATTGAGCCAAGAATTTCGTCAACAGCATTTTCTCGTTGGACTTGTATTATCCGATCTATCCAATACCCTCGAAATACCGAATCCCATGCTGCAGAACAAAGCCATCGGCACTATCAGGTATCTGATGGGCTCGCACGACATTGATCCGCGATACACCGATCAATCGGCAAAGGCGCGTGTCGCTGCATTGTATCTACCGCTTTTGAACATACTAATGGATGCACTCCCTCAGCTCTATCATTGGGACTCGAAGGACAAGAGTGTTTATCCCGACGAGACAGCATCGATAACGCAATCGGTCGCGTTAGCTATTGCGGGCGGAGGTTCGGCCGATGTTGCCGGTGCACAGTGTCGTGTTTCTCTTAGTTCCGAGGCCACGAGACATCTTCTCATGTGTTTTCTTTGGGTTCTCAAGGGACTCGAGCGATCGGCACTCGCACAATGGTGCTCCGAGCTAAGCGCGCGACGAGTCTTGAGCCTTCTTCAAGTATTAAACATTGCAACCGCAGCTTTCGAGTACAAAGGTAAAAAGGCGTTAAAAAGATTACCACCTCAGGCTGCTGCAACGAGCGACATACGATCGCGTCTTGAAGACGTTATTCTCGGTCAAGGAAGTGCGAGAAGCGAGATGATGCTCCGGAGAAAAGAAAGAATAACTGGTGACAAACTTAGATGGCGAAAAGATCAGATGCCCTATCGGTGAGTTATCGAGGGAAAACGACAGGTTTGTCGAAAATCAGTCTCAATAGATTTATTTATTTTTTCATGAGTCCTTATTTTGTTTTTTATATCAGAGCGAACGAACAGCCCGAGGGTCGAGCTGTCGAACACGATGCACACATTGAAGGTGCTCTAGCTGCCGAAGCTTCCTTGGTTGTTCTCGATAGTTTGGAGTCGGTTGTGCAAGCGGACGGAGGAGGAGGTATGAACAATTATAACTTTCATCATATAACAACATACAGTGTATAATAAACAAAACTTCATTATCAACAATTATTGGTTACATACAACAAAACTGACAGCCTCGAAAATCATACGTTTATCAGTAATATTTTTTTTATGGGATCTTAATCCCCCGTTCGTTCCTCGTCTTTTATGAAAACAGTCCAGCGCGACATATCTGTCCTAGACCGTTGAATTAATTTTTTGTTTATTTAATTGTACAACATTGGATCATCCGCGCGGCTTAATTATTAGTCTACTAGCATCGTAATTCGTCATTGGCCATTTTAACCGCTGCGGTCAACTTGGCATTTTTTTGTTCTCTCTTTCAATAATCAGCTCTTATAATGGTCCAGTAATTCGCGCATGCTAATCGATGTTTCACTGTATTTTAAAGCTTCCGCATAAACAATCGAAGATAATTGACCCAATTTTCAGGCGCCGTCGTAGGTGCTGTGCTCAAAGTTCTTCTGAGAGCTTTGGCGCGAAATCAGAGCACCTCGGTGCTCCAGCACATGTTCAATACTCAGCGAGCTCTGGTTTTCAAGTATCACAGTGCACTCTTCGATGAAGAGAGCGAACGTTGTGGCGATCTTTGCCTGACCCTTCTAACTCGATGCAGCTCACCGTTGAGCGCGATCAGAAGTCACGCCGCTGCTAGTCTCTATCTGTTAATGAGGCAGAACTTTGAAATTGGCAACGTGAGTTTTTTTTTGTCCGTGACTCTGTTTCTCGTTCATTGTTTCCTTTTTGATTATATGGGATTTTCAAAAATGTTTCGCATGGAATTTTCAGAACTTTGCGCGCGTTAAAATGCAAGTTACAACGTCGCTTTCGGCACTCGTTGGCCGAGGCAGAGCTCCGAGTGAGGGTGCTCTGCGACGAGCACTGAAAACCGTTCTTGTTTATGCCGAAAGAGACAGCGAATTGGCTGACACGAGTTTTCCAGAGCAAGTCAAAGATCTGCTCTTCAATCTTCACATGATTCTCTCGGATACCGTTAAGATGAAGGAATTCCAGGAAGACCCGGAGATGTTGCTCGATCTCATGTACAGGTAAATTATCATAAAGAAATTATTTTTGTCGTAGACTCGAAAATTTCTGTAAAAATGAGATGATTTCGATATTTTTTTCAAACACTGCAGAATCGCGAAGGGATATCAAGGATCGCCGGACTTGAGACTGACTTGGCTTGCAAATATGGCCCAGCAACACATGGAGAGAAAGAATCATACGGAAGCTGCGATGTGTCTTGTGCACAGCGCTGCTCTTGTCGCCGAGTATCTTCATCTGCTCGAGCCGGGTGGCGGAGGACGTCCTGTCGGAGCTGTTACACTTGCTCCGGTCAGTCCGAACGCTCTTGAGGAAAGCGCCGTTGGTGATGACGTTTTAGCCAGAAGAGAGGAGGGTCTATGCCTTGGTCCCGATTTTTCGGAGAGCGGTTTGGCAGGTTTGCTCGAACATGCGGCTAGCTCTTTTCACGCTGCTGGAATGTACGAGGCTATTCCCGACGTTTATCGAGTCTTATTGCCAATCGCTGAAACGGCGCATGATTACAAAAAATTGGCAAACATTCATGGGTATGATAGCTTCCATCTTATACAGAAGTAAAAGATCCCTATTCGTTCTCGATATTTGTTTCAACAAACGTTCAATCGCACCTTTGTGGGATTATCCTTTCAGAAAACTTCACGAGGCTTACACACGTGTCGAGCAGCTAGCCGGTAAACGCGTCTTCGGTACGTACTTCAGAGTCGGCTTTTACGGTGCACGCTTTGGCGATCTCGCGGGCGAGGAATTCGTCTACAAGGAGCCAACATTAACGAAGCTACCGGAGATATTTTCCCGTCTCGAGAATTTCTACGCGGAAAGGTTCGGCAATGAGAATATCGTCATAATCAAGGATTCCAATCCGGTCGATCCGAGTAAACTCGAGACGGACAAGGCATACGTGCAGATAACGTATGTCGAGCCTTACTTTGAGTCCCACGAACTGAGACACCGACCTACGGTTTTTCATCGTAATTTCAACATCAGTCAGTACACATTTTGTTTACTTCATTACCGTCGCAAAATCGTACTTTTTTTCAATAAATGTCTTGTTATAACGCGCATGCATTTTCAGAACGTTTTGTTTATGCTACACCGTTCACACCTGGCGGCAAAGCTCATGGTGAACTTCGTGAGCAGTGCAAACGCAAGACGATTCTGACGGTAGCTACGCACTTTCCGTATTTAAAAACGAGAATACGCGTAGTAGCGAGAAAACAGATTGTACTCAGTCCCATTGAAGTTGCGATCGAGGATATACAGAAGAAAACCGCCGAAGTTGCAGCTGCAACGTCCCAAGAACCGCCCGATGCCAAGATGTTGCAGATGGTATTGCAAGGTTGCATCGGAACTACCGTCAATCAAGGACCCGCCGAAGTTGCCGTTGTCTTCCTCTCAGGCGTGCGCGAGCAGAATGCCCAACCATCGCGATTGCAGCACAAGCTGCGTCTGTGCTTCAAAGATTTTTCCAAAAAGTGCCTCGATGCGTTGCGACGTAACAAGAATCTCATTGGCCCGGATCAGCGAGATTATCAACGCGAATTGGAGAGAAATTATCAAAGATTAACCGAACGCCTTGCGCCGCTCATCGTTTGGCGATAAATATTAAAATTTTTTGGGGTCGGCAAAGTAAACAAATATTAATTTTTAAAAAAGAAAACGATCACGCTCGACGTTTACCAAAGAGTTTGCTATCCAACACATGTATTACAAAATAATCAGTATAAGCCCCCCCCCCCCACACACACACACATTATCTATCGGAATTATTATTTATATAAACATATATAAACATATATTATATACACATCTAAAGCCTGAAATATTTATGTACGCCCTATTTATATCTCACATACAAATAATTGTATTTTATACTCGACACGATGCATCCTTATTGCACACTCTCCTGTTGCATGATCGTGTGCAACGGAGAGTCGAAGGTGCTCGATGTTATGTACGGTTCATCGCGTACTTCTTAAGCACTGTGTAATTGTATGTGATACTTAGAGACTAGCGAACTTCCGCTGTCAATTTTTCTTACGCTCATCGAACAATGCTAAATACATCTATACATGAAAACAAGTAGAACTGCACGAGTTCATCATAATTTAAGATTTAGGCTTTCGAGTAGTGAGAGCGCGCAAATTGATATTGGTATACTAACGGGATGGGGGATCTGTACATGATTGATCTATTTATCTATATATACAGGATGTTAAGTAAGTATCTGGACACAGAAAATACTCAGGTACTTGACGTCTGGGGGCTTATTACGGTCCTCGAGCGAGTTTACTCACTTCTCGCATTTTCATCTCACGTGAGTTTAGTCACCCTATTACGGATCTCTCGAGTGAAAATGTAAAGTTATTAGGGACTTCCGGCATACGGATCTCAAATTTTCACGAAAGTTGGCGCCATTTTCTCAAAGAACATATAAGAGTGTTGTGAAGCGTGAAAAGAATTGTTAAAGAAAATGAATGTGACAGGACAAAACAAAATATTATTGAAGTATATCGAAAAAATGAAGATTTTGCACGAGGAAGATTGCGGTATAATGGTGGAAATAAAAAAACATTGATGCATTCGCATTGCTACATTCACCCAATATATTTTATATTAATATACATGAAAATCTTAAACCGCAATGCCGTATTCCAATGGTAGTTGATAAACAAGTAATAACATTATTACCGATAGTTATTTTTATTTATGCAGGATGATACGTGGTTTACCTGTACAATTGACGGAATTTGTTTTCCGCTATACTAAATGGGTCTGACAAGGAACATCACTTTGGTGTCCCCCTCCGATTTTGTTGAAGCTTTGTTATGTGGAAGAGTATCTAAAACTAATAGAGGTATTTTTTTTATCTCCGGAAAAATGGTTTTAAGGGGTGAAACTCACCCTAAAAAATGGGCATGTTTTTCGTTTTTCGTCGATAACGTTTATTTTTTCGCGTACTATACATTGTAGATAAGAACGATGCAGATAACAACAAATTTCACATCGTTTATTGCGAAAATCCAATTTTTGCATACGTATCTCCGCGAATTTTTAATCGATTCGGATGTAAGTTTGGGATGTAAATTGACATGTGGAGGATGGTAAAGTAGCGGATATGTGCTTTTTTCCAACATCTCGCAATTAAGAGGTTGAAACTGCTCTTGGATTTTTTTGGCAAGGGCATCGAATAGTCAGCTAGCATTATGCAATTCCGGGCAAAATTTACGTCAATATGAGTTCGTGTGCATATTTGTAAATTCCCCCCGTACGAACAAAAAATTAAGGGGTGAACCACCCCTGTGTTTATCTTCGCCCACCCTCAATGAGAACGGGGTGGGCCTAATTGAAGGAAATCTGTTGTATTCTGATGAAAACACAAAAATCTAGTTGACGTATTTTTGCATTTTTTCCAAATAGCAACCAAATAGATAATATAATGTCCCGCCTTACGATACCAATTCCAAAAGTGTATTCAATAAACAACATCAAAGCCGAAGTAGAAACACACTTTGAGAGGAGATTACGAATATTGAGTTTCTTTCGCGGGTCTATCTAATATAAACACCGCGATCGCATCTCTACGTCTGTATTTTTTTCTTGAAATGAAAACAAGTATCGCCTTCAAAAAGGTAAATTGAAAAAGTACCTATTCGTGGACGTATAGAAAACAAGTTTTTCATAAACATTAAAATATTAAGGAGTAAAGGGCAGGTCTCTGCGTCCCCCTTCCCCCGCCCCTGTTGAGATTAATGTAAATATCCACAGGTATACAAAACCATATTCATCAAAATAGAGTGGCAAATTTTTAAATCGTCAAAGAAAAGGAAACTACAGAGCCGTTTGATTACCCTCTCAGCGTCTCATATTGATTTCACAACATGAGGAAACGTCGATTCGGAGTTGTTAGAAATATTTTGAATCAGCAAAGATATGCTAAACACGAAAAGACGACTGCGGTAAGGAAGTTCAGGTAGAGGGTAGTTTACCCCCTTAAAGTTGCTGTTTGGAAAAAATGTAGAAACACGTCAACTAGATTTTTCTGTTTCCATCAAAATAGAACAGGTTTCCTTCAGTTAGGTCCACCCCGTTTTCATAGAGGGCGGGAAAAGGATAAACACAGGAGTGGTTCACCCCTTAATTTTTTGTTAGTACGGGGAGAATTTACAAATATGCACATGAACTTATATTTCATGTGAAGGGCAGTTTCAACCCCTTAATTTCGAGATGTCGGAAAAACAAAAAACACGTGTCCGCTACTTTTCCATCCTCCACGTGTATGCAAATTTACATCCCAATTGATTAAAAATTCTCGCAGATGCGTATGGAAAAATTGGATTTTTGCAATAAACTAAAATGTGAAATGGTGAAATTTGTTGCTATCTGCGTCGTTCTCATCTCCAATGTATAGTACGCGAAAAAATAAAGATTATTGCAATTTGAATTTTTGTTATATCTCGTACCGTTAAAACGTTATCGACGAGAAACGAAAAACATCCCCATTTTTTAGGGTGCGTTTCACCCCTTTCAACCGTTTTTCCGCAGATAAAAAAAATACGTTTCTCTTAGTTCTGATACTCTTCCACATAAAAAAGTTTCAACAAAATTGGAGGGGAACACCAAAGTAGTGTTCGTTATGAGATATGGCGTAGAGTTCGTCGTATTGTGAGCATTCCGTTTTCCTGACTTCGCATAACCATTGCGATCGGTGAATTATTCATTGTATAAATTCACGCGTATCAATAACGTTTATTCTTTAATCCACAAAAATGGAGCGATCTTCGTTTTTCGATGAAACCGATGAAACTTCCGTGCAAATCCAGGCAAATCGCGCTCACGAGCATGCGCACAACGGTTCTCGACACAGAATTTCGTGTCGAGTAAACTCACGCGGATAATCTTGTTTTTTCACCTAGTGCGTTTCACCCTGATAGGGCGAGCCACTCACTTTCGTCATTTTCACTCGATTCGAGAACCGTAATAAGCCTCCAGTACCAGCGGAACGATTTTTGAAAAATTGTCCTGTGATGAAAATTGGCCGAGATATTAATGCGCAAAGGTTAAAAAGGTTTGCGGTAGGACACAACTTAATCGTGTTCAACACATTTTTCTACCTTTCACTTAGACGCCTGTATACCTGGAAGTCGCCTCGAGGTAATGCGGGAAGATGTCATTATAAGAAACCAAATAGACTACATCCTTGTAAACAAAAGGTATAGGAACAGTTTCGCCAGCGCAAAAATCTATTTAAGTGCTGTCATCCAGTTCGATCACAACTCTCTTGTGGGAGAATATAGAACCAAGTATAAGAAAACCCAAATAAAAATTCTAAAGAAACATGACATCAGATAACTGAAAAGTAAATCGCAATAGTGAAGAATATAATAAGCAAAGCCCTGAATAAATTGGTCACAACATCAAAGCCAAATTCCTGAAGAATGCAGGAGATAAAAATAAGTCGTGGATAACAAACGAGATTATACAGCTGATGAAGGAGAGAAGAAAACGCAAGAATCACGTCGCCAGTTATAGATACTCGGGAAATACAGAGAAAGATTAGAGAAACCAGACGGAAAAAATTAAAGGAAAAGTGTCATGAAATAGAAGGGCTACAAAATAAATGATAAATTCCATGTACATAAGAAAGTGAGAGAAATAACTGGAAAATATAGAAAGAGAACAGTGGAAAAACTCATAAACGATAACAGGGAGCTGACAGTGGACAAGGAAAATATCAAAGACACTTGGACAAAGTACATAGAAAACTTGTTCTTCGATGAGAGAGGAGATCCGACCCCCTTACCAACGCAAACTGAACCACCTATATTAATAATACAGATAAAAGCAGCCACAATATCGCTGCAAGAACGCAAATTACCGGGACTAGAAGAAATGCAGGCAAAATTCCTCAAGGAGGGTTGCCACCCTGGCCACTCGGAAAATGGGTATATGTTTAAAAATTCATAAACTCCAAAGTATAAAACGAAATATTTTTATTTTTTTAACACAAGGTAAGAAACGGCTTTAAAATTGCGTCAAATCAATTTTAGTTCGTAATATTAAAAAATGGCGGCGCTGCAGAAATTTCCGCGGAGGCCCTCCGTACTGCACGAGCGTATGTGGCTCCAGGTGTATCACCGACATGTTGCATCTGATTACTGTGAAATTTGTACACAATACTTGTAGAGATGCATTGTGCAAGAATGTGTATTTTTCATCGTAATTTCACGAGACAAAACGTCAATAAAAAAAAACCAATCAAGTTATCACAAAAATCCTACACTATCTCTTAGATAATGCATTTAAATGTATTGTGTACAAATTTTACAGCAATCAGATGCAACATGTCGGTGATACACCGGGAGTTTCTACAGCGCCGGTATTTGTGAATAGGTATTATGAACGAAAATTTATTTGAGGCATTCTTAAAGCCGTTTCTTACCTTGTATTAAAAACTACAAATATTTTGACTTATACTTCCGAATTTATTAATTTAAAAAAAACGTATCCATTTTACGGGCGGCCAGGGTGGCCAACCCCTCTCTCAAAAGAATGACTCATTTCAAAATGCATTATGCTGCCAAAAGAAACGGGGCCCAAATAGATGCGCGGAATATCGATCAATCAGCCTAATGAGTCACTTACTAAAGATGTTCCTTAAAATCATCCACCTAAGAATATACAAGTTGTGTAAGAAACGAGTAGCAGGTACACAATTTGACTTCATGAACGGAGTCATGACAAGAGATGCACTGTTTGGTCTACAGGTATTATTCCAGATGAGATGCAGGGACATGATTTGCGATATCTACCCTTGCTTTATCGATTACCAAAAAACGTTTGACAAAATACAATGCCAAAAAATGATACAAGTACTGACAAACACTGGACTGGACGATAAAGACCTTAAAATTATCCGAAACTTGTACGTACTGGAATTAGACAGCCACCATAAAGATGGGAATGAACCAACAAAGGCGATTAGCATGGTGCGTGGTGTAAGGCAAAGTTGCACCGTCTCCCCTCTGATATTCAACGTTTATTTTGAGGAAATATCCCAGCAAAGAACCCGTAGAAACAATATCCGATGCGTAGTTGATACCGTCATATTTGCAGACAGTATAGAGGGTCTACAACAACTAATGGACAAAGTGAATGAAGTAAGTGGACGATTTCGCCTAAAAATGAACATCAGCAAAATGAAATTAATAGTGATAAGTAAAGAGAAAAGAAGAAGCTGTCAACTGCTTGTTAAAAACATACGATTAGAACGAGTATCGATATTTGTGTACCTTGGAAACGCTATTAGCGAACAGTTGGAACATTCACAATAAAATGTAGAATAGAACAAGCAAGAAATGCCTACATCCAAATGTCCAAGCTGTTCAAAAGCCATAAAGTAAGGCTCCTTCGACGCTATATTATGGAGTGGAATCATGCACGTCGATTGAATCAAAGAACAAAAGAAACTTCAGGCATTTGAGCCTCAAGTACAAGCTCCTAAAATTCATTCTCCAAGCGAAAGTGCACGGAAAAAGAGGACCTGGGCGTAGAAGAATATCGTGGCTCAAGATCCTGAGAACATGGTTTTCCAAAACAACCACTGACATTTTCAGAGCAGTCGTCAGCAAGGTCGTCATATCCAGGATGGTCGCCAATATTCGAACTGAATAGGCACTCGAAGAAGAAGAAGAAGAAGAAGAAGAAGAAGAAGAAAGATTAAAAGCATAAACAATGCCATCGAACCCCCTGCGGTTGAGTGGTAGAAAAAATCATTTTCTCTTACCGTGTTGACTCGTCAACCGTTTATTAATAGTTATTTTGTCAACATCTACAAAAGGAAACAGAATACGACAAAAAAAGTTCTTAGCAGGCTCGAACCCGGAATCCCGGAATATATCGATAGGACGTTTGATTGCATTGTTAGTTTATGGCTCAAACTTTCATACTTTGCCATTTAATATCTCGGGTAATTTTAGCTTAGGACAAATTTTAAAAACCCGTTTTGTTTCTACTGCCACCAACTATTTATACATTTTCTGTGTTTACGTAGTTGTCTAACACCCTGTATATATATATATATTCGTAGTTTGTTCGTAGCTCGCGTCGGGTAATAGGTGTATATTTATAAATATAATACAAGTATGGGGGGTCACATGATCTGTATATAGCGTGTGCACGTAACCCCCTTAGGCCGTATTTCGCCCCTTCCAAATGCGACGACTGGTATACCCTCCCTCCGACTCTCTTACACAACGGCGACAAATATATATATACATATATTTATGTAGTATATGCAGTACGGACCCATGTACTGTGCTTTAGCGAGTACCACAATGCGACAATAATACCACGAACTCTATCTAATTAGGTTAATGCTCTCTAGATTCTCGAACGTGCATTCACAAGCGAAGCTTTAGCGCAATTCCCACTGTTGAGGGTAAACCCTTGAACACTCTCACATTCTCTGTCTGTGTCTCGTTTCCTTCTGTACTCTGTGTATGCCGTCATTCCCCGTCTCCCTGACTCACCTTACGTATACTGTACGAAGTAAGCTTTTTTTTGTTTCCTTCACTTCTTGCATAGCTCTTTTATCGCTATAGGCTTGTGTTCCTCGTCTAGGGCCATCCGATGAGAAAAGCCCAACCAGATGTTTCCGCAAAGGGGTAGGGTGAGACGAAATCGAGAAGCTGGAAAAATGCTTCGTTTTAGTTCCTCCCAATGTGATCCGATTTAAAGATTGCCAAGGGGTTCACCGCAATATCCTCGGTGGAGACGAATCTTTTCGTACTCGCTGCCACGTGTCTCGTTATGAAACACACCGAGACGAACAAAAACTCATCGAGATCTTGACTTGTTCTCTCTGTTTCCTTCTCTCCTTCCCTTTTTCTCTTCCTTTCTCGTCTGCAAGTCTACGTCCACAATAACATCGGACGATTCTAAAAATGCAACGAGAAGAACATTTGATTCGTTGCAACGATAACAAGGCTACACTGTAGTTCTCGCAGAGGAATAAAAAGTCGCGACGACTATATTTATCGCTTTTCGTCCGCGAAACTGGTGAGATTTCATTACTTTTTTCTCGGTTCTTCTCTTCTCGCTCTCAACTGTAATTCGAAGGAGCTCTTGGCCAGTGATAGTGCGAAATAAGTATATTCCCGACTCCGCGACGACTTTTCTGTCTCGTCGTACGGTACTGTATTGAATTATGGAACGCAATGTTCGCGGCTTGTTTTTTTCTTCCTCGATTCTTCATATACGCGTGACAATATTATAATATATAAGGGAGGAAGAGGAGAAGAGGCTAGGTGGTATGAATTTCTGAATTTACGAGTCTCCTAAGAATTGACTCATCCGGTAGGGAACAATCGGACGTGAAGGAAAGATAGTGGTAAATCCCAAAGATAATAAACACGTTCTCGAAAGCACCCCGGGGAGTATGGAAATACGACTACCTACAATCGATTTTCTGCATCACTTTTGTTCGCGTCAACTCTCTCTCTCTCTCTCTCCCTTGCTCTGTCTCACTCGTACGTATGTTTCTTCCTTTACATTTTAGTGGGTTAGACTTTAGATTTGTGGTGGTAAAAAAAGAACAAATCTTGGGTGAAAATCCTTGGAATAACTGAAATCCTCGGGACGTGAGCAAATCGTCGGGGGAGGAGGGAAAACGCGCGATAAAGAGGCTCGGCTCGCAAGTTTCTTTCTTTCGTAGCTCTTTTCTTGCCTCCGTTCGTTTTATTCTTCACCGAGCGCGTCAAGCTCATTCTTTATTCTAACCTTCTCATTCTTTTTTTTCTCCGTTTTCTTGTTTTTTTAAACACGTAGTACAGCGAGTAATTCGGAATAGCGCGTGATAAAACGCAAAAGATTCTTCGATCCGTGTTTATTCTATCCACGGGCCATTTAACTCACAAATGTTTAAGTGACTTCTCACCCCGCCTCAGTCGCGCCTCCTCCGTTTTTCAGTGGGATTCTGCCACGGTGGATGCTCTCTTTTATTCATTTTATCCCCGTTCGACGACGAAACCACGAAATCCCATTCACCCGAGAATCTCTACTCTACCTAGCGACTCTCCGCCTCGCTGAAACACCAGACGATCCAAAGGTATACCGTAGATATACAGGTATGTGAAACATGTGAAACATTCCATCACTCACAATCCGTAATCTTGTATTCGGGTCACCAAGGCTCATGGTTCCCTCGTCTCGTTTCTCGAATGTAACAAACGGCTATGTCGAGTGCTCTTTCACCAAAGAATTCTAATCGGTGTAAATTAGCCCCGTTCATCAGACATATTTCATATTCGCAAAGTGTCCTATTTAATTTATCAATGGAAATAAATGGCGAAAATAAGGTCGTATGAAGAAAAGCTTCGCATGAAAGTTTTATAGTTTCGAGCTGATTCTCATTGACGCATTTTATACCCGAGAGATTTTATACCCCAATCTCATTATGATCATCGAATCCCCCCTCCCCCGGAACCATCAAACTTTTCTGCAAACCCCTTTTTCGGACGATCTAATTTTATCGACTTACGTTTATCGATATCTAAAAATGGGATAATCTGTATAATATATGCACGTATAGGTAAGTGTATAAACTGTGTACAATGAAATCAGTCGAAATGTGTACAAAGTGAAACGAATAACGATATCCAAACTGGGGTTGAGATTGTCAGTGCTTCGTGAGCTGCGCCACAGAAGGTGGTACAGCTCTCGAAATTAATTGCAAAGTAATTTTTCCAGACACTGGACCACCCGCCATCCTGTTACGGTTGCTGAATTACGATGTCTTTCCCGAGCTGACAAGGCTTCAAGCAGGTCCTCGCGGAGGCAGAGCAGAAACGATATACACGAGGATATACAGAGAAACTCTAATGTCTGTATAAATACATAGAGACTGAGGGTGGATCGTAAAGCAGGGTCGCTATAGGCACAATATCATCGAATCTATATGGGTTGCATCGCATCTAACACGCTGAGGTAAGATTCGGTATGTTCGAGATACGCACGACTAGTTATGGCTTCGCTCGGGGTAACAATCGCTATTATTAACTACGCGTTACAAAACTTTTAGTAGTTTCCTCTTGTCTAAGCTAATGCATATATGAGAGCTGTTTGGATATTTCTAAGGATGCTGTAATAGTGATGATCACCGTAAGAGAGGGCTAGAAATAGATAGCGATTAATACGATGGAATTCCGGAACGTGATACTCCGATGAGCCAGTTTGAACGAGAGAGGAGGCCGAGAGAAATAAATTAATAAATAACGAAATATATATATATATACTTCGATACAGTTGAGTATATTATCTACGTTTTATTCCTCCAGCACATTTATGTTATGTACTTACAGTACTTCTATATGGGTTTACGCGCAGAGGGAATATCAAGAAGGCAAAGTACTGGTACTATATAAGTACACGCCCGAGTCGAAATTTTTTGAGGAATCAAGAATAGGCAGCATCGAGCGGACTGGTGAGGGTCGAGGCGAGGCTACGACGCATACTGGATGGTATATGCGTGCCCCCTCGTAGAGCCTCCAAAATGGCATAAACTTTACATTCGGGCCGAGCGGAGGTTACTGGAGGGCACATAGGCCCTACCATAACCGCCCGGGGAACCTCGGCTCGGCGCGCTCGTCCGATCCTTCCTGGCCTACCAGACCCCTCCTTGGGACCTACTTTTAAATCCCTCGTCCCCACCCCCCTCCTTCTGGACGGTGTATGGAGGGAGAAGCAGCAATTAATAGGAATTAATAATTTCATATATTTATGACAAATATCAATTTATTTTAATAAATGTTATTACATACAGTAGAACAACATTACAAATAGGTATCTGAAATAGAATTTGAACAACAGCCAATTAACTTTTAAGTGAATTTTCAGAAATTGAAGGTCCTCGAAAACGAAGTTGTCAAAACGGTTTACATCCAAACGTTACATATACTCCTTGTCCGGTTCCTTATATAAATCAGCAACCTGAAATGCAAAATAAGGAATTAGAAAAAGATTTAAAAACGAGATTTAAAAACAAAATAAAAACTTTTAATAAAACTTTAAAATTTCTATTTTTTTTCCATTAATTAATATATATCCCGATAGTCAAAAATAACACCGCGACATATGCTGTAATAATTACTATAACATTTTTTGAAATAATCTTTAATTACATTTGGTAGCGCTGAACATATGTTCATTCGAGTACATGTATAATAAGTTGATTTGTTTAAACAAATATAAAATAGATAAAATAAGAATAAAAATTGGACACTTCACTTATTCTAAATTTTGTTAGATTAATCACCGTCTCGTACATACAATCGAATGAACATATATACAATGTTACCAAATTAAATTCAGGATTATTTTGAAACAAAATTAAAGAAATTATTACAACACATCCTGTCTATGTTATATGCGTTATGCCTCAACAAAAAATCAATAGAATATATATAATTTTTTAGTTGTAGATATTGGGACGTAACTTGATTAAACTTACCGATGGCACGAAGATCTTGATCGTTACGTTCGACGACGACGACGGAATTAAAGATGCGAAATATTGAAAGAATATTTAAAATATCGAGATTTTGTTGGTGTTCGCGCAATGTCGAGGTTTATCGAGGACGAGTTCGTCGACCTTTGCTATACTCGATAAGTTCAGGAGTCTCGTGTCTCTCGACGAGTGAGACACATTGCCATTGAGCAAAGAAAGAAAAAAAAAGCAGATCAGTGACGAAGGTAACGGATCGTAGAGAAAACAACGGAGATATTTCGTTTTATTTCGTCCAAAAAACCGGCACTTGTCGCGAGAGGTAGCACAACACTGCCAAGAAAGAGCGCCCCGGCACCTCTCTTCACGTTCTCGAACTTTCTTTGTTTCCATGACAACGACGCTACGCAATTCACACACATAAGGGAAGAGAGTGTAGTCGGGTATCCACATGTACCGGCGAAGTAGCGGCCATATTTTTCTTAGTAATGTATATTTACATGCGATACTCGGCAGCGTCAGTTTTATGTATACGGAGAGGTAGCAGATACAAAGTGTGAATTTTTGCTGTCGTCGGACAGCGTTGGTATCGAGAGCGGGGTTATGGCGGGCACATTTTCGAACTTGGCATCGAGAGCGGCAGTACCGGAGGGCACGTTTTCGAACTTGGCATCGAGAGCGGCAGTACCGGAGGGCCCGTGATGCCGTCAGATTCGAGCTGGAGGCCACGTTGGCATCGAGAGAAGGCTGGCGGCCTGTGCACTACAAAGGAAATAGGCTCTAAGAGGCCAAGAGGGGCAGTGAAAATTTCGACTCGGGCGTCGTTATACAGCGAACGCTGAAGCAGGCTAGAGAGGGTGATCGGGAGAGAGAGAGAGATATAGAGAGAAAGAGAACGGTCCATGGGGTGCAACTGAAGCACTCACGAGACTCGTGGTTTCTCTTACTCTCCAACAAGGTGGAGAGCTTCTCGATGGAAATTCCTTCTGTGTGTGCCGAAGCTTCGCACGTGGTCGGGAAACTATGTTTTTATGCATATAAATATACGTTTATGGACTATGTGAAAACGTGCCCGCAACCTGAGGAGTACTGTTATTCTCCATTGTGCATACATTCATACATATCGGGAGACTCAAACTAGAATGGCATATGCCATTCTAGCATAGTATATGAGCATAGAAGCCCTTTCCAGTTTTAGCAACGCAATGGATATAGCCCTGTATATATATATATATAGGGTGTTTCTTTTGTCTCTGCCACCCGAAATAACTCGGTAATTATCGACGTCACAAACAAATGTTCCAAACGAAAGTTGTACGGTGTGGAAGGGGGTCATCAAATGCGACCATTTTTTTCTTTCGATGAAGGCGTTGATGCATAATGAAGGCACCTTCACTTTTTTAAATGGAATGGTAATTTTTTTCAACCATCTTGTACAGCAACTCCAGCCGCATAAAAACATTGGGGGCAAAGTCGTTCAAGGACACTCATGGTCAGTATCGATGATACAAATCTAAATATCGCGGACTACAAAATATTTGGTAGTCTTATAAACATTTGGTAGACATATCCATATAAACATTTGATAACATACGATAAAAATTAACGCGGGTTGGTAAATAAACAGAAGGTATTCGAAGTGTTGTCAATGACTACGATATCCGATATCTCTCATTTCCAGCTAATTTTAGCTCGGATCACTACCAAATGTTTCACTACCAAATATTTGGTAGTCCGAGATATTTAGATTTGTATCATCGATGCTGGCCTTGAATGACCTTAAATGACTTCGACTCCCCAATGTTTTTTATGCGGCTTGAGGTACTCTACCAGATTATTGAAAAAAATATCTACCATTCCATTGAAAAAGTGAAGGTAACCTTCACTGTGCGTAAACACCTCCACCAAAATAAAAAAAAATGGTCGTATTTGATGGCTCCCTCCACACCGTATAACTTTTGTTTGGACCATTTGTTTGTGATGTCGCTAATTACCGAGTTATTTCGGGTGGCAGAGATAAAAGAAACACCCTGTATATATATATATAGGTATCTATTGCGGGAGTAAAACCCGAAGAAGCTTCTACATACATATATTAGATATGCAAGAGAAAGTGGATGAGATGGAATGGTCGCACGAATCGACCACTTACCTCGATGAAAATGATATACGGAATTTACAAGCTCGGAGGTTGACAAAAATTATATTTTTATAATTCTATGTGATAGACACATGCACATTTAGTTTTACAATTAATTTGATGTTCAATTTAGCGGTGCATCGAATACACCCAAGTCCTAGGGTTAATACGATCTTTACGATCATGGCTTGTCGCATTTCCCATTTCGATGGACCGAAGCTCGTTCCGGTATAACGTGTTTCGCTGTAATACCAAGAGTCAGAGTGTTCTATACAAGAGTCTCTAGGTAAGCACAGTATTCTGTGGATAAGATGTGCTCAAGTCGAACGAACGAAGAATTCTCGAAAGGAGAAGGTAGAAAAGTCTATACTATAGTCAGACGATGCCTGATAGATATATGTATAGAAGTTTATATACGCATATCGTACGAAAGAGAAGGTAGAGAAAAGGTAAGGTTCCGGGCTCACTCGATTCGTGGAACGTTCTTCTTTCCCTATTCACGAGAGCATCGGAACGATCGTAAAAAGACGTACCGTTGCTCGGTCAGAGTAAGGCAGAATGAGCGTCCTCGGTCGAGCAACGTTTCGCACTCTTGGGACTTCCTTGCTGATGTTTCAGGGAACGCTATATATGCCAACATGGATAAAAGAGAGGGATGTCTCTTGGGCTTATATATATATACGTATATATATATATATATATATATATATATATATATATATATATATATATATATATGTGTACGGGCGCACGCTCCGGCTGAGCCGAGGTACGAGACAGTGTTTAAACATTTAAGACCATGTACTTTTGTACACATATATAGATATATACGTGATATATGCATATCCATATGGGATATTGCACGTCAATTTGACTAGGGTCTGAAGTTCATCCTTTAGAATATTGTCGCCAATTTTTTATGCGACTAAACTACCTTCAGAAACATGCAATACCTTTGCGAATTCGGTTTTCAAGGTCCGACGTCATATGGTTTTTGAAAAAGGTACGTTTAGAAATATTGCATTAGATATGTTTTTTACCATGAAAACAATTACGCAATCTATATGCCAAATACCAACATTTAGTGGTGTACTTTTTTTCGAAGAATTATCACTAGAGGCTTATTCAAATATAATGCATTTTTTGAGAATTCAATTAACCTTACAGCAAATTGCGGAGTCAATTCGAGGAGGCGAGGGTCAGATTCTCGCTAAATTCGCTTGGAACGCCTCATATGTGAATATATATATAAATAAATAGGTGTGTACGGAGGGTATCGTATATTTTTTAGAGTCACAGGTCATGCGTCTGAGCTACCACCGACTTCTAACACTGTGGCAACGTTATTTCTTTTAGCATACGCGCGATAAAATGTTTCGCACACTCAGTAGCTAGACTAGGCAAGGAAGTTAAGTATGCCTCTTGTATTTATGTACCGTGAACCCTAAAGAAGCTCTGAAATGTCCAAAGAGTTTGATGGAGCTACTCTTATCTTGAAAAGAGTACGTTGTTACAGCCTTTCATGAGTAGTGGTAGTCACGTCGCAGATAGTACCACGGTAATTTTACGATACGTCCTTCATTATACAATAATCGCACATTAAACAAATTTGTCGAATGCATTTTATCTCCACTTGTCGCTACTACTCCATTTTATTTTCCGGATCTTATGTTTTAAATAGACAAATACTTTTAGATTAGACTTTTGTAGACTTTGTAAATCCAAATAAATAGCAATATTCCGCGTTGGTTAGTCCTGCCAATATTTAATAAATTTTTACTGTGAACGAAGACACACGAAATAAAACGTACGCTAACTAATTTTTTAATTCTTCAAAATCCTCATCAAGTTCTACTTTATACACATACTAGATGATCCATTTTCAATTTGACTAAATAGTAATAAATAAGATATTTCCTTAAATCAGTGGGCAAGCGCAATTACTTAAAAGTTTGATGCGACCCGGACGCGGCAGATTCTAGAACGTAACTACAATGAAATAGGTTATGCGAAATGTTAAGTTGAGAAAATTCTGAAAAAGTTATCACGAATTGCTCGAATACAAGTAGTACCTACAAGGAAGCCGGCGATCACATGGTTTCGTCCGAACTGCACATGTTCCCAAAAATAGGCAATCAGCGAGAATTACGATACGTTTGTTTCTCCAAGATGATTATGACGACCAAAAAAGGAACGGGAATGAGGATTTCGTGACGATCTGATCATTGCAGCTTGCGTAATATACGCCGGAGTGAAACCTAAAATACATGAGTATTAGTACACTGCGGAATGGTGAAATGCAGTAGTTAAACTCGATCGTAGTCAGCCAGCCAGCAGTCGTAGGGATGGTCCGACGTAGTGAGACGCCGTAACGGTCAGCTTGTTGCTATCCTTCCTCTCCCGCTTTCACCCTCGTCGAGTCTATCACTATGTCGATTCAGAGGTCATCTGGATCAGTTTCGCAACTCGACCCATACTCTATCGGGACCCGTACTGGCCCATACTCTCTCGAATCTTCAGACTTTCTGAGAAAACCCCGTGTAGAAGTAACCTTTTCACCGTTATTTCACCTTCCTACCATTACCACTACTTAGTATCACTAACTAATATTAGCGCCGGTTATGTTTCAACACCCGTTATTCCAAGAGCACTTCGTTATGCTCCACGACGACGACGTTCGACTTCCCTTGGATTAGGATTGCTGAGACAGTGGCGGTACGTACGGGTATATAGATGTGAAACTGCGAGGAAAGTGTAAGAGGCTTGGGGAGCAATGAAGTCGTCGTCGTCGTCGTCATCATTTTCGAGGAGTTTGTATTTTGGCTTGCGTTCCATTCATTCGCGAGTGAAGAGGAGCAAAAGCAACAAGGGAGGGTACATTGGCCTAGCGTTTCTGCACCTTCGTATTGCCACACCAACCTCGCGTGTACCCAGTGTTGCGTACCCGTTTCTATACTTACTAGATCGACGATCACGATAGTTTTGTCCCTTCCCTCTCTCTCTCTCTCTATCTCTCTCTCTCTATCTCTATCTCTATCTCTATCTCTATCTCTATCTCTATCTCTATCTCTATCTCTATCTCTATCTCTCTCTGTCTGAGTAAGTATATCCAGACGTACTTTTCTCACCTGTCAGTTTGAGAGCTTTTACTGCTGCTATTTGCCTGCGGGCGCTTTTATTTTTTAGTGTCTGGCACGCTCTTTTATTGCTGGTGTCCTGGAGATATTACATTCACACCATTTTTGGCGCATGATCGTTTTATCGGCATTTTTTTGGACGGATCAGGCCTAACCTATAAATCTTCGACTTTCATCGGTGTGACCTATCTTCTATGTGTGGAGTAGATCGATGCGTCGCCCTCATCTGGTGAGCTGATTAACCTCGCGTGATTTGGGATTATCGAGCTCATCGATCGATCATCGGGCCGATCAATGATCTGCCGGGATCGTAATCATCGACCAAGCCCTAGCTCAGCGTCACACACAAAGTCGATATTTGTCCTTATCGACTTTGATGATTCATCGATCAATTAGGGAGAGCAGTAATGCCTCCCAACTAGATCGCACGCATCGATCCGCCGCACACCAGCGACCTTCCTTATCAATCGACTGCAATACTCTTTTGGGGCACGGACTGCGGCTTTCACTTTTTAATTTCTGACGCGGAAAATCCTCGTTCGACCGCTTTTTTACTTCAATAACTATCGCAGCAAGTATTACTGTTATCTATTTCAAGTTATTTATTGATAGACCCCAACACCCTTTTATGGCACACATACTTTGACTTTTTAACTTTTAATTCTCAACGCAGAGATTACCTGTTCGACCGCTTTTTTACTTTTTTACTTCTATAACAATCGAGGCAAACCAATAAATTCTCGTACATAAGCAGTGAATTGACGGTGAATTCTCAAGGGTACGTGTGTCCTACCTGCATTCGCATACAATGTCCACCGTGCGTTCACCGGCAAAATCACCTGCTCCTTCGGCGCCAAATGTGCCTACCCGTATTTCCTTCGAGACTCATACGACAGATCGAATTGTTAGACACAAAAATAGACGCCAAGATAGAAAAAAGATTCGATTATGTAAAAGAGTGCATCAATAATAACTTTCAAGATTTCGGAAAGAAACTAAATGAATTATCGGAAGCGTACGTACTGCCCACAATTCAAGCAAAGTCGTCAGGTCATCCACTGCATTCGAGTCGTCATCAATCGAACTAGTCGTGAACGAAATTCCCTCCGATCTAGCTACCAACAACGAAGCAGTGGTTGCAAAAATCTTCGCATCTCTGCAAGTATCTGAGCTCACAGCAGACATTCTCGAAATAAGGAGCGCAACAACAAAAATCCCAACAACACCACACTCGGTACTCTAGGCGAGTCTGCGAATGTCAGTCTGCGTTCTGAGTCTTCGCGTCCCAAACCCACGATTGGATCGCTTTTTGTGAAGGTCAAATCAGCGCCAATTCGAGATTGTATAATCACGAAGAAACGGGCCAAAGGGTCTCTTTCCTTACGAGAAGTGTTTTCAATTGATCGCCCAGGAAATCTGTACGTCAATCCGTGTATTCCAACAGACCGGTACCGCTTGCATCGTCAGGAAAAGGAAAGAGCACTCGGACTCAACTATATACATCTGGTGGGAAAATTGCACTCGGGTTCGAAAGACAAATGGTTCCGACATAATCTTCGTCAACTCGGCCGTACACCTCGACAGAATCTCATGACAATCCCCTGCTTCGTCGAGCAGACCCTTCAGCTTTGCTCAAGCACCTGTCCATGGGTGCAGTGGGGCACCTTCCACACTTGAAGTAGCCCAATTCAATGCGAATTCACTGCTCGGCCACATCGATTTCGTTCGTCTACAGTTTGAGTGCAGCGCTTGCCATATCATATCTGTTTCAGAAACATGACTACATTCCACCATAGCCGACAGCACTGTAAATCTATTTTATAACTAGACTATTTTATAATTAGGAACGATCGAGAAGGCAAGCAAGGGAGAGGCGTCGCCTGCTATGACCACTAGTCAATAGCAGCTAAACTTCTGCTAGCCTCATCGAGCGAGTATTCAAACTCTCACGAATTTTTAATGATTGAGCTCAGGCTACCTAATGTTTGCCCCATTCTTTTTGTCTATATGTATAGACGGCCCAAAGCCGAACTACTTAAGGATTTATTTAAGCTTGTGAGCGTTACTCCTAGATACAATCATGACATCTTAGCGGGAGACTTCAATTGCAATCTATTGCTTGATCGCGTTGAGGCTCGCTATTTGAGGGACATCGCCGCGTTTCACCGCGTCTCATCACCTACCACACAGCGAAGGTAGACTCGTGGCTTGATCTTTTCATTGTCGACTTTGTAGACAAAATACTTCAGTATAAAAAAACCGATTGCCCGTTCATTGCACAACATGACCTAATCCAAATGCTTTATAAGCTTGGTGACGCGGCACCCACTCCAAAACAGATTGTACGACGCTCGACGGTGACGAGTACCTCATTTTGCTAGATGGCAGAAACGACTCTCTGTCACTAAATGACACTCCCATCGACGACTTAAATAACATCGATTCTGTCGTCTCTCGTCTTTCTGAATCCGTGTTGGACGTCTTCGACACTGTTGCTCCACTTCGTTCTTTTGTAGCCCGAAGACCTCCAACCCTCTGGCTAACCGAGGAGCTCAAAAATGCTATGCGCAAACGAAACATTAAGTCGCATCACTGATCCCTCGAGTCTTTGGAAGGCACTTTCGCGGCTAGGATTAGTGAGTTTTCATTTCCTCGTGTTCATCTTCTCTCACTTTTGGACCAGACAGCATTCCATCTTACTGTCTTGCAGCCTCCTTCCCAGCTGTAGCTCCCTTACTGCTGCGCATTTTCAACGCATGCATAGAGCTTGGCTATTTTCCTAGTCTATGGAAACGAGCATACATCAGGCGTCTGTTCAAAATCCGCACTCCTGCTTCTCCATCCGATACTCATCCTATTGCAATATCAATAGGATCAAACGGATCGTTTACAACACCGAGTAGTGGAAATAGGGGATCAAGCATTGATACAAAAGTGGACTGGATCATAAGAACGATAATAGAAATAAAAAATGAAACGACCTGTAAAAATGAAATTAAAAGAATGATTAAGGTAGTAGTTCAAGAGGAATTGGGATACGTTAAGCAAGAACTGGAAGATATGAGGAAGATGATACAGGGATTAACGTGCGGCACAAAGAAAGGAATGCAGCGTAGCTACAGTGAAGCAGCTAAAGAAAAGAAGAAAGAAGACGCCATAATTATCAAGCCAAAAATGCACCAAGAAAGTGAAGCCACTAAGAAGTTGATAAGAGAGAAAGTGGATATAAAGAGCATGGATATGGAAGTAACAAAATTAAGAAAATGAAACAAGGGAACAGGGGTCATGGGGCGTGAAACAGGCGAGGAGGCAAACAAATGAAAGGAGACAGTGCAGGCCCAGCTACGAGAAAACTATACAGCGACGGAGCCATCTCGACCAAACCCAAAGATAAAAATTGTCAATGTGGTTGTAGAAGAAATTAATTCAGATGATAATGAACTTATAAATACAATAAAGAGGCAGAATAAAATAAATACAGCAAATATGCAGATGCTGAAGAGAAAAATGGGGATTAAGAAGGATCAATAATAATAGAGGCAGATGAAGCGACGCACGAGCTGATATTGCAAAAAGCAAAAATAAATGTAGGATGGAAGAAACGTCCGGTATTTAATCACATCAATGTCAAAAGATGCTTCAAATACTGGGGATGTTACCACATTGCTAAACACTGTACGCGGGAAGAAAGGTGACGTAAATGTGCAGGAGATCACAACCCGCGTGATTGTACGGCGACAGTGAAAAAATGTGTAAACTGTACGTTCATAATTCGGACATACAACGTGAAGATAAACGGCGAACATGATGCCCTTAGTATGGAATGTCCAACTTTCAAAAAGGGGATACAGGAGGAGAAGAGGGGGGCAGGCTGGGAAGATGCTAAATAGCAACGACAGGAGGAGGGGGAACTAATACTGTACACGAGTGCGCAAAGCTTAATGGTGCACATAGATGAGATACAACATCAGGGTATGAAGAAAATAAACCCTGCGTTCTTAGCACTATCAGAGACACAAGTGACTAAAGATATAGAAGACAGTGAAGTGAACGTGCAAGGTTACAGTATCATTAGATGTAATGCTGAGAATCGAAATACGGGAGGAGTTGTCTTATATGTAAGGAGCAATATTAAATATGAGATAGTGCTAACGGAAAAATTAGACTCAAACTGTTGGTGTACTGCGGTAGAAGTGAATGATAAATTATATAAAGGAGTGATAATGGTAGTATACCATTCACCGAGTGCATCTCATGGGGACTTTATAAGATTTTTCGAGGAAATAGTAGAGGTGTTAGTAGTAAAAGGAGAATGTATAGTAATAGGAGACTTCAATATATATCTTATGACGGACTCGTTTTATGCGAAAAAACTGCAGACGACAATGTTAAGCATAGGGATGGAACAGTATGTGCATGAACCAACGAGAGTAACCAAAGATCGTCAAACAATCATTGATTTAATCTTTGCTAATAACAATAGAAGAGTACAAGTCATTCACGAGCCAAAAATTACGGACCATGCGTGGCTGAATGTCGAGCTGAGTGTGGATAAAACTGAAAAAAGATACAGAGAATTTAACGCTAAAGATTACAAAGATTTTGATTTAGAGCAATTGGACATGCTAGTGTAAAATAAATTAGACGAAAACCAAGAATATAGAGGTATGGATGTCGATGAAAGCGCAAAAAAGTGGTGGATAGTATTGTAAGTGCATTAGACATAGCGGCACCGAGGAAAATATTGAGAATTCCGAAAGTATGGGAAGGGAAGAAATGGTTTTCAGATGAAATCAAAGAGGCTGCGGATAGAAGGAATAAGGCGTATAGAGGAGCGAGTGTGATGGTATTGAACATAGCTGGTTACAATATAAAAATGAAAGAAACATAGTGGTGAAACTAATAAGGGGAAAAAAGAAAGAATATTATGAAAATATGATAGATCACAATAAAAAAAACCCTACGGCTATGTGGAAAACCTTGAGAGAAGTAGTCAGAGGCGAACCGAGATGTACAAACGAAGTAGGAAATATAGATTTTGAGATCCTAGGCGACACGGAAGGGTGCAATGTAGCTGATAAATTTAATTTGTATTACATGAAAAGCATTGATGGTATAGTAAAATCTATAAATGATGATGAGTCTAGCAATCATATGAGGAAATATCGGATGAATATCCGATATTTATCCGACAAACAAACTATTTATGTTATGGAAAACAAAGGAAGTATGGAAAATTTTAAGATTGTTACGCTAGAGCAATTAGAGAAAACTATAATGGGATTACCAAAAAAGAAAAGCACAGAAGAGAGTATAACTAGCGATATACTCAAGGCAAGTTAGGGTAACAAATAAGGAATGGGTGAATATAATAAATAGTTCTCTGAGAGAAGGTCAGTCAATTTAGAGTTGGAGGGTGAAAGTTACAGGTTTATTAATTTTGTCGTTGTTTGTGTGCAAATTCTAGCCTGCATACTAAGCTTCAGCTTTCTAGGACTTCGGGAAGTACCCTACCGGTTTCGATGATCATCAGTGAGCGGCAAATTTGACGTTTTTTGGGTATTAATGAAACCTAAAGTATAAACGCTAGCCGAATCAAACTTGAGGCCTGTCATAAGTATGCCAACTACACCTTATCCTGAGAATTTGGGCTCTACATAGCCCAAATTCGGTCTGGATAATGCTGTAGCATTATCCAGACCGAAGCTATGAGGGTCTGAAAACACGACGAAACGCTTCGAGAAAAGGTAGGTAGGTAGAGCACTGCCGTGCTCCCATATATCTCAAGCAGTGAGTATTTCGACGCAATTTTTTTGTCGAACGATTTAGTAATTCCATACAAAGTATACATCTATTTTGCTATTAGTACAAAATTATTTGACTAAAACTTCTCTCGTTCTTGTCCTGATAACATTGCTATCCACGATCTCCGTTAAATTTGGTGAGGGTATACGATCGTGCATAGTGCCACCTTGTCTGTCGTACGTTCTTGGCAAGGTTAAGTGAAAATATGGATGGGTATAACAGGTACAAGAAATATGAGAGAGAGAGAGAGAGAGAGAGAGGTGCAGAAACGCTAGGCCAATGTACCCTCCCTTGTTCCTTTTGCTCCTCTTCACTCGCGAATGAATGGAAGGCAAGCCAACATACAAACTCCTCGAGAATGATGACGACGACGACGACCTCATTGGTCCCCAACCCTCTTCATTTTCCATTATATATATATGTATATATCGCAGCAGCAAAAAACCGTTGCCCACTTGTTCGTATTCGATTTGTTTTATTAATTGGCTGAGTTGATGGCGACGTAGAAACGAATATATGAGGTGTTCCACGGGAAATCGGCCATCAAACTATCGCCCCCTCTTCGATTTTGACCAATTTATTTTTCCTCTTAGCACTTAATAAAAATAGCAAGTCATGAAGTTTTTAGATTTTTTTCACCATTTCTTTGAGTTATGAATTTTTGAAAATTAAAACAAAAACAAATGCAAATAACTCTGGAACAAGACATTTTTCGTAATGTTATAAGTGCATTAAATTATGCGTCCTGAACTACTTTTTGAGAAAAGAATAAAGAAAAATTTATTGACAAATTTGTCAATGTTTTTTTTTTTTTATAAAATCAAAAACATTAATTATAACGTTATCGTTATTATAATGTGGCTCGCCAGCCATTTTGGGCAGCACCTACTGGGCGCCCGTACTTATTCCGCAGTTCGAATGGGCATCGAAACCCAACAATTTACCAAATATCATGGTCAAGTTTTCACCTGAAGAGGATTACGAAGTTGCCAAAGTACGTTTGGAATCACGATTCAAACAAACCGAAAGGATACCAGGAACGCCACAAATACATTGCATAATCGCCGGAAATAATGAAGATCTCAATGTAAACAAAATTTCGCCTTCCGACAATTTTGAATCTCTCAAAATCTTAAAACCATACATTTGCGAATAACATTATTATTGTCAAGAATAAATGGTTTCTGTCTCATTCTCTTACTATATTGATTGACTTTCATTGAAATTTCGATTTTCCCATAATTTTCAAAATATTGAAAACGGAAGAAAACGGGGAGAAAAACAAATGCAGAGAGGCTAGGAATAGAAAGAAGCGCGAGTACGGGGGATTTCATAGGGATAAATGAGATGTGGAAAAGAAAGAGAGACCAGATGGAGGAAAAGGAACAGGAAGAGGAAGAACGAGGACGGAAGGCATTCCAGAAAAGAAAGAAGGTACAGAGATCGCCGGAGAAGAATGAGAGGGGCGAAGAGGAAGGTATAGGGGCGTTGATTAGGGAAATGAGGGAGGAGGTCAGGAAATAGCTGCAGGGAGTTAGACAGGATATATAAGGGCAGAGAAAAGACGTGAAAGAGGAGATGGAAAAGATAAGAGAGACTATAAGAAAGGAAGAAGAAAGATGGAAGAGAGAAAAAAAAGGGATGGAGAAGAGGTTAGGACAATTAGAGAGGAGAGTAGAGGAAACAGAACAAGGGAAAGAAAAAATGAGGGAATTAGAAGAAAGAATAAAAAAGAAGAAGCAAAGAGAGGAGAAGGAAAGACGGAAGAGGAAAAAAATAGGAAACTAGAAGAAAGAGTGAAAGAGATGGAGAAGAGAATAGAGAGGAAAGAGAGGGAAGAAAGAAGGAAGAAGATAATAATAAAAAGGGTGGTAACACAGGGGACACTGGAAAAAACAGTGAGAAGGTTAATGGAAAGGATAGTAGTACAGTCAAGAATAGCAGAGGTAAAAGAGATAGGGGGAGTCAGAGTAGGGAGGAGAGAGACGATGGTAGAGGTAAGAATGGCGGAAGAGGAAGGGAAGAGAGAAGTAATGAGAAAAAAGGTGAACTTAAGCGGAAGGAGGGAGATAATAGAAGAAGACATGACATGGGAAGAGAGAAGAACACAATGGCGGATAAAAGAAGTAGGAGAAAGAGAAAAGAGAAAGGGAAAAAGGGTGAAGATAGGCAAAGGAAAACTATGGGTAAACGGAGAATGGTGGTTCTGGGACGACGAGAGAGCGGTAATGACAGATGAAAGAGGGAGGGAAAGAAAGAGGAAGAGGGAGAAAAGAAGAGAGAAGAGAGGCGAACAAGCGAAGAAAGGAGAAGGGAGGAAGAAGAAGAGTAAAAAAACGGGAGAGAGGCGGAAAAGAAAAGAAGGGAAGAAGGAGAGAGAAATGGAAAATAGCGTATTGGAACATGGCAGGGTTAGGAAATAAAGATGAGGATTTCTGGAAAGAAATAGAGGAATGGGAGATGATAGTAGCAATGGAGACGTGGGTAGAGGAAAATAACTGGGAGAAGATAAGACGTAAACTACCGAAGGGGTACAGGTGGACAAGACAGGGAGCGAAGAAGAGAAATAAGAAAGGCAGGACAATAGGAGGAATGTTGATGGGGGTGAGAGAAGAGATGGCAAGGGAGAACGAAGAGGAGGCGCAGGATGAGGAAGAAGGAATAATCAGCAGGGCGGTGAGAACGGGGAAGAAGTATGGACGGTGGTAGGAGTGTATGTGAATGGAGATATGGGAAGAAAACTAGAGAAAATGAGAGGATGGATGGAAGGACAGAAGGAAAAGGAGAAAGTGATAATAGAAGGGGATTTTAATGCCAGAACGGGGACAAAAGGAGGTAGAGCAGGGTAAGAAGAGGAGAAGAAGGAAGGAGGGAGAATGTCGACGGACGGAAAGGTAAATGAGGAGGGGAGAAAGCTGGTGAACAGGCTGGAGTAAGTGGGGTGGGAGATTATGAATGGGAACATAAAGGGGGATGAAGAGGGAGAATACACGTATATAGGAGCGCGAGGACAGACAGTAATTGATTACGTAATTGGAGACGAAAATACAAGAAGGGGGATAAAATGTATGAAAGTAGACGACAGAGTAGAGTCAGATCACCAGCCACTGGTGGTAACAATAAAGAGAGGAAGAGAAGAAAAGAAAAAAGATAAGACGAAAAAGGGCGGAGGGAGAAGGGGGAAATGGACAGAGGAAAGGAAGGAGGGGTATAGAGAAGGAATACAAGAAATTAGGGTAGAGGGAGAGGAGACGCATTAAGCAATAAAAGAAGCAATAGAGAAAATAAAGAGAGAGGTGAAGAAAAGTGAGGAGAAGGGAAGAGGAGGGAAGATGAAAAGGAGAGAGGGATGGTGGGACGAAGAGTGCAGAGAGAAAAAGGCAGCGACGAGAAAAGAACTCAGGAAGGGGAGGAAAAAAGGCGGCACAAAAGAGAAGTATAGAGAGAAAAAAAGGAATACAGGGAGTTATGTGAAAAGAAAAAAAGAAGAGGAAAGGGAGAGACTGATAACAGAAATAACACAAGCGAAGACGGAGGATAGCGTGTAGAGTATAGAGGATAGGGGAAGAAAAACCAGGAGAAGGATAACGGAAGAAATAGGGAAAGAGGAGTGGAATGAGTACTTTATGGGACTGCTAGGGGGGGGGGGGAGGTAGGGGGAGGAGAGGGACAGACACAGAGAGTAGAACAGGAGACGAGGAAGAAATAAGCAAGGAAGAAATAAGAAAAGTAATAAAGACAATGAAAGAGGAAAAGGCGATGGGAGGGGGCGAGGTACCGAACGAAGCATGGAAATGGGGAGGAGAGAAGAAAGTGGAGATAGCATGGGAAATATGTAGAAGGGTCTGGCGAGGAGAAGGATGGCCGCAGGAGTGGAAGACGGGAATAATAGCGCCAATAGTAAAAAAAGGCGAGGGGAGGAGGGTAAAAGACTAGCGAGGATATGACGCTGATGCCATCAATATACAAAATATACACGACGGTGCTGGCGAAAAGACTGGAGGAGGAGGTGGAGAGAAAGAAAATGATACCGCCGAATCAGACGGGCTTCAGAAGGGGGGTGGGCACAATAGACAATATTTACGTGGTAAACTATATAGTGAATAGGAAACTAGCGGAAGAAAAGGGAAAAGTAATAGGGCCATTCGTGGAACTGAGGGCAGCATTTGATACGGTGGATAGAAGAATATTGATGGAGGCAATGGAAAAGAGAAGGGTAAGGATAGGGTTAAGGGAAGGAGTGGAGGAGGTATATAACGAAACAATAAGTAGGGTGAAAGCAGGAGGGGAGATAGGGGGAGGTTTTTGGACAGGAAGGGGGGTTAGACAAGGGTGCCCGATGAGTCCAATATTATTCAACATATTAATAGCGGATACGGAAGAGGAGTTAAGAAAGGAAAGGTGGGGAGGAGTGAGAGTAGAAGGCAGGAGAATATGCTCCTTGGCATACGCGGATGATGTGGTGGTGTTGGCGGAGAGAGAGGAAGAAACGAAAAGCATGATAAGGAGACTGGAAGGGTATTTTGAGAAAAGGAAACGGGAGGTAAATGTAGGGAAAGCGAAAGTAATGAGGTTCAGGAAGGGAGAGGGAAGGAGTGAGGAAACGGAATGGAAATAGAGGGGAAAAAGGATAGAGGAAGTGAACGAATTTAAATACCTAGGGTATGTGTTTAAAAAGAACGGGGGACAAGAGGAACAAATAAGAGACAGGATAAAGAAAGCGGGAGCAGTAATGAAACAGGTATGGAGTATAGGGGAAAAAAAATTCGAAAGAGATTGGAAGCGGAGAATATGGCTGTTTGACACGCTGGTGTGGACGCTAATGGGATACGGGGTAGAAATTTGGGGATAGGAGGAGAGGAAAGGAATAGAGAGCATGCAAGAGATATACGTAAGATGGACATTAGGGTTGGATTGGAGGACGCCACGATATATGGTGAGAGAGGAAACAAAAAGGGAAAAGCTAAGAACAAGAGCAGGAAGAAGGGCGTGAAATTACGAGGAAAAACTGAGAAGAGGAGAAGGAAGCGAGATAGCGAGAGAGTGCTTAAGGGAAATAGAAGAACGGGGGAGAAGGGGAGGAACGACTGTCGAAATGGGAGAAGGAGAGAAAAGATATGAAAGAGAAAGGACGACAAAGGGGCGAAGAAAGGGAAACGGGGGTAGAGGGATATGAGAGAGTAGAGAAGGACAGAAGGGAGCAGGAGACGGAAAGAGGGAAAAAGATTAGGGAGTCGAGGTACAACAAGTGGCATAGAGAAGTACAGGTGGAGGAAATATCTAAGAGCAGGATGGGCAGAAGAAAGGTATAGGAGGATAGCGAGATACAGATTTGGGAACAAAATGAGAGAAGGAAGATACTGGGAAGAGGAGGAAGGAAGGGCATGCAGTATGTGCGGGAGAGAGGAAGAAACATGGGAGCAGATAGATGTGCGGAGGAAAGAGAAGAGAAAAGGGTGATAGGGGAAAGAATAAGAGAAATAATGGGAGAAACGGGGGGTGGAGAGGAGTGGATGAAAACACTACATCGAGCAAGAGAACAGAAGGTAAGGGAAGAACATGAGAACGGAGAAGGAGACAGGGAAAGAAGAGAATGAACGAAGGAATGGAATTAATGAAAAGGAAACGGAAGTCGGGCGAAGGAGGGAGAGAGGGGAGAGGAGGGCGATACAGAGTAGGCGAGCGAGCGAGGGAGAGAAAGGGTACGAGAGAAATGTACAAAAAAGAGCGTGCGAGTGAGCGAAGATGCGAGCGAAAGAGAAAGAGGATTGTAAAAAGGAAAAGGAAATGTAAATAGAGTAAATAGAATAAGGAAATGTAAATAGAATAAAGAAATGTAAATAGAATAAGGAAACGTAAATAGAATAACGGAATGTAAATAGAGGTAAGGGTAGAGTAAAAAACGGAAGTCTTGTAACCCTTAGGGGAAACAATAAAACATTTTTTCAACAAATACATGGACCAGATAGCCTGTTTTTCAGTATCAATTTGCTATTTTTTGTATCTCTTTACGTCAATGTTTTACCTTTAGTCATCGACATCTCAGCAACATTTGCAAACAAAAAATTACAACATTTTTGTTTTAAACGAGGAAAATCACGTTGCAGAAGGGCTGAATTGCTTCAAAATGAGCCAGTATGGGTTTTTCATTTCTTTTTACGAATCGTTAAATGAAAAATTAAAAAAAAAATTGTTTCTTGTTTTTTTTTTTAATTTAGCAAGTAACTAGTGCAAAATTGTAAGAAAAGTCGGAAAAAATTGGTATTTCCATTTTTATGAAAATTACAGTTTTTAGGAACACAATTATTGGTCCTTTAGTTCTTTTGTAAAACTTTCATCAATCAATCCGAAAAACCGGTTCGATGGATCGATTTCAAAATTTACAGGACTATTGCGGGTGCACTGAGCTGCAAAACATTTTGAAAACTACTAGTACAACGAAAAAAGTCACCTTTTTCTACTTTTTTCAAATCGATGTAGAAGATAAAAAAAAATTCCTAAAAATTACAAAAGGATCTTATAGGAAATGTTTTCAAGTTTTCAAAACTGCCCTTTAATTTTTTGTGCGATCGTTGATTGCTGAGATATCGATGACCAAAGAAAAAAGGACCCTTTTTCATGAAAAGTCGGATATCTCAACGAAACATTGACGTAAAGAAATAAATACAAAAGCAAATTGAAGCTGAAAACAGGCTATCTGGTACATGCATTTGTTTAATAGAAAACAAATTCTTCGCGCTATGTCATATGATTGCGTAAAAACCGTACCCTAGCGATTTTGTTGACCGGAATCTTTCGGTCGTAAATTTTTCGGTCGTAGTTGGAGTCGTTTCTACTGAATTTTTTCGGTCAACGGAACAATTTTCTGGTAGTAACGAATATGACCAGCAGACGGGGGCTTATAACGGGCCCCGGAATGGGTGGTTACGACTATTAATTTTCAGTCGTAACAACCCACGACCGAAACCCGGTGCTCGGTCTGACGACCCAAAAATTTCGGTAGAAACGACTCCATTTGCGATCGAAATTCCGGTCGTAGAATCCGCTAGCTCATAAAAATGTTTGGCGAGAAGATCTCAAAACTAGAATCATCGAGCTTCAAAATGTGTTTTTTATCTTAATACACGAGCATTTTTCACTGACAATGAGATACAGTCTTTCGAAGGTCACTAAAATTTCAGGAAATTTTCTTGCTTCTTTAATTTGTGTATTGAGTGGATATAAAGAGAAAGAGGGACGGAGAGACAACGAGAGGAAGAGAGAGAGAGAGAGAGAGAGGGAATGCGATGAGGACAAAGTGAGGCGATGAAACGGAGAGCTAAAGGACGAGCCGCGTAGTTTATGAAATGCTGATTAAATATACGTGAAGGATGACGGATTCGCGTCTGGACAAAGACAACACTTCGGGAGTATGATATATATATAGTGTCGAAGAAGTACCATAACGGTTGAATAACTCTTAACGAAGGCGTTTTCTGAAAAAATATTAAATACAAAAGTTATCGGACTTGAGAAGGTCACTACAACCTTGAATTTGGATTAAATTTTCTTTTTCAAATAGGAAGAACTGCGTTTTATCATAGATTTGATTTTTTTGGTTGAAGAGTAAATCCATTTCATTCTTTTCAGTTTCTCTCCTAAACTCTTCCTTTTTACGACATTTGATTTAGAAGGTTTCAAAACTGAAATTTTCTAACTTATATATCAAGGTAATTAGAGATTTTTTCGGATCACTGATAATTATTCAAAAATTATATTTTTTGGGAACAAAAGAAAATTTATGAGCAGAAAATTAAATTGCAATTTTTTTTAGAAAGATGTGGCGTTGAAAGAAATGTTGAATATAATTTTTTTCATGGAATTTGGACTCCTTGTCCGAAAATATAACTTATGTATTATTATAATTTTTGGGCAAAAATCTCTAATTACCCAGATATTTAAGTTAGATAACTTGGGATTTGAGAAAGTCTAAATATAAACTATCTTAAAAAGAACGAGTTTAAGGAGATATAAGGACAAGAATAGAATGTATTTACTTTTCAACAAGGATTTCGCGTCTGTAATAAAATAAATAGGGGTTCCTATAAGAAAAAATGAAGTTACCCCAGGTTTGACCTTGAAGGTCCATTTCAAGATCAAGTTCAGGATCATAGTAAAGTCGATACTTTCAAATCTGATAACCTTTGTATTTAACATTTTTTGAAAAAACGCTTTCGTTAAAAGTAATTCAGTCGTTTCAGTACTATTTGGACACTGTGTATATATATATATATATATATATATATATATATATATATATATATATATATATATATATGTACAGACTTATTTACACTGCGATGCTTTCTAGCGCACGAGAGAGGGTGGCTTCTCGAAGTCGTTGACGAAAGAGGGGCCGAAGGGAAAGCCGAGCGAAATGAGATGGGGCCTCGTTGCGAGAGGCCGCGTTTGACGATGGAGGCAGGAGGAAAGGGGGGATAGTATAATTCACCATTGTTTAATTTATTTCGACTTGCACTCGCGCGCGGATGGAGATCGGTGACATTAAGCTGCGACTTGCCGCGAGAGAGACACATCGCTGTCGCTGGCTCTCCACCTTTCTTTCTGTCCGTTTGACCTATAGCTATACTTTCTAGTTTCTCTCTTTTCTCGGCTCTTCTCTACGTTCTCCCCACTCGCATCTCGTCCCATGAACACCCCAGATTACTTTTTTTCTTCTTTCTTCAACCTTTGCACAATTCTTCGTCTCTTTCTAGCTACCATGTAACGTTCTCCTCGCTGTCGCACAGCTCACCGCTCGTTCTTCTTCCTATTTACCTTGCATTTGTCACGAGACTTTGTTCTTCGGCGTTCTCCCGCTCTCCCACTCTTTCAGAGAGATGGCATGAAGGGTATAAAGTTTCTTCAAGATATGGAATATATACATAATATATACATATATATCTGTATATACCTCGGGGTGATCTTGTAAACTTTTCCCGGTTGCGTTCTACTTTGCTACTACTCATATATAGCTAAGGTCATACCCGTTCTCCTGCTATATTTATTTATATATATGAATAGTCACAACAATCTTCTTTGCTCCCTAGCAACGTGGTAGGGTTGATTTTGTACTTTTAATTTCCCACAATAATCTTTATTTGGTCCCTCTTTCCCTGTCTCTCTTTTCGACGCATCTCAAAATCGATACCAGAACACGGTCCAATGTAATTGATTGATTAATGTCTCTCCTTTTCGCTTTCCATGTGTATAGTCTGCATCAACGAGAGGTTAAATTCTTCGAGTATACAATGGGTAGTTTGTGATATAATTGCACGATACTTCTATATAAATAAATAAATAAATACATGTACATTATATCTGTACAGGGCGGTGAAATTTAATTTTCAGTATATTTATGGATTCAGAATCAATTGTTTTTGATCCTATGGATGTTTATTACGACCGATGTTTGTTACATACTCATGTACGAGCATGTACAACTATATCCAATATCCGTAATATAGTGGACATGGAGCATTTCAACTATTTTTTTACTATTTATGCCGGAGCTGAGGATTTGATCGCGAAAAGTCATAAATAGACCGGCTTTGGTTTAAGGGCAGAGTTAGGAATTAATTTTGTTTTGCATTTATTTTTTATTTTTTTAAACGAATATATAATATCTCAAGAATATTGTGTCAAAATTTCAAATCGGTCGGAGAAAAATTACCGGAAATTAGAAATCACCGAAAAAACCGAATTAGAAAAATTCGGAGAGCAGTTACCGCCTTTGCAAAATTACAAGGTGCATGGTCGAGTCTCAACTAAGACCAAATCGATAAGTTAATCGAACGGATGCCACGAGTTATCGACGCGGTGCTGAAAGCGAAAGGCGGCTTTTTCGATGAACAACTCGTCTAGATGAGGTGAGTGCCTTAGAATATTTTATCGACCTGAACAAACAAAATTTCACACGTGAGTTTCGAAAAAAATATTAAAAAAAAAAAATTTCAAAGAACAATTCTGAAAAACTTCCAGGCGATTCAGTATGAAAATACGCAACTTTTTGTATCCTTAACATTCTCTTAAACCCTATCGATCTTGAGTTATTTTGAATTTTTTTTAATTTATCGTTTTTAGCCGAAAATGAAATAACTTTCCGAAAAAAATCGAAAATAATTTTTAAAAAGAGGAAGATGTACCTTCTGCATTCCCTTTCAAGGTTTCCATAGTAAAACAAAATTCCTTACATTGTGCGCCTGATTCGCGATGGTTGAAAAAAGGCCTAAAAACGGTCACGAACCACTCAACGAAACGAAGAGTTCCACCCCTTGCCGTACCATTTAGCTCGACGAAATCCGTGCCCAAGCGGTAGGAGATGCTAAACAGTCCCTCGTAGCGTAGCGGTAAGAACTAAACCATGATTGTAATTACGAAACAAATATTTCAGGACCCTCAGTCGTGATGTTTACGTCTGGCCCGACCTTCAGTCCGCGAGTCTGACTCGTGATCTTCACGTTTGGTACACAATTTGTATCACTAGTCAGATTCGTTAAAGCACGGCAAGAGGTTAAAGTAAAATTAAACCGACCGATAAGATGGACGGCGTAGCCCTACTGAATAGATATACTCATTGTCAGTGTCGACGAAACAAGCAGAGACAAATAAAAAGTCCCTAAACATAAATTCCAGGAAAGAGTATTTAGTTCGCTTACAAGTTCCTGATCCGAAAATCTTACAATGTTGTTGATGGAGCATTCACCAACTTTGTCGGTGAATGCTCCAGTGCCGCCCTCATTTATGCGAATGCAGCCGAGGTGTGAGCGCGGATTCCAAAGCAAAGTGCAGGGGCAGCTGGTTGGCTACGCGCTAGTGGGTTGTGACATTTTACACCCATTTGTACGCAGTGAATTTTTTGGATTTTTTTCTAAAATCCGCTGCCCCTGTCAAAGTGCCGCCCGGGGCAGGTGCTCCCCCCCCCCCCTCCCGCGCTGCGCCACTCACTAGCAATGACGAGTAGTTCAGTTAAAAAGTGCCAAAGGCGAAAATTTCTGCGACCGTAATATGGACCACGTATACCACATATATTACAACTCAAAGGTTGTAATATATGTGAAAGTAAACATAATAACATCGATTTTAGAGTCGAACCCGTCATTGCAATTTATATCATTGTCATAATTTTCAAACGATTCAAACAAATTAATTCTCGTTCTTTTACAAGAGTTAGTCACTTAAAAACAAATTCAACACTCCCGAAATGTATACATTATTAACCCTGTCATTCATGTTGGGACGTTCAGCGCCCCACCGTTTTTGCAGTGTTCTGTTTATTAAAAGACCTTTTCAGCTACAAATTCTGAGTTCTTTGGTATAACGTGGTCCCTGGAACATTAAAAAATGTTAAAAAAATATGAACAGTGAATATTTGTTGATTGTACAATTATAGCGAGTGAAGAAATAATCGAATTTCATACTTGTTCATGAACAAATAAATTTTCTGCTAAACTACTATGAGAATCGGCACGGCGATTCTTCTACAAACTCAATATACTTTACAGAATTGCATAGATTTTTTTCAACATTTTCCATACAATGGACTTCGTTTAACAAAAAATATAGCAACAATGAATTTTGAATTGTCAACTTTCGAGTTTAGATTTGTAACGAGCAAGCCCAAAAACTGTTTAAATTTTACTTGTGACATTTTTGTTTGAAATAAATATTCATGAAGGTTTTTAAGGAAGGTTTCTATCTGGTTGCGCCAAAAAATGTTGGAACTTTCACCAATTAGTCATGCGAAAAGTATTGAATGTAGAATGTTGATATTTAGTATGTTGACTGAGCGGTCTTTATTGAGGATTGAAATATTTTTTAAAGTCTGATAAAATACGGTAGTGGGAGTGGGAGGGGTTTTCTCGAAATTACATTTTCCAATTTTGCGGATGTACTCCTAGACGCCCTAGATGAGCAATCTTTATGGAATTTGACAGGCACGTCTAGAAGAAACATCTTCATTAGTTGAACTAGAATCAAGAAACAAAATTGGTAAATAAAAAAATATCTTTTGTCTTTTGTTCATTAAATAAAAACGTTTGAATATTTTTTGATAATTCTAGTTCAACGTTTATTTACGTTTATTATACACGTGCTCGCCAAATTTCACAAAGATTGGTCGTCTACGACGTGTAGGAGCACTTCCGCAAACTTGGAAAATGTAGTTTCGAGAAAAACCCTCCCACGATCATATTTTGTCAAACTTAAAAATATATGTTCATAGTTAACAAATACCGCTTAGTCAACATACCAAATATCAACGGTCTTTAATACTTTTCGCATGAAAAATTGATGAAAGTTCCAACATTTTTTGGCCCAACAAGATAGAAACCTCCCTTAAACCTTCATGAATATTTATTTCAAACAAAAATGTCACAAGTAAAATTCGAACAGTTTAACCCTTTCAGTCATACATTTTTCCTTTCGTGCATTTAACTGGAAGATTGGTACTCGGCTTTTGGGCTTCCTCGTTACGAATCTAAACTCGAAATTTGACAATTCAAAATTCATTGTTGCTATATTTTTTGTTAAACGAAGTCCATTGTACGGAAAATGTTGAAAAAAATCTGTGCAATTCTGTAAAGTATATTGAGTTTGTAGAAGAATCGCCATTCCGATTTTCATAGTAGTTTAGCAGAAAATTTATTTGTTCATGAACAAGTATGAAATTCGATTATTTCTTTACCCGCTATAATTGTACAATCAACAAATAGTCACTGTTCATATTTTTTGAACATTTTTTAATGTTCCAGGGACCACGTTATACCAAAGAATTCAGAATTTGTAGCTGAAAAGGTCTTTTAACAAACAAAAAAAGAAGGTCACAATCCAGATACGAATGTAAAGAGTGCAATGTTGGTTTATGTATAGATTCTTGTTTTAGAATATACCATACCCAATTATATTACTAGTCGGTATACGTATATTAGTGTATCCCCTAATTACTTTTTCATACTAATTATAATAAACATTTATGTAATTAATAGAGTTTTCTATAAATATCTCTTAATATTGTAAGGGTTTTAAGAAGACGCCGAGGAAATAAAAAGAAGTATGCAAGTTTATTCTCTCCTTTAAATATTGACGGATTTTATTTTAATCTCGGTGCTTGTACGCGTGACTGTCTGGGGTCTCGGGACGAACTGCCGATTTCGGAGTTCTATTGTCCGCTATCGATATTACCACGAATTTCGTATGTATGGTATTGACCACGCACAACGCAAATAGTCTGCTCGTAGGATGCTGAGCACGAATTCTTATTTCTTTTGCTCACAATATTAAAACTATAAACGACACTTGTTAGAAGAAACATTGTTTTATTAAGCCCACTTCTTATTTGAAGCTTATCAGGAAGTGTCGCGGCAGACAGAGCGCTCGTACCGAAAAGGTTAATTTGTGGTGCGAGAGTTCGAGTCTCGCATTGTCGGAGATCATTCACATGATGAATCTGTGCCCGGACTTTCGACCCTAGTCGACTTATCAAAAAATAAATCACCCCTGGAATGTGGGCGAAATACATGTACGCCCGTAGGTATTTAAGACAGATGAACGAACGATATGTCACGTACATAAATCGAATATACAGCACACGATAGAGTTCTCTTGTATCAGTGAAAAGAGCAGGGTGCGGACGTACGTAGTTACCGATTTCATTCCCCTTGTGTCCTACATTGTTTACCTATAATCACGGTTGGATTTAGAAGGCAATGTATGCGGAAAGCATAGAAAGATGCTTAATGATAAATCTATATCATTCATTCGTCCCTTGTGCCTACAAGGTCAAGCTTCCTAGCCCGCGCTATTAGCCTGACTGCTGCTTCGGCTTGTAGCATCCATTTTTATAGGCTGCTGGGCTGGCTCTGCGCCTGGGCGGTTTCTTCCTATTATCTCTTCGCCGTCGACGCTGCAGCTATTTGCCTGCGCCTGCGTCGACCCGCACGCCCGCCAAACCGTCTCAATATACAGGGTGTTTCTTTTATCGCTGCCACCCGAAATACCTCGGTAATTATCGACGTCACAAAAAAATGTTCCAAGCAAACGTTGTACGGTGTGCAGGGGGCCATCAAATGCGACCATTTTTTTCGGTGGAGGCGTTTACGCACAGTGAAGTTCACCTTTACCTTTTTAAGTGGTATGGTACATTTTTTTCAACCATCTTGTAGAGCACCTCAATCCGCATAAAACATTAGGGGCTAAAATTCGTTCAAGGCCATTCAAGGTCAGTATCGATGATACAAATCTAAATATCTCGGATCACTACTAAATATTTGGTAGTCCTATAAACATTTGGTAGTGATCCGAGCTGAAATTACCTGAAAATATTTTATTTCAATAGATGTTCAAAATGACCTCCACCAGCCTCCAAACATTCATTTCGTAGAATGCTTTCTGGAGTGATGCTGTTATACGCATTGACGATACGTTCTCGCATATTCCCCGGTGTTGTGGGCATATCTTGATAAACTTTATCCTTCAACGTCCCCCATAAAGAAAAATCGAGTGGAGTTATATTTTTATTTTTGGTGACTTTAACACTACCGTTTTCATCTTTGCCCAAAACTCTCGATAAGCCATTGCACTTATCTTGTTTATATACGTCTACAAGCATTCTGTAAGTCACATATGCAGCGACCATTTTTTTTCTGTCACCCTTTTGCCCTTCCAGTGCCAGATTTTTTCTTTATTTACCTTTTCTTTTTATTCTTTTTTTATCATTTTACGCGTGGTGTCATTATTACTTTGTCAATAACTGCGCCCGTCACCCGTCAGTCTTAACCTAGCTTTTGCGCACCTCTCGAGTGAAACAGCCCAAAACAGACCATCTCTGTCTCTCTCACACTATCGCGACGTTGCCTATTCTAAATACTACGTAAGTCGAAAAAGACTGTATATACATTTGGCTATTGCAGTATCGACGTTACTATTACCTACCATCAATGAAGTGTAGACCAATAATTATATTTTTCCATATGGCGCACCACACATTAACACTCCATGGTCGTTGATGGACAACTTGTCGTACCCATCTGGGGTTTTCCTCCACCCAATAGTGCAAATTGTTCAGAAAGTTCTACGATCGAAACAGTCTGAATGTCCGACTGCAAAAATGTTTGGAGGCTGATGGAGGTCATTTTGAACTTCTATTGAAATAAAATAATTCAGGTAATTTCAGCTCGGATACCAAATGTTTATAAGACTAGCAAATATTTGGTAGTGATTCGAGATATTTAGATTTGTATCGTCGATATTGACCTTCAATGACCTTGAACGACTTTAACCCCTGAAACCGTTTTATTTAGTTTCAATAAATTTAGAGTTCGGACTCGATAGGATATTAAACGGGAGATATAACCTTTGTATACAATTTAACAAGTTTTTATTAATTCATATCACCCGCCTTCGTCATACAGAAATTTGCGGTCGACTGCTCTCTATATTATCCTATGATTGCTATCGTTCTAAAAAACTGGATGCTCCTTGTGTTCAAAACCAAAAACTTAATTACTGTCACCTCTATTCAGTCTTTTATGATTTTCACGTTCGCTTTTCAAACTTTAAATTCCTCTGCTTTTATTCTCTTTTCTCATTGGGTGAGATTAGCTTAATCTTAACAGACGAGATTCCCTGCGTGTAGATGTTCATCTACACCGGGCTTCAATAAGTTTTGATCTGGCCAATCCTTCCGTATGAGATCGAAAATGTATTGCGAGTACAAAATTTTTCCTCCCTTATAGTTCTTAAATTCTCATATTTATGTACGCGTGAGTGTCCTTTCATGTTGTGTCTTCCTTCGCCATCTTGCAGAGTCCTTGAGAACTAATTTATCATTTCCTTTTATGTTTCAGGTTGCCTTCACCGTATGTCGTACCGTCACACCCCCTAACGTTTCATGCCGCTTGACGTGCTCTACAAGATGGTTGAAAAAAGTACCATTCCATTTAAAAAAGTGAAAGTGACCTTCACTGTGCGTAAACGCCTCCACCGAAAAAAATGGTCGCATTGGATGGCCCCCTCCGCACCGTACAACTTTTGTTCGGAACATTTTTTTGTGACGTCGATAATTACCGAGTTATTTCGGGTGGCAGCGATAAAAGAAACATGCTGTATATGGTTTCGGGGTTGGGTTTATTACGCCACTAATTATCGAGCTACATTGGTCCGTCTTTTTTTTAGTCTGCCACGATCCATGTTTATGGTATACGAGAAGGTCTAAAAACGCCAGATGAATACAACATTTGGTACTGGATTGATCCGTAATCGCTGAACGTCATATATACGTCATCGACGCTTCGCTTCGATCTTATACGCTCGAAGCCTTATATTTATAATATTCCCAGCTTGTAGAATCCAATCGAGAGATCGAATGGATTCTTTGATACATATAGGAATTATCATATATCGGGGAACAGAGAAGCTTCCTGGTGTTCTCTCATCGGGGGTGGCGAGTTATACCGGTGCTTATCAATAACATTCAGCACGGATGCGTTCGTATTATTTTTCTGATTGAATTATCCGTCATCCAGTGGATGCCATCTATATCCGACGCTTGTAACTAAAGGCTTTTAAGTAAAGAAAATAGGGCGGATGTTAGAAGATATATTTCGACCGGAAGCAAACGCAAATAATGTATTGAAAATGCAGTTCTAAACTGCATCTTAGAACTGCATCGGCGTTCGCATAGTATTTTATATTTTATCGATGGAGAATGTATAACCGATTACAAATGAGAATTCGCGAATATCGCGGAACAAACAAAAAGCGCGCATGTGGTCCTACCGTTACTGACAATGAGTTACAGAGTTCTTGTGGATGATCCCCATATAGAAATATTGAATTTTTGCCGGCGGTCGATTATCGACAACTGTTGTACACAAACTGAATGCGATTATAAAATATCGCTCGCGATACGCCCGAGGCGATGTAACCCTGCATGATACAATTTTTGTGGGAATTCGAATTTTGTGTTAGACGATGGAGCAGTAATTTCTGTGAAAGCGCCAACCAAGGCGTCTGTACTCCATAAATCCGGTCCGTGTTGAACGATGCTAAAGGGCGCGCCATGAGGGAAAAGCTTATAGACAGGGCTCTACCGCATCCAGTCAAACATAATTATATATATATATATTTGACGCCCACGCATGCAAAGAGAAATAACGAGAGACGAGAACCCCTCTAATCAAAGCCCAGCCTGATTATGATTAGCTCCAGTTAACGTTAATTCGGGGTCCTATTAATTTTTGCGCTCCGAAGGCTGTAGTAGGGGCCTCGACCCCGCAGATGTTCTGCCTCCGCTGATGATGTATCTCGTGTATACACAAGTGGCTGTATACTCTTTGCTAATTCTCATATTAGGTATGTCTGACGAGTCGTCGCACGCAGTAATATATATTAATTCAAAGAGGGAGAGACGATGGTCAACCACGGTAACCTCCTCTCGGAGATAAAGTGTGTTTGTACGGAGCGACGCTTCTGAAGAGTTCTCAATTGTGGCTTATACATACTCAAAATCGTTACACACATTTTTGGGACAAATATTCTTCGAGAGTTCTCAAACTTAACGCCAAGTTTTGGAACAATTGACTAATTATCCTACGAGTAGACTAATCATCGAACTTTTGCCCTTCAATCGGTTCTCCTTGCGGACGGAGATAGGAAGAGAAAGGAATAAGAGCGAAGGCTATATATCGGTCATTATTAATGTTATGTCTTTTGACCCAAGTTAGGTACGCTCGTGATATTTTCCAGAACGTATTATCGTAGATATTCCTCAAACTCGGCTATAACTCTTTTGTTCTTTAGTCTTTCGTGGCCTACGATTTTTCTTTCTCGATATTTAACTTATTTGGTCAGTTAATACAAAAGGGACAAGACGTCGAAGCTACGGAGGTAAGATGGATAGAGAAAAAGAAAGTTAAACAGAAAATAAACATAAACTTTTATCGAAACTTCTTAACGAGACGTAATAAAATGAGCCATGTTCTTTTCCCCTCCCGACTACCCGCAAGGTAAGAACGATGGGAATTGTGCGTTTCACAGTCGATCAACTGTTAGGGGGTATTTCTTTGTGCAGAGTGTTCTTTTAAACGACATAAAATGTCTTGCCAAAATTTTCGCAGCCAAATTATAGATGTCGGTGATGGTTATACATTTATATACATTTCAAAGATTTCTTTTAAGACTGAAATTATAAAACACTTTAACAATTAGCACCTTTTGAAAAAAAACCTCTATCGAAGGGAGCAAAATGGCGAACAGTGTTACCCTAATTTGCGAAGTAGAGCTAAGTTCTGACCGCAAATTCATGAAAATGTCTTCAATTAGGCTTTCACAAGACGTCACTGGCGTCACTATTGATGTTTACACCAACGAGCAATGGGAAAGGAGGCATTCTACCAGGGAGCAAGACCCTCAGCACATTTGAACAAATGAAGTCTTTTCGGTTTCTCAAATACAGTTAATAATTGCCAGCTACCAATTTGGAATGAATGCTTGCAAAAGAATTAAAGAATAAATCTAGACATGGACGGATTGACGTGGACGAGATGAAACGCGCTCCCGACGAGTTACTTGCAGAAGTTCGAACCCGGTTCGTATTTTGAGAGTATTCTCAGGGCTGTCAACATGGCACGATGCGTTTGGAGCAAGGGAGAGAAACCTCAATTAATTGTAGAATATGAAAAAAATGTTATACTGTGGGACGTTACGAAGGAGGAATATCGAAATAACGATTTGAAATCGCCAGTGATTTCTAATCTTGCATAAAAATTTAAGTATACCGGCGGAGAAATCCATAGTACTGGCGCGATACGTCATTCGCGAGCTACAAATGCTCACACGTGGGCACAGTTCTGAGAGTAAACTTGCGAAAAACTCTCAGACTGCTGTCTAAATTGCTCGCGAGAGTGAAACTCGCGGAAAAAAACTCTCACGTGAAAAGGGTCGTGCGAGTACTCTCAAGAGAAACTCTCAGAAGTTACTCTCACGTGGAGAGGTACTTCAAGAGTGTAGAGAAAACGAAAGGAAGAATGAAATTCAAAATATTGCTAATGCATAGAGTGTGGACCAAAGCGGCGATTCGGTAATTATATGGGGTGTATTTCGTCGCAGGGAGTGAGTTAATTAGTATTTATAGAGGGTATTCTGGACGAATATAAACACCAAACTATTTTACAAAAGAATTAAAAAAAGTGCTGCTGAAATGGGGGTCGGACGAGGCTTAAAATGTAATCAACACAACGATCCGAAGGACAACGCACGGATTTTTTACGAATAGTCAATGTATATACATGTGCTAATGCCGTGCATCCACCTCTACAATCATTGGATTTGAATCCTACTGACAATTTGAGGGACGAACTGTACCGATAAATTCGGAAACCACCCATAATAACGACGGAGCAGTCGAAAAAACGACGTGTGGAGGAATGGGGTCGTATTAGTCCAGATTATTGAAAAACAAATATTTCGACCATGCCAACCCGTTTAAGGCATGTTGTGCAACAGTAAAAATATTCAATAAAATATTAATCTTAAGGTAACAATTATTATTTAAACGTTGTGAGCTTAATTTCTATAGTGTCGGCATATTTTTGTGACCTAAAAATTCGTTATTTCTTTAAATCTCCGCAATATTTAAACAATCGTACGCACGAAATATTTTTTGCGTTCGTGTTACCTGAAAAGTATGCACTGATATATCATACCATATGATGGTCTTTCGATCATTTAGTTGCAATAAAAAACAAAAAGAGCAACTCTTTGCCGTATTTCCGTGACTGATCTGTAATTTTTTCTACTTTTTTCTTTTTCATAGCTGGATACTTTTTCAGAAACCAAAAACTACGTAAAACACTTTGTTATTCGCGATTAAATTTACAACTGACATACAATGTTTGTGATATCATAAAATTACAAATGATTAAACGAATGCATACAATTGTGTTGTAAATCACGTCAAAATTCGACGAAAAGGACGATATGCACAACAGTGAATGAACAATCCGACCAGGTTTGTAGTTTTTTATGGCAGGGTAGAAAATATAAAAATAACGAAGCTAGGTCGATGGATTATTTATTCATGAAATATCGTAAAAGCTGGAAAAACAGATTCATGTCGGGGCGCAATGCTTCGTTGACACTACCAGTCAGAAACTCAAGAAATAATACACCCGTATTCGTATTTTTTGACGACAATAGAATATATAAAAATAATGAAGCCAGGTACATTAAACGAAAAAAAAGAAAAAACCGTGGCGATCTCGCGCTGCTAGTCCAAAATTCTTCTTTTTCTGCAAAATAATATCCTGCTATAGCAAAACACATTAAGGGGTCACGTACAGTTAGGACTTCGAAAAAAAGGGGTTTTTTGCGAATTTTTTTTGGGGACACATTTAAATAATTAATCGTAAATCTTTTTCCATACAAAAGACATATATTTTAAGTAAATAATACAATTTTTTCATTGCAAAATATGCAGAAATTTTTCCATAACCGCACGTAACGTAGGGGTCCCAAAAAAAAGGTCCTCCGCGGTGATCAGTGCAGCTCATCACCGGATCGTCCGAAATCAAAATAAAAGTAGGGATCATTAGTTAATGACATAATGCTCCGGTTGATCGAAGGATTTGAAAATTTTATGATTTTTCACAAAATGGTGGATGTTGGAAGTCAAAGTTGTGTTTTCGACCCAAATTTTGCTCACATTTTCAGCTATAAAAAAAAAAAATAATCGCATAGAAAAATCCTTCGTTCATCCGGAGGACAATTATGTCTAGAAAAAGTGAGCAAAATTTCAAGTCGATCGGTAAAGCCGTTTCCGAGGTACAGTGATCACCGTGTTCGAAAACATAGTTTCGAGAAAAACGCATTCAAAGTTTTCAGTACGATTTACATGCAGAAGAAAAATTTCCGTTCAAAGTTACATATCTCCATACCCAACAGTCGGATTCGTCTAAAATTTTCACAGAATACTTTTCAAATGTGCTACTTTTAGAAAATGTAAAAAAAAATCGATTTTTTGAAAATTCTAACTGTACGTGACCCCTTAAAGGCTTATCTTGATGACCCTGGATCGACGATGATAAATTATATTTTTTCCACATTATTTAATTTTGTTTAAAAAGTTTCTAATTCGTCTATGCAGATTTGATAGCTGAAAGAATGAAAAACATCAGCGGCTTCATGGAAGTTGCACATGCGGAACTTTACATATAATTCGTTCGCTCGGATCTCAGAACTTTCGAGCAGCGCGTACGGGCCTCGAATATATAGACATATGTCATCATTGCAAGCGTGTCTCATTCACGGAAACACCCGACCGGCGTATACGGATCGCCAGATTATATATATATATATATATTCCCTTCGCCATATAAATGACTGCGATAGCTTGCGGCAAACTTAACGTGGGTACAAAATAGTTCGCGCTTTGGCCACTCAGATGTCGAAGAACAAATTCTCCAGGTTTCAACTTTTGTCGAGCGTTGCTGATCTCCCCCCTAATCTCTGTAAATATATATATATATATATATATATATATATATATATATATATATATATATATATATATAACTGAGAAATGGGCAAGCGGGAGTATGCGTATTGCAATTTCTCCATTCTTGCTTCCCACTCTCAGTTCCTATTTCTCAGTTCTCTTTCGTCAAGCGATGAACACGGTCTTTGCGCGTCGTGTTTTGATTATGTATTATCTATAAATCGCCCTTAACCTTTTTTAGTTCGATATTCCGCGCACCGAATACCCATTGCTTGTCGCACTCTTGGTACCACGTGATATATCTACCAGTGACAATATTGTCAATCTTAGTATTGAGGTAGTGGAATTGGATTCGATGGACCAGCTACCTCTCACTTCGTATATATATTTTTATTTTTTCCCTTTTTTCTAGGTCTTTCTTACCCGAATTTCGTTTACTTAACTTGACTTTGCAGGTGCGTGTTCAGGAGACTTTCTACGCCGTATAGCATTCGCCTAGGGCTTGGGAAAATTGCAGAAAACCCATATTAGGTATTCCAAAGGTTATTGTTCCTAGAGGGTATCATCAGGCTGGGGAGAATAACCTTCTTCGCTCAACGGTTCAATGCGTCAGCCAGCGCGTGGCTAAGCGGCCACCGCGCCGAGTATTGGTAGCATGTCATGCTGCTTAACTTCGGTGATGACCAGAGTTGCACGCTAAACACGTACCCATCGCTCATGGTTTTACATCATATAGTTATATTAAAAGTTTTTATCCCTCAATATTACAAGGTTAACGCTAGACAAACCCTTCTTGCGAACATTTGTATACCTGATTGTCACTTCGAACCAAAAGGAACGATCGGAGCGATTCGAATAAAAAAAAACGAGTTGGAGTAAAATTGTCTTCGAAAATAAAGTTTCGATCGAGTTTTCGAACGATTGTTCACCGTTTTCTCTATCCCTGGCATCGCTTTTTTCGTCTACATATGGGCTTTTCTCTCCGCAGATCGCCCTTTGGTTAAGCAGAACTAGCGTCAGGAGTCCCATCACGGCAACACCCTCCATACACGCTCGTTGACTCGGGTAATCGCGTTACCGCCCTCTCCCAGGAAACCCAACCCCCGTAGCCCATGCGCTCTCGCTTCACTTCGTCCACTCTGACTTTCCCTCTAATTCCAACGTGACGTTCTCTCTCTCTCTCTCTCTCTCTCTCTCTCTCGCACTTCGGTATAACCCCATTGAGCTTCGGCATGGTCGAACGAGAACGACGGGACGAGAGAATGAGGGTGTGCGTGTGAGCGTTCACATCAGGGTCACGCACGCAATGGGGCGTGCACAATAATATACTCACCGCATGCATGGCTTTTGTAACGTGGCTAAACCAGGGTAAATACCGTAAATATCCTAATTCCTATGTAGATGGGGCCTGATCGTTGCCTTATTTTTGGCATATGTCTGCTTGTTATCGATTAAATAATTCGTTGGCAATTATTTTTTGTTCAACCATACACGAAATAAATACACGAATAGTGATATCGATAATGATAATAATAATAAAATAATGATAAAATAGTAGTCTATATATAGAGAACAAATCTCGGGGTGTCTATACTCTCGAATATATAATAAGGGAAAAGGCGTTGAGATACATAAAGGAAGTGATAAGGGTGGAAGAGACCAGGTGGCCAAAAATTTGTTTAATGGAAGAAATAAGAGCGATTGAAAATGGGAGTCCGTCTAATTGTAAGTGGGGAAGGAGTATGGAGAAAGTGGTAAGAGACATGGGGATAGAGAATTTATTAACGATGGTATGGGAGGTAAAGGACATGAAAGAAACAGATGAAAGGATAAAAGAGGGGTTAGAAATGCTGAAAAAGGCAATATTAAGAAATTAATGGGAAAAGATAAATAAGTCGACGTACAATGAAAATTATAAATTTATCTGTCAAAATGAGGTGATACCGTGGAGATATTGCTCAGAGGAGGGAGTGAAGAGAAGGAACAAGGAAATGTGAGCGAGATTGAGATGTGGAAGCATAGGAAGGGCGGGAAAGAGAGAGAGGAAAAGGGCTGGCTATGTAGGATTTGTAAAGAAAAAAAACGAGACAGTGGAACACTTAATGGTATGTAAAAAAGCATGGGAGAGGGTTACGGAGAAAGCAAGAAAAACAGCAAAAGAGTGGATGAAAGATATAAATATGATGGCGATAAAGGGGGAAACAATAAACATGCTAGGTGGAAAAATACAAGCAGATATTTGTGAGTATTATAGAGAAATAGAAGAAGTGTATAGAAATAAATGTAAGGAGAAAGCAGAAAATGAAATAATATGAAGGAAGATGGGAAAGGAAAAAGAAAAAGACGATAAGGTATTAGTAAGATAAAATTGAAAGAAAAAGGACAAGCGGGGAAAAATAAGGGAGATTAGATTTAAGTTTGCATGTAAGATTTCGTAATCGAACTTTGTTAGCAAAGTTGTGCAAATAAAACTGCCTAATAATAATAATGATAAAATAGTAATCCTGTACTAATAAAAGATTAATAATAAGATAATAATAAAAATAATCGTAATATCGATGTGCCGATAACTTCGGTCGACTTATCGATGTACTCCTAGCATAAATGATTGAATAGACTAAGAACTTGTATCGCTTACTGTTAGTCGCTTACATTTTGTCCTCATCAGCCACTAAATATCGATCATAAACAACTATCAAGATATTCCGTGCGAATATATTTGATCCGAGCTTAGATAACAGTTCATTAAAGGCTTTCTTGTGGTCTCCGACTCCCCTTTCGAAAGGATTCACGCACGCTTTCTATCAAGATACACTTTCACGAAAAGTTTGCCGTCACGTATAACCTTGCCCAACAACAGCATAGACCAGCGAGACAGAAACACGAGCCGAGAGCTGTGATGCCGTGCTTCGGGCTTTATTGCCTTTATTTATGGTTATTATCATCGTTCCGGGGGTATCTCACTTCACACTTAGCGCTGCCTTCCCTTCGAGTATATATGTACTATATACCTATAATAATTTCCTATATATAGGTTATATCATAGTAGACCTTCCAAATAAATCCCGTCATATAAAGTTTGGTTCGAAAGATAGCATGAGAGAAGAGGAGCATAACGGAAGAACACAAGGGGTAGATCATCCCACGTCTAGAAGATAAATTCTTTCTTCGAAGTTATACTTTCGAGAACGGAGACTGATGAAGTAAATCATTTAATAACTATGCGATTAAATGAGAAAATGATGGGCAATGGTTCAAATCTTTGCTCGATGTTTCCGAAACGTTGCTCGAACTTTACCTCCTATTTCGTTCTCTAATTTATAAGGTCGATCGTAAGAATTTAATACGACATGAAAAAATGAACGAAAAATGTTCTCCTATATCGTTCAAACCGGGTTGACGCTCTCGCGTCAGAGAGCGCAGAGCCGAAAGATTGGCTTGCATGTCACACACGCGAGAATTCCCCTGCCGCTGTGCAAAGTTCATCCCCTGCAGCTCACTGAAAATCTCGTTACATGCGAAATATTTTACTCGCATCCCCATTCCCGTTATTTCGACATATATATATATGTCTTTTTCAGTCCCATATTCGAAAAAAGGGTGCGTAATAATTTTGTATTTTTGTTCAGCAATTTCTTCTCTCTATTTATCTTCCCTCCTCCTTCGCACGAGCAATGATTATTCTCCTAGCCGTTGACGCACTTCTATACTCTTGGCGCGTATCCTAATAGATTATGTAGGTACCAACACATATTTGTAGACATGTAAATGTATAGAACTTCCTTTATACGTGCGCTAAGCGCTGGTATTATATACCTATAGATATATAATACCTCGAAAAAGCAAGCGATATGTATATATAACGCCTGCTTCTCTCGAGGGTATCGCACAATCACTGCGTCGGGTGTGGGATGAATGCGCCGAGGCTGAATTGCTACGCTTCTTTCACCTTTATAAGCCCCAAGGCCGTTCGGATCCGATAACACGGGAGGTACGAAAGCTGGACATGCTTTGGAAGACAACAGCTCCACGCAAAGTTGTTCTGAAAAAAATTTAAAAAAAAAGAAAACCGAAAAGAATTTTTCTAACATAAAAACCAGCTAAAGAGTATTACGAGACACCGCGTTGGCAAACCCGGTATCGTGACAGAAATTTCTCTCTGGACTTTCTTTAGAGGGAGGGAGGGAGGGAGGGAAAGAGCGAGAGAGAGAGAGAGAGAGACCGTCCTTCCTCGAAAGCTTGCAGCTTGCAGCGCGCAAATCCCGCCAATTGGCCCGGCGGACATCCGACGGTGATAGCGAATTTCCTCGGAGGTGTTATATCCATCCCCTACACATACACACTCTTTTCACACACGCACATGTACATATATATATATATATATATATATATATGGTTAACTACCTCCAGGGTAGTTCCGGGAGATATAGAGGAGCTCGTTGAAAGGCTGATATGCCACCCGCTACTTACGGGGTGAGCAAACTTGGCTGTATAGTCAAGGAGTCCGTAGTAAAAAAAATGGTCGAGTGGCGCAGTCACAACGAATTGAGATATATTAACCGTCATCGAGTTTGTGGGAAGTACGTTGGCGTTGGCGTACTTGGGTCACCCCGGCATCAACCATTTGGTCAACCGATACCGAAACTTTATATTTGTCCGCAAATCTGGCATTTTGTGTCATGAAAATACATGATTTGGAGAATTGGGCTTGTCCCGTCGGTAGTGAAAGATATGTGTACAAAAAATACGAGAATAGATTGAGTCGCGTGCTAAATATAAATTTGACGAAGATATTGTCAGAAAATGTGGTCTGGTATATTCATATACTCGCTGTTTCCGTCGCGGTCATTAATTTTAACTCGTTGGCGAAGCAATTTTCCTACGCAAAAAAATTTGGACGCTTTCGGAGTGGGACAAAGCGTGATAAAACCATGGTAGACGAGGCGTCGAGGGAGCGAGTGGTCGAAGCTCTGGAGTACCCGTAGACACTCCACGGATGGAAAAAAAGGGTCTCGGATCCGTACGAAGGAGCAAAGAAATGACGGTGGTAGTCACACGGTATGTGAGCTCTATAGAGGAATCGTGCGCGCGGTCGTTTTCGCGGATGCGAGAAAACGAGCGCTTGCGTGAGTTCGCACCGGCGATGATGGGAAGTCGACGGAGGAAGAGCACCCTTGGGGATCGTCGTACAACGTACGGGTCTTCGAGAGAGAAGACCCGGAGCGAGAATAGGACACAGTTTTTCTTTTTCAGGTACGGAAGATCTCCTTTTATTTCTCGGCATCGTTGGCCAACGGCACGAACGAAAAATAAACACACTTTTATATGTGTGACTCTAAGCTTTCTTACTTGATCTTTTACAAACGTTTTTATCTCTCCCAAAATGTCAACTTCCATACGAGAACTCGAGACGAAAGAAAACTATTGAAAATTCAATTCGTTTATCGATGTTGCAAATAAAACTTTGTTTCCACAAAAACTTGCTATGATTGATGAATTGACAAACTCTAGATTGGGTGTTAAAACCTGTTGGTGGGGTAAGAGGAAAACGAATTTAAACGAACTTTGAGTGACGTTATTATTGTTTGGTGATTTAAGGTCAATCTTTGTTGTTTTTTTCTTCGGTTGCCTGGGTCGATAGAAATATATTGTGACGGGGAAATAATTTTAGTCAACTTTTCCTCGACGTCACCAGTCCGATTTCGTATTAAAATTTCAAATTGTCAAATACCACGTAACCGATCGCAAAATATATCCGAGCGATCAACTGACAAGAATTTGGCAACAGCGGGTCGACAAAGACCGAGCGATAATTAGACAACATCGCCCGGTTCGTCTATATAAGGGACGAACCATTGCCTTCGGTAGCTCGTTCTCGTCTGTGAGCCGTTCGCGTAGGACTAATATATCGTCTCTCTCTAACGTCATTGTAAGATGCATGTTCCGTCTTTGTCTAAAGCGGACGCGCATATTGACAAAGAAAGTAGTTGGACTTCTCCTACGTCTGTAAAGGGGAAGTGTCCGTTAACCGAGTACCTACGTCGAAATACCAAATTTTATACGCGCTGTATCAGAGTGTTATTTGTCCGTAAAATCCTGTTTAAATATTATGAAATTATCTGAAAAGTGTAAACCGTCGTCAGGGTCGGAGTCTATTCGAGTCGGACTATTGTAAAATAAGTAAGTAAAACAAAAGTTCATACATCTATCTGGCACTCTTTTCTCTTCTATTCCTTGGTCCTCCAACGTCCCCCCCCCCCCCCCCCCCTGAGCTTTCTCAGCTTGAGAGTTAAATTAAAATTGAAAGAATAAAGTCAAATATAAATATACGGTTGTCAATTCCCCTCAAATTGACTGGCGCCCAACGGAAGTTATATTAATCAAAATAATTGCCAAGAGCCCTACCAGCCGGCGGACCACGGCCGCGGTAGGTGTGGGAATTTTTCTTTGTCGAAAACTCCCGTCTCAATATATATATATATTATATATACTATCTATAGATCATGTTACTCACTCAACTCTACCACATTCCCTTATACCCCTATTTCTCCCATATAGGTACCTATATTCATAGCATAGCCCCCACTTTTTCCATGTCTATCTCTACCCATCTCTTTATCCGACTATAAGCCCAGGGAACACACTATATATGTACTCCGCTGAAAAACATGCCTTTTTGAAGAGAGAAAGGGAGAGAGAAAGACAGAGATAGAGAGCGAGAGAGAGAGAGAGAGAGAGAGAGAGTGAGAGAGAGAGAGAGAGAGAGAGAGAGAGAGAGAGAGAGAGAGAGAGAGAGAGAGACAGCGCGAGATAGATGGAGAAGGGAATGGGAGTTTATCCCTCGCGTGCACGAACCGAAGTTCTAATCGAATCAACGGCACCCCAGCTACGATTCATCCTTATTGTGCCGCAGAGAGGAGAGCTTCTGGATAGCTGGTGCACCAGAGTTTCTCGTGGACAAAACGATGACTAAAGAAGTAGTACAGCTCGATATATGGGTAGACGCGTGTACATGCCGGAACGGACGGTACCCATATTCGTCGTCCCTTCCCAATCGGACGCCGGTTACCTGTGCGTCAGAAGTCTTGTGCGCGACGATAGTGACGGTGCTGAGATCTTTTTATTATATTCAAGATGGTACATACATATAAATGTTTACGTCCTCGTTTTTCGATCTTTCTCACGCTGTACATTTCTTGTCTTCCATCTTTCGACTCAGTCTCTCCCATACATGTAAGAATCGTGAAAAATTTAGATGATATTTTCAACAGTGCACGTCCTAAGCCGTAAACCATTCAAAATTTTCCATCCCTTAGTACATTTTCATGTATGCTGTGTTACCGGAGGATTTTGTCGACGTCACAAGAGCCTGAGATTGTCGGGTGTCGTCGAGACGCCCCATAGCGAGTCGAGTCTACGACCCCGTGCGTTGACCAAACTCGTGGCTCTCTACGCCTTTCGGGAATCTTCGGCGATAAAGGGCCGAGAGTCTCGACGTGAGCTGAAAAATTGACTGGCGCCCAAGAATGCATAGATAAAACTTATTAATTATCGTCAAAAGAGTCCCGGCAGCCGACGGACTACGGCCGCGCTGGGTGGATATTTCAGAATAAAGTAAGAAAAGAAATATTGGTCTCAGCAGTCATATTTACGTGCGTGTCTCTCTTTCCCTCTCTTTCTCTCTTTAGCGTGTAATATGTATGAGTATTTTTCGATCATATTTATTGAGTACACGTGGCGATGATAGGAGAAGGCCGAAAGGCGTGGATGCACACCGATCTGCCAGCAGCATCTGGAAACTTCAGGTAAGAGAGATACGGGGAAAGAGGGAGAGTCGTGCCCTTATCATTCGCTTGGTCGCAGTGGTGTTGGAAAGTTGTCTTCTCCGATTTCCTCGGATTCTTCTCTCGCGGCTAGCGATCAATATACCTCGATATAGAATGTTCTCGGTATTTCAGAGTTACTTCGAGATTTATGTAGATATACATATATAGAATATAAATTATTGAGAACGTGTATAGATGTACAGGGTGTACACCTACCCTCTAGCACTATCACGGTATCGTTATCGATATCTCCGAGCCGATTTCGCATCTTCCCAGCACATCCGCGAAGTGAAGGCAGCTCCCTATAATATGACGTACAATATTGCATTTCGCCAGACATAGATCGAATGGCTAGACACGAGAGGCAGACGACGTCGCGTCTCGCGATTATACGTAATACTCGTAAAATATCATGCATACATTATATATCTGTACGATGTACGAGCATAGTATCGAGATGTACCGCACATTTTCGCGAATTCTTTTGCGACTCTTGGAATCAATGGGGCGGATTTTAGCGCGTGTCAAGCGTAAAACCCCATATGCTGGAGTATATAGCGCTAGTTACATCGGAGCGCATGCTTTATCATGTAGTTTTTTTGTCTACGAAGAAGATTGAGCGCAATGGGGAGGCGCGTTGCGGCGTGCCCGCGCTTTTAAAGCCGAGCGAAGTTATCCATGAAAAATTTAAACTATGTGCGAGCGAGGTCCGCGGGTGTCTCTGTGAAGGTAGGTTTTTGTATGAGAGCGGTGTCGTACACAAGGGTGTATTTGAGTATATCCGCGAGTGTCCGTGTGTAGTGCCCGTGAGTATCCGTGCGATATTGCAACGAGTAGTCGGTATAGGGGTGTGAGTACTTGAATGAATTCCATCCCAGAGTATCCGTGGGTGATTGTGCGAACGTTTCTACGAGCACCCGTGTGAACGTCTACTGGTCGTTCACTTTATTATGATGTGGATAGATACGCCGAGGTTAAACGAGGCTTGGTGTATTCGGCAGGTCACACGATAGAGACCTCGACGGTCTGTACACAGGACATTTGCTTTCTCTCAATATTTCATAAGCTCGAGCCTATGGGCCATCTATATATATATGTATATCATCGTTCGTTCTCGCTTCGACCATACCTCTCGCGTGACCGACCAACGGCCTTTGGCATCACCGTACCTCTCATCCACCATCCGGAGACTCTCGGCGTGCTTGCACATGCCGCGTACTTACGTTGCTTCGAGCGATTTCGAATCCGGTGCAGAATCGAGCAACCACGCTCGCAGGGTGGATGGAGAGTCGCTTTTCAAATTTTGTATAAGTTGTATGTTTCTAACGACGCATCAATTAACTGGGCTGGAATGTACGCTCGAATGTATCCATCGTTCGTACGGTGTTAAGGACGAATGAAGCACTTTCTTTGTGGTATGTAAATCGCATATTGGATATAGAATGAAAAATTGTTGATATACCTTTGTGCACGTTTAGGAGCAGAGGTCACGTTAAAATGTTGAAAATCTCAGGTTTTCTTTGTTTTTTTTTGCATTTTCTTCATACTTCGGGGATTGAAAAAGTATCGATTTTCGATATTAAAACAGGAATTAAAAAATTGAAAATATCTAACTGGCGAAACAGTATTTGGGTCAGTGCAGAAATGGGGTAGTACATTTATCTATTTGGGGTTGTTTCGCACACATAATAATAAATATTCATACGTAACAATGTACATGCGTATCCCCGAATTCCCGGGGATGATGGGCAAGTACAAAGATTGGTAGGGTCCCGTATCGATCGACGAGTAATCACCCACGGGGGTCACTTCCCCATATATTATTTTTCCTCACCCTCGCGAGACTCCCTACGGTACTATCCCTCGTCAAGGCACTCTCTCTTTCGTGAATGTGAATCATGTACAGTAGAGAGCAGAATGGGAGGTCGTGGCGGGGGCATTTTGCACCAACGTAGAGAGTGGTCTGGTGTTGGCGTTGGCTTTTTACGGGGGTGCGCTGTCATGGGATTCTATAGTCAACCATCACGAGGTATGTGTTTCGATTATGGGGTCGCGCGAGAATGTTTTTTCTCGTTAATATTTACCTAGTGCGCCCTAAGATGGAAGTTTTGATTCTGGACAATTTGCTGCGTAGAGAATAGATCTCTCTCTCTCTATATATACATATATATATATATATAGAGAGAGTAACATATATATACATATATATGTATATAACAGTATGTCATTGTAGTATAAAAGAGTACGATGACTTTGCAACAGCAAGGATTTGGCAGTGATGGCTTACGTTATTTGCTTACTTCCACCCTTCGAAAAATTTCAACCACCACACAAAAGAAGTCCGCTATGTGAGCGGGTCGTTAAGATCTTTGCAATCATTTCCGCATACGAGGAAAAAACATAAGAGGAAAATAATCGACCGATCACATGTGAGCGTGAAAGAAAATAGTTCTAGGTTACGACACGGATCGGCAGGGGTTGTTGAAATGGCGCCCAATGATGTGGCGAAATTATTTAAGGGTTCTCGATACTCCTACTTCGGTAATTAGCAGGAAGTGACTGGACACACGAGAGTTATTTGAAGTTACGTATAATTACGTGTAGCAACGAAGTTACGTAGTAGAATTCGCTAGTTCCGAGCGAAGAGAGGGCACTGCTGGCGATATATATGATAATAGATCGAAGATATATTACCTCCAAGTTCTATTAGAGTTGGTGGAGTAGCAGAGTAGAAGAGACTTTTGGCGTCGTTCCCGCGATTGTTTGGAGAAACATCTGTATCTGTGTTATATCTTCAACTATTATGCGATAGATCGGCAATATACGCAAATTCGAACGAAACACTAAACATAATAATTATTATATAAAAAAATATAATCATTTTTTCAAATAATAAATTTCGTTCATGTATCAAACATGTTTAATTAATGTCTTAGTTATATTAATTCATACGTTTCTTATATTAATTCGTAATTAATACTTCTATAATTTATTTCGATACCGGAAGAGAAAATAAACCTAATTCATTTGCCACGTGGAATCGTGAAATTTCTAATATTTGATCAAATCTCGGCTTCTCATACAATTATCGATTTTTTCTGTAAACACGTATCGAGCTACAGAAATTTCTCTAACCATATTGAATGCAGAATATATATATATGAGGTATTCCACGGGAGATCGGCCATCAGACTGCCGACCCCTCTTCGATTTTGACAAAAAAAAAATTCCCTCGTAGTACTTAATGAAAAGAGCAAGTCATGAAATTTTTAGATTTTTTTCGTCATTTTTTTTGACTTATGAATTTTTGAAAATTCCGAAAAAAAAAATTCAAATACAAATAACTCCAGAACAAGAAATTTGTTGTATGTTATAAGTGCGTCAAATTGTGCGTCCCGAACTGCTTTTTGAGAAAAGAATAACGTAACAATTATTTACAAATTTCTCAATGTTTTTTTTTGATAAAATGAAAAAACATCAAGTATGACGTTACCGATTAAAATTTTTTTTCCGAATTCCTCTTACGATTTCTAAAAAATCTAGACTAGTTTTATCGTAGAATCTCGATATTTACAATTGTTTTCAATAATTTTGAAAATTATGGGAAAATCACAATTTTAATGAAAGTCAATCGATATAGTAAGAGATTGAGATAGAAACCATTTATTCTTGACAATAATAATTTTCTTCATGTTTTTATTCAATTTTTGGTTTAAGATTTTGAATGATTCAAATTTTTCTAAAGATGAAAAAATTTTCAGGAGATTTTCATTATTCATACTTCATTCGTTATATCATACTCGCCCATGCATATCCACCTTCTTCTATTTGTGCAGGGTGAACCTGTGCAGGGGATGAACGTATCGGAAGGCCGAATTTCAAGTTTAGTCGAACTTGCAAGCATCACACGGAAATTTCCTCCACCCATGCATCGGTGCAGTTAACCTCGAACTGCGATAGAGGGAGCACACTAGAAAATATACATACGCTCGTAGAGTGGCCCTGTCGCTGATGCTAAATCGCATGCAACCGACGAGCACCGCGCTAAGGATCGTTAGGCGCCGTAACGACGGTTCGTCACAGTTCCTCTCGGTTTCATTTCGAAACGAGCAGGCGCCACGTGGTAACACGCAATTCTCGTTTATCGTACAGAGCACAAGTATACAAACCAACTCAATCTATCGAGCCGAGATAAAGGGATGCGTGCCGCTGTCGTAATTTGTCAGTTCTATTATTTGCGGCCTGCGGTGTCGAGAGCCGCATGGCCTTTTGGGGTCGTCGCACCGAAACAAAAAATGATTTATTTTACTCCACAATTTGGTTTTCATTGGAAAATAAGATGTCCAGCTATAGGGGTTGTATTCGGACTGTAGATTGCACAGGAGATGATTAATACCAAGTATGTAATCGGTCGCGACGCTCCATCCGTTGCGTAAGAAATTTGTAACGTTTCCTCACTGTAAACTGGACGGGGATGATGTTACCGATATGAGAAGTGACGCACTTGAAATTTGCACGATGAAATGAAAATGTTATCTAACTGAGTCAAACGCGCTCTCTTATTTACACCGATTCTACTGATGAACCCAATGTCAACAATAAAGACAAAAAAAGTACTTTGCCCATTCGAGTTACTTCCAAACAGTAATTTTCTTTTTATAAACGTACGCATCCGGTCTGTGTATGTAGGTATATATAAAAGGGGATTTTCTCCCACGCGTGTTCTTTCCGCGAAAAATCGATTTCATCGTGCCATCTCTCCGAATTTCGTTTTTACAACGCACACCATGCACACGATGGTGTCCTCGCGAGACCTCGACAGACCGAGACGGAGAAAGAGAGCGAACGAAATAGAGAGTGCCCCCGCTCTAGCCCCGCTCGCCGCACCCCTGACCCAGCGAGCGTGCGGAACACGTACACTACGTGCTCTTTCTCTCTCTCCTCTCTCTCTCCGTCGCTTTCTGTGCCACGCGATAGCCCGGTGGTTTTCGATTCCCACAGGAACGACGAACCCCCGCTTCATTCCTCTCGCCCCTCACAATCGGGCGTACTTCATCCCTCCTATACGCGTATTTTGCCCTCGCTCGCTCGCAGCCTTCATCATCCTCGTGTAGTGTTCGGTCTCTTTCTTCCCCGTTCATATCTTTTCGTGTCCTCTCACACTTCTCTGCAACGCCGCATAGTGACTCTCTCTCTCTCTCTCTCTTTCTCTCTCTCTCTCTCTCTCTCTCTCTCTCTGTCTGTCTGTCTCTCTCTCTCTCTATCTATCTCTCTCTCTCTCTCTATCGCATTCTCGTTGGTTGTCTCGTCCATCCGCCAGTTCCAACTTTCCACCCTTCAAGCCACCCTCCATCCCTCGTTTTACCTTTACCGTGAATGCGCGAGAGAGTCCCGTTTGGCGTTTCGCGTTTCCCGGTAACCGACGTATACCCCTATGGGAGATATTCTCCTAACGGTCCCTGGGTTTTCTGTGCCCGGAATCCACCTCCGGGATATCCGCTCGAAATGGATATCGTTCGGTCGTCACGAGTGCGAGAGATGCACTCGACGGGAGAGGCCAGAGAGAAGAGAGCCACGTAGCAGCAGGGCTGAGTTGGTATTGTGCTTCTATTTCGTCCGATTCCGTTGTGCTTTTCGCTCGATGTTGAGTCGGACGATGCGCGCAACTCTCTATCGCGCGTGGCTATTGTAAGTTAAACTCTTCGGACCTCTTTGGATGGATATTTCCATATGCTTTGTAATACGATACTGACGAAATTATTCACAGCTAAATAATAGTTCGCGTATCGGACAAATGGGTGCTGATTTTTCAATAAACTTACAAACTTCTAAACCCCTTGATGAAAAAAGGGAAATTTGTTGACTGCCAGTAAGGTATTTCTTAAGACCCCTTGCCTTGAACACGTGGTGCCGGCTAAGCTCGCGTGAATGTATGAAACGCGGCACCGGGGTCGTAAGGTCGTTTACGAGACCTTCCAACAATCGAGTATTTTTACGAAAGTTACACGAAGAGGGCTGAATGTATGGATGGAATAAATTCCGCAGATTTGGTAGAAGCACAATAAATACCTTTTATTAATTTGAAGCGATGTCAGAATCTGCTTCCTCTCCTTACTCGCACACTCTCTCAAGCCTTGTCTTCGATACAGAAGCGGAATTGGTGAAGCGGCGAAATTCTTCGCCGTCCATCACTTCTTATTGCCTTTGAGATAGAGTATGGTAAAACTCACTGATTTAACACGATTTGTGAGAATATTTTCATTTAGTCCTTATCACGACGTGCAATAATAAAGCTATCTATCTGGACTCTAACTCTGAGATTATATGTTAATCACGGGTGAAGAAAATTAGATCGATTAAGTAAGCCGATCGATCGTAGAGTAACTCTCTCTCGAAGCTCGCTAGCCTCCGGCCCGCTTGGACACCGATGGCGCTGCGACAGCCCCGAGACAGTAGCGTCTCGAAAAATGTGTCAACTAGATTCAAATTCGAATTGTGACTCGATTAATTTCTCTATAAAAGAGCGAAAAATTCCACCTCGCCACAACTTATATATGCGCGCAAGTATATAAAGGCAGAAAGCAAAGCAGCAGAAGAAAATAAAGGTGGAATAAGTTTATCATATGCTATATATATATGTATTATTTTAAACAAAGGAGGTTTTTCTATTTAGTTTTGGTTTATATATAAACTTCTGTAAAGTGCAACAACAGACGAATTGATTAACAAAGTTTTTGAAAGTATTGCACATTAGTAATTATAAAAATCATAAGTGGTTAAGTGAACGTGCTATATTAGCAGCAACAAACAACGATGACAATTATATAATTATATAAATTTCACGATTTAAAACAAAATACCAGGAGAAGCTAAAACGTACAAATCGATTAATACTTTAATGAATCAAGAAAAAGGTGTTAATTATTCAACTGAGTTCTTGAATTCGCTTGATTTGTCAGGCACTCCGCTACATGTTTTAACATTGAAAAATTGCGTGCTTGTCATTCGTTTACGACACATCAATCCACGGCGATTTTGCGCAGGTACCACGCAGGATGATGAACAATATCATCGAACCTCCAATTTTAAATGGAAAATTTAAACAAGAAAATGTACTATTGTCACGTATCCCAATGATACCAATAGATATGCCATTCGAATTCAAACGTTTGCACATACTTGCCGGTGTGACTCGCATTTGCAATGACCATTACAAAGCACAGAGACAATCACTACAAGTGTGCGGATTGAATTTGGAAATCCACACATTAAAGGATGGGAGGGGAAGATGAAAGATCTCACTTTGTGACGTAAAACAAAATAAAACAACAACATATATATGTTTTATTTTTATCAATCTTTGGAGAGAACTTACAAAGTTTCGTTATGATGTAATTCATAGTAATGAATTTTGAGTAACAAAATTGTAATGAAGCATGAATATAGTAATTCCATCTTGCCTTCACCCTGAATACAAGATGGATAGCGCATACGGGCAACATGGAATGTATAGTAAAACCTTACATTTTACAATTATCACATAAGAGACAATCATCTTCCGTATCGGTAAGCAACTCATGTGCCCAACAACAACACATTGGACACTGTACTGAGTCCTCCGTGAGTGGTTCCACGTATTCTTCGCCACATAATAGTCTGGACTGCTTCTTCAGTTCAAGATGCTCTGTTACTCTTTCCGTTATACCTAAACACCCTCTTGAAAGAAAAAATACACAATTACTGGAAGAAATTGAAAAAAGAATGAAAATAATGATGCGTAGGCAAAGTGAAAACTGTTCCATCTTGCCCTAAAATGCAATTTTTCATCTTGCCCCTACCTGTTACCAATAATAATATCAACATTTCTACTAACCTAAGAAATATCAATATTACTTACCTTGTACAAATAATTACAGTATAAAAAAACAAAGTTTTCGTAAAAATCCGACGCAGAGCAAACAAAACACATGTACACTCCTCTCGTTCGCGCGAACCGGACTAAACTCCGATCGTAAATTCACGGTGACCGCGTGGCTCTATGTGCGCAGAGATACGAGCATGTCACTTGATTCGGGTTAGTGACTGCGCGCACTGGTGACATTTGTCACCGTGACTGTTTCGTCACTGTCGCCCTAAGGAGCCATAGATGTGGTGACAGTGACGAAACAATGACACAGTGACAAAAGTCACCAGTGCGCGCAGCCACTTGAAGCTAGTTTCCATGTTGCCCACTCCATCCATATTGCCCTCTCTTTTCCTATATGTGCTGTATGTGGCCTGCTGACGCGGAGAAAAACCTTCTAGTTTATTCATATAGGGACAAGATGGTAAAACAAAAAATATTGTGTAGCCAAAAGCACTTGAATAATCATAATTAAAAAAAATCTTTCATTGAAATTCGCTGTAAAATAAATAATGATACAAAAACGGTATTGCAGTGCATGCTGGGGATCCCTAGTTCTATATAAAACAAATAACAAACTTTCCTTCGAAATATTTTTTCATGAAATCATAACTCTTTAAGGTAATTAGGAAAATTATTGCCAATTTGTGGATGCTCATAAACTTTTTACTCGGAAACTAAAGGTTTTTATAAGAAATCGCTAAAGCTAAAAATGTCGCAGCTTAGATGAGCACTCTTACAGAGTATTAAAAAAAAAGTTTCTATTTAAAGATTAAATAGTTAAAGTTTATATTTATTGATCTTATCTAAACTAAAAAAAAACTGTTATTTTTCATTTTTTAAATGAAAAATGATACTTTTTATTCAAAAGTAATTGAAAACCAATGTTTTATTTAAATAAACTTGATACTTGTGAAACAAACTTTTTTTTAGATATTCTCTATGAATCCTTACCTAAAATTAAGCAGTTTTCTACCTTTTACTACTTCTCTTAAAAAGCTTTAGTTTTCAAGTAAAAAAATTTATAAAAATCTAATAATTTCTCTATATTTTACTAACGATCTTAACATTTTTTGATTTGCTGAAAAAATGTTTTGTACAAGAGTTTTTAACAATTTTTTAATGTAAAATAGGAAACTGCTACAAAATATACTGATTCTCATTTAAAAAATCGGCGAGACATATTCTAATAGGTATGCTGCATATGATACTATCATATTGAAATTCTTAAACAACAAAAGTAATAACGCCATGAAGCATAACCACCCGTTCGTGACTTTTGACCCTCTCTGTTTATATACGAATATATACAGGGTGTTTTTAAAATATCGGAACCTCTAAATAACTTGGAACATAGAATCATGTTTTCGTGAAGAATGTTGAAGACACAAGTTGTCACACTTCAAAAGACGGATATTACCATGATCTTGAAAGTGACCTTGAAATTGGCCTTCAAACCTGGGCAAACCTGGTCAAATCTGGTTAGGTTGATTGGTTAATAGAAACAAACAATTTTTTTCACAAAGTTCTATGATTTCTTATTAAAAAATATAATTTTTTTATTGTCGACGATTTGGCCCAAATGCCTTACCACGAGCCTGAGTCGAACTGAGTCGAGCCTGAGTTCTGGTATTTCGTTCGGATCAAACGTAAACAACACGAGTCTCACACGTGGTGAGACGCATATATTTTGCACATGGATAAACAGCTAAATGGCTCCACGCGTGACCAACCTCCCTGCTTACTATGGCCCGAGCCATTGCAAGGTCTTAAACTAGAAAATTTGAGCTCTGAGAACTTCTAAATGAAATATTTTAAGAAAGAAGTCATTCGGAGAATAAATGGCATCAATAAAATGTATTTACTTTTGAACAACGAATTAAAATGCTTGATAAAAAATAGAAGTTTGTATTTAAAAAAATTAAGTTGACCCAGGTTTGACCGTGAAGGCTAATTTCAAAGTCGAGTTTAAGATCACGGTAGAGTTCGTCTTCTCAAGTCTGCTAACTTTTATATTTAACATTTTACACTATAACATGATCCTGCGATGTTATTCAGGGGTTCTGGTATTCTTAAAACACCCTGTATAATATGTAGCTACATACTATTAACAAGTCTTGACAAAGGTCGATTTCAGAGTATCGCAGAATTCTCCCCGATTTACATGCACCCTATCACTCTCATTCATCCCCCAGTGGGCATATGAAATTCGGTTACGGTACCCGCAACGTATTTCCCCTTTGCTTTTTCCACACTCCGCTACTTATTAGGTATTTTATGATATAGATGTGTACTTTCTTCTATATATTTTAGAAGCGAGCATTGTATTTTTAATTATTTTTCCCTTCGTATATGTTGTATGTCTGCTATAAATTACTTTACATGATAAGAAATAAGGCTTCGATATACTGGATGGAACACTTGTCGATATAATCCGTTTTTAAATTGATAGGACTTTCCCATACGCCATCTTCGAACTTGTCAACGATTCAACGTCTTCGACGGTTGCAAAATGTCTCTATATATACAGAGCGAATTTTATAAGGTATATCACAATTTATTCTAAAGTATATGGGACCATTACAAACAAAGGTTGCAAATATACATTTGGGATATTTTCAATAGTTCACGAGATATAAATTTTTAAAGTTGGTTTAATCAGATCGCGCCGAGAAGCATTGAAGCCGCCCGCTCCCCATCCTAGTCGCAGAGACAGCACAGTGTATCAATCATTGGCTGCCCGCGCTCGCCGCTCCGTCTCCCCGCACCGCACCGCGCCAAGACTTTCGTCTCTATGATCATCAAATTCGCGAATTAGTACAGGATAGTTAAACTTAAAAGGGGCGGAGAAAAAGCGCAAGGAAATTTTGTTGATTTCTGGTGAATTTAAGGCGGGGAGCGCGCGGCTCCAACGCTTCTCGGCGCGCTCTGATTAGACCAACTTTAAAAATTTATATTTCGTAAACTATTGAAAATATCCCTAATGTATATTTGCAACTTTTGTTTGTAATGGTCCCATCTACCTTAGAATCAATTGTGCTATATCTTATGAAATTTGCCCTGTATACGTATACCTGACATCATATTGGTGTTTATATGCATATACCATCGTACATATATATATATATATACGATAGTATATGATGAGAGGGGTGAAGGAGCCCCAGCGCCGAAAAGATCAAGTATGCATTTGCATAGAGCTGCGAAGAGGCAGAGAGAGAGAGAGAGAGAAGTCTCTCGGGAGTGAGAATAAAGCATGGGAGGATATACGCGCGGTACACCAATAGAGGTAGGTGTAGAGTAAGGTTCTTTAAGTCGTACCCCCGAAGAAAATAACACTGTAATATTCACTGCAATTTAAATCAAACAACATATTCTTCATCTACTGAATTTTCATTTAGTTGCCTTTTATTCAACAATCATAGAAACTTGAAAATCTTTTATGAAAATAGGTATTTCAACGTTTTTCAAAAATATATAATACCTTCGGTACGACTAAAGCGCGTAGTCACCTAATTCGTACCACCACCCTTAGGCATAACTAGAAAATAGACTTCGATAAAGACATAAGAAGCTATAACGGAAAAATACTTAATAACAAGAACTCACATGAACAACTAAAAAATTACAAACAATTCAATGTAAAATCAACTTAAATTTGTTTGTTTGTTATTAGTTATGAAATCGAAACTAATTACTAAGTAAATAACACAGAAAATACAATTAAAAAAAGAAGTAATGCTTAAAAAAAGAAATAATGCTTAGAAAATTATTGCGATTGAACACATTTATTTATACTTATTACCTGATAAAAAGTTAAGGAAATTATTAAACAATTTTCTTAATACCTAAGTCGTACCGGTACGAGTAAGGGAGTTTGCACAGGTACGACTTAAACGGGTTCTTCTAAGTTTCAAACTAAAACGATTGACATAACCTAAAAAAGTCATAATATTTGAGTATGCCTAAACGATTGCCTGATAAGCATTACAAATAAATGTTAACAAAGAAAAAAAAGGTAAAGGTCACATTCCTGCCATAAAAAACTTACAAATGAGTACAAAATTTTAATGAATACTGCTTAAAAAACTTACTTTTCAATTATTTTTGTTTCACGAAGCCGGAGAGTCATCCAACTTGTTTACGTTTGCTCACTCGACTAAACAGTTCACGTCAACGACACCAGACAGCGCAATATGTAAGTATCAGACGAGATATTGCCGGGGTACAACTTAGGCGGCGGTACAACTTAAGCAACCTTACCCTATAGGTCGCTCACCCACAATTGTATCTCTGATATCAGAGATTAGGGGGAAATCAGCAACGCGCGACAAAAGTTGAAATCTCGAGAGTTGGTGCGGTGGGGCGACATCTGAACGGGAAGATGTTGTACTGTGGGTACTTTTGTACCCATGGGCCGAAGTTGGCTCAGCTATCGGAGTCATATATATGGCGAAAAGAACTTATATATATATATATATACAATCTGGCGATCCGTATACGCCGGTCGGGGTTTCCGTGAATGAGACAGGTGCGCAATGATGACATATGTCTATATATTCGAGACCCCTACGCGTTGGTCGAATGTTCCGAGATTCGAGCGAGCGTATGGATATGTAAAGATCCGCATGTACAACTTGCGTAAAGCCGTCGATGATTTTTTATTCTTTCAGCTATCAAATCTGTATCGACGAATCAGAAATGTTTCAAAGAAAATTAAATAATGTGGAAAAAATATAATATATGATCGTCGATCCAGCTCCATCAAGGATATTATTTTTCAGAAATAGAAGAGACTTGGACTAGTAGCGCGAGATCGCCCCGGATTTTTCTTTTTTTTCGTATAATGTATCTGGCATAATTATTTTTACATATTTCGATTGTCGTCAAAAAGTACGACCACGTGTCATTATGTCGTGAGTCTCTGACTGGTAATGCCAATAAAGCGGCATTACCATCACCAAATGATGTGAAGGTAGAAGGAGCAGTATGGAATGTCAAGCGACAAATTTTTGGGTACCCAGTCTCATCTTATAATTTAAATATGTGGGAATTGGAAGGTGACTGTTCGGGAGAGAGAGAGAGAGCGATTCAATCTTTACATTTCATAGCGCAAAAAATTATTAAATTAGCATTTGTAATGCGACAAGAAACAAACAGTATGCGAGTTTTTGCAATCCCGCTTCTTCACTTTTAAATGTTATTCCAGTCATAATAAATCGATATAATAAAAAAATGGTATCTTATTATTTACCCAATTATACACAAGTAAAAAAATAAGTAGGAAAAAAGATAGAAAAATAAATAACTATAATAAAAAAAAAACCGTTATCCGGTGTATGTATACATTGTATACTATACCGTCTATACTGGTGCTACATTGCCGCGTCGTATCGTGTCGTGTCGATTGTCGACTGTTCGCGCGCGTGGCTGATGCTCATGCTTTTTGTTTGCCGTTCAGTATTCATCGTTCACCCATCAGCGTTAGACCTGTTTTCGATCGAATTTTATAATCTTTTACGCGAATTAAAAGTTTGTGCAGTGCTTCGAAATTGTGTTCTGTGCATATTGTACTGCATATTGTACCTACTACCTATTGTAATTCCTCGACATGGCGCAAACGCCAACGCCAACAGGAAATAACACTACCAATGTACTTCCTGGTAAGTAATCCTGGGAACTATGGACAAGTGAACACGCACAATATGCAGAATTGGGCGGAGGAAAATCCCAGATGGCTACGACAAATTGTCCATCAACGACCATGGAGCGTTAATGTGTGGTGCGGCATATGGAAAAATAGAATTTTTGATCACTTCATTGGTGGTAATCAGACTGGAGTTAAGTACGCTGCGTTTCTGGAAGAAATATCACCGGTGTTGCTTGAAGATCCAACCTTGTGGGATCGGAAAAAACTCTGGTATCAACATGATGGTTGCCCAGCTCATTTTGGACGGATAGCTCGCAATGTTGTCGACCGAAAATTTGGTAATAAGCAGATTAGCCGAGGATCGCGGATAGGCTGGCCTGCTCGATCACCGGACTTAACTATACTCCATTTTTTTATGGGGGACGTTGAAGGATAATACTTATCAAGATATGCCCACAACGCCGGAGAACATGCGAGAACGCATCATCAATGTGTGTAACAGCATCCCTCCTGAAATAATTCTACGATCGAAACAGTGCTTGACTGTCCGACTGCAAAAATGTTTGGAGGCTGATGGAGGTCATTTTGAACATTTATTGAAATAAAATATTTTCAAGTAATTTCAGCTCGGATCACTACCAAATGTTTATAAGACTACCAAATATTTGGTAGGCCGAGATATTTATGAGATATGTATGAGACATACAATTTTCCGCCTCTTTCATTTCCAATGTCGAAAGCAGGGGTTGCCAATTAAAAAATGGATTTGACTTTGAAATGATCTTAAAGGTGAAGGTCATGGTCACGCACGAGGTCGTGACCATGTTTTGCCTACAACTTTTGTCTCAACCATCTTTTTGAGCAACGCCTACGTTTCAAGTTATTCAACCGGTCCGGGACTTTTTGAAGACCCTGTATGTATATATATATATATATATATATATATATATATATATATATATATCAGTGCGGGGTGAAAAGGGATATATACAGCAGAAGCGGTAGCAGCAGCTCCCCGGCAGCAGGCGCACGTGGTCGCAGACGGTTGCAGAAGTGTAAAGAGCGGAGGTTGTGGAGCTCTGTAAGGGGGTTGGACGATGAGAAAAGTAGCCTAGCAGCAGCAGAAGCAGCAAGAGTTTAATACATATATATATCGACGTAGGATGTGAACAGTACGAGATCCTTTTACTTGGTGCTGACGGAAAAATCGACCTGCTGGATGATCTTAGCTGAGCACATGTGTGCGTGCGTGTGTGTATGCGCGGGCGCGCGTGCGTATGCGTGTGCATGTGCGCGTGTGTGTGTGACGCGTTTATTCTCTGGGCTCACGACGTTTCGCCCTTTATAGTTTTCCATCTTATAATATTGTTTCACCATACCATCTTACGTTCAGATATATACATATTAGTTTATCTGTTCAAACTATCTTACGAAAAAGAAGCGAAGAAGTCGGTTCAATCAGCTGGACACCAAACAGAAATAATGTGGGCTTGCAAAAATCTCCGATAGCTCGAAGACATCGACCGATTATAATGCTCATTTGCAACCGAGGACGGATTTGCAACCCTGGATGGCGGAAGGAACCAATTTTATGAAACTGTGATAACTTGACATTTTTGCGACGAGTTTTGTTCGATATCCCCGCGACGAGGAGTGTTGGATATCCCTGCGTGGCTCTTGGGTCCGTTGCACTGGGAAGATAGATCGATGTCGAGCATCTCACTCCGTTGACGGGGGTAATATATACACAGCAATTTTACCTATCACCGCTCTCTGTCCCCTTCCGGCCTATTCGTCTTTTTGAGCCTTGGTAGTACCGTCATCTCTTGAGCTTTTTGCGTCGTGTACTACTTCTCTCGTCCTCGTGCCCTTTGCCTCATCTTCGATCCGTCAGCTTCTTCTTCTTGCCCTTTTTTTGCCTCTTGCTGTCTTACGCTTATACCCCGTGACCCTTTTATTCGCAGAATGGCTAATGTGTACACATGAGTTGTACAGATACACGTACTCGACTCTCGGCTGCGCCTCTCAATGTACATCGAGTACAATGAGTGCATTGAAATTAAATTTCTTTGATATAAATAACAGGAATTTAATTAGATAACAATCATTACATTTTCTGACAATGAATTCCATTTACGGTAATCAATCAGTTTTTTATTTTTGTATCGCAACGCTTACTACTTTGCATGCATTAGGTACTATTCTTATCGGCATAATATTTTTCTAACAGATCTTCACCTAATGTATTAAAGTGGTATTATCATTTTGTATTGAATGTTTGACGAATCAGAGACTCTTCTGCGGGAGAGGGCGAAAAGCGGGGGCTCGACGCCGAAACCAGATAAAGAAACGCGTGGTAAGTTTTATTCGTCGAAAATAATAGAAATACTAAGCTTTTCAAGAATCGCATATACGCGTAGAATAAGTATACGAGTAAATGTAGTAATCTACGTGTGCGTTACTTCATGGATGTACCTATATGGATGTATATATCTATTACCTATTCACTTTCGTATCTTTCAGCTCGATTTCGTGTTTCGCCGTTTTTGCGATGTCGTTGTACAGCTGGGGTCTTCCACATCCATGAGCGTGAATTTCCATTGACCGTGCTTCTTTTTCACTGATACGTGTGTTTCTTGCTTTTATTCACCGACAAAAGAGTTCCCTCGTGCCGTATATCGTTCATTCTAACCTATAAGAATAACGATAGTGACATTATGCACAAAATATACCTACGATAAACGAGATAAAATTATTTACCCATAAATTCAGGTTTGTACCACAAAGCTGCGATTCTTGATCGTGACCACGAATTTTCGTATACTGAAAAAAGTATGGTGCTTGGAATGTTCACAAAGAGCCTATTCTTGTTTATACCGTTTTTCTCCGTTCGAGAACGATTCTCTATCACCCGTTACGTTAAAGGGTTCTGTGCGCTGATGCCGGCTGAAAATGGACGAAGGGGGCTGCTTTTCCTAAAGGTACGGGGGTGCCTCCATTCTTGCAGACCTAGTCCACCCCTTCCCCCGAAAGTGCATTGGAGCGAACACACGATAAGGGCCACCCCACTCATCCTCCCGAAGGAGGGAAAACGGGCGCGAAAGAGAGAGGGGACAGAAGGTTCATAGTACGGCGCTGCTGTTGATGCTGTACGGCGAGATACTGAGAGGGGTCGACGTCTCAGATAGGTTAGGTTGGCCGGGAGTAGAGAAAGGGGGACGCTGCATCAAGAAGAAGCTCTCCCGCAATTTATTCCGATATTTAGACCGTCGAGTGAACGTACTCTTCTCTCTCTCCCTCTCTCTCTCTCTTTCTCTCTCTCTCTCTGTCTCTCCTTCACCTCTGGAGAATTTAGTTCTCTTCACCCGCCTGGCGACATAGAGGCTCTTTGCCCTTCTCCCTCTCTCTCTCTCTCTCTCTCTCTCTCTCTCTCTCTCTCTCTCTCTCTCTCTCTCTCTCTCTCTCTCTCTCTCTCTCTCTCTCTCTCTCTCTCTCTCTCTCTCTCTCTCTCTCTCTCTCTCTCTCTCGCTCGTAATTCCTTATTCCATTCTTCTTCTTGCCTTTTCTATCGCCATCATTGTCTTCGTCGCCCTCTCTTTTTTTTCTCGCTCCGCCTTCTCATCCCAACTCAAAAGTACGCAATCTTAAATATATATACACATATATAGGGTCTTCAAAAAGTCCCGGACCGGTTGAATAACTTGAAACGTAGGCGTTGCTCAAAAAGATGGTTGAGACAAAAGTTGTAGGGAACTTCCCTGGCTATCCAACCGCGACCTTGGCCGTGACCTTAACCTTGACATTCGAGGTCATTTTAAGGTCAAATCCATTTTTTTTAATTAGCAACCCCTGCTTTTGACATTGAAAATGAAATAAGGGGAAAATTGTATGTCTAGATACGATCTTGACCATTTTATCGAATGCTTTAAAAAAATTAATCCTTAATATGACCTTAAAGATATAATATAGTAGGGGAGACTGGGTACAGTTGTAACAGGGTACAGTTGTAACAAATTGAATATCTCTCGAATTATGGAAAATACGACGAGGGGGTTCAGGGAAAAGAGAAGCAGTTTACGTGTCCGAACGTGTTCGTCAAGGTCGTCCCGGTGGTTGCGTGCTACAGTCGCTTGTAAGGGGCCCTATTGTGCGCGGTCGAGGCAAAGTAAGTATTTTCGATCGAAGATTTTTTCTAACTACGCAGCTGATATTAAAAACAGGATCATAAGTATTTTTCTGCTTGAAGATTAAACTTTAGAGAATATGATATTGTAATTAGTTTTTGTGTGAGACAGTTTGCCTCGTCGCTGTAATGTTTTATTTATAAAGGAGGGAGATGGGTCCAGTTGTAACAATTTTTGTGGGTACAGTTGTAACATTACTAATCCCTTCGTTTCACTTTGTAGATGCCGAGAATACGCATAAAAAAGACAAGACAACGGCATCATGGCATATCGCAATACAAATACGCATACGAGAAAGTGAAAAATGGTATCTCTCTAAGTTTTATTTGTCATTTGTTTTTTTTTCGTAAAGATGGTTTAAGATTTTTTTATTGACACTGTTGATTTTACCAGATCATTAAGTTTTTTGAGAACAGATGCTCTCAAACTCTCAGTTTTTGTTGACTTTATTTTAATTATAGTTATTGCGGAGTGAAAATAAAATATTTACAATAACTATTATTGTTTTAGATATCTGATATAAAAACGCCATTTCTCACTTATATAACTATAAGAATTGTGCCTTATTAGTGTTAGACACTGCAATTGACCATTATCTGTGATTTTATTCTAATAAATCTAATTAAAATAGACGAATAGTGCCGCATTTCCACGTGTTACAACTAACCCCAACCAGTGTTACAACTGACCCTGGTATGGGTGTAAGTTGTAACGATCGGAGAATTTTTTGCAAAATGCTCCTGTAGGCTAATTATTGCATTAGGCGCGCAAATGTGATGACCAATGTGAAGATTGATAAGCACTCTTTCGCTTCACGTGCTTAGTGCATAGCTCACTTCTATTATTACGATTTTATGAGCGATCAAAGCTAAATTGTTACAACTGTACCCAGTCTCCCCTACCATGGGACAGCCAGGGAACTTTCCTACAACTTATGACTCAACCATCTGTTTGAGCATCGCCTACGGTTCAAGTTATTCAACCGCTCCGGGACTTTTTGAAGACCCTGTATATATATCCGAGGCATATACGATGTCTATGGACTATCCCTTCTTTCTCAGTTTCTACCTCCTGCATTTATTCTTCAAGGCATTCTCTTCGATTTCTTCGACAACCCTTATCGGGTTTTCAACGACTCTTGCATTTACGATTGCAACTCTCTCGCGGTTCGAGGAACGACGAAGAGTACCAACGAAGTGAACAGAGTGTCCTATAACAGTGGGGCTCCTTTCCCGTCGAGCTCTTGGATAGTCCCTTTTCAGGTCTTTAAGATCCGATCGAGGACGAGAGTATAGTAACTAACATCAAGCATGACCTCTCTCTCTCTCTCTATGTCTCTTTATTTCACCTTTTATCTTCGTTCGTCTCTTTCACTGATCTTTCGCTCGGTGCATCCGCTTCGACTTGCAATGCCGCCAGACACCCGCCCCTCTCCACCCCTTCTCACAAACTCAGCCCAAACCTCCCCAATCTTCATCTCTCACACCCTTTTCGCGCTCGATTTTCATTGTTACTCACTTCGATTCTTCGTTTTTTGGTCGAATCTCATGGATGTCCCTTTTTCGTGGTCGTTCCCTGGGAAACAGAGGAATCCTCTTACCACTTTCGCAACGGGCTTCCTCTCCCTCTCTCTCTCACACTCACACACCCACCCACACTCGGCAGCACCTCTTCAGAAGTATCACACATGTACTCAAGCACATATATAGCTGCGGTCCCTCCTCTCTCTCTCTCTCTCTTATTCCCTTACGTTTCCCACTATTTGTGGCCACTCTCTAATGCACCGATTCACCCCCAGCCCCAGCCCTGATAGCAATACTTGAAGATCTTTTGCTCTCGCTTCGTCGGGAGAGAATCGGCGTGTTGCAAGAGTGTGATTGCATGCTTGAGTATTTGCCTGATTTTGAAAATGAGTTCTCCCAAAGAAAATGTTAGTCGACGTTTTTACCCTATACAGATATACCTATAGATATTTATAACGTGCATTATCGATAATTCTGGGAAATACCGATCGATTGTATGAACAAATGGCACGTAATAATGAAAAGTATATTTTGTTTCTATTATTTTCAGAGCGATTACTCTGAATTGATGCAGAAATATTACATTTATTACTCAGCGGTTACGATCTCGACTGCGTATGCATTCGCTCGGAAATATCAACGTCGTCAGCACCAGACAGTCTCAAAAGCGATAACGCACAGCGGTAACCACCCCTTTTGGGCGCATTTCCTCAGAAGCCCGAAATGCGACCCCGTTATCATAGAGGGTGGGGAAAAGATGAACATTGGGGTGGTTCACCCCTTAATTTTTTGTTCGTACGTGGGGGAATTTACAAATATGCACACGAATTTATATTAATGTGAATTTAGGCCGGAATGGCAAAAGGCCAGCTGATTATACAATGCAATTGAGTAAAAAATCGAAGGGTAGATTTAACCCCTTAATTATGAGATATCGGAAAAACAAAAAACCCGTTCACTTTATTTTTCCATTCTCTACTTGTATCCAAATTTACATCCCAATTGGTTAAAAACTCTTGGAGATACGGATGAAAAATTGCATTTTTGCAATAAGCAATGTGAATTTTGTTGTTATCTGCATCGTTCGCATCTCCAATGTATAGTACGCCAAAAAATAAAAATTGTTGTAATTTGAATATTTTTTTGTATCTCGTACCGTTAAAACATTATCGATGCAAAACGAAAAACATCCCCATTTTTTAGGGTGCGTTTCACCCCTTAAACCCGTTTTTCCGCAGATAAAAGAAATACGTGTCTCTTAGTGTTGTATACTTTTCCACATAAACAAGTTTCAATAAAATCGGAGGGGGACACCAAAGTGATGTTCCTTGTCAGTGATTTAAGCTAAAAAGGGACACCTTTGATTACCATTCATACCGCGGCTGATTTGACCAAGATGAACTGACTACTACGACCATTGGCAGCCACATTTGGTTGATCTTAGTAACATCAGTCATTATTTGATTATACCGAATGCTTGTGCAGTTATAGAAGTGCTATACTATGTGAGATAGCCAGCTTCGTCAGCTTCATCAACTTCATCGCAAATTTGAGCTTGAATTTGAGTCGCTTTTGCTTATGCTTTTGCTCATGCTCATACGAACAGTACCATTGTATGTAACTAAAATTTGCGAAGGTAAATGCTTAAAACTATGGTAGCTCTAAGTTGCATTAGGTATAAGGATGCTAGCTCATTTGTAACATTTTCTGTATTTTGACCCATAGCTTGCTAGGGCGTAATACACCAAATCAAATAAAATTTCTCTCTCTCTCTCTCTCTCTCTGCCATCGGTGAGTACGATTATACACGCTTTAGATCCCCCCTTGCACAAGTCATATTCTGCTGCGGTGCTGCCCGCGGGCATTTTTGCTTCGAGCCACAAAGCATGCACTGAAACGCTTTTCGTCGAAATTTCCTTCAACTTTACCAGTTGATATTTCGGGGAAATCGGCGAATTGCGGACACGTACATACATAACCTCATTCTCGGAATCCGCTGGAAGTACCAGAAAGGCTCGTTCGCTTTCTCTGTCTCACTCACCTGGCAACGTGCGCATGCGCCTATCATTGCGCTTATCATTGCTCATCGGCGACGCCTGGTAGCATCGTATCATCACTTCACCAGCCCAGGCACATAAGCGATCATCATTATCAGCATTTAAACAGACTGCGGAGATCTGTACGGTCATCGATCGATCACCAACGAGTATAGAGATATCGTCGTACCGTTAACTTATCTTTAGAATCGCGACTGCTATAGTGCGACTGCTGTAGCGACTGCTATAGTGATTGCGGCTGAGCGAGAGGTGTGGTGGAGCGACTGCTAGCGTGTGTTATGCGTGTGTTATGCGTAGCGTGCGTATGAGATCGCAGCAAGGCTGTAAGTGTGGTAGAGCGACTACTAGCTTGCATTGACATATCGCTGTGATAGCCTTTAAATTGATGTACGCATGTTGCGGCGGTGCTACAGGTGTGGGAAAGAGATTGTAAACAACGTTACTTCGTGCTCTCGCTGCGAGCGTGGGTTCCATCCGGGGTGCGTCAAATATTATTTTAACACGAAATCGGAAAACGAATGTTGTAGAACTCATCTGTCTAGTATGAATGCGGATCGTTCTACTCCGTCAGCCTCCGCAGTCAATGCGGTGGTCTCTGAGGATGCACCAGCATGGCTCGGTCACATCACGGCTCTCATGCGCGATGTTAAAGCGGATACTACGAATCTAGCGACTGAGCTTCGTGCATCTGTAGAGATGATGAATACGAAGTTCACGCAATTGACCGCGGAGCTTCGAGAATCTATAGAGAGGATCAATGCGACACTGAGCGATATACCTAAGTTAGTTCGATCAGTCACTGCTCACTCAGAGAAAATCGCCTCGCTCGAAGCAAATAACGTAATGCTTGCACAAGACATCGCTCTATTAAAAGCAAACCTACCGGGACCTAGTAATAGTCGAGCTGAGATCGTGGTGGCAGGTTTTCCAGTAGACCTGACTAACTCTCCGCGAGATTTAGCGGCTGCGATCTTCGCAGCGCTCGGGCGTGAAGATCTTGCGTGCCTATCATCTTTTGTATCATCTTTTGTGTTTGTCGTGGTTCAAGTCGGTTAGGTGGTAAGTATCGCTCCCCCACTTGCTTGCGATAACCAAGGGTCCTCGATACCGTGGCTGTAGTTTGGTGGATTCGCCTGTGGCAACCTTGGCCGTCTCCAGGTACACGATGTTACCAACTTCGAAGTCCACGTTCCGTCTCGCCGCGTCGTACCGTCGTTTCGTCTTGGCTTGTGTATCCGTAATTGCTCGTCTCGCGTCTTCCCATCGTTGTTCCGCTGTTTCTTGCTGCTCTGTCTGCTCGTTCATTGTGTTACGACTATTACCCTCGTTCCGTTGAGGTGAATAACAGTGTACGAGTTCGAATGCACTGCGTCCCGTGCTAGCGTTGACCATGTCGTTCAGGTCTGATTGTATTTTTGCGATTTGGTGGTCCCACATACGTCCGTCGTTCCCTCGGATGTTGACTTGGATCGCCGGTATCAATACGGCATTTAGCCGCTCGACCAGCCCGTTCGCCTGGGGGTGTCGTGGGGAGTTCAACGTGTGCCGTATCCCCTGCTTCTGGCAAAACTCGGTGAACTTTAGTGACACGAAGCAAGTCACTTCGGACTCTGTCCGAAATAATCCGCAACGGTGCGCCGTATTGCAGCACCGCTCTCTCGAAGGCACTCACTGTCGCTGCTGCTCGGGTGTCCGTGACGGCCGTTAAACTTGCAAATTTCGTCAGATTGTCGACGATGACCAACGCATACTTTTTCCTTTTTTTGAAGAGATGAACGGTCCTAAGTGGTCCGCATGCAACACCGCGAATAGCCGCAACCCGGGTGGGATCGGGTGTAAGCTTCCTGATTGTCTTCCCGCCTTCCCCTTCGTGACGATGCATTCCAGGCAACCGGCTATGTGCCTCCTCACATAGGCCGTCATGCGCGGGAAATAGTAGTGTCGTTGTAGGAGATGTATGGTGCGTTCGACGCCGAGGTGACTCTTGAGGTCGTGGTAGTCCTTTGCGACTTCACACTCGTGTGCTGTCCGTTGCGTGTTAGGTTTGGTAAGTATGCCTCGTATCTCCTGGATGCTCGGTGCCCGACTTGAGGCATCTACGTGAGCCATCTTTTCTCCCGGTCGGTGTGTGATCGTATAGTCGTATTCGCTGAGTGTGTTCAACCAGCGTACCAGTTCCGGGTTCAACGTTCTCCTGGGGTTTAAATAGCTTAATGCCTGGCACTCGGTAACGATGGTGAAGTTGATGTTCGCTAGTAGCGTTCGCAGGCGCGATATTGCCCATACGATCGCGAGCAACTCCAGCTTACTACTGTGATACTGTTGTTCCGGACCGGATGTACGCCGGCTAATTGCGTAGACCAATTTCCAAGTTCCCTTGGCGTGTTGTTGTAATATCATTGCTGCTAACCCGGTGACGCTGGCATCGGTATGGAGCTCGGTCGGTGCGTCGGGGTTGAATGTTTGCAGGACTGGCTTGTTGGTAAGTATCGTGATTAATTCTTCGAACGCGCTATGCTGCGGCGCCCCCACACAAACGGTTGGTTGGCCCGTAATAGTTGTGTCAGCGGCGTCGCGATCTGCGCGAATCGAGGCACAAATTTACGAAAGCAACTTGTCAAGCCCATGAAGCGGCGTACCTCGTGAAGGTTCGTCGGTCTCAGGTATTCCTTGATGGCACTCAGTTTGTGCTAACCAGGCGCAATCCCCTTCGCCGACAACTCGTGCCCCAAGTAATTCACTCGCTCATGCAAAAATTTGCATTTGCTCAGTTTTATCGTCAGCCCCGCCTAGCGTAAAGCGGTGAGCACCGAAGTCAGTTTCGGCTTGGCATCCCCGCAGGTGGTACCTGGTATTAAGATATCGTCCAGGTAGTACGCGACGTCATTCCGCAGGGGCCCGAGAGCCCGGTGCGTGACTTTTGAAAAAAAAGCGGGCCCATTCATTAGGCCAAAAGCCATACGCTGAAAGTCTACGGTTTCTTCCGCGGTAATGATCGCCGTCTTCTCCCGATCCTGTGGTGCAATAGGAATCTGCAGATAACCATGCGCGAGATCCAAAACGGTGAACACGGTACTATTGCGTATACACGAGAGATGATCGTCGATGTTGGGAAGCGGGAAGTGCACCCTCTCGGTTATCGCGTTAAGCTTCCGGAAGTCGATGCACAGCCTCGGTTCGCCCGTCTTCTTTTGCACGAGTAACACCGGACTAGCATAGGGTGATTGGGTTTCCGTCACGATCCCTGCGTCCTTCCATTCGGCGATGATCTTCCGAATTTGTCGTTTGTCGGCCGGCGTGTGTCGATACGGCTTACTGCTGACCGGCTCCGCTCCCGGCTTTACTGTGATGCGCATTTCCTCTTTGGTGGCGCACCCGAGATCCTGCAACCCGATGGAGGCGTAGTCTCTGAACTGATTCAGTAGGACGGTGACATCTCGCCGCGTGGTGCTACATTGTTCCGCGCCCACGTCAACCGTCTCTTCCGGGATTGGGTCCTGATTGGCTTGGCGATAGTCAGTTGGCTCGATCCGCTTCAGTTCTCCTCGGATTGCCGTGGTCCCTTCCTCTACGACTCTGTGTGCTGCTTCGATGGTGTACATAGGTAAGTAGTAGTCCACAAGGCCTTCGTTGTAAGATGTCAAACTCACCGTGTTCGGCGGTAAACTCGTCCTCCTGGTGGTGACTATCTGCGGTGCGCTAGTGGTAATGGCATCGATCGGGAGTTCCTGGGTATATCTGAAAGCGAACTTATTGCCTTCTCGTTCATATGCTAGGTGCGGCAGCTCCGTATAAGTACGGCCGATGATGACGTCCGAGTGTTGAGCGTGATCCGGCGCCACGTGTAGTTCAACGTTGTCGGCCTTAACCCCGTTGATCACAACGTCAGCGCAGAGCATTCCCGGACTCATGACCGGTTTGACATCCGTCCCGAATCCACCTAAGGAAAGCGTCTCTTCGATATTCCGTGATAGATCCGGAATCACATGGTAAGTCGGTATATCGTGTGATCGTGTTCGTGGTGGTTAGTGCACATGAGCGCGCTCGTAATCACCTCCCGCTGCCAGTCTGCCTTGCCGCGCGAGAACGATATTCCCTATGCGTTGCGCGAGTGCTTCGTTTACCGGAGAGTCGATGTTCGCTGGCTCCGTCGCACCTCCCCACCGTGACAGTCCCGCGGCCCCCTCACGCAAAGTCGAGTGACCTGTCACCGCACTCGGCTGCCGACCCATCATTTCCGAGTCATATCTCAGGCGGTGGTCTAGCGTCCGCTGTAGCGTCTCGGCATCGTCTCGGCATCGTCCGTCTGGTCCGGCACGCCTGCTCCCACCGATCGCGCTGACCCCGCTCCTCGCACTCGCGCGTTCTCGCAAGCGCACCCGTCGCCCACCGGCATTATAAAGACGTGAGCAGAACGAACAAAATCGTTCCTCGTCTTCCGATTGCGCTGGCAACCACACTCTTATGTAACATGTTGAGTAGTGCTTATCTATCAGTCAATAAAATGTTTTGTAACCTGAGTAAAAATTAATATATATACACATATCAAATTGTATATTATTGATTATATACAATAGTATACAAAAATTGGCCCGATAGAATTTTATATATTGTATATTAGTATATAGAATATAGAATTGTATACAATTCTATCGGGCCAATTTTTGTATATAATTGTATATGATCAATTCATATACAATTATATATGTTTATATATATTCATTTTTACTCGGGAGGTGATTTTAATACAAGACGAACCGATTGGGGTGACTCATCAAACGACCAACGAGGACTGCAATTCACTAACTGGGAACAAACACGGAAAATCGAATGGACACACAAAATTGTATGGCCTCTTGAAGCAATATACACAAATGCCGATTCGTACTTACAAGGGGACGGTACGGTCTCGGAAATTTACTTCGGGATGAGACTTGGCAGGTTAACAATATACCTTACGGGTATCCACCTCGTAAAGTACTAGAGCGCACTAGCTATAAGTTGCCGAAAAAAAGGGCCTTAAAGTTTTCCGCGCACTTATATACTCGTCGATTTCTAAATATCCTAAGAACAGTGCAGTAGCCGAGTTAGTAGCGAACTCGCTTGCCACGCGGACGACTGGGCTTCGATTCTACCTCTGGAAACTTTTTTTGATTTGTTATTTAATTGTTTTAAATATTATAATAGCTTTTAAATAAAGTTAACGACCTGAAAATATTATCAATTAAATCCTAAATCTTTAAAACAAATGTTTTTTATTTATCTTATAGTTATCAGTAACTTTATAAATTTTTATTTATAAAGTTACTGTCAGAGCTAATTAAAATGTGAATTAAAGATAATATTTTATTTTTAAGAAGGTGAATAATTTCAAATGCTTTTTTAATGGGGATAAATTAAAACTTTAATTACCGCTATAACAAAATTTCGGGCAAGGTTTTATTTATACAAAAAAAATTACAATATCGTCTTTATTTGTCAATTTTGTATATCACATACAATCACCAGAATGATAATTATCATAAAAACATTGAAAACAAAATATTTTGACATCTTGCAAATTTAGAAAGGAAGATTGTTTACACGAACAATCTTTATGTAAAATATTTGTTGGAAAACATACTTCATCTACATTCATGAAAATTTCTCTTTCATTAGAAAGCTTGGTAGCGTACCAGGCATACCGGATCATTTCATTAAAAATTGGCGATTTATTTCTCTATTATTTTCAATCAGATAAGCGCAATTTTATATACGCTTTATTAGATTTTTAACCTGTCTATAAAATAGACGTTACACGGTTGAACAAGAGGAGTACATTTTGAACGAATCACTTTAATTATACAAGTAAGTGATTTCTCGTCATCTTGAATAATTTCGTCATATAATTCAGGCTTTGTTTGTCCGCCTCAAGAGTCAATAATAAATAGAAACTGTTCTTTTCCTACATAAAACTTTAAAGAACGGTTGAGGAAGTCAGTATACAGCCCTGCGGTTAGCTTTCCAGATTTCGAAGACGTTATTACGACATTTTTTTATTTTCGCGCATATTCATCTATTGCTTTTTTTTTACTCGGGGGCCAATGTTGCCGGTTGCTTCTTGTAACCAAAAAAATACTTGAGGTAGGACTTTTCCAGATAGAGTGGTCTAATTAATGCTTGTGTGTACTAATTAATGCTTTCAAAACTTAAAGCTAAGAGGGGGGCGGTCTACACAGGTGCGAAGGGGGCCTAGGTCCTTGGGACCAGATCAGTCTTTGGGTGGCTACCCATACTATCGCTATCCTTATATTATGTGATTTACCATTAGAATTAGTGTTTGACATCTACTTATATTGTTTTTGTTTGTCCCGTTGTTCCTATATTATTTTGTTCTAATACATTTCTATACTTTATTAATTTTATCTCTTTTTTTTACTTCTCCTGCGGCGCCGAACATCGTCTAGAAATTTAGAATTACTGTCAATCCTCCAGTATTTTTTTAAGTTGAGTCTTCGCGCGTCTATCATGTCGCGAGTGGGTATGCCCGTACTATACGCATATTCTTCCGGGTGTGTATCTGGAACTTGACATCAAGTTTGATTTTTTTATTCGCGCAGTGCCTACATCTGTAGAACCGTAATGGAATGTTGTTATCGTCTTGAATTAGCCCTAGATCGTCACGATACAGAAAGTTTTGTGGTTACGTGTAGCCCATGCTACAGAGTTTCGCGTTTTTGTACGGCGTTAAGACTTTTATATTGTTGAGGATTTGATTGTCTACTAATGGGATGTTTGCGAAGTAGTCCCTTGGGATTCCAGTAATGTAATTAGCGTTTCGCGGAATTTGCGCTTTGATATACAGTGTTTTATTACTTAGAAATGTTTCGAAATGTGTTCCTGGGTTCTGGTGAAACCAAAGGCCAACCAATTTCCTTGTTTTGCCACAACGATGTATATATAAATGGTTTCCAGATAGACTAGTATTTTCCATGATTCAAGTTACTAATTCTTTTCAATTTGCAATTATTATTTCATACATGGTTAATTAAAGGACCATTTACCTTCAATTTTGCACGATTCTTAGAGATCTAAATATGCTTTTTTAATTTTGCTATAACCCTATTCCCCACCCTCCCACTCCTTGATACATCCTTCCCCTCCAGATGGAAAACGTCCAGCACCTTCGCGTGGTTTCCATTGAGTAATTTTTGCTCACGCACGTTCTTTTAATTGCTAGCACTGTAGCACGAAATAATAAATGTGTTTGCAAGGCGTGCACTAAAATTAGCTGAGAGTGGACACGGATGCAGAAATTAAAACTCTTAGCATTTTTCATAATTCTTTTTCGTTAATATATATGAAAAATAAAATTTATCTATATGCAAAAAGCAACAAAAAAATTTTAAAAAAATAAAGAAAACAAATGCATTCCAGGGAGATTCGATCGTTCGCCTCTTAGAGTTGAGAATTCAGAGACGACAAGAGACTTGAGAATTCAGAGACCGTACAGCATCGGCGTGACGTCACAATCAACCGCCGTGACACCAAGTGGCAGTTTCTGGCGGAGAAAACTCTGCTACAAATTAAGGATAGGCATATTCCTTCTATAGTCGTCTGAATTCGTTGCTGATACCCACAACCTCACTTTCGGCACGCATACACGCAGATAAATGAATCACACGGATATACGAGTAGAGCAACGTTGTCAAGTTTAAATTTTTTACTGGGACTACGTGAAACAAATTTTTATTCAATTAATTTATTTAAATTGTTTTTACTTCAAGACTTTCATATGGTCTGAAACATTCATGTAAGCTGATAACATTATTTTTACTTAGCCATATAACTTTTTTTCTAAGAACTTACGCTTCAGTTTTCTTTGGATTTATGCAGTCGTGTTAGAACTACCTTAAATACATTAGGTATATGGGTTCTAAAGTCATTATATATGTCTTTAATACCAGTAAGGATATTTACCCACCACCATTTTGAAAAACATAACATTTATGCGTTGCCATATTAATGACAGGTAAATTAAAAAACAATAACATTCTTTCCATAATAAGTTAATTACAGCCATCCCCATCACAGATTGTGATGAATTTTTGTTTGAGTATAATAATTCGGCCCCCTCCTCCCATCGTGTTTGTCAATACGCGGTAGATTTACTAAAACAACGAAAAAAGTCGCTTTTTTATACTTTTTTCAAATAAATGTGTAAGGTAAAACAATAATTTTTTTCCTAAAAGTTACGAAAAAATCTTATAGAAAATGTTTCAAGTTGCCAAAACTGCCATTTCGTTTTCTGTGCGATCATTGGTTGCTGAGATATCGATGACCAAGGCAAAAGGACCTTTTTTCATTAAAAGTCGGATATCTCAGCCAAAAATTGGCATAAAGAGATAAGTAAAAAAGGACATTGAAGCTGAAACAATAGGATATCTGGTGGATGTATTTATTTAACTAAAAACGATTGTCTAAGCCCGTGGACCAAACCAAACAGTTGCGTAGTAACCTTAACTTTTTAAAATTGTTGGATAGGAGATCTCAAAACTAGAATCTTGGAGCTTCAAAATGCTGTATTTTGTTATCTTGATACGACCATCTTGCACTGAGTTACAGTCTTTCAAACATCACTAACAAAATTCAAGTTTGAGTATAATAATTTGACCACCCTCTGCAGGTGTTTTTAAATAATTATTTTGTATGTAAGTGCTGGGATAATCATAATTTACGAACGAAACACGACGATTGAGTATGGATTTTAAATGAGGAAGAGAGAGCAAAGAACCTCGTTTCAACAAAGATTATATTAACGGTGATATAGTATATCAGTGTCTACGAGTCATGGCTTTAGCGAGATACCGCCGGTTTAATAAGTTTATCTTTTGCTCTCAAGGTATTGCCTGTAGGGATTGTTGTAGCAAGGCTATATTGTAATTCCCGCGGTCAGAAGAGGGCAAGTCAAATCTGCCTGTAAGCCTAGGAGAGAGCAAGCGAGCGAGCGCAAACGAGAGAGAAAGAGAGACAGAGCGAGAGAGAAAGGGGGCGGGGGTGAGGGAGTGAGAGTTAGACAGACACACAGAGCGGACCACCATTGCTGCTCCCAGCGCAAAGCTTTACTTCCATCGATCGAGTGTCTATATCCGGCCCCTGGACTATATATAGCAGAAATCGGATATTGAAGATGCGCATGGTATACCCCCGCGTTTGCTTGTGCCAGAGAGACTGAGCGAGAGAGTGAGAGGAAAAAATGTGTCTTCTTGACGGACGGATGTGTCTGTCGAGACAAAGTTGTTCCTGGATATTGTCTTCCTCGCGTCGAAGGTATAATAGCAAGATACACGTATAGATAAATATCACTGCAGCGAGTCGCTCTGTTGTCAAGTCCCATGAAATGGAATTAAATCTCAATTTTTGGGCTTTATCCTTACAATGAAAATTTGTCTGATGATGATACGTGTTACACAAAATTCGAAAAAATCAATTCAGAGAAAATAAAAGAAATGGTTTAAATTATTGTTAATATATTATTTGTCTAGTTTAAAAAGTATTTTGAAAGAAGTATGCTTTTCGACAGTTTCATAAAAGTCGTGAAATTATTATTCTAAATTTATTTAAATAATTTGTCTATCTTGTAGTAAAGGGGGGGGGGGAGAGAGAAGGCGAGAGAGACAGAAGGAGAGAGAGAGACAGAGAGATTGATTGATTCATTGATTCTTATTTATACCCTAGCACGCTATGGGGTAATATGCCGAGTTATCAATATACACAACTTTGCAGATGTGCAACTTGTGTGCAATCACAATCTAAGTATCATTAGAATTATACCTTTTCAGGCTTAACAGTTTTCATGAAATAACCTTTCGACCACTTAGGAAATAAACTTATGTAATACAAACAACAGAACACAAGTAAAATAGAAATTTTCAGAAATTTACGCCCTACTATAGATGGCGTATATCGAAATACAATATTCACATCTAGGACTTCCAGTAAAGCAAAGCAGGTGGAGCGAGGCAACTAAGCGAGTAAGCGACTAAGCGTAAGCCACCACGCGACAGATAGACTTATACACTAAAATTACAGGCGACCACGCAAAACGAATGGTAGATAATAATATGTACATAGAACTACGAACGGAGCTACATAGCGCCTAAGCAACTTAACAAACAAATCGACTGAGCCGTGAGCACAGAGCACACACGACTCTGACCGTGCCACGGCCGCTCTCAGCGTTATTTAAAGCTCGCATGCACCTACGGCGCACCCTGCCCCTCGCCCATCCCATCGCAGGGCACCAGGTAGCGAAGTTGCCGGAGTTTAACATTCTCGATGGACGATGCTGACCGAATATCGTTAGGCAGTGAGTGCCAGTACATAGCAGCAGTGATCTGATATGATCGATGCAGCGTTGTCGTGCGATGGTTTCGAATGTGGAAGATATAGCGTTCCACGTATTGTCCTGACCGTCTCACCTCCGGAGATTCCCTCGGGAGGAGTTGGCTGAGGTAAGGCGGCACATTTAGAAATAACATACGATATACACTAATGCCTAAAAAGTACGTTCGCCGCCCCTTAACCGACAGCCAGTTTAATTGGCGTTGGTACGGCGTAATCGACGCATCGCGACGCAGGTCGAAAATGAACCGTATGCAGCAGTTAAGGAGTTTATCGAGCTTTATGTTTAAAGCCTCGGAGAGATCGTGATACACTAGGCAACAATAATCGAAATAGGGCAGAATGAGAGCCTGGACTAATTTGATCCGAACGTCCGTTGATAGGGACCCCTTATAAAATTTCAATTTATGCAACACGCCGTGAACTCTTTGCGAGATGCCCGCCATGTGCCTGTCCCAGGAAAGATCAGAGACCATCACGAGCCCCAGATTTCGTGCTTCACTCACGTAGGGCAGGATCGACGTGTTTAAAGCGATGGAAGGGATGTCAAGGAGTTTTATTTCCCTGACGTATGCCCTGCTTCCTAAGATTAGCGCCTTCGACTTCTCAATGTTAAGAGTCAGACCGTTTGCCGCGGCAAACTGCGCGGCAAACTGCGCGAACATCAGTGACCACTTGCGATCGGCCGGATAAGTAAGTGAAAAACTACTTGAGTACGTTGTCCGAAAAATCTAGTCTCATTAATTTCCTGAGGAGATTTAGGTGAGGTACCGTATCGAACGCCTTGCTAAAATGAAAGAGGACAAGAATCGTCAATTTCCTCTCATCTACACCCCGTCGAATGTCATCTGTAACTCTGAGAAGCGCCGTTTGTGTACTATATGAGCTGCTGTATGCCAACTGTCTAGGATCTAACACATCGTGTACCTCGAGGTAACACGAGATCTGATCAAAGACGATCCTCTCGCAGATCTTGGATAGCTCAGGTAGAATAGCTATAGGACGTGTGTCCGCAGGAGATCGTGGTGCTTTTACTTTGAGAAGAGGGAGTATGACTGCCAATCTCCACTGACTAGGAAAGTAGTCTTGGATATGACAAATCTCGAGATGCCGTCGGGGACTGAACTGAAAGATGTCGACACTGAGCGACACATGTACCGCGTGACCACAACTTCGTTACTGGCATGAGGGAAATGGACGATCCTCATTCGGAGATTCAAGCAGCATTGCGTGAAACGAGTCGTCCGTAATTGGCGCAGAAGAAACCGAAATCATACCATAATACGAATTCAGTTCTTGTGGAGTGAAGAAGTGCATCGGGGACGAGAGAGATGGTTTGACAAGTCCCAAGTTCCTGAGCTCGGTCCACAGACGCTTGGGGTCACTGATAGTGTTTAGCCTCGATAGGAAAAAATCATTTTTTGCCTTACGAATATTTACAGTCACACGCTCTCGCACCGATCTATACATGGCAAAACCCAGCAGGCTCTTATTTCTCTTGACTCGTTTGTATAAGATATTTTTCTCCTTGATGGCCGCCTTTAGTTTTTCCGTCAGCCGCAGAGTAGGTGGCTTTCTGGCCCTAAAACTAACAACAGGTGCGTGCCTATCAAATGCAGAGCAGAGCAATGTCGTCATAGAAGCTACCTGAGTGTCGAGATGGTCGGCAGTCACGACTGATGGTGAGTCGTAGGTGGGTAACGACGAAAACAGGGATCATACCGTGGCGAGAAACTCAAGGTCACTAAAATTAGCCAGGTTGCGTCTCGTAATGACGTGAGACATGTCATGTGGCGTATTAATCTCGTAGTGAAAGGATATGATATCGTGCTCGGCGATGAAGGGAGCAGATGATTTGCTGTAAGATTTAAGTTTATCACCATCATCCAATATGTCCACGTCTAACCACGAATCGCTGTGGGAAGTATGGCGCGTTGCTTCAGATGGCACAAGAAATAAGGAACGAGAAAATATGAAATCTCTGAGATAGTTCGCTGTATAGTCGTCCCGAAGAAGATCATAGTTTAAGTCGCCACCAATGATAATGCTTTTGTACAAGTGAGGAAAGAAACTGAAGCTAGTCGCAAATTTGTGCTGAAGTTGATCCTTTGGTCTCCTATACATAACGGTAAATAACACCGACTCGCCTCGAGGTAGTGCTATATGCGCTGAGATATATTCCCGTGCATTTGTGAAAAGGCTTAGAGAGTCATCCAGAATTTTAGCCTTAAGTTAATTATGGATATAGCAAGCGACACCGCCCCCTTCTTTTGCCTCTCCATCGTTGCGAATCAGAAAGAAGTTATCAATCTTGATCAGATCATCGTGGATGTGAGAATGAAGCCACGTCGCAGAAACCGCAATAATGTGGTATGGGTTTGCCTCCAAGTGGATACACACGGTTAGGAAAACCGTCACGCAAATTCGCCAGCTCAAGCGATTGCCCACGCTTGTGAACCAACTGCACGTTTTTCGGGTCTGTAAACCAAAACAAATCTTTCACCTTAAAAAATTAGGCCTCTTCCAAAAGCTCCGCCACGGAAAAAAAACTTACCAGATTCAACGTAAAAGAAAGTGCTCTGTTTTAACAGATACACCGGAAAATGGAGCTATGGAGAAGGAACGTGAACAGAAAATTAGCAAGAAAAAACTAGATAGTCTGTCAAAAAATAAAGGAAAGGGAAAGGAAAAAGGAAAAGGAAAAAAGAGCGAAAAGGATAAGGCTAACAAAGGCAAGGAGTAGAAAAAGTTAAAAACAAAATTTTGACATCTGATTCAGAGTGAGCCAGTTGAATAGTTTGTTTTGGCTTATGACGAAGCTTATGGTGATTCTAATAACGACGAATGGGTAGAGTGCATTATATGCAAATTGTGGCCTCACATGAAATGCGCGACAGGAGATACGATCTCATTTATATGTCCGATTTGTACTTCAGATAATAATAGATTTATATTATGCCTAATATAGATAATAGTTAACTATTATTATTAAAACTAGAAAGGGTTGTGAACCTCAACATACCTGAGTACATATAATAAAAGAGTAGATTAACAAATGTTGTTTAATAATGTTGATTAATAATGTTGTTTTTCTTAGAAAGTATTAACAATTAGTCACATTTATCACTAATCATTTGCAGGGAAAATGTCGTAATTGCAATTCCTAATTTTAATAGAAATTAGAATTACCAATTATTATTTTCTTTTTATTAGATTTCTCATCCAAGAAATGGTTATAAGGAACTTTTGGAGTTATCATTGGTATTTCTCGATAATTCTCCAAATCATATGATTCGTTGTAATGGTCCTGGTGCTACGCACCATGCGAGGTGGATGGCATAAGCCATTTACAGTTTCAAAATATTCATAATTAAATTTGAATTTAAACTAACTAAACGCGAAAAAGGAAACCAAAGAAATATTTGCATTTTTATTATTCTGTTCTACGAGGCGATCCGATAATTACTTAGCCTACAAAAGAAAAACGAAATTTTTTGAAAAGTGGCTATTTATTTCTCAACATAGTCTCCTTTTAGCTTGATACACTTGAGCCAGCGATACTCCAACTTTTTTAACCCGTCTGAAAAATAGGTTTTCTGGAGGTCTGCAAAGTAGGCCTCCGTGGCGGCGATAACCTCCTCATTCCTCTTTATATTGCTCTTGCTCTTTTTCCATTTTTCGAAAACCCGCGGACACGCTCGCTTCCACACGCAGTCAAAACAAAACTACGGGTCCGATTCGGCTGAAATTTGGACAGTAGCTGACTACGAGAATGTTCTACACGATAGTAAATTGCTCTTGCGATAGTAGCGTCATCGGGCGGTGAGGCTAAGTACTTATCGGACCGCTCTCGTATATCAAAGCGTGGTTTACTTTAACTTCGGCTATTTTAGCGTCAAACAGAGATTTCGAGGTAATGGGAAAATTGATTTGTTATAATAAATGGAATCCCTGTGTCTCACAAGCTACTACTATTAAACTGGCTGATCATTTATGGTATTTAAATGAAGAATTGGCTCCTTTTTCTTTATTCAATGAGAACATTTCAGTAGAACTAAAAAAAAACTGATTGAAGCGATGAAAAGTCAGGACGTTACTACAGTTATTGGCAAACGTCAAATAGTTTATAACAATAAGCTACGAATGACATTTAATAAAGATATTAGTGGATTTGTCTCAACAAATTCTGCTAAACTATTTGAAAAGGTTGACTTGCCGTACGATTTTCTTAAATAAGATATCCTGGTACGGCCGTATAATGAGAATTATCTAGAAAATTACAAGTAATAAAACAGCATCGCCCAAAATATCCCACTTCTAATAAAAAAAAAATACTCTAATTATTATTATATCAATGGCGAATTTTTTGAGTTTGGTATGACGAAATGTAAAATAATCAAAACAACAAATAAACAAGTTGTCCTCTGTAATAAATTATCAAACATTTATAATTTTTAATCAATAAATTTGTTTGAAAAATGATATTTTACCCGTGAGTATTTTGTCCATTTTATTATAGATATTGCAACAAGTACTAGCTCATCAGAACCAGTTTTCTGACAAAAATAAGTTTCCAAAGTCTTACATATCACCTTAATATCATGTATCAATATTTATAGATTATACATTAAAGAATTTTTAAAATGTAATGATCTACAAAAAGTTATTTGTTTTTTTTCAATAGAGTTAATAATTTCGCTGCAATATTAAAAAAAAAACGATGAATTTTCATACATTTTGAATTTTTAACTCGAATATCATTTGAATGGCTAAGCTTATCAATAACGTATAAGAGATCGTTATTGTGGAACATTCAATTCGCTATAAGAATATACCAGAAGCTTGTTTGTACGATATGACCGTGGGACAAACTTCCAACCATACAAATAAATTTTTCCCGTGTTATTTAAGTGGGAAATAGAGATGTGCTTCGAACGACCTCTAAATATTAATACTAAGAGCTCAAATTTTGACAGGCTTCTTTTTGAACCATCCTGCAAGTTTACAGCTTGGGGACAAGATGAACAAAAAAAGTTACCCAAAAATGACACAGCCTAATGAATATATGAGACATTCCACGCCGAATGGACTCCTTTTGAACTCGACAATTTTTTTATTTTGCTGAAATTTTCATGTCATACTATCCCACTAAAAACATTTCTCCGAACTTTTTCAAATTTGTTTACCAAACCGAAAAAACGTAATAAATTTCGAAACGCTTATAACTTTTTCAGAAATTGGTTAATCGAGACGTTTCTTTCACATTTTTGGTTTTTAAACGCGCTTTTCAGAAACAAAATATTAAAGTTCTATGAAATTTTTCCTTTTTCAGAGAAAAATAACAATTTTTCGACAAACCCTATTTTTGTTTTTTGATTTTCTATTATTCTTGTAAACTTTGCTTTATTCTGAGTGTAATGCCGTAAGATGCATAGTGGGCAGATTTTTCTTTGTAATTTTTTCGTAATCTAACATTGTTTAGTCGATAAACAAATTTAAGTTAATATATCTACGCTATTTATTCAAAATCTCAACTTAATGATTAATGATTACGATCATTACGGGGATGATACAACGAACAATCATTGCATTTTTTCATATTGATGTATTGAACGATTTATTTTATTTTTCTTTGGCGTTTAAATAGTTAACAGACTTTATGATCTTCGGAATTTAAATAATTTTTAACAAAAACACAACCATCTGTATCTGAGATCACACTGTGGAATTGTTGAGTTCCTGTAATAGTTTTCGTTTTTGAAAATTGGTTGCTGATATCGTTTATAGCTTTATTGTAATGCTCTCCTGATGATAACTTGCCCACTATGAGTCTTACGGCATGAAAATCACAATAAATCAAAGTTGAAAAAAAATCAATATAAGATTTTTGAGAAATTGATATTTTGCTCTAAAAAAATGAAAAATTTCATAGAATTTTTTTTCGAAAAGTGCGTTTAGAAACGAAAAATTTGACAAAACCTCTCGATTAACCAATTTTTGAAAAAGTTATGAACAATTTTCGGGTGGGCAAAAAAGTTTGAAAAAATTCACAAAGATGTTTTTTGTGGGGTAGTATGACATAACAATTTCAACAAAATAAAAAAGGGTCGGGTTCAAATCGACTACTTTTGAACCCGACCCTTTTTAATTTGGCTGAAATTTGTATTGTGTATATGGAACATTTTAATTTGTTTACAATTTTATTTATTGATTCTTTGGGACAGTTCGAGGAGAATATGGATTTGGTGGGCGAGTTCGGGTGAGAGATTGAAGATTTCACGAATTACTTTCATTCGGTCGTACATCTTATTGTCAAGTTTAAATTCTTCTGTCTTATATGAATAGCGTGTGATTGACGCGTCAGTGATTTAATTTCTCCGCCGTCGCGTCGATGAACGCTTCCCCTTCCTTTAGACCTCACCTGTCTGGATAGGTCTTTCGTTCCGAGGTGTTTCACCCAAGATGCAGATCCTTCTCCTCGATGCCGGCCCGCTTGGTGTCAATGTCACGAAATTTCGGTGGCATTCCCCCGACTTGGTCACCTTTGTAGCGTCCTCCTGGCCGCTTCCTCTCGGATGCTCGTCCTTGGCCACTGGTTCCTTCCCGTGTTCTCCGTGGGAATGGGTGACCATTCTTTCGTCGCTTTATCCGCGGTATCAGATAGCTCATTCCTCATCGAATGACGAGAAGGAGCAGAATGATGCCTCTTCGTCGATTTCGCCGCTTTATATACCCGTTCTGGGCGCTTTTTCCTGGCTTTTCGCCTTTTTGATTGGCTGTTGGTGGCTTTTCATCAGTCCAATCCATATGTTTCTCAGGGTTAGTTCGGTTATGAGACGTTCTACGTTTTAATATATATAGATATATAAAAGTATACACTGAGAAAAAAAAGTAGTAAATTCAATAACACGCGTGCTATTGGAATTTTTTTACTTCGATGGATATCAATGTATTTTTTTCAATAGTATGAAATTTAGAAGCAAATCGCGATGTATTTGAATTGACTGTCGTGAAATAATTGCAAATGTTATTCCATTCAATGCTGTATATTATTACTCGTAATATTTGTTTTTCCTTCAATCAGATATGCTGTTAAAAAAATTGAGAAATGTATTGATTTTTTTTGTGATTGGTAGAAATATTTAAGTTATTGGGTGATAACAGAGACGGTTCAAACGAAGCAGATAATGCTCAATTATAAATGTTCTTGACTCAAACATATGAAAATTTCAAAGTAATTTTAAATTAATATTGAAGCAAGCATTAATGTATTTCTATTGAAAGTATCTGATGGTATCTTTTCAATAGAAGACGTCACTCATCTCAATAATTATGCTGCATGTAAATCGATCATATATTATTTATAAAATGAGGAGAAATGCATTGGTTTTTTAGTATTTGTAGAAACACTTTCATTGTTAGTGAAAACCCGACTATGTCAAAACAAATTGAGAACGCGAAATTTGGTTACAATTTTGATTACATGAATCGTGAACGCTGTTCTATTCATTAACTATATACTCTGGGTGAATAAATGTACAATTTATGTGACTATACTTCATTATAGTTTATTATGATCAGTTAACAATGAAATATCGTAAGGAGCGCAGTGGCTTTGTGGACAGGGATCTGGGTTCACACGCAGCGGACCAGGGTTCGATCCCCACAATCGACACCAAAGGAAAACAAAATCTATGCCATTTTTCTCGCATTGCCACTGAGTTGGAGGACTAGGCAGGTACCGATGTGTAGGTATCGGTGGAGGTTGTCTGCAGTTTCCTTCCGTCCGCGGCAAATGCGATACAGGATTGGTGGGGGGGGGGGGGGGGGGCAGCGAAGCGACTGCAGCCGTAACAGCAAGAAAGCGGGTCGTAAGGGTTGTGAACAGCATCACAAGGACAAGGACAAGGACAAGGACAGGTTAAGGACAATATGGTAGCATTGTAAAAACCCGGGAAGGGTTTGCAAGTAAAACTCCCAAGTAGTAGTTAGTAGTAGTAGCAATAAAATATCATTTTTAGTTCATGTGATATTTTTTTTTACTGAATAGCTTTTCCCATTTATTCAATAGCATTTTTAGTTCAGACTATAACATAGCTTATTGATTCTTGTTGAACCGACATTCACCAGACAATACTGGAATTGGTTTCTTTTAAAAATTGTTATTGTTATTCTTTTGAAAACTTTGATGGTTAAGCTATTGGCTTATATGATTGGCGGCAATGAGTTATGCTATTGAAATTCAATAGCATTAAATATTGAAACTACTTCATATGCTATTGGCACTATTCAATAGCATATCTTATTGAATCAATGTATATTTTTTTTTTCGCCAATTTTTTTCTCTCAGTGTATATAACACACATTCATACTTTTTGATGAGAGATGAGCGTCGTTCTTCTTGAACTTTCACTCATATTTGCTGGCCTGGTAGAGTCGCGAAGGCGAGAGAAACCCTATCGGATCGTCCGAGAGAGTCTCTTTTATCTCCATGGCCAGAGACAAACTCGATTGGTGAGTATAACGTTTACAGGGCTAAAGAAGCTGGAGCGAACTCACTCACCACAGCGTATCGCAAGCTCGCGATTATATTCTTATCAGAACGAGAAGATCGTTCAAAGTTTTTCGATATAACGTGGCATGGGGTTGAGATAGAGAACGAGGCGAGGGTACTCAAAAAGCATATATTTGAGAAAATGAAATCTCTTGAGGCGACTGGTAATAATCTACCATAATGTGTGTTATTCGTACGAGAGCTTTGACAGTATTTTTTTTTTATTACAAAGTTAATTTTAACGAACATTCGTCAAAATTATAACGAAAACAAAAATGTTAATGAAAATTCGTAGAAATGATACAATTATTTTTTAAACATAACCGAATCATTAGATTTTTTGTTTGCAAATTGCATTTTTTCGTTATTCGATCGCGACGCGGCGAATTTTTTGCGTGTTTGTTGTTTGTTTGTGGGAGTCTCGTAATTGCAGCTTCATTCACCCGCTTCCCTTTCACGCGTCGCGTAGTGCGTAAAGTAACCACAGGCGGATTCGGTGATATTCGAACCGTGGAAACGAACAAGGGAGACAGCAGATGGAAAATAAAAGGATAGAAAAACAACGACGAGGATTGGAATATTGCGCACATATAGATATATGTATGGGAGCGTGACCACCCCAGGGGCAATGATAAAATAACTATAAAATTACATTTTACGAGGGTGAGCTGGTTTATTGGCAGAGCGTTTGGCACCCTTTCCCTCTCTCTCTCTCTCTCTCTCTCTCTCTCTCTCTCTCTCTCTCTCTCTCTCTCTCTCTCTCTCTCTCTCTCGCTCTCTTTCTCTCTCTCTCTCGCAATGGTTAGGATCTTTTCCCCGCAAAATTCGCAGTGACGTCCCTCCTCGCTACAGTAATGAAAACCCACGATTTTCAGACTCGAGTAAGCGGAGTGAGCTTACGCGCGATTCCCAGGCATTCTTTCGACGCTTGTATACATACATATATATAGAGGGAGAGAATGGGGAATGCCAAAAAAGGGTCTGCTCGTACGAGGGGTGAGAAGGGGTATAAGAGGATGATTCGTAAAATATCATTACTCCGTAATAGCCACGAAACCAACGAAAAAGTCCTCTGCCGAGGAGAAGTGGACTCCTACGCGCGTATCTGATCCATCTTTGTCCCTCTAAGTATCTTTTGCAGACACCATACAACATAATATTTCCGTATCGTAGCATTTTCATCTTTAAAACGTATAGATACACCAAATTTTCAATAAATAAATCGATGAAACTAATTATAGTAATAAATCAAAATTAATCCAATCGATTCCTTACCGAATTGGATCCTAAATAAATAATAACTTTATTATTCTTGGCAAATGGCATACTAAACTCGGCGTAATTTTCAAGCTCCAAGGATTTAATCGGAACATAATATAGTGGTTTTCCGCCAAGTTCAGCATCCCCCGTCCTAGCTCGTTCCCTTTTTCTCGCTTCTGTGCATTGTGGTCCACCGAGTGAACCACACGATGCTGTTGATGGTTCCAGTACGTACATATGAGTATATTGGGGGGGGGGGGGGTGTATAAGTTCCTCGAAGGGGTAAATACGCGAGCCAATCTTTCTAGGGTAGCTTCGGGCACGTGATCCATAGCCGTTGGCATCGTATCTCGTTGGGTAATTCTCAAGGAATAATGGAGTGGACCGCAGCTCGTTCAAAACTCCTATAAAATTCCGGAGGTAACACGGAGAACGTGGATAACGCGACGAGGGGGCAGGAAGAGGGCCGAAAAAAGGATGCGTGCGGGTACGGTAGTATAGCGACTGGCTCTGCGTCACAAGAGAGCCCCGCAATGTGTTAGCTCGCGGTCGCGGGGATGTCGCGCACCGCGGACGCCGAAGGTGGACGCGCATGCGGGGGAGAGAGGGTTAGGTTGCGTTCTAGAACGGCGAGGGCTTTTGCCGCCAATGGTGGTTGGTGGATATGGTACTACGAAATTCTATAGAAAGGGCTTGGGTGCGATTTAAATAGCCTGAGGCAACCAATTCCCTGGCTGCTAACTGCCTGCGGGGTGCACGCGCAAAGTACCATATGCATGTGTATGCCATCTCCTAGCCTCGAATGAATCTATATATGTGTCCTTCCTCTGCCGGGATAGTATGCCAGCCTTCTATGTGTATGTATATATACGTATAAGAGGCTTTCCATGCCAGCTGTACACACTGACCTTTTCGAATTTCGGTTGTAATTTTTTGTTAAAAATGTAACGCCCCCGAATGCGATACAATTCCTTTAAATTTTTCCTTCATTATTTCTTAAATAATTTATTATTTCTTAGACGAATAATGAAAATGCATGTTGAGAAAAACACCTAAAAATATATTTTATATGATAATATAGTATTTTGCTTTAATAATATAAAGATGTTTCTCAGTCGTGCCTTTCATTGGGAAAATTTATGAATCTCTCCATGTTTTTTCCTTAATATTTTTAGTCAATACAAATAACAAAAATTCGTGGCCAACGAATGCGGCCAGGGGACGCTTTTCAGCTCTTTTAAAATAATAGATAAAATCATGAATCACATTCAAGAGGAGTTAGTGGAGTTAGTATGAAAAGCTCCGTAGATATACAGGGTGGTCCAGTTATCTTGATCTCAATCTCAATTATTACGGAAACCAGCAGGAATATGAAAATATGGTTTATATAAAATATTCTTCATATGAAGGGACACATCTAATGGCGCTATGCACATTTTTCCATAATGGCCCTTTAAGGGTCAGATGAAGGGCAACTTCATTTTTTCAAATGGAAAGCCATATTTTTTATTTGATATTATTATTCTACATCGAAAAATAATAATGTTTCGTATAAACCATTTTTTTCCTGAACTTACCATTTTTTAACGATAACGTGATAAATGTTGCAGAGCTTGCATAATGGCATCGCATATTTTCACGGGTTGTGGGGACATCTTGATGACTTCTGATCGAACCCGCTACTAGATTTTTGTGACTTCAGATCAAACTCAATATTGTTTGTCATTACAAATATTAGGACAGTCAGCACAATTTGTTTAATAAAATCGTGCAAGCCAGGAAAAAATGTTTTATACGAAACGTTATTATTTTTCGATGCAGAATAAGAATATAAAATAAAAAATTTGGGTTTCCATTGGAAAAAATGAAGTTGCCCTTCATCTGGCCCTTAAAGGGCCATTATGGAAGAATGTGGATAGCGCCATTAAATATGTCCCTTCATATGAAGAATATTATATATAAACTATTTTTTCATATTCTTGCTGCTTTCCGTAATAATTGAGTATCTCAAGATAACTGGACCACCCTGTATATTACACCTGTGTTATGGGTGAAGTGAGACTACATACGGTTAGCTAACTATACGAGTTTCCGGCGATGCGTACGGACTATGTGGACACATGCTCACTCTCACACATGCCCCCCCCCCCCCCCCCCCCTACACGCAGATATATAAGGATGCGGTGAGCTTGTCTGGTCTAGTGGCATATGCGTTCATGAATGCAATGTGTACCATCGTGGTGCACCTATCGTGGCATACCGGTAAGGGTATATGTTTATGAAGTGTTCGTGAAACTCACGTCAAAATTTGCCAGAGAACACATTGTAGGTACGCTGTCACTCGAACAGATTATGTTTGACACTAGTTCGTTTTTGTAATTATTATTTTTATTATTTAACCAATGAGACATTTTGTGTTCGGGGCGTGTTACAAACTCCTGTATAAACTACGCCTTTATTGGTTAGTATCGATACGAAATGCAACAGAATGCATCCCCCGTATTTTTTTCTAACACCCCCTTTTCTTTCGGGGTTGAACATACGCTTTTCAATTATCGCACTTTTTGCAATAGCGAATGAAAAAGTTTTGAAGCTCATTTGTATCCGACCCTCTGAGTTTAAAAAAATGTGAATATCACGATCGCCGGTGAAAATACAGAGAGTATTAGAGTCGGGGGATTGTAGTATTGCTTTAATACTGAAAACTTGCCCGAGGGATTGTTCGGATATATTTTTGATATCCATGAATTTACTACAAAAAATCCACCGAATCGTAGACCTGTAGAGTAATACCTCTACTAAAACATAAAGTATAAAACGGAAACATGAAGCACCAATGTTGCGCGAGAGTTGCTATTTCGAGGCGAAATTAAAAAAAGAACGATATTTCGAGGATTTGTTCTGTTTACCTTTGATAATTTAACAGACAAAAGAGAGTTTTCAAATTATGGCCTACGTACTCGCTACATGTCGTTAGAGCTATCCTCAGCATGCAACGTTATAATTCGAGAGCGTACGATACGAGCATTGCACGTAGCACAAGTGGCGTTTGCGAGATGTAGCCGGATGCATATGCATGTTTCAAGCGAGATTGTGCCGTATATGTGCACACAATACATACACACACGAGCCACCGTTTGTTGAAGCTTTTTCGCATGTGCCACTGATTTCTCCCTTGATTTCGTTTTTCATCCCCTTGTTCCTTTGCTCTAGATGCATTCGAAGCTCGGTCTCCAATCCACGGCAAGCGTGCGGAGTCACGTAGCCGGCATATGCCGGTGATGTGGCACGAGAAGACGGGAAGCGATCTGATCCACGATATAACAAACGATCGTATGAGTTCAAAAACTCATGTGTTCTTTTTTCGTATTGTGTTTCCTTCTATTGCCCTCGTTTCTCAAGTTCATGCGCGTTAAACAGGCGAAAGCATACATATTCATTCATTATTCGATTACCATCGCAGATATGCGTAGATTTTAGATAGATATTTAGCAATCAGATAATAGAATTAATAGAATTTGTCATTGAACTATTAAACGATTTAATTGAACGATTCAATAAATTTCACTCAATTCAAATCTTATGTAATTCAAACACAATTTATGTGAATGGAACGTTTTTGTCATCGTATATAATTGGAGGATCAAAGCAACGATACAGCTGAGACTCGCTGGCCCATAAATTCCGTAATTGACCTGTTTCAACAGATTCGTCATTAAAGGTTGGAGTTAACATATTACCTACCTAGATATAACCATCTTTAACCGTCGGATACCTATCCGACGGTTAAAGACGCTTGGGAATTGTATCGTCGAAACTACGGATCACACGTGCAATATACATTTAGATAGGTTTTCGGTATATATAGGGATACAGAATCGTGTAATTCGCTCGTATAAAGAGGAATCGTGTGAATTGCTCGAATACGCGTGTATATACGTATATACGCGATTAATTTCAGTAGGATCCTGTCTATTCTATGCTCCCGCTCCCTTTCTCAGCCCCGGGATCCATAGAATCTCCGTTAGTCCACCGGATATCGCGGGAAGGACGAAGAAACGGCGACGCGATTTCAATTTGGCGAGGAAGGGTCTCCCGGGCGCTAGCCCGAAATCCCCGAAGCTGTAAAAGTCGAGCCAGCAATATAGCAGTATGTGAGCAAGCCGCTCTTCCTCTATGTTCCGGTTAGATTCGCAAGCTGGCCTCTCCTGAGAGAGAAGGAGGGCGCAACACCCCTCGCTGTTGTAGCCCACTCTCAGCCCGCCTACCTACTTTCCTACACTCTCAATAATCTCTTCTATGGTTTTACGTGTTCTGCGTATGCTTCTTTACGCTATATGCGGTCTTTTGAAGTCTGTCGTTGAGGAATTTGAGAAATTCGTTTTCAAAGATGGGACGAAGTGAACGAAAATTGTAATAGCTGCGAGTGTTATAGCAATATGTGTTATGTGTTAATGTCACCATTAGTTCTCGTAAGTCTACAAAATACTTTTATGTGAACGGTCACCCCAAATAAGTTTCGTTCGTGAATTTGTAAGTTAGATTTTCGAAAAAGCTATGCAAGATAAAAATTCAATGGTTCCAAATACAAAAAATAATGGGGGGCCCTGATAATCTCTTATCTAAAATATACTACCAACTTGTCTAGTCGTTTTGCGAAATATCTGCTATTTTAACCGTCTTTAATCACATTACATATCTTTCCCTTCTACCCTTCTATTCTAATGGGAAGTTTTGCACGGCTGTTGGGACTTCCGGTAGTACGCTGGGAAAAAGACTAACGGAGATGAGCCATTCTATGAATATATCGATAATCCATTAGAGCGAGTTCACTAGGTGTAGATTCTGGTAGACAAACCACCGAGCGTGTCCTTTCTACCTCCAAGTCTCTCATGGCAGAGAGAGAGAGAGAGAGAGAGAGAGAGAGAGAGAGAGAGAGAATTGCGTGTGGGCAAAAACGGTGCTTGATGGCGCAGAGATACTTACTGGTGACCCCTTCGACAATAGACAGTTTAAAGAGCGAGTACGAAATTCGGCGAGTGAGATGAACGAGTGAGGCAGCGAGAGGTCTCCGAGCGAGGCTATGGATGAAGAGCCCTACTTACTTTCTCTTCCTCGCTTTCTCTCCCCACTGTCGAAACCCATCAGTAGACTGGTCAGGCTTTTCCCAGAAATTAATTTATAGCTGGAGAGGTGCGGCGTGTGTAGAACGAGAGAGGCGTCAGACGGCGCTGGCCAGAGGATGAGGAGTTGAATGATGGGTTTCAAAGCTATGCTGCTGGTACTCGGTAAAGACCTCCGGCTTAAATCGCTCAGTACACTAGAATCGGCTCAGCGCAACCGTCCCACCGGAACCTATAAGTTTGGGCGCGTGCGCGCACGCGGGTTGGAGGTCCTGCATCAGGTGCCTGCCCAAGTGCCGGATAGGGGTATTCCCGACATAAATGTCGGGTACCGGGGAAATAAAATTCCCTGGGCGGACCAAAACCAGCTCCGGGAAGGTACCCCAAAAACAAACCAGGTATGCATAGTGAGTGCAAAACAACATTGCCCTAAGCGGGCATGCCTTCGCAGCCTAATCCCGTCGCCGGTTCCGATCTGGTGAAAGCCCCGATGGCCGGCGTCGGTTCCATGAATTGGGAGGGGGGGGGGGGGGCTCACACTGCTCATGAGACGGATGTAGAGGTTGGTCACTCGGCCTTTATAGCTGGTAATGCTACAAGTGACAGCACACGCTCCGGTGGGCCGGACGAGAATGCAAAGGCCTTTCTTCGGCTGCAGGAAAAGTTCGAGACCCTTGTAGAGTTTGTTCTGGGTAAGAATAATATTCACAAGGAGCTAAATAGCATGGTGAGGGCCACCGGCAGGGCCCTTAGTCTATATGCTAAGTTACGACGGGCGGTGGGGGTGGGGCACACCGGAGGAATACCAACAGTCCCATGCAGCGATGGGATGAGCCAGATGTCGTCCATCTTCCGCTCGGAGGTGGCATCTCGGAAGTCCCAGACGCGCAAGCGGCCATCACCACTGATGCCACCAACGACAAAGAGGCTGAAGAAGGAGGCCAAGGGGGAGACCCGACGCTCACTGTTTCGGCGCAGAAGGCAAAAGCCCAGCTCAAAGACCCGGACTGGGCCACAGTGGTGAAAAGGGACAATAAAAGACGCAACAAGTCAGAGCAGTAGACATGACAGCAGCAGCGCAAAAAAAGGTGATGGGCAGGCCGACCGAAGGCGGACTGAAGTCCAAGGTCGGGCTACGGCCACCCCGTTCTGATACCATAAAGATCAAGGTGTCGAGCGCACCAGTGAAGGGGTATCGCTCCTCGAGCTGGGCGCCCTAGTACGGTGTCCTCGAATGCCCAAGAGGGGATCTCGTCCACACTTCATGGGTCAGCGGAACTACAGCTGCTGACCCACGAGGAGTCCCTCACCATCAGGGACATGGGCGAGGCCACCATGGTGGAGGAGGTGGTGGAAGCCATAGTGGCGTGGACCCGTAATTTGGCCCAGGCCAACTACCGGCGAAATGACATAACAAATCGTTCCGGCACTCTTTTCAACTTTTGTCCGGAAACTTTCTGCCGACAGTGTATATATTTTTATTTATATATTATTTCGCGATCGCGTACCGTTGCCATCTGTAGTGTGTGAATATCCGTATACATAAAGCGCCTACGTATTAGTGGTCGGAGCGGTTAGTCCGATACAAAAGTGAGTGATACATTATATGGGGAATCTCGTGCTTTTCGCAACTTTAAATATTATATTAGTAATGTCGTCTTTATTTTATGAGTTTTACATCCGATTATATATAAAAACTAGATTATAGGAATATTTCGCAATTTTTCGAAGCTTTGATCAATTGATAGGGGAGCAAACTTTTCGACAGGACGGTGGCGAGACTACTACCTTAAAACCACTGCGCTGGATGCCCCTGATCTATTCAAGAACATATTCAGTGCTTGGCTCAGGAGGGGATGCTTCCCGGCCCAATAGGTGCAGAGGTTGGCACTCCCTCAAAAGAAGAACAAAACCTCGGAGGCGCCATCCTCGTACCAACGACTATGCTTACTCGACATCGCTGGGAAGCTGTCCGAGCGAGCGATCTGTGCCAGGTTAGAGGCATCCATTCTGCGGAACGGCAGTCTGTCTAACAACCAGTTTGGCTTCCGGAAGAGTCGCTCGACCATCGACGCCATAAGCCGGGTTGTAGAGCTAGCCACCAGGATCATCGATAGCACTAGGGGTTCAAGGCGTTTGTGTTTAATCTCAATAAACAATAAGTTTATTGAGATTACGTCGTACACTGATACACTCCGATACGTTTTACGTGATTTCAATTGATTATTTCGATTACCCCGTGAATTGTAATACACTTCGACACTTTTTACGACTTCCAACCGTTTAAAAACAAACTAAACTCCGGTCCATGCGATACGTTTCGAAACTTTTTACGTGCTCCACTTTTAATTGTCTTTGAGGTTAATCTGTATACTGGCTGAGATCTCTGCGTCGTATGGGTCACAACTGCATAGACGCCAAGCGCAAGCGCAAGCGTTGGCTATATGAAATGAAACAGCCAATCACAGTGCCGAACGTTTCCTCAAGGGAGCTCGAGACCTACCTTGAAATAAGGAGGCCAATAAGGCTCCTTATTCTATCGAGGAAGGTCTATGAAACACGAAATGAGGAATAAGGAATCCTTGTTCCTCAAGGAGCGACTATGAATACGGGTGTTAGAACTCTCGAGGACACGCGAGTAACACACTAAAACTCTGCTATCTTTATTCAAGAAGTGATGTTCACGACACCAACCACTCGCGAACGCAGACTGACTGAGACGACGGCTAAAGACACGGAAGCCGATGAAGGTAATGAACCCGCCACTGATGATAGACGTGACATCCGGAAGGCCAAACGGAGACAGCGGTCGTCACCGGGAACGGAAACTCATAACGAGGCTAAAAGGAGGAAGGAGACAAAGCCAACGCCAACCCCACCTTCAAAGAAAGCAGAGCAGCTCCCCGCTAATATGGTTTGGCAGCAGGCGGAGAGTAGCAAGGAGAGGATGATGCAAAAGAAGCAGCGCCCAGCGCAGCTTCAAAAACATCAGCCTCAACAGAAGAAATCGCGGAGATCCATGGCAAGGACAAATGCGCTGATAGCCCAAAGGATAAGGCGAAATACGTTCAGATACTTAGGCGAGTGAAGCAGGAGGTCCCCGATGACCAGGTTCGGACGTATGTCGATAAGATCCGCAGGGCGGCCACTGGAGATCATGCTCACTAAAGAGCACATGGATAGAGGTCATGGTCTGCAGAAAAACCATAAGTGATGTTTTCGGGGATGATACCAAAGTCATCACCAAAGGACCACAAGAAGACATCGAGATCCGAGATCCGACAAGCAGCTGCGTCAGGCCTATGGAGGTACGCAAACTGCCTCAGTCACGGTAGCAGCCTCAGCAGCAAAGCATGTACTAGGTGAACACGGCAAAATTGGGATTGGCTGGATCAATAGTAGAATAAGAATAGTGGAGTGACCGACCAAGTGCTTTAAATGCTGGCACTATGAACATCCCGCCACTAAGTGCAAAAGCGAAGTGCAACTTGGAGATGCTTCAAGTTGATCTCTTGAAGCATCTCCAAGAGATCAACTTCGCTTTCGACACCACCTTCGAGAAGATCAGCCAGTGGATGGACACGGTTGGTCTGAAGCTGACTGAACACAAGACTGAAGCAGTGCTCATTACTAGTAGGAAGCAGGTGGAGACCAGCACACTGCGAGTTGGAGCACATGAAATCACATTACAGCCGTTTCTCTGGTATCTGGAACAGATTGATACCCTACTCAACTTTAAGCAGCAGGCAGAGCGCGTGAGTGCCTAAGCGTCGGTTGTCAGAGTGACCTTATCATGGTCGACGCCCAACATAGGAAGCCCAAAACACAGGAGGAGAGCATTACTGTCGTCAGTAGTCACATCTGTGCTCCCGTATGGAATCCCCATCTGGGTCGATGCGCTTAAAACATAGAAACCGCGGAGGAAGATCCCGCCAATCGATCGACTGAGTGTCTTGAGAGTTGGAAGCGACTACCGCACAGTTTCCGAAGATGCAGTGGGCGCAATCGCCGGTATGCTGCCCATTGGATTACCGGCTGAAGAACGAACAACCCTTTACCGGCAAAAAGGATCACCGATATTGAGTCCCACAGAACTCAAAGGGGACGAGCGACGAAACAGCATACGCCGATGACAGCTACCGTGGGGTACCACTAGGAATGGTAGATGAACGCACCGTCTCATTCCTCAGATGGATGTTTGGCGAGGTCATGGCGATCACACGATCATGGCAAGGTCAACTACTACCTGACATAGATGATCTCAGGACATGGGTGTCTCACAGCATAGCTTCATCGTTTCAAACATGAAGATTCCTCAGAATGTCCGCCCTGCCCTGGAATCAGTGAAGATGCGGAACACGTGTTCTTTACGTGTGCTCGCTTCAACATTCAACGCAGCACTTGGGAGATGGTTCTTGGAGAGAGGAGTCAACCAGAGTCCTCGATCAAGGCAGCTGCCTCATCAAAGGCAGCATAGAATTCGTTTTTATTTTCATTGGCGTCGGCTGGGGGAATCGATCCCGGGTCAGCTGCGTGCGCACCCAGACCCTTATCCACTGAGCCTTATCCAGACCCTTATTCACTGCGCTCCTTTGAATCCTAAATCATTATTTTCTATTTATGAAATGACTATTACAGCTAATTAAAATGTGAATTACAGATAATATATATTTTTTTTAATTTGAATAATTTTAAATGCATGAAGGTAAATTAAAACTTTAATTATCGCTATAACAAAATTTCGGGTAGGGTTTAGGTAGGTTAAAAATCTAATAAAGCGTATACAAAATTCCGCGTATCTGATAGAAAATAGAGAAATAAATTCCTGTGAAGACTGTATTAAAATACAATCAATGGTGCATCCTCAACTGGCATCGCCAATATTTTTATGAAATGATCCGCTATGCCTGGTACGCTTCCAAGCTTTCTGATGAAAGAGAATTTTTCATGAATGTAAATGAAGTATGTTTTCCAACCAATCTTTTACATTAAAGATTGTTCATGTAAACAATCTTTCTTTATACATTGTGCAAGATGTCAAAATATTTTTTGTTTTCAATGTTTTTATGATAACTATCTCGTTGGTGCTTGTATGTAATATCAAAAATTGACAGCGTCGATATTGTAATTTTTTTATATAAATAAACCCCTACCCGAAATTATGTTATAGTGGTAATTAAAGTTTTAACTTACCTCCATGCATTCAAAATTATTCAAATTTAAACAAATAAAATATTATCCGTAATTCGCATTTTAATTAGCCGTAACAGTCATTTCATAAACAGAAACAAAATATTTAGGATTCAATTGATAATATTTTTAGGTCATTAACGTCATTGAAAAGTACTTATAATTTTGAAAACAATTAAATAAAAAATAAAGAAAATAGTTCCCAGAGGTAGCATCAAACTCCGATCGTTCGCGTGGCAAGCGAGTTCGTTACTAGCTCGGCTACAACGCTGTTGTTGAATTGTGTAGAAATCGACGGGTATATGAGCTGCGTGTAAAAACTTTAAGGCCCTCTTTCTCGGAATCTTGTGGCTAGTGCGCTTTACTACTTTACTCGGTGGACACCCTTAAGGTATACTACTAACCTGCGAAGTCTCATCCCGAACTGAATTTCCGAGACCGTAAGGTCCTCTTGCCAGTCAAAAATTTACGTAACCAGATAAATAAAAAAGCAAAATGAAGCTGAAACAATAGGCTATCTGGTCCACGTATTGGTTTAATTAAAACAAATTGTCTAACCCCGTGGGCCAAAATAAAAAATACACGATTTGGCACATTTGCTTCGCGCTATGTCTTATGATTGCGTAGTAACCGAAGCTCATAAATAAGTTTCGCTAGTAGATTTCAAAACTAGAATCTTAGAGCTTCAAAATGCTTTCCTTTTAATTTTGATACAACCATTTTTTACTGAGATACAGTCTTTCAAACATCAATAGCAAAATTCAAGTTTGAGTATAATAATTTGGCCACTCTCTGTAGTATCGTCTCTGGCGATGATTTCCGTCTCTCTGATTGGTTCCCAGTAATTTTTTTATTTCTGATTGCCTCGTCGATTGGTCGAGGAATGCTGAATATTCTGCAATTTTTCCCCGCCCAACGCCGACGAGACTTGCCGTTGGTTTCTCTATGACCGCCGGGGCGCGAACTTCGAGGTTTTTCAAATCATACTATTCTGAGGCTTCGTCGCTGTTCTCAAATCTTTCTTGTAGATTTCCAACGCCTTTGCCGCTCTCAATCTCTCTTCTAGCATCTTTCCAAACAGCAATTAGTCGGGAGTAGTCTCATTCAGGATGGCTTTAAACGGCGCGCTCAGGTTTGCTAATATTTAAACTCTTTCCAATATTCTACTGCTCAGAGAAATATTACGTGTGCTGCTTGAAGATCTAACCTTATGAGATCGGCAAAAACTCTGGTATCAACACGATGGTTGTCCAGCGCAATTTGCACGGATAGCTCGCAATGTTGTTGACCGAAAATTTGGTAATAAGCAGATTAGCCGAGGATCACGAATACGCTGGCCTGCTCGATCACCGGACTTAACTCCACTCGATTTTTCTTTATGGGGGACGTTGAAGGATAAAGTTTATCAAGATGTGTCCACAACACCGGAGAACATGCGAGAACGTATCGGCAATGCGTGTAGCAGCATCACCCCTGAAAGCAGTCTACGAACGAAACAGTGCCTGACTGTCCGACTGCAAAAATGTTTGGAGGCTGGTGGAGGTCATTTTGAACATCTGTTGAAATACAATATTTTCAGGTAATTTCAACTCGGATCACTAGCAAATGTTTATAAGAGTACCAAATATTTGGTAGTGATCCGAGATATTTAGATTTGTATCATCGATACACTGACCTTGAATGACCTTGAATGACTTTGACCCCCTAATGTTTTTTATGCGGATTGAGGTGCTCTACAAGATGATTGAAAAAAACGTACCATTCCATTTAATGAAGTGAAGGTGACCTTCACTGTGCTTCAATGCCTCCACCGAAAAAAAGATCGCATTTGATGGCTCCCTCCACACCGTACAACTTTTGTTTGGACCTTTTTTTGTGGCGTCGATAACTACCGAGTTATTTCGGTGGCAGCGATAAAAGAAACATCCTGTATATCTATATACATGTAAATCCGTATATGTATATACGTGTTTCCCCCGACGCGTCTCATCGATGGAAGGTTGATAGAAAGAAAACTTGTTCGTGTAAGAAAAAGATGAATTTTTGACGGTGCCTGGCGCGCCTGGACGTATCGCGGTGCAGAATGGAAGGGTGAGAATAAAGTGAGATAGCTGTGAAATGTTGGCCGTGGCGGAGATCGAGGGAAGAACTTGACTAACGGTGGGATCCGTCCGGTCACCCATGAACTCCATCTACGCGATCTGCGCTTTACGAGCGGGTTAACGACTTCATGTATGAATTTCTATAGGTATATATAAATACATAAGAACAGATGGATGTCGTAAAAGTGGAGGCCGTGGACCACCGGGAGTTTCTCGTCCCTTGCTTCCCCCTTTCTCAGTTTCTCTCTCGGTGCACGCTCTTTTCAACCAGCCCTTATGCCTCAATAGAGAAGTACGAAGGGTCGCAAGCTACAGCTCCTGCTGCGAAGTACTAATTAACTTGCGATATGGCTGCCGCGAACCAACGCCGTGGTATGTGCGAGCGCGAAGGGAGAAATAAAAAAAGGTGGCCGTCGGGAGGGCGCGAGGGTGGGTGGGGTGTCGCAAAGCAGAGGGGGATTAAAGAGCGATGGGGGCTGGAAACGACGGTAGAAGAGTTGAATAAAGCGAACACTGAATACCCAGAGCGGTGCGGGGGCAAGAGCGAAAGGGGGTAGGGCGTCGCGAATAGATGCGTCGGGGAGGGAAAAAGCATTGGCATACCAGAACAAAAAAGCTTTATATTGTACCTAAATAGATATCCTACATAGTGCGACTCCATCTAAAGCAGGGAGGGAAAGAGGCTAATAAAAGTTGGTGCGCGTGAATGTACATTTGTAGTTATACGTAACGGAGTGTCGAGTCGTGTGGAGCTCGAAACGGGGTAAGTCAGGACAAGCGAGTGGTAACGTAGTACGTGTGCCAATGGTTTGTTCATATGTGCGTCGAGGTCGTTTGTACACAGTACCGACCCAATCTCCAAACACATATTGTGATGTACAACGTATATATACGAAATAACTCGAGAGGCTACCTTTATTGCACAAAGAAACTATCGAGATCCCGTAGCAACGCTACTTGCACTTGCAGAACGTAAGCTTTGTCGTACGTATCTTTGTAAATACAACATACTTTGCATACGATGGCAGTGAGCGTATATCCTCGAGGGTTGGAGAATTCACCTAGCTTCATGGTGATCCAGGAAATAGTACAATGGTTTGTTGAAACAAGAGGGGGTGCTGATGCTGTATCGCTGCCCGTGCGTTGAAGTAAACGTCGCGTGTGCACCAGGTATGCGTGATAACGGTGGACGAGATATTTGACGGGTTTCTATCGTCGTTGGAAATGTGCTCTGGATGAAGATACTTCTTTGTTGGAAAAAGTTCCGTTTATTTTTTCTGGATTTAGGCCTTTTATAAAATCGTATTTCAAGTAGCGATTATCTATGGAAGTTTTTAGGCGAAAAATGCACCCCTCTACGGCTAAAATTTGTACTCTTGTTAAAGCCTCTTTCTGGAGGAAGCATAATTAATTAAGGTTGCACTGAGATGAATAGGAGGAATTTTATTGTATATTTATGTTAAAATGTAGCTTGAATTTTAGTTACGCAAACCAGAACGAAGGCACAGTCTATCTCGCTACGTTCAGCATACTCGCGCAATAAAGCAACAGCGCGGCGAGAGCATAAAAAAGTATTTAATGGTGTTTTTCCAAGGTGTATTCCCTGGAGATGTTACGACCCTTTCGCTTTTTTACTGCATTTCAACCTTTTCATGCTTTCATGATCACTTTCGATGTTCCTCCTATCGTTCGACCTTGTAATGCGCCTTAACTCTCACTAATATAACGCTTCCGAATGAGCGGTTGATAAATTCAACAAATACCTGTGTAGATTACTAATTAGTCCCTCCGAAATCTCAAGTTTTCGAAAGCAATCTTAAAAATTCAGTAGTAATGATCTCCAAAGCGACGATTCAACCCTCAGTAAACGCACGACCAAGCGGCCATCACACCAAGTAGTGGCATTGCGAAATGCTGCTTAATTTCGATATCCGCCAAAGCTGGGTGCCGACCATGTTACCGTCCAACGTGTCGGCAGAATTAAATTATTGCAGACATGCCGCTCGAGAGAAATTAGAGTGAGGCGTGGGGAAAATGCTGCGCTCGAGCAAGAGCAAGAGAGCAACGAAATTCAATTATTCGACGAGTGTGTCAAACGAATATATAGAATGGTACGCTGTACATTTATTTTTTTCGTCGTGCGATGAGAATTCCATTATGCGCTCTGTTAGACGAAAGATGCTCCATATTTTCGTACATTTGTTGGAATATTTCGTACTATGTGCTGTATAACAGTGTACGATGGACGGGCATGCGTTTACATGTACATCGGTATACGTTCATATGATACAAGTAGGTACTAATGAGGGGGTTGGGTCAAATATCAAACGAAGATGCTTGTATCAGTTTTACTTTTACATCTCTATTTCTATGTGGTGTAAAGTACAGTATCTGCCTGCCTGTCAGTTATGACGCTGGACCGATAAAAATCCGATTTTTGTTTCAATACATAATGCATTCTTAATGCTTCTTCCTTGGTGTAGCGTTAAGGCAAACAAGGTTAGATCCATCGCATTTTCCGCAGATTCGAACATTTTCCAAAGACGCCATCACAATTTTGAAATTGAGGTGAAAATCGAGGATTTTATTTGATCAATATTGTCATTTTATTCGATATCGATAGAAAAGTTCATTACTTGTTTTATAATTTACAGGGGAACATATAGGTAGGCTTGTACTTTTTGTTCCATCGTTTCAATTTTTTCGCCGGCCTTGTGCAGATTGACTTGCCATTGTTGCAAGCAGTAAGCAATTAATATATCACTAGCCAACAGAGTATTCGTGTTCATTATCAATTTTATTATTTTAAATTAAAGTATATTTAATTTAATCCGGGATGGTCATTGTGACACAGGGATTGTGCCAACGGCCATGATTTCGGAAAAACTTATCGTAATTTGTAAACAGATGAGATATTTAATGAACCGACGTGTGAGACAAGAGCGATATTTATTTATTTTTTTATTTATTCGATCTTGTAAAAATTATCGTAAGCTTGAATTTATCATTATCCTACGATTCTCCACGATTCCAGGAAAATGTTAGTTTATAAAAAAAAATTTGTTTTAATTATACCAATTTTCACCGATTATCGACTTTTTTCATCAAATGCCATTTCGCGCTTTGTACATCGACCGGTTGTATAGCATACGGAGTCTAAAACTGTACTATTTTTATACCCTGCTTTATCCAATGGACCAATCTTCGCCCGAGAGAAAAGGTTCGCCGATGTATTTTTGGCGATTTATAAAATTGTCACACCCGCACAATATTTCGCGACATGTCTGTAAAATCAACCAACTCTTACGAGGGTGAAGTTACCAGGGTTGCTAGTAAAATACGTAGTGATGTACACGATTATTTATAGATATATCTCTTTATATGGCTTATGCATATTTTAGTCAAGTTTTGTACGTTTGTTCTTATGTCTTCTTCATACCCCCCCCCCCCCCGCAAGTTAATCATTTCCAAAATAGTTAACCCGGGTGATCAATAAATTACGAGAGGTCGGGGGATTTACATTGGGCGCTTCTGGAAACTTAACCCATGGCGAGAAAATGGGGTGCGATGCGAGGGCGCGAAGCTACAATAACCCGGTGGTATATATAATATGGATACAGGTAACAAAATGTACATATACAATGTATGGGGTCATGTATAGCTAGCAAAATACGAGTGTGCTAACAACTATAACTCGGGTAACGCGCTGGTACCTCCCACTCGCACATGGATGACGTATAACGTCATAGATACATACACAAACTGACATACATGAGAAACAATGTATTAACGTGTAGAAGCTGAAGAGTGTGGGAGAGTAGAGGACGGTGTGTCACAAGGGGGTTTCGCGCCTCGCTTTAGCCGCCGAGCATGGGTCGAAAATGGTATGTACATCTCGCTGTCCAGACTAAAAAGCACCGGAACAGAGGAGGGGAGTGGCAATACACAGGCGAGAGAACTGCTTAGTCGAGTGGTCTAGACTTCATCTACTATATATAGTAGATGGTACATATGTATATGGCCTAGCTGGTATATATGTATTTCGCGTACCTTCCGTCTGTGGCTACAGCTGTCCTAAAAACCTGAACATACAAGTCCTCTGTTGCGTGTAGCACTATATAGTTGATAAAACGATGTGTTTCTCACATACATATACCTACATATACTATACAAACTCGCACGACGGTTAACGCCGACTAGGTACGTACGATTCATTGACTACATGAAGACCATCAAAATGATTATGCTGGTCTTGCAAGGGTTTCGACGCCCCAAGGGCCCAAGTTACACAAAATATTTGGCGTCATAAAATATTTGTTTTCCAACAAAGCATTTCTATCGTCTTCTCTTTGCATATATTTCACATAGCTCAACGTACCCGCATTCGGATAAGGAAGGTGCAGCACTTTTGTTACTGCGCATTTTTTTCATTAGGTACGAATCCTACTTACTTACCTACGTACATTAGGCAATCTTGACTTTTCAGGGTTGACGAAATTCATTTTTCGTATAGTAAAAAATTATATGATTAAACGAACTCACCTGTGAGTGAAGTTCTATCATGATTGTATGAGAGACGTGACAAGTCTGTGACAAGTCACAGACTTGTCACAGTGCGACCCTCCTACATGCGAATAACGCGCCGTCCGTAGTGATGGATTGGGCCCAGAGCGCGCCGCAATGAAACGGTTAAAGCATTGCCGTAATATCTAAGTGTACATGTTTATGGGAAGGGTGGGATTGATCTATTCGGAAGAGGCGCTCATACAATCATGATAGAACTTCACTCACAGGTGAGTTCGTTTAATCATGTAATTGTATTTTGCGCCTCTTCCTCAAGATCAACGTGTAGATGTTTAAAGCTCATTACGGCACATAACCGTATTCTTTGCAATAAGAGAAAAGTTTGTAATTTATATTTTAATTCTTTAATTTATTATTATAATCATTGTTCTCATTAGTACGATTGAACAGATCATTATTTGAATCTGAGTATAAAGCGGATATTATTCAAACACACTCTGATTCGTAAATCCGGTGAATTAAAAGAAAAAGAAAAACAAAATGTTATTTCGTTTAAGGTCGTAAAATTGACATTGCGAATGAGGTTTTTTCCGGCATAATAGGAAGATTGTAAAATCGTGCAAATGTCCCAGATTTCTCAGTCCATCGAGCAGCTTTTTATATGGTTTCAATGTTAACTTCCATTCGATTAACTTTTGAAGTAGATGCATGGCGTGTACTATGGGCCGAAAAAATATCCGTATCTACACCACTATTAGTGAGGGTGTCTTTTATCCAACGACTGAGAGTTTGATTTGTAACCTTGAGATGCGGTTTCTTGAAAGAAAGAAATAATCAGTTTTTATTATTTCGGAAACTTTCAGTTCTCTTGATGTAATACTTCAATGTTGACGCGGCACACAGAGAATGATTACTCTTAAAGAATGGAATCTTTCCATTCGATCTTTCATCATTCCATTCCAATTGCCCCGGTCCACAAGTCTTTATTCTTTGCGGAATTTTAATTTCTAGTGTTCCTCGTATTCCTTGATATCTCTGATATCAATAATGCAGGTTTTTGTTCATACAAGACCACTGAAAACAGAGCAAAATATACAACAAATACACCTTTCCGTATTTAAATTGTATTTTTATTTACGTTCCACATTCATCATCGTTCTTAGCATCGTCGTCTGATAAAAGTGCGCTAGCCGACACGTTGCGCAACGAAGTGTATAATGATTTGACCGAGTTAAGGCCGGTTTCGGTAGTTTTGTATATATAATATTCGACGAAATTATAGAAGAACGTTAATGATTTTGCAAAGTGCACATCGAATACATAATGCACTTTAAACAAAAGGTCAAACCCATTTATGGGATTGATATTTTTGTTCATTTGTATAAAATGGCCATGTGCCTGAATAAAGTAACAGTCCTTCGCTTGACCTCTTATGCAAATAATGTATGGCTGAATCGTCATTTTTGTTCGTTTGTACGACTCGCGTATAAAAGTTTCAATGTTAGATCCATCCTGAAACAAATATATCAACACATGTATTGTAACGAGTGACTTGGGGAATACCACGAAATTCGGTACCTTTCTAGTGGGGATATCAAATTTGGGTAGTGGGGAGAGCCGGCACCTCACTCCCAACGAGAGATCTTCACTCTCTTTCGTCCTGGGTTCGTCAACGAGAATACTGCACGAGAACGACGTTCGAGTCTACACATGAGAATCGACAAGGAAGGATCGCGAGCAATCATATCGCTTGCCTGGCCAACAAGAAATCTGTGATGCGATGACCATTCCACCCATAACTCGACGACCAGAAGGAGACGTCACATTCTCCAGCTCGACATCAACGAAAGGATTCACGAAGAACAATTAGACAGATAAGTCAAACACGATTCCCAACGATTGATTGGATAAATGTATGTATGTGAGGAAATTGAGTGGGTATGTGTGAGATATGTATGCATCGTATGCGTGCGACTAAAAGGCTTCGCCTAGTATGTATAAATTGACATTGTCCTTATTGAATGAAAGGAATACAACAAAAATGATTATATCAAAAAATAATTATTGCAGTATAATGTTTTTTTCTATAAAAAACAAAGATCCAAAAGTTATTTATTTGAATATTACTGGTAGGAAGACGATCAAATCAGAATTCAGCATACGACACTTCGGTTTATAATTATCTGCTATGTTCTGGAATTGATGAAATGAAGGTGAAACTATATATAAATCCTGAAATTTCTATTCTGATAACCAATATAAATAGATATGCAAACCTTTCTTTGCATGCCTTTCGTCGATTGTTTATTGGTTCTGGTTCCAATGGTTAAATTTGGGTTCGGTAATATTTCCGGAAGCATAATTAGCGCTCAACAAATTGTCTGCAAGGATAATGTTACCGTGCTTTAGTAAATATTAAAAGCGGAGCATTCAAGAATATAAGAAACCGAGCACGAGAAACTTATATGGAAAATATTTGTTCGGAACACTCAATAATTTTTTGTTTTGCTTTCGCTTCCTTTGGCACTGTTAGTTTCATCATCGTGATCTAAATAAACATAAATATAATGTTGCGAAGATAAAAAAATGATGTGTGTATGTGAAATCGTCATCATATTAACACTCATCAAGATTTGTTCAAATTTTTCCATCGTCGTGGCTTCTTCCAAGGCTGTATGAAAATAAAATGCATACCAAAGCTTATTCTTACTTTTTTCTAATTCTTCATCTGAGAGCAGATTCGTAAAATCCAGCACAGAATCCAGTGTTTTTTCGATTTCGATTTTCTATACTTTTTTTCTGTAGCGGGCGCATTCTTTCGGGAATTTATCATTCAAAATTCGATAAAGCCGGTACGGGTCTTTTTATCGAAATAGTGTTCCTGACAATATTAGTTTCATTCATCGACATTTCTTCAAACATTCTGAAATAAAATAGACAGCGCTGCCTTAATATTTGTAGTGTAAATCACGACAATATCTGCAAAGGGAAGGTAAATTCAACATTTATTTAACAATTCGGATATAAAATAGATAGCACTGCCTTAATATTTGTGCTGTTAATTTAAAGCAGCGCTGTCTATTTATATATCATATATTTAGGGCAATTTAAAAAATCAATACACTTTCGATTAGGTGATCCTGTATACCCGTTGGAACCTTGACTATTAACACGTTTCACTAATTTTTCCGAAGGCACACGACAATATCAATATACAGAACAATTGTGCGAAGCAAGAAACGTTGCCGAACGATTTTTTGGAGTTTTTAAATCTGTTTGGACGGGTTTGTCGTACCAGCGTGTCTTGATGTACGAGCCAGCATTTGCAGCGAAAATCATAAATGCGTTCCTTTCGATATCGATAACGTTCAATACCGACATCTCGTTATCCCATTGGAGCTTAAACTGGAGGAAAACTTCGTAGATTTTGAAATTCCCGTGACTGTGGCATGCTTGGACTCGCGGACAACTCTAGCTATACTTCTTAATAAAAATACGAAATCAAGAAAAGACGTAATTATAATGCCGATAAGATGATATCTACTTAAGAATAGAAATTAGTTATTCTATCTAAACAACTGTGTAGTTTTTCTTCGGAGCAATATTAGAATATAGGTAATGTTCGTTTCTTATAGAAAATCAAAAAATTTATTTGGCAAGATTTTCTAAAATCAATTTTTATAGGTTAATTGTTGATTACTACGAAATCTAACTTACTTACCTACCTGTTATTTCGAGCGTCGTCATTATTTGTCACTTTTTTGAGCACGGATTAAAGGTTAATAATTTACGAGGCGCTGTCACAATGGTCGTTATGGCATGTCGAGGGGGTCGTCAAGCCTTGCTATCCGCTCGAGCCATAGCGATACCTTACCGACGCCTTTCGACATCGATAACGACAAAACTCGCTAAACATAGTGTACAACACGCATTTGTTATAAAAGCGTCTCGGTAAATAACGAAACGAAACTTGTCGTTATGAACTCATAACGACAGCATAGCGAGTTATAGAATATCACGTCGCTTGCTATCGTAGTTACAGAATCGTACCGCGGTAACGTCGAAGCATCGCTATTCGTAGTTACAGAATCGTTCCATCGTTATGGGAGTGTCGTTAGACGCAGCGAAATTCGTTATCGTAACGATAGCGTTCCGAATCGTTATCGTCATAACGAGTTACAGAATTGCGCTACCAAAAGAAGAATGAAGAACGGAGCATGTGGGGACGGGAGATATTAGTTGCTAAGATAAACAAAAGCTTTAAAAAAGGAGACTGGTCTAGACTAGAACGACTACACGTTGATCTTGAGGAAGAGGCGCAAAATACAATCATCTATGATTCATGACAAGAGAACCTCCAACCGTCAAATTCCTTACTCAAATTGCCAATCAGAGTCTTTATCAAATTTTATCCTTTGACATGGAATATTTCGTCGCCAATTACAGAAGTCAGAGTGAAACTAACACTCGAACAAGCATCATCTGAATCTTGGAGCTCATTCGTGCGATAAATTGTAATTTACGTGGTTTTATTCGATTTCACATTCACAAGTGCATTTATCCATTATAATTGTGTAATGTCATTATTAATTTTTAATTTCTTATATAGAGTTATTTTAGTTAATTCGCAAATGCGATCAATTTATTTCGTATTTTCCCGTATAATTATAAGCGAGTTACATTTTCAGTTAGAAGGTCGTGCCTGAATCCTGATGATTAATAAGAAAGAAAATACAGGCATGATTTAAACATACAGGCGTTCACCAAAATATTCGGATACCAGCATATAGTAGCTTTAGTGTTCTCTATTTCAACCAAATATTCGAAGAACTATAAAATTGCGTTATGGTATATTAGAACGTACTTTTCAGGCCACATGAACGCAAGAAAAAATTATTTCGTACACGTACGATTGTTTGAATAAAGCGAGAGATTTAAAGAAACGACGAATTTTTAGGTCAAAAAAATATTCGGACACCGTTCGTTTATTATCAGTAAATATACACAATGGTCGTTGAATAGGAATATCATCACACTTTTTGTAAACATGAGGCTTAAGTGACTTATGAAGAATGTGAATGATCGAATATTCACCAATTTCGTTTCAAATTCGGTCGACAAAGCAAAGATATTTCGTTTGACATACGGCAATTGGTAATTTTCCACTAGGCGAAGGGAAAAAGCTATCGCGAAATTGCCAATCTTTTACAAATAAGTAAAAGTACGGTTGCCGATATAATAAAACTATATAAAAATAAAGATAGGATTGATGCGATGTCCCAAAGTAGACGCTCGCGCGTATTCGTGATCGACGTAGTATTATATGAAAAATAAAAAAAGAACCGAAGACAAGTGCACCGAAATTGGCCATGATGCTTCGCAAAGAACGCGGTATTATTGTACACCGAGAAAATGTGCGAAGAGGGTTGCGAGAAGAAGGCTACAACGGTCGGATAGCCAGCAAATAGCTGTATATTAACGTAACGAATCAGAGAAAGAGATTAAATTTTGCAAAAAATTATATAATCAAGGGAAATGAGTTGTGGAATGACGTAATGTTTACTAACGAAAGCAAATTTGATATTTATGGTGGTGATAGATGAGTAAAAGTATGGGAACAACGAAAAGAGGAGTTAAGTGCGATGGAACCAACTGTGAAGCAGGGTGGCAGTTCGGTGATGGTCTGGGGGTGTATTTCGTCACAGGAAGTGGGCGAATTAGTGTTCATAGAAGGTATTATGGCCAAGTGCAAATATCTAAGCATTTTACAAAATAATGTTTACAATCAATACATTTTTCCGGCGAAAATGAGTATAAAACACTGTATGAAATCGTATCAAGATAACGATCCAAGCTTAATTAGTATAGTGTTTCAATATTTTTGGTACCTAAAAATTCGTCATTTCTTTGAATCCCTGGCATTATTTAAAAAATCTTACGGACGAAATAATTTTGTCTTGCGTTCATGCGGCCTTGAAAGTACGTTCTAACATACCATACCATAATGTTATGGTTCATCGAATATTTGGTTGAAATAGAGAACAATAAAGCAACTCTATGCTGGTGTCCGAATATTTTCGTGACCGACTATATAAGGAAAAGAAAACGGACGAAAAGGACAGATAATGTTAATATAAAGTCAATATGTGGATATAGGTAGTATAATACGTTTATTGAACCTAACTATTTTTAAATTATACTGTATAATGGCCTCGTGGTTAAACAAAAATGCACCGATCACGGATGCTCGTTGTTTGTAAATGTCTTTCTCAAATCTTCTTTCACTTTTATCCGTCTTATTTACTGTCGGCTCTATTCTCTCTTGCTTCACCGTCGCCTTTATTCTGTCGTCTTTCATTTCTGGTAAGCAACACTCTCGATATATTCCGAGACGCATTAGATTACTGGCAAATTACGCGCACTCACTCACTCACTACCCCCCCCCCCCCCCCCCCCCCCCCCGTCTCTCCAGCTTCGGAGCCCCACATATAGGTATATGTGTGAGTCTTTTTAAATCCCCAATCGTAACAAACCGAAAAACTCATCAGAATCATTAGAAATCCTCATAATTAAAAGAACACTGGAGCCCACCACATCCACAATTTATGGTATAATAAGTTCACTAAGCTACATGACCATCTAATAGAAGAAATTAATGAAATCATATAGAAGTCACACAGCATACCAAAATTCCTAACAAAAGGAACACCATTCATCAAACCGAAGAACGAAGGAAACACATAGCCCAGCCAATTATAGATCCATCACATAGAACATAGACCTATACATCACATAGTATATCCTAACTGGAGAACAGAAGGAATACCGAAAAAAACAGTAAAGGATTCGAGGAACAACTTATAATAGACACGATCATCATGAACCAGGCAGAAAACTATGGCAAAATATAACCACATGCAACAGAAACTACAGAAAAGCCTTCGATTCCATCCCGCATAGCTAGCTAATACAAATACTAATGATCTACAAGATTGACCATCGCCTACGAAACTTGATAGTCAAACCCATGACAACCTGGAGGACTACACTACACCGAAACACAAAATATACGTATATCTGGATAAACGAAATACAAATGAACGGACATATTACAGGGCGATGTGTCCAGCGCCTTGTGTTTTTGCATCTACATCAACCCGCTATCACACGCTCTCAATAGATTGTCAGACAACTACAAAATCAAGCACATAACAATACTCAAACACATGATCGGCTACCTGGGTGACAAAATTTGTTGTGCCATACATCAGACAAAAGCACGCTACACTACATAAAAAGGCCGTTGTTCCCGAGACCTGTGACATCGTGAGAAAATTCCTGAGCACCAGCGATAGGGGGAATTTTATCGACACCAACAATAACAGGGATAAAAGCAGCCTACACAGTTAAGCCTAATGCAAGAATGATCTGTAGAAAGTTTGTAAGAGAATTCTACTTGACATAGGTTCGTAGGATCCTTATAGTTACCGGCTAGATGCCGAGACTTGTATAAAAAATGTAATAGAACTAATAATGATAATAATAATAATAATAATGATGTTGTCTTGGACGATCATTCAGAATCGGTCGTTAATTCGTCAGTTTGTATTAACGACACATGACTGACGAGTCAAACGCCATTTTCATTCATCACGAGATCCGTTGCCCGTGATATGCTCGTATGTTTTTCATTTTTCGTTTAATAATTGATGTATAACATTTCTTATGATAACCGTGTACACGATCCATCTAGATCGGGAACTAAGGTATAGGGATAGAAAAGCGTTCGTCTTTATCGTTCTTGTTCGATAGCTCAGCGCGAGAAAATGTTCGAAGAATCGGTTAAAGTTCTTAGACTTGGTGATGAGGGAAGATCAACCGAGGGGAATCCCCCTGGTTTCCCCTTTCCGTAAGAGAAGGCGGAGAAGGAAACCGTGGTACATTAGTGCTTTGACCCTTCGTCCGGCCGGATGTTCTGTTTAATGTTATATTTATATACACCCTATCGTTTTTCTAACGTTTCTTTTCCTGTCTCTTCCTCTATTTGCAAGAAAATATTGTACAAAGTTAAAAAATAAAATATCCATTTCCTTTAACACGTAAGACTAGGGTTCGCTCGTTTGACCTCTACAAAGTCAAGCGATGTATCTGCAAAAAAATGTCTACAATTGCTCTTGCCATCAGTTCAATCGCTCGAATCCGGATGAAAGTATTCTCTTATACGTGGCGATGGGACCGCGGCCGAAGCGAAAGTGTTCGTGGCCTCGTGAATGGGGGATGGTTCTGTGAGGGGTACTTGCATGACTGCACGCAAAACACAGAGCGCAGAACGACCCAGAAACCCAACTGATAGCTCCGCGGAATACGAAACGTCGGGACGACGTGGGATATCCACGGTAATGGAGAGTATACCGGCATACCGGGAAGTCGGTCACCTGTTACACACCCCCTTAAACGTCGCCGGCGACCCTCGTACGTGGAAAGCTCGGGCGACAACGCGTGTTATCTCTCGCAAGATTCATTACTTCTCTTCTTCTTCTTGTTTTTCTGAAACTTTTCGCACACGGCGAGAGCCGATAGTTCCAAACCCGTTTTTTGTTACCAATCTACATTGTACTTAGCGATAAGACGCATATGTGCGAGATGCGAGGAAGAGGGTGAGCGTAGCAGCGTGAGAGGGGGGCTTATGGCTTTCTTGTTTCTTGAACATAAATTGACACAATCTAAATTTTTACTGATGATAATGATTCCATACAGCGTTTCACATTTAATTATTTTGCAAAGTTATTATTCTACTATGCTGACCAACGAGTAATTGTCTTTTTAATAGATGAATATGCATGCCCATCTATTCGACAAAAGTGCAATAACTTTTGAACCAGGCTCTAATTCATTGTATGTCATTAAGAGTCAGTGTTACAGCCGATGAGCAATTCGAAAATTCCATCCGCCTTTTCTCTGGCACTGAGCAACCGATCGCGTTAAATTTTTGAGGGAATTGTGGCGTCAGTTAACAAAAAAAACGCTTAACCACGTTTTGCCATAATTCTTTAGATACCCTCACAATTTTAACTCAGCTTTAAGCTCAGTGCTGAAAAAAGTCCGGATCGGGTTTTCGAATCGCGTATCGCCTGTAGCACTGGCTCTTACAATGAGACTTTATTACATTATATATTAACCGACGGTGATGATTACGTGGTCGGCCTGCGGCTCTGATGATAGCAGAATTTCATGCTGACCATACTTGGTAAGGTAGTCGGTCAGTCGCACGCTGGCTAGCGCACCAAATCACTTAGCGGGGAATCGGAGAGGTGTCATGTTTCCGCATGCTGATGATTCCATGTAGGAACATTAGGCTCCGAAAGGGCCGACTGTACCTGAAACGGATCTTCAGCAGCATCTCCATGGTCAGTGTGGAAAGTCGTCTACAGATGCACCCGGAAAGTTAACAAACGTGAGCGAAGTGCCGGTAGGAAAGGGCTAGCAAGAAACGCCAACAGGAATGTATCGTGAAATCCCGAAAGGGTATACATTGAAAACAATGAACAAAACAAAATAAAAATAAAAATACGTCAATTATTACCCGATTATTATCGGATGTTGTCTGTGTCGTCGAGAAAAATATTACGAACTTTTCAATTGATCGAATTAACTACGAAAAGTCACAGTTGGCCACAAATATCTAGCATTGTCAGCTGGACGATGCACGTTGGAATGAGGTCAAGTACCGATTTCTTTCATTAAAAATTTACCTTCTTTGTTAAAAAGAATACAAAAATATAAATAAAATAACAATTTTTCGTGGAATTTTCTATAAAACTCATTTAATCAATCGAGTTAAAATATTTTATGGAGAATTTAACGAGGAATACGTAGCTTTGATTTTTTCTTAACGGCATTGTTTGAAAAAAAGCTAAAGATCACCGAAATATTCGCTTCTTGAAAATGTCTTTATTGAATTTGAGCTAAATACGATTTGGCAAATTTCTAAACAGTATTAAAGGTTTTTTACGTGCAATATCTACGAGTAGAAAAATTCGTTGAACGGAAGCCACTCGTTAAAAAATTTCCGACGGGAATTCTACTCTTACGGGAGCATTAAAAATATCATGCAGTCGTAGGTAGTGGTTATTAGAGTATCGCGTCACGGTGGGTTTTATTATCCAAGAGACGGTGTATACACGGCCGCGGTTATGTATATCTGCGAGTGCACACCCAGAGAGAAACGAGGCAGTGGGCAAGGATGACGAGCAGGAGCATTGAGAGTTCTTCGTGGTTTTTGGTCTACGCGCGCGCGTGCGCGCGGCTATGTGTGGGTCTGTGCATCCATGCGTGTGTGAGCGTACAAGGTACAGCGACATATACCGGGTTGAAACGAGGACAATTGGGAACGAGAGAATCATGAAACGAGCGCGTATGCCTCTGTACTGGAAAGGAACCGAGTTCTGTTCTCCATAATACGTGTAACGTACCTGCCTCCAGAATAGTACACCACCCTTACCGGTATACGTGTATACGTCGTACGACTCTTCAACGTATATCACAGCGTGTACTATGCTCGAACCATCGGCGCCAGGACAATACGATGCGTGCACAATATGTACGAGTGCATGCCACCCTTAGCGCCTCCCCGTACTCTTGAGCGTTATCGCTCATTCATCATACGTCTATCTCAAAACTATATGAATGCAGTTCATTATATATAAAAAAGAGAGATATATGTAGAGAGGAAGATTAATATAACTAGAGTAAAAATTCTATTGTACCCATTTTCCGAATATATAACATAGTCATAGTTGAACTATATATCGGGCGTTTCAGCCTACCCATACACCCTATTTAAATACCGGGACAGTGCTTTGTAACGTACTTATAAGAACGGTAGGACATATGTCCGAGTATTTACCGTCGAAGCAGGTATGTACGAAATCATCGAATGACTAGTGAACGAGAGAGAGAGCACAAAGAGTGCCGAATATTGTAACGACGGTCGACGAGAGAGATTCGACCCGAGCGTGCGAGACAATCGCACGTAATAATAAAAGCAATAACTTCCTCAGCATTCTTCCTTTATTTCTATACCTAATTATTTGGCTATTAAACACATAAAATAAAAATATAAATAAAAACTCCTAACAGCTTATTTTTTTAAATGTTTCAGACAAAAGCTGTGGGTGACCAAGTAATGCATCACATAGGCATATATGATTGGTCGCGTCGTAAAGGACAATTCGATGTGGACTTGAATTTTTTAAATGGGACCCATATTTTTCATTGCATATTATTATAGCTGACGTCAAGGTGTCTTCATAATACTGGTTATAAATCTTTTCTAGTTGAGATTGTTCTTAGTTATGAGACTTCAAAATTTCAGTATCGCCGACATTAGCATTGCCCAAGATGTACCGTATGGAGGTTGCACGTACCAAATGTGCTGGTGATCCATTGCTGAGAGTGAGGATTCACTTTTGGCCGATAACAATAGTTCAAAAGGTACATCTTGGGTAATACTACTTTATCCCCAACTACTATTATCTGAAACGTTTTTCAATATCACCACTTCCCTCGTATTTAAATCGGGTGTACGCAAGAAAGGTTGTCATGCACCGTGGTCATATTGAGATTCTTTTCGTTATCGCTGGCAAAAACCTCGCACAGAATAGTATGTTTCAAGTGTGCAACAAGTCTGTTTCGTTGAGGAAACGGATGATCTGCGAAAATCCGGCATTTTGAGATTTCAGCCTCCACAGAAGGCTCACAAGATAGAAAAAAATTCAGAAGGTTCGTTGGAACATGTAAAAAAAAACAATTCGAATTATATGATATATGAGTTTTGGAAAGGTATGTTGATAAATAACCGATAGCAGATGAAAAAAGCAACACAAAAAAATCGGTGTTCAATTGCAATGATCGCTAAACTAACGTTATTGCGTGATTTTTGCATACAACTTATTTTGTAGTGGATATTATAGAGCACAACTATTGTAGGAAGCATTTTTCAATAAAACCTATAAACACAATTTTAAAAACGATTTTTTTAAAATAACTGTTCGTGGCTTAAAAATATATAGGATTTTTACGAAAACTTCAGGGCATGTTCCTGGAGGTCCAAGTAACCTACGAAAAATTGGCGCTGCTTTTGCGTCTTTGAATAGCAGTCGGTCATATGTTTGTACATCTCGACATACCCGGACGCGGGATGGCTATTTGCGGCCTCGCCCATGTCTATAGATATTGATGAGTAGTACCACTCGCGGCTGACAGGTAGTGCATGGGCATCCCGTGTTTCTCGCAAGCGAAGCGGACGCCCCACTAGGATTATAAACGCGAACGATTTGCCGAAAAGATTAGTCTCGCGACCGCGATGAAAAGTAAGAGTTAATCCAGTATCCTGAAAACAATGAAATATCTATGGCCTTATGTCTATCATTACTACTATTGTTATTATTATACTATGTCGATTGATAGATGATTATATCACAGTGTATTATTATAATACAGTTTGGGGTAAAAGTAATCTCATAATGTGAATTGGCTGCTATTTTGATAGAAATGAAAAAAAGTTGGTTTCTGTTTTCACGAAAAGTTTATTTGAAAGTGTGAAATTTATGACATTAAGTTGACAAAATGATATTGGTCAAATAAGCACCTCCTGAGTTGATGCACATTTGTGCTCGTTTTACGGTATTTTGAATTGTTGCTCGTAAAACATCTGGCTCCATATTGGTGATTTCTTCTTCAATGTTGACTTTTAAGACTCGCAAGGTTTGTGGTTTGTTATGGTAAACGCGAGATTTCGAAAAGCCCCAGAGGAAGAAGTCTGGCGCCGTGAGATCTGGGGATCTGGCCGGCCAGTTCAAATCGCCAAAACGGGAGATCACACCGCCCGGAAATTGGTGTTTCAAAATTTGCATCGGTGCTCGAGCTGTGTGAGCGGTTGCTGGAGCCAACAATGCTCGAGACCCAATTCAGTATTATGTTGAGGATGATTCTTATTTAAGGTGTGGGGCCACGATGAATACTTGGAAAATAGGTATATTTTTAAAAAAGTCATTAAGCCAGAGGATCTATGTAGACGCGTGACTTTTAGTCGATTTTGATGAATTTTATTTTCAAAGAATAACTTATTCGATGTTTTTGCAATTTGACATAATGTTTATTTATATTTTGAACTACTACGACAATTTTTTTTTTTAATGAGAAATGACCGATTTATTGTCCAGTTTTCTGGGAAGGTCGCAGCGCGAGTTGTTGATTGATGGGACGTCTAACTCTTGGAGTATTGATGTGAAATTAAAAACGAAATTCTGAGTATTTATTAATGTTATAGTTTTTCCGTGAAACTAAAAAATATATAAAACAAAAATTCGCGGATTGAGACATTTTATAAAAAAAAGTTTGAAATTTTAACCCCATTTTCCAATTGTTTGTCATGTGCAACGAAATGTACAGCAATTACTAGAAATATATTTTATTTTCATTTTACTCTCTTCCCAATATTTTCGTGTGTAAGTCCATAACAGACCATGGCAGAGTTGAACGTAATATCTTTTCCCCGAAATATGAAAGTACCCAAACTAACCGAAACCGACTTTCATACGCCAAACCAACACTGTCTCTCTGTATACCTCCTGTGATCTACACCCTTAGAAAAAAACCACGTCATCGTAAAACGAAATAGTTGTCGCCCAAGTGTGAAAAACACTCGGACTCGGTAATCCGCCCGTACACCCGTGGAGCGAAATATGCTCTCTCTCTCTCTCTCTCACGCGCGTGGCTCAGACCACAGCGCATAGACTACGAACGTCTGCACGGACATAGAAACAGCGGACCTCTTGGCGCGACAAGTAATAACAATTCTAAGACAAGAAGCCCAAATGCAACACCCGTCGACAGGCAATAATATTTTATTTTTATTATCGTCAGGCAGGAGGCCCGGAAAATTCTGAACGAAATTCGTACCAAATTTACCCGTACCAAATGTAGAAAACCCATCTTCCACTAACAAGGGAACCGTACGATCTCGGAAATTGACTTCGGGATGAGACTTGGCAGGTTAGTAGTATACCTTAAAGGTATGGACCTCGTAAAGTAATAGAGCGCACTAGCCATAAGTTTCCGAGAAAAAGGGTCTTAAAGTTTTTATGCGCAGCTTATATCCCCGTAGATTTCTACCCATTCCAAGAACAGCGTAGTAGCCGAGTGACTAGTGAACTCGCTTGCCACCCGGACGACCGGGATTCAATGCTACCTCTGAGAAGTTTTTTTTTATTTATTATTTAATTGTTTTAAATATTATAACAACTTTTAAATAAAGTTAATGACCTAAAAATATTATCAATTAAATCCTAAATCATTTTTTTTATTTATAAAATTACTGTAACAGCTAATTAAAAGGTGAATACACTGCTAATTAAAAGGTGAGGTACACTGGCTTACTTGTCGAAAAAGACTTTAACATTTGCAACATTAAATGAAGTTGCTCAACCCATACTTGAAGGTTCAGGCTTTTGGATAGATAATTCGGCGTTTCTTTTCAAAAGCGCCGTAAGCCAATCTTTTCCTGCCATTTAGTTTTCACTCCAAGCGTCTGGTATTTTCACACTGAATTTGACTGCATACTCATATACAAGACGACGAACATCTTTCGGAGAGTATCCATAGTAAATAGCAGCCACTTTCAATAAATAACCCTTTGGCGATCTCTCTTGATCTAGAGCAAAAATTTACCCCGGTGCGATATATCCCATCGATGGTATCCTACCTTGGGTTTTTCACTTATCAATATATGTGGTTAACGACATTGTGCTTAGATTATGTTGTATGGCAGCGACGTTAACGCTTTGATTCTTCTGCATAATAGTTTTCGCAGCATCTTTCTATTGTTGATTAGTGTCAGAATCCCTTGTGGTTTTTCTTTTGTAGATCCGCATCTTACAACAAATGACGCAGTTGATATCAATATAATGGATATAGGTATTAGCAATGTTCCCCATTAAAACCCTATTCAAAATTGCTCAACTAGTCCCCGGTCAAATTTGGTGATGTATTCACCTCCGCTATGTGATGTGTGCCAGCCGAAGGGGACAGTTGAGCATCGCTCAATTAGCCCCATCGAAAACTGCTGAAGATTTTGTAACAAATGTTAGTTTATAATAAAATCTGTACCCCGTGCATTAAAATAACTATTACAGATCCATAGCCACTCGAATTTACTAAATACTAGTACTCATCTAGTTGCTACCGTGGTTCCTCACATAATGCTAGAAGAACAATACTCAATCACGTATTTTTAACTTTTGTGTGCAGTAAGCGAGATATTTGTAGGATATTACGATTGCCCAACTTACCCGTTTGCTCAACTATCCTCCCTCTATCCTATCAAATAAAGGGATTTGAATATAAAATTATGAATAACTCTGATTGAATTATATTATTGTGCACTCGGTAGCGACGGTGGTATAGAATTATCAACAAGGGTCGTAAATCCTTATCCTTTTAGAATAAAAGTTGGTTGATGCGCTGGCTTCCGAAATACAATCAGGTTTGCATTTAGGATCGTTTAATGATTGATAAATTCAATGGGTTTCTTCCACTGTTCTTTATTACAAATATAATGAAACTCAAAGATCTTATTCAAATATGGTTTATATAATATTGTTACGCACGATCAAATAGTTCGGAGACTGAGGATATCGTTTCTTCGTGCAGACCGGTTTAGCAGTGGCACGTTTTCCGCTGACAATTTTTGGCAACTTGCGTTCATTATAGAAGGGGTAAGAGTCGTTATTGTTTTGAAAGGAGGGATGAAATTTCCTGAAAGAAAGGATAGGTCGTAGACGCAAGAGGGAGCACGTGGGGATGACCAGGGGGTGGGAGAAGAAAGTGAGAAGACGTCAAAGAACAAGAGATATCCCAAAAATTAAGCGCTGCTTTAAAATATCCTTTATGACGTACGTCATAAACGAGAGAGACATGCATGGATATATTTCCCTGTTCTCGGAAAAATACGCACATGGAAACTTTCTCAATTATTGTATACAATTCTTGTATACAAAAAATCGAAAAAGAAAAGAAATATTACATGCTGAAATATCGAAATTGGGTCGCATATGACAAAAATTGTTTGATAGAATGTTTCGTTCCTCCAGACCTTCTAGATATGAATGTCTCGTTCTCTATCTCTCTCTCACCTAGATTACTGTTGTCTTATGTACCATGACCTTACCGATGCCCAGAGTGACAGACTGGTAAAATTGTTAAATTGCTGTATGAGGTTCATATTTGATCTGAGGTTCATATTTAACCTATGTCAGACATAGGTTAAAATGGCTATCTGTGAAGAGCCGGCGGCTCTACTTCTTGGGTATTACCGTCGACCGTTCGCTATTTCTGAGTGTACCGCGTTATCTAAATGATATGCTACCCAGAGAAAACCATGATGTGCGTAGGTCTGGGAAGTACGCAGAACAAGTTGTATTCGCTATACCGAATCATTGACCTACAACATTCCAACGCTCTTTCCAAATTGCTGCTGCATAACTGTGGCATTCATTACCGAGTGACATCAGAGGTTCTCTGTCGATTGACACTTTTAAAGACCGTCTATTCAACTATTTACTTAACACTAAGATGCAGGAAGGGTCTGTCGCATAGATGCTATTAATCCAGACGAATAAGCTATAAAATCGAGTGACTTCTATTCTGGAATAACGTAGGATAGCCAATGTTTTTATAGGTTCATTAGAAACGGACGAATATATTTTTACTTACCCCCCAAAAAGTTAGGTCCGGGTTTGTCCGTAACAATTTTTTAAACTTTTGAGACCCCACATTTTTTCAAAGTAATCTATAGGTGTCTTGTATCTAGTAAAAAAAATTGATTTAAGTTCGCCGAGCGCCGTCAGTCGGAGAAATGCGGTCGGGCGGCGCGGTGGGGGGCTGGAGGCTTCGCGCGCCCGGCCGTTCTCACCGCTTACTTAACAAATCAATAACTCCGTTAATAATTATCGTACAATAATTTGTTTTAAACTACGCTATTTTTTTCGCAACAATTCGAATCTGTAATTGGGTTTTTAATATTTATGATATATATATTTTTTTTAAATTTTAGTCATATTCTTAGGAAATATTGCTATAGATAACTTTAAATACATAATATCTGTGAATTTTAAGATAAAATAAAATAAAATAACGTCGAGATAGCTCTAATTGTTTAAAAGCAAAAAATTTCAAGTCGCCAAAAAATTGTGATTTTCAAGTATAAATTTTGTTTTCATTTGAGAAAAGTACTAGTAATGAACTGACTCCCTGATTTTTTGGCAACCCGTAGGCCAGTGAAGTGAGAAAGGGCAGACGATATACGGATTTTGACTTGTTGCGGATTGTTGCTGAACTATATAATACAGGCAAAAAAGCTTTGCCTAATAATTTTGAAGACACTTTATATTACCTGTACCATGAGTTTCAAAGCCACACGTTGTTCATGCATCAATTTATAACAAAAAATGTAAATGTTTTATTTTCACCGGACTTTGCATTTTGCGACTGAACATCGATGTCATGACGGCTTGTTTCTTCAAGAATGATGAGACGAACGACTTTTGTTTAAACAGTTTTCGTGTACAACCCATAACAAAGACGTTACAGCAAAATGTAGGGTCTCCAAACTCCAAAGTTCAACTCCAAAGTTGAAACAATCGTTACGGACAAGCTCGGACCTAACTTTTTCGGGGGTAAGTAAAAATATGTTCGGTCGTATCTAATGAACCTATACAAAAATCAGGTAACCTATGTTATTCCAGAATAGAACTTAATTTTAGTCTCCTGGAATATGTGTATGTCGTGTCTTGCTTTTCTTTAGAAATAGATAGATGTCATCTACATTATATTCTTTATATTCATATGAAGTTCATAACTGTACTTTAGCTGTAAGTTTTGGTTTATATGGGTTCATATAATATCTCTGTAATAACTTGCTAGGGTATAATATTAAATCTCTCTCTCTCTCTCTCTCTCTCTCTCTCTCTCTCTCTCACTCATGATTTCTTTCTGCCTCTTCAGATATGATTTACCTTGTGGTGAAAAAACAAAAGAATGAAAATTCTTTTCTGATCGAGTTTTCAAGAGGAAGCCACGGCAATACGTTTTTCGTTCGTCTTGCCCTGCCCTATCTCATAATGCTGCACGTCCATAGCGGCACATCGTTGATGATTTACAAACAAAGCCAACTTGAACTCTCGTCACAATACAATACAAAATCTATAACAGAGGAGTTGTCGAAACGAATGCGAGATTCACTGAGAATTCGACGTGATCAGCACACGGAGCTTGAAATAAAAAGAGGTTGGAGCTTAGTTGGGCGAGGTGGATGTTGTCAAAGACGTCTGGTGAGGGAATCGAATTCGACGATATTAAGGCTCGCCACGAGTACATAACTCTCGTTACTTTCCTTCGAGTTAAACCCAAATGCACTCGACCCAGTTGAAACGTTCCTCGATTTCCTCCTTTCCCCTCTCTCTTTCGCCCCCCCCCCCTGCCCCCACTCCCTCTTTCTATATCTCTTGGATTCCTCGATTTACCTTCGATCCGGTCCTAATTAATGTTTCAGGCTCGCGATTTTATCGCCTTATTATACCTCGGAAGACGCTTCAACGAATGGGTATCGAAAGCATAAATTTACTTTTTTTTATCATGTCAACGTAAATTCGCCGGTACGATTCGATACTGCAGTGAGGTCTATTCAGAAGAATTCTAATCACTTAGTTGAATCGTCAAATACACGTGGGCACTTCTATAAAAACGCGACATCTTGAGTTTCCTTCTTTTGTATTTCTTTTCATTCTTCTTTATCAATAAAATATATTAAATGTACTGAGCAGCCGGGGTTCTCGTGACAATATCGTGAGGTGCTTGAACAAAGCTCACTGACCCACTTTTATTCAACATAAAAAAAAGACGGATAAAACATTAACCGATAAAAAAACATACGCGATTGTCTATGCTTATGTAAGGCAGAAAATAAATAAGAGATTTCCACTTTTTCGCGTGCACAGAGGATCATTTTATTTTATTTTATTTACGTGCAAGCTATGTAGAACGTCCTTACAGCACGGGATCTCACGTCGAACTCCTCCTCCTTCTCTCGTCCCGCTCCTCTTTCGACGTCGTCAACAATACTCTAATTATCGTAGGTAATACCGGGGTCATAATTTGTACTTATAATAATGATCATTGGACGAGCGAGTACGAATATCGGCGCTCACACTGATGTCATGTTATATCACTTACCGTAGTGTTTCTTCAATGTAATTCTTGTTCTAGTGATTTAATAAGGATATATTAAATGTTAAAAGATAGGATAACATTTATGTTATCAATGTGGTTTTAAAGAGAATAATAGACAAAACTCCGATTTTTATTTCGTGTAAACACCAATTACTTTAATTATCTTTATTAATAATTCATAATCACAATTCTAGTTATTCAATCATACACTATGTACAACATTCTGTGAGATATTACGTCCTCTCTCGCTCTTTCCTTACTTTTTAGTCTTGGCAGCTTCCTTTTTTGTCTCGAGTAACTTACGTACCTATTTTTTCGCTATTCCTTCACTTCGTTCAATACTTTTTTTGTTTCACATTTACATACGACATGGCGATTATCGCGTTTTCCGTCGATTCTTCCCACGTCCTCTTTTTCCGTTTCTCCTCGATTTTCATTCAGTAAGTTACGACGATTTTTTAAAATTTTTGGTATGTTTGTTGTTTACAACACCCAAAAAACGATGTTAAATCGCGGGTGAAAGAATTCAACGAAGCAGAGCTGTAGCGATTATGAAAATGTGCAGATACATCGAGACGATTCCGACCCTAGGAGCACCACCTCGGGGTGGTTCTTGGGCGAGACGCTGGTTGCTAGCGGCTAGTGTGACGATTGCCTCGGTACTTCGCCCCTCGACACCAGGTATATCGGGCAATCGGGAACGGCAGATCAGACTTAAATTGCCAGCGGGAAAATGTTCACGCTCGAGCTTGACGATTATACTGAGACGCGTCGACGAAACGACGTTTCCTTCGACGGGGCCGACACTCGGGAGATGCTTCAATAACGTTCTGCTAACCTGTCAAATCCAGGTAAACATTTGAAATGGTTAAATCACTTTTAAATCATCGATTCCTAAGATTTTTGGTGTTATACAGACTCACGCCATTATCTACAATTATTTTGGTCAAAAAGTGATTGCGTTTTCTGCACGCAATGTTTTATTTTATTTTTTATTTTCTCCTAGCGTCGATCTATGTATTAAAGTTACTTTTTGATCAACCATATTCATGTATATAAAAAGAGAGATACGACATATTCAGCCATGATGAAGTGGTGTAAAATCGGCGTTGATTAAAATTAAACCGGTATGGTATGACCGTAGCATGCACAAATGTGAAATCCGGACAGGGAGAACGAATATTTGATGCTTTTTTAATTCCCCTTGAACGCACTATATTAATTGAAATATCATGGCAAATGACATTTTTTTAATTAAATACAAAGCGGAAATCGGAGAGTATTTTTTTTCTTCAAAAAATAGACATACAACGTTATCAGTCGATGTTGGGTGTACTTCAATAGCACAGAGGCCTCAAGGGTTTGGGATAGGATACGGTAAAACTCGCGTAATACACGACGGGTTATTCCATCAAATGTCATCGCTACCTTGTCCACCTCGACACGATCAAACCGGTGTTAATGAATTTTTCAGCGGAGTAGTGCAAAGAACGATAGCGACGGTTGAAGCGATATGAACCGTTAGGTATAATCTTTCTGTGAATTACATCAATACTTTCTCGATACCGTATCGTGGATCGAACATTCTCCACTCTAAAAGGATATAGCGAAAGAAACAAATAGTGGAAAATTGTTCTTGACCGGCGGTTCAAGAGCACAGTTATCAGTCAAATGACAACGAAAAATATTTGTAAAAAGATGACAACGATAAACACGTGGTTGGTGCAGGGACGTGGCGATTACATTGTTGAGCAGCATGACGCGTGGTCATTACTTGGATGGATGACCGCACCCATTGCATTTTTTTGCTGACAACTGCGCTTGGACAAGTGTTGTGCAATAGTATAACACAAAAGAGATAATAAACTGCAGGAAAATGAACGGATCAAAATGATTGGGGCGTTATTATACCTAATCCCTGAAAGGGTTTGTTGAAGAAACGCATTAATACAGCAATAGAATAAAAAATGATTCCCAATCAAATAATCAATCATTACTGTCAATAGAAATTAATGACATATTCTTCATAAAATAGCAATGATTCCAAGCCGTCGTTAATAAAAAGATTTATCGTTTTGATTTATACTCAATAAATATTCATAACGTTCGCTAAATAATTTCGTATGATTTGTGCGCTCGGTTCAATTTCCATACCTGTATGAAAAGGGCGACAGGGAAGGTTGGAAAATATCCTGTCACCGGCCACCTGACACACGCGATTGATATTCGGGGAAAATTCGGTTTTGGCGATCCGATTATCTAGCTATACCTACGTTGCCGCCGGGTTAATCACGAATGAAATCAATTTGACTGTACGTCGAGAGTTGCGCATACACATAGCAAAGCGATCGCGTCATACAATGGTAGATATAATACCTAGCACCCCCCCCCCCCCCCCCCCCCCCCCCGTCCTCATTTATTCCAACGTACAATCATCGACCGTCAATGCGAATTCCTTAAATTACCCGGCGAAGATTTAACCAGAGTGAAAAAAATGCATTTTTTTTGTTTATCCAGCGATCGAACAATTTAACAACATATCCGTACATACGACCGAATACTCCAGCTGGTTGTAGAAACAATTATTTAACAAAACACGGCGCGTTCGGCGATTTCTCCCGCAAATTAAATTCGCGTGCTAATAATTTAATTCGGAGATTTTCTGCGCGCGTTCCAAAACTAGTGGGGCTGATGCGTAAGTGATTTTTTTTATTCCTAAGCGGATTATAATATAACGGCAATAAAATGCTTAAGGATCAAATTATAGTTATGGTACTCGGGATACTATAACAATAATTTTCTTTTGTGTAAAGGTACTGGCACACATGCCCATTACTAGCACGAAAGCACGCCATTATTGAGCAATTGCTACTTAGTAGCATGTGCGTCAAAACATTACTAATAATGAGCATGGTTATTACGAGTATGCTCAAGAATCAACAGTCGTTTGATTTTCGGGCATGCTACTTGTGGCGCGGGTGGAAGGGGCGTGCTTTAACCGCGTTTAAACACGTTTGCTTACGAGCATGCTAGTATAGATTTGCTAGATAGATACAGATTCAAGCTAGAATAAATTAAAACTAGCATGCTTATTACTGGCAAATGTGAACATCTGCGGGCATGCACATTTTAAGCATGCTTATAAGCACGCCCTTGTATGAGCATGTGTGTCAGACCGTGAGCTCTTGTTATAATCATGTGTTATAATCATTGAAGAGCTAATGACAATTTAACAGAAAAACACAGAGAACACAAATAGCAAATACTTGAATGCTAATTAATTTCGGGTAATAATAAGTAAATACGATGCGGTGATCGCGAATGAGGTACACAGGATAGGTTCAGATAGAGTTTGTTTCGGCACAGAGAAAACTCCTTAATTACGTAAAAGTGAGTCCAATAATAATGTTATTAGAGAGAAAGGTTTCAAGGCTGAATTATTATTAATGTTATTATTACTATCATTAGCATTATCGTCGTGGTTGTTCTTTGTGTTTGATAATTACAACTGCTATGTTTCATATTAATATGAATTCAGTCTCGCAATAATTCATTCATTGGCATCACGCGCGATTTCGTGACTCTACTCACCTCCTTGTGGTTAAGGAGAAACGAGAGAACAGCTGGCGGATAGCTCGGTGCAGAGGTGCAATTTACTTTGAGAACATCACCAAGATCGTAATGCGTCCTGAGTCTGAGGCCTTCGAGAGCCGGATCTTGATGCGGCAATACGGCAACAGTCATGTTGGCACTGCCAAATGCCGTAGAATAATTCGGCGCCTCCACCGAGACTTCACAGCCGTAACTACCGGCGTAATTGATCCGCTCTGGTTGAAAAGAAAAATATCATTAAATTTTGTTTTCGAATCGCGAAAGGCAGTCGAATTAGAAAACATTGACCAACATTCATTTTCTTCGTAGCCAAACGCATTGATCCCACATAAAAATACGAAATAATAACGATGCAAAATAATAATTGGTTTATGCAAAAACCCACCGATAACTTATTGATTTTTGTCAATAAAATTATTGCAAGATTTTCTATCATCGATTTTAAATTCGTCCTGACTTTTCGATCTTAAAATTTCACCAACATTCCCGTATGAATATTTGGCCAATAAAACAAGGATGGGTTTGTTCTCGCGAGGACAAAATAGTTCGAGAGATTTTACTACCGGAGAACGTCTCCAACCGAGTAAACGAAGAGTAAAATCGATGTGCTGCTTGGATCGATAATACCCATTGATCATGAACAAAAAGCAATAACTCACTTCTCGGGGAGTGCGCCGGTCCCAGAAGGATAACTTGTTTGCTATCGCTTCGTCCGACGTCGACTTTGACACCCTCGACATCGTATTCGCGACCAGGTGGCATCGTCGACGGCATGAAGGTGAAAAACTCATCTCCGTCTTTGTACCACTTGACCGAGTACAATTCCTTACCACCAAGATCGTATTCGCATCGTAAAACGACTTTTTCCCACCTAGGATCAACCAGACTCGGTACTTTGAGGCCCAAAAATTCCAAGCAATCGCCTGCAACAAAATAAAGACCAGAAATCTAAAAATATTAAAAACTGCAAAATTAGAATTGGTGAAGTCACTTCATTTTTTTAATCTCACACCCCAATTTTCAATAATGAAAGAGTACTCTGCATAATACACACATAAGTATATCTTTCGTTTTTATTTCCAAAAATTTTCGTACACCACAGATCGTGCCTCCCTCATCAGCATTCTCCCCAATTAGCAAACAATGCACTTGCGCTGGCTCCTCTATGTCGAAAAAAAGGTCTGTTTTGAATAAATTTATTTATTGTTCCAATTGTCCGACATCATGCGGTCACGTAACTGTTGGGTTCAGCCTCTTGGCATTTCGGCCGTGTAATTAAAAGCATTTCGTAACGATGAGGTTCATGCGAAACAAGGATTATTTGCCTTCCCGGTGTTTTCCCATTGGGATTTTCATGAATTTTGTAGCGCATGTCCAACACGAGTTTTGTTACATAAACATCTACATGTACATATATATGTGTATATATATATATATATATATATATATATATGTATATATATTGTGACGAGGCGTTATACTTCTCGCAATCGCGGAAATCGAAATATTCGAAAGAATATTAAAGCGAGATAGAGAAAGCAGAGTCGCGTCGTCTCGCACCCGTGGTCAACCAAAATTGTGCTCTAGAACATACGCTGCCGAGAAACTTCGTGATTTACAGAGACATGAGGTGGCGGGAGGTAAACATTGCCGGCCGTACGCGAGAGACGACGCCCGGCGAACGAGAGAGAGAGAGGGATGGCTGTGCCGGCGATCGAGCGTCGATCGTCGCTAGGACCTCCTTCCCCTTTCCCCCCGGATTTACGAGGAGGATACGAGGAGGATACCTTAAGGGTATCCTCCTCGTAAAGTAATAGAGCGCACTAGCCATAAGTTTCCGAAAAAAGGGCCTTAAATTTTGTACGCACAGCTAATATACTAGTCGACTTCTATACACTCCAAGAACAGCGTAGTAGCTGAGTTAGTAGCGAGTTCGCTTGCCACCCGGACGACCGTGGGTCGATGTTACCTCTGGGAACTTTTTTTTATTTGTTATTTAATTTTTTTAATATTATAACTACTTTTAAATAAAGTTAATGGCCTAAAAATATTATCAATTAAATCCTAAATCATTTCTGTAATTGGTCCTTCGGGATCCCGCAAGATAATTATATATATTTTTGGTATTTAATTCATTTACGTACTAATCGGCGGAGGATTTTAACAAAGGCACTCAGACACAACACTCGAGCCGATGACCGAATCCGATTGATGAAGGGGTTATTTCTCGGAGTTTAATATTATTTAAGGGACCAAATGACCCGCGCGATTGATTGCGGCTGGGACGAGTTTCGATCGTTATGTTTGATCTATGCCTCTTCGATGGCTAATGGGGATATGCCAATAGTTCGAACGCTGACTGGGACACGGGGAGGGGCGAGGTCAGGTGATATTCTGGTGGTATTGTCCCAGAAAGATGAGATTCGCAATATATATATCTATTTGTCGCATCGCAGGAAGATTTAGGCGATTCAAAATAATTCGTCGTTGCTCAGGCAACATATGAGATATAAAAATCTCATTTGGTAAATAAGAGTGAGATCGAGCGGGTAAAACAAAACAAGACAAAAGAAATCAAAAGAAGACAAGTTGAAGAGAGGAAGGCGGGGAGATTAAACATCCCTTGGTGATGAGGAAGTTCTTCTCGAACCATTGAACGAAGCAGACCTATTTCTCCGGATTGCTATCAGCCGCTTTCATTTCGGTTAAATATCTTTGAATTGTATCGAGTCGTTAATAAAGTGTGTAAATCGTGTCACTGCGACATTCAGTGAAGAACGATTAATATTTAATTTGTCAGACCCATTTTATTACTATTTTCTCTATCGTATCTGATATATACGGTGCATTCCACGCCAGATCGCACACCATTTAGCTTTTGCATCTCCGATTTTTTTGAAAATCTTTTATATTCTCGTATTTGCTGAAAGAAGCCTGCATGATTTTTTTCAATTTTTTTTTGTCGACCTGTTTTTAAGATTTACGAAATATGAGCCAAACTGGACGTTTTTTTTTGAAAATTTTCTTTCAAACGCCCTTTTGATAAACAAATATCGAACAAATTTTGCAAACCGTATTTCTATAAGATTTTCAAGTTTCAAACATAAATTGTTCATTTACAAAAAAACACGTACAGATCGATTTTCTTGAATTTTGTTTGTAAAAAACTGTAATTTATTCCACAACTTTTAAGCCTAGTTCGATAATGGGGCAACGATGGGATCTATTTTTTCGATTTTTTAATTTCCATATTTTAATTATGCGTGTTGAAAAATATCTGAAAAAAATACTATGCACAGGAACTACTATTAATAATTATTCGACACATAAGGATTATTCCCTATGTGTCAAATTAGTTCACAGATTGATTTCAGCAAACAGATAGAGGCGAATCGCCGAATAACATTTATTTTCCTACACGTTTAAATATTTTATAAATTCGAGATTCAACAGATGAAGAAAAAACTTTAAATCCCAAAATGTCTTCTCCGTCTGGAATTACACAATGCTAGTTTTGCATCCCTGTTATTGTCTTTGGTCTCATATATCCTTTGTCTAATGATTATTTAGCCCGAATATAATCTTCGTTAGAGAAGAATTGAGCAGAAATATTTGGTAAACAATTCCGTTTTATTGTCAGACGGAGAAGATACTTTGAGTTAAATACATTGTATAACACGCGCTCAACGCGGCGTATATGTAGTCCCGACAGCGGCCGACGGGCGGCGCACGGCCAAGCGCGCTCTCGCCAATATACCAGTCGCCCGCTGGCATTATAAGTCCGCACATGTACCGACAGAGTACTCTCGGCCACGGTCGTGTTGTCATAGGACTTTGCGAAAGCAAAATAAAATAACGGTATTTACGCGCAAAAATACTACCTTAAACGTACTAAAGCTTTTGTTGTACCGGTCATTCTGTATGACACGCAACAGGACTTCCCCACATAACCGGCGTGCCGCACGGAACGAACCGGTCATACCAGCCCTACCTCCATTTCGAAATGCGACTCTTCTCGACCCTCGTCTTACTCCTCACTTCCCTCAATACGAAACCTGGTTTTGAGAATTCAACCCTCCCCCCTCTCCTTGTAAACTTTCATCCCTTCTCGAAACACCTACCTCAGCAAAATTGCTTTCTCCTCAAAAATCTCCAACCCATTATCCCTCGGATGCTTACGAATTCGAAAATCTATGGAACAAACTTAAGCCTCGAACTCCACCAAGAAGACGCTCGTCGTCCCTAAAAACGCACCGGAATACGTCCCCACCCGAATTCGCACCCATCCTCTCCCACCTATCAGCCCTCCACCAAAACCGCCCCTCTGACAATCCCCTTCCGCCAAGAGGTAAACTCGCACAAAACAAAATGTCCTTCTAAGGGACTACCTTTACACCGATACGGTCCACCAATACTTTTCAGGATTACCAAAAGAAATACCCAAACCGACCTGACCGAAAGGCAAGCGATCAGCACGGATGCCGTCAGCTGCTACTTGCTGTCGGTATTAATGAGTAACGACGGAAATATCCAAAACCCTCACTAAAGGGTTCACTCACACGCGCCGAAACTCCATCGTTATCAAATATATATATATATATATATATATAGAGAGAGAGAGAGAGAGAGACAGAGAGAGAGAGACAGAGATTGATTGATTGATTGATTGAGTTTTATTATACCCTAGCAGGCTTTGGGGTAAATATGGATAGTTTTACAATGTTCACAAGTGTAGTAGAAACTAATATGATAAAATTTCAACTTGAAACTAAAAACTACAACAAAATACAACTAAGATAGCGCAGTAAACAGAATGAGAATGATATAATCCAGTATTTCGGATTAAATACATTATAGTATTACATACTCATATATAATATCTAAGTATAAACTTAAAAATAACAATATTCAGTATAAGAAAAAATAAAAATAGCCAAATTATGATCACGCAATACGGGGTACAGTGCGAGAGAGAGAGAGAGAGAGAGAGAGAGAGAGCGAAACAGGTAGACGACAAAAGATACAAGAAAGAAATGCTCGGTACGATGACGAATCATTATCCGCAAGAGCATCCCTCACCTCTAGTCCTCTCTTGTCTTTCATACGGAATCCCCGCGGGAGAAATACCCGCGCTTCTCTTTAATAAATCCACCGTCGACGATTTCTCTTAATTTCACGTGTGACTACAACCCCACCTCCTCATCCTGCCACTCCATTCTCATTTTTCCCCGCTTGTCTCTCACGGCACGTTTCTCTCATAGTCTGAAACCCCATTTTCCTCTCACTTTTTTCCCTCTTCCCTTCTCAAACTCTTGCGTCTCTTTTCTCGTCCCTAAAGTATGTGCCACTGTACTTCGTCTAAATTATTCCCGGACCCTGCGTGTTCGCTCTAAAATCATAATAGCCCTTCTCCTTTTCCTTTTCTTCATCCCACCCGCTCTCTTCAAATAAAGCAGTTATATAGAGTAAAATCCTCGGATACACACACACACACACACACATATATATATATATATATATATATATAGAGAGAGAGAGAGAGAGAGAGAGAGAGAGAGAGAGAAAGAGTGGATCGAGAATGGATATCGAGACTCGAGTAGAACGCTTCGATCACTGACTACCAATTCAAAGATCGGGCTCCTCCTTCCAATTCGCTTTGTATGCGTCATGTATAAATACATAGAATAGCGGGATAACAGGGAAAATGCAACGATGAGAGATAAAGTGAAAACAAAATTAGCAGGATTCGAGGAGATTGAGAATGCGAGGGTGAAAGAGAGAGGGAAAGAGAAAGAAGAACACAGATGAAAGGAATGTACGCCCTAGAGATATCGAACCCGCATAATTCGAACGGCGAAGCGAAAATCTCGGCGGAGAGACAGAGAGAAGAGTGATATCGTTCGTTCATTCGTCGGTTCTTCCGATCTGTTTTATCCCACGGTTTCCCTTTCTACCCCTCGGTTATAAATCCTTCTTCCATCCGTTGCTTTTTTCATTTCTCACTCAGTCGAACTACCCCCCCCCCCCCCCCCTCCTTTTGTGGATCTTCGGCTATCGCACTCTCTATCTGTTTGCGTACGTACAACAGCATAAAAGCTTCTCCTATGAATTTATCGTTAAAAAGAATTTTTCCTTTCCGTTCATTCTCCCATCCCGTATTTTTGTACCGAGTTTCGTCCGTCGGGATTACGATGCGGGTGGTTTTTGGAAAAGTCGGGGGGTGATGTGTACAGGAGTCCATTGAGGGACGATGCGCAGTTATAGTGAGGGCAAAAGAAAGGGTTCACGGAGGCACGATAAAGGAGATTTTTAAATAATTCTACCGTACGTTTTGGCGAGTTCTTCCTTTGTATTTCTTTTGAGCAGTAGTTAACAGTCGTACATTAGGGACTACCCTTTCGACTGTCGTTGCGACCCTCGTTGATTATAAACATATATTTTACATACGCGCGTTTTTCGAGGCTTCGCCGATGTACCGACGTCCGTTTTAACAAAGCCTTGCAAAAACATAGAAATACTCCGCCATTTTTTCTTCCTTAGCTTCTATAGCTATATTATATTGTATGTGTATGGTTTATACAGGGCGTGTCATTTTAATTTATCGATGGGAATAAATCGAGAAAGTAACGTCATGAGAAAAAAATGTTAATGTATATAGTATAATTTTGTTTTACTTTGGGTTATACTATTTCTACCATAATCATTTTATATTTATTCAGAATAATTCGGTCGTTGTAATTGAATTTTTATTATTATAAAAAATGAGAACGCCTGACGCATATATATTATTATAACGATTATAATTATCAATATTATTATGGGAGGAACTGTGCTATTAAAATGTGTTGGCATTATATGATGATTATGCGAATTAATCAATGATAATATTTTAGGAATCTATTATTATGCCAATTGTTCACCTTTATATATATATATAAGTGAGAGAGAGAGAGAGAAATATGATACAGAAAAATATATATATATATTAATATATCGTTATGCTATTTGATGGGTTCATTTTGTTTAATAATGAAAAGTGTTTTTATTGTTAAATCTTTCATTTATTATTGTACTTAGTTGTATAAATTGCGGCGATGATGACGTCAAAAATGGGAACGTGATTCACTTATGGATATATATACTTATTCGCTTGATAATTTCAAATATTCTCTGGTATCGCAGGACTCATCAATAGGTGATTGATATTTATTTGTTGAATGCCTTGATCGAACTGACTATTATACTCCTCTCAGCGCGGAGAAGGACCTATGCCAACCCCGCCATTATTCCATATTATAGTATCTCCCTGTAAGATATAGAAGAATATAGATATATTACACGGCACAGCATTCGGCTACTAAATATCATTACATGTAGACGGTAAATTTTTTTGTGGCACATTCTTAGCTCCGTGTATGGTTTTACGTTTTCTTCTCGCGTCATACTTCACCCCTGGCCACGACTAGCCATGCTCGTGCACTTGCACCATTTATAAAATTTCAAAGTGCTATAACTACGTCGTTTTCTAGGCGAGAAACTTTTTTTTTATATTTGACTTAACCCCCTTTATAACATAAGCGAAACAAAAACTTACGATGACCTTCGCGAGACCTCAACACCTCGGCGGAAAAAAATACAATATGACCATTGTCCCCTTCATGACCATACCAACTTTGTCAAAAACCTTTTTTCGTATGCCCTCATTTTTCCGACTTAGTCTCATCGATAAATAAAAATGGAACCCTTTGTATAGAAAATATAAACTATGATCTACATAATGTAGAACGCATGCGTGTGGAAATGGAAATCAATGAGTACGTGACTAGGAACCATTAAATTTGAGAATACTGCAAGAAAAGAAAGGCCGCATTTCAGAACGTCATACATGTAGCTCGATATGAAGTATACGTTGCAATTAAACGGGCAATTAGTTTTAATAATGAGTAAATTCATTAATACGGCTTGGTTACGCAGCGAGCAATTAGGACAGCAGCGATAGTCGCTAAACATGTTAAGACAGAGTAGGGAGGGGATGGAGACGGAACTTGCAACAATGATCGCTATGAGGGCTCTCGAAGCGAACGGTCGTAACTCGCAATGGCCAACTGAATTGTAACACGTCTGTATCGAGCAATGTATTTTTACTTTGGATAATTTTTTTTTCTTTCTGATCTTGCGTTCTATTTGAATCGGAAACGTTGTTATAACTGGGCTCCCATAGGTGAACAGGAGAATACTAGAAATGGAAAATCGGAAGAAGGAAATAGGAACGGGAAAGCGAAAGGTGAAAGAAAGAGAAAGAAATGGAGCGCCCCCGGAGGATGGTGTGGAGAGAGCGCAGCAACCCGTAGCTCCCGGAGTCGTAACATAGATATTTATATACATATATATCTGTATGGAGCGTCCGGTATAACCACGGATCGCGTGAGAGCCATCGGAGGATCGAGCGCGACCGTTCGCCAGGGGGATTGAAGTAGCGACGCGCCGAACAATTTATTACCCACCGATCGCCCCATGGAGAGATCGCGATTGTAATTTTTTATTCAGGGCCACGAAAGAGAAGCACCGTTAGAGGGAGGGTAGAAACAAGCGGTTCAGAACTGCCGGTTTCAGCGGCTAGCAGCAGTCAACCGACCAGACAGGCCGTGAGCATGAGAGGGTGTGGTATACAATATGTATACCACACCCTCTCATGCTCACATACGTGCATATACATATATACATATACGTGCATATACGTGCATAGACGTATATATGTATTCTAGTGGTGGACGAACGTCATGATGCGAGAGGTCGCGGATACGCAGAAGCGATCCGGGGGTTTTGCGGAGAGCCCGAGCGACTACCGTGCCATGGGCAAACACGACAATACAATCGCGACCACCGCCATTAATCGCGTTATTTGTCCGCTAATTAAGCGAGCGATAAATTCTGGTGTAACTCTCGAATATCGCACGCTTAAGAATATGTATATACATATATATACATATAGTTTACTATTATATACCTATACAATAATAAAATATATGATTGTGCAGTATTTTGGTTAATTTCGATTATCAATAATCATATTTATTTGATGAATATCCTATATGTTTTCTATCGTACATTTTATAGGTTTAACCTTTGCACAATTTGACCTCTTTCTATCATCGAGTTCAGTATTTGTCTACAGTTTCACGCTTGTTTTGTACGCATTATTATTAATATCGCTACTATTATTATTCGAAATGAATGAATAACAAATATTATTTATGTGCTTCAGCACTCTCGTTATAACGAGATATTGAAGCAACTGTTGCAAATTTTTGCCCCGGACGATGTGACGGGGCAACATGTAAGTATATACAATATTAAACGAGACCGTAGAGTCCGGCTCGTGCGTCTTATTATCCGTCTTATTCAATGGCAGACGCTATATTGTCTTATTTCTCTCAACTCGCAGGCACGCAACAATTCAGATGGCACACACTCACACATGCTTATATATATACAAACATATTTTACTATGCTTATAGTGCGTTGAATTGTTATTCCCTTTTTGTCGGATTGATGCGACGGGCTCTCCACAAGGGACTTTCCGAGATATGTGGGTGGGTCACGGAGTCAAGTGGTCAGTCACCACTTTGCTCTTCCATTTTATATACCACGAATAGCGATGTGGAATATATGCCAAGAGTTTTATACGGACATAATTATATATATATACAGGGGAACCCATTTAAAATCCTTCAATCGAATATCTTTTAACAATAGCATTTTTAGAAAAATGTTTGGTATATAAGTTTTAAGGTTTGTAGGGATACGTTAAAATGGCATTACTTGTTAGCTCTTCGGTGAAGGTTTCCAGATCATTTCAAGGTATATTTCTCTTTTTTAGTGAGTACCAGTATATTTTTTCCCAAATTCGTATTCTACATTAAAAGATGACAATTTTTTGTTTGAACAATTTTTTTCGAAAAATCTCTTTAAGTGAAGTCACAATAGGTGGAATTTTCTTTTAAAAAAAGTTGTAATCAATCGTTAAAAAATAATTTATGTTATTCAACTAAGATACATTGAATGTTCCGTTCTTTTAATTTTCGAAGACGAAAATAGTTGTTTCCATTCAAAAATATTTTTAAAATAAACAATTTTGTTAAAAAATAAATCTAATGCTTAAAAAAAACGTTTTATCATATTCTCTAAGAAACCTTATCTAAACTGAAGAATTTTCTACCTCTTGCTACTTCTTTTAAAAAGCTTCTGTTTTCAGGTAAAAAATTTATGAAAATCCATACATTTCTGGAAAATTTGCTAATTATCTTAAAAAATTGAGAGTCTCTGAAAAAATACTTCTAACAAAAGTTTCTTATTTTTTTTATTTAGAGCTCAAATCGGCAAAAAAATACTGATACTTAAAAAAAAGAAATTGGCCTTGCAGTGACTTGAAAACCCTCCCCCTAAGATCAAACAAGTAATGCAATTTTATGTTCCTCTTAAAACCTTAAAACTTTTATGCGAATGTACCGTGTATGTACTATAGTTATAATAAAGGCAAGATACTCTTGACAAAGCATGTGGAAAAGGCGAGTCGCACATACAGCCGCGCGATAATGCGTCTAACAATAAGTGTCTCATCGCATATATCTCTCTTTCACCATGTCTCTCGATCAACATCTCGTCTTCCTCTTCGTCTACGTCAGTGTATAATTTTACGTGCCACTGCGACGATGCTGGTGTGTCGTACAAGAGAAAAATCCAAAGTGGCACATATGGGTGTAAATGTATGTGGGTGTGTGCGCGCGCGGTTGTGGGTGTGTGTGTGTGTATGTGGCGCACGCGTGCGTGGAGGGACAATTGGGTGAAATTGGCTACGAGGGTAAACGCACGCTCTATCGCCTTTCGTGCTCTGCTTTCTTCAATTTATGTCTCTTACGACTGCATACACCAGCTCACACATAGAGAGCGAGAAAGAGAGAAAGAGAGAGAGAGACATACAGAGGCGCGTATATACTCATGCATACGTACGTATATGCTAGCAGTCGAAATGGAAACGAGCTCAAAAGACGGATGAAATAAGTTAGATAGAAAGCGAAAGAGATCGAAAAAGGCAGAGAGAAAGGAAGCGGAAGGGAGAAAGAGTATCTTATCGGTCCGTAATACATACGCCGTCGCGTTCTTCTCTTTTTTTTCGTTTTCTTTCTACTCGGTGCTTTGCTCACAATAGCTCTCGCGATCCATCTACCACCGATTTCTCGCAGAGCCTGAGAAAAAATTTACCGTCCCCGTTTCCAGCTCTATCTCGGTCTCTCTCTATCTCTCTCTCTCTGTGTGTGTGTGTGCGTGTCTCTCTCTTTCTCTCTCTCTTTCTCTTTCTCTGTCAGTGTACGAGCTACTCTCGTTTCCTACCCAATGTGCGGCAAAGTACCAAATGTCTATCATATATACATAACATTAGTAAATGTGCGCGCGCGCATGTATGTGTATAATGGATCGTATGCAAGAGTTGCCAGATACTTTATAACGATTCGTTTCCACCCTGATATAATCTGCCTTGGAGCATTAGAGATTCCTTTATCACGCTGTTTTCGGGTCATTGAACGCACCACGGGGATAATTGGTTACTAATTCACGCGCGGATAATAGGCTGGGATTATTCGTATAGCTAATTCCAGCCCAATATGCATTACTCTCATAACTGTGCTATAATACGTATATATACAATAAGTCTATGTGCTAAAAGCCTTAGCACGTATATCACGTTGAATATACGTGATATCTCTTTCGAAAGTTTCAATCGAACAAATACGTCGATTTTCCGTCGATTTTCTCGAGGAAACTCTGTCTCCCTCCGTCTTGATCTCTCTCTCTCTCTCTCTCTCTCTCTCTCTCTCTCTCTCTCTCTCTCTCTCTCTCTCTCTCTCTCTCTCTCTCTCTCTATGTCTCTCAGATCAAACTTCGACGGTCTGGCTCGCGTTCAACGAACGGCCAAAATCGAATTTCGTTCGATACGCATCGGGAATGGCAGAGGGTATAGGTATGTACTATATTACATACCTATATACGCCGATCGTGAATCGACTATCATCAGCGTCCGCATCAGTGACGACATACTGAGTCATACGTCGACAAGACAGAGAGTGGGAGGGAGAGAGGGAGAGAGAGAGAGAGAGAGAAAAAGAGAGACAGACAGAGAGAGGGCGAGGGGGATAGAGAGAGGGTGAGAGACAGAGTGAGGGAGAGGGTGAGAGACAGAGTGAGGGAGAGGGTGAGAGACAGAGTGAGGGAGAGGGAGATAGAGAGAGAGAGAGTTCAGAGCTCCGAGTCGCTGCCTTGAGAAATTAGATTTGCCTCCTCTCTCGAAACTACGCGACGTAGGATTAGATGATCGTTCCTCCTTCTCGACGCTATCGCCAGTCTCCGTCCCCCTCTCCGTATTCATTCTCCTTCAAACCCCTCTGACGCGCCCTTTCTACCAGCCTCAACTCTCTCCCAACCGTCCACGTCGCGTCTCCCCTAAACCTTCTGCGTCATCTCTGCATATTACGTGAAGACACCCTGCAGCTCTCTTCTTCTTCACATATATATATATATATATTTACGATTTGCATGGACGGTAAGTGGCTGCGTTACTGGGCAGAAACGAACGTTAAGGCGTCGTAGCCAGAAGGGTCGCGCAAGGGAGGGGGCTGTTAAGATCGTTCGATAATTGGTCCTCAAGTCGACTCCCAGTACCTCCAAAACTATACGATACATATATATATATATATGGGACATTCCACGCCAGATCAAACACCATTTAGCTTTTACATCTCCGATTTTTTTGAAAATTTTTTATGTTCTAGTATTTGTTGAAAGAGGCCTCCATGAATTTTTTCAATTTTTCTTGCCGAATCGTTTTCAATATATCGTTTTTCAAAAATTACGTTACTTTTTTTTAAACGTCCATAACTTTACGAAATATGGGCGAACATGGACGTTTTTTTTTAATTTTCTTTCAAACGCACTTTTGATAAAAAAAATATCGAACAAATTTTACTAACCGTATTTCTATAAGATTTTCAAGTTTCAAATATAAATTGTTGATTTACAAAAAACACGTACTGATCGATTTTCTTGAATTTTTTTTGTAAAAAACTGTCATTTATTGAACAACTTTTAAGCCTAGTTAGATAATGGGATAACGATGGGATCTATTTTATTTTTATTTTTCAATTTCCATATTTTAGTTATCCGTGTTGAAAAATAGCTGAAAAAAATACTATGCACAGGAACTACTATTAATAATTATTCGACACATAGGGATTATTCACAGATTGATTTCAGGAAACAGATAGAGGCGAATCGCCGAATGGCATTTATTTTCCTAGACGTTTAAATATTTTATAAATTCGAGATTCAACAGATGAAGACAATTCTTGAAATCCTAAAATGTCTTCTCCGTCTGGGATTACACAACGATAGGGTTGCATCCCTGTTATTGGCATTGCTCTCATATATCATTTCTCTAATAATTCTTTGGCCCGAATATAATTTTTGTCAGAGAGAAACTGAGCATAAATATTCGGCAAACAATTCGGTATTATTGCCAAACGGAGAAGACACTTTAAGATTTAAAGAATTTTGTTCATCTGTTGAATCTCGAATTTATAAAATATTTAATCGTGTAAGAAAATAAATGGTATTCGGCGAGTCGCCTCTATCGGTTTCCTGAAATCAATCTGCGAACTAATTCGATACATAGGGAATAATCCCTATGTGTCGAATAATTATTAATACTAGTTCCTGTGCATAGCATTTTTTTCAGACATTTTCCAACACGGATAACTAAAATATGGAATATTTGAAAAATCGAAAGAAAATCGATCCCATCGTTATCCCATTAACTAACACTGGGCTTAAAAGTTGTGGAATAAATGACAGTTTTTTACAACAAATTCTAAAGAAAATCGATCAGTACGTGTTTTTGTAAATCAATAATTTATGTTAGAAACTTTAAAATCTTATAGAAATACGGTTTGAAGAATTTGTTCGATAGAAAATAAAATAAAAACAAAAAATCTTCCAATTTGGCCCATTTTTCGTAAAGTTATGAACGTTTAAAAAAAAAGTAACGTAATTTTTGAAAAATCGATATCTTGAAGACGGATTGACAAAAAAAATTGAAAAAAATCATGGAGGCCTCTTTCACCAAATACTAGAACATAAAAAAATTGTCAACAAAATCGAAGATGCAAAAGCTAAATGGTGTCCGTTCTGGCGTGGAATGCCCCATATATATATATATAACATATATGTACATGCAGCCACCAACGTCATCGTGGTGCTGCTGTTATTGCCAGCGAGAAGCGTACCGAATATGCGAGCCATGGGCTCTGAGCATTAATTCGAAAACGATCCCGCGGGGCGAGTGCAACTTGCAAATAAGGAATACCTTACTTCAATATATATACATATATAGTGCCCTACCCGGCCAATCCCGCAGGATAATTGCTCGAACACTGTCCAGCCCCGTGACTAGCATAGTACTCTGTTCGGCACTATTATACTTTGAAATATAGCCCTGCCGTATATTTTTTTAAACTTTATATGTACTCTGGTCATTCAATAACATCTTAAGATTATTTACGACGTTAAATTTCATAGAAAACTAGCAATTTGTATTCCGATATAAAGGTATGATGGAGAAAACGTAGGATTATAATATTGTTCGAACCAATAATTTACGGGGCGCAAGAGAAAGAAAGAGACAGATAAGTATCGGCTGAAGAACGATAAAATACTGTTATCAAATTCGTTCAAAGGGACGGTTCTATTTTATTCGAATTAATATAATTTAAAACGCGCAATATTCAATCGAATGAAATTAAACATCTGTCGCTCATTGTCGAAAAACTCTCGGCTTTGAAAATGTGATCAATTTCATTTCCTCGTGTAACGGTCCCACATTCCTTTCTCATCGTACTCATCTACTCCTCGTCTCCTTTCCCGCTAATCTTAAACTCTGCTTACTTCGCAGTCCCACGTGAGACTATATCGAGCGGTATATGTATGCGTCACGTTAATTCACATTTTAATTAGCTGTAACAGTAATTGTATAAATAAATACAATTATTTAGGATTTAATTGATAATATTTTTAAACAAAACAATTAAATAACAAACAAACAAAAAGTTCCCAGAGGTAGTATCAAACCTCGGTCGTCCGCGTTGCAAGCGAGTTCGCTACTAACTCGGCTAATGCGCTGTTCTTGGAATGTGTAGAGATCGACGAGGATATGAGTTGCGCGTCTCAAGTCTCATCCCGAAGTCAACTTCCGAGACGTACGGTCCCTTTGTCAGACCCTTTCCTAACACCTTCCTCTATATTTAAAATCAGTTCTCTTCTGACTTGGACTTTGTTAACACTTCAGACCTCATTCATTCAAGATTAAAATACAACTCATTTACGAACAATATAAAATCTCGGTATTAACAATCTCCGCAAAACCAACCGCCACACTCGATATAAATACATTTTAACACGAACGAAAATTTACTCCAATCGGATAAATGGTTTCTTTTCGTCGATGGATGATAAATCAAATACCGTGAACAGGCTGCGATTTGATATTTTTCTCGTTGATTAATCAGGATGGCACATAATGACTTGTATAACTTATCGGAAGCGAGAAAGCCAAGCGAGCGAAGATCTTTCGATGAAACGGTAGTACTAATGGCAGTGGTAAACGTCCTTATTAGTAACGACGGGACAGGAATAATGGTCCCCCTATAAACCACAATAACGAGGCCTAGAGAAAGACCGGGAGGGAGAAAGAGAGTTAAAGAGAGGAAGGGAGTGCAGAGGCGCGCATCCACGAATGAATCAGCGGGTTACGCAGGAACCGATGCCAATTAATAATCGGGACGAGAGCGTTCGATCGCGGGACAGAGCTCGATGAGGAGAAGATCGACTAGTTCGAAGAGCTGGGGAGTGAGCTGGCTCAAAGCTTTTATCGTCACAAATTAATACAAATTCGTTGATTGTATAATATCCATTCGTTTACGACTTGTCGGATTTAATAATACAATAATAATTAATAAAAATTATCTTTATCCGTTTTGACGCGGGAGGTAGTGGAGTGCGCCGTGTTCAGACAGTAATTTTATTTAATGTATGTTTAACACTTTGAGGTGTCTGGTCCACTCTGGCTTATGCTGCTACGAGAACAAGACTTTTTTGTCATTTTTTAATATTATTTTGGAGCATTCGCTGTGTCTGACAATGCTTTAGTCACCCTCGCCGCCGTTTTCATGTGTCGTGGTCTCTCTCTCTCTCTCTCTCTCTTTCTCTCTCTCTCTCTCTCTCTCTCTCTCTCTCTCTCTCTCTCTTTCTCTCTCTATGTGTGTGAGCTCGTTCGCGGATGCACGTACAAGAACAGGCTAACGAAGTCGGAACTGGTGCCAACGCTAACTCCGCCGATGCAACACGCTGCAGTACACGTTATATTACGCGCGATGAAGGGATGAATATACAATATACAGGGTTACCGTGTGGGACAACGTGGATTATTCTGAGAGCTTCCGACGTGGTGTTCGCAGCCGTCCGGAGCTTTCAAAATCTACCTTTACTCCGGATAAGAGGTCGCAATCTCTGCTACATCCTGTTACATTCTGCAGGGGTTACTACCCCGGGAAATAGTATCTTACCGCAATATATGAATATTTGAAAAATTTCTACAAGAAATCGTGCAGAATTATACTTCATGATCAAAAAATCGTGAAGGGTATAATTATATCGAAAAATTATACAGATGACAAACTATTGTATAATCGAGAACTTAAATATTAATTATTATAAAACTATTTAATATTTGAGAAACGTAACATAATTCTACGATATGTGTGTATTAATATTGGTCAAAGCTTTTCAATCGCGAAGATGTTGTAAAAAAAGGATTTCGTCTTTATCCGCTCTACCGCGCTGCTTTACCGATCCGGAGATCCGGCCGGCTTCTAGATCTCACACCTCCGATATCTCTTCCCGAGAAGATTTCTGCTTTTGTTCTGCTGTACGAATTGTGCTTCTCGGATGATATACGCGAAACAGACAAAACAAAGTCCGTAATACGCTATAATACCGGTACTTAAGTCAAATGCTCATATACGATATATATATATATATGACGGCCACGGTTACACATACGGTCAGATGTTTTGTAACGAGAGTATATGTATCCTCGGTAGAGCAGAGGAGCAATGAAAACATAACTCTTCGGATTATATACTCTGGAGCGACTGGATAAACTTCTGGCTTCGCACAACCACTTGTTCGATTCATCAAGTGGAGATTCCAGTGGCGCGAGTTCGGGTTATAAATTCATGTGGTTCGAGGATGTTTACTAATCGCACGGACTGTGGCGAATTAACAACGGGATCTCGGATTCAATTCTTTTAGACAACCAACACGCTAAGGCGAAGCGAACGAATTATACCTATTATACAATTTTATTTGGAATACATTTGTGAGGTTTTAGAAAATTATGCTAGAAATATTAGTAAATATATAATGAATATAGAGAAATTATACGTTACACAATCGTTCTTGTATCAAGAGATTCTATACTTAAAAATATTTTCGTATTGAACATTACTTGTTTAATTAAACAATAATACTTTCTTAAATTATTCGTTCAATTCCTATTCCTCGCCTCGATATTTTAATTTGGAAGACAATATTATACTTTAAATGTTACTTATAATATCATGAAAACCGACAACTTTTAACTTACATAATTATTTGTTTGTATTACCTAAATATTGCTGAATTAAGAAATTTGATTGGGATTACAAATTTTCGGTTGCATTACAAATTGTTTTCTATTAACAAATGGAAATAATTCAAGTCTCTCACATCATCCACGCAATGTTCTTAAATTATTTATTTAATTTATATTTCTCAGTAGAGCGCAAAACGAACCAAATTTAAATTTCACTCAATTATATTGTACGTTACCGAATTCCCTGCACCGAGTTGGATTCCAAGTCGTTCGACTATAATGGAAAGCTCGAGACTTGTAATAATTAGGACTAATGAATCGGGTCGGAACCGCGAGAGCGCTCGACTGCGTCGAGGCACATCTCTCACTCCTCCGACTGTCTCTCGCGATCAGAATACACGCGTATATATATGTATATATATACGCGTTCGGTCAATGGCTAGCAAGCTACAACGAGAGAGGCGGAGAGATTATACTCGTGCGCACAAACTAGCAGGGAGCCATAAAAACCTACGAAATAAAGCGAGGACGAGTGCAACGGAGCAGCACCAACTTGAACGCCGTCACTTTCGGCCACATAATATCGCACACAACGCTTCCATCACTCTCATGAGCATTACGCGTATCTTGCACGCACAGGGGCCGGTTTCAGCAATTACGATCGATGTTCGTAGCGTTAAATTTTCGCTACTAACGCACACACACGCAAAATTTATATTCTCGTTCTTTTTTTTTGTGTAAATGTCAGCCGGCGGCGATGGGTCGAAAAATTGCCAAGTCATTTAAACTTGCTCTATAAAACAGATATGTATATATACATATGGGGCATTCCACGCCAGTCGGACACCATTTAGGTTTTGCATCTCCGATTTTTTTGAAAATTTTTTGTTTTCTCGTATTTGCTGAAAGAGGCCTCCATGATTTTTTTCAATTTTTTTTGTCGAACTGTTTTCAAGATATCGATTTTTCAAAAATTACGTTACTTTTTTTTAAACGTCCATAACTTTACGAAATATGGGCGAACATGGACGTTTTTTTTTTAATTTTCTTTCAAACGCGCTTTTGATAAAAAAAAATATCGAACAAATTTTACTAACCGTATTTCTATAAGATTTTCAAGTTTCAAATATAAATTGTTGATTTACAAAAAACACGTATTGATCGATTTTCTTGAATTTTTTTTGTAAAAAACTGTCATTTATTGGACAACTTTTAAGCCTAGTTAGATAATGGGATAACGATGGGATCTATTTTATTTTTATTTTTCAATTTCCATATTTTAGTTATCCGTGTTGAAAAATATCTGAAAAAAGTACTATGCACAGGAACTACTATTAATAATTATTCGACACATAGCAATTATTCCCTATGTGTCAAATTAATTCACAGATTTATTTCAGGAAACAGATAGAGGCGAATCGAATAGCATTTATTTTCCTAGACGTTTAAATATTTTATAAATTCGAGATTCAACAGATGAAGAAAATTCTTTAAATCCCAAAGTGTCTTCTCCGTCTGGAATTACACAATGATAGTTTTGCGTCCCTGTTATAGTCTTTGCTCTCATATATCGTTTCTCTAATGATTCTTTGGCCCGAATATAATCTTCGTTAGAGAAGAATTGAGCATAAATATTCGGCAAACAATTCGGTTTTATTGCCAGACGATGAAAACACTTTGAGATTTAATGAATTTTTTTCATCTGTTGAATCTCGAATCTATAAAATATTTAAGCGCGTAAGAAAATAACTGCTATTCGGATATTCGCCTCTATTTGTTACCTGAAATCAATCTGTGAACTAATTAAGAATCCCTATATGTCGAATAACTATTAATACTAGTTCCTGTGCATAGTATATTTTTCAACACAGATAACTAAAATATGGAAATTGAAAAATCGAAAAAATAGATCCCATCATTATCCCATTATCTAACGAGGCTTAAAAGTTGTGGAATAAATGACAGTTTTTCACAAAAAAATTTCAAGAAAATCGATCAGCACGTGTTTTTTGTAAATTAACAATTTATATTTGAAACTTGAAAATCTTATAGAAATACGGTTAGTAAAATTTGTTCGATATTTTTTTTATCAAAAGCGCGTTTGAAAGAAAATTTTCAAAAAAAACGTCCAATTTCGCCCATATTTCGTAAAGTTATGGACGTTTAAAAAAAAAGTAACGTAATTTTGGAAAAATCGATATATTGAAAACGGTTCAAAAAAAAAAATATAAAAAGATCATGGAGGCCTCTTTCAACAAATATTAGAACGTACAAAATTTTCAAAAAATCGGGGATGCAAAAGCTAAATGGTGTCCGATCTGGCGTGGAACGCCCCATATATATATATATGTTGTGTAAAAAAGCCGTCACAGACAGCGTGACGACGATTATATATAGAAAAAAAAAGTGAACAGTAACCGTTGAGTACGCAGTCTGCGTGCAGCTCTGGTGATCACCGCCGATAGTCAGTATTTCGTGCTACCAATAGTTGGTGCGGTGACCGTATCACCGTACTCTGGGTGGCTCATCGAATCATTAAGCATGAGAGATCATTCTTCACGAGCCGCATGATTTCCTGTAGGAACTGTTAGATTTCTCAGACCCAAGTCTTAACAGCATTTATACAGGTATAAAAAGTCATCTGGGACCCATTAAGAAAACAGATAATAAGGACAAAAGGTTGAGAAATACGTACATATATTTTTATAATAAAAATAACAACTTCACTGCGAACTACAGGATGACGACTAACGATTATCCCTTAAAACCGTTGAAAACGGACTATTCTTGTAAGGCCAAGGGACAATTCGTTGCATTATACGTATTACAATGCAACGAATTGTCAAATATTACGTATTGTTGAAATTTCAAAAAATAAACTCGAAAAATGCGAGCATCGTTGGAAATGACGGTAACGTATCCCTTGAATACGAAATCGTTCCATTTAGCCAATGTTCGAGACAGCGGGAGAATTGAATGCGGAGGCCAAAAACGTCGAAAAAAAATAAAAGAAGAAAAGCGCATAATTTTTTTGTCCGCATCATCGAATATTAAAAAGCTGGAGAACGATACAAAAACTTGCAGGCTGACGGAATACAAATACGAAACCAGAATAGAGGTGTGCGAGGGAGGGGGAGGTAGGCTGCGGAAAAAACGTCATATGCGAGGGAAAAAAAATCGGTTGAAATAACGTTGAATATGTTTTTGTTCCACCGGCTGGCACGGCGTACGCGTTGTGCAGAGATCAGACTGTTGGGAATTTGAAAACCTTTGCGGGAATATCGACCTATTGTCGTCGAAAAAAAATCTGGAATTGCTCTCTGTAAACATAAAAAAAAGTAATAAATGAAACTTTACGGTTTTCAAAAACCGGCATTTTTCGAAAAATTTAACGGTACGTATGGCCGGTTCATATCATCGGTTTTTAAATATATTTTTATTGTCGAAATCATCTCATTAGATGCCGATGGTGGTGTCTAGGGGTCCTCGGTGGATAACAAATCAACAATAATTAATAGATCGAACGAACTTATCAAGTGATGTTCGATCTAAATAATATGAAGAGCCTCGTTCGAGATGATTACCAGGTAGTACGCAAGTCTGTGCGTTATCGCCACTAGTCTTTAGAGAGAGAAACTTTTTGGCTCCACTCTCATGCCCTCTATATCGATGCTTCATAATTTAAAAGCGTGTCAACAAATTTTGATATGATTACGGGAAATAATAAAAAGCAGGTTTGTTGGGTGGAAGGTAATCATCTCGAACGAGGCGCTTCATACCATTTAGATCGAACATCACTTGGTAAGTTCGTTTGATCTATTAATTATATTTTGTGCCTCGTTCTTCGAGATTACCAGGTAGATGTTGAGAGAATAGGAAATTTTCTGCACATTTTTTCAGATTGGTTCTGTTCTTTTTATGTATTTTCTCAAGGCTTGAGCCAAACATAATTCTTTTCTTTTATCGAAAAAAATGTAAAATCAACAACGGCTGATGTGAACCAGGTCTAGAAGTTTTGGCTCTGGAATCTTAATTTTCGCGCCTTCTGTGTTAAAGTTTATATTTTCGATATTTATCAGGGAAAATATCTGTACTCGATGTCCAGCGGCTAAAGCCAGAGACGTTACCAGTTTATATGACAATTTTTCTAAGTTTATCCCTGATAATGGGTTTAATGAACGTAAATATTCTATAACCGAGTCTACGCTCCACAGTTCGTTAAATTTTGGCCTCGGTGACCAAAATAGTAGTGGGAAGTCTCCTTTGAAGAAACGTCGTAACGATTCGTTTCTTGATATTTCTTGCTGGATAATTATCGAAATTGCCGATCTGTGTGAATTTAATGTTCCATAGGAACCACCCTCATGGAATTTTGTTCGTTAAATATTCCATGATTTCTTCCACAGATGGTTGAAACCATTTCACACTCGTTTTCTCACAATATTTTATCCAGCTCAATATAGATCCACTGTATTGTTTCAGCGTAGATTCGGCTAGAGATGCAATTATAATTTCCGTTGTCTTTTCGGATATCCCTTTTAGTCTGAAAGCTTCTCTGATAATTCGCTTACAATTAGCGACAGTTTGCGCGCCGGTGGATGTTGCATTGACCTGCAAGGAGAAAGTAGCATTTCTGCACGTGGTTCAATAACAAGTGAATCTCCGATTTGCATTCATTTAAATATGGGGTACCATGGCTATGTTAGTCAGTATGGTACAACTACTATTCCTGTTGCTTTACGTACCCGATTTTTTAGCAAAACTCTTAAGATTAGTACAAACGGAGAGAAAGCGTAAAACTTTACGTTGTTCTCACGAGAGGGTAAAATCGTCGATGCCGTAAGCTTCACGCTCTGCGTGCCAGGAAATATATAATTTACATTTTTTATGAACTCTTGAGACGAAAAGATCTATGGAGGAAAATCCAACGCCTAATGCAATAATTAGCCTACAGGAGCATTTTGAAAAAATTCTCCGATTGTTACAACTTACCCCCATACCAGGGTCAGTTGTAACACTAGTTGGGGTTAGTTGTAACACGTAGAAATGCGGCACTATTTGTCTATTTTAATTAGATTTATTACAATAAAATCACAGATAATGGTCAATTACAGTATCTAATACTAATAAGGCACAATTCTTATAGTTATATAAGTGACGTTATATAAGTTATATAAGGGGCGTTTTTATATCAGATATCTAAAACAATAATAGTTATTGTCAATATTTTATTTTCACTCCGCAATAACTATAATTAAAACAAAGTCAACAAAAACTGAGAGTTTGAGAGCATCTGTTCTCAAAAAACTTAATGATCTGGTAAAATCAACAGTGTCAATAAAAAAATCTTAAACCATCTTTACGAACAAAAAAAAAATGACAAATAAAACTTAGAGAGATACCATTTTTCACTTCCTCGTATGCGTATTTGTATTGCGATATGCCATACTGTCCTTGCGTTGTCTTTCTTATGCGTATTCTCGGCATCTACAAAGTGAAACGAAGGAATTAGTAATGTTACAACTGTACCCACAAAAATTGTTACAACTGTACCCACCTCCCTCCTTTATAAATAAAAAATTACATTGACGAGGCAAACTGTCTCACACAAAAACTAATTACAATATCATATTCTCTAAAGTTTAATCTTCAAGTCGAAAAATAATTATAATCCTATTTTTAATATCAGCTGCGTAGTTAGAAAAAATCTTCGATCGAAAATACTTACTTTGCCTCGACCGCGCACAATAGCGCCCCTTACAAGCGACTGTAGTACGCAACCACCGGGGCAACACTGACGAACACGTTCGGACACGTAAACTGCTTCTCTTTCCCCTGAACCCCCTCGCCGTATTTTCCATAATTCGAGAGATATTCACTTTGTTTCAACTGTACCCTGTTACAACTGTACCCTTCTACCCTATATACGACGCGAATATAGCCATATTTTTTTTTTCGCTCCATTTCCAAATCTCCGATGTTAATTTGTTAAATTTTTCGAGCTGCATTCCTCCCATTCTGATTATATATGAAACTTCTGTTGAATTGTTGATTCTCAATAATATCTCGCAATTGCGACATTCTGCTGCAAAGCATTTTAATCCAAAGGACGCGGCAAGGAGTTCTGGATAATTTATATAATATTTTTGTTCAGTATCGGACCAAAACCCTTGAGCTTTACATCCTTCACAAATCGCACACCACCCTATTCGTGAGGCATCTGTGAAGATTTCTTTTGCAAATTTAAACTTTCTTATTGGGTTATATCCATCAGGTAGTTTTTTAATCCACCATTCCAAATCCTCCTTCAGATATTCTGGAATATTCATATAGCAATCGTAGTCCCTTTGTGATCTTAACAGTGCTTAATATTCTTCTTTTTCTAATTTCTTTGTGTGTATTCACCCATACTCTATTGTTGGGCACGTAGCCGCTAAGAAACCGATTACTTATGCAAAATCTCAAATTCTTATTTCTGATTTCTGATTTTTGCCGAGATATTTGCAGGAAGTTCTCGGCTCATAACTGCATTTATCCTTATTTATTATGAAACCTGGCGATACTAATAATCGCGAGGTTGTGAGAGCATTTTTTCGACAGAGTTCTACAGACTTTCCGAAAATCAAGAAATCGTCCAAGTACGAGTATGCAGTAGATACGTAACCCTTATTTCTGAGCCATCCAATAATTGGCTTAATTATGTTTGTGAAAACATAGGGACACGAATTAAGTCCGAAAGGCATACAAGTAAACTGGAAAAGTTTCCGTTCGAATCAAAATCTTAAATATTGTTTACTTTCGGTGTGTATTGGTACAAGAAAATATGCGTCCCGTAGATATATACTACACATGAAACATTCGGGAGTCAATAATTTGACTGAAGTTCTTATATTCTCAATTTTAAAATGGTTTGTTTCCACGAATTCATTTAACTTTTTCAAATTTACAATGAAACGCTTTTTTCCATTAGGGTTATCAACTAGAAATACTACTTTGAAATAGACTAGCTTTGAAATAAATTATCCTGCTACTTGTTTTCATGGCTCAATAGCCCCTTTCGAAATTAATTCTTCAATGGCAATTTTCATCTCTATTTTTTTTCCTTTCCGATCTCTTTGTCTCCGATGGTATTATTGTTTGATAAACCGTTGATTTCAAAGGAATGACATACCTATGATTCTACTGCCTGAAGGATAAACTTATCTTTTGTCATAGTTTTCCAGTTCGCTATGAATTTTTGTAACCTTTGTGCTATTTTCTGGATCTCTAATGAGGATGACGGTAAGGTTGGGATGAACTCAGATTCCTCCTGGACTATGTCGACGTTTTTTTGTTGAACAACGTATTCCTTGCCTGGTGGAGATATCGTGTTTGATACTTTCGTGGCCCACTCTGCACTGTTTGACGTGTCGCTTTCGCAGATGGGCCATTTCGGTTTAAGGAAACTAATTTTCGAATAGAAGGTTTTTTAGCGTTCTCTTGCGGTCTTATATTCTGTCTAATTTATTCGACGGATTGGCTTCCTTCTATACGTTCAGACAGTTTTTCTTCGTACAGGAGTGAATGTCATTTAACGTTTTCCAGAACGCCTCTTATTTGCTTTGGCGATCCTAGCGAAATGAACGATTTCCTCGCTAAGGTTATTAAATGGTGAACATCGGTAAGTATTTTCCCGGCGTCAGAGAGATGCTCCAATATTTGTATTTTTTCATTTGACCCTTCTTTTTGCATGATAATGCGAGTTGTGCCGGCGCCTAAGGCCACAACCGGAGATCCAAGAGTATTTTGCAGAGTCAACAAATGTTTATCATGCTTTATAGCGGATTTGTTCATAGAAGCGACCACCTCTGGATTCAACCCCGGCCCTTCTAGTTTACAACAACCTTTTCGAGAGTATTTAGACAAGACGTCGACCTTCTCCTTTTTCCCACCGTTATCCATCTTTTCTACCGTGCCGCAAGCTGTGAATGAATTGGATGTTCTCTTGCTTGTTTCGCCGAGGGATCTTTCCCCAGCATTTCCGGTTCGATTTCCTTATTCTGCGTATTTTCATTCGCATTTGAATCAGGTTTATTTGTTGCAGCCTCATTTTCTTTGTTGTCGCCTGGAAAAAACATGCAGGCGTTGTCATGCGCCGTAGTCGCAGCGAGGTCATGTTTCTCCCATGCGCCATCATTTGCTCGACATAGTATGCTGTGAGAAAAGCTAGACACTTGCTTCGCCTCACGGAACAAATTCGGTCTGCATGTTCTTTTTTAATTCGCATCTTTATAATATGCGAATGTCTTATTTTATCTCGTGGCACGTCGCGAACGCGTGCGTGGCCTATCGTGTGGTTTGCTTGGTTATGCCTCGCCTCGTGTTCGAGCTCGAACCAAGACTTTTCATCGACTATGTCTAACCTCTCATGTTAGCGCAGTCGTATTTTTTGTTTTTTTTTTTACTTACTTTGATGTTCAATTTTAGCAACTACATTTAGTATTTCGCCATTTTCTGACGTCGAAACGGTGTCGGGGATCGCTCTCGCATCTTTTTTCCTGTATTTTTCGACGTTTCCTGAGTAGCCTGTATTCTTCTTCTTCGTAATTGGGTGATCTCTTTCCCTAAGAAGATTTCCCCAATTTGCTGTACTTATTTATACGATATAATCTTGAATTTATTATTTTTATACGATAGGTTTAAGAAACAACCAATGGCATCTTAAGCACTAGAAAATGCTATGAAGCACCGATATTCGCCGACGGCAGAAAGGTAAAGGGGATACGCACGACGATCGAGGCGTTCATAGTAGCAAAAAAGACCCGAGGCGAAGTGTAGAAGCGTCTGCTATTATTGTGAATATCTGTGTCGTAAAGTGATATAAATATTGAATATTATTGTCTATTTGTACAATGATTAATAACTGCTGTGTATTTAATTGTAAAAATTCACTCAAAAATAGTAAGTATGAGTTTTACAAATTTCCGAAAGTTGCTAACAAAATTGATCAAAAGGAAAAGTGGTATTCAATATCATATACCTAAGTATATGAAATTTAATAAGCTGAAATGTCATATACCTAAGTATATGAAATTTAATAAGTACAGAAGAAAACTTTACTTACCTTCAGTTTTGTACTTCCTCCATATTTATGTGAGCAAAGGAATTTTAGACGGAGAAGACATTTTGGGATTTAAAGAATCCCAAAATCATCTGTTGAATCTTGAATTTATAAAATATTTAAACGTGTAGGAAAATAAATGCTATTCGGCGATTTGCCTCTATCTGTTTCCTGAAATCAATCTGTGAACTACTTCGACACATAGGGAATAACCCCTAGGTGTTGAATAATTATTAATAGTAGTTCCTGTGCATAGTATTGTTTTCAGATATTTTTCAACACGGATAATTAAAATATGGGTTTGAAAAATCGAAAAAAAAGATCCCATCGTGAAATAAATGAAAGTTTTTTACAAAAAACTTTCAAGAAAATCGATCAGTACGTGTTTTTTGTAAATCAACAATTTATGTTTGAAACTTGAAAATCTTATAGAAATACGGTTTGAAAAATTTGTACGATATTTTGTATCAAAAGTGCGTTTGAAAAGAAAATTTTCAAAAAAAAAACGTCCAATTTGGCCCATTTTTCGTTAAGTTATGAACGTTTAAAAAAAAAGTAACGTAATTTTTGAAAAATCGATATATTGAAAACGGACCAACAAAAAAAATGAAAAAATCATGGAGCCCTCTTTCAATAAATACTAGAACATATAAAATTTTCAAAAAATCAGAGATGCAAAAGCTAAATGGTGTCCGATGTGGCGTGGGATGCCCCATATACATGTATATATACTAACACCACCCCAATTAAGTTTTATTTTATTTCATTTTATCTTAAAATTCATAGATATTATATATTTAAAGTTATTTACAGCAATATTTCCTAAGAATATGACTAAAATATAAAAGAAAAAAAATATCATTACTATTAAAAAACTAATGGCAGATTCGAATTGTTGAGAACAAAATAGCATAGTTTAAACAAAATTATTGTATGATAATTATTAACGGAGTTATTGTGATTTGTTAAGTAAGCGGTGAGAACGGCCGGGCGCGCGAAGCCTCGAGCAGCTGGCCTCATTTCTTCAACGAATTTTGTTTTACTAGATACCTTGAGATCTGACAAAATTCACGGTGATTCCTTGGGGTGTTGAGAGATATCTGATATTTTCCCCCCTCCATATTAATTACAACAACAATAAACAAATTAACACTTAAACACCGTTATCTCAGGTTCTAATCAAAATATTTGTTTTTTCATCACTCGTCAAATAAAGGGCAAGTACAATCCATGATAATATTTACAATAATATGAAAATTCTCGGAGATGTCTCTAATTGTTTAAAAACAACAAAATTCAAGTCGCCAAAAAATTATGATTTTCGAGAACTAAATTTTTGTTTTCATCTATGGAAAGTACTAGTAACGAACTGACTCCCTGATTTTTTGGCAATCCGTAGGACAATGAAATGAGAAAAGGCAGACGATATACGAATTTTGGCTTGTTGCGGATTGTTGCTCAACTCTATTACACAGGCAAAAAAGCTTTACACGATAATTTTGAGGATACTTCATGTTACCTGTACCATGAGTTTCATAGCCCGACGTTGGTTATTCATCGATTTATAACAAAAGATGTAAGTTTTATTATTTCCACGGGCCTTTGCATTTTGCAACTAAACAAACAATGATAATCGATCTCACGATGGCTTGTTTTTTCAGGAATGATGAGACGAACAACTTTTGTTTGAACAGTTAACAAAATGTGGGATCTCAAAAGTCTAAACAATCGTTAAGTAATCGGTAAGTAAAAATATGTTCCTCCGTATCTAATGAATCTATACAAAAAATTGGCTAACCTACATCATTTCAGAATAGAACTTAATTTTATTCTCCTGAACTAATATGCGTATAAAGATCAAGAATGACGGACAGCTGAAAGTAACGGATTTTCAACGAGCACAGCGAACGAATGTGGTAGCATTTGTGTCTACCTACCCTCTTCCTACCCTCCTTCACGCCCCTTTTTCTTTCTCTTCGATAACGGATACGACACTCATGATATTTTTCTGAATGTTAAGAGAGAACAGAGGCAGTACTCGAATGATATACGCGTCCCTAGATCCTTTAAGGTTATACCCATATTATATACATATACATATTCATATAAACGATTATGTGGGCATGTATATCGAGGATTCGCGTATTACAACTGGGGATTTCTGTAATGAGAGCACGACATGAGTACGACGAGTGGACGAATGAGAAAAAGGGCGTGTATGCATAATCGTGAGAGAGAGAGGGGAGAGGGGTGAGAACGAGGTAAAGAGCTTCCCACGACTGGCATGTGGCAAGTACCTACGAATTCTATTTCTTTATAATTAAAATCATTAAACATCTAAAACATCCTACATCTCAACCTTTTATTTTGGGTCCCACATATGCATATATATACACATACTAGACGTCGCTCCACCTCGCCGTTGGATCGCCTGTAGCTCAAGAGACATCATGATGTATGACAGACCCAATGCGACATAAGAGGTACATCTAAATATCACCCATCCCTGAATTTTAATAAATGGGAACGGTGACGTTAAGGATTTTTTATCACAGACTGATATATATAGCGTATACCATTTCACACCCCCCCCCCCCCCCCCCCGCCGAATAGAATTCCCGAGATACTCATAAGTTATCGCGAAGATCTCGATTGATACGATGCCGGAACCGGTATGAGAGATTAACAGAGTGAAAGGTCAGCAGCTATCGATGATGGATTTTCGAAATGGAATTTATGAGGAATTTCGTTTTCGGTGATTGATTAGTCATTAATCGTTAATTAGTCATGATACAGTCGTTATCGCATCGCGGTCGAGGTCAGACGCCTTGTGTTCAAGCGCTCCTGCATTATGTGTGATAGTTCGTTTTCGTTCATACATGTAGCAGCATACCGATCACTTTTGTCGTATACGCGGCTGTGGAATCGCCGTTCGCGTTAGTTCTAGAACACGACGCAGCAGATCACGCGCTTTCAAAAAGAAAAGAAAATTTTTCGTGCAAAGTGCTACCGATGTGTACCGGTGGTTATACCGATCTTGCTTTCTCGAATGTCCACGAATTACCAGCAACTCGGGGGGTATTGTGTAGCCATGAGGGATATCGCGTCGATGATAAAATCTCGTGGTTAATAGCACCTCGGTAAGTAACTTGACCTTTCATATAAGAGACCTGAGGTGTGTTTCCGTTCGCTCACGTAAAATTATATATTATCATTCCGTTTTCCCATGACGCGATCGAATCGTTCGGCTTTCGTGCCATCGAGCTGTCGGCTATTCACTGTCCGCCCACCCTGACCAAACGCACATCCACCATACGTGACAGCCTGAGCGACCGAGGATTTCTCCGCAACCGCGCGCCCAGCTCGACCGGTTTCGTCATTTCAAGGTATAGATATATAAAAAGTGACGGATTTGGTTATCGGTCGATTTGTGTTCTGTTTTCGGTCAGAATGCTCCCGTCCCATCGATATCGTTGTTTCTGCTGCGTTTGTTCTCGTTGTCGTTACGACGGATTACCGTGTTGGCGGGCTCAAGCTCGGTGCCTCCCAAAAGTCCCGCGAATTTAGTCCGGTTTCTCGATTCTGGTGATACAAAAATCGACTGGCGCCCATGTCGGCACATCTGCGGACGCACGAGCAGGATCGGCGGTCGAGGGTTACGTTGACGCGCGCGTCGCAATCTATACATATAGTAAAAGAGGATATTTTCCTTTCACCCATCGCGGCGATGGTCCTTCCGCTAGTGGGGCTCTATTATATTTTACTCAATATGTCAAATGAATTTTAGGCGCCACTCGGCTTTTATTGACAATGTTATTTCTTATTAGGTACTGTCTATCTCATTAGTTTCAGATACAACATCAATATTTTTCAATGTGGAGGTCAAACTTGACTCTTTATTATTATTACACTGACAATATTCAAATATACAAGACAAAATAGAATTGATATATTGTATGTCCATTTGTGTCGATGTCTCTTACATCGTGTGTGTTATTGGCAGTTGAATTCTCCTGAGCTAGGAACAACCACCGTGATATATAAGGTTTAAGGTTTTTTCCCGTATGTAGCGATATTGCAGAACACATCAATCGATTGTCAGTACGCCTCTATCCCATACTTTCTCCGGAGTGATCGCTAATTGTAAGTTTATATCAGGGCGGGGAAGGACTCGGATAACTCCCCCTATCGTTCCGTATTATACTAACTCCACGGAATATATAGCCCGCGACCCATTGTACGCTCGTTTATAGTAATCGCATTCTCACAACATCATTACAACCAAGAAATTAAAGGAAAGGAGAGACAGTTCAGGGATGTTCGATTAAGGGGTCACGTACAGTTAGAATTTTCAAAAAATCGATTTTTGTTTTTTTACATTTTCTAAAAGTAGCACATTTGAAAAGTATTCTGTGAAAATTTTAGACGAATCCGACTGTTGGGTATGGAGATATGTAACTTTGAACGGAAATTTTTCTTCTGCATGTAAACCGTACTGAAAACTTTGAATGCGTTTTTCTCGAAACTATGTTTTCGAACACGGTGATCACTGTACCTCGGAAACGGCTTTACCGATCGACTTGAAATTTTGCTTACTTTTTCTAGATATAATTGTCCTCCGGATGAACGAAGGATTTTTCTATGCGATTATTTTTTTTTTTTTTATAGCTGAAAATCTGAGCAAAATTTGGGTCGAAAACACAACTTTGACTTCCAACATCCACCATTTTGTGAAAAATCATAAAATTTTCAAATCCTTCGATCAACCGGAGCATTATGTCATTAACTAATGATCCCTACTTTTATTTTGATTTCGGACGATCCGGTGACGAGCTGCACTGATCACCGCGGAGGACCTTTTTTTTTGGGACCCCTACGTTACGTGCGGTTATGGAAAAATTTCTGCATATTTTGCAATGAAAAAATTGTATTATTTACTTAAAATATATGTCTTTTGTATGGAAAAAGATTTACGATTAATTATTTAAATGTGTCCCTAAAAAAAATTCGCAAAAAACCCCTTTTTTCGAAGTCCTAACTGTACGTGACCCGTTAAGGGTCCAAAGAACGAGGCAAACTCGACGAGAGGATTAGCAGTTAACAGAATTTGACTTATAGTTTTGTCGATATAAGAGACCACGCGGTCTGGTTGTGGAGTTGACTTAATGTTAACTCACTCACACGAATGGATTAATAGAGACTCTTGGTAATTAAATTGAGAGACTAATTATTGATCCGTATTATTTGGGAGACGGCCAATGACTCCTTTTACAATTCAGGAATTAGATATCAGCGTTCTCGGACAATCGAGGCCGTTTGCTCATCAAGAGAGCGTGGGGTCGTTAAGGAAGAAATCTTTCTGTTATAATACACTGTGCAAAAAATTAAAGGAAGTTGTTTCGCCGCAATAAGATTATCAGTTTGCGATAGTACGTAACTTTGGTTGTATTCGCCGATACCGACAACTATTCAGTACAGGCGGTGATATCACTGTGAGATTCGTCCGTGAATAACGAGTGATACCTACGTAAACGAGATTTTGGGGCTAATTTTGATATATGCCAATGCTTGTCCCTATACAGCTGGAAATACAAGACGATTTCTTCAATGAAATTTGATTACGGTACTTCAACATCCAGCTGTGAGCTCAGACCCGAACCCTATAAAACACGTATGGTATATGATGGAGCGACGATTGAGGAATGGAGGATACCCATTTCTTAATTCATAACAATTATTACAATCATTGCATGGAATTTCGGAATCCATTCTTCAATATCAGAATCGACATTGCATCAACATGCAACAAATATTGAGCGCAGTAATACAAAAGTGTAGTGGCAATATGCGATATTATTATTTTTTGCTCTATGTTTCTTTTAAAAATATTCTGGTTCTCATTAAAAAATAAGAAGTTGATCTTGAAATGACGTTGAAAACCTACTATCAAACAAGTAATGCCATTTGATGTCCTCCTTCAGCCCTTGAAACTATTAGAGGAAACAATTTTTCTAAAAATGCTATTGTTCGAAGATATTTGACTGGGAGGTTTAAAATTGAAAACCCTGTCGATATATATGTTG